>LR738561.1:12400000-14800000 GCA_902685375.1 Neostethus bicornis
AGAAAAGATGGTTATAAATGTTTTAAAACGAGTGCAGCACAGAAGAGCGGCACTGAGTGATGAAAGAAGCAGCTCTTACTTGTTTGCTGCTCCATTATTTCATCACACGTAGCCGATTGTCAAAGTAACAGCGTGTCGCCAACAAGAGACTATTGGATCAAAAGGAGGAGAACCAGACGGTTGTTAGTTTAAAATCAATCGATGTCACTTTCAGGTGGGACCACAAATCGCTGTTCTCTAGAAATCAACTCTAATATATCGACATGATGAGCAAAGGAAATCACAGAAGCACAGTGTTCCTTTTTCACCATCAAGTTCAATCTTGCAGATTTGTATCTCGTCAAGGACAATTTCATGTGACACAACAGACTTTACATGATTACCACACCTTCAGATTTAAATCATGATGCATCTCGAACATGAAGGAAAAAACTTTCTTTGCAAATAAATGTATTTCAAATCGTCTTTTTTAACCTGCAAATAATAAGACAACAAACAAACAAGAAAAATAGCAAATAATATCTTCTTCTTCGTTCGGCATTTCCAGTCAGGGGTCGCCACAGGAAGTCAGTTTCTTCCATCTAACCCTATCTGCTGCATCCTCTTCGGTTACCCAAATATCTTCATGTCTTCATTCACTGTATCCATGAACCTCCTCTTTGGTCTTCCTCTAGTCCTCTTTCCTGGTGGTTCCAAATCCAGCATCCTTCTGCTGATGTACTCTCTCCTCTGCACATGTCCAAACCATCTCAGCCTGGCCTCTCTGACTTTATCCCAGAACCTCTAACATGTGCTGTTCCTCTGATCTTGTCCATCCTGGTCACTCCCAGAGAGATCCTCAGCATCTTCATCTCTGCTACCTCCATTTCTGTTTCCTGTCTTTTCTTCAGTGCTACTGTTTCTAGACCAAACAGCATGGCCGGTCTCACCACAGTTTTGTACACTCTCCCTTTCATTTTAGCTGAAACTCTTCTATCACACATCACACCTGATACTTTTCTCCACCTATTCCAGCCTGCCTGCATACGTTTCTCACCTCTTTTCCACACTCTCCATTGCTCTGGATTGTTGATCCTAAGTACAACAAATCTTCCACCTTCTTTATCTCTTCTCCCTGTAACCCGTAAATATTTCAATGTTTCTAGTAATGGTGCTTCTATAATAGGATTTTTTTTTTCCATAAATAGAAATTGCAAATAACTTTAAAAACTGTGGAAGCCTTCAGGACATATCGGATCATTCAGGTTGTAGGATACAAACAAACATAAAGGTGCCTTGTGAATTTGATTAGAATCTACTCATTAAAATGACTTGTGCTTACGGCGGAATAAAGAAAGTAAAAAAATCATTTTTGACCATGACAAAAATGATTCCATAGCGTAATGTGCATACAGGCTCCAGAGTAAGTAGCAGACAGGAAACGGTATAAAACTGTGTCTGCATACATATGATGTCAAAAATCTGCTCCTAGTTAGGGGGAGTAAATCTCTTACCGTCCCGAATGGCTAAAAGGGGACAGTGGGATTAGAAATTGCATGACCAAGCAATGAGAAAAGCAACAGGTCCAAATATGAGAGGGAAATGGTGGCTCTGTGGTTGGAGCATTCGCCCGCGGACCCAGATCGCTCGCATCCCACTGAGTGCACGTTTAGGGTCCTCGGAAAAGACACCAAACCCCTGTTTCTCCCACCATTGGTGCCGTCGTGGCAGCCTGCTGTGGTGTAGTAGTGCAGCACACAAATTTCCCTGGTGAAGGATGAATAGAGTGAGTAAAAAAAAAAAACTACAAAAGATTTCTTTACGGGAGTCATCGAAGGTCTTTTTTCTTTGATTTATGTGGATTCAATCTAAATTTAGACTCACAAAAGATGCTGTCAGAATGTGCTGGCATGAAACAAAACTAAACTTTTTTATCTGGAAAAAGAAACCTTGTTTCAATGTAAATCATCTTGGAAATTTTGCATATTCTGGATCATTAAAAATGGTCATCTGTATCCACTGGTTGAGCTTCAAGAGAACAATAAGCCAAACTAATTTAGGTTCACACCAACACCATCAGAAAATTATGAATTGAAAATAGAAGTTTAAAAAGATAAATAAAAAAAGGGGAAGTGTTTAATGCCTAAAGCAGCATGAGCAAAGAAATGGCTAACTCACCTTTAATAGGATTTTCTATATAAAAAGAAGGTATTAGTTCTAATCTTAAAGATAGGAAAAGTGTTTGCCTCCAGAAAGCAAACTGGGCTGCTTCAGTCAGGGAGGAACATTAAAGCTTAAGCCTCTACCTCCTATTCTACTCTTACAGACTTTAAATAGCCCAAGTAAACCTGCATATTAGATATTTATGTGGGAAGAATTTTAAATTGCGGATCTGGATTTTAGATGTGTGATCCGATCGAAATTTACAATGAATAAGCTTAAACTTCACCATCCTTCATCAATTTTCAGTAATTGGTGGTTAAATTGCATCTGGAAGTCGACAGAAGCCCAATCAATAAGACCAAATCAAACCTATCATTTGAAATTTAGAAAAAACTAATTATTCTGAAGTAACGTCACCAAACTAGAGGACAGAAAGAAGGGACAAAAAACCAGCAACTGATGAACTCATCATTTTGTAAACTTTAAATCCAGAGGTGTCAAAAGTACCAACATTTTCTACTCAAGTAGAAGTATAAATACCAAGTTAAAAAACTACTTTAGTAAAAGTAGAAGTATCAACTCAAGTTTTCTACTTAAGTAAAAGTAAAAAGTAACCTATTTTAAAACTACTTAAAGTAAAAAAGTAAAAGTAATTTTCAGAAAAAAAGGAATATTGTTAACAAAAGCGTATGAACATATTTTTTAACTATTATCACATGCTTTAAGGAGCAGAAAATATGATAATAAATGAAAGTGTTTTGGTGTTAAACTTTATGAATCAGAAACATTTATTTCTTATTAATCTTTATTTGAAATCGATTAATTAACACAATCAAATGTATTATCATAAGCAGGGCATTATGTAATGTCCCTTCAGCTACCAAGCTTCACTCTCCATCACCTAATTTAACCAACTTCAGCAGACACAAACATAAAAAAAAAATAAATAAATGAAAAAAAAAAAATGACCAAAAGGCTTTTTCAAGCCTTGAAGGCAGCTAGTTTTTAAAGTTCTTTGAGGCAATAATGAATAGTCTTTAACAAGTTGGTAAGTATGGGAGTGCCACATACAGCCTGGGCAGCGTTGCCAGGTGGGAGGTGCTGGATTATCGTACTAATGACGTAAAATTATTGTATTTTACAAAAAATATCGTACACCCAGTAAAACCACGCCCATTAACAAAATAACACCCTTTACATGCACTCGTAAGGCAGTGGGAGTGAAGGAAACACACAGGAGGCAAAATCCTTGGATTCTTTTTCTAAAATTTTAAGAACTGTAAAAATGAAAAACTAACCAGGGAAATAAGATTTTAAGAAACCCAGAAAGAAACCAGTAGGGGCGGGACTTTGGAGACGGTATATATAAATTTATATTTATACATATCTACATATATATGTGTACATATAAGGTTTTTTTTTTTTTTAATGTTAACCCAAACATCTACATTATACAAAATCTAAGCGATGTGTAGTTTTAATCTCCTCAGTCAGTCTTTATAAACTAATCAATAACATTTTGGATGTTTTTAAGCACAAATACTTCATCCACTACTATTTATGGATTAATCAGTTCAATTAGCTTTGTTTGTAAAGATAAAATAGTGCGTCACAGATCAAAGTTATTTTTATAAAAATACCATCTACATTTTCAGCAAAGACGTTTACAATAACCGCAGACTCAAAATAATAATAAAACATTTCTTTGCTGTTGTTTTTTTAAAAAACTGATAATTTAATCAAAGTTCAGTGTTGCAGCATCAGAAACACTTTGATTTCCGAGCCCGCAACAAGTCTTAAACACGCAAACTAACGTTCCTGCTTTTTAAAAGTTTGTGGGCGGGGCTACTCGCCCCAAAGTAATGATTGACTGGACCTTTCAGCCAATCATTCATCTGTTCCTTTGTTTGATGCATTCAGGGTTCATAAAAAGAAAAAACTCCGACAAACAGTCGCGGCTTTTTAACGGTGACAAAATGGAGAAAGTAGCGACTACTTTTTATAAATTTAACGAAGTAAAAGTACAGATAATTGCATAAAAAAGTAGTGAGTAAAAGTAAAAAGTAGACAAAAAAATAATTACTTCGTTAAAGTAAAGATACCGAGATTTTCTACTTGAGTAAGGTAACGAAGTAGACTTACTTCGCTACTTGACACCTCTGTTTAAATCCATTTAGGGCTTGATAAGATTTTATTTTTTGAGAAAAAAACCCATAAGTCTCGCAATCAATTTTATTGAAAAAAAAAAAAATCAAACCCGTCATTAACATAAGATTCAAACCACTTGTAGAATTTTAAGAATAAATGCATAAAACCACATTTCTTTCAGCTATAATCTTGCCAGATTCCTATCTGATTTGTTCAGATGTTGGTTTTAACTTAAACAGTCTTGGTTAATGTCACATTGTGCTGAAAGGGATTTATAAAGAGATAAACTGTCAACGCTTTCATTAAATTATTCATAAATATGGAAATGTTCGTGCTTCCAGCAAGAAGCTTCCAGAAAGACGAAATGGGAATAGCTGTGTGCATAAATATATAATTAGGAAATGGCAAGGTATGCTAAAGCCTTGCAGGGTTTAGCTTTGACTTCTCCAAACACCAGGTTTCGTCTTTTTTTCCCTCTAAATCAACTTCACATTGCTGGAGGTTTCGCTCATTCATTCCTTTGGTAATTCAGTTTAAAATGATTCAATTTGAATAATAACTGATTTTTTTTTGTCATTTATACACTGTAAAAATTGCCAATGGATTTCACAGTAAAACCTAATAAACAACAATAAAGAGATATTTAAACATAATTTTATTGAAAAATACTTTGTTCCATTGTCTTCAACTTATCCAGGGCCGGGTTGTGAGGCAACAGCCTCAGACAGGAAGCCCAGGCTTCTCTCAACCCGGCTGCGTCCTCCAGCTCACCCGTAAGGATCTCGTGAAGCGGGGCCGCGAGCTGCTTCACGGTCTCCTTCTGGTGGGACCTGCCCGAAACACCACACCAGCGAGTCGCTCGGGAGGCATCCTGACCAAATACCCGAACCACCCCATCTGGATTTTCTTGACCTAGAGAAGGCGCTGCTCGACACCAAGCTCCTCTGGATGGCAGAACTCCTCACATGATCTCTGAGTAAGAGCCCAGCCACCCTGCAGAGGAAGCTCATTTCTGCGATCTCATTCTTTCAGTCATCTTCTTTTGGAAAAATATAATACACCTATAAAAAAATATTTACGTTAAAAAATGCAGTCAGTTCTGGTTGGAAAATGTAAAATAATCAAGATATTTTATTAATAAACTTGCAAACATTATCAACCAATGTTTTTTAGTTTAACTTGTAATTTTATAAAGATTCTGTGGAGAATCTTTTCTGTTCCAACACACATTTGAAATTTGTACATAAGAAAGATTTGGAGTCTCGCAACCTACATGTGGTTGGAGAGTACCTAAACATGGAAATGGGACTGGAAAGTTTTGTTGGTAAGTCTCAGGATTTGAGTGTGGGAGACTCAAGTGGAATTCCTGCTGTGGACATAAAAAGGTTTTTTTCAGCCAGACCGAGAAAAATGAGACAGAGAAAAATGTCGCTATTTCAGACCATAATATTATAAATATGGAGCCCTTTGTCATCCACAGATGACTACATTTTACCACAAAAGCAAACATGGTTTTGTTCTGTATTTTTAGTGTTTTTTCACCAAAATAAATCACACTGTTGGCATTTTAACATAAAAATGTTTTAATGAGATTTTCTTGTAGTTGTTACATTTTTTTCGTTTATTGTGTAAATTGAAACTTCAAAGCCAAAAGAAACCAGTGAATCATTTGATTTACTTGTTCTATCTACATGTTCCCTCGCTTCCGTCCAGTTTTGAGGCAGAAAGGAAAAATAATAAAACTCTCCAGCTGAACCTTTTGATATTTATTTTTATCACCGACCACAAAAATGTGCGCTCACCTTACACACACTGCATGTTGTTTCCCATAAACTCTGCTGCTTTTATCATTAGGGGACACCTATGACACATAATCCATAGGAACCCTGACATATAAAAACAGGAAACAGACACATTTTACCATTACCCACAGCCCAACATGACACATGTCCAATATACATTAATGGACTGAAACGTGAGAAGAATGGATCTTTTATCAAGCATAGACGTCGGCTATGTATTGCTGAGCCTGTTTGGTCATTGTTTTTGACACACGGACATATACAAAAAGCTTGATACTACTTATTTAATCAAAAACACAATGATTATCACTTAAAAGAGCAAATAATCCACCTGGTTTAACACTAGGGGAGGGGAGCCAGTGCAGGAACGGTAAGCATATGATAAAGAGGGAAACATACTGAGCAAGTTGGAAACCTTCCCCCACATGGTCTTAAATCATTTACAATGTCTTATTTGTGATTCAAAGTGTGGGGAATGCTCCAAACGGTCACACACATCCAAGACCAAGGTGGGCACCGGCGAACCGAAGTGAAAGGCAGCATCATCCCACGTAGGAGGACACCCAAGTACTGTTCATAATATTCAGGGAACCTCCACATCTGTTTCTTTTATCAGGTCTGAGCCTCAGTGCCTACACCCACATCAAGATAAATTTGAGCCCATCATGCCCTTGGGCTCAAAATACTGTTGCTTCATAACTGCTGTGCAGATAAAAACTAACATTTTTTTTTTTTTTTTTTTTTTTATGAGAATCCTGTCCCATGTGTTCAAAGTCCCAATATGTAGCTTGAAGTGAAAATGTGGAATATGAATTGCTTAGAAAACACATTTTACTTCATAATGTAAATCATACATATGTGAGTGTGTACAACGGAAGTGATGGAATTCTAAACTGATGGATGCAGGTCAGTAAGGTTAAGTAGAGAAAGACTGGGCTAAATGGAGCAGATGGGTAGAAATGTTAGGACTGCGGTCCAAAAGAGGACACACCTAATCTCTGGCGCTTTTGAAAAAAATCAATTTTCCACTCGGATCACGTTTTTCTCAAAAACAAATGGAAGTTTAGGATGGAAGTAGTGATGAGTAGTGATGAGTAGTTATGAGTAGCCCGATGAGTAGTGACTTAGCTCCTCCAAAATGCCATTGTAAAGAGTGTCTAATTATACTGTAAACCAAATCAGTGAAGAATTAGTGTCAATTGTAAAATATGTCTATCATTTTTTTGTTCCTCTTTTAATCCACAACATCTATGAGAGTTCAGCGTCTGGCTACCTGCATGTAAATACTGTAGAAATGTCCCCAACCTTGATAGAGAGTTGAATGCTCTGTTGGTAAGTCTCAGGATTTGAGACTGGGAAACCATTCTCTGTCTGCTTTAACAACGAAAGACATAAAGTTGCAAAACAAAACAGCCCAGATTTGACACCAAAATTTGTTGCCCTTGCAAAGACATAAAAACGACACCCTGAAGGTATTTAAATAAGTAAGAGTGTAAATAAGAGGATGCACTTAGCCTTATTTAAACTATTTTTCCTTTAAGTGAGTTTCATATTTTCTGTTCTTTCCTTCATTTTTCTTTTTCACATACAGTAAACCCTCGCCAGAAGTTTGCTGCACTCTTTCTCTGTGCAGGTGCAGCTTTGCTAATCCTGGATATGCCAGCTCTATTCCCGCACAGCTCCTGCATGAAGGAAAACAGGTGTACACTTTTATCCCTATAGGATCAACTTTAAATCACATGACCAATATTTAATATTTAGAGATTAAATGTAAAATGAAAAGTGCACTTTACAGAAATACTCGCCAAACATTCAAGAGATAAAAACAAAATCTATAGAACGGTGTTTTAAAACCAAACTGATAAATGTTTGGCTCTTGTAATATCGGGGTAAATTTCTTCGACTCCACTCAGCGTTTCCCAACTTACTTTAGTTTCTAAGATTTATTGCAGCAGACAATATCACAGAGCAATGCACGGCTGAACACGAAGGAGCTCTGCTTGCTGTAAAGAAGCCAAATATTTTCCCAAAGAGACGATGTAAAAACAGAGCGAGTAGGCGAGTAAATATTGGTTTTTGGATTCATCAGATGGTCAGAAACATGACTCCTAAAGAAAAAATACTGTTGCTTCATAACTGCTGTGCAAATAAGCAGATGCTTTCTAAATTTGCATCAGCATCAGAGAGAAAGAGAGCGTTACTGTTGGTTTTATTGCATCGCCACGAGGAACCAAAAGCAGATAATTACAGATTTTTCTGCTACTTTATTTTCTAACAATGAAAAATTAAATAATTGTGTAAATTACTTAATTATTGATGAAAATCTCAAGGATAAATAAACACAAAACTTTAAAGATTAGAATTATAACAAATTGGAATTTTTTTCAAATCATTGAGTACTAATATTTGACCAGGGGCCAGATCATGAGCAGATAGATTAGACCGATAGAATGGCGCACTGGATTTTAAACAAGTGGTCTAAATGTTACATCAAGAGCGTTAAATTTCAAATCTAGCGGCGCTAGGTGTCAGGAAAGTAGTCTGTTCCCCCTCTGTGTCCTGTTTCCCTCCTCCCTCTTGTCTGTGTGTGTGCACAAGTCACACCTGAAACTCATCTACTCACCTGCTAGAGCATAAATGGATCAGTTTTTGACACACTCTTGGCCAGATTGTTTGTTTACCATGCTTGACCTGTTACCCAGTTTTTGTCTCCAGCTCCCACATCAAAACCTGCCTAATTAATCTGTTTTGTCTTCTTTTTTGGCCTTTTTTTTTTTTTTTTATCAATCTAATAAATCTGCTTGTGATTTCTTCATCTGAGCCTTTCTGTTGTGTCAAGGGTATATTTTTGGCCTTAGCTCCACATTATGACGCTAGGTCTAAAGTCTACTGCGATAGCGCTTAAAAACGTGCATTTAACGGTGCTAGATTTGAAATCGAAGCGCTTGATGTAATATTTTTTTTGTTTTAACATCTAATGCGCTTGTTTATGTGCGTGTATTGGGCCCAATGGCTATCCATATCTGTGCACACTGTTTATTGTGTCCATCACAGAGACACACTCATTTTATTGGGAGCAGTGTTGTTGTTTTCTCAACAAAGCCACATATCTAGTGTGTGCCATCTAGTGAGGAAACGTCAGAATTGCAGTGGAAATAAAACTAAAATTTGTTCATTTCATTTTTTAAAGTTCAGCGGGCCGGATTAAAACGTTTACTGGGCCGTATGTAACCCGTCAGCCGTAGTTTGCCCATGCCTGGTTTAGAGTCAAATTAAAATTTAATTATCAATGGGGATTTTTTAAAATCAAAATTTAATAAAACTTGATGTGAGGTTATTATGGAAATCAACATTTTGGAGCTCTTTCAGATGGTATTCAGATACAATTTGAACACCATGTTGTTCCCGTCCGAAAGGAACAGCTACCAAAAAGGGAATATCTTCTTAAAATAGCTGGGAGTTTAAGTGCTTGTTATGTTTCTCCAGACGTCCTCCCTCTTTCTATAAACTGCTTCCTGGGTCACTGTGTGTCTTTACTTTTTTCACAGTTTAGGAATGAGCACAGTTCTTCCTTTGCTTGAGTTCTGACTCAAATAAACAGCAGAGTGAGTGGGATTGGTCGGTTGATGCAGGAACAGGCAGCTGAGTGCTGTGCGGGATTAGTGTCAAATGAGTGTTGTTGCATGTCAGAGGGTGGGATTGCATAGACGGCCAATTTTTCTTATCATTAAAGTATTTTAGAGGTTTTTGGAGCATTTTGGAGGTTTTGAGTTTGTCTTATTCAATCAGTGGGTGTACTTTGCATATTTTTGGATGAGTTATTCACGTGTGGCTTTAGGTGATATAGTGAATTAGTGTTTTGAATGAGGGAGTGTGCAAAATTAACTTTATCACATCAGAAACATTCCTGGAGGGGTTTTTATTTTCATTCATGCACTTTGCGAGCACTCCTGTCCAGTGTTCCATATTTCGATTGGGAAATAATTTTTTGCATCGATTTTATTCTCCATCCGCCCACATTTTTATGTGAGCAAAAGTTGCACATGGTGTGCTCACGCTCAGTCCCTCAGGCATTGTTATCACTTCCTTCAGATTTTATGTAAATGCAACAAAATGAGACCATAAAATAATTTGGTTTAGCTTTGCTGTCTTTATGCACTTTACGGTGTATTTGTGACCTCAAACAAGATTTATTGTGTTGTACACGCACCCAAGAATACAGGAAACGGAGATGGAGGTAGCAGAGATGAAGATGCTGAGGATCTCTCTGGGAGTGACCAGGATGGACAGGATCAGAGGAACAGCACATGTTAGAGTTTGTGGAGAGGCCAGACTGAGATGCTTTGGACATGTGCAGAGGAGAGAGAGAGAGTACATCAGAAGAAGGATGCTGGATTTGGAACCACCAGGAAAGAGTTCTAGAGCAGGCATGGGCAAACTACGGCCCGCGGCCCGTTAAACGCTTTTATCCGGCCCATCGGGACGTGATAAATAAATAAATAAAAAAACCTTGTTAGTGTTTCATTTCCCCTGCAATTCTGATGTTTCCTCCCTAGATGGCGCACTGTATGATAGAGAAAGCCAAATGGGGGCCAATACACGCACGTAATTAAGCGTGTTAGATGTTAAAACAAGCAAAATGTTACATCAAGCATTTAGATTTCAAGCCTAGTGCCGCTAAATGCACGTTTTTAAGCGCTATTGCACTACATTTCAGAACTAGCATGATAGATTTGAAATTTAACGCTTTTGATGTAATATTTAGCACACTTATTTGAAATATAGTGTGCCATTCTATTGGTCTAATCTAGCGGTTACCAAAGCATGCCATTCTTTCGCTACTGTTCTGGCCCACTTGTCAAATGTTAGAATTCAATGTGGTCCACGAACCAAAAAGTTTGCCCACCCTTGATCTAGAAGAAGACCAAAGAGGAGGTTCATGGATACAGTGAAGGAAGACATGAAGATAGTTGGTGTGACCGAAGAGGATGCAGCAGATAGGGTTAGATAGAAGATACTGACTTGCTGTGGCGACCCCGAAGGGAAATGCCGAAAGAAGAAGAAGAATGTGCCTAAGAAGCTGGGCTGTGTGGAGAGTGAGAGGAGGGAGAAATTTTACAGTGACAAAAACAGAGGTGAAACTGGATAAATGTCTTTAAAAAAAAATCTGCATTTTTTTCCATTTTCAGCTAAATAAATAAATTAATTTTACAACATTTAGATTCCATGAGATAAGAATTATTACCCAACAAAAGCACAATGCATCCCCTTCAAGTCAAACAGAATTATGAAAAAAAACTGAGCAGTTGAAGATTGAGCTTTTTTAGCAGGATGATAAAAGCCCAGTTGACCTTACAGGAAGTAGACGAAGATGTGGGAAAGACTGGAGGAAGGTTGTCATGCTCCTGACCTCAGCCTGTGTCACACTTAGCAGAACAAAACTCTGATGACTTTTATTCTACAAGACAAGCGGAGAATTTGTTGTCACGAATCTATTGCACACTCACATTTTTTAATCATAGAAGCCTGTTATAGAGGTTAGGCCTTTTTAATTCGGCTTCTCCAGATGCTCAACGACGACCTAATAGTCACCCTACCCGCCCATCTGTTACTCCCCGAGGGGCAGGAAATCTCTCGAGTCCTCCACAACCTGCCCACAATCAGCTCAGCAAAGAGTGGAAAGTCGTTTTGTTTTCCATCGCAACCCGCTTTTCATCTCTATTTGAATTGAAAGTATTCTGCTTTATTCCCTCGGCAGTGCTCCCAATCACCCATGACGCTAGTGGTTGAAAGTGTAGCTCTGTAGACGGTGCAGGAAGCCATGGAAGGACAACAGGAAGTAATAACTCAAAGCAAAAAGCTGATTGAAGGCGACTGCTTAGTAGAGAACAGCTGTGCGGAAGAGTGGAGAGTCACAATTCCACTGCCGCATCAAACTTAAACACACAAGACAAATTCAGGAGTAATGAAACGTTTGCTGATGGCACCCTGAGGATATAATCCCACTGAGATGACAACACATTACACAAACAGAAAAAATGTTTGCTTTTATAACTTTTGAACTCTGTCTTCTCCAGCAAACCCCCCCCCCCAAAATCTCTAGTTTTTTCTTCTTCTTCTTTCGGCATCTCCTTTCAAGGGTCTCTACAACAAGTCAGTTTCTTCCATCTACCCTATCTGCTGTATCCTCTTCGGTCATGCCAATTATCTTCATGTCTTCCTTCATCAACCATCTCAGCTTGGCCTCTCTGACTTTATCCCCAAAACTTCTAACATGTGCTGTTCCTCTGATCCTGTCCATCCTGGTCACTCCCAGAGAGATCCTCAGCATTTTCATCTCTGCTACCTCCATCTCTGTTTCCTGTCTTTTCTTCAGTGCTACTGTTTCTAGACCAATCAGCATGGCCGGTCTCACCACGGTTTTGTACACTTTTTCTTTCATTTTAGCTGAAAATCTTCTATCACACATCACACCTGATACTTTTTTCCACCTGTTCTAGCCTGCCTGCACATGCTTCTTCACCTCTTTTCCACACTCTCCATTGCTGTGGACTGTTGATCCTAGATACTTAAAATCTTTCACCTTCTTTCTCTCTTCTCCCTGTAACCTCACTTTTCCATTTGGATCCCTCTCACTCACACACATGTACTCTGTTTTACTCTGACTAATCTTCATTCCTCTTCTTTCTGGTGCAAACCTCCTCCTCTCCAGCTTTTCCTCCACCTCTTCCCTCCTCTCACTACAGATCACAATGTTATCTACAAACATCATTGTCCAATGATGTCGGACATTGTTTTCTTTTTTTTATGTTGGTATTTATTTCTGTACCCCGGTCTGTACCCCGGTTGTTGCTACTGTGGCTCATAACAAATAATGATGATGAGATCAAATTTTGGTTTGTTTCTTTTCTAGGTTAAAGTTACTTGTTCATGACTGAAAGAAAGAAATCCAAAATTTGTTTTGACGTCATTCGCATAAACAAACAGTGGAATTCAAAGTTTTTCTTCCTCCCACACTTTTCACATGACAATGTGAGTGGGAGGACTCTGCTGCTAGTAAACCATTCACTTATAAGAATGTGGGTATGGCAAAAAACAAAGCCCTTGGCCAAGACCAACCTGGTGTTCTAATGACCTGGTTTTCTAATTGCGGGGTTTTCCGGAAGTTTGCGGGATCGAATCCCACTGAGCTCATGTCTCAAGGTGTCCTTGGGAAAGACTCCTAACTCCCCCTTTCTCCCACCATTGGCGCCATCATGGTTGCATGCTGCGATGTAGTGAGGTCCACAAATTTACCCGTGGAGGGATGGAAAAAGAATAATTCTTTCTTTCCATAGACACCAGAGTTCAAATATCTTTTACTCTGTCTCTTGAAATAAAGTATACTCCGTATTTCTGTGGTGGGAGAAACAGGGGGGTTAGGTGT
Source organism: Neostethus bicornis (assembly GCA_902685375.1). Lineage (NCBI taxonomy): Eukaryota > Metazoa > Chordata > Actinopteri > Atheriniformes > Phallostethidae > Neostethus > Neostethus bicornis. The sequence goes on from LR738561.1 coordinate 12,413,519, forward strand.
CTTCTCCAAGAACCCTAGATGTGAACTCAGTGGGAATCAAACCCACGAACTTCCGGTTAACTTCCAGTCCATGGGTGAAGGCTCTACCACTGAGCCATTGTCTCCCTCCCAACTAAAATAGATTTCACGTTTTAAGTAAAGTTAGTGAAATTTTATTCGACTTCCACCAACATCTTTTGGGTTAATTTTTTTTCAAATTTGTTGACGACAGACTTTTTGAGATTGTGTTTGTAGAAACCAAAATAAACAATTTTCAAAAAAGTTAAACAATCAAAACAAAGCATTTTTTGTTGAGGGAATATCATTCATTCAAAGATGGTAGAAACACCCAAAAGTTGTCCTTTATCTTTTAAAATGTGACTTTCTCAGGTTTCAACTTATCTTTGTCTTTTAAAAAAGAAAACATCTGAGTCTCATGAGTAAAGCTAATTGTTCATCGTAATCCTTCATTCAAAATTCAGATAATGTTCTAAATAAAAGAATTTCAACTCTGACCCAGACTTTACATTAATCAGGGAAAAGATTACAAGATTTATTACCGTGTACTTGACAAGTTCTTTGAAAGGAAATTTATATTCAGACATAATGGCTGCTTAGGTTCAAGAGATAAAACCTTCAGATGATGGATATCTGGTATTTAGAAGTTATGCAGAGAATTCTCAGAATATAATTGCCTTGAGGACATGTAAAAGTGGATAAAATGGAGGTTTTCAAGCATTACCTGAGAAATGTATTACATCTACTTATGTTTCTTTGGATTTTTCTGGGATACATCAGTCTTTAAGATTTTAGAAGGAATGCAGGGGGAGGAAGAAATTGTGGAGCGCAGAGTATTTTATATTGATCCTTCATCTGGCTTAACTTGTGGAAACGCTGTCTGAATGCAGAAGGGCAGGGAAAAAAGCAATCTAAATTTGTCACTTCTCATTGCACGGTAAGCTTGATATTTAAAGAGTTCTGCTCGACTTATTTTAATAGAAAGCAATTTCCCAAAAGAACTTTTAACAATAGCATGTTTTTTATACAAAGTTTTTGTTCTGTCAACTTTTTTGTCCATTTTTATTTTGTCAGAAATATGCTTGAAATATAACAGACAGGGAATGAGTTGTATCAAAATAGATTTTAGATTAAAAAGTAGATTGAACGCATGCAAAATCCCCAATTGCAGACAAAGACAGACGCAGATGAACGATCAAATGTGTCTCGTCTTTCCAGGGGCGAATCTAAAGAAAGGCCATGGGGGGGGATCACAACCCATCATTCCTTCATAAGTTCCTGGTAAAAACTCTTTTTTGGAATGCAGCCTATGGCAGCATTGAGTGTCCCTCTTGTCCCCAAAGGGGAAGTGAGCTGCATTTTAGAGGAGGACCAGTTTCTGGTGGGTGATCAGTTTGTTGACGGTGTATGGGCGCATGGGTGCATGCATACACCTATGCATGCATAGGTGCATGCACCTACAGTATATAGGTGCACCTATGCACCTATGCACCTATATGGGCGCATAGGTGCATGCATACACCTATGCATAGGTACATGGGCGCCGGGTTGTTTCTGCCTGTGCTGCAGGCAGCAGCTGTCTGAATCCACGCCACAGTGTACAGTAGTGCCTAAACATAAAAATGTTTTACTTTCTGAACAGTTTGATACAAAGTCTTCCAAAGTTCCACGATTAAATTAAGGAGTGGAAAAACTTTCAACTCTTATTTATTTTACCTTCCAAGTCACGAAACTCACCAGGTTGTAAAGCGAAAAATGTATTACCAACAACTGAAAGTGCATGACATTAAACACAAATTGCATGACCGATAGCGTTGAGTTTAAAATAAATTCTGTAACAGTTTGAGCGCCATGAACCACAAAAAAATTATTATAGATCAGAAGGTACAACACAAATTATTTCAGATGTTAGTTGATGCCTATTATCTTGTCAATTTTTATGCCTTTGCCCACAGAATGTAAAAGAGGCATAAAGCACTCGGGCTGTTTGTGTCGGCATCTGTGCATTCATACTTCCGTAACACTTTTGAGAATGGAACATCTTTCAAACCAGAGAAAGAACTGAAATGAGACTGTCCACAGTTAGTCAGTACCAACTACAGATGAACTTATGAAGTTTGGTGGAGGCATATTGTTTAAAGCCATTGGCATTGATTTATTCTAGTTGAGAACCTGAAGGAATTTTAAGGGTTAAAAAGATGCTAATTTTTTCTCTTTTATGTAAAAAGAACACAAAAATCACACATTTCACTGAGATCTTTGTTGAGAACAAATGAAGTTTATTAAAACCATCGGTCAAATGACTCGTTGTCGCATTTTTTTTTTTGGTAAGAAGTGACGAAGGTTGTAGGAAAAGTGGTTTCAGAGGTCAAAACAATCTTGTAGTGATAATTTTTCTGAGCAATTTCAGTTCCGGCCCAAATCTTTAACGACATCAGAGATGTTACTGAAAACTAGCTTGACTCTGAGGGAATTTGTGATTTCTGGGGAACGAACGAGTAGGCGTCTCTTAAGCTTGCATGTCCCCTAAGCCCTGTGCAAATTTTGCACAGACAAACATCAATGACCCAATAGGGCCTGCAGAATGTTTAGGAGGGTAACTGAGGAGATGTTGCTCATCTGTTAGCATGCGTGGCAGTGGATGTTATGTATGCATGCTAGGATGCCATGTGTCCCCTGTGCTTATATAAGATGCCATCTTAACTCAACGCTTTACTCAACTTGAGTGTTTACTTACTCTTGTTCTTCATGTTTGTGGGGAGAGGTATTTAGTTAAGTCCCGTGATTTACAAATGTGTAGGAGTCATAAAATGTGTGTGTTCCAGTATTTATATTTTCTTTTTATATTGGCTTACACATAAGTCGTTGCAAATCTGACCGATTTCACATGTGGGATTGTATTTGCACTGACTCCCCGAGGGAACATAAGTAATCATTTTTATTTGATTTAAACAAACTTCTTTTAGCAATAGCCTCTGGGCTCTGACTGGGCTTTAAATTATTAATGTGAACCATGTGCAACATACATGTGAGAAACAAGGAGAAATAGCTGAGGTCAGATCACAGTTGGAAGTAAAGTTTTCTTTCGGAGGGCCTCTTTTCGCTGACATTTTTCAGCATGAAAAACCTCAGGAGATGAGCCTGTGTCATAAAAATACAGCCTTTTAAAAGGAGGACATGACAGCTTTGAAAATGCTGGCAGTCCATGAAAGCTGCACATTTAGGGGTGGGAATAGATCCAAAGTGCACCGACACTTGTGTGGGTCTAATTTTATGAAACCACTCAGAAAAACCTTCCTGCATGGAGAAAACATGGGGTGACAATAACCTTGTTGTGAGGTGAAAGCGGCTGCTGTGTGGGCTCGCAGCTAAATGAGCAGGCGGTATCTCTGCAGCCACAGTCAATTGAACACTGTGATGGGGGAAGGCTGATTTTGTAAGTTGGGGGGTCAGCCTGCGTGCTTGGAATAGCAGAACGACTAAAAACTTTATCACAGACTAGTGAGAGGAAGGTGAGAAGTAAATACAGAGAGATTTGAGGTGCCAAAACAATGACTTGTGTAAACAAGACTAAGTGATGGAAGCAGAAGTCAATTAGCTGATAAATGAGTTGATGGTAAACAGCATTTCCCCTCACACGTCTACACATGTGATGTTTACATTAGGATGCACAGATGTGTTAGGATAACATCTGTATTAAGCTTTGTCACTATTACTAGTTTATTGCCATATCAAATCAACCGATGCCTGTTTATGCAAAATAGAAAAAAAATCTAGGTTATAGAGTTGAAGGAGAAGCCAGTAAGAGAAGTAAAGGATTTACTTATCACACTTAAATGGGTTCTTGACTTCACACATAACAAACAAAATGCTGTCACAAACTAGTTCTATGTCCGGGACAAAAACGAGGCAAACAGAGACAAAGTATGGGCCAAATTAAATTAAGTTTATTATAAAATAAAACACAATCATCAGCATACCTGACTTGCAGATCAAAAAACAGAGAGAGAAAACAATTAATGCAGGCATCTCCTTCAAAAATGAGCCCAGCCGACTCCATGCAGACGACCCTCCCCCTGCCTGCAGGAGGCTCTGCCTTTCCCAGGCAAGGGAGGGGCTGTGACAATGCTGGGTGACTAAAATTGTGTGAACTAATGCAGGTTCCCACTTCGTCATGAGCGATCAAGATCATTACCACTGCCAAAAAAAAACAAACAAACAAAAAAAAAAAAACAGAACAAACACTGCCATCAAACAAAAACTCTGCCATCCGGGAGGAGCTCGGTGTCGAGCCGCTCCTCCTCCAGGTCGAGAGGAGCCAGATGGGGTGGTTCGGGCATCTGGTCAGGATGCCCCCCGAGCGCCTTGCCGGCGAGGTGTTTCGGGCACGTCACTCCAGGAGGAGACCCAGGGGCAGACCCCAGACCCGCTGGAGAGACTGTCTCACAGCTGACCGGGAAACGAGTTGGGATCCTTCTGGGTGAGCTGGAGAATTCAGCTGGGGTGAGAGAGGCCTGGGCCACCCGTTTGAGGCTGTTGCCCTCGCGACCCGACCTCGGAACAAGCGGAAGATGACGGAACAGAACAAACACACATGAATGCTGAAAACACACATCAGGTTTTTTTTTTTTTTTTTTGCAACATTCAACAGGCATACTTTAAAGATACAGACATTGCAAAAAAATAACAGAAAGAGGTTGTTTAAAGCATATACAAATATTTGTGTGTGTTCGGTGTGGATGGTACATCCGTATTTTATGTGCATTTTAATATCCCAAATTATCCCGTGTCTTTGAACACGGTCTACGGTTAAGGTGAAACATCATTCAAACATGTACTGTATTTTTCCGTTTGTAAAAATAAAAACAAAGGTCTGACTTAAAAGCTGTAAGGAAACGATTTCTTACAGTATCTTCTGCGGATACTGTAACAATTGACAGTGGTACACGATATTGTTGCGAATGATCATAAATAAAAATGATGACATAAGCCTCAAGTAGTATTATAAAACACTAGCTTGTGCTTTCACCAATCAGAAACTGGACAAATAAGGGAGTGAATAAAGGGGTTAATGAATACAAAAATAACCAAATACATTAACTTACAAATAAAATATTAAGCTCTTAATCATTCCACGCTATTCTTTGCCACTTCCTCTAACATCATCATGTTGTGAGACTTTCTTTGGGACGGTTCAACACCACTTGTTTCTTGCAGCATTCACTTTTGCATCATATTTATAAACTTTATGGAACATTTTCAAGAATTGGCTAAAACATATAAACTTTGAGTAAAATCAAAAATTAATCCACACATGTCAGGATATGGAAGGAGGAGGAAGACCCAAATACAGGACAACAAAACAGAATTTATTAACCAAAAGTCCACTGAGACAAAAAAGTCCAGTAAAGCTGTAAGGCAAGGGGCACAGGATTATCGCAGGATCAAAAGTTCAAATAATATAACAGAGCTCAAAGATGCAACTCATGGTCAGGCAGCCAGGGCGGAAGACCTGGCTGGAAGGGATGGTGGTGATGACGATGACCCGACAAAGACTGTACCGTGATGTACTGTGTAAAATGACGCGAAACACCAATGTTGGTGTATTATCGTCTACACATACTGTAACTTATATCTTCCTCACTCAAACCCTCCTCCACGATCAATTGCTAACAGGGAACTGAAATCCTCTTCGGTTTCAAAAATACAAATCGACCAACTCGACAAAGACGTCTGGAGTGATTGCCTTTAAATAGGCACCAGGATCCACAGGTGTATCATCAGAGTACCCTCAGGTAATACCCTCAGGTCTCTCTTATCAGGGTGATGAGGGAAGGACAAGAGCCCCGTCTGGTGGCAGGGCAGGGAATTTTAAACATGAAATGAATTTAAGGCATCACTTGGTTGTTATTTAATATTCAATCTTTTCATCCAATTTAAGTTTGTTGCATTTTTTAATTGAATTGACTTGAAAGTACTTTATTAATTCCCGAAGGAAAATTTGAGTGCTGCAGTCCAAACACAGAAGCTAAAAAAACAGAAGAAAACAAAGACACAGAGACAAGAAATCAAGCATAAATAGATGCTTGAAAAGATACAAGAAGGGCCTCTTCTTGTTCGGGAGAGCTTTGAGGTTGGCAGTGGTTTGTTGTTAGGGTAACAGTGCTTCTTTTTGATGGGAATGGTGGTGTCCGTACAGAACTTGATGTAGTCCGAAACACCGTCTGTTAGCCCATCCAAGTCCTCAACATGTGGCTTGTAGAAAACAGATCTGTCGGTGCACCGAAGGAATAACACAGAGAGTCCATGGTACTATCAGATCATTTTCTTAATGTCTCTACAGTGACTGGTTGTTTTCTAACCACACATACATACTGTATGTAGGAAGAGTTGGATATTTATGATATTTAAACTGATACCGTTGCTTCAAAAAAAAACAAACAAAAAAAAACAGAGCCAATAAATTGAATTGAAAGTACTTCACTCGTCACGTGTTCTTCCTTCATTTCTTTCATTCCATCTAATTAGAAAGATCTAATTGATGTTGAGAAGGGCTCCTCGCACTATAAGCTGGTGTTGAGTTTGTCAAACAGGATTTAGAGACTCCGCGACAGACTGGTGACCTGTTCTGGGTGTACCCTGCCCCTCGCCTGGAATCAGCCAGGATGGGCTCTGGCACCCACCCCCGCCCCCCGAACGCTGTAAGGGATAGACGAACAAGAAGGTGATTGTGATTTAGAAACTCTGTCTTTTAATTATTCTTCCCTTTAAGTGGACCAACCCCGTTATTGTCCCTATTTTTTTTTAACTGGCCATTCGATAGAGGCCTGCACATTCGTCCTGTGACCTCTAGTGGAAATAAAATAGTTTTGTGTTGACACCAGATGTTCCAGAAATGTTTTCCCTGAATTTTGGAGGGTACACCTCTCTTTTGCATTCACTGTGACCATCAATGGCATATTGTATTCTCCAGCTCCCTTGAGTTGATTTTTTCTGACATTTCAGGTTTTCTACTGGTGGAGAGGAAGATTCGTGTCACTCTAGCTTATTTCGGCATCAGATCCCCTGAGCTGTACCATTGAATTATGCAGAAGCTGGGTGGCTGAAAGAACAATGCTTAACAATGACAGTGCTGAAGAAATGTATGGCATTGTATCCCTGGTGGCTCATATTAATTCCAAATCTCCAACGAGGGTCCGGGAACAGCTGCAGGAGTTCATCCATCCTACAGATGCTGCAGCATAGAAAGCTGCATTCTGAGCCAAGACTTTTGATAAATAAAATTGCAAATTCCGTCTCTCCTTGAGGGTCTAAACCACTGTCTAGAATATTGTTGAGTGTGTAGAGAAGAACATAGTTAGAAGCATGGTTAGCAGGAAAAACAGGTAGAATGCATCTTATAGGTTATAAATAAAACAAGACCATAATGTGCTGAGTTTTTGGAGGCGAAGAAAAAGATATCGAGACATACCATGAGGTTGTTAGTTTGTCTCACTAATCTGCAAGATCAGCAAAAAAAAGTACAAATAATTCAACCACAACCTGTTTGAACATAATTACAGGAAGAAATATGTTTAATTCAAACTTATTCGTTTAGTAGAGAAAAAAATCAGAAAAATAGAAATAAAATCCGACAAATTCTGAGAACAATTAGAAAGGCTATTTTTAAGGCTAAATTTTTGCAACGAATGGTCAAAAACAGAATCCAGATGTCATCATCATCTTTTTATCAAAGACTGTCCCCTTTGGGGATGCCAGAGCCCATTCAGGCTGATTTAAGGCGAAGGGCAGGGTACACCCCAAACAAGTCACCAGGCCACACACATACAACCATTCACACAAACACTCATTCCTAGGGGCAATTTGGCACCGGCCAGTCAACCTAGCACGCATGTCTTTGGAGGGTGGGAGGAAACCAGAAGACCCGGAGGAAACCCACGCAAACATGGGGAGAACATGCAAACTCCACACAGAAAGGACAGTGTTCCAAGCCTCGTCCCCACACACGACTCAAACCCACGACCTTCTTGCTGTGAGGCCACTGTGCTACCTACTGCGCCACCGTGCTGCCTGGAATCTAGATGTTGTGGAAAAAACTTTGAAACCTCAGCACCACAGAGTGCATCAAACAACACAAAATATTATTGCTTAATTACCAATAAAATGAGCTTTTTTTGTTACATGTACAAACACGGCAGTCACTGTGTCAGAAAAAGTAATGACAGCATTTGAGAAAAAAATGTCTGCAAAAGAAATGTGTGTTTTTTAAGTTTCCTCGTTGGGTTCACGGTGGTAACAAGTTGGACTTCAGTAGTCTAATCGTCAATTCCCCTCCAGTGAGTTGTCCAGAAATCATTCAACTCTCTAATAGTTTTCGAGGCTAACTTCTTTTTTAACTCGACCGGCTCGTCTGGAAAGACTCTGCTGCTCTAATAACCTGACAATCAGAGGGGAGACCATCCTGGGTTTCCAAATAGATTTCAGGCCAACTCGGTGGTCATGTAGCTTCGGTGTTAAATGTAATGGAAGCGCTACTGGGAATTTCTGGCTGATTGAAGGAAGAACTTTTCCATGTATGACTGACTTGTAAAAAATGCAATTTAGCAATTGATGCACAAAAGAAAAGATGGAAAATTTAAATGTCTATTTTGAGCACTGACTATGGTCGACAATTTCTATTGATTGGCATCATAGGAAAAAAAAGACCTTACGGCTGTAAAATAGTGCATCAGCAGGACTGAAAAAAAAAGTTGAAAAACTTTCACATTTCATCTGAACTGAAAGTATAAACTACCAAACTGGTCAAGCATGCAGGTTATAACCCCAGAGTAATGAAAGTAAATTCTGAGTAAAGTCACAGATGCAAAGTTGTTTTCTGTGGAGTCTTTTTTGGATCTCTGTGCAAAAAAATCTACATGAGCTGTGTCCCTGCCTGCTGGCCGAGCATCTGTTTGCACAAAGCAGGCTCAGACCAGGACGCAGGCCTTCTCCTCACCCTGACAGCACTCCCACATGGCCATGCTAATACGGTTGCTGTGTCTGGGCCACGCTCCAACGTCTGGTGTGGGCAGCTGATATAGTTCAGAGGAGACAAGTGGGTTCGTGCACTGTGTTAGTGTCCTGGGGAAAATACACATTTTTCTCATCTCCTTCGTGGCAAAAAGGAATTGCCTGAGCAAAAACAAGGCAAAGGTCAACTGACCTCAGAAATCCCCACATAGAGGGTACCACAGCCTGGGACTTGGTGTCAAACTGCGTCTAAATTGCAATTTCAGTTAGTTGGGATATTGGTGGAGCACACTCTGCAGATCAGGGACAGATCCTGACGAAGGGGGAGGAGGTTAAGCATAACGAGAACCTGTATACAAGCCAGGGAATGATGAATACGGCGATCCACCTCAATAATTAGAACAGAATCTTAGTTTGTTAGCTAATCTGATAAACCAAAGCTCTCACGATAATCTACCAGTCAATTTATGTTGCTATCCTCACCTATTCCCACCAGCTGTAGGTGGTAATCTGAAAAATAAGACCACAAACCCAAGTGGCCAAGAAGATTTTCCTTCACTGAGTGACCGGGCTCCTTCTCAGACATAAAGGGAGGAACTCTGCTGTCTTGTTTTGTGTAAAAAGTAAGCTTAAAGTTAGTGGTCTGTGTTTCAAGGAAATGTAGGTACTCATGGGTATGGCTGTGTGCTTGAACCCCAATCGGACTGCCTACCGGAATTTGCCCAAGAGTGAACAAGGATTACAGTTTTTTTCTTCTGTTATAAGAACTTTCAAGTGGAGGAGTTTAAATATCTCGTGATCTTGTTCACGAGTGGGGGAAGGATGGAGCAGGAGATCAACAGGCGGATCGGTGCGGCGTCAGTAATAACAAGGACGCTGCATCGGTCCATCGTGGTAAAGAAAGAGCTGAGCTGAAAAGCAAAGCTCTCGATTTAGAAGTCGATTTATGTTCCTACCCTCACCTATGGTCACCAGCTGTGGGTGGTGACTGAAAGAATGAGATCGCGGATATAAGCGGCCGAAATGAGCTTTCTACAGAGGGTGGCTGGGCTCTCACTCAGAGATCGAGTGAGGAGCTCTGTCATCCGGGAGGAGCTCTATGTTGAGCCGCTTCTTCTCCTGGTCAAGAGAAGCCAAATGGGGTGGTTCGGGCATCTGGTCAGGATGTCCCCCAAGCGCCTCGCTGGTGAGGTGTTTCGGGCACGTTCCACCGGGAGGAGACCGAGAGTCAGACCCCAGACCTGCTGGAGAGACTATGTCTAACAGCTGGCTGGGGATCGACTCGGGATCCTTCCTGGTGAGCTGGAGGATGAAGCTGAAGTGAGAGAAGCCTGGGCTTCCCGCCTGAGGCTGTTGCCCCCGCGACTCGGCCCTGGATGAGCGGAAGACGATGGAACAGAACAGAAAGAACTTTCACATTGCAATGCAATTTCTGGATGGGTGGATGATAGTGTTCATCCACTGTGTGCACTGCACATTCCGGCTTCTCTTTTCTATATTTGGTACTAAAATCCAAATGTTTTATTAGGTTAAAACATTAATTTGTGGAATTTATTTATTTTATCCACATGAAAAGATGTTTAAATGAGTAATGGTAAGAGTTGAAAGTTTCCCCTCATCAACACACAAGTTGCTCCAAATCAATAATAATAATAAAAATCCCAGTCCAGAGGAGAGAACGTTGTATTCATCAGTTTGGGCTAAAATTACTGCTGTTACATAAGGCTTAAAGATAAAGGAGGGGGGTGGACTTTAAATTCCTTGGCTATTATGGAGTAGTTTTCTTAGCAGGCTGGATGCCGTCTTTGCATGCAAATAATTTATCATAAGCTCCTCAGTGTGCAGGAGTGGTCACTTACATTTTTCAGCTGCTGTGGAGTTTTTTTTTTTCTCCAGAAAAGGTCACAAAAAAAAAAAAAATATGTCAAAAAGTTCAGAGTGAATGCAACAAAACTTTTAATGCATTTATTCTGTGGTACTGCTGTCAGCAGCACAGCAGGGAATGTAACGTTTGACACATTTAGAGACAAGGTATTGGTCTTTCCTCCCTGCTGCTGTCAGAGTGTACACAAACTACTTAGCACATGCAGGATGATGCCCTTCATCCAAATCAATTCATCTGTTAGGACTTGACCATCCATATGGTGTTCTGTATATGTACATTAACTGGCCTGATGTATTTTCTATTACTTTCTTTTAATTCAATTATTTTTCACTGCTTGCTGTTTTTGTTTGCAAATGAAAACTACCTCACTGGAATTTCCTCACTAGGGGAGTAATAAAGATGTCTCATCTCATCTTCTACAGGTAATGTGACACAGCAGGCTCCAAACTGTAAAACTCTCTCCCCTAATTTATCAAAATGACAACATACGTACACAGAAAGTTCTAACTCAATGCTAATAGTGCTTTTTATGCGTTTGCCCTAGAAATGTAGAGGAGTCATTAAGCACTCGAGCTGTCCTTAAGTCTGTGCTTCTGTAACAGATTTGTGAACATGATTTATCCCTAAAAATGCTGCATTAAAATCCACCACGGTTTAGGTCTTAAAGACTGATAGATTTAAATGGAACTGCCCACAGTTACTCAGTTATTTTCTAAGTTGGATTAAACAATGAATTAGCTGCTACGACGCTAGTGCCTACATAAAATAAACTCCTATTTATTTTACTAAAGAAGAGATGTTTTTAGGAGCAAGGGCAGAATATTACCTATCAAATTCAAGTCTGACATACTAAGAAAAAAGTCCATTAATATCTAAAAAGATGCAGGTGTAAAGGAGCAACAGAGTTTGTGCACAGTTGCTAAATTAGCCTGTCTTACATTAACTGATACAAAATAACATTTATTCCAACAGCTGCTTTTTAGTTGAGAAGGTATGATTGTTGCACAGAGAATTACTCACCAACAATAAGTCCGACAAACTAAGTAAAGCAAGGGGCACGGTACACCTTGAACAGGTTGCCAAGCTGTCCCGGGACTAGACACACAAACATTTGTAGGGGCAATTTGGCACTGGCTAATCAACCTAGCATGCTTGTCTTTGGAGGGTGGGAGGAAACCGGAGTACCCAGAGAAAAACTCATGCAGACACGGGGAGAACTGTCATGAAACGGCGTGCAGGTGGAAAGAGGAGGACCCAATTGCAGACAAAAAACATGGTTCATTTGAATTTGACTGTCCATTAATACTGTGAAAAGAAAAACAAAGTTTCAGTGGCATGGTAAAAGGTTATTGCAAGAATGTGTATTTAGTCAGGCACCCAGGGAGACCTGGCTGGAAGGGATTGTATGACCCCAACTGGAAAATCCAAGGTGATTTTCCTTAAATAGATGGCAGGGTACACAGATGTGTGGAATCTGTAATCATCCTCAGGTGACCCTAATCAGGTTGGGGTCCCTCTGACGGCAGGAGAGGGGATCATGAAAAGAACACGCCAACTCCACACAGAAAGGCCAATGTTGGCCAAGAAATGCCAAGAAAGGCCAATAGAGTAGAGATACTCTTCATACAAACATTGTTTTTTTATATATTCACATCTTAGGCAGGGAGGCACGGTGGCACAGTGGGTAGCACAGTGGCCTCACAGCAAGAAGGTTGTGGGTTCAAGTCACGTGTGGGAACGAGGCTTGGAACACTGTCATTTCTCTGTGGAGTTTGCATGTTCTCCCTGTGTCTGTGTGGGTTTCCCCCAGGTACTCTGGTTTCCTCCCACCCCCAAAAATATGCATGCATGCTAGGTTGATTGGCCGGTGCCAAATTGACCCTAGGAATGAATGAATGAATGAGTGTGTGTGTGGATGGTTGTATGCGTGTGGCCTGGCGACCTGTTCGGTGTGTACCCTGCCGCTTGCCTTGAATCAGTTCGGATGGGCTCCAGCAAGCCCGTAGGGGATAGACGGATAAGAAGGTGACTGACCACCTTTGATTAGTACACAAATTCAGAGCATATCAAATATTTTACAACCATTAAGTTAATTGATAAATATTAATTAATTAATTAAAAAAAATCATAACATTTTGAAGCAGAGCTCTATTGGTTTAATAGGTCGTCATTATTACCTGTGGAGTCAGAGAGAAATTGTATTAAAAGGGGAGAATTTCAGGCACTTTTCATCATTAAAATCTGCCAGCATCTGACCTCTGATTCCTTCTATTTCCAAAGTTTAATTCAAACTATCGACCATCTGTGTCAAACTGATTCTGTGTTAAATTTAGGAAATTAAAATTCCCCTCCAGAGGTGTGCTGCTGAATGTAACAGATATTCAAATGAATTTATTTTCATCGGGTCATTAGCCACCTTTCTGCACCTCAGGTTTTCATTTCTACTTTTCCACAGGTCTTTAAAGAAAGTTGGAGGATTTCAGGATCTAACTCTTCAAATGAATACAAAATTATTTATAATGACATATTAAATGAGCTCTGGTCCGTTCCTTTTGGTTCCGTTCCCCCTCTCCATCTTTTATTCTTTTTGGTTTGAGGAATTTTTTCCTCCTTTTTTTCTGCCTGATCTGTTGGATAAAATACAATTACATGTTTCTGTCTCATAAAAACACCTCTCTACAAGCATGTTGCAGGAATTACTGTGATTCTCTTTTATATCACTTCCTCTGTTTATTTCAGGCTTGGATTTAAATCTGCTGAATCACTCTCTGATCGACATCAGAAAATTGCTCTTTTAAACGAGTGCACATCTCTCATCTATGTTTGTTTTCCCACTGATTAAGAGAAGAATTTGGAAACAGAGCCTTTCCAGAAACAAAGCAACACCAGTTATCGTGTGTGATATTGTTAATGACTCCTGCCCACTGAAACGCACCATAAAAGCCAGATGAGCCTGTTTATAGACTCCAACACGCAAGCTGCTGAGGGACAATTGGCTCTGCTGGTGCTCATTTGAAGTCTGGTCAAGTGAGAATATGCATGCACGAACAAACAGAAAGACACACTTTCAGACTATTAGTGCCTGATAGTGTCGTTCCTCATTGGAAAACAGACCAGGTGTGTCCCTCATGCATTACCCGCTGAGCACAGCCAGGTCACAGTACAACTGCAATGTGTCAATTAAAACAGATTCATTCGCCTCATTGCAAACCAACTCAACCCAGACCTAGGGTATGTGCAGGAGAAGAGAATGAAAAATACAACTTTTTTCCACACAGCGTCATTATGGGTGTGTGTGTGACAGTGATCATATTTATTGGGTCAGACTTTGACCCATAGTGTGCACATGTATGCTCTTAGTCAGGGTCTGTTGTAGAGTTTCACACATTTTCACTGTAACTGCGCCGAGCACTGAGCTGACTACAAACTGAAAATGACTCCCACTGGGATCGTCATGGCAACCTCTGACTTCCATCCTTTGTCTCATTGCTGTTTTTTATATTTAGCTCTATTAAAAAACAATTATTGGCCAGAACAAACAATTATGCTTCAGCTTCCTGCCAAACAAAGTTTGAAACCTTTTAAAAGGGCATTTGAAACATTCCTTTTTAGAAAGGTTTTTTTATTTTGTGCACTGTTTTCTGCTCTTTTAAAAGCAAGTTTTAATCCGTAGTGCTTTGAGATAATTTTTTTTAATGTAAAGGACTCTCCATACTGTATATAATGTAACAGATATTTTAAAATTCCAGGAATTTGTCCATTTTTTTTTAAACTAAATTTGATGGAGTACAGTTTTCCCCAAATATTTCTAGACATTTTTCTTTACACACACACACACACACACACACACACACACACACACACACACACACACACACACACAAACAAACACAAGTAAGTGGAACAACCAAGTTGTCCAACCATATGGGGAGACAATGGCTCAGTGGTCAGAGTGTTTGCCTGCAGACCGGAAGTTTACGGGTTAGCATCCCACTGAGTTCACATATAGGGTCCTTGGAGAAGACACCTAATCCCCCATTTCTCCCACCATTGGCATCGTCATAGGTGGCAGCCTGCTGCGGTGTACTGCAGCACACAAATTTCCCGGTCAGGAATTAATAAAGTCTACGTATTTAAAAAAAAAAAAACCCACCTCATCCTGTCCTGTGTCACGCTGTATTAAGATCTTCCAAGATTTAAATGCAAGTGGAAAAAACAGATTTTTTTTTTCTTAACAATGAAAGGCATCCAGACAAAAGAGGACCCAGGTGAAACTGGGTGGCAGAGAAAAACCAGGAGGATTGGGGCTGAGCGGGTTATGAAGAGAAAATCCAAAAAATAAGAGCAAGGTTTAGATTGGTCAGTGATCCATCAAATTTTGTGACCTCAACTTTTCTGTCCCTGACTTTTGTTTGGATCTCCATGAAAACGTAATCCGTTCATATACAGTTGGTACTAAGCAAGTGTTGACGGTTTCATTAAAAAAAAAAAAAACATTGGTTCACTGACCATCAAAATAAAAGTCTTTCTGATTCTAATGAATGTGAGGCATAAAAAATCTGGGGGAAAAAAAAGGGAATATTTTAAGACTTTCGCAAAAACAAACCCAATACTCTGCAAAGATTGTAACACTGTTTACACAGTCATTTAGAACCATATGCATGTATTTACATGTCAATTGGTCAAATGATTGCAGTTACCCACCTTAGAAAATACTCAATCACAGTAAACGTGTGGTAGTGGCATGTTCAAATTATAAATTCTAGCAGACGACAGATCTGCAAATTGATGCCGTATGTAATCAGAAATTCCTTCCAACACTCATGTGCTTTTGATATGGAAATTTAACACAAAAAAAGATTTATTACATGCTGAAAAACTGTAGTTCAAAAAACTAAATGTCATTTGCGCAATGTGCATAAAGATAGAGCAAGTGTATTAGATTGTATGCAATGGTTTAATAAGTCATTTTATCACAAACGGAACATGATGAGTGTTGAAACTGAAATTACACGAGAAGATCAGTGGCCGTACCTTCTAATCCATCTGAGTTGTTTTATATTTAACAGAACGTAGAGTTGTGTACTCGTAAAGAAGATCTATCTGCGCTGACTTAATGAAGTTGTGACCGACCCACTTTGGTGTTTTTCTGCTTCTATTGGGTTTGTATCTCAAAGCAACTGCACACTACACACGCATTGCTGCACGTCTAGCAACAATGTTATTTGTTCATATTGTTATTTGCTCAAACTGTCTTGAACTTGTTAATTAGTATGTCGGACACTCCAATACTGAGAATTATCCTGTGTTTACTGTTACCAATGATGTGTTTTCAAACCAGTACGTGTAACTGATTGAAAGACTGTGGTCCAATGGTTTTAATGTCCCACATAGTTCATAGTTCATTTTTATTCATTTTTCCGATGCATTTTTTAAAAGTTCTGTCCTAACTAGTAATAATATTAATGATGTATTGTACTTATATAGCACTTTTCAGTGAAAAGTATTTGTATGTATCCTTCAAAAAAATAGAATAGTTTGAGCGATTAAAATGATTGTACACACACAAAAAAATTTCTTTAGACAAATTTTTAAATAGGAGACAGAGCTGTAAGCACTTGAATTCAGCCCTATATTCTGCATTTAAAAATGGGGTTTTCTGCTTTGGTCGATCAAATTTTCTCATCTCATTGCATTTATAGATTAACAAGATGTATTGTATTAGCTCAGAAATGCGATATTTGACGGGGAAAAAAAAGCTTATTGAATTATTTAGTCATTTTTTGACACCTTTCCTCTCACTTCCAAGTTAGTCCTGCACAATTCCTGGGTGCTTGCACAACAGATTGTGAATCTCGTTTCATGCTCCAAAAACAATGTAAAGCACAACAAGTAAGCAAAGCTAGCGCACATTCTTATTTTGCTGCATTTACAAAAACAATGTGACTTCCTGTTTAAGGAAGGGACCAAGCCTGAGCAGATTGAGTGCACTAAAATAATTTCTGCTTATGTTAGAATTTGGGTGTGGCAAAGAACAAAATCCATAGCCAAGAACATCCTGGTCTTCAAAAAGTATCTGAATACCGGATGGTGGGCTTGCAAATGACTGAAACAGGAATGAAGGACGTAGAATACCACTTTTGATTCATTTTGAACGACAGTTTAACACATCCCAGTCAAATAAAAAGTCTCTCCTAAAAGTATGGAAATAACAACGAGCAAGGTCACAATGTTCTGAAAGGCAGATAACAACCATTTTCACCTCCTGGGATGACCTAGAACATAACGTAGTCTGGTCTGTCCATTCATAGAATTTGGCTGAAATATTAGGTTAGAAAGTCTACCAAAAAACATGGTGTTTATTTGGTATAAAGAATCGCAAATCCACAGATTTGCTTGATAAAGACAGTGTGTTCCCAACTAGAAATAACAGCAAACATACAAGAGGTTAGAGGATAAAAGATGTGCTGTCATAGCAGAGGAAATACTGCATTCCATCCACAGTAAGAAAAACATAGCTTAGCCCAGTTTAACCGGACCAAACGGGTAGCACTGGTTAAGATAGTTATCACTAATGGACTGAAAGGCAAAGGACGTCCCTAAAATAAAAGATTGATTTGTAAGTTATTATGAAGTGTAATACATTGGTCTCCCATTTATAACAGAAGTTATGTTCTAGAAATGACCCGCGTTAGGCAGGTCCACAATTTATCCTTTGTCAGAGTATTTTCTCCCAAAAATATTAAATTGTGCACCATGTCCCACTGAGACCACTGTCTAGGGTCCTTGGAGAAGACACCTAACCCCCGTTTCTCCCACCATTGGTGCCGTCGAAGGGCAGCCTGCTGTGGTGTAAGGAGTGCAGTGCACAACTTTCCCCAGTGAGGGATGAATAGAGTAATTCATTTATTTATTTATGTCTTCTTTTCGCCAAGTAAGATGATAGATATGGGTTTAAGTTGCTTGTCCAATTTTACTTTACTGTACGTGCACCAATCAGCATGCAGAAGATCACATGGCAAATTTTGAGGCTGAGAACAATGCGCTGTTGGTCATCAAATGCTCCAAAATTGGTTTTGGAGGTTTTGAAACACGAAGTCCCAAAAAATGCAAATTATTATTCATTATTTGTAAATTAAGTACCATAATTGTTCAATTGTACTCGTTTTGTCTTCTAGACCACTTATCCCTGATGGGGAAGTAGAGGAAGCTTATCACAGCTGATTACAGTCGAAAGGCAGGGTACAACCCGAACAGGTCATCAGTCTGCTGCGGCCACATAGATACACAACCATTCACACACACTCCTTCCTGGGGCAATTTTATGTGGCCAATTGACCTAACATGCATGTTTTTGGAGGGTGGGAGGAAACCGGAGAAAATTTAACCATTCACAAGGAGAACATGCAAACTCCACACAGAAAGACCAGTTTTAAAACTAGAAGCTCCAAGATTTTCTCAACCTCCTGTCTACCCCAGAAAGGGTTGTCTGACACATCTATCTGACCTGCACACTGAGGAGCAGAGTCATTTTTGGGATCCAATTAGAGTCTCCTAGTCCTAGTCTCCGAGTGTTTAGTGCCTTCCAAACGACTCTTAAG
Source organism: Neostethus bicornis (assembly GCA_902685375.1). Lineage (NCBI taxonomy): Eukaryota > Metazoa > Chordata > Actinopteri > Atheriniformes > Phallostethidae > Neostethus > Neostethus bicornis. The sequence continues at coordinate 12,432,011 of LR738561.1, forward strand.
TGTCTTGTTTTAATAACTCAAGCAGAAGGCCTGGTGTCTCGAGACAACTCCACGGGCTTTCAGGTAGTGGTGGTCAATTGACCCCATTGTGAGGGTTCTAGTGTTGAGCCTAGTCTCATTCAGGACTTGAGCCCTGACCTTCTTGCTGTGAGACCACCGTGCTAACTACTGCACGACTGTGCAGCCCGAGTTTTACTCAGTAGCAAAAAACTATTTTTTGTTTTAAAAATGTTTTCATATTTTGCAGGATAGTTTTAAATCCAAACTTTCACATCACATTGGAGAGAAATTTTGGAAATTTTTCTCAAAAGATGCAAAACGCTTTTTTGTAAGACTGTATAGAAAAAGTTTTTTCTATCAAGAAGAGATTATTTCTCTTCCGGTTGGAACAAATCCCACTGTGACATCTGGGTTGCTCTTTTTTGGCTAAATGTATTAAATTCTCCGTCAAGCCAGAGCTGCCAAAAGCTGTCAACAACAGGAAGGGAAAGACCCAAAAACAGCATCATGCCTGGACCGAAAAGCTGCCGTATCCCTCTCCATCTGTCTGTTTGTATATCTGCATAAAAATTGCAGAGATACGTACAGCTGCAACACGTCTAAGGTCTCCTTTCCATTTATAAAAAGCAGAGGCGGCGTTTCAATCTGTATATGATAGACGGGGATTATCTTGATGACTGTTTCAAGGTAAACAACCACACAAACAAGATCATGATTATTGAGTGGAAAAATCTCTCCTACAAAAAGGCTAGAGATATACATACAGTATATTAAAAAAAAATACATAGTCTGTTTTGGCCTTCGTAAATCATCTTTGTCTTTTTCTTTTTATCCAAATGAAGTGAACGAGATGAGCGCGTACATCCTCTTGACTTTTAAAGATCAAAAGCATGTGGTCTAACCTCAGATTCATCTGGATTAAGAGCCCTTTGCTCCCAGAGCTGTTGATGCACACTGGATGTCGTAAAAGCTCTTCACTGCCGGAAAAGCAATACTTTACCCTCAACCAGAATAAAAATGAGATTCAAGGCCATCGAAAATGTCAATAATAATTCCAAATGACTTCACAGTTGGTCGTTTAAATGAAGTATCATCATGACTTGATGTCGTGAATAGGAAAAGGGGGAACAGTTTTAATCCAAACAATAAGCCGGGCTGTCTGTGTGCGTAATCATATGATCCCGTAGAGACCTCTATTTGCACCAGTAGCATTAATTTAATGGAATGACAGTATAATATGACAGGAAACACTGAGTAGATTATTGGGCGGGGATTGTCTTGTCAAACCATTTATTTTATACTTTCTTTTATGGGTAAAAATTATGATGACAAACAATAAAACAGCTGGGTGGTGATAAATTAGAAAAAGCCATTTATCAAGCAGCAAGATGATAAGAATATTAATGACGCTGTGTGATTTAATCATAAAAACTGCGGTGATAAAACAGGAAATTGAGGATTAATAAAATAACAGGTACAGAAACGTTAAATCTGCTATCCAGAAAATCTAACAAAAGAAAGTCACAAATTATCACTCTTAATTTGTTGTGTGATGATTGATCAGTAAGGACAGAAACCGTTACACAAAAAGAGCAAAGAGAGAACAATTAACCTTCCAGGAAGTCATAATTAACCTTAGCAGAGCACAGGGCATGGCTAATGGGTGGAGAGGTGCCAAATGAGAAAAATAAATGCAGTTTTCTTCTGTTTTTAAGGCTGAAGACAGGATAAAATTGAGGATATTTTCTTCAGTTTTTTAAAAAATCGTGACTTATTTCTAACCCATTCATCTTCTTCTTTCGGCATTTCCCTTCAGGGGTCGCCACAGCAAGTCAGTTTCTTCCATCTAACCCTATCTGCTGCATCTTCTTCGGTCTTCGTGTCTTCCTTCACTGTATCCATGAACCTCCTCTTTGGTCTTCCTCTAGTCCTCTTTCCTGGTGGTTCCAAATCCAGCATACTTCTTCCAATGTACTCTCTCTCTCCTCTGCACATGTCCAAACCATCTCAGTCTGGCCTCTCTGACTTTATCTCCAAAACCTCTAACATGTGCTGTTCCTCTTTTCCTGCCCATCCTGGTTACTCCCAGAGAGATCCTCAGCATCTTCATCTCTGCTACCTCCATCTCTGTTTCCTGTCTTTTCCTCAGTGCTACTGTCTCTAGACTAAACAACATGGCCGGTCTCACCTTGGTTTTGTACATTTTCCCTTTCATTTTAGCTGAAACTCTTCCATCACACATCACACCTGATACTTTTCTCCACTCGTTCTAGCCTGCCTGCACATGCTTCTTCACCTCTTTTCCACACTCTCCATTGCTCTGGACAGTTGATCCTAGATACTTAAAATCTTCCACCTTCTTTATCTCTTCTCCCTGTAACCTCACTTTTCCATTTGGATCCCTCTCGTTTACACACATGTACTCTGTCTTACTCTGACTAATCTCTGACTAATATTTCTAACCCATTCAATAAACAAAATCACAAGTTAGCTTTTAAGTAGTTGTAAATTTTCGGATTTGATAAGTTTCTGGTTGATGATTTCTTTTCTACTCATCTTTATCTCCTTTCATTCCTTCGTCTCATTTGTTGTATATTGATGGCACTACAAAAGTAATCGAGAAAACTTATTTGATATCTCTGTCAGGTTAGAAAGAAAACAAGTATCTCTGCTGTGTGTAAAAAGCATCACGTTCTTCTTCTTGACACCTCCATCAGATACCAGCTGTGAAAACTCTCCATGTGTAAAAAATCTACTGCATACCTTTCTGCATACCAAATGCAACAGATTCAACATTCATCGTTTTGATAAATCAAAATGCACAATCCAGCAAAATATTTACAGAATTTCTGGGTAGAAAAAAGAAAAACATAATGATTTGGGATTTTTGCAGTTTTATGACTAAACAACAGTCAGTTAAAAAGCTTGTAAAAGCCGATCTGAAACCAGAATAATATTTTTGATTTGAGAGTAATCCATTCTACTGATTAGTGTTCTTGTTTTCTAGAATTTATGAGAATTTTTTCAAACAAATTCCAAGAAATGTGACTTTCATTTCATCTTCTGAGCTACTTATCCCTGACGGGCTGGCAGGGGGGTGCCAAGGCCTATTCTGGCTGATTGAAGGCAAGAGGCATGATATACCCCAAGCAGGTTGCCAGTCTGTTGTGGGGCCACACACACAACCATCACACACAAACTCATTCCAAGGAACAATTTCATAGCGGCCAATCAACCAATCAAAAACATGCATGTTTTTGTAGGAAGGAAGGAAACCAGAGTACCTGCAGAAAACCCACATATACACAAGGAGAACATGCAAACTCCACACAGAAAGACAGGTGTTCCAAGCCTCGCCACCACCCAGGATTCAAACCCCGAACATCTTGCTGTGAGACCACTGTGCTGACCACTGCACCACCATGCTGCCAAAATGGGATTTGAGGTTTAATAAAAACAAGTGTTTTTGATTTTATTACTTCATGTTTTGGCGTTTTGAAGTAGATGATGTCCCGAAAAAAGAATATTTTTAAGGAAAAACTGTACCCTCTCTCTTTCAGTCATTGAATTAGCATGTTTGTACATTCGTGTATCACAGAGATAGTTTTCTTGATTGTATGCATATGTATGTAATTAGAAGGTTACACTAATATAAATAATCCAGATGAAGTCATGTAAAACCCTCGGTCACGACGCAGAGGAAAAGGTGAAGAAAGTTCATCTCAGCCAGCTGAGGTCTGCTTGAGATCCGATTATACCCCATCAGAGAGACTTCACAGTGGTCTTCTACGAAAGTCTCTAAAGACTTGGCTCTTATTGACACCTTTATTATTACATCCTGGCAAAACCTCCTGTGCAAATTACAGCTTTCCAGGATTCTCGTTCTTAATATAGATACAGCCTTTTTATTATATCACAATCTTTCATTTTGTTTTTACAGAACCTAACTAAGACATTTCTATTTGGTCTAAAGAGAGTTGAACTGAGGAAAAGACTGGAAAGCAGAGATGGAGGTAGCAGACATGAAGATGCTGAGGATCTCTCTGGGAGTGACCAGGATGGACAGGATCAGAGGAACAGCACATGTTAGAGGTTTTGGAGATAAAGTCAGAGAGGCCAGACTGAGATGGTTCGGACATGTGCAGAGGAGAGAGAGAGAGTACATCGGAAGAAGAATGCTGGATTTGGAACCACCAGGAAAGAGGACTAGAGGACGACCAAAGAGAGGGTTCATGGATTCAGTGAAGGAAGACATGAAGATAGTTGGCGTGACCGAAGAGGATGCAGCAGATAGGGTTAGATGGAAGAAACTGACTTGCTGTGGTGACCCCTGAAGGAAATGCCGAAAGGAGAAGACTAAAACCATCCCATTTAAGATTAGCTGGAAAAGATACCGCAACTAACCACTCAGGTAACCATTATTATCATTGTTTTCATCAATTAAACACAAGGTGAACACAATCTAATGCACATAAAGACAATAATTGCATCAAGTATTATTCAATTTATCTCTGCAAACCCTGTTTTCTGCTAGCTCAAATTGTGTTACCCATATTTTATGAATAATTGTGCTCCACTGGTTCCATTTTAAAAGCAGAAATGTTTTTGCTCCGCGACACATATTTTGAATTTAGTATGTTTAAAGCTGTCTGCTAAAGTGGAGCCAGCCTGTTTTAAGTTCTGATTCACACAGAAAAGCAAACACATAGAAAGGAAACTCATAAGCAGAGTGATAAAAGCAGGTTAAAGGATGAGGCTGGGTAGCGAAGCGGCAAAGATTCAGTACACACGACTTCAAACCCTGTAAACAGCAGCCTGCTTTGCAACTAGCAACAGAGCCATTAATCTGAAAGTGCTGCATGCAGGTAACTTGACAGAAAATCAGACAGTTACTCTTTGGAAAAGAACATAATAATCTAGCTGTCATCAGTGCAAAACGCCAATTTTATAAGTCTTTATAGTGCAAGCAAATTGATCTGTAATAGTTCAGCCGAATCCGTCCATGAAAGAGGCTCATATCTGGTTGAAAACCAAACCGTATACATTATATTTCTCTTTACTTTTTGATTCTGCTACAGTTACTTTTCTTACTTTGATAGAAGAAAGACTATCTTGCAGACAGCTGGAAGTCGTTGACATCCTGTTTATTGTCAAAAGGCTATTTTTGTCCGCTTCAGTTTTAAAAAAAATGAAAAAAGCAACAGCAGAAGATAAAACAGTGACATCGGAGAGCGTTGGTGTCTGTGAGAATGACAGGTGCCTGATTCAATCACCTTTTGTTTTGTTACTACAGGTAGAGTCACTCATGTCAGATTATTGAAGAAACTAGAGTAGTTTTGTTTCACTTTGTGGCAGCTGACTTATGTTGAAAAAGTCAAAGGAAGACTAAAAATAAAGAAGTGAGTCTATTTCTAGCATCGCAAACTTTTACCAGACAAATAGAAACGTATTTTTGACAAGCTAAAATAAAACTACTCTCGTGTGTAATCCCGTTCCATTGTCTTCCACTTATCCGGGGCCGGGTCGCAGGGGCAACAGCCTCAGACGGGAATTTCCGCCGAGGCTTCTCTCACCCCAGCTGCATCCTCCACCTCACCCGGAAAGATCCCGAGTCGTTCCCGGCCAGCTGTGAGACTTAGTCCTTCCAGCAGGTCCGGAGTCTGCCTCCTAGTCTCCTCCCGGTGGAAAAAGCAACTTAGACTCACTTTTTTATTTTAAACATTACAGTACTTATTCCATATCTCTCCTCGGCTAGACAAACCATAGTGCTCTATCAACTCCAAGTTCTTCCAAATTGACTCCTTATCAACTCCAGACTTGGATTTGTTCTCTCTCGGGTTCATAGTAAATGAAAGGAACATCATTAGCTTACAGACTTTTTCCCGGCATTCTCCAGTTACTATAATCAAACTTCAATTTTTCACTTCTCTTTTCAGAGCAGAGAAGAAGAGAATCAATATCCAATTGAGTTGATTTCTGCATTTTATTCTCGTGGTAATAACGTTGAAAATACATTCAAATCTTTATTGTGTATGAATAAAACTTGAAATCAATTTTACCCTCGAGCTTAGAAGAAAACACACCAAATGTTCTAAAGTGATCACCAACAAATGATTGATCTCATATTTTAATCAATCTGCTCGTCAAAAACTCATTTAGCGCTGAACGTGCCCCGTTAAATTAAAAAGTTGGTCAAACATGTCCGACAATGTAGAACCAAGGAAAATATTTGGAGTATGGTTTTAAGCCAAAAAGGAGCATTATATGCGTATGACAGGGTACCCAGAGAAGAACTATGGTATTGTATGAAAAAGTCTGGTGTAATAGAGAAGTATGTTAGAGTGGTCCAGAACATGTATGAGGACTGTAAGACAGTGGTGAGGTGTGCTGTAGATGAGACAGAGGAGTTCAGTGTGGGAGTGGGACTGCACCAGGGATCTGCTCTGAGCCCTTTGCTGCCAAAAGGAGAGGAGTGGGGGACTGACTGGTTGATTTGTGAGGTATTCGTTTAGGACATGGCGATGGTTGCTGAGCCGAAAAATCAAAACTGTCGATTTACCAGTTGAATAACATTACAACGCTCATTCATGATCATGGCCAAAATTAACTTTCTTTGCTGAGTAGCTGGGACATAACTTTTTATGGAGTTTTGCCATTCATGAGGGTCTCAGAGTTGAGCGCTTGGTCCTCCAGATTAAGAAGTGCCAGATGAGGCTGTTCAGGTACTCGGTTATCATATCCCTGGTAGGGACAGGGATCGGAGTTTCTTTAATTTTGTAGAAACAGTCTGACCTCGCAGAATTGGAGCTTGTTTTGTTGTTACTTTTTTGATGTAACCAAACTGGTTTCTGGTCGAAATCACACCTCTATGTCCTCATGGATGAGCTGCAAAATTTGGCCCTGGTGAGGAAAGCGTGGGATATACTGTTGAGGCCCATGAAATGATCCCAAGCAGAAGGCGGTATGGCATGCTAGGTTTTTCATTCAGGAGGATTTTTTTTATCATCATTTGAAAATTTCTTTACTTTTAATTTATTCTTGGTTAATAATTTACCCTCTCCTCTCTGAGACAACAAGTTTAGGATTTTACTTTTTGAACCCAAGATCACATCAATTCAGATCACGTAAAGTTTGTTTTTATTTCTGCTTTCCTTTGGATGCCTCTGTAATTGCAGGGATAGAACCAGGTGCACAGGAGGTTTAGCCACCGACAAGCAGCCTGATTATTTCACAACTCCAACCCAAATTGCAGACTCTGTGAAATAGTCACCGTCTAGACGTAACTTTATTTCATCCTCTGCTTGACCTCTTTTTTTTTTTTTTTTTTTTACCAGAATCACTTTCTGAATCCCAAACCCAATTTTCTTCTGCCACTCCCTACATTCTGCAAATCTCCCACTTGTCAAGGCCTCTCTTGTAATAAAATGTCTTGGATCCGTGTTGTCAGGTCAGCAGTGAGAAAACTGACCTTATCACCAAAACTGTGTTAGCTTTGTGCTTCACAGCATGAATAAAACATGTAGATATTCTGAGCAATGCATCAGTACAGAAAATAAAATTTAAAAAAAATACTGTTATGCTACAGATTCAGTTTGATTTGTGCTAATTAGACTGATTGGTTTTTTTTTAGGAAACAACCACGAGGATATTGAAGTGCACAAATATACAAATACATGTGCAATTCAATATTTTGGAGATTTTAATCAGTATTTTTCTTTTCTTTTTCATTGATTATTTATTTTCATCTGTCATGTTACATAGACCGAAGCAGCCCGGTTTTTCTCCACCTCCAGCTGAGTTTACATTCAGCGTGTTTCCATGACAGAGGAACACAAAGCTCCTCCTGGCAGCTTCTAAAATAGGATGCAGTTTGGCATCTTTGGCTTTCATAGCTTATTTACCTGTCTACTGGTTCTTTTCACATTTAGACGCTAATAAATTCTGCTTTCCGTGACCTTCGTCGTAGCAAAATATGAGCATGAAAATTATCTCTATTTGCTGGATTGTTCGTAAAAATGGTGGCTAATGGTAGCGTGACCAAATACGAGAATTAATGGAATGTGTCAACACATTATGCATGATGTATTGTGAACCTGGGAAACTTGAAAAATTTCCCGGTACTGTGCAAATTAACTTTAACCTTGAGGCGAGTACAATTTGCAGCACAAAAATACACACATGCATGCACGTCTGCGATTCATCATAATGAAACAATCTTCTTATCAAAATGATTGAGAAATAGTGGTTATTAACAAAAGACTTGAAATAATAGTTACAAAAAGCTTTTAATGGAGATTCTCTGCAGATAATTTTAATGTGAACGAATGTAAAACTAAAACTGTGCTAGCTAGCATAATAAAAACAAGCCTGTCTTCCAGACTGTGCACAGAAAGCTTCATGAGGTTTGATTCAAATCAACCACCCACCATGCCCTCCAGGAAGAGTGAGTTGCATCCCTGAACTCTCTCTGCTTCTCTTCTTTGTTTCTGCTCAGGGAGGGAAAGTGTGGGGGTCTTGGAGACGTTTTTTTTTTAACAATTTTGTTTAGAGTTTAATGAAAAGTAAAAGTTAAAAAGAAAAAGTGAGAAAAGATTCAGACTTGCTGGGATTTTTAGAGCAGCAACATACTGACAAGATTTGAATTTGTTAGTTGTGATGGTTTTGATTTAGAAATACCGGCGTATCTATCCCATAATTTCATGCATGCAGCAAGACTTTAAGGAGATGATTCTTTTTATGTCTTCGAAAGTAGACAAATTAATGCATTAAGTATAGAAAAGTCTTCAAAATGGTTTTTAACTTTTCGAAAATTTCTAAAGCACCGGTGTCAAAACAGTTGTTTCTTATGTATTTTGTTCTATTTAATGAAAGTTTTTCATTTTTGGTTATGCAGAGGGGTTTTTTTTTTCCATTCTGTTCCGATCCGTCCCCTTCCACTTTTCCGGGGCTGGGTCGCAGGGGCAAGAGCCTTAGACGGGAAGTCCAGGCTTCTCTCACCCCAGTTGCATCCTCCAGCTCACCTGGAAGGATCCCAAGTCATTCCCAGGCCAGCTGCGAGACCTAGTCTCTCAGTTGATCTACGTTCCCACCCTCACCTATGGTCACCAGCTGTGGGCAGTGACCGAAAGAACGAGATCGCGGATATAAGTGGCCGAAATGAGCTTCCTTCGCCGGGTGGCTGGTCTCTCACTCAGAGATTGGGTGAGGAGCTCTGCCATCCGGGAGGAGCTCGGTGTCGAGCCGCTCCTGCTCCAGGTTGAGAGGAGCCAGATGGGGTGGTTCGCGCCTCGCGATGGGCGAGGTGTTATGGGCACGTCCCACCGGGAGGAGACCAAGGGGCAGACCCCGGACCCGCTGGAGAGCTGAGCTGGAGGATGCAGCCGGGGTGAGAGAGGCCTGGGCTACCCGTTTGAGGCTGTTGCCCCGGCGACCCCGGAAGAAGCGGAAGATGAGGGATCGGAAATAAAAATTGTTTGATTGACTAAATAAGATGGAAGCATCATGTGTCATCAAACATGAAATATGTCATTGTTCGGGTTCCCCAATAAAAACATATTCATGTAAAATGTGATCATTTCTTTTTCTTTTTCATTTAAAAATGGTTCTCACTTGAGGAAAGTAAAAGTTTTTATATGGTTAAAAAAAAAGTAAGAAGTCCTGAGTTGAGTCAATAAAATTCTGGTATTATTTTTGCCACATTGGAAAGCTTAAAACGAAGATATCTCATAAGTGATTCAGGCTGAGTTATAAATGAAGTCGGGTGTATGGGGATAAAAACAAAAATGAAGGACGATCAATACGCTGTCGCTTCCTTCTTGTGTAGATAAACAAAGCGCTGTTTTCTCTTTTTATCTAGTTTTCTTCTCTTCAGTCTGCTGCAATGCTCAGATTAGATAGTTTTCACATTCTAAAATTTGCTGACTAATTTGAAATGCAGCCGTTTATAAAGTTAACAACGTTTCTCATGTCTGATGTCAAAAGAAAGCTTGAGACAAGAGATTTGAGTATCAGATCAACCGTCCACTTTCTGAACCACTTTATGCAGCACAAACAGATCAATTCTTTATTTCTCTACCTTTTGATTGAAAAAATCTTCTTGGTATGTTATCAGAAAAATTCTGGGAACATCATTGTTATGCTGTCAAATCAAAGTGGTCTTGATTTAAACAAATAATAATAATGTTTACTTTATTGATCCCTCACTGGGGAAATTTGTGTGCTGCATTACACCGCAGCAGGCTGCCACAACGGCGCCAATGGTTGGAGAAACAGGGGGTTAGGTGTCTTTTCCAAGGACCCAAAGACGTGAACTCAGTGGGATTCGAATCCGCAAACTTCCGATGAACTTCCGGTCCGAGGGTAAATGTTCTACCACTGAGCCCCTGCCTCCCCCAATCAATCAGAGCAGCATTTGCCAAAATTTCCTTTGGGATTATTAAAGTTTATCTATTGTATTCATCATTTATCTTGAAAAAAAGCTTGGGAAATTATTTATTCTGTTTTACATCTATTTTTTTTTTTAGATTTTTGTTTCGTATCTGATTCACAGAGAGGAAACTTGAACCTAGTGGATTTTGAACCAGGCAACTCCCCGTTGAAAGACAGAAACTCTACCACTGGGCCATCGCCTGCTTCCCATTTACATCTATTTTTTACAACTTTCAATTACTCTATTGTCTCACTTTCTGCTTGGTCCCACCTCGTAGAACTGTGCACAACACAGTGTAAACTTAGTTTAAGGCTGAAAAGCATTATAAATGATGCTGATGTAGAACCGCTGTCTTTCACAGCAGTTCTGTGAGGGAAAACAACACCTGAGGGGAGAGACGAAGCATAAACAGAGTATGTACACTACTAGAGCAAAATCAAATCCCCTTGTTTTCATTTTTTATAAAAAAAGAGAAAAAAAAAAACCATTTCTTGGTTGCGTTAGAATGTGGGCGTATTCCCAGGGGGCATTGGCCTAATGGCAGAGTTTCCATTTTTTGACCTGGAGAGCCTGGTTCAATTCCCCCTGGGGCTGCTCTGAGTGTGGGTGTAGTGGAGAACATATTTTGTGACAAAAAACAATCTACTGTCCAAGTAGTTGCAGAATATAAAACCATAACTTGTATGAGAAAAAAAAAAAAGTCATCAAGCTGTTTATAGATCTACAAATCTGAAGATGAGGTGTGTAAATTTTGTCGTAAAATTCTTCATTGTCGTCACACCTGATTATTGATTCAGAATTTCAAATTGTTTGAAATCTGGAAAATAAATCTGCCGGTTAGAGATGTATCCCACCTCAAGAGTGGAATTTAAATACTGTTTACTTTTTATTTCCAGGAACAGTTCAATTATTCATAAAATCATTCAAAAACTCTAAACACCCCATTACAGTAAAATGACTTCAATCTCGAATCTCTTCTGAATAATTTCTGAATGCTTAGTAAATGTTGCACCCCTCCAAATTATTTAAATAAAGCTTTCTTTCTCTTTTCTACGGCTGGAGTGAGATAGTTCTAGTGGGAGAGTACTGATTTAACTCTTATGCAAGGTAGAATGGTAATTACGTCCCTAGAGTGTGGGTTTAATTTGCATTCTGGCCAACTTTTAACACTATTCCCAGTAGTAAGAGACATATGAGCTGACCTAAACTGCCCTATGCCCCCAGAGTCTTAACCTTCTCCCCTGTTCACGCTTATGCATTCCGATTCTTTCTTAAAAGCCTGTAAAGGTTTGATTTAGTTTTAATGTGTGCAGATGTGTTTTAATGACTGTATTAAATTCTGGTGAAGAGGATGGACCCAATTAGAAAATCCACCACAACGATGTTATTTTTTTTCTTTTAAATTAATATTAATGTTATAAATATCTGATTTTATTCTAGAAATCAATACAGCGACAATTAGTTATTTTTTATTTTCTGATATACATAGTATTTTTTTTGGGCCTCGTGACAGACTGTTAACCCATTCGGGTTGTACCGTGCCCTCACCTTCCATCAGCCAGGATGGGCTCCGGCACCCCACGTAACCCCGAAAAGGAATAGACGAATATGAAGATGACTGATGACTATTTTAAAGATGTTTTACTGTAATAAATAAAAACAACATTTTCAGAAATCAATGGAGTCAAAAAGCCAGAAAAAGTCAAATACGACTTCTTTTGTCTCCATTAAACTTGAAATGATCATTATAATTAGAAAAAGCGCCGGCCCCCTCAGAGAAATATTTCAACATCAAGTAAAAGCTGTTGATAAGCTTTTGCTGATTCAGTTTGGGTGCTGAACCAAAAACTGCTGTCAAAGCTAAATCTGAGTGCTGGAGGCTTGAGTGGGTTTGTGGAAATACTTAGTGAAGGATGTGAGATTACTTTTAGGTCCATAAAGCATTGCACGCCAGAGAATGACTCATACTTTCTATAACTGCATGATTTTTCACCTGGTTTTGGATGCAGATCTGCAGTGCATTAGGAATGGATTCACAGAACCTTCTTTTGTTTGCACTTAATTTGTGTCACAGAAACATTTTAAAATGAATTAAATCAGTTTTCATCTTAACTTTTTTCTTTTAAAACACCCGATACAGACAATGTTGAAAAAGTTTTTTTTAATTTTTGCAATTTTTTTTAAAGCAACTGTAAAATGAAATGCCAAATTTATGTGTTTTTTTTTCATTTACAACTACTTAAACTAAAGTAAGCAGCTCGGCAGACAAATAGTTGGTATATTACACGGTTTAATTCTGCTGGACATTGGTGGCTGCTGATTGGAGGACTGGCCTGATGAGGGCATATGAACTTAGTGACTCTATTCTTGTCATTATTTTTTTTTTCAATATATTCATATTGCTGCATTAAAATGTGTGTGTTTTTAATTTGTGATGGTTTAACATAAAGTTGGTGAAAAGCAGGCATTAAAATTTTGTCAACTGTTCAGTAAACATATACATGCTTAATTTGTGGTATATTGGGATCAATATTGTTATCTTGAAATATGTTTTTTTTTTTTCATATCACCAGCACTGCAAGGAAGACATACAGTAAGTTTCATTGCAGAAAAGGAATTTGCGAAGATTTTCTTTACAATTTCTTTACAATTGATAAATTTTGTTCTGTTCCGCTGTCTTCCGCTTATCCAGGGCGGGTCGCGTGGGCAACAGCCCCAAATGGGTAGTCCAGGCTTCTCACCCGGAAGGATCCCGAGTTGTTCCCTGGCCAGCTGTGAGACATAGTCTCTCCAGTGGGTCGGGTGTCTGCCTCTTGGTCTTCTCCTGGTGGGGCATCCCCGAAACGAGCCTTAATTATAAAGATCAAGGAAAAACCAGACCTGCTCATGCTATTGAGTTCGACTCCCTGGACATGAAAAGCTCAAGAGGAGTCTTGCCCCACTTTAGCATACAACAATCTTTTAGGCTACACACACACACACACTCAGACGTGTCTATCTGTCTTCAAGACAAAGAATTCAAAGGGTATTTTAGATCAGAATTCTAAAAGTTTGGGCTTTCCTTTCTTCTCCCTGTGGTCTCTCAAGCCTTAAGAATCTCCATCTGGACTCTGGGGGAAAGGTGGCTATTTTAGATTAGGTGGGTTTTTAAACACGTTTCACAAAGCAGGACCATATTGCATCATCTTTTTTTTTCCTTTCATGTGAGCACATCCATCCGTTTGTCTTTCTCACACTGATCAGGCCAACACATAATTTACTTTCTAACATCTCCCATCCTCGAGGTCTCTGAGGGTGTCAGTTCTTTGTCTGTCACCTCACAACTAAAAATATGTGACTACACTCTCTGGTTGCATCCTGAGACCTGAGAGTGTCAGCGTTTCTTAAACACATGATCAATTGTTAAGAACTCCACCAAGAACAAAGAGCAGATAGATTCACACATTTAGCAACACCTCCCGAGTGCACGTTCACAAACATGCCAAAACACTCTCATACGCATCCATGCTCGTCTTTGTAGATAACATCAAGAAGATAATGTGAAGAGGATCTCAGTACTTAGTAGTGACTCTGTGTATTCAGTCGCCCACAAGTCCTTACGTAACCATTGATGTGATATTTTAGACATGATGATCAAACGTTCATCCTCTTGGGTGAAGACTTTGTTTTGTTAAACTTTGCTCTGGAAATTACTGGCTTCCTTTTTTTTTTCTTAAACAAAGGCTAAAAGGGAAAATAACTGAATAAATTTCCCCCAAGGCAGAAAAAAGCATGAATAAGTAATTAATTTTGTTTTACACTCATTACAACGTAAGCTTGACTGGAAATGTGGTTAGAGATGGATCACTGCCCTTTAACAATGATGAGTGTTCTCAGAACATTTCTACAAGAAAATGATTCCGTTCCGTCCGTTCCATCATCTACCGTTTGTTCCAGGGTCTAGTCGCGGGGGCAACAGCCTCAAACGGGTAGCCCAGGCTTCTCCACCCCAGGTGCATCATCCAGCTCACCCGGAAGGATCCCAACCCGTTCCCCGGCCAGCTGTGATACATAGTCTCTCCAGCGGGTCCAGGGTCTGCCCTTTGGTCTCCTCCCAGTGAGACGTGCCCAAAACAACTCGCCCGCGAGGCGCTCAGAAGGCATCCTGACCAGATGCCCGAACCATCCCATCTGGCTCCTCTCGACCTGGAGGAGGCGCGGCTCGACACCGAGCTCCTCCCAGATGGCAGAGCTCCTCACCCACAAGAAAGTGATGAATACCCAAAATTCGGGACCCCTCACATTGGATTTTAAAAGAATTGTGAGGCTTAAAGGCATCTTACTTTAGCCGTTTATCAGATTTTGTCATCTTATTGAACTTATTTCATCGACAAAAAGAGGTCTAGACAGTTCATTTATGAGTCTGTCCAAAGAATGATCTTTTGAAGAAAAATCATATTTGATAAAGTGGTTAAAAATCCTTGAAAAATATTCAAACTATTTTATTTTTGTTTAGCATTTAAATTAAAGCGATAAAAAAATCTTCTCGTATTTATGTTTTTCACTGTGAATCATTCTGCCTCCATCTCAATTTGCTTCCTTATGTGTCTGTTTCTTCACAGCCTTCTACCTCTAATTGAATTATATATGAGCGTCGCTCTCCTTTTTCCATGTGTGAGCTCAGATTCTTCACAATATTTCAACTTATTTTGATTGTTCCCAGAAAAAGCACCCGAGCTCTTCTGTCTGCTTTTCATGGCTGCAAAATACGGATCAATCTATATGGAAACTTGCAGAAACTTGCAAAGAATCAGATATGGGGAAGATTTGGTTACCATAATGAGCACATGGTCGACCTTAGCAGTGTGCATGTACATGTGCACAGAGTGTCACACTGTTTCCTGTCTGCTAGTTCCTCATCAACAGTGTTGCTATGGAACCATCAAATTATTGGATATGGAAAGTCAATTAGTTTGTCTTGATTTTCTTCCTTAATTAACATTTTCTTTCTTAGACAATGCAGCATGGATTTTTTAATGCTCGGTCCCGAATGCCTCGCTGATGAGGTGTTTCAGGGATGTCCAACCGGGAGGAGCCCGAGAAGTAGGCGCCAGACCTGCTAGAGACTATATCTCACAGCTGGCCCGGGAATGGGCCGGGATCCTCTCGGGTGAGCTAGAGGATGCTGCCAGACTGAGAGAAGCCTGGCTTTCCTGTCCGAGACTGTTGTCCCTGCGACCCGGGGCCAAGATAAGAGGAAGACAACGGAATGGAATGATGTAGCATGAATTTATATTTTTGGCTATTACTCTACCAAATTAGACCGTAACAGGTAACACATAAAACTAACACAAACAGCTCTACAAATCGCAATTTTAATCTTCGAACTTAGAAATTCAAAACATGGTCTTCGACTGGAAAAGGGTCTACGAGTAAGGAGACAGGTCTTGCCCAGAGTGGACGAGTGGGACTGCGACAGGAGTGGGCGAACTTTTTGACTCGCAGGCCACATGGAGTTCTAACATTTGACAAAGGGGCCGGAGCAGGAGCGTATGGATGGCATGCTTTGGTACTGTAACCGCTAGGTAAGACCGATAGAATGATGCGCTAGATTTTAAACAAGCGCGCAAAATGTTGCATCAAGAGCATTAAATTTCAAATCTAGCGCACCAGGTCTGTCTGAAATCTATTGCGACAGCGCTTAAAAACGTGCATATTGAAATCTAAGTGCTTGACGTAACATTTTGCTTGTTATACTATCTAACACGCTTGTTTACGTGCGTGTATTGTCCCCGATGGATTTCCATATCTGTGCACACTGTTTATTTTGACAACGTGCGCATCACGAAGACACACACATTTTAATGGGAGCAGTGTTGTTGTTTTCTCAACAAAGCCAACATGTCCATAGTGCGCTAACTAATGAAGAAACATCAGAATCGCAGGGGAAATTAAACATTAACAGGTTTATTTTTTTAAAAATTTATGTTTGGTGGGCCGGATTAAAACGTTTGACGGGCCGCATGTGGCCCGCTGGCCGTACTTTGCCTATGCCTGGGCTGGGATCTTTGTGCTAAAGGTGGTGCAGCTCAACTTCAAATGAAACGAAAAGAAGATGCTACATCAAAACAACACATTAGTAGTGCATTAATTTTATTCCAGAGCAGTGCATGATTTGATAGTCTACTTATTTAGTAACAAGTGACTAATATTAAACATGTTTTGCTATCAGCTTCACTACAGAGGGGTGCTGTTGCATCTCTCCAACCCTTTTAGTCTAAAAACAGGCACACCTGGGTTACTCTCATCCAGGCAGTCCAAGACTGGATTTGTGTACGCCAGCTTTTCTTTTCTTTGAACATCTTCCGTCTGCATGTTTGCAGACAGTGTTTGTGGTGAGATAGGCTCCTCTTCTTCCTCTTCCTGAACCTCTTCACAGGTGAAGCTACAGCAAGCTGTTGCTTTACTGATTAGATGGTCTAGCGGTTTGAGGGAGTGCATCCATTTGGGCAGGAATTCCCAGGTTCGGAGCTTGGTAGGAAGATGACGGGGGCTATGAGCCTGCATCATATTTACTAGTGAAATGAAAATGGTGACACCCAGAAAAGGAGCCCCGACTCCTGCCATCACTCGCCAGCCAGCCATTGAAAGCCCCAGCACCAGAGATGGAAGGAGGAGAAAACAAAGGAGAAGATAGAGGACTGCGAACCAACGGTATTTGGCAGTGCGCTCTCCCAACACACGAGCCATTCTTATCGGCAGACGCATAAATGGGAGTGGATACCACAGCAAAATGCCAAAGACGTTGAAGAAGAGGTGGCACAAAGCAATCTGAAAAAAAGAGCAATTATAGAGTGTGTGATGGAATGAATGAGTGATTCCTGGTTGCTAACCTGTCTAATTGTACCTGGATGGCAGCAACTAGTTTGTTACCAGGACTGGCCAGTGCTGCCAACAGGGCTGTGGCTGTAGTGCCAATGTTGGAGCCGAGAGTGAGTGGATACGCCCGTTCCAGGCTGATAACACCAATGCCTTAAAGAGATGTCCAGTAAATAATAATCAGTCACTTCGTGATGATATGAATTAATAATTCAGCATTGTAAACAAATCAATCTGTTAGCAGATTAAAATTCTTTATTTCTGTGGTTTCTTGCCTTTTCATTTCAGACATGGTTAATTAGTCCATTTGCAAAAGAAGAAATTATTATAATCTCACATTTATCACTCTGTCGCAGGCTGATGACTCAGGCGTCTCAGATATTTTATGCTTCCTTCAGCTGAACACGGTCCCGGTTATGCAACATGTTTTTGAAAGATCCAGAAAACTCTTATCAGCGGCAGAGGCTAATGTTCTCATTAGGATTGGTCTGATGGCAAAGCAATCTTTATTTATTACTTGCATTTTTGGTGTTTTTCTTGTCCGTGAGAAAACACATAAATGGGACGTATTTGTTAAATAACAAAGATAAGGAAGTGTAGTTGTTCTGTGGGCCAGTAATATTTATTACTGGTGTAGTAAATGTCGTCTTGGAGGTTATGCTGTTCGGATTTATACGATAGCAGAAGAACAAACGGCCTTGGAAACAACAATGGAGTTTATGAGCTGTTAGATTATAAACGATAATTCTTCCTTTAGCTTTCTCCAAT
The DNA here is from genome assembly GCA_902685375.1 of Neostethus bicornis. Taxonomy (NCBI): domain Eukaryota; kingdom Metazoa; phylum Chordata; class Actinopteri; order Atheriniformes; family Phallostethidae; genus Neostethus; species Neostethus bicornis. The sequence goes on from LR738561.1 coordinate 12,450,066, forward strand.
GTTCACTTTCTGTGCTTTATCGAAACAAAAAGCAGCTGTGCAGTTTGGAATAGGACTTTTTTTTTTTTTTTTTTTTTTTTTTTACAATATTCAAAATTTTGTTGGTTTTTGAAATTTGAAAAGATGTTGGAAGTCAAATTAAAACAACAACAAGTTATGTTCTTAGAAGTGAGAGCAAGAAAATGTTTGAAGGTCACATAAAACAGATCACATAAAGAGTTGGAAGAGTTAAGACTGCATCTAGTTTCTCATTATCTGAGCATCAGATTGAGACGTAAACTTTGAATTAATCCCGTGCACACAAACACCTGTCAGCTTTGATTTATAAGTCTGAGAAACAACATGACACCTATAAATATTAATTCATAAAACTGTAGATCTATCTCTTCATTCAATACCATCTAAGGACAAACATAAGGAAATTGGAATTGAATGTGACAAAAGTCACAAATATACATAAACATGGAGTTTCACTTTATTTTGCAGATGGAATTTTAAGTCTCATAAAATTCTTTATACAAGTGGATCCAGGTGGGTTCTTTGTATTCCCGTCCTGGGCGTCACCAGACTGAGGAAACCTCTGTGCTTCATCTGCCATCCTGTTTCCATCAGAATGAAACTCATCTACTGATTTCCTCAGATATCAAGCTGTAGAGTAGAATAAGCTAATATTTAATTAACAGTATTAGACACATTGGCTGCTTATCTCAGGGGAGGGATCTCTCCTTCATTTGGATCCCCATGGGGTTTCTTCTTCTTTTTTTTTCTCCCACCTGTTTTTTTTTTTTTTTTTTTTTTTGGAGTTTTTTTCACACCATGAAGAAGGGTCTAGGCTTTAGTTGACTTTTAGCTGTGTATTTGTATTTGTACATTTTTTTTGTTCTTGTACTTTTTTTTCAATTTGCAATATGAAGCTTGTTGAGACAATTGTTTAGTGAGTTTGGGCCTTACAAATATTGGTGAATTTGGTTTATCTGGATTGGATCGTCTCTCGGGGTTTTGCAAATGAGAGGGACTCAAATGAAAAAGTAAAATTACATGGAGAAGAGATAAAAAAAGGTGGAAGATTTTAAGTACCTAGTATCAACAGTCCAGAGCAATGAAGAGTGTGGAAAAGATGTGAAGAAGCTTGTGCAGGCAGGCTGGAATGGGTGGAGAAAAGTATCAGGTGTGATGTGTGATAGAAGAGTTTCAGATAAAACGAAAGGGAAAGTGTACAAAACTGTGGTGAGACCGGCCATGCTGATTGGTCTAGAGACAGTAGCACTGAAGAAAAGACAGGAAACAGAGATGGAGGTAGCAGAGATGAAGATGCTGAGGATCTCTCTGGGAGTGACCAGGATGGACAGGATTAGAGGAACAGCACATGTTAGAGGTTAGAGGACATGTGCAGAGAACAGAAAGAGAGTGCATCGGAAGAAGGATGCTGGATTTGGAACCACCAGGAAAGAGGACTAGAGGAAGACCAAAAAGGAGGTTCATGGACACATTGAAGAAAGACATGAAGAAAATGCATCAGACAGGGTTAGATGGAAGAAATTGACTTGCTGTGGAGACCCCTGAAGGGAAATGCCGAAAGAAGAAGAAGATTGTCTCTCAGGATTTTTTTAGTTAACGTCTGCAAAAACATCTACAGAATGATTTGAAAGTCATCGCGTGCTTATTCTGATTTTGATTTACATCAGAAAACAGTATAATTTTTTTTAGCTGTATAATAAACAGTTAGCATGACCATTTTTTGCGTGATGTCTGTCACGTTTTGACCTTAAACTCATGATTATGACATAAGCTTCCGAAAAAGAAAAAAATATTCCTTTTAGATGGCAGTTGTACTTTTCTTTAGTATTCCACTTAAGTGCTTTCTCGTGTTCAAGCTCCTCTCTTTATTGTCTCTACCAAAATTTAAGGTGTGTTTATTTGCAAATATAAAAAATTGAGTCTATTAGGAAAACTTTTGCATTAATAATGTAAAATGTTTTCAGTTTACAGACTTGTTCTTTCTAAATCTCATTTTAATTCCATCCAATTTCTTTTGGTGACGCATGTGAAGTCTATAAGGAGAAAAAAGATTTTTTTTTTTTCAAAGTCTGTACAATTACATCATTTTTTAACCATGTTTTCTTTCATCCTAGTCTGCTTTTAATATTCATTTTCTTATAATTGATTTTAAAAAAATAATGTAAAACACCATACAGGGAGTTAAAAATGATTGTTCTATTTTATACTTACCGTGTCCTTTTTTTATATTTTTCATTTTTACCTTTAAACATATTCTAGCCTTAGATCATATCATGAATTAGACATTAGGTGAAGTAATTTCTCATAAAAAAATGAAGGCTGTTCATTGAGGTCCTACAATCTACTTTGGGATTCACGATTAAAACAAGAAATTATTCATCAATTTAATTCCAAGTAATCGGAACAATTAGTTATCCAAAATTACAAACCAAGAATAGACTAATAAGACAAAGCATGCATGATTTAAGCTGTGGGTCTTTTAAAATACTGCGGAATAACCGTAAAGAGGACCATTGGCACAGATTGCTGCACTAAAGTAGTTTCGGTATGAAACTGATATCCTTGAATAATTATTAAAAAAATCTGCTTCACAGTTGTTCATCTGTAACAGAATTGCGGGGGGTGCTGGAACCTATCCCGGCTGATTTCAAGCAACAGACAGGATACACCCCAAATAGGTCAACAGTCTGTTGCGGGGCCACATACACACAACTACCCACACACTCACTCATTCCTAGGGGCAAATTTGTAGTGACCAATCAACCTAACGTGCATGTTTTTGGAGGATGGGAGGAAACCAGAGAACTGCATGGGGAGAGCATGCAAACTTCACACAGAAAGGCCAGTGTTTTAAGCCTTGTACGACCCTGGATGCGAATAGCCACCCGACTCAAAGCCACCATGCTAACCGCTGCACCACTTTGCAGCCCTTCCATTTGCATGTTGTCAAATTCTAAATGAAGATACTTGCCTTGTGTTACAGTTTATTGTTTATAATTAATTTTAAAAAATTATGTATGTGTTAAAATAGATTATTTTGATTGGATATATGTATAAATTTGGGAAATTATTTGTAACTTATGTGAAAGCAGACAAAGAACAGAAGTCTTTGGCTTAAACAGTTTTTTTTTCTTCTTCTTCTTCATTTTAACATCTTAAGCAGTTATCCAAACTTATTCTCATAAACGAATAAACGTGTTACGTGTATAAACTTACCAACCAGAGGTGTCATGGCGGAGGTGAAAACAGAACTGCTTTGGACTAGAAATGTAACTCCTGCACCCACAAACATGGCTACGTATCCTGCGAGCCATCCAAATGGATGTGGAAGGTCTGTGAGGATGCACACAGACAGAAATTTATTCAAGTGCCTTTGATACAGTTGCATAGCAGCTGGAGTAAAAAATGCTTCAGGGCAACTGGATTTTCTTTTTATTATTTTCAATTTTTCACTTAGAAAGTCAATAATTTATTGCATTGGTTTAAAAATACTAAAAAAGAAAAAAAAATACAGTAAGCCTGAAATAACCCAAGATGAACTGGAAACTGTTTATTATTCAGACACTCTTGGTATTATTTTAGGTTGCTTTAAAATATGCTCGTGAAAATTTAAGATAACCTAAGGATTGGCCAAGTTGGTCATCAAGTGTTACAATTCCTTCCATACCAGAAAGGAACGGGTGAGTTGTTAAAGAGAGCAATTTAATACAGATCAACTGCAAATGAGAATGGAAGCAGTATTTAAAACCTGAAGAAACAAAACCCTGGAGGACTGAAAGCCCTCATTTTCGGAGAGGAGGGTTCTCAGCCTCTTTCCCAAAGGAAGGAATCAGAATGTTCATTATTGTGGGAAGAATGTGGTTACAGTCAGATGGGTTTAGAATCAGCTGTCATCCCAGTTCTCTAACTAGTTTTTTGTATGAAGCAGTAGAGCTAAATTCCAAAGATTTAGATTTACTGTTTTGTTTCAAGCCTTTCAATCGATAGAGGGGGACAGAACGATAAAATATGAGCAGCTCAAGCAGTAAAATGGTCTGATCGCTGGGTACTCAACCTCTAAAAAAAAGGTTTTACTTCTGTAAATGGACTACAAGACTTTGGTGGGGTCTTTACTCACCTGTGTTTATAATTTTATGAATAATCTTTGCAACCTGTCCTTGAAGAATCGAGTTGAGCAGTTTGACTAGAAGCAGCAGACATGTGCAGAGGACAACAAGGGATCCTCCGAGAAGTATCAGACCCACTGTGAGATCTGAGAGCCCCGAAGACACAAATAAATGTCTACCTAAAAAAAAAAATTTAAAAATGGATCAAAATCCTTTCATCAAGTTCATTTTACTTTAAATTATTTCAAATTATAGCAATAGTAAAATACTAACACTTGACATGTGAGAATTGTACCATGTCCTCACTGAAGCTGCAGGATTCACTGCTCCTATTATCACCAGGCTGAAGACAAAAAAAAGGAAGACAATGAGGTGAAGAGGCTATTTGGAGGCTGTTATGTTACATTCATTCCGATGTGCAGGAGAGCGGGAAATATCCAGCCTCACCATCAACGTGCCACTCCGGCACCATTCTTTCACCAAGCTCCTGTTCCTCATGGCTTCATTTCCCATCGCGATGCCCGTGATAACACACTTATCCAGCTGGAGGTAAAAGAGGAAATTGTTCAGGCCAAAATAAAAGTGAAATTGCATGATTTACATAACGGAGTAAGAGCTCGTCCAGGATCATTTGGGTCGCTTGTCTTTGTGATCTTGTTCTTTCCATCAGCTGGTGACCATCGGTGAGGATTAGATTATAGATGGCTTAATAAATTTGGACCTTTCTCTATGGACAACCTTATTACCAGAGCAGCTAGAAAACAGAGGATTTTGACTGAATTAACTGAATTAACAATGATATATTAGCTTATAATTGTGCAAAATAAAATACTTCACTGTACAATAAACTGTATTTGATTTACTGTCACTTTTTTTCCAGTTCTCTCCACAATCATGGATCAATGTAGCATCCTAATTATTGCAAACACCACACAAAACAGTGTGTCAATTTCTAGCGGAATCCTTCCTTCTCAACGAGACCCTAGAATATTTTGGAGGTTTTGATTTCTAGCTGCTTCACATTTGGCTGAAAATGAATCCAGTGAGAGTTGAAGATCAGGATGAAGCATATAGAACCAAATCCTTTTCACAAAGCAGAGACCCAATCCTGAATGTATCCTAGGTTGCTTTAACTAACTCTGTTCATAAAAGTAATGAATGGCCTCTGTGGAACTGGACTCTCGATGTGGACCAAGCTTTTGCCTTGGCCGTGCAAAGACAAAAATACACAGGGTTAAACCAGGATCTGCTGGAGGGTCTATGTCTCACTTCTGGCGATGGATGCAGCAGAGGAAAGTCTGTGCTTTCCTGATGAGCAGTGATGGAACGTAATGAAGTAAATGTACTTCGTTACTGTACTTATGTAAAAAATTGTGTATCTGTACTTTACTTCAGTAAAATTGGAGATCTGTACTTTTTACTTTTACTTCACTACATTTTTTGAGCAAATATCTGTACTTTTACTCCGTTACTTTTTAAAAGAGGGTTTTTGAATTTTTCGTTTTGTTTTTTTGTGTAACAGAATGAAGTAAATGTACTTCGTTACTGTATTTAAGTAAAAAAAAATGGTGTCTCTGTACTTTACTTAAGTATAATTGGAGATCTGTACTTTTTACTTTTACTTCACTACATTTTTAGAGCAAATATCTGTACTTTTACTCCGCTACTTTTTAAAAGTGTGTTTTGTGATTTTTGTTACATTTTCAGTCAGAAATAAGAAAATATAAATTTTTTTTAGCGCATCTTGAAGCCGCATCGCCAAAATCAACTTGTAGAGGGAGCAGTCGATTGCCTGCGGGCTCCAAGAGAGAGAAGAAGTACTGAATCGAGGATCAATCAGAATCGAGAGTGAACAATTTCTGCAGTCATTCACCGCCAAAAAACTAACATCAAATACAAATATACCACAAATTGAAAAAGAGTCGGAAGATCGTTGTTTGTTGTGTTTACTTTTAAATAAAAAGCTAGGTCATCATTAACCAGAATAATTTATTTACAGCACAAAAAATAACATTTGAATTATGGTTGATTACTTTTACTTTTTTGTTTAAAAGTAAAATTTACACCAAATACTTTTGTACTTAAGTAGATTTTTTATTGGTACTTTTACTTCAGTATTTTTTTTTTTTTTGCCTAATTATCTGTACTTTTACTTAAGTACAAATTTGAGTACTTCATCCATCACTGCTGCAAAGACTCCTGCCCCCAAAACTCAACTCTGTATACTGGCAAGAAGACAGTTTTGGCGATGAAGCAAAGTGCATTTTTTTTTTTTTATTATTGTTATCAGCTTAAACATAATTTACTTTTAAGAGAAAGGGAATGAAAAAACTGCTTGTGGTTTTTCCTGTTTTAAAAAACTGAGGCACATTAAGCAGAATAAATGAGCTTTTTCAAGAATGAGATATGAGTTTTATTTTATCTTGAACTTAATTACAGCTCACATTAATGGCATTTGCTGCCATCCTCTGGGGATATTTTGGAGATGATACTAATTGAGTGACAGTCTTACCTGGATGATGAGTTTGGTTATCGGCTCTGTGATGACCTTAAGCAGCTCAGGTGCTTCCTCTCCAGGTTCTAGTCTGAAGCTCGTGACCAGCAGGTGAGACATTCGGGTCATTACACCGCTCGCTGCCTCCAGAGGAAGCAGCACCAGCACAGACAGCCAGTTGAAGCAATCGTGAATAGTTGCGCCAGCAAAAGCTCTGCATGTTGGGGTGCACTTATTAGTTTTCCTCCCCGAAGGACACAATGATCATCTCCTCTAACTAATTACTTGTTAATCTGATTTCACCAGATCAGCTTGTGTGTGACGTAATAAGATTGCTTGTTGTGACCTCATGGATTAATTTTACAAAAGATTTTTGTATTAAAATGATTTTGCCACAAAGTGGCAGACAGATTATCTGTTACAGAATCAGCTGGGATTTATACCATCACTGTTTGACTATAGAGATGAAACTGAAAAAAATCTGACAAAAAGAAGCAAAAAAAAAAAAAAATCCCCCCCAAAAAATGAGCTGCTGATGCTTTTTCCATCTTCGTCTACATTCTACCCACTTTCAACTATTCTTTTTTTCTTTTCTCCATTTCAGCCTCCTATTCCCTGGCTCTTCAACCTCCCTCATCATCTGCATTGCCGTGTCTCCACTCACCGCTGGAACTCGCTCCTCTCAGCAGCTTGCATCATGGCCACGATGGTGTTTGTGACAGAGGTTCCTATGTTGGATCCCATAATGACGGGAACAGCCGACTTCACCTCTAACACTAAAAAAAATAAGAACAAAAAGAAGGTTTCATTTTACAATTCTTTTTATTGCTTATTGAAAATGTCTATCCGTGATGAACGACAATGTCACTGTGTGTTTATCATCATCTCCAGACATGACAATGAATGCAGTAGTTTTCTAAGCGAAGAGAAGCAAGTTTACGAGCTCCCTGGAAACAAACATTCGTGCCTTTGTCTTCGTCTGACAGTTAACTGGATTGTTGCTCTCACATGAAAGGCCTTTGGCAGAGAGGCTGCTCCTGCATACTGAAGCTGCTCATTTTATAGGCTAAATAAGAAAGACAGTCAGGTGAACGTCTGAACTGGTGTATCTATTTTCATAAGGAGAAATTAACTTTACTGAATAAACTGGAGAACAAACTGTCTCATATTGTTTCATTTAATTTCCCTCTGATTCAATGCCAAGCTGTCAGACACTCTGGGTATTCAAAAGTAGCTTTTAATTATGTACTTCAGTCTGGGCTGTGATAATAAAAACCTTCAAGTGAATAAATAAGCTGTGACTTTATGCAGATGTTTCAGAGACTGCTGTTGGAAACATTTACGTCTCTACGAAGAATCTTCTTCTTTCAGCATTTCTCTTCAGGGGTTACCACAGCAAGTCAGTTTCTTCAATCTAAACCTATCTGCTGCATCCTCTTCGGTCACACCAACTACAATCTTCATGTCTTCCTTCACTGTATCCATGAACCTCCTCTTTGGTCTTCCTCTAGTCCTCTTTCCTGGTGGTTCCAAATCCAGCATCCTTCTTCCGATGTACTCTCTCTCTCTTCTGTACATGTCCAAACCATCTGGCCTCTCGGATTTAATCCCCAAAACCTCTAACATGTGCTGTTCCTCTGATCCTGTCCATCCTGATCAGTCCCAGAGAGATCTTCAGCATCTTCATCTCTGTTACCTCCATCTCTGTTTCCTGTCTTTTTCTCAGTGCTACTGTCTCTAGAACAAACAGCATTGCCGGTCTCACTACGGTTTTGTACACTTTCCCTTTCATTCTAGCTGAAACTCTTCTGTCACACATCACACCTGATACTTTCCTCCACCCGTTCCTGCCTGCCTGCACACGCTTCTTCACCTCTTTTGCACACACTCTCCATTGCTCTGGACTGTTTGGTCCTAAGTACTTAAAATCTTCCACCTTCTTTATCTCTTCTTCCTGTAACCTCACTTTTCCATTTGGATCCATCTCATTCACACACGTACGCTGTTTTACTCTGACTAATCTTCATTCCTCTTCTTTCTAGTGTAAACCTCCACCTCTCCAGCTTTTCCTCCACCTCTTCCCTCCTCTCACTGCAGATCAAAATGTCATCTGCGTCTCTACAAAGAATAATCCAAACATTCTATCTTCTCCAAAATCTACTGAAATTGTCAGACTGTTTATCCAGCAAACTCCAAAGATCCCTTAAGAATTGAAAACTAACACAGTAATTTGTATGCAGACAAACCAGCCATGAAGCATGGATGTGAAATATCGATCCGAGGTCAATAATGCGCTAGTGTTATTATTAGCTGATCAAATTGTTTGAATGATGAGTGTAAATGTGGATTCTGATGCACTCTGATGCAGAATTTCTAATCAATATGGCAGAAAAAAAGCAAACAATTGCCTGCAAATGAAGCTCAAAATAATTCACTATATTTTTATTAATATCAAGGGGGGAAACAAAAAAAAAGCAAAGCTCTTGATTTACAAGTCAATCTATGTTCCCATCCTCACCTATGGTCACCAGCTGTGGGTGGTGACCGAAAGAATGAGATCATAGATACAAGCGGCCAAAATGAGCTTCCTCTGCAGGGTGGTTGGGCTCTCACTCAGAAATCGGGTGAGGAGTTCTGCCATCCGGGAGGAGCTCGGTGTTGAGCCGCTCCTCCTCCAGGTTGAGAGAAGCCAGATGGGGTGGTTCAAGCGCCTCATTGGTGAGGTGTTTCGGGCACGTCCCACCAGGAGTAGGTCAAAAGGCAGACCCCGGACCTGCTGGAGAGACTATGTCTCGCAGCTGGCCGGGGAATGACTTGGAATCCTTCCGGGTGAGCTGGAGGATGCAGCTGGGGTGAGAGAAGCCTGGGCTTGCCGTCTGATGCTGTGACCCCTGAAACCCGGCCCTGGATAAGAGGAAGACGACGGAACGGAAAAGAACCGGGAAACAATGTTCCATCTATCTATCAGTAGTGAACTCTGAAAACCTTCATAGACTTCTCTTACTGCCTAAAAATATCACAAACTGCCAATATTCATGTTTCAGCCATTGATATTTGTAAAATATTTCAAAATGGACCGTTCATTTTCTTAATAGTCTTTTCCAACAGTTTTGTTGTTCAGGAACATTTTGGCATCAGTTCGTGGCAGCGGGATTCAAACCTGATAAATCTTTTATCCAAAGTCGACCACTCTCTACCACTGAACTGTACAATCTTTTTCTCAGCAAATAACAACTACATCAGAAAAACAAGTAGATTTGGTGGCTGATTTTCATTAAAAATCATTTACAAAATGTACTTTTAAAAGAAGTTGAACAAAGTAAAGAACTCTAAGTCTGAACTTTTAGCCTTGCTGAAGTGAGGAAATGGTATAGTTTTGCTTGAGTTAAGATTTAAGTTTTTGTTGAGCAACATTAAATATGAATGTCAATTATTTTTAAATATTATTAAACATTTTTTAAGTCAATGTGGTTTTAGTGACATGTTTTGTGTATCGTGGCTGTATGCACAATGGGAAAAATTCTATTTCCCTTTCATCTAACTATACCAAGGTCTCCCAACAATCCATAGTGTTCTCTGAATGCTGTTTCAAAAACTTTGATTGAACCTCAGCATGCTTCTTGTTCAGCACTCTGATACATATTCATCCTGCAGCGTCCATGATTTCTTTATCAACGTTTGCTCAATCAGTATTTGATGCTGAATAGCAAAGAAGCAGCAGAAAGAACCAGATTTTCCGTCAGAATATGATTCCTCTGCAAATTAATGTGTGTTCACAGTCAAAGATGTACCAGGGGATCTTTGTTTGCTTTGCATTTCAAGTTATTTAAATGTTTTCTGTCCTTTTGCAACATCTATACATGCAAAATAACACCCTGGGGAAATATGGAGGCATGCAAAGCAGAGAGCAGACAAATCATACATGAAAGAAGACCTGCATGCATACTCTCTCATCATTTCCTGGTCTTATTTAAACCCTGAAGTGGCTCGAACGTATGCACTCACACATTGACACACTTCTTTTCCATGCATACTCACATCCAGAGGCCACCAGACTGACTATAATGGAGGTGGAGGTTGATGAGCTTTGGACGAGGACGGTAACCAAGATCCCAACCACCAGCCCCGCCACAGGGTTAGACAGAATCGCATTGTCTTGGAAAATGTCCCCGGCCACTTTTCCTGGTAAAACATGTCATCCAAAGTCACAAAAACACACAAACACACACAATTCAAAACAAAAAAAACATCCTCAGACATGACGAGATTGCCAGGAGGAGAGTTAACAAGCCTCAAACTGCTTGTTTCCCCAAATTTAAAAGGTCACCGGATGAGGCTGAGCAGTAAATTATCCAGCAGATCTCAGCGGGACGGCGTGAACTGTTCATCAGTGACTCACTTATTTGTCAAACATCAACCAGCTGAGTCATGAGGGAGCTGCTGATGGAGCAGGAACAGTTATTCTTACCTCCTGCTAACTGGAAGGCAGAACTCAGAGTGTCCAAGGAGCAGATGAAGAGGAAGAGAAGAATAAAGAGGAGGGGGATTCTGGAGAAATTGATGAGAATGTGGTTTATCTGGGATGGACTTCCTGGTCGTGCCTGAGGAGAGACGTCTGCTAAAAAAGAAATGAGATGATTAAACTCCGAAATTTCACAATTACTGATCAAACTATTTTTGTCATTTGTATTTTAAAAGAAATTATGTCTGATGAGATTAAATGTATTTAATACCATTTCCTTTGGGAAATCTTTTTGGTTCTCTGGCAATAGGTGGATCCAAATGGACACCCACATGTGGGCTGCTCTGTAAGTTGCTTGCAAGGTCAAGAGTGGAGCCAATACCAGACTCCCTGTCCTCCTCCAGCAGGAGTTTGGGTTGCCATGAGAACCGACCAGGATGCATTCCTAGTTATAAAGAACAAAAACACATTGAGAGGGAGGGTGAAAGCTGATTTAAAAACAATACAAAACGAGAGTTGATGCTTGTCTTTATTTCTTCATTCTGCACCTGCTTCTGCTTTGATACCAAGAGATAATAGTAAACCAACCAGCAGGAACTACCGGGCACTTGAATTTTCCCATGAGAGGATAAACAGAGGACGTATTGTAATGTATGATATTTGGGCAAGAATACTGTATCTTGTAGCTACACTGTAAAAAATCTTTTTTTTTTTTTTTTTGGTAAGGCGGCAGCTGGTGTTGCCAAAAAAAACCCCAAAAAACATGGAAATATAATCCAAAGCTATTTTATTTTTAGGATAAGATGTCATCTTCTGCAGGTGAGAAACACCACTGAAAGAACAATTCATTTTTTGTTCTGTTCCGTCATCTTCCGCTTGTTCCGGGGTCGGGTCGCGGGGGCAACAGCCTCAAACGGGTAGCCCAGGCCTCTCTCTCCCCGGCTGCATCCTCTAGCTAACCTGGAAGGATCCCAAGTCGTTCCCCGGCCAGCTGTGAGATATAGTCTCTCCAGCGGGTCCAGGGTCTGCCCCTTGGTCTCCTCCCGGTGGGACGTGCCCGAAACACTTCGCCCGCGAGGTGCTCGGGGGGCATCCTGACCAGATGCGCGAAGCACCCCATCTGGCTCGTCTCGACCTGGAGGAGGAGCGGCTCGACACCGAGCTCTTCCCGGATGGCAGAGATCCTCACCCAATCTCTGAGTGAGAGCCCAGCCACCCTGCGGAGGAAGCTCATTTCGGCCGCTTGTACCCACGATCTCATTCTTTCGGTCACCACCCACAGCTGGTGACCATAGGTGAGGGTTGGAACGTAGATCAACTTGTAAATCGAGAGCTTTGCTTTTCGGCTCAGCTCTCTCTTTACCACGACGGACCGATGCAGCGTCCTAGTTAATGCTAATGCCGCACCGATCCGCCTGTCGATCTCCCGCTCCATCCTTCCCCCACTCGTGAACAACACACTTAATTTTCAAGACATTTAATTTTCTGCAAAATAAATTAGGGGGAAAAAACGGCAATTTTGTGTCTCTCATGGTGAGAAACAGGTAGTAGCTTGAAGGTGTCATGATCTGGACGTGGAACGTTGTAACGCATTTTATATCCAGTTTATTGAGGGATGGAAGGGTGGTGAAGGGCAGCAGGGATCTCCTGATGGCTAACCTGGGCAGGCGTGGTGAGACCAGATGGAGGGGTCGTACATGAGGGAATCAGGCATTGTTAGTCCAGGCAGGACCAAGACAACAGAATACCTGACAAAGGAGTGAGGGTTCGTGGTTTACTGTATATCTCAGGGGAAAACAAATTCTAAGTGCAGAGGCAATTGGGACCAAGTGTGAGGAAGCAGGGTAAAGACTCGAGTAAAAGGGAAGACAGTCACAACAGAAAGGTCTTTCCCAAAGACCATTACCTTTTTATGTCAACACAGATATTGAATTTGAGCTTTCCACTCTCAAGTCCTGAGATTTACAGTATCAACTAAGTTTTTCAGTCTCATATTCAAGTTCAGACACTTTTCAAAGTCTTTCATTTCACTGCATCAGTCGTCCTCAAATGTGCAAATGTGCGACGAGATGAGACATAATCTTAAAAAGTGGGATTGACCCACTTTTATATTACAATCACAAGGAAAAATCTAAACTTTTGATAAATAATGTTGTATGTTTGCTACGAAAGCGAATTTTACTTTAGTTTGTTTAAATACTTTTTGTGGACTGTATTTCTTCTTGGTGTTTTCTAAACCTCAGATGCATGCATTTTACCATCCAGAAGCCAAAATTAATACATAATATTTTTGGGTGGTATCTTAGAAACCGTTTTTTTTTTTAAAACACTGCTTTTATATTTTTTAGATAACGTATTTTGTATTTTTTTAGACACTTGGAAAAAATATGTATATATTTTTACTTGGGTTCAAATGAATCTTTTTGTCATGATTTGACTTTGATGGAAAAATAATGAAACTATAAAAGTTTTGCAACTTTGCGCTGGAAACACATTGGACATAGGGGCATGCCTCAAGTGGCAAATATTGATTTAGTTTGCATATTAAGTAATATAGATGGATATTAATTTTAAAAAAGTTAAAATACAGTAAACATATGTAACAATGACAGTAAAATCTGTCAATTTATCTACAGTTATTTTTTGTTGAAAAACAGTTGGATCTTATTTTTTCTTGCATTTTTACTGTTGAGATGGAAAACTTTTTACTTCCAGATATTTTTTTTACAGTGTGTCCACACACTTACAGAGTGAGAGGACACACGGTGCTTTGAGTGTTGTGGAGAAACATGAAAGTAATTAAAATCACAGGATGACACCGGTACACAGAAAAAAGGATGAGAGTAAATCTGTTTTTTTTTTATCAGCCACCTGCAGCAGTAAAAAGAAGTCAGAGGAGACCAACATCTCTGTAGAAGAACCTAACTCTTACAGAGCTACAGAGAAGCAATTAGGAGAGCAAAGACGACCAACATGATCTATAAGTGGCAGCTATCTCTAATGTGAGGTCAGATTGCACTCTGAGGAGCATCGCCTTACCTTTCAGCAAATGAATAGAATTTCAGAGCTGGTTAAAAAAAAAAAAGCATCAATGTAACTTCTCCCTATTTTTCTTACAGCTGCGAGTCGTCTCTGATGGGATGCTCCTCTCTCTGAAAGCTGCAATTCTCTTCGAAAGCATTCACCCTCTCAATGCAGAGAGTCTATTTCTTTTATTTATTTTTTGCCCCTTTTACGTCAGCCACTTTGCAATGTTTTTGAGACTTTAATAGAAGAGGGAATACTAACATGTCCCTTAAAAGCAAAGAGGAGGGAAGTAATTACAGCAGCTGAAATTACAGTAATTACAGTCACTGCATCATTAGTATTGTGTGAAGCGTCATCCTGCAGGTTCTGATCCATGGAGAGGCCGCACTTGCAAATCTACAGTCCTCTATACATGTGAGTGTTTGAGACAGCTCCCATAAATCAGAGCTGAATAACTTGTTTTATGTGAAAGAATTTTGCATTGTGCTCCAAATTATTGCTCATCTGTTTGGCAATCTGCCGCTTTGTTTCCTTATTTCCCTTTTTTTATTCTAAGTCTTCCAACATGTTACATAAAAGCATCATACACTCTGCCTCTTACCTTGCTTTGGTGTGACCTCCTCGAAGCACAGGATCAAACTGAGGAGTAAATCATCTTTAAATAAGCTATTACTGAAAGTTTTGAAAGGAACATCTAAATCTTTTGGTGATTAACTTGTCCCATCACCTGAGAAAGCAATGTTAATCAATAACCCAAAGCACGAAGATGATGCATGGGGTGAAAAAGTTTCATGTATATTAGGTAATGAATAATGTTGGTTCAGAAAATTGTCTTTCAAATTATTTTGAGGCCAGAGAATAAAAACCTGATCTCATCTGTTTTGATGCACATTTTAATGTGACAGGAGAACTCTGACCTCTAGTGGTGGTATTGAGGAACAGCATAAAAGAAAAGAACTTTTCGATTTTTTATTCTTTTTTAACAACTATTTCCATCCTAAATCAAGGTATTAAATGACAATTTCTTCCCAGGAATAAGTCAGTAAAAATTTTCCAAGCATGCAGGAGTAATCTGCTCAACTTGTGCAGAAAGTACAGGCTCTTACTTGCTTTGGCAGCATTTAAAAATGAGCATGTTGGGATTGAAAATGAGTCATCAGTGCAAAAGCTTCAGTACTTTGCACACATTTACCTTTAAACTCTGCAACCTGCTTTGCTCATAGCTGGATTAGCTTGTTTTTTTTAAGATAATTGTTAATAATTAGTCTTGCTTCTGTTCTGTCATGTCAGCGGTGCTCTCGACCAGATCGGCTAAAGCTGCTGACCTCAGAGAGGAGGAATTTAATAACCCACTTGACTAAGTTTGTAACTAATATAGAGCTCAGGAAGATAAACGCTCTTGTTGTGAATATCGAAGCTAAAGCTTCTGCTTTGGTGTTCACTAAAGAGAAGAAGTCCTTCAGATGTTGAGCAGCGAAGATGAGAAGCACACTTAAAGAGAACCAAAGTCTCAGAAAATACATGTGGGAAAAGCCAAATCGGCAGCAGAGCTTCACATTATTTTGGTTTTAAAAAGCATCCATGTTGCAGATAATCCTCTCGTCACATGTGGGAGTCATGGTGAGGTTTCTGTGACCTGTCAGGTGGGATAAGCTAACAGAGATGACACACCAGTCAATCCGTCGTACAGTTTTAGTCCTCTGTACTGAACCCCTTTATTTTATATTCGAAAATGAGTTGTGATGCTATTCAATGAGTTCGAACCCTGATTTTGATTTAGTTGAACTAGTAATAGAACATTTTAAAATATTCTATGTTGAGCGTCGAAGCACATGTCATGGCCCCAGGCTCCGCCCACCACCAGAGGAAGCCCGAGGCCTTCCCTCATCTGCAAGATATCAGACACCTGAAGGTGTTTGTGCACCTGCCTTTAAGAAGGCAGTCTGCCTTCCCTTCAGTATTGGGTCATCTTCATTCCTTCCAGCCAGGTCCTGGCTGCCTGACCAAGACATGCTGGTTTGAATTTTAACCATGAAACAAATGTCCTGATCAATGTGTTTTTCTGTTACAGGTTATTGGACTCTTTTTCAAAATAAATCCTGTCTGTTGTCCTGGATTTGGGTCCTCCTCTTTGGTCTTTCTCTAGTCCTCTTTCCTGGTGGTTCCAAACCCAGCATCCTTCTGCCGATGTGCTCTCTCTCTCCTCTGCACATGTCCAAACCATCTCAGTCTGGCTTCTCTGACTTTATCTCCAAAACCTCTAACATGTGCTGTTCATTTAATTTTCCCAGACAATTCAACAAGGATAAGGTCAGATTAATGAAATGATTACACATATTTAATTTCATCAATTTCCACCAACTTGTTGATAAATGATTCTTTTTCAGATCTGATTTAATTTTAAGTGCACTGGAGATTTAGATCTTTCTTAAAGAGATCAGTACGATCTAACAAACTATAAGTGAATTTTCACATTTTCAAAAGATCCACGATGTGCTTTGTACATCATATTCTATTTAGACTACAAGAACACAATAGTGACAAGAGAAAAAAGTTCAGAGAGAATTGTCATTTTTTTCAGTAGGATTAACATAATTTGTCCACAAATACAAATAATTTTTTATATAAAACAAAGAAATTGTAGTTTTCACTAATGTTCAATACTAATTAGGAAGAGACGATAAATCAAAATAAAGATAGCAAATAAGCACAGCAAGAAAGTTGGGGTTCAAGTCCAAGGCGGGATGAGGATTGGAACACTGGCCTTTCAGTGTGAATTTTGCATTTTGATTGGTCGCTACCAAATTGCCACTAGGAATGAGTGTGTGCGTGGATCGTTGGCTGTGTGTGTGGCTTTGTAACAGCCTGGTTAACTGTTCAGGGTGTATCCTGCCTCTCACTTTAAATCAGTACCCACAGCTTTCCCATTAAGGATAAGTGGTTCAGAACGTGAATGAAAATATCAAATAATACCAATTAATGTATGTACTTTTTTCTTTCTTTTTTTTTTTTTGCCAAATTGCATTTTCATCATGTTGTAAATAAATAGAATTATCCTTTTTAATTTTGCCATATCCAAATTTGTCTGCTATCAATCAACAATGCTCTCAAACTTTGTATCTTTAACGTTTTTATTCTGATAAGATTTTGTCTTTTTTATGCACTAGTAATTTTAAATTTTCTTTTTGCCCGAAACTGCAATTTTCCATGAACATAAAACTATTTGTTACAGATTTTTTTTTCTGTTTAAATCAAAATGTTGCAAACATTCCATCTTTTATCATCATTTATCTTACAGAGAAATTAAAAAATCCTGGACTCATTGTCTTAAGATAATCTTCTTCTTCTTTCAGCATTCCCCTTCAGGGGTCGCCACAACAAGTCAGTTTCTTCCATCTAACCCTATCTCCTGCATCCTCTTCAGTCACACTAACAATCTTCTTTCTTGTGTCAAGATTATGATCGGAGAAAATAATTAAAGATGTTCACAAAGCAGGATGAACAAGAACTTACTCAACCATGTGACTTTATTGTTGCAACAGGACATTTAAAAACACACAGAACACTAATCACACAATCACACAACTTCTGTTCACATGGAGTTGGTTCGATGTGCGATAGTTTGTTCACTTCATCTCACAGTTTCACAGTTTGCAGGATTTTCTTTTTATTTTTTTTCACACATGTAAAGTTTTAGATTTATGTATCTTAAGCATTTGAAATGACTGATGAGGATGTATAGTAACGACTTTTTGGTTTAATTATCACTTCAGTTCTTCAGAGGAGGATGAAGTCATCTCAGCATCATCCGGACTCTCCTGCAGGAGAAAAAACAGCAAGTTATTTCCTACATTTTCTTATGCAGTGCTGGGATTTCTAAAAGTGCAGTTGGAGGTAGAGCCTTTAGACCTTGGTTTATGGAATAAGTTCTTTGCTCATGTGAGAACAGCAAACACAGTTTCTAAAATTAAGGGAAAACTCTTTGAATCAACCAATCACCTTGTTAGAAACAGAAAATTTAAAATGAAATAGTTCCAGGTTCTCGGACAATCCCAGGTACATTTCCTGTCTGTCCTAAAAAGGAATCCCTCCTTCAAATGTATCTCCATGAGGTTTCTACTCTCTTCTCTCTTCCCACTATTTTTTTTTTTTTGTATTTTGAATTACTCTATTCATCCCTCACCGGGGAAATTTGTTTGCTGCACTCCTTACACCACAGCAGGCTGCCCTTCAACGGCACCAATGGTGGGAGAAGTGGGGGCTAGGTGTCTTCTCCAAGGACCCTAGACGTGCTCTCCGTGGGACGCGAACCCGCGACCTTCCGGTCCGCGGGCGAACACGCTAACCACGCGGCCACCGTCTCCACTCCACTACTGGCATTTTTTAGTTTTAAAAGACATCCCAGCACTTTTTAAAAGAAGAATTTAAAGGTAGAAAAGAGTAAAGCTGAAAGACACACAGTGGAGGACTTACCTTTACTTTCTCCAACTCTGGCCTTCCTGGGAGGGATTTTTGTGAGGAAAAGGCCTTTTGAATGAGACAGAGAAGTCAAATAAGAAGCCTTTTTTTAAAAGGTATAAAAACTGACTTAATGAAAAGAAGTTGTCAGACCTTCTTTGACTGCTGCATCTCCTCTGTAGATTTTGATCTGTTCTTCAACTGTTTCTGAGGGGATGTAGTGCTGGGACCCTAAAGAGAAGAAGAGCAGCATTAGACTGGGTCTGAATGTTTCAGCATCACAATTTTACACACCTCATTTGTCTTCTGCTCCATGGCTGAATAGAAGATTTCTATCAGGGGAAATTCGGTATTGATGTCACTTCAGGATGGATCACCGTGTTCCACAGCTGGCTGCTGTGAGGTTTACAGAATAAAAAAGAACACAGATTAATCTTCTTAGAATTAAATATTAGGCATAACAGGGAGGCTAAAGCTTTATTTCCATAGAAAAAAAAGTTTTTATTAAAAAAAATAAATGACTGCGTAAACCATCTTGCTGTTGAGATGTAAGCTCTTCGCCAGATGCCGCCCAGACCAGGCAATCCACTATTCTAGACTATCATTTTAAATGTCCTTAGTATATAGTATAGCTTGTTTTAAGATGCTGTGGGAAGAATGAGTCTCTCAAGTTCAAACTTACCCTCACACACATATTTTTTAAAGAAATGAGAGTATTTGGTGAAAGCAAGGGTGCAGAAACAGCCAGAGACACATCTGGCATCAGGAGGCCTTGGTGGCCTGGGACAAGACACCTCTGGGTTCGGGGACGTGTTTAGAAGTCAGATTTTTACAGTCCAACAATTTTTGTGCCCTCCTGTCAATGTCTGCATCCATCAAACACACATATAAATTTTTAATGGTTTAGTATGGATCCATGTTTGAAGATGTGATTCCATGATTTTGCCTTCCCTTCCTCAGAAAGTAGGAAGGAAAGTGCAGTTTAATAATAATAAAAAAGAATCTGGAAGGAATTTATTTTGGGTTTCAGAAGCTTTTTCGACCCAACCTCCTATTTCAGGTCTTTTCATCTGCAGAAGAGGTCGACAGTGGTGTCACAATTTTTCAAAATCTGAAAAGAAACTAACAAACAACCGAATGCCTGATGGCTCGACCTCCATTTTTTCTTTTCTCAAACACAAAATAAGATGCTGGTGCAAACACAGACCTCTGCAAAGCAAAAGGATCGTACAAATGGAGGCCTACGAAAAATCAAACCAAATACGAAGATAAATTAAAATTTACCAACCCCAACATTCTTATGATCTATTGACAATGTGGAAACAGCTTGATCTGTTCTGGGTTACGTATAGCACGATATATTAGATGGTTTATTTCACTCTGTGGAAATAGTCTGACCACGCATCAATGGAGTGTGTTCATTCCACAGTGTGTGGGGGCCCTCTTCTTTAACCAATAATTGCATTCCAGGATAGAATGAATGTGTGTAATGTGCCCAAACTGTCGGTATATTCTAGAAACCAGAACCGGAAATCAAACATCTCACAAATTTCATCTGCAGCAGGGCAATTATGTCTTTTCCCTCAAAAAACTGTTTAAACCAGGGGTGTCAAGATCCGGACCTGGAGGGCGGTCATCCTCATGGTTCTCATTGTGTTCCTGTTTCTGCACAGCTGATGCACAAAAAGTGAAATCAACAGCCAATAAATGTGGCACAATGACTCAATAATCTGGATCAAGCAGTGATGGATGAAGTAGTACTCACTTTTTGTACTTAAGTAAAAGTACAGATAATTAGGCAAAAAATTTACTTAAATAAAAGTACCAGTAAAAAAATCTACTTAAGTAAAAGTACAAAAGTATTTGGTGTAAATTGTACTTTTTAAGTAAAAAGCAAAAGTATTCGACCATAATTCAAATGTTATTTTTTGTGCTATAGGGTGTCACCATGATAACCAGGATAAATACTCTGCAGGGGTGTGACCCCCCCTCTCCCGCCTATTTTGGTCCACAAAAAAAATAAATAAATAAAATAAAAGGAAAGGGGACAAGTCAGGCTATTCCTTTGAAGGGCCAGTGAATGGGCACCAAAATGGAGGAAAATGGCACTTGTTTTTTAAAATGTTTTGGGGGGGAGGGGAGGACCCCAGTCACTATATGTTGGCTTTGTCAAAGCCCCACCACCCATTGGAAAATTCTAGATCCGCCCCTGCTCCGTGTGATGGCTCAACTTTTTACTAAGAAGTAAACACAACGAACAACGATCTTCTGACTCTTTTTAACTTGTACTATATTTGATGTTAGGTTTTTGGCGCTGAATGAATGCAGAAAATGTTTCTCGATTCATTACTTCTTCTCACAATCAACTGCTTCTTTTGATTTTGGCGATGCAGCTTCAAGATGCGCTAAAAACCTGTGTATTTTTCAAATTCCTGAACGAAAATGTAACGAAAAATGTAAAACACACTTTTAAAAGTAGCAAAGTAAAAGTACAGATATTTGCTCTAAAAATGTAGTGAAGTAAAAGTAAAAGTACCGGTCTTAAATTTTACTTAAGTAAAGTACAGATACACAATTTTTTTACTTAAGTACAGTAACGAAGTACATTTACTTCGTTGCGTTCCACCACTGGGATCAGGTGCGTAGATGCAAGAACACATGGAATACATTGACCTTCCAGGACCTGAGTTTGACACCACTGGTCTAAACATTTTGTTTGTTCTGGCAAATTTTCTTTTTTGTAATCGTTGCTAACACGGATGGTATGGCTTATTTTACCTCCATCCTCAACTACCGAACGACAGATCTACATGGACGTTCAGGTTTAAAGTCATGGCGTTGTCTCTTGTCGCTGATTGGCTGGCCGTTTTCACAGGGAACCGACAGTCACTTATGGGTCATACCTGACCAGGCAGCACTAGGTGGCACCAGTCTGGCAAGGTGATCAAATCCAAACTGGTGGAGACAAGTTCATCAGCTACGTCAAACTTTTTCGTCCCCAAAATTGAACAAAAGAACATATTTTTTTCAAATAGGAGTGGGTTATTGTGTATTTATTATATGAGAATCAAATAGATTTGCCTCAGCTGAGACTGGCTGCCACCCTGCTGCTTAGCAGGAAGCCATCAACCCAGGACTCATAAAGAATGAATGGTAGCTCATCAACAGGAGCTCCCACACCCACTGGGAAGACTGACGTCAAGCGGTCAAAGCAGAGCCTCACATAATGCTGCAAGGTAACACCAGCACAAAGTCCTACTTGGACTGGAATACATGCAATGTTCATCTGAGACATACACAAACACAACTGAACCAGTCAAGTGTTTCTAGCCTCTTTCAAACAGGGTTCAGTTAGCACACCCAGAGGTAACAAACAAGCTGTTCTACTCCACGCACTTAGTCTAAAATGTGCATCGCCGCCCTTTAAGGGAATAGAAGAGGGTAATCTCAGCAATTCCTGAGTGCTCTCCCAGGCCAGCTCACTGAGGGAAATGACCTAAATGAGAATGATTCACTGGCCGGCTCTCTCTTTGTCTTTGCTTCAAAGATGAATCCTCTCATTGTGTTTGAAGCAAAGAGACAGAGGTTAGATGAAATGTAGGAAAGTTCAACTCTTATATTTGCAGATAGAAAGATAGCAATGATCCCTAATTTGCTGGTCAAAAGAGACCAAAAACAATCGGCTAGTTGGACGTTTTAAACTTTCCCTTTTCCAAATGTACATTATTTAAAAACATCCAACACTGCCAGTGAGCCATGAAATTTATTCCCTACTAAAAGCCACATAGTATTACTCGTTTTTCGAAATGTCTGGTAAGATAAAATAATAGTGAAGACCGTGTTAGATTTTAATGAAATGCTGACTTCAACAACCACTTTAGATAAGAACAGAATCTGCTCCAGAGATTTGGGTGCACATCTCTGGAAGACAGCTTTGCCCATTATTTAGCGCAGGGTCAACGTTAATTAACTCCTAAAACTGAGAGATTAATTGTATGGGTGTGAGTTGTGAACGTGTGGGATGACTTTATGGACTTGGAGCTCCCACTTAGGAGGTCTTCTTATGTGTTAAATAATTTCCTAGTGCAAGCACAGCTGCTGTTCTTTCCAGCTCACTCATGAATTTATTTAACTAAGATCACACTGAGGAACATTTTCATCAGCCGTATGTTGTTTTTTTTTCATCCATATGAGTGTTCAAATCCATCCAGGTGATCATTTTGTGGGCTTAGTCAGACTCTGGCACTTTAATTCAACAGGAATAATAAATATGCTGCTTATAAAACCAATTTTTATTGTATTTATTGGCATCCCACATAATGCACACAAGGATAAGTGGAGTTCCAAGGTCGGCACATGGGCGGTTTATATGGTGACAGCTGAATGGAGAAGACATGAGTGGAGGGGGCTTGGAGTATCAAGGTTATTATGTGTTGTAATTGATGGTGATATGCTGTCTGTTCTCTCACGTTCAGGTCTGACCCATACAACCCCAACTCCCCTGGCCCCAACGCAGTAGTCCCCAAAGTACAGCTGCTCCTTGTCCTCTTATCCAGATGTCTGCATCAGCAGCAAAACAACTCTCATTTTAACAGATTCTATTTGATCTCTTTCAGAAGAATCAGATACAAATGTGCATGCAGTGATTTGATGGATTGGTTTCTGTCTTATGTGTTCCTCTACAGGACTCTCAAAGACACAGCAAGAAGCAGTTAGAGCTTTGATCAGCAGAACTGAGAAACACTCATTTATTTCTAATCTGTTTGTTATTAGCCTCAATAACCAGTGCAAAGCATTCATTAACATGCAGACTGCATGCACCTAAATGCAATGAATTGAAATATTTACCAAGATACATATGTGGATAAAATAAGATAAACCAAGATACAGTATTTTATGAAGCACAGTGCTGCACTAGGTGCCAGAAAGGTGGAGGGAATGACTTAGGGGAGTGTCAGAGAGAGAGTGCAAGCAAGCAGATGCACACACCCAAATCCATGCATCCCAAAATTAATAATAAAGATGAAGAATCTGGAGTAAACTCACCTTTTCTTCCCTCTTCCTTCTCTTTCCCGCTCTCAGTACAGCAGACGTGCAGGAGAGTAAATGGCACTCCTCATCTCACTGCTGTGATGATGCCTGCGAGAGTACACCCCTCTCTACCCATTCATAGCTACGCCGACGCACCACTCGCACATGAATACAGACGTGCACACAAACACACGTAAAGGCACACACCAGGTGAAACTCTGAAAAATAGTGTATTAATGCCGGCACTCAAAGCATGATTCTACATGAGTGAGAAACGTATTGAATGTTAGAATATTCATTCAGATTCATTCGTTAGCTCGTCATTATTTTTTTTTTTTTGATTATTTTGAATTACTCTATTCATCCCTCACCGGGGAAATTTGTTTGCTGCACTCCTTACACCGCAGCAGGCTGCCCTTCAACGGCGCCAATGGTGGGAGAAGCGGGGGTTAGGTGTCTTCTCCAAAGACCCTAGACGTGCTCTCCGTGGGACGCGAACCCGCGACCTTCCGGTCCGCGGGCGAACGCGCTAACCACGCGGCCACCGTCTCCACCCATATACTCCACCCAATAACTACTTCAAAGACAATTATAACCATATGATGATACAAACAGAAGGAGGTGGGATGCTTTTCAAACCACACACTTCCCCTTCCTTTGACACATTCTGCTGACATCATCCATGAGATCATCTATGACTCATGTACAAATAGATTTTGCAACCGTTTAAATACCCGAAAACTCACTTCTCTTTTTTCCTAAAGTGGCAATTCATCCTCCAGCAACAAGTCTTTGGAAACATAAAAAAATTGTTTGGCTAAAATCCCCACTCGAAGAACCAATCTGTGATCGCCATCATAGTGCAACATTGACATCATTGTAGGGAGTGGTTTACTTTGGGAAATAATTTGTTGGTGTGAAGCTTAGTCAAACAATGAACACAAATTCAGACCAATCAACCTTTTCAGATTTTATATGACTCATAAATTCAAACTTTAATGTTTTTATTCATGATGCTGCTTTTAAAAAAGCTTCAAACTGGTGCTGGGAATCTGAGAGATTGTTCGTTAGTTCTATAAAATCGTTTGCCGGTCTGACCTTGGCATGGATTTGATTAAGTGTTTTCTCTGCTGACTGGAACTGCATTAATGTTTTCAAATTGTGAATAATCCCACACATGGTCTCCCTTTTGGGCACAGCCAATTTAATCATTCATGCCTTTTATCTATGAATAAACTCTTGACCTCTTGAACTGTTCAAATAAAAGATGTTCATCTCGTACAAAGTTCTTCTGGGTTCGCGTTATGAGGCAGCAAGTTCATACTTCCCTCTCCCCAGCCACATCTTCCAGCTAATCCAGGAGGATCCTGAAGCATTTTCAGGCCAACCAAAAGACATGGTCCCCCTGGAGTTTCTCTCTAGGTCGACCAAGCAACGATGTTAGAAACGAATCCAATTATTGAGAATTTAGAGTCAGAACAGAGACAACATTTCAAGTTTTATTCAAGGGTAGGACATGGCTGCTCCGGCTGAACATTGGTGTGGCTTCTTCTTCTTTCATTATTTCCCTTCAGGGGGCGCCACAGCAAGTCAGTTTCTTCCATCTAACCCTATCTGCTGCATCTTCTTTGGTCACACCAACTATCTTCATGTCTTCCTTCACTGTATCCATGAACCTCCTCTTTGGTCTTCCTCTAGTCCTCTTTCCTGGTGGTTCCAAATCCAGCATCCTTCTTCTGATGTACTCTCTCTCTCTCCTCTGTATATGTCCAAACCATCTCAGTCTGGCCTCTCTGACTTTATCTCCAAAACTTCTAACGTGGGCTGTTCCTCTGATCCTGTCCATCCTGGTCACTCCCAGAGAGATCCTCAGCATCTTCATCTCTACTACCTCCATCTCTGTTTCTTGTTTTTTCCTCAGGGCCACTGTTTCTAGACCAAACAGCATGGCCGGTCTCACCACGATTTTGTACGCTTTTTCTTTCATAAATAATTTTGGCTCTATTAAACTATCTGATGTTTCTCTCACTGAAAAAAAACAATGGGTGGATCAATGGGTTTGTTCTTTCTAAGTGCTTCTTATGACCAAAACAATTACTGCAGTCCTCGTTTCAAATTGTTTCTAGGGAATTGCTTTTACAGCACTTAAAAATACGGCTAGCCACAGTTTACATCACTGAAGCATGACAGACACGCTAGTGGACACATCACTGTTTCTGACGATGACTCATTTAACTTTATCTGTTCAAATGGAAAAGTTCCTCCCCGTGTCACCTGGTACTTACAATGTGTCAAAAACCCTTTCTCAGTCTAAAGGTAAATAAGGACATTGTCGGATGTTCGGCTAATTCTTAGATACCGCTGAGTGGGACTCAATATGGTAAAAAAGAGATAACGCTTTGAGATATTATTCTTGTTTTTTTTTTTTTTTTTCACAAATATTGGATAAACCAATCAATTTTATTTTAAAAACTGTAAGATATATTTTTATCTAATTTTAAATACTTTACAAATGGAAATGCTTCTCTAACGTTCCACATCTTTTTTGTTTGTGTGGATGTGTAAAATTTAACACCAGCAAACACAGTTTACACACTCATGTTGATAAAACATAGTAGTGCAGGGGTGCCCAACCTTTTTCAACCCAAGGTCTACTTTTCAGATATCAAACCTCCTGAGATACCAGTCCGGCGTTACCATAGGAAACCCCCAGAGATCGTTTTCAACCATTCTCTCACTCTCTCAAACACAAACACCAAAAAATTTCTCTCTCGCTCGTTTTTTCTCTCCTTAGCACTTCCTTCCACACGCACAAAGCGCTTTCGGAGAAGGAGGGGCCACAAGAGCAACAGGCGCTGCCTCATTGATTTCAGGCTTAGCGCGATTTCACGTCACAGACTCCAAAATTAGTACTAGTAACACTAGAGAAAGGACAAGATCGACGCTTTTTTGGGAAAACAACTCAACAAAAAAAGACAGTCGCCAAATTTGAGCTACTCTAGCAAATAAAGGGTCTGAATATTCGCGTAATATAGTGTAAAAGTCACTAACTTGAAAAAAAAAATTACTTCCCAACACACTTGACGGTCGACTTGGAACTATTCCACGGGCTACCAGTGGACCGCGATCGACTGGTTGAGCATCCTCGCTAGTGTATCACTATGTTTCCTGATGACAAGGAGCCAAGAAATCAGACGGAGATGTATTTTGCCATGAGGTTAAATTGATTTAAAGAATTTAAAAAGGATTTCAAAAAACTTTACCAGAACAAAATTGGTTAACATGATTAAACTTAAATGTTTTCCTCACATTAGAAGCTTGTACTGTAGAAAATCAGTCTTAAATGTTATCTAAGCAGAACATGACTCTGCAAGCCTAATTCAGGATGCCTTATGTTCCTACTAACGTGCTGTACAAATCCAGAAAAAAATAAATAAAAAACTCCACCTACATAATGCAGCTGAGATTTTTTTGTTTGTTTGTTTTTTCTCCAACACTATTTCTACTTCATTGCATCATAGTTTCAGGCTGTTTTTTTCTCTACAAATCCACTTATGCATCAGATTAAATGAGTAAACCTTTCTGGAAATAAATACTTTCTACAAAAATTTGTTCAAACCCAAAATACTATGCAATCAAAATTAATGGAGGAAAGTTGATTTTCAGACATGTTTTAATATTAATCATGTTTCGATCGGCTCATTTTGTATGTCAAAAACAAAAAAAGCAAAACTGTATTATGGAATGTCATTTAAAAAAAAAAAAAAGTTAATATTCAGAAGCAGAATGCAAACAAACAAACCACAATCTTTCAGCATCCATAAAAATCTATAGATTTGATCAAATTCTTTTAAGTAGGGTTTCGTTTGACATTTCTCAAACACACCGTGTGGAATATGTTTCTAATAAGGCTTAATTACTTTAGGGTTCAGACAGAGACGTCAGAGGTGCAAGGGAAAAAAAACGGCTTATCCACGTTATTCACAAAATGCAATACAAGAAAACGACATGCAAATTAAATTCCCAGTAAAAACACTTGAAATGGTAACTAAGAACTCAAACAAAATCAAAGTGATCTTCACAATAATTCTATGTTAAAATAAAAAACAAACAAAGACTCAAATCATGCAAAATGTCTCATCTTCCTGCACAGGACTGACCGACCAACTGAAAGCTGAAATTGAAGGAAAACGGATGCAATAAAAACTCTAAATGAAAAAAAAATCTGAGCGTAAAAAGTTTGAGCCAAAACAATTTTTTTACACACTTTTTTTGCTATTTAAACAACTCACGACACACATTTCCCCCACGGGAATATGTAGTGTTTTGACACAAAACGCTTGCCGTGAGCTTCTGGTTTCCATTTTGACACCTTTAAAAAGGTCCATCATTTTTCTGTACAGCAGGAAACTGATCTCAGCTTATTCATAACAAGGTACAAAAAGTGCATTTAGAAGAAAATTTTACCACCACTTTGCATTAAATCACATTTCACAATGTTTCTAATTCTGGTTTTTGTCCATTTCGTACAAGCCCACGTGTTAAACTGTAGATTCTCGACAGTCTTTAGATTTTGGTGTTTCTTCATCTTCTTTGGGTTGACTGGAAGTTCTTTCTTTTTCTTCCGATTCTATCCCAGAGTCAGCTGTGGAGGAGCTGGATGTACTGGAAGCATTTGTGTTTGAGGAGAGCTGCAGAAAGGATGGGATCTCTAGCTGTTCTTTGGTTAGAAGACCTCGCTGGTCATCGACCCTGCTGCACTGAGCTCTACTCAACATGTCCAGAAGCCCTGAGATAGATCAAATATTAGCAGTGAAAGTTTACACCAAAATACATTAATGAAAACAGTTAATCGAGATTGCCTCGTTTTACAACCGACTGGTGACGTCTCAGGCTTTGTTTCAATAATTTTTTCCAATTTTGTTCTAACATCTAAGAAAACACAAAATTATCTCTGATTGTTTTAATATTGTTAGAAGTTTTGAAGCGTTTAAAATATTCCCTTTTCTGCTGGACACCGTCACGGTTTCCTACCGTCCATTTCGCGGTTCTTACTCGGTCTGGGCTGAGTCCGCGCTTGGTCGTTTGGTGGTGATAACTGTGTGTCCACACCGGAAGTCAATGATCCCGCCTGAAAACAAAAGTAGAATTTTATTCATACAATACGCAAAAATTTCATTTTCGGATTAAATATGCTTAGACAGATTCCTTTGTTTTTTATGAGTATATAAACGAGGCACAAAATGATTGTTTTAAAACAATTTGTGTTTTTAATTCATTCGAATGATGTCATTAGTATGCAGTTAGTTTCTAAAAGATTTGATTGGTCGATGTGATGAGGCTAAATATGCTGATAGCATAAAACTAGCACATACTAACATGTACTCTGTATTGACTGTTTAAGAAAAAAAACTAGTGCCTTTTCGCAAACGTGCAAGAAGGATCCGCCCGAAAGGGTGTGTTACATTTACATATTTCTTTCCAGTGGGAACCAATAATAACAGTCATTGCTGGTATGCTGCATTCAAGTACAGGGTTTGTGACATTATCGTGTGGAAGTCTAGGTAGATTGAAGCATAGATAGAAAGCCCTGAGATGCTTATTAAAATCTCAGATGAATTTTGTTTTGGCCCTTTTTTTCCCCCAGAGCATTTTGGACAGGCTTGACCAATCAGAGACAGAACGGAAAGAATGTTTTTTTCAAATTCAGACATTTGTTTTATTGAGTGGTCATGAGCTGCGTAAACTTTATTGCTTCATTTAAGCCACCATGCATTTTTTTTTTTTTTTTATTGGGACGATAAGCCCCTTGAAATGTAACATCTCATTTTCAAGGGGGTTCTCAACCTAACACACGTTTTTTGGAGAGTTGGAGGAAACAGGAGCACCTGGTAGAAACCGATGCATACATGGTGAGAGCATGCAAACTCCACACAGAAAGGCCAGCGTTTCAGACCTAGTCCTACAGCCGGTATTTGAACCCACGACCTTCTTGCTGATTTGTATAGTTTTGTTTTTTCTTCAAATAATTCACATTCTTTTTATTGCGTTGTGTTTTTACTTTAGCTGCACTTCGATCGCTGTTGTGGTCCAGATAGTATTTTTGTGCCAGAATAGCAACGCTACAAAATTAAAGAGTTTGAAGTATCAGTTGCAATATTGCAAATTTTAAGAAAAACTTATTTACTGAAAGAAATAAAAGTATAAAAAAAATCTGAGACAGATTCTGGCCTAATTGAGACAAATAAGAGAATTAAAATGATTTCGGAACACTTTAATTCTGCAGCAACTTAATCCTGAACCCAATTATCTATTTAATTCTACAAGTCGACTGTGTGCAATTGAAGAGTTCAGTAGAAAAAGTCTTTAATTAGAGTGATTATAGCACTGATAGAAAACATCAACACCACTTTGTTCTGACGTTAAAAGCTGGGATTTTATTGGGTTTTAGGGTTAGCTCACCTGTGTAGCACCGGTGCCTCTTGGGATGAAAATCTGGTCCTTCCCTGTTTTTATATTAAAACACAGAACATCAAACAAAGCAGATTTAATTTCTATTTTGATTTTTAGACTATAGCAGATTATGAAACCCTAATCACATTTTCTACAGCATTAAAACTGATTGTGTAATAAAAACGGTAGGCCGTGGAGTTAGAGACCCAGATCTAGTTTGGGAATGAGGTTTAGTGAACTAGAAGTGACAACATTAAACAAACAAAATGGATTCAGACATTTGAAACACACAGGGGGAAAAATGATAGTGAGAGAAAACACAGACAAAAGGGATCCGTGGAGAGAGAGCAGGGCGGTTCAGTGGGATGGAAAAAATGACTAGTCAGCGTCAGAAAAATGCAAAGGACTTTAAAAAGAAAAACAGTGAACATGGCGACTTGTGCAGGGGATAAAAGTCTCAAAGCTGCTGGGAAGCAGTTTTATTAGATTCAATTCTACTTTTATTTCAGTTATACATCAGCATGAATCGATTTATTCTCATCATGCATCAACTGATTTGTTGCAAACACAATCCTGCCCTGTTGCTTCATTAAAACAAATCCTTTGCTTTTTAGAAATGTCAAGTAAATTAACCTTTGCTTTTGTCGAGCCGGACCGTCTTATTGGCCAGTTTGTACACAGATGTGTTCAAGTTCACAGACTCACCGCTGCCGACCTAAAACAAAGAAAACATTTGGTCCTTTTAAAGAACAGAAAAGATTAAAAAAAAAAAATCCATAATGCTGCTCATTTATACCAACAATAGATCATCTTCATACAGATACACAAAACGAGTCATTGGAAATATCACTGATAAAAATTATTAATTGCAAAACAACTATTAAATTCCGTTCGTTTTGTTCTGTCGTCTTCCACGTATCCGGGGCTGAGTCGTGGGGGCAAGAGCCTCAGACAGGAAAGCCCAGGCTTCTCCCACGCTGCATCCTCCAGCTCACGCGGAAGTATCCTGAGTCGTTCCCCAGTCAGCAGTAAGACATTGTTTCGCCAACAGGTCCAGGGTTCACCTCTTGGTCTCCTCCTGGTGGGACGTGCCCGAAACACCTCACCAGCAAAGCACTCGGGGGGGAGGGGGGAGGTATCCTGACCAGATGCCCGGACCACCCCATCTGGCTCCTCTCGACCTGCAGGAGGAGCGGCTCGACACCGAACTCTTCCCGGATGGCAGAGCTCCTCACCCGATCTGAGTGAGAGCCCAGCCACCCTCGGAGAAAGCTCATTTTGGCTGATGTAATCATGATCTCATTCTTTCAGTCCCCGCCCACAGCTGTGACCATAGGTGAGGGTTGGAACGTAGATCGACCTGATCGACCTAAATATTTAGGTGTGTTTTAATTAAATTTAAAGGTTTCAAAATGCAATAACTTTTATGTCAAGTTTTTATTTGGTTTTCGTGACTGATTTTTTTTTTTTTTTTTCCCAAATGAACTGTACAAAGCGTATGGGGAAAACTGAAAAATTTGGGTCTTTTAAATTTAACTGAACGGAACATTTTCCAAAAACAAACAGAGTCAGGGCCTGACTGGACCTGCTCCATCTTTCTGTCTAATCTTTTCACTCTAAACTAACTTCCCACAAAAGTAAAGTCTCATGATCTTCCATGACGTGCAGCACACTCACCATGGTGACCAGGACCTCCTGAGGCTTCAGGTTGTGTTTCTGCATCACAGAGAAGAGAGCTTCCTGCAGCGTCTTGCTGGATTTCACCACTATTCCCACTCTCTTACCGGTAAAAGCATTTTCCAGCCTGACACACAAACACATTGAAATATCAGCACCAATATCTTTTCAAACATGAGTTGACGCTGACGTATTGAACTACATGCTTCAAACTGTCTTGCTCCGCATCCTGGCTGGTAACAACCAAGCTGATTAACCAGCTTCAAACAGCGTGACAAACAAGCTGGCACAGTTTTGATTTATGGGGCAGTACGACGCTGCCATGTTCTCACAAAGACAAAAGCTACAAAATTTCCAGGTAACATGACTGATGCAGCATGTTCAAACACAAACACAGACTTCCAGTTAATTCTGTGAAATGAGACATGTGATTAAGAGTTGATGTGAAAAATGCTGAGTTGGGAAAAAAAAAAAAGGAATCAAATGACTCACGCAAACGTGACCCTCAGCTCTAGAGACACCTGTTGATCTTTCAGCACAGAACAGTCCTGATCCAGAGATAAGGGCTGGTTCAAAACCTGAAATAATAAATATGATCATTTATTTCTTCTCCTTACGGCATTTCCCTTTAGGGGTCGCCACAGCAAGTCAGTTTCTTCCATCTAACCCTATCTGCTGCATCTTCTTTGGTCACACCAACTATCTTCATGTCTTCCTTCACTGTATCCATGAACCTCCTCTTTGGTCTTCCTCTAGTCCTCTTTCCTGGTGGTTCCAAATCCAGCATCCTTCTTCCAATGTACTCTCTCTCTCCTCTGCACATGTCCAAACCATCTCAGTCTGGCCTCTCGGACTTTATCTCCAAAACCTCCAACATGTGCTGTTCCTCTAATCCTGTCCATCCTGGTCACTCCCAGAGAGATCCTCAGCATCTTCATCTCTGCTACCTCCATCTCTGTTTCCTGTCTTTTTCATCAGTGCCACTGTCTCTAGACCAATCAACATGGCCGGTCTCACCACGGTTTTTTACAATTTCCCTTTCATTATAACTGAAACTCTTCTGTCACACATCACACCTGATACTTTTCTCCACCCGTTCCAGCCTGCCTGCACATGCTTATTCGCCTCTTTTCCACACTCTCCATTGGTCTGTACTGTTGATCCTAGATACTTAAAATCTTCCACCTTCTTTATCTCTTCTCCCAGTAACTTCTTTTTTCCATTTAGGTCCCTCTCATTCATCTATGAGACATGATCATCTATTTATTACATAATATTTTAACTTCAACACTTTTTAGGAGGTAAACCTCGTTTCTAAAACTGTGAAAGTCCATATCAATGGACATTCACTTCCATGCAAAATCCAACATTTTGTACAATATTTCTTGGTGTTTTGGTCACATAAATTAAAGTCAGAGAGGCAAGACTGAGATGGTTTGGACATATGCAGGGAGAGAGAGAGTACATTGGAAGAAGGATGCTGGGTTTGAAACCACCAGGAAAGAGGACTAGAGGAAGACCAAAGAGGAGGTTCATGGATACAGTGAAGGAAGACATGAAGAAGGTTGGTGTGACCAAAGAAGACGCAGCAGATAGGGTTAGATAAAAGAAACTGACTTGCTGTGGCAACCTCTGAAGGGAAATGCCGAAAGAAGTTTTGGTCACATGATGCAAATGTAATCTCATAACGAGTCATTAACAATAAGGTTGTTATTTTGTTAGAACCATGTTATATCTCCAATGAGGGAGAAAAAAGTCCAAGATAAGCCAATACATAGATTTAAAATATTTTTCACACAGATTTAGCAGCTTATTAGTGGTTTCAGCACATGTTCTGACACATCCTAATTTAAAGCTGACCTTTCAGACCAAACCAGTCTCACCTTGTCCTTCCCATGGAGGTAAATGATGACATCTTTAAGCGGGAAGCCTCTTTTCTCACACAAGCTAGCCAGCATGTCTTTTATTTGATGTCCGTTCCGTGTCGGAGCAAGAGAAGCGCTACCATCTGGGAGGTAAACACAGCAATAACCCCCTTCTACAGTCACACGACCCCCACCGCTCTGGTCACAGGTACGGGGACTCAATCGACCATTCTACACCACAGGTGGAAAGTGGAAAAAAAGCAGACACAAAAAAAACAGACACTTAGTTAAAAGGATTTTTATCTCTTAGAAGGAAATACAGCAGTCCCTCAGTTTGAAACAGTTTGTCTTTACCTTTCATCTTGTTTCTGGGGTTTACTTGGTGCTATTTTGTCTCTTTATTATCTACAGTGTATTTTTTGCAGCTCCATGTACAGTTACATATTGTCAATTAATCAGAGGAACTATGAAACAAAAGTTAATTATTTTGGGTTTTTTCAATACAAACTTAAGTAGTCCAGTATTAACAAAAAAAGTGTCTCCTAACTTTTTTTTTATTGGTATTATTTTAACAGTTTGGCGAATCCTTTAGGAGTTTAAGTATCTCGAGGTTTTGTTCACGAGTGGGGGAAGGATGGAGCAGGCGATCAACAGACAGACCGATGCAGGTACCATAATAATTTGGACGCTACATCGGTCCGTCGTGGTGAAGAAAGAGCAGAGCCAAAAAGCAAAGCTCTCGATTTACAAGTTGATCTACGCTCCCACCCTCACCTATGGTTACCACCTGTGGGTGGAGACCGAAAGAACAAGATTGTGGACATAAGCGACCCAAATGAGCTTTTTCTGCAGGGTGGCTGGGCTCTCACTCAGGGATAGAATGAGGAGCTCTGCCATCTGGTAGGAGCTCCGAGTAGAGCCATTGCTCCTCCGGGTTGAGAGAAACCAGATAGGGTAGTTCGGGCATCTGGTCAGGATACCTCCCCAATGCCTCGCTGGTGAGGTAAGCTTCAGTATGCATACAAAAAAAAAATTTTCCTTAATTAGAACTTTTTTTTTTAAACAATTTTTTTACATTTAAACTTTTAACTATAATACCTTTCAAACAACATGATTTTGTGTTCCACAAGTTGAACCCTTCAACAGAAACGTTTTGCATTTTGCACATCTTCTAAAAAAATTAACATACATTTTTCTATTTTAATGCCTTATTTGCCTCATTGTGTATAATTTCAGGGGCAGAGTTTTGTCAATTACCTTGCAAAAAAAAAAAAGTCATTAATTGGAAATGATTAGTCAATTTAAAAAACAAATATTTTCTGGATTAAGTGCCTCTCATATTTTAAGATTGAGATCTAATTACAGCAACTTTTATGTTCAAAGTTAAGAGAGAACAATATATAGTGTACAATGTTGCTGTACTTAAAAACAGTTCCATTACGTACTCATCAGTCACTAGGAATCCTTTTAACCTGTTCAACGTTATATAGGCTGATTGGGAAAATTTCATTTTGTTGTTCTAAAATTAAATCGTTGTTTAATGATTTACATGAATCTCTCATGTGAAGCCAATTGAGACAGAAATTCTGTTATTTTGTGCTATACAAATAAAATTTAATTGAATTTGTAGAAAAACATGAATGTTTTTGCTTAAATAGGTACATTTTTGGGGATGAAAAGTGCAACTGATATTTTGTTACATTATATAACATTCTTAAAAACATTGTTAAAGATTCTTATAACAGTAATTTTAAAAAAGAGAAGTGTGAATATGTTAATGTTTGGCTGAAAAAAGTTGGTACAAAATATAATAAGGGTTTTAGAACAGAAATTATGATTGAACAGGTTATTTTTTAGATCATTAATGAAGACCACTGTATATACTGTACTACAGTAAGTCTGTACCAACCTCTTTTGGCCTGTAGAGTGAGCCAAGCTCCACGCTGCTGTTACTCTTTACTGACATTTGAGTTTCTTTCCTCACTGTCAAACTTTGACTGTTTGATGAATCTGGAACGACACAGGAAAGAAAGACGTAAAAAAAAAAAAAAACCCTGAGAGACAAAAGAAGACGAGATGGAGAGAAAGTCTCACCTCCCCAGGATCCTCTTTTTTGTGAGAAACTCCTCCCGACTGGTAAACTGTTTGAGCCGGACTTCATGTTAAAAAGAATTAAATATGTTATTACAGAAATCAAACAATTTAAACCAATCAGGCAGCTTCATCTCTTTAGATACTTGCAATACAACCATTGATTGGCCGTTAAATAAAATAAAGCATCTCAGCCAAACTACTGGAAAATTAAACTTTAAAAAATTCACATTAGAAATTAAACAAACATACCAACATTATTAAAACTATACACTTATTTTAAAAACTATCATATCAGAGATTTGCCTATAACTCAGAGAGTCGGGAAGTCCCTGCCCTTCTGGGTCGAGAAAAGCCAGATGGGGTTGTTCGGGCATCTGGCTCCCTCCCACATGCCTCCCAAATGCCTCACTGGTGAGGTGTTTTTGAACACGTCCCCCTAGAAGGAGACCCAGATGCAGAAACCCGAACCCGCTGGAGAGACCACGTCTCACAGCTGGCTGGGGAAAGCCCTGTACTCCTCCTGGGTGAGCTAGAGGATGCAGCCGGGGTGTGAGAAGCTTTGGTATCCCATCTGAGACTGTTGCCTTGTGACCCGGCCCCAGATAAACGGAAGACAACGGAAAGAATCTTCCCCTTTTGCACTTTTTATGCATATTTATATAAATAAATTAATTGATCCCATATCCATCTACCTTTTTGGTAGTTGTGGGACTCTTGCTCCCCACATTTTCCCAGGATCCCATACGAACAGGCTCCGTCACCAGCGGGGGAAGTAGTCTTCCCTCCACGGTTGCCAAGGAGCACTGCTGATACAGAGGAGAGCGCACAAAGCGTCTGTAGCTGTCCATTTTCATCAGTTTGAAGATCTGACACAAAGCAGACAGAGAAAGAAACTCAGAAACAAAAGAATTTATCAATGAAATAAAATATTAACTCCACGCAGACCTGGGCCTGTGCTTTGTCAAACATGTCAGGTTTGGGCTGTTCCAAGTCCTTCTCCACCGTCTTGGCCGTGTCATCAATGTTCACCGAGTATGGAGCGCTTTCTGACAGGTAGGTGGTGTAAATGAAGCGAGCAGCCGCCTTCAGCTGAGAAGAACAGTTCAAATAAAAGTTAATGATTAAACTTCTTTGCACATGGACGTCATCGGCTGACTTCGAGGCTACTTTGATTACTCTATATTAAACTGGTTTCAGGAACTTTACCACCAGAGAAACCTGCAATCTATTTAACTCTAACAGTATTTTACAGGTTTTATTCTTCTTGTATAGTAGTCACTGGTTGATCACAGGAGTTATGTTTTTGAGTTTTAAGTTTTTTTAAATCCAGGATTAAAAAATTTGGCATTTACATGACTTAAAGCAAGTCTGTAGAAACTAATAGAAAGGAAAAAAATCTCGCTATTCTACATTTTCAAGCAGGAATTTGAGATGGAGGTAGCAGAGGTGAAGATGCTGAGGATCTCTCTGGGAGTGACCAGGATGGACAGGATCAGAGGAACAGCACATGTTAGAGGTTTTGGAGATAAAGTCAGAGAGGCCAGACTGAGATGGTTTGGACATGTACAGAGAAGACAGAGATAGAGTACATCGGAAGAAGAATGCTGGGTTTGGAACCACCAGGAAAGAGAACTAGAGGAAGACCAAAGAGGAGTTTCATGGATACAGTGAAGGAAGACATGAAGATAGTTGGTGTGACCAAAGAGGATGCAGCAGATAGGGTTAGATGGAAGAAACCAACTTGCTGTGGAGCATCCTGGAGGGAAATGATGAGAGAAGAAGAAGAGTACATAATGGGTTTTTTGGTACAAGCCATGAGAGTAGCAAACAGTTTGACCTCTCTCATTCCACAGCATTTGCAGAAATTTGGCAAAAGGAACACAAGAGTTTAATGAGTAGTCAATTGAATGCAGAAAAAAAATCCACTTTAGATAATAAAGCGGCGAAATTGCACAAAAAAGAAAAAAATCCGAAACAGTGATGTATTTTAGATAACACTCCATTTTTACATGCATAATTTTTTTTTAGCAAGTAGTAAAGTTCCTGATTGTTGATCATGTCTTGAAACCGCATGTATTACGAAGAAGGAAAGTTACACTTTGAGACTGAATATTTTTTTCCGGGTAAAAAATAAAAAAAGTCCCATCATACCTCATTCAAAGAAGTGACTGGTATCTTCCTGAATTGTTCACATGCCTGCCAGAATAAGATGTTTTCTGCTGCCACTTCTGACTTTAAAAAAGCCTGCAGGGGTACATATGCAACATTTATAAAACAAGTACATTTAAATGTGTGAGTTTAATTTAAAAAATGAAAAAAAGAGAAAAAAAAAAAACAGTGATTACTTAGGAAGTCAATACAAAACCAAACT
The DNA here is from genome assembly GCA_902685375.1 of Neostethus bicornis. Classification (NCBI taxonomy): domain Eukaryota; kingdom Metazoa; phylum Chordata; class Actinopteri; order Atheriniformes; family Phallostethidae; genus Neostethus; species Neostethus bicornis. The sequence continues at coordinate 12,488,122 of LR738561.1, forward strand.
AAACCAGAATTCAAACTGATTTATAACTCACTGGAAATCCTAGAAAGGGTTTCAAAGCTGTCTTCTGGACCTCTGTCCTCATATAATTCATAATTTCATATGTGACTTCCATCCAGAAATCATTTTCAATCATTCATTCAGTTGAATACACTGTCCTTAAAACAACTTTGAAACCTTTCCTACGATAGATCACTCCTGGACAAACGAGGGATTACAAAAACTTACTGTAAAGTAAGTGACTCCACAGGGGTCTTCTAGCAGCTTCTCAAATGAGACGGCCCAGCTCAAAGCGTTGTCTCCAGTGGGGGTTCCTGGTAGGCTGCTACTGCTGCTGCTGCCTCCAATGCCCCGGGCCGACATGTTCAGCTCTGACACACAAAAACACTCACCATTACTTCAACTGAGACCAGGAAGAAGACAGAATCAGTTGTTGTCGTGCACAGACATGTGAAGTGTACAGGATTGGCTGCATTCCTGCTTACCTCCATCTGACACAGCCTGGCTCTGTGAACAATAAAGACAAATTTATCATGAAGTGTTGCAACAGACGGTAATCAGACACTTATTCAGTAGCTGCCATGCTCTTATCATTTACATCAGCACTTACATATTTTAAACAATCCATAGGCTGAACTGAGATTTTCAAAAAGCATCAGCTCTAAATGCATATTGTCATTTTTTTATTTTCAAAACTGAACGTACATTTTTCAGAAGTAAAATATGAATGACAGATGTTTAATTTTCTTTCAGTCTCTTTGAGTAAGAGTGCAGAGCAATCAGCCATGGCCGCGTTTCACAGGAAGTGGTTGCAACACTGATGACAACAACACTCATTCAACTCTCAGGCTCAAAAAAATTCTCATCTTGAAAAAATTAATCAATTCAGCTTTGAAGCTGCCGTCGAAAAACAGCGTGTGTGTGTGACTATTCATTTAAAACTGCACAGACAAAAAAGGAGTAACGTAAAGTGGGAAGGATTATTTGAAGGGGGGGTGATTTAACCCATACTCTCTTCTAACACACACACACGATTTAGGGTCAATGAAGGTTAAGAATAAAAGGAAGGCATGTCTGTGCAGATAGTTATGACACAATCTACAGAGCTAACGACAATGGTTCAAACTCTACAGCACAATTCTACCAAAAAACGCTGGTCTTCTGTCAACATGTGCTCTATAAGTTTCCTTTAAGGACTGTTGTGCGTGCATGTGTGAGTCCACTAGTTCTTCTGAGAAACCTGCTCTGACCATATTAGGAAAACACAGGACAGTAGATGTCCGCAGGTGGAAACTTGTCTTTCACAAATTCCCCGTATTACCAAATTCAAGCTATGAGAAAGCATTAAGTAACCATGGATACAGTTGGACAACAGGAAGTGCACAAGAGAAGTCAGACATAGTCCATCTAAACTAAAAAAAAAAAGGAAGCACAGCAGATTAAGGGTCTAATTTATTGAAAACAAAGATCATTTTGTCTCATTACTAAAATCAAATCCAATTTGTTTTGAATTTATTAACTTAGTTTTTTTTAGAAGAACTTCATTCTGTTTATGAGTCAGAACTATTTCACTAAAAATCTTTTACAAATATGTATCATCGTCTGGTTCAGCAAACTTGTGACAAGTTGGCCAATCGATGATCAAAAGGGTTACAGAGAAATATCAGCGTGATCCAAGATCAGAAAAATAACCCTTTTGATGTCACATTATTCACCAACGTGCTGAAATAAAAGAAAAAAAGAACTAATTTGGACTCACCATCTGGCCAACAGGGATCTTTAAAACAGTAGTTTTCTTTGCCATGTCGGCTTAAACACTAGAGAGAATAAACTCGTCGTTTATGATGCTCACAGTCTGGGGACAAACTGAACAGCTCCACCCAAATTTGATGTAAAATACTCATACATTTACACAAATACTGAGCGAAAAAAAAAAGACTCATCACTTGGGGCACCCTGTCACTTCCTGTCTATAGAGGAAATCTTGCCATAGCAACAAGCCACAAAGAGGAAGTATGGTTACTATGATCAAATTGTTCTCAATCTACATGTTAAGAACCAGAAAGACGTGTGAACAATGGCAAGAAATGAAGATAAGAGACAAAAATGCATGGTACTTTAGAGCCTGCAGGGTTTAGGATTGCAGATTACCAAATTTTAGGCCTCTTAGTTTTATCAAAAACATGACCGATTCATACTGATTTATACCAAATACTGTATCTTTAATGCAAAAGAAACGACCACAAATTAGACCAAAAATGAAGACATGTTACTTTTCTTACCTCTCTTACTTTCTTAATTCCACTTTCTTTTTTCTTCTGATTCTTGTGTAAATTAACCTTTGACAGTTTGCGATAAAGCACACTTAAAGTAACCATTTTTACTGAAACAAATAAAAAGCAGGTGATTTTTAAAAACAGAGAGTAGTTCAAATGTTCACCAAAGTAAAAACAACCATCAGATCTGTGTTTCTACCTGACATGAGCAGGTGTGAGGGAATAAACTGTAATCACATCCATTTGTTGGCTAATGTAGACAATTAATAAGGATTAGAAGTTTTTGATTAATAAAACTAGTAAATAAATGTATTCAATTTAACATAAAATATTTCACAAGTTAAAAAAGATCAGATCGTAGGTCATTTTATTTTATTGCTTTAATTCAGCTTGGACTGAAAAAAATTGTCATGATTATTTCTGGTTTTGATTATGAATTAATTAAAATATTTAGCTTTCTATTTAATTTTTGAATAAATTAAGATTATTTATCCAAAGTAGGCAAAAAATTAAAAACTATACTAAATATGTCACAAGATTTGTTTTGTCATGACAGCAAATCAGTCAAATAAAATGCATGCAAAATTTAAAAGAAAATGTAATGTGGGGTTTTTTTGGAATGTGACAAGGAATTCCCTAAAACCAGGAAGACAGTTATTAGAATATTTCAGTCTTTTAGCTTTAACAAAATAGGAATTTTAATACAAAATATAACAAGTTATTTTTAGATTTTAGGTCCTCTTGCATGAGGAAAAAGCTGTTTTCAGACGAACAAACCCCCCAAAAAACAACTGATCCAATTCATTTTGATTTTTTTTTTTTTACTTTACTGATTCAAGAATGTCCAACAGTAATATCTAACAGCAACTTCCTTGCAAATATAACGTAGTGAGAGGAGGGAAGAGGTGGAGGAAAAGCTGGAGAGGAGGAGGTTTGCGCTAGAAATAAGAGGAATGAAGATTAGTCAGAGTAAAACAGAGTACATGTGTGTGAATGAGAGGAATCCAAATGGAAAAGTGAGGTTACAAGGAGTAGAGATAAAGAAGGTGGAAGATTTTAAGTACTTAGGATCAACAGTCCAGAGCAATGGAGAGTGTGGAAAAGAGGTGAAGAAGCGTGTTCAGGCAGGCTGGAACGGGTGGAGGAAAGTATCAGGTGTGATGTGTGATAGAAGAGTTTCAGCTAGAATGAAAGGAAAAGTGTACAAAACCGTGGTGAGACCGGCCATGCTGTTTGGTCTAGAAACAGTAGCACTGAAGAAAAGACAGGAAGCAGAGATGGAGGTAGCAGAGATGAAGATGCTGAGGATCTCTCTGGGAGTGACCAGGATGGACAGGATCAGAGGAACAGCACATGTTAGAGGTTTTGGGGATAAAGTTCGAGAGGCCAGACTGAGATGGTTTGGGCACGTACAGAGGACAGAGAGAGAGAGTACATAGGAAGAAGGATGCTGGGTTTGGAACCACCAGGAAAGAGGACTAGAGGAAGACCAAAGAGGAGGTTCATGGATACAGTGAAGGAAGACATGAAGATAGTTGGTGTGACCAAAGAGGATACAGCAGACAGGGTTAGATGGAAGAAACTGACTTGCTGTGGCGACCCCTAAAGGGAAATGCCGAAAGAAGAAGAAGAAGAACTTCCTTGCAAATATTAGATGCTTCTTATTTCAACATGTCTAGTCAAATCTGAGTTGAAAATACTTTATTGATCCCCGATGAAAAGTTTGAGTGCTGCAGTGTAAACAAAGACCAAAAAAGAACCAGGAACTACCTCCAGAATGGCAGTTGCAGTCAAGAGGATGAAAGGTTAAAGAGTTTGATGGAGGACGGCGGAAATGATTTTCTGTCCTGTTCCTTTGAGCAGTGGGGTTGCAGGAGCCTGTTACTGAAGCTGCTCCTCAGTTGGTCCACAGTTTGATTGGAGGTTGTGGGAGGGGTTTAAAATGATTGTCAACAGTTTTGACAGCGTTCTTTCCATCGTTACCTTCAACACCCAAGCGAGGGGTGAGCCAACCACACGTCCAGCTTTTATGATCTGCCTGTTGAGTCCATTGGCGTTCTTTGTATTTGTACTATCTCCCCAGCAGACCACAGAGAAGAACTGGACGCTCTCCATGATGAATTAATAGAACATGGAGAGCATCTTGTTGCAGACGTTGAAGAAATTAATGTGTTTGTGAACAAAACTTGACACGTGATCAAATTTACTGAAATTCGATGTTTAGGATCGAGAAATTTAAATGTTTTAAAATCTTCAAGAAATATTTCAGGATCATACAGGAAGCAACTATAACAGACTATTCCTGATGTGCATTTTTGTTTGTTTTTTTAAAGTCACACCTTAAACTGACACCCAGTTGGATCTTCACTCTGAACTGGTGCCTCATTTCTTGACTCATTACTGACGAGCAAAAAAAAATAAAAAACTAGTGATTTAAATGACTGAATCTAGTATAAATTAAGCCTGTGAACATTTTTAATGAACTCAAAATAGACAATAATTTGAGCTAAAAGGTACTATATTAGAATATCACAATGTTTTAATAAGGGATAAATCTGTACAATTAAATTAAAAAATAATCTTGGTTATTAACTTTGTCAATTATTTCAAAACCTTGACAAGTCTCTTAATTGCTTTTCCTGGAAGTTGAGGGGTTTTTATCTTTGTAATTTGCTGGCAGTCCAGGATGATTTTTTTTTTTTTTTTTTTGCATAAGCAGCTAAAATTAATTTCATTAGAGCTTTTTAAAGCTTTCTTGAGGCCTCGGAGGATTATACCCCTTTTATAAAAGAAGACTGGCAGAAGGAGTGTAATTATTCCTTATACGTTCCTTATACGTTCACTTCCCCCATTCTCTATGTTCTTAACGAGGCTTCTAAGTTTTCTGTTTGAGTCTGAAAGTACCAAATCATTTCTAGATTACACTTTATGAAAAAAGCTGTAATTTGTGACAAATTTGGAGATTTTTGTGTCACTCTTCCTGGTGCTTTTAAACTTTTGGTTGGTAAAGGTTGAAAACAAAAAGATTAACTTTGAATTTATGTAAAAGTACATCTGATAAAAAAATAAGAGGAAATAAAACCAACAAGGAAACAGACATGATACCACCTGTTTTTACATAAGCAGAAATATAAAAAAAAAGGAGGCAAACAGGAATATCAGAGTCCCAAACCAGATCTGTATGGATGTAAAACTTAGAAAAACACTACCAAATACTACATTATAAACTGTAATAGCTTAGCTGAAGTGATTCCTCAGAGCTAGAATGTTTGCTCTTGGACCAGGAGAAGCCAGTTCAAATTCCACTGAGCTCATGTCTTCGTGTCCTTGAGGAAGACACCTTAACCCCTGTTTCACCCACTGTTAGCACTGTTCCGGCAGCCTGCTGCGGTGTAATGCGGTACAGAAATTCCGCCATTGAGGAATGAATTCAGTATGAAAAAAAAGAACCCATTGTGTGTCTGTGTGTGTGTGCGTGTCCCAGTGCTTTTCAGAATACCCAGTCAGTGGCTCTCCCTAGTGGACACACTTTAAATACATTTCTGTGTGTTTTAACTTTTAAAATTCTACTAAAAACATTTCAATTTTCGATTCAGTTTTATTTGTATAGCCCAAAATCACAGAATTTTTGTCTCAATGGGTTCACATTGGAGATTCAGACGGAAAAAAAACAAGAAAAAAGGGGAATGTATAAACACAAATAACAGTAAGAAAACTAACAAATGCGAGCTAGACAATGTTAGCACATTCCTGAGAAAAAACTCCTAGAAAAAAAAAACTCCATCAGTGGGGAAAAAATAAGAAACCTCATGGGGATCCAGACAAAAGACAGATCCCTCCCCTGGGACGAGCATCCACTGTGTCTAAGATTATTGCTTATATATTGGCTTTTTCTATTCTACAGCTAAATAACTAACGAAGTCAATAGATGTTCTTCATCCTGATGGAAACACAGGGGGGCTCCTCAGCCCGGCGATGAGTAGATGGATTTCATCCTGATGAAAATGGGATGGTTAAGCAGCAAAGGGGCCTCCTCAGCCCGGCGATACCCAGGACAAGGATGAGTAGATGGGCTGATGGATCCTGATGGAATATAATAGATAATAGTGTAATAGGGTGTAATAGATGAAGCACAGAGGCCTCCTTGATCTGGCCATGCCCAGGACAGGAACGCAGAGGATCCATCAGGAATCTGAAACAGAGCTCTCTCCCACAGAGGAGGAAGAAAGAGGTGGACACCATGTGAATTGCATTTACAGTAAATAATACTATAAATAAGTATTTTTACATAGGTTTAGGTTTCATCAGTGGATAATTTGCACAGTATTACACTGTTTCCTTTAATGTCATGCTGAATCAGAACAAACCTTTCATTGTACGTACACTTCCACTTTTCATTCTCTATTTTAGTCCACATCTAAATAAAATCTCGTTCATTTTCTTGCATGAAAGAAAATGACAAAACTTTCATGCGTTTCTTTGGTATTGTGATGCCATAAATTTACAATACCAGCAGCTGTTGGATTTAGTTTGTTTCTCATTTGATGAGTGAATAAATTTGAATTGAATTAAAGCAGCAAGAGTCACACAACCTGCTTGGTTGTCACATCCAACTTCAAATCTAAAAAAAAAACAGTGTTGACGTTTGTCTCAGAATGTTCCAGGACCATTTGCATTGTTATCAGTGTTTATGATCAGGGATTTTTCTAAAGCAAAGAGCATTCAGAGAGCAGACCAGTGGAGTTTGCATTTGCACCTCCAGCCTGCGTGAGAATAAACTATTTGAGTCCTCCGGCTTTATTTTAAAATTTTATTGATAAAAATTAAGGTGAGTTGTGAGAACATGGCTTTGCTTCTGACTTCCAGGGCTTTTTTTTTTTTTGTTGTTGTTGTTAATGTTTCAACTCGGCCTTTTTCAGTAGAAAATGACAAGAACAGACGTGTGGTTTTGTCTTCCACTCAGCCTACTCTTTTTGGGTAAGGACTCACTTATTAATTCACAGTTTTACACACAAACAGATACTTGCTCATATCAACTTCTTATATATTTCAAATGGATTGTTTCTGTACCCTTTTTGTACTTTGGGTTTACCTGTTCAGGGAATCTGACTTCCACTTGTTTCAAACCAATGTAGTTCTGATTTTGCATTTTGTCTTCCGATTTTGTAATTCATTCTATGTACGTCAGATCCCAAAGAGGATTTGTAATTGTTGCAATTGTTCATGTGATGTGTTCCCTCGCATTTAGCATTCTTTATTTAATGCTAAATTCATGCCTTAATTTTTGAAAAAAAAAAACTTAAAATCTACTTTGACATAGACATATATGTAAAGGTATATTTAAATCTATCTAGCTATCTATCGATCAGAGAGGACAGACTGAGATGGTTTGGACATATACAGATAGGAAGAAGGATGCTGGATTTGGAACCACCAGGAAAGAGGCCTAGAGGATGACCAAAGAGGAGGTTCATGGATACATTGAAGGAAGACATGAAGATAGTTGGTGTGACCGAAGAGGATGCAGCAGATAGGGTTAGATGGAAGAAACTGACTTGCTATGGCGCCCCCTGAAGGGAAATGCCGAAAGAAGAAGAAGTTATCTATTGATTAATTTATATGAATGTATTTAAGTTTACATGTACATTCATCTATGTAATCTATAGATATGTATCTATTTAGATAGGTAGCTTCTCTCACGTGAATGTCGTCTTCTTTTAGTTGGTGTTTTTTCAATTACTCCTGCCGAACGTCCCGAACGCCAACCGTGCAACATAACTCGAGGTAAAAGTAACACACCGATCTTCCTGATGTTGGAGTGAATTTTTTATCACGTTAGCTTAATGTTGTCTGTCAGTGAACTGGGACATAAAATGTACCATTAATATATTTCCTCAATCTGTTTTAACATGTACGTCTAAATAGAATGTTGTAATACCAATACCGACAACAACGAAGAGTGCAACAATGGTCAGTTGAGTTTTTCCTTTTATTTTTTGACTTTCAACATTGCTTTTAAAGATAAGGAAGAAAATGCTGTAATTTGTAGTTTGGTGTAGCGTTAGACTGAAATTATTTACATGTTTGCTTTCCTCAACAGAGTTCGGTGTATCCATCAACATCAGCAACTCCGAGCCAAAGGAGGGTGATGATGTCACAATAATTTGTTCCCATAATCTCACCATTCTCAAGCCAACATTTCATTGGCTGATGAATAATAAATCAATAGAAAATAAAAAAAATGACACTCTCCACTTTGAAAAAGCCTTGATAAGCCAGGAGGGTAAATACACCTGCTCATTAAACACCACATGCGGCCAATGTCAGTCTAAAGAAGTGAAGATGGATGTGCAAGGTGAGTAGCTTTTTACTACATCGATCCAATACTGTTAGTTTTTTAAAAGAATATCACAATCAGCTTTAAATCAAAGTTCATTTCATCTAGAAACTTTAATAATTCTTGACATCAGGTTTTTATGTTTTTCCTGCAGCTTCATCACTCATTGTTGTGGTGATCTGTGGAGTTTCAGCAGTGGTTCTCATGCTGGGAATGGGACTGGGAATGAAGTACAAACTAAAGAGAGACTATGGTAAAAAGCTCCGTTTGAGCTTATTAATTTTTATTTAGTTTCTTATTTGTTTTTAGTGAAAAGTAAGATAAAAAGATTGATAAAGCTTCATGTTTATTGCATTAATGTGCAACAACTTTAGCAAAACTGTTGAAATTTTAAGGGGAAAAAAATTTACTATCGATCTCAGACGTAGTTGTCTGAACATTTTTGCTACATTTTAGAAATATCACACCAACAGTATTGGTTCTCACTAGACCGATTTGCTGCAGAGTGTGACACGGCCGGGATGGTAATCAGCGCCTCAGAAACTGAGACCATGGTCCTCGCCCGGAAAAGGGTGGAATGCCCCTTGCAGGTCAGGGACAGGGTCCTGCCGAAACAGAGAGGCAGGACCCTGTTACGTGTAGAAGCCTCCCAGGAAGTGGTCCCTTTTGTGAACACAATGCCAACAAATGTTTTGAAATGCAAGCAATTTTTTTTTTTTTTACAATGTTGGGAGTTCAAGAGTTTCTTTCATCAGAAAAATCTGTTGTGAATTAAAATATGTGATAAAGCTTTTAGTTTGAACACCTTTTGAGGGTCACGCTGTTTCCTGTCTGCTATGTTCCACACATTCATCCCTCCGCATTTCTGTGGGAACGTCAGATTAACTCTTAAACAATTCATGGTCAGTTTTAGAAGGTTATCTTAGCGTCACACAAAAAAAGAACAAATGTTTTTCAAAAAGCAGAAGCATTTTTTTCCCCGAACGTATCACAAAATTAAACTATGACTTCTCGTTTAAAATAAGGGATTTCGATTTTTAGGTTTTCTAAATGAGTAGATGGGTTTGGGTAGTTGGGTTTGAGTTTTCCTTTTAAACTTTCTCCTAAACCAGCCTGATTCTTTTCCAATTTCAATCTTTTAGATTATTTAGGCTAATTTGTTGCTGACTACATCCATCTCGTTTCCTAAATGTGACATCACAACAATTTATGCTGCAGACATTTATAGATTAGTTCCAATTTAATGCATATCACTAAAAAAGTATTCTCTGCTTCTCTTGGCAGCTAAATTCCAAGAAAGAAGGCAGAGGAATGAAGACGCCCCGCGGGCCAATAATCCGACTCCATTCACACCCAGAGGAACCTAAAAAAAAAAGTTTTTTTCCGTTCTGTCGTCTTCTGCTCATCCGAGGGTGGGGTGCAGGGGCAACAACCTCAGATGGGAAGCCCAGGCTTCTCTCACCCCAGCTGCATCCTCCAGCTCACCCGGAAGGATCCCTGAAAAAAAGTTTTATGTAATAAATGTTGTTTAAAAATTTATGACCGTATTTTTTTTTTTTTTTTGCAGTTGAAATAAATAAAAATGCAATTCTTTAAGTCTAAGTGTGTCATTTTAGAATTTTTGTAAAATTCCCTGCTACAGTCAGACCGTTAAGTTGAATAAAAGGCCTTGAAATGTAATCCAGACGCAGGATAGATATTCTGGCTCTAATCCCGCTGAATGCTCTGCTCACAGGGCACACACACTAAACAGAGCAGCTTAACGGCGGCCGGCCTGTAATGGATATATAGAAAAATAATTCCATCCATCTAAGAGATACTTGTGTGTTGGATTTTAGAGATGACTAGTAAAAAGAGAACTAGTCGCCTGGTTAAACAGTGGCGATATAATCCACTACTTTCATGTGCTAATCCCGAGCTATGCTGTCACTTCTTACGCTGACCTCAGTGTCTTGCATTAAAGGCTTTTTTTTTTCTCTTCACCATATGGTTTAAAAGTTGTCTGTGTGTGAGTGGGTTGTGGATTGGTAGATGTGTTTTGCTCCCTTTTTTTTTATTTCCTCTTACAGCAGGTGGCTCGGAGATAATCCAGGTAAAGCCATCGCAAAGTGGAACTGGAGGGATGCACCAAGGTAGAGGGGGAGGGACAAAGAAGAGGCCTTTACATGGATGACTAGGGCTAATTCTGGCCTTCTAATCCCAGTCCCATCCACCCTCCCCCTCTTTCTACTTGCTAACCCTACAGTGGCACTAAGGAGCAATTGGCGCCCAGATAGACTTCAACACAGTCACACATACACCTTCACCTTACAGACCATTATCGAGACAGGTGAGAGAAATTGTGGATTATTTTGCAGTTAACTAACCTGTGGAGGTGGATAGCTGACACACCTGTGTGAGCTTCACTGGAGAATGTGGCCGTAGTGCTCCGGCCAAGCCACAGGACACACACCAACATGGGAGAAGCTCAAAAGGTAGGTGACCTGATCTGATACAGGAGGACTTAGAAAGCTAAATGTGAAGCTCTAATTTGTTAGATGAGATACTTAGATGAGATTTAAGTAATGAGACATGCTCACAAAAATATTTTTTAACAATTTTACACCATTATAGTCTGAATAGTTTACGGGATTTGCTCCTTATTAAATTCATTCAGTTTTATGTGAATACAGCTCAAAAACAAGATTCCCTCTGGAAATACTGAAAAAAAAATCCACAAAAAATCCCTTTTAAGATGAGCAATTGCTAAACTTAACAGACCTAGGACCTCCGCCCTGAAACTCTGCTTCTCAATGAGAAAAAAAAACCCAATCCAGATCCGGTAAGGTGTAATAAGTGGAGTCACATTGCATTATAAAAACACAACCACATCTTTAATATTACATTAAACATTTAGATTTCTTCTTGTCACTCTTGCTTAATTGTGAGTAGTTGTGCAACCTTGAAGCCTAATCACATTAAAGTGTACACTAGAATATGAATGGAGTTCTGATGGGCGGTCTCGCTCTTCTAAACGGAGCAGCAGATTAATTCTTACAGATTGAGGGTGGTAGTCGTACAAACGTTCCGGAGTGTTGGGTGGAGCAAGTTGTGTGTTATAGCAGCTCTGAATTGATCCAGATGAATGTCAGCAGGATTGTTTATCAGTTTGATGTCGGCCATTTTTTTGCTTGTGTCTAAAAAAAAAGGTGAATTTTACAAATTTTTCCCCTTATATTTACAATAAAATCAATCTGTTTTTTGCATAATTCACATCTGCTCACGAGAGTTTAGCTTTTATGAATTTTTAAAGAGAAATAGAGAGAAAAACTGTGCCCTCTTGAGTGTATGTGGTGTGTCTTTATTCCGTGCTCCGTCTGACCTTCCCTGCTGCAGGGCTTGCTCTCTGTCATAGAGAAACTGAAGGGATCCACAGAGCAAGAGGTCAGGATAGTGCTTCTTGGTTTGGATAACGCCGGTAAAACCACCCTGCTGAAAAGCTTGGCTTCTGAAGATGTCAACACCATCACTCCCACCCAGGTAAAAAAAAAACAGGGTTTCAAACTCCGTTTGGTCTCGCTGTGTGACACACTTCCTTTTACTGGTTTGTGTTACCAACCCACAAAGATCCTTTTATTACACGAGTGTGGTTTAGATAAAGATTTACCAGGAACAGACTGGGAATATTTCCAAAACAAATGTGACTTTTGAATGCAGAGGCATAAAAACTTTTTGTTATAATTTTATTCAGAAGAATAATCTTGTTACCGAAAATGAGAATGATTGTTATTAAATCAAGCACTGATTGGTAAAATATTAATCCCCAGATGTGACCAAAAAATGACATCGAAAGAGAACAGAAATATTTTAGTGGTTTCCTCACAAGCAACTTTTTTTCTGATGTAATCATCTCACTTATATCACTAATCTGACTTCTTCGAGAGAATAATTGATGTTCTGCCAGGTCTTGAGGAAGTGTGACAGGTCATCTGACAGGGAGGGTGTGGTCCGCTGCATCCATGAAGCTAAATCAGACTTGACACATTAGTCTTTACACTTGTCTTGAGCCTTCTGGTCTTATCCTCAGATTTGCTCCTCAGCTGCCCCTTTGGATAACGTTGTTATACAACGGAGTGGTCTAAAATATAAAGATGTGTCATAAAGTCTTTAAAAATCAGATTTGAGTAAACGTGCTCGGTATCATGTTGTTTTTTTGCAGATTTGTTGCTTGATTTTAAAGCGTGCATCATAAATTTTTTTACTTACATTGCTTCATTTGTGTTGGAATAAATGTGAATGATGAATGTTTGGATGATTTTGTACTTTATGCTTCACTTTAGGGTTTCAATATTAAAAGTGTCGCCTCTCACGGCATGAAACTCAATGTTTGGGACATTGGAGGACAGAGGAAAATTAGGCCGTTTTGGAAAAAATACTTGGAAAACACAGACCTATTGGTGAGTGTTGAAGTTTAAAGCTTTAAATAAGCTTTAAACTTCAATCCAAAAGGTGCACAAACTCACAAGCAAAAAAAAAACATGTTTTATCTTTCACTTTTTTCTCAATTCATTTTGTGCCTTTTTTTTCTCGTAGATTTATGTCATTGACAGCGCAGATAAAAAGCGATTTGAAGAGACGGGACTGGTGAGTGAGGAAATGCAATGAGAGCAAAACAAAACTAAATCAATTACAAGCCATGAGAGTTTGTATTGATCATCACTGCTTTGGTTTCTTTAGAGGAAACAGATCAGAACAAACATTTTTTTCACAAAGTCTGTTTGCAAAAAATCCTAATTTAAAACAGAAATTACTCATTGAATCAATTATTAATGTACTTTGTAAGTAAAAATTAAAAAAACATGTTTTTATAAATTTAATAGACTTCTATTGTTATGAGGTCAATAATTTAGGTGGTACTAAGACCGTTTTTTGGCGCTAGTACAGTATTTACACATTCAATGGAATGGAAACGACCAAAAATTTCCATTCTGTGCAGAATTAGGGGATGCATTAGTACATAATTTGCACACATAAAATGAGAGCTGTAATAACAACAACAAAACAACAACAACAAAAAAGTTCATTCTTTGCAACAATAGATTGTATAAATGAAAACGTCAATCTCCTGCATCTTAAATGTGTTTTTTGATTTTCAATTTAATTTTAATTTTTTAACCGTGTCTTTTCGTTTAAAATCCTCATATTTTGTTAAATCTGTTCAGGAGCTGTCCGAGCTGATCGATGAGGAAAATCTAAAAGGTGTTCCGGTACTTATTTTTGCTAACAAACAAGATCTAGCCACAGCATCCCCAGCCAGCGAGATTGCTGAGGGACTCAACCTGCACACATACAGAGACCGGGAGTGGCAGATTCAGGCCTGCTCTGCAGTGTCTGGAGAGGGAGTTCAGGTCAGAACTAACACTCTCTTATTTTTAGCACCGATGTAATTAGTAACATCAAGGTGTCAGCTTGTTTATCTTCTCTGCAACACGGTGCTGAAAATAGGCTTGTGATTTTTAGTTTTAATTTGAAACCTGTTGTCTGTTCTACCGACAGGATGGAATGAACTGGATATGTAATAATATTGTAAACAAGAAGAAATGAAAAACTTCCCAAACCATCATCATCATCACAATCCAACGGTGTCTGTACGACATGATTAATAAAAAAAAAAAGAATTTCTCAGCCGTCTTAACGTTTAAGACATTCATCGTCCTTCTTAAAATGAACTTTTTTTTTTTTTTATGTAATTTTTATGGACATTTTGCAGATCTAGTCCATTTGAATGAATATTCTAGTATGATTAAAACTTAGTAAGTTGGGATTTTGTTCTGAAAATGTATGTTTTTTGTGTTTATTTTGTTTTGATCGTCTTCGTCTGGTGAAAATGTATACATTTTAAAACAATGGAAAAAAATTAAGTTAATGAGTAGAACGTGCAGTTTTGTTGTTCGAATAGACACCAGTTCATTGTGTGTTTCAAGTGTGTTTTAAAATTTCTCACAATAAAATATTTAGCTGTTTCCTTATTTTTTGCTTGTTTACTTGTAAGCAAATATATCTGGTTGATTTTTGTTTTTTTCTGTGGAAGGATTATTTCATCTTAAAAAGATGTTTAAGATTACGTAGATTTGCAGAGTATGTTTTTTGGATTTATTAATGGTGGGAAATGCAGAGCCCATACCATCATACTTCCTCTGATAGAAACTTTAATATCACAGCACTCAGCAAGTTGCTCTCCTCGCATCTTCCACAACCATTTTGCTTTCCAAAACATTAGGTAGGATCAATCCGTACTGTTTCGTTACGGCATTAGATTAAAAAAAAAAAGGCATTAATGTGAAAGTTAAATTATGAAACACTCTGAATTCTTCAAACTGATCTTTAAAAACACAGTTATTTTTTTCTCTTACAGAGAAGGTTTTCTACCTGAAAGTGAGAACCTAATATATGTTGGTATTTGGGAGCTTGGTTGATTACAGAGAACGTTAAGTGCGCAAGAATCACTTTGGTGCATTTTTTTGTATGTTTTTTTTTTTTTTAAAGTCTTGTGGAAACCTCAATCACAAACTTTTGAATCTATTAAATGTGTATCAGTGACACACTGGTGATCTATTTAGGGCGTAGCCTGCCTTTCACCTGACAATAACTGGGATTAGCTCCAGTACCCTGTGAAGTCTGAAAATGGGATCAGTCGTTAGCATGATGACTTGAAACCATCCTAAAATCCACATGACAAAGACCTTCAACAAGCATGTTTATGACGTCATTTTATTCAGAAATGGTTACCAAGTATTGGCTGGAAGCGGTGTGATGTCACTTATAACATATGGATCCAACCGAATGGAGTAAATTTGTTTAGTTTCGCCTTCTGATCCACTTATTACCTAAAAGGGTTGGGTGGATGCCGGGGTCTATCCCAACTAATTTCAGGCAAGAGGCACTACACAATCCTCACAGCTCACTGCGGGGCCACACACACAACCATCCACATATACTGTACACTCATTGCTAGGGACAATTTTGTAGCATCTAACATGCATGTTTTTGGAGGGTGGGAGGAAACCAGAGTACCTGGAGAAAACCCACATGTACACAGGTAGAACATGCAAACTCCACACAGAAAGGTCAGTGTTTCAAGCTCTGTTCAACCTGGGACTTGAGCCCCACCTTCTTGCTGTGAAGCCACTGTGTCAACCACTTCCCCACCATGCAGTCCTGGAGCCAAATCCCTCATCATTTTGTTCCTTACAGTTTGTACAATGTAGAATTAGAAAAATGCAGTTATTGGTTCAGTCTGTGCTTACATGGCAACCACCTCACCCATCAAGAGCAAGCTTTTTGAAGGTCCACATCGTCCCTCTGGAGACTGACGAACTGGCTTACGGTCTGCCTGCCTCCTGTGGCATGCTCATCATGATCTCCCCTTTCCGATACTTCCCGCTTCCTCTCTGCTCTACCCAGTGCCCCAATTCCTCACACCTGGTTTCAACTATCGCTCCCTAATGTTTGCATCTGTGTCTCCTCTCCCACTTGTTTATTAAACCATGGTGCTCTTTTGTCTTGTGTCAGGTCATCTGTAGTTATGGTGTCTAGTCCCTGTCTTTTCCTTCATGTCTGGCAACTTCATAACGCCTGCCTCAGATTCATGCCTGCCCAGGTTGGCTGCCGGCTGCATCTGCCCGGCTCTTCTTTGCTCACATTTTCTACTCTCAGTTGTGTTTCTGGGTCCTACATCTGCTGAAGAACTCTAAATTTTGTGTAATATTTCATTCTTCTCTAAAGAAGGAATACACAGCAGTTAAAAAAAAGTATAACCGACTAAATGTTTGAATTCAGACTTGGAAAGAAATTAAGAAAAACGATCCGTGACTGACCGGATCAGTCAATATCAAAAGTGAAATTATAAAGACAGTTTTCATTTGAGAAAATCCCACAACAATGCAATAAATCTGCCGTAAAAGGCACGGGAGCTGAATCTAATTATAAATCATTTTATTTATTTTGTTTATTCCATTCCGTTGCGTCATCTTCCGCTTATCCACGGCCAAGTCAGCAGGCAACTGCCTCAAGTGGCATTCTGACCAGATGCCCGAACCACCCCATCTGGCTTCTCTCGACCTGGAGGAGGAGCGACTCGACACAAACTCCTCCCGGATGGAAGAGCTCTTCACCCGATCTCTGAGTGAGAGTCCCGCCACTTTGCAGAGGAAGCTCATATCGACAGCGATTTTGGTCTGTGATCTCATTCTTTCGGTCACCACCCACAGCTGGTTACCATGGTGAGGGTAGGAATGTAAATCGACTTGTAAATCAAGAGCTTTGCTTTTTGGCTCAGCTCTTTCTTTACCACGACGGATCTAGGCAGCATCCTAGCTATTGCTGACGCCGCACTGATCTGCCTGTTGATCTCCCGCTCCATCCTTCCCCCACTCGTGAAGAAGACCCCGAGATACTTAAACTCCTCCACTTGGGGCAGGACCCTGTCCCAGATCCAGCAGGGGTATTCCACCCTTTTCCAGGTGAGGACCATGGTCTCAGATTTGGAGGTACTGATTCCCATTCCAGCCGCTTCACACTCTGCAGCAAATTTGGTTTATGACTTTGTCATTTTTTTTCATACTTCGTCAAGATAATCGTTTAATGAGATTGTACACTTTGTTTTAAATAATGACTTGTTGAGAAACGCCTAAATGAGCGTCATGTTTTTTTTATTGATTGAGTATAAATGGTTTAAACTAGAATCATAAACTTATTTCTAGTTAAATGGTGGTTTCGTGACAGACAGAAAACACAAAAAAAACTTCCTCAACTGACAAAAACAACATCAGACTAAGCTGCTCCTGCTAGGCTGTCAAATCGCTTTATTTCCTCTTTACAATGACAAGCACTTACACTGTAGGGTGAAGAAGTGACAAACTGAGCAGCAGGACTTGCAGAGAAGAGACTTTACAATTATGCATGGCATGCTGGAACAAGATATCAAATCTTAATGACGCTGCTGAGCAAACGGTGCAGGAAATTACACACACAGACAAACCGAGTCATTTCCAGCAGGGACACTTTTCTACAAACGTTTTATATGTTAATTTGGAGACTATTACAGCCCATGCTGCTTGTCTTGAAGCAACGTGTCTGTTTGTCAGCGCCATCTTTCAGAGAGACGGTCGGCCATGTGACACATCTCACATCCAGCTGTGAGCACAGTTTGTTCCACCAGCTGAAATGTAAATAGTCTGCTTTGCGTCAAACAACTCGGAGGCAAAAATTCTGCTTGTTTCTGCTCTGAGGTCAGGAAAAGGAGGCCGAAACATTGATTTTAGAAGTGTTCCTTCAGCGTGCCTCTGGCACGTAGGCCCATACAATTCTGTAATCATCCTTTCTAACATTTGTCTTTATAAAGCCACCTCTGCATATGCTGAGCCCCTCATTCAAGTTCTGCTTAGCAGCAGTCAGATGTAATGGATTCTTTGTTTCTATTGTCTGGACTTGTAATTAACCACCTGAAAGCTCTTTAAAATCACTTCAGCAGGCGGCTTTTATCAGCAAGTCTATTCCACATTAAATTATGCAAATGAATCTCTTTTCCCATTTTATCTGTTATTTGTGAGTAAGTTGTGAAAATCAACTGCTTTTTGGTTCATTTGGGGAGAAATTGAAAAGCTGTGTCCTCTCCTTTGCATCATACAAAGTGGGCTTTGTGACTCAGCGGGGGCTACTCCAACCAATTACAACTATTGGGAACAGGGAACATTATTATAGTTTGAAAGATAGCTGAGGGAGTTTTTTAAGCAAGAAACTGACTCCTGTTTTCCAAGCACTGGGCATCTTTATAAGACGCTTCAACCACTATCAGCCAACATTTTCTATTTGAAAACAAGTTATTTGCCTCAGCTTGATTTCTATCATTTCAGGTTTTATTTGATGGGAGAAAAACTCCACTTCCAGCTCTAAATTATAAACATAGATAATTTTGTTTGATCTGATTTTGAGCAAATTTTAGGTTTAAAACCTAACATTTGTCAATGAATCTTTATTTTTTGGATGTAATAAAACAGTATCAAAGTGATATGATCTCACTCTTATTCCAGCGGCCTCTCAGTAACTGTTGCTATGGCAACTTTGCCTGTTATTTGTGGTCCTCCAGCCTCCCGCTTCTTTACTCTCTGGCTCTCCTCTCTGTTGTCCTCCATTTCTGTCATTTTGCCCGAGCCGTGCTTGCCAAAAGAAAGACTCAAAGGGACTGGACAGATTTGAACAACACCCCAAAGGTAAGAGAAAAGAAATAAAACAAACTATTAAAAATGTGTTGCATGGATAAATGATTAAAAGAACTATTTCAAGAATTGATATATTTAAAAAACACAACACTTTTTTGTTTAAATTTGATCACTCTTTAATTAATTATATTTATCTGAAATTGTGTCTAAATAATTTTGGGGGTTCTTTTTGCTTTCTTTTTAAGGAGGCAACTAAATAACCCAAGAGGACATCCATCCATGATGCCAGTCGTCACCCACTTGGCTTCTGTGAAACATCTCATGCCCACTTTTTTCAATGCAACCCCGACAACTTTCAGCCTTCATCCCACCACCACTAGTCTCCCCCAGGATCCGCAAAATATGGAACCACACGCTATTCTGTCCATCATCGCTTTCTGCACTGTCTGCTTTTTCCTCCTGCTGGCCTTCCTCGCTGCTCTGTGTTTATATTGCTCTACAGGTTCATCACTCAAAGACCCACAAAGAGCCAAACGATGCAGCCAAGAGCCTGAAGATGCTACTTATAAACTGAGTTCCTCTGAAAACCAGTCTGCAGGGAATGTTGTATAAATCAAGAATTTACACTTTGGTATTGTGTGTGTTTTTATTAACTCGAGACTAAGTGGAAAAAAATGCTGCAAAGCCACATTGTGATGCAGTTAAAGTTGAAATAAAAATGACCAAAGCTTGTAACGTTTTTTCTGAGGTTTTTTTTTTAAAGACATGCAGAGACATAGGTTGAGGGTTTACATAGAAGGATGCTGTTTTTGGAACCACCAGGCAAGAGGCCTAGAGGAAGACCAAAGAGGAGGTTCATGGATAAAGTGAAGGAAGACATGAAGATAGTTGGTGTGACCAAAGAAGATGCAGGAGATAGGGTTAGATGGAAGAAACTGACTTGCTGTGGTGACCCCTGAAGGGAAATGCCGAGAGGAGAAGGCGAAGAAGGTGCGGAGACATAGGTACACAAATTTAGATCCACAAATAAGTGTCGTCATGCAAAATCAACTTTTTGTAATTTTCTCCTATGCTTGAACCGTACTCTCACATCAAAAACATACCTTCAGTTCTTGTATTTATTCATGCAAGTTTGAGCAATTTGCAAACTCTCCCGTATAGAATTCAGATATTATTTGAATGCTTGGTTGTTCCTGGCCATAGATGTTGTTCTCTGCCACACCCACATTCTAAGGTAAGCACAGATGTGAACATTAGTGTCATGATGTGGAGCTAAGGCCAAAAATATATCATTGACACAACAGACAGGCTTAGATGAAGAAATCAAAAGCAGATTTATTGATAAAAAAATCTGATAAAAAAATTGATAAAAAGTCCAAATAAAGAAGTCAAAAACAGATTAATTAGGCAGGTTCTGACGTAGGACCTGGAGCCAAAAACTGTATAACAGGTCAAGCATGGAAAACAAACGATCTGGTGAAGAATGTGTCAAAAACTGATCCATTTATACTCCAGCAGATGAGTAGATGAGTTTCAGGTGTGACTTGTTGCACACACACAAACAAGAGGGAGGATGGAAACAGCACTCAGAGGGGGAACAGACTACTCTCCCGACAATTAGACAGAGATAATTGTGACCAAGTATGAGGACTTAGGCATTAAAGGCCGAACAAGTAGGAAGGAGAAAATCCCACAATGAGAGAGGATCATAACACTCTACTGGTTCCTTCCACTCTCATTAAAAAAGTTTCTATAGCAGTTGCCTTGTTCGTTGTCTATTTGGTTAATACCATCAGCTAACCAGTTGTCTGGTGAAGAGATCAGGTGGTCGTGACATGACTGATGATGTGCTATCCCTCTCTTTCTTCTCTAAGCAGATTGCGAACAGCCTAAAGGTATGCTAACGGATCGTTTTTCTGCATGGCAAACTCAGGACATATCAAACTTCAAAGGTCTTGAAGGGAGAGCGTAACGCTGCAAACTGAAGTGATGTTCATGTTGGTTTGAGTTCAGCAATGCTGCCTTTAGCAAAACACCTCCACACCATGACTGATCCGATTAAAAGCATCCCGCTTTCATCTGATGTTTGCAGCTTAATTTTTTAAAAGTTTAATACATCTGTCCATGACACTTATCTCCAGTCGAATGTAGATGGCCCTCAGCTGGCTTTTCAAAGAGGGTTTAAAAGCATGCACGTCTGATAGCAACCACATAAAGTGTTTGTGTGTGTGCCATCTCACTTTGACATTTCGGCATGTTGGTTGGCACACAACTAGCAATCCAACGTGTCGACATGTGGTAAGTCCCACTGGGAGTGTTTAAAGTCTCAGGCATATATTTTTCTGTGTTGCTGATTTGAAAACACACATTTGCATTTTATTGCACTTTGCCAGCATTGGGGAGCCGTGTTGTGAACATTTGGAACAATCTAACAATCTGAGCTCCTGGTGGAGTCGGTCCTGCTGCTGGTTTTTTGTTTTCCTTTAGTCTGAAGAAGTTTTACTGCTCTGCAATAAAACTGTAGACTGCAGCTGTGGGCATGTTTCACTTTTACTTAAATTCTGTTAATGTATAGTTTTACTATATATACTATATATATATATATATGTATACTATACTATATATACTATATATACTGTTACATGTATAGAAATGTATAGTTTTGGTGAGATTATAGTTGCCACATCTGTAGAGATATCGCTGGAAAGCTCCTCTTTCTAGTGTTTGCATAACATTTGAATGCTAGGTTGTTCTTGGCCATGCATTTTGTTTTCTGCCACGCCAACATTCCAAGCAGGAATGTTTTTGTGCAAACTAGTCACGCTCAGTCTGTCTCTTCAACAGGAAGTATTATTTTTCTATAAATACATCATTTGCACCAGAACTGCACGTTTTACACACCTAGCCTGCAATATGGCACCCTACTTTGATGTGGAGTGAAATGTACGTCCATAGAAGCTGAATCACGTGGCAAATGCTCGTAAACTTGAATTTCCACAAAGGATATTGACTTTATGATGAAACTGGATGTTTTTGGAACTGAACACTGGTCTGGTGTGAATGCAACTTTAAATGTACAGTATTTGTGACCTTAATCGAGATTTGGACTGCGTCATGCACATGTCCTGGGCTAACTAACTGGGGAGCGAGAGGAGGTGGGGATTTACAGTGTAAAAAGTGGAAATAAATCTGAATAAGGGTATTTTTAGACAGCAAAAATATTTTTGACAGAAATTTGTTTTCTGTTATAGTAATATTATCGGTTGCCAAACATGACACTTTTAGTATTGCACTTTTTTTGGTGTTGAAAATATAGCTGCGATCCCACTCATGCACATGTTTACTCTGATCTCTCTCTTCCAGCCTACCTGCACATGCTTCCCCACTTTTACACTTTGGAATAAACTTGATTAACTGTTGTTCTTTTTCACATTTTAGTAGACTGAAACATTAAAAAAGAGGAATAGGAAGCTGGTCAGATGAATTATTCTAATGTCTAGGTTTCTTCTTTTGAAGCCAGTTGCACAATTATCTCACTCTACAAAACAGTGTATTAAAATGATGCTGTAAAATATTTACAAGGCGAAGGATGACCTTTAACAATGTGCCAACATAAAGTTGATTTACGACTGTGTGACAATTTTATAGCTAACAAAAGTTTGAAAAGAAGACAGCTCTCCATTCTAGGAAATTAAGAAAGAAAAGGTTGTATCTCATTTTTTAAAAACAACTTTTAAATAATAAATACAGATTGCTAAATGTGACATAAGACATCACTCTGCAGAGATAGTCTCTATCATCAGATTAACAGACCCTTTCTTCTTTTCTTCCTTAATGAATTGTTTGGATTTTCTGTTTCGAGGCAATGAAAGTGAATAGAATTTATTCCATCTGCGTTTTTGTTTTCTTCTTATCTGTAGCTGTGCGTCGGTACAAACAGAAAAAAAAAAGCTTGAAGGAACCAGGAAGGGCAAAAGTGACAGTAGAGCCAATGAGACACTTCGTTTGTGACTGCTGTGGTTTAACAAATACCTCCTATTCCATTTAAAACTGCGATTTTGGTCCCCTCAAGCATACCTTATCATTTTTTAAAAAGATCGTCTCCTGCGATGGCAGCAAGTTTGTGTATCACTCCACATTTTAGTTAGATGTCCAAGAGATGAGCTACTTTAGCTGCAAAGAATGTGCTAGTGGGAACATCCATCCGATCCCACCTGAGCTTGAATCGAGCTTTGGGAGACTATTTGTTGGTATGCTGTGCTGGAGTAAAGTATCTCCCAAACCAATGGTGGCCTTTTAAGAAAACTACCCACAATTACTCAGTACGCACTGAAGTTGAACTGCATTAGGTTTAAATGGTTGTGCAATCAAAAGTCAAGGTCATGAAGGGTACGATCACAGAATTTAAGAACCTTAAACATGTGACTGTTTCAACCTAGTTACTTCAAAGACCTCAACCACTCATTAATAAAAACAGCTTGTGATACAGGGAAAGCGGATGTTGTTCCATGTGTTGGTGTTGACTTATTCTTGTTCATTATAAGCTTTGGTTTCAACATCCCTCAATGCTGAAAAAAAAAACCCTGCAAAACGTATTCACAGTTTTTATCCAAACAAGTCTGACTTTCAGAGACAACAATGACACAAGCTCAGAGGTACAACAAATCAATACAAAGACGATGGAGGGATTTTTAATTCCCTAACAACAAATAAATCAGATTTGCTTTCACAAGATTGGCACCTGTAATCAGCTGCTTGAGAATCCTTCGGGGGTCACTGCTGGCATTATCACAGTATGTACAGCCACAGAATCAGGCCTGCTGATGAAAAGGCAAATCAACAACCAAATTACATCAGCAAGCCAGGAATACTAAGTGTACGACTCCCTGCAGCCAAAACATACCAAGTTATTATAAAAAGTTTTTAAATATAATAAACATTGTCGAGACTGATTGCTGGTTGCAATAAAAGTGATATTTAAATTATAAAAATGAAATTTTTTGCTTTGATGTCATGTTGACTGTACTTAAAATCTCATTTTGAGCAAGCTCGCTATTAAATGAGATTTAGAATCAAGTTCGTCACACAAACTATTCACTGACCACTTTATTCATGAAGCTATTGAGCAGCTGGCATGTTCCACAGCTGCATACCGCTAGATACATGTTCTTGCAAAGATTGATTGCAAGTTAAAAGTAGACTTTTGCTATGAAACCTTTTTCTTTTGCTTCCACAAAAAAATTATGTCAATTAATTTAATTTCTTACAGACGGTGTAGGTGTGGTGTTTTTGCATGAACTATCAGAGTCGTGCTCATCAAAATAAATAAGTCAATTTGACCTTTCATCTGATATTTCTGTCCATGAATCAAATATGGACAGAAATATGTACGTTGTTTCCTGTACAATTGTACAGGAAACAATGTGATGATTTTACAGCAATACTGTAATTAACAAGCAGGGGACATAGCAGACAGGAAACAGTGTAATATACAGTGCATACCAGTGGGTGGGTGCAAGTGCACGCACACCGACTTATCGGGTTCATAAAAACACAGATGTGTATAAATACTGTATGGAAGGTAATGTTTAATATGTAATCTAAGAGACATGCAAATTATAAAATATAACGAAAAGTGAGGAAACTCTGAAACCTGAAACTACTACAAAGTGAAAAATGGAGTTTTGAATGAATTATTTTACTCCAAACAGAAAACCAGTACAATCCACTTCAAAAGGATTTGTCATTTGATTTGGATTGTAGATATTTATGTCATGATCCCCTCACCTTCCACCAGAGGGAGCCCTGGATCGTCCTCATCACCCTGAGTAGAGACACCTGAGGGTGATTAGCTGGATGACACTCACCTGTGGGTCCTGAAACTTTTTATGCATTTCCCTTTCTTTTTTATTTTTTTAAATCATTTTCTTGATTATCTTTTTTTTTTGTGGAAACTTAGGACAACGGTAGTTTCAAAAGGAGAGAGCCTATGTGGTGAGAATTTAAATCATTTTGGGGTTGTTTTATGTTTTTGCTTTGCTTGATGAGGTGGAGCAAATAACACACACCACGATACGCTACACAAATAGGTTGAATCTAGTAATTATAGCTAATACTAAATATACAGACACAAACAGGCAGATTCTCAGGTCAGCAATTGATTTTTTGTGAAAAATACTTTTAACCTCTCAATTATGTTGAAAGTAACACATAAACGTGGATCGCGGCTTACTTTAGTTTAATTAATTACCAACAACTAAGTAAAACTTCAATTTTACCAAATTTGCATGTCAAGTCAAAAAAGTTGTTTTGCGTAATTATAATATTTCTTTGGTTTTGTTCTCTTTTTTGTTGATCAATTTTGCTGTAATCACACCATTTTTCAACAATCTATTGAATCACCTGCAAAAGTGTTTTGGTTTAAGCAAAAAATATGTGTTTTTGGATTTACAATAATTTCTTGTTGGAATATTTACTTATAGTGAATATACATATACGGCACTGCTTAAGAGTGGTGACCTATTCAGGGTGTACCCCGCCTCTTGATTGTGGGCTTCCCAACATTAACAAGAATAAGCAGGTCAGAAGATGAATGAATTACACGATGAATGCATATCCATATCCAATGTCCCAGCCATGCACTCTCTGTTCAAATTTGAGTTATTATAAACCTGAAATAAATCTGCTTGAATCTATGAAGTATTACGTTATTAAATCTAATGGTGGGCTGTAAGTGCATGGTCAGGTATGATTACTATACTCAAGTATTCTTAAGAAAAGAAGCCTTAAGTACCCTGCATCTGATTTGTTTAAAATAAGTATACTTTTCATATACAGTACTTGAATAATCACATCTTTCCAAGGAGAGAGCAGAAACATCACGACAAAGTCAAACAAATATACAAATACTGAGATCTTATTTACAGGGGTACTCATAATGTTTGATCTTGTTCTAAGGTGAACACCTGGAGATGTTACATGGTGCTTACTGGGCTCTGAAGTTGCAACCTTCAGAGCTCAGAGAGCAACCTCAGAGAGAAACAGAGATGGAGGTAGCAGAGATGAAGATGCTGAGGATCTCTCTGGGAGTGACCAGGATGGACAGGATCAGAGGAACAGCACATGTAAGAGTTTTTGGAGACAAATTCAGAAAGGCCAGACTGACATGGTTTGGACATGTGCAGAGGAAAGAGAGAGTACATCAGAAGAAGGATGCTGGGTTTGGAACCACCAGGAAAGAGGCCCAGAGGGAGACCAAAGAGGAGGTTCATGGATACAGTGAAGGAAGACATGAAGATAGTTGGCGTGACCGAAGAGGATGCAGGAGATAGGGTTAGATGGAAGAAACTGACTTGCTGTGGCGACCTGTGAAGAAAAATGCCGAAAGAAGAAGAAGCTGTCATAAAAACTTCTCCACAAAGCAGTCTTGTATTGTCTGATTTGTAATTCCTGCAATTTCGCCAGAATCTGAAAACAGAGTCATGAATTTTGTAGGGCTGCATTGGGGGTTTGGGTCCTAGGTGGGGCGAAGCTTGAATAACTTACCTTTTTGTGTGGAGTTTGCACACAATCTCCACACTTGTTCCCATGTACACGTTGGTATAAATTGTTACAGACAGGTCTGCAATCCTCGAACCACCAACGTAAACCTGCAGGTTGTAATAATGTGATGCCTGGTTGAGGTGATCGATGTAGTGAAAGACGCTCAAGGTCATGCCACACTTATCCTGGATGTGATGCTGTGGAGCTGCTGGAACCCACCTGCATGGATTTAACCTTGTAAAAGGATATATTAAACTAAAATATAATGTTTATTTCATATCAAAATAATAATCATGCACAGACACCATCTGCATGAGAGCACATGCACCTTGAGGTAAAAACAGTTGTTAGTTTACACTTTAAAATGTGTGTGTTTTTTTCTGGGAAAACAGGAAAGCACTTTTAATCAACATGATTTCACTGAAGAGGAAAATCTCATCGTGTTTGAATTAGGCGGAAGGAATGTGTGTTCGTGTGTATATGAGCTACAACTCATTATCACCAAGGCACAAGTGCAAAACCCCAATTTACCCCATGCAGAGAAGAGATAAAATCTTCATTCAGATGGTAGTTTCACAGCTTCAGTGCATGCATGACTTCATGCAATGCCAAACACACATCATGGAGGTCTCATTATGGCATTCCTTACTCCTCAGTGCAGCCATATCATACTTTCTGTTGGTAACTCTCTTCCCACTAAAGGTCTGTCCTGTCTTTGATCTCGCTTTCTGCTAGAGTTAATTCAGGCCAATTAAAATTGACCGTGTGAGGGGAGACTCTTTACAAGCATGAAAAAGAAAATTCCAAATCAGTGAAGTAGACATGAGAGGTTAGTGGATGTTCCATATAACATTTGAACAAAGTTATCTCCACAAACCTTCTGTCAGTTCATAACCTGCACATGTTTGATCCAGTGGAGGAATATTTCAGAAAAAAACACCTAAAGATTTTTTTTTCCTCTAAAATGAAGAGAAATATAATCTCTGTGGATTTATGAGGAGTTAAAAACCACACGTTAAAAAATTCTGATTAAAATATCCAGAACTATTTTAATTTAAAACAATGCAAACAACAACAATTTAAATCCCTTTGTCTGTTCAATTCAATTCAATTTTATTTGTATAGCTCAAAATCACAGCATTTCTGTCTCAATGGGCTTCACATTGCAGATTAAGAAGAAAAAAAAACAGGACAAAAGCGTAACGTACGAACACAAACACACAGCAAGAAAACTAACAAATGCTAGCTAGACAATATTAGAACATTCCTGCCCTTAGACGCTCCTTCACGGTGAGAAAAAACTCCCAAAAACTCATCAGTGGGGGAAAAATAAGAAACCTCATGAGGATCCACACGAAAGAAAGATCCCTCACCAAGTACGAGCATCCAATGTGTCTAAGACTATTGTTTAAATATTAGCTTATTCTATTCTACAGCTAAATATCTAAAGAAGTCAATAGATGTTCTTCATCCTGATGGAAATACGGGGGGCTCCTCGGCCCTGCAATGTCCTGGACACGGATGAGTAGACGGATTTCATCCTGATGGAGCGGGGATGATAGATGAAGCACAGAGGCCTCCTCGGTGTGGCCATGCACAGGACAGGAACGCAGAGTATCCATCAGGAATCTGAAACAGAGCTCTCTCCCAAAGAGGAGGGAGAGAGAGGTGGACAGCACGTGAATTGTACTGTACCAACTAGCAGTGTAAATCTAAATGAAAAGACAATAGAGAACAATGAATGAGATAGAAATCCAAGTATCTGCCAACAACGATGTGGATACAACAATCGGCCAAGGCAGTCTGACAGAGAATTGTAGACAGAGTAAGATGACAGGACCCCAATGTACCCCAATCACTTCATCTGTTATACTATTTTATAATATTGTCATATTTCAAAACCACTCATTGTTTAGCAAAACAGAAATAGACAAATATGAGTTTAAAAAAGTGAAGGATGTGAAGGATGGAGCGGGAGATCGGTGCGGCATCAGCAATAACTAGGACGCTGCATCGGTCCGTCGTGGTAAAGAGAGAGCTGAGCCGAAAAGCAAAGCTCTCGACTTACAAGTCGATCTACGTTCCTACCCTCACCTATGGTCACCAGCTGTGGGTGGTGACCGAAAGAATGGGATCGCAGGTACAAGCGGCCTAAATGAGCTTCCTCCACAGGGTGGCTAGGCTCGCACTCAGAGATCGGGTGAGGACCTCTGCCATCTGGGAGGAGCTCAGTATCGAGCCGCTCCTCCTCCAGGTCGAGAGGAGCTAGATGGGGTGGTTCGGGCATCTGGTCAGGATGCCCCCCAAGCGCCTCACGGGCGAGGTGTTTTGGGCACATCCCCCCGGTAGGAGACCAAGGGGCAGACCGCAGACTCGCTGGAGATACTATTTCTCACAGCTGGCCGGGGAACGACTTGGGATCCTTCAGGGTGAGCTGGAGGATGCAGCCGGGGAGAGAGAGGCCTGGGCTACCCGTTTGAGGCTGTTGCCCCCGCGACCCGACCCCGGAACAAGCGGAAGATGACGGAACGGAGTTTAAAAAAAAGCACAAATCTGGTTTTTATTATCATATTTATCCACTTTTTATTTTCTAAGGATCATTAACATTGAAAGATTTATTAAACTATTTATTAGCTCAAACAAGGCTAATAAAAACTACAAATCAGTGATAAACAATTATTTTGCAAAGGCATCTAAAAATGAACACATATATATATTAAATAAAGCTAAGGGTGGCACGGCAGCGCAGTGGTTAGCACGTTGGCCTCACAGCAAGAAGGTTGGGGTTTGTGCTTTCTCTCAATGAGCAGTCTTAACCGTTTATGCCTTTCAGAGGCTGCAGGGGTGCCGGAGCCCATCCCGGTTGATTCGAGCCGAGGGGCAGGGTTCACCCTGAACAGGTCATCAGTCTGTTGCGGTGCCACACACTCACAACTGTCCACTCACACCCTCGTTGTTAGGGGTAATTTTGTGATGGCTAATCAACCTAATGTGCATGTTTTTGGAGGGTGGGAGGAAACCGGAGTACCCGGAGGAAACCAACGCATATATGGGGAGAATATGCAAACTTCACACAGAAAGGCAAGTTTTCCAGGCCTCGTCTCAGCCTGGTACTCGAATCCCCGACCTTCTTGCTGTGAGGCCACTGTGCCACCCTCCTGCCCTGCAATAATACTGTTTGTATGAAATATAGCATGACAGAATAAAATGGAAGAAAATTAATTTAGTGAGCCCTAATTTGTCTTTTATTGTACCTGGGAAATTGAGCATCATTGTGCAAAATTATGATACAAAAGATTTTGAGTATAGCATTATTTTTGTTGTACTAAAGTAAACAAAAAGGAAGCAGAAATGATCGTTCAGCAAAGTAAGTGGGATTAAATGAGTTTTCTTTTCACTTCTTTTTCCACATTACTGTTTTGTTTTTTATCTGTTTGTTCGTTATTCGTTCGATCTGCTTCTATTGTTCAGTAGAAAACAGAAATGAATGAAGACTTTGTAAGAAAGACAGATTATTTTGCTGCATAGCCTGCACTGCAGTAATCCCATCTCAAACCATTAATAAAATGCTTGTTCTTTCACATAAGACGTGTCCTTCGCTCTCCATTTTTTACTGGAACTGATAGAGAGGGAATGAGGAAAGTAAGTGGAGAAATGAATCAGTGAAAACTCAATTTAAATAAGTAATAAGGCAATAAAGAAAACTAATAAAATAAGAGTGTTATCCGCTAAAAAAAAAAAAAGTGGGAATGAGAGGCCATTATGATGGGTTGCCTTATTTTTAGTCTGCAGCCACATCAATAATGTAAACAGAGCAATGTGGCATTTAGCATTTCAGTGGTTTGATCAATACAGACGTGGGGGCATTTTGCTTCCTAAACAAAATGTTTTCCAAAGGAGGGATGGGGATGAGGCGGGGGGCTTTAGTAATGTACTCGGTGGAAAACACTCTCAGTTGCAAATGGGTTCCCATTAGGCTCACAAGCGCTGCACTGTCTGATTACAAGCTAATTAGCAGCTCATTTCATGCATGCTAAGTGCTGCTAGAATGGGCTCCTGATTTGATTCACCGCTCGCTCTTTTATTTCCAGACTCATAATTCACTTCAGCTCTTGCAGCTTTTTTAGACTGTTTTAATTTCCTTCCGCAGCTTGTTTTAAGGAGGGTAAAATCAACTCTTGTAGAGGTGTCTACCAAGTTTGAACACTATAAAAAAAACACACCTAAAATATTTTGATTGTGATTTGTGCATTTTTTTTTAGTTATTTGTGAGTTTCTCTACTAAATTTTCAAATGCACTTGAATTTCATGTCATTATTCATCACTGGAAAAAAAAAGATGAAAAACCCATGGCTGTATGAAGATTTGCATCAGCTTGAGGAGATGGTTGTCAGGGAACTTGTAACTCCCCACGACACCGGGAGCCAGCCCACCCTGGCCTAAAGTCCCGGAATCTGAGACACCGGGACCCACTATACAGTCACAGAGCAGAAGTGCACGACTCCAACCACCTTGCCCAGGCAGATGACTCCTTGTACTCTTTGAACTAATAATAAAATTAATGAATAAATAGATCAACTAAGATCATTTTTGACACTAGTCAAATGCAGAGTTGAAAAGGTCTTCAGCCTCTTCTTAAAAACATGAAGAGACTCTGCAGCCCTGAGGTCATCTGACAGGCTGTTCCACAGACGAGGACCTCAATGATAAAACGATGCCTCACCAAATGTTCTGATCTTCACTCTGGAACAGCTAAGACCATGTTCACACGTAGCCAGGTATTTTTGAAAACGTATAGCCGCTGTCCTCCATTTGAGAAAGACACTCGCGTACATATGTAACCGTTTTCAATATAACTGCATCCACATGAACCCGTATAAATACGCTTCTGAGTGCGATTATAAGCATGCCAGACCAGTAGTTGGCAGAATTTATTGAAATGTAAGCTCTGAGCTAGGTAGGCTTATGTGATGAGATGACAGCCGACTGCAACCCCTTTCTCCTCCTTTGCTCCTCATTAAGAAGTAAGAGCGGTTGAGTGTGTAAAAAAAGCAAGAAAAGAACGTAAGAGAGTGATGTTTTTAAGAGGATCCATGCTCCTCACTGTCTGATATCAAAAACAAGGAAGCACACAAATGACGTTTATACATTAATTGTCACAGGTAGTGATGTTTAAAAATGCAAAACACCGGTTACGAATAACTACACGCAAATGCAAAAGTTTTCCAAAATCTTCACTTTGGTCGGAGTTTTCAAAAACAATGGTTTTGAGTGACGAAAACCTACGGGTTTGTGTGGATGACAGGCCAAAACAGAAAAATATATTTGTTTTACCAGACCGGCTACGTGTGGACAAGGCCTAAAAGGCTGGTTACAAAAAAAACCCTGGGTCAGGAAGGGCTCATAGAGAACAAGCATTTCGGATAAACAATCAATTGGCGATTTCTAAGCTAACAAAATCCAAAACTGTTTATCAAATAATAAATATTACCCCACGATACCTCTCTTTAATGAAGATCTTACCCCAAAGTGTTTGTATACCTTTTTTGTAGAAGTGAATGTGGGCTTTGAAACTGGGCCTTTTATTCTGTTTGTTCTGTTTTTTTCAATCAATGACCTTCATTACCCCAATCTTTTATACTCAAAGAAAATTGGAAAAAGTCAACAGAAAAAATTTAAAGTTTTTTCTTTATTGCTTTTTCTGGATTTCAGCAGAAGATAATAACAGCTTTGTGTAATAAACGCTGTACTAATGGACTCAGTATTTCTAAAAAAAATATACTGACATTTAGTTTGTTTTTTTGCTAGCAGTTAGATGGAGACATAAATAGCTCTCTCCCTCATCTATATGCCTTAAACAAAAATAAAGGTAACGTTTCTTTTTCAAAAGAGAAGAAAATAATGTTTTTAAGGATATTTTTTTGCTTGCAAAGATTTATTGCTTCTCTGAAATGTCCCGACATGTTCCAAACAAACTCCACCAGTGGGCAAAGCAGTAGAAAGCCAAAAAAAAGGAGCTTTGTTCATACTTAGATGTGCAGAAAACGATGAGCAAAATTCTGGGCTGGAAGTTGGTGGGATCGAATCCCACTGAGCTCATGTCTAGGTCTAGGTCTAGGAAGACACCTAACTCCCATTTCTCCCATCATTGGCGCTGTCCTGGCAGCCTGCTGCAGAGTAATGCAGCACACATTTCCCAGTTGAGGGACGAATAAAGTATGTTCTTCAAACAAGAGGAAAAACTAACAATTTTCATCAACATGTGTTGAACGCTGCTTTTTTTTATAAGTCAAGCTTGGTAATAATACATTTTTATTTAAATGTTAATAAACAATTACCTTTATCTTAATTAGATGTTTCACTTTAAGTAAATACACAATCAATCCTAATTTTAGTTATTTGGTAAAAGTTTCTGTTATTAGATTCCGATAACAGAATCTAATAACTGTTTTCGGATAACAAATTTGATATGTGTTTTTAATTACCGCCCAAATAACATAGCATAAAATCCAAATGGAGCAATGAAAGGCATTCCGGTTGAAGTCAAATGTATTTCTCAAGCCTTTTATTGCAGAACAAATCAACAATATATCACTCACAATATGAAGAAGAAAAAAAGAATCTAAACAAAAAAAAATTAAAAATACAGAACTACAAGCTAAGACGGAACAAAAAAAATGTATACATTCTAAACTTTTGAAAAGGTTATTTTTTTTAATACTCTTTAAAAAGGGCCTTCAATTCAATTTGATCAAATAAATCTTCAATAGAAATATATATTTTTTTTTAATTTGACTTTTTTTTTATAAACCTGCTCTACTGAAATGATAGTAACTCTTTCTCTGTCTGGATAATGTCTTTAAATACTGATGATCACAATAAGGTGTGAATAATGTCTGTAAAAAGGAGGACGTATAGAATAATATTTCTTCTGCATCGGCTGTCGTGTTTAAATTCACAAGATTAAGATGTTTTAAAAGTTGGAATGTTAAAAAAAATGATAAAGGATTATAGATGCGAGATAGTCTGCTGGCCAAATATTCAAACAACTTTTTTTGGACAAGAAAAAATGGATTCCCAAAATTTTCTTACAGTAAGTCAAAATGTTATAAAAACTTACCTTATAGACAATAAAATAATAGAATTTGGGTTCAGGATAAATTTGATTTCATCTACTGTAGCACTCATATTATTATTATTATTATTATTATTATGATATTGTCTAGATTTGTCTGAAATAGTTGAACGTGTCCTCTCCAATTCAGGCTTTTATAAATATAAATGCCTAAAATGTAGAAAGTAGTTGTGGATAGTCTTTTTTTCAATGTCATTCCATTTTACTGTAGTTGAGCAATACCAAAGTCTATAAATTTATTTTTGATTTACTGAAAGCCTGTGCATGTGAAACTACTTTTGATCTTCCTCATTTAATTCCCCACTGTGTCTTGTATGTTGTGCAAGTTATTTTCTGAGTAAAATAAGTGGTGTCATCAGAAAAAAAAAAAAAAAACCCAGCTGAGATCTGATTTATTAAAAATCAAACGATACACAGTTTAAAATCTAAATTTACTTCTGTAAGTTGAAGTATGATCTGTAGTGAGAGGAGGGAAGAGGTGGAGGAAAAGCTGGAGAGGTGGAGGTTTGCACTAGAAAGAAGAGGAATGAAGATTAGTCAGAGTAAAACACAGTACATGTGTGTGAATGAGAGGGATCCAAATGGAAAAGTGAGGTTACAGGGAGAAGAGATAAAGAAGGTGGAAGATTTTAAGTACCTAGGATCAACAGTCTAGAACAGTGGAGAGTGTGGAAAAGAGTTGAAGAAACGTGTGCAGGCAGGCTGGAACGGGTGGAGAAAAGGGAAACTGAAAGGAGAAGAAGAAGACTTCTATAAGTTATTTAAAGTACATTCACGTACACTTGCATAAAGTCATTAAGAATTTTTCTCATGTTCATAGAAAAAAGTTTGAGGTAAAATTTAGAGAAGTTTGGCATTTTTTTTAACCCCAAAGATCTTGTCATCGACATAGCTCTGTGCAAACCACAGGAAGTAGACACTTCAGGAGTTCACCATCTCAATGTAGACTGATCCTGTCACTTAACTGTCTCCCTTTGCGATGTGAGCACTCACATTTTTGCTGCACTCCTGCAGAGGCAAACACAGGCACTTGGAAAAACTAATGTTTTTCTCTTAAAAAAAGAACTGTAAAGACAAAATAATCCTGCAGGGATTTTCCAAACATGCACCCATTTAGATTATGTTCGCTGCGTATGGACAAGAAAGAAAAGTTTGATTTTTTTTTTTTTTTTGCACCACCTCTGTTTGACTCCTTGAAGAAGTCGTGTGGGTTCTTGTGCATAAACTCGTGCACTGTTCCTGCCTGCGTTGAAATGCTAAACTGAGGTCTGTCAAGACAGCTCTGGGGCTGATTGACTTCTAGTAGTCTTCTTACAGTCAACAGAGAAAGTTTAGAATGAAAAGTTCTGTGGTGCTTGAGTAGAATTTTAATGTCTTTAGCTTTCAGTTGGAGGAAATAAAAAAAAAGAAAACTTCACTTTGCTGCTGTTGCATGTTCAGCTCTAAATTCTGCAAATGAGGTTTTATCTGAAGGCCAGCAGGTTGAATCATTTGCAAAAAATATTCTCATTACCCGATATTTTAAACTCATTTAAACCAAGAGCAGGGGCCTCATTCATAACCCTTTTTGAAGATTTAAAGCTAAGCAAGTCTTTTGCTCTGTTTAAACAGCATGCTTATGACAAATAGTGTTAAACTTCAAAGGGATTTATAATAAAAATCTCCTCGACCTTCTTCACGTAATCTAAGTTTAATTGATCACATCTGCAACAAATCTTAGGCATGAGCCAGTTTGATCTTCATCCTTGACTGACCACACCTTCAGATCTCTAAATTTGGATCATGTAAACAATGTGATGTGTAATGGGCTTCAAAAGAGCAACCTGTCTTTACTCAGTTGTGATGGGTAGGTGTCACCATTGAGCGAGCATGGTGGTGCCACCTACAATCAAAAGATAGCAGAGTGGGCAGCGGTCATCATGGCCTGCAATTCCCAGTGCCACACACTGATTTGTCACTGAAATAAAAATAATTGGTCTTCCCTTGAAGGAGTGACAAGAATTACTGTTCACTGGCAGTAATTCAAATCATTCCCAGCTTGATGTTTTCTATTATTTCAATACACTGTCTTTATATGTAGGAAGTGAAATATTCTATAAAGCGGGTACACAACAGCACAGAATTTCAAAATGAGTTCACCTATGGTGATTGCCAACTGACTCATAATGATTCTTTAAAGCAAACAAATCACACTAGACATTTTATAAAATTAAGGGATTCATTTAAAAAGAAGAAAAAAAAAAAGATCAGAAAAAGTATTTTAAGAGAAAATGAGCAAGATGTAAACCCTAAATAAACATGTCAGTTGGGACAGATATCATCATGGATACTCACAATATGTGTCATTTTATAAAATTAAAAGCCTCATAGACAAGATTAGACATAGAAAGGATCATATGTGTCTATCATCGACATATAATATTGCAATTTTGTATTGCAACATCATGTGTCCTTGGAAAATTGTTTGAAGAAGTTTGTAGGTAAGCTGACAATTACAGAAGTGGAAAGAGGAAATTTAACACCTCAGAAATAGTCTGAAGAAAAAAACAATAAGAGTTGAGGTTTGACAAGAGGAAGAAAACTACTCCATAACACGCACACGGAACATGCTGAACTATTTTCAGAGATGCTCTGATACGGTTTAAGTATGCACAATATTCTTCTTCTTTTGGAATTTCCCAAAAAATATGCAAGTCCGGATGCACATTGTTGGGTTTGAATTATTACAAACATGCGTCCTAAGGATCAACTTAAGAAGACGTTTGTACCTCCCCCCCTTGGGGCAGTATCCTATACATGACATGTAGTAAGGACTGCACTCTTTTCCTATTAAAGACCATTGTTTCCGATTGGGGGGTGCTGATACCCACCCCGGTTGCCTCAAAATTCCGTTCCGTTGTCTTCCGCTTCTCTGGGGTCGAATCGTGAGGGCAGCAGCCTCAGACGGAAATCCAGGCTTCTCTCATCCCAGGTGCATCCTCCAGCTCACCCGGGAGGATCCCGAAGCATTCCTCAGCCAGCTGCAAGACATAGTCTTTCCAGCCTACCTTTGGGTCTCCTCCCAATGGGAAGTGTCCAAAGCACCTCACCAGTGAGGCGATCGAGAGACATCCTAACGAGATGCCCGAATTACCCCGTCAGCTCGTCAGCTGCAAATAGGGCCAGTGAGAGCTGGAGATTATGACCAAATGAAGCCAACAAAATCACATTATCAGCATAAAACAGAAACTAAATCCTGAAGTCACCGAACCGGATCACCTCAGTAACATTCAAGAAAAACAAATGCTAAAAGTAGGTTGAAGAGGGCTTGAAATAAACAAAAGCATTTGCTTTCTTCTCTTTTTTCCCTGATTTCTTATTTTTATTTCTAACTCTCAGACTGAAGAGGAATTTTGACCAAAAAGTCTTTGAATTTCTCAAGAATGTAATGGTTTCTCTTTTCTTATGATTTCTTGTAAAGAAGAAACAAAAAAATCTCAGATGTTTTGAAAAGAAAGATGTTTTGTTGCTTCAAATTTTATTAGATAACTATATTTTGTAGATTCTTCAAATTAGAATGAAATGTTTTTGTGTGTTTGAATCTCCAGATTCAACTAAACTGTACTAACTTTAAACAAACACTGATGTCATTTTCCACCAAAATAAACGAGTCCGTTTCAACAAGAAATTTTTTATTTAGGTAAATTCAAATCCTTTTCAACAAAGTTTGTTAAACGTGCAAAAATTATTAACAAAGCAGTAAAATTGCTGTAATTGGCATATGACAATATCTCTAAGTGCTAAAAAAAATTACCCATTCAAGCCAGTAAGTTATTAATATACAAAGTAGTACAAATATCACACCAAGCATAATGAAGGCAAACTAAACTTAATAAAATAGTTTCATGGAGCTATAAGATAAAAATTACAGAAAACAACCCAAAACCAAAAAGTGATCATTTCCTGTATCATTTTTTTGGCCATTTTTTAAAACCACATTCAGCATCTTCTCTTCATCATGCAAGCTCCACATCTTCTTCTTCCACTAGAAAAAGAAAGATATTCACTTGATCAAAAAAAAAAAAAAACCTCAAATGTCTTTGATCAACAAAACTATTTTACTCATTACCTCTTCTGCCGTTCTTTTTTCTCCGTGAACAAGCAATTGCTACCAGTGATGAAACCAGGAATGTCAGCACCAGGAAAACTTTTATGACTGAAAATGGCATTTTTGAAAAGTTAAAAGTTAAAACATATTTTCAAGTTAATACACCATTTCATAAATAAATCTGCTGCCATGGTTTTTACACTTACTGATATGAGCATAAAAGCCACAAGACAGAAATAAATCTGTCATTGTGGTTTTTGTACTTACAAAAATGAGTAGCGGAAGTTGAAACTGTTTTTAGCTCTGCACAGATGGGTTTATTCTTTTTGTGCACCCACGTGGAAATCTTTGTCCCATTAAAAATGTAATCAATTAATTCAAACCCTGTAAGCAAACAAAGATATTCCAATTAAGTCATTCATGGATTCAGGTTTTGTTTTTTTGTTTTTTTTGCTATTTAAACTTACCACAAGAATCAATTTTTGTCTCATTGGAAACAGAACTGACATTATTCATCACCAAACAAACCAGCAATCCTTCTACATTTTGTTTTAATGTGATGATGTTTGTGGTCGTGCTTCCAATCAGCAGGTCATCCTCTTTTACTGGATTTCCATCCAGAGTCCAGCTGTACTCAGGTGTGTCCCCGTCCACAGCAGAGCAGGACACATGCATCTCTCCCTGAGACAGACATGTGGATACCAGTTGGACAGAGGTCACAGGAGCTGAGAGATAAACACAGGGAGATTCTGTAATATGACCCTATGGTTTATGATTTAAATTAAACTAATAACAAGTTTTTCTATCTGTAATATCTATTATTTTTGATAATAAGAACTAATTACCTTGAACAGTCAGATGGAAAATCTTTTCTTCTAATACAGGTCCATCGTTGTCAAATATTACCAGTTTATATTCACCACTGTTACTCTTGTTCAAAATTTTCATCCCAAATGTTCCATCACTGGAATCAACAAAAAATCTGTTTCCATTGTTTGTTATTATTTTATTGTCTATCCATCTAAATATGATGCCTGAGTTAAATTCCACATCACATCTGGGTGCTGCTGAGATGTCGTCTATCAGAGTCACGTTTCCTCCCAAAGCTCCGTAGCACCTTCTCACATTCGCTCCATCTTCATAGCAAGTTTTCAAACCTGCAAATTTTTGAATCCTTATTAAATGTTAACACTTCTACAATTTTGTTTCTCACAGAAGCACAAAAAAACATATTTTACTATGTTTAAACAACCTGTATTTTCCAAAACTATACAAAAAAATTGTTTAATTATAATACGTTGGATTTTTATACATGTGTTACGAGTTGAGCACAAAGAGCAAATGATAAACGTATCACATTTAAAAGTGAATAAACTCACCATGAGAAACTGTGAGAAAGATCAGGATGAATGCAAGCTGCTGTTTCATGTTTCAGCCTATGTTTTCTCACCTTACAAACTTCAAATGTTTTATCAAAAAAGTTCCAAACAAGAGGCGTCCTGCTCGCAGGCTGCTTTCAAGAAGAGTGTGTTAAAATAGAGAATTAGAAAATTAAACTTGTTGATAACTCTTTATAAAGAAAAAGAGAGAGAGTGAGAAAAATGAAAGGAACGATGTCTCACTATATCATTAGGTCAACACCCTAAAACAGAAGCATATGACACTTCCTAAAAAAAACTGTTTTAAAAAGTTTTTTTTCAATGCTTAAAAAAGACGTTGAGAGAACTAAAACTAACATAATATCAAACGTGTAAAGACACAGAACTCTTTTAAATTTGTTTGAGCAAAAAAAAAAAATAAAACAAAATTATTAGGTCTTTTTTTTTTATTCATATTAAAAACTTACAAATGTGGAAAAAATGCTACATGAACAAAGATTGTACAAAAAAGGCTGATTTTTTTTTTTTATCTTAATAAAATTTTTGTTAGGGTTAGCCTTAACCCTTTTTTTTTTTTTTTTTTTTTTTTTTTTTTAGAAAAAAGGTTGTAAAAAATGTCGAGGTATATACACAGAGGTGATATAAAAAATAGAACTATTTTTTTTTGCATTTTATCTGTTTTTTTAAGCATTTTTTTGTTCCTTTTTGTTGAAGAAAGCCAGTTTATTTTGTTTTGCGTATCTCTGCATACACACATTCCTCTGTGGTTGATACAGTCAATCGGGGGTCTTCTGAAAACTTCACTTCACTGTATTTCACTTCTTCATCCATCTTTTGTTCCACGGATCTCTTTTTTTGCCCAATCCTGAGATCAGCATACGTTAGGCTGGCCATATCTTCTTCCTCCCCTGTGAAGGAACAAAATGCATTCACTTTGTGAACTTAAAGGTGGTCTTTTACTGTTTTTAAGAGGAAAACTAGCATTACTCAGTACCTCTGCTGTTTTTCCTTTTCCTCCAGTAAAAGAAGATTGCTACACCAGTGATTGCTAAAGCCAGCACAACGAAAGTACTGACATCTGGTAGAGTTTGAGAGTTTAACAAGTTAAAATACATTTTTAAAACCCACGTCACAGAAATAAATTAGTCATTGTAGTGTTTGTACTTACAAATATAAGTAGTGGAAGTTGAAACTGTTTTTGGTTCTCCACAGATGGTTTTATTTTCTTTGTGCACCCACGTGGAAATCTTTGTCCCGTTAAAAATGCAGTCAATTAATTCAAACCCTGTAAGCAAACAAAGAAATTCCAATTAAGTAATTCATGGATTCAGGTTTTGGGTTTTTTGTTTGTTTTTGGTTTTTTGCTATTTAAACTTACCACAAGAATCAATTTTCTCCTCTTTGGAAACAGAACTGACATTATTCTTAACCAAACAAACCAGACGTCCTTCTACATTTTGTTTTAATATGATGATGTTTGTGGTCGTGCTTCCATTCAGCAGGTCATCATCTTTTACTGGATTTCCATCCAGAGTCCAGCTGTACTCAGGTTTGTCCCCGTTCTCAGCAGAGCAGGACACATGCATCTCTCCCTGAGACAGACATGTAGACACCAGCTGGACAGAGGTCACAGGAGCTGAGAGACAAACACAGGAGATTCTGTAATATGACTTGATGGTTTTATAATCTTAATAAGATATTAATGAGATTTTCGATCTGTGATATCAATTATTCTCTGATATTAAGCAGGTATTTACCTTGAACAGTCAGATGGAAAATCCTTTCTTCTATTAGAGCTCCATTCTTGTCATATATTTCCAGTTTATATTCACCACTGTTACTCTTGTTCAGATTTTTCATCCCAAATGTTGCAACACTGGAATCAACAAAAAATCTGTTTCCATTGTTCGTTTGTATTTTATTGTCTATCCATCTAAATATGATGCCTGAGTTAAATTTCACTTCACATCTGGTTATTGCTGAGAAGTCGTCTATCAGAGTCACATTTCCTCCCATTGCTCCGTAGCAGATCTTCACATTCGCTCCATCTTCATGGCAAGTTTTCAAACCTGGAGAAATTTAAGTTGGAAATAAACTCTTTTTTTCTACGCTTAGTTTCCCACCAAAAATTAAACAAGTAACTTTTTAAGTAACTTTAAGTAACTATTTTATTTAACTTTTATTTCAAGTAACTTTGGTAAGTAACTTTTTATTGATATGTATTAATTTATAATGCATCAATATTTGTTAGATTGAATTGATTTTTTTCCGCTTAATTACTGTTCATCTGGGCTTTCTCAGTTTTGATAACATATGGTTAATCAAAAAAGATGTCGACTTGACATGCTTAAAATTATTTTGCATTAAACAAATCTAAACTAATAACTAGTTAAATTTAACGGAAACGCCCGGTAAGATTGCTTTAATTACTACCTATTTGCTAGTTATTATTGTTGAAAATATAAATCATTGGACACTCCAACACCCCAACATACAGATAAGTTTTATATATCTAACTACAATACAAATATTTTCAAACATTCCAACCATCTCACTCCAAACGTGACGTTCCTACATCTACCAATGCACATATAAACACACCTGCCACCCAAGTTCTGATACCCTACGCCATCCAAAAACAATATGTATTCATTTAGGCTCCAACAGCGCATAATTATATCTTGGTGCCCTTCATAAAAATGATGCTTCCTGTTGAGGGAGAGTCCACGCATTGAAACACTTCCTGTTTGTCAGGATGTAGGCGTGGCATAGAACAGAAGGTGTGGCCAAGGACAACTTGACATTTAAAAAAAAAAAAAAAAAAAAAAAAAAGACTTACTCTATTCATCCCTCACCAGGGAAATTTGTTTGCTGCACTCCTTAAACCGCAGCAGGCTACCCTTCAACAGCGCCAATGGTGGGAGAAGCAGGGGTTAGGTGTCTTCTCCAAGGACCCTAGACGTGCTCTCCGTGGGACGCGAACCCACGACCTTCCGGTCCACGGGCAAACGCTCTAACCACGCAGCCACCGTCTCCACCCAAAAAAAAAACTATCCTTATTTGAGAATGCATATATTTATCAGACATGCATGAATGAAGAGGTTCCACATGTTTTCTTAACTTTTTAGTCCAAAACAGGATGCTGTGGAAAGTTTTTCCAAGTTCGAAAGCAGTAAAAGAGTAAAAGAGCCTGAAGAGGTCACCATAATGTGTGTCTCTCTCTTTCTGTGCCATATTTACAATTTTTTATTAATGTGCCATATGTAAAAATTGAGCAACTTACCGTCAGAGATGCTGAGCAACATCACCATTAGTCCAAACAAATGTTTCATCTCTCCTCTGGATTCAGACTCTGTTTTTTCTCACAAACCTGCTTTCTGATTTCTATTTTTCTAAAAAAAAAAAAGCTCTGAACAAACAGCCTCCTGCTTGCAGTCAGCTGCACAGAAGAGTATGTAAAAATAGTGACCAGACAGAGCAACCTGGAAACATTTCTTTCATAAAGAGGGAAAAATACAGAAACGTGGATGCCTACTTCCTTATTTTCCCGGCATGTTTAAACAAAGAAGAGCATTCCTGGAATGCAGGTCTATACATGCTCACAGTTCCAGGTTGATACAGCTTACCAACTCAATAGTATATTCACCACTTATACATTTTGGTCTAAAATCAAGGATAAAAAAAAAAACTTTGTTAGTTCCACAATAGGAAAATTGCAAAATGCATCAGCATAACTAGAGATAGAAGAGCCAAAATAGATAAGTATATGCATGATAAAAAATAGTTAAAGTCGAGAAAAAAAAAAAGAAAAAACAGTGCATTATAAGAGGAGCTATTGCATAATTTTTAAGTGCATGATAATCAGAAAATAAATAGTTGTTGCACAGAGAGTTACAGATATTGCACGTGATTAGAATTGCTCATTGTAGAGTCTCACAGCAGAAGGAAGGAAAGGTCTCCTCAATTGGTGGAGCATCCTGTTACTGAAGCTGCTCTCCTGTGCAGACAGTGTCCTGCAGGGCATGGGACTCATTGTCCAACTTGGATGTCAGTCTCTGCATGAGCCTTCTGTCACCCACCTACCACACTGAGTCAGGGGAGTAGCCTAGGACAGAGCTGGACTTCCTGATGATTTTGTCCAGCTTCTTCCTCTCCCTGTCAGTGATGCTGCTGTTCCAGTAGATCACACCGTACAGGATGACTGATGCCACCATTCATTGACTGGCATTTATTGGCTTTTTTAGACCCCAAATTTCACCAGTTGTAGTGGTTAAATCTTTTTCACATATTATCTTGATATAAATATTTCCTTCTGCCACAATCTCTGCTCAAATGGAAGTGAAAAAGACCTGGAGAGTCATAACGTGATTTCCTCTTCTGGTTTGAAAGCGAAAAGACCGGTACGGCAATACCATGGTTCACTTTCCGAGTTCACTATTGGCACATTGTGAAAACGGTTTATGCCTTTTTATCAGAGTAGGCTTATTTAAAGGAAGCAGGTCACGTCTGGAGACGTCCTGCTGACAAGAAATCAATTTTGAAAGAAGATAAAAAATACATATTGTGTATTTATTATTTCATAAGTCCAATTCTGGCCCAATTATGCAAATGTAATATGTAATATACACATGTAATAGTAATATATAGATAGTAGTGGATATATGCAAATGTAATACATTGCCTGTAATAAATCCCATCCCTGCATGTGCCTTACTACCAGACAGGACTAAAGACTTTTGGTTCACCACAGTGAGTGGCTCATATACAAGGTAAAGACGTTTTTATTTTTAAAGAAGAATAAAACAAACAAAACTATGATTGTTGATGCTTTTATTTGAGGTGAACAATGCTGTCCACCTCTCTCTCTCTCCTTTTTGGGAGAGAGCTCTGTTTCAGATTCCTAAATGATTCTCTGCATTCCTGTCCAAGGCATGGCTAAAGCGGGGAGACCACCACGCCACACCATCTCCGCTCCATCAGGATAAAATCCATCTACTCATCCTTGTACTGGACATCTCCAGGCTGAGGAGTCCCCGTGTTTCCATCAGGATGAAGAACATCTTCTGACTTTTTTAGATTTTTAACTGTAGATTAGAATAAGCTAATATTTAAACAATAATCTTTGACACATTGGTTGCGCGTCCCAGGGGAGGGATCTCTCTTTCATGTGGATCCCCACGAGGTTTCTTATTTTTTCCCCACTGATGGGTTTTTTAGGAGTTTTTCCTCACCGTGAAGGAGAGTCTAAGAGCATAAATGTGCTAGTCTTGTTTAGTTAGCATTTGTTGGTTATTTTTCTTGCTGTGTATTTGTGTTTATACATTCCTCTTTTTCTTGTGAAGCCCATTGAGATGAAAATTCTGTGATTTTGGGCTATACAAATAAAATCAAATTAAATTCACTCTGCCAAAAGAGTTCGTCCTGTCATGCTCTGTATCCTGCTCTTCAGTTTTTGAAAATAAACCAGTTCAAAATTTGCCTGAATTCGCTTCTGCTTTGGGGTTTCTGGAAAATACCAATACCATCACCACCTGAGGGAGGCACCCAGGAGTACGGATGTGTTAGTTTTTGGGGAATGGGCCTGGGAGCAGTCCTGCTTGTGCTAGCCACGGCCTCCCGTCTCTATCATAGACTTTCAAGGGGTTGAAGGGAGTGGGCAGCATGGGCCTGTCTACCCCGTATCCTGGGGATCCTGGCATCGCAGGATCCTG
The DNA here is from genome assembly GCA_902685375.1 of Neostethus bicornis. Taxonomy (NCBI): domain Eukaryota; kingdom Metazoa; phylum Chordata; class Actinopteri; order Atheriniformes; family Phallostethidae; genus Neostethus; species Neostethus bicornis. The sequence continues at coordinate 12,532,785 of LR738561.1, forward strand.
GCATCGCAGATGTCCATGCTCCATGGTGCCTGGGAGACTTCTGGAAGGGGTTCTCTTTTGCACCTTGCTGGGAGGGCACCAATCCACCTCCTTTGCTCGGATTTGGGGTCATAGCATCAGGGTAAGTGTGGGCTCGGGTCGCTTGTGTTTCTCCCTCCCCTGTTCTGACGTTTTGGGTATGGGAAAGATCTGTTACCCCTAAAAAGTACATGGTTCATACTGGCAGCATGCATGTACTTTCATTCACACACACACACACACACACACACAAACACACACACACACTGTAACACTCCTTGGTTCCACTCAGTATTTTCTTAGCTTTAGTCCGCTGCCAAATGTCATGTAACAATTAGTAACAAATCTTACTAATAGAAACTTTTAACATTGGTTGTTCTTTGTGTGTTTCAACTTTATCTCTGGTTTAAACTTTTATTGCTTGTTCCTTTTTTTTTTCAGATAATTCAGCAGGTTGGTTGTGATACGGAATGTTGTAACTACAGATTATCACTTCACTTTGTCCCCCCTCTCTTCTTCCTCCGTATCCAAACCCACTTCTTTCTCCCTCCTTCACCTCTGGCTCGCTTCACAGTATTCCCTGTCTGGTCCAGCAAAGATAGCCAGATAAAACACCAATAATTAGGTTGTAAATCATTAAAAATAAATGACTTGCCAAGGTTGGCACGTGGTGCATGGTAAAGAAATCTGTCCAGCAATACTTGACATACAGATCACCGATCTGCTTGTCACGACACCGGACAACATTAGTAAAAAAAGAGTGACACTTCCTCTAAAAGCACCTCCTTAAATTTGGTCCTTCATCACGATAAAATCCCAAACCTGCAAATTTTCTAATCCTAAAAAATTCACTTCCACATTTTGTTTTCCACAGAAGCCGACCGAACATATTTAGTCATTTTTAACCGATAACCTACAAAGAATTTAACTTGTGTTTGACAAACTTATGTGAAATAATAACTTTATTGTACAAATAATAACTTAGATTGTTATACAAGTTTTACAAGTTATAAACAAAGAGCAGATGATAAATGTATCACTTTTAAAAGTGAATAAACTCACCATGAGAAACTCTGAGAAAGATCAGGATTAATGCAAGCTGATGTTTCATGTTTCAGTCTATGTTTTCTCACGTTATGAACTTCAAATGTTTTATCAAAAAAGTTCCAAACAAGAGGCGTCCCGCTCACAGGCAGCTTTCAAGAAAAGTGTGTTAAAATAGTGATTAGAAAATGATACGTGTTGATAACTATTTATAAAGAAACAGAGACAGAGTGAGAAAAAAGGAGGGACGCCTCTTTCTCCATCATTAGGTCAACACACTAAATACAGAAGCCCTAAGGGTGTTTTCTTTATCTGAGATACACACAAATATATTTATCTTTTTGTCAGGTTTTTTTTCCTGTGTATTTCTGCAATACCAGAACATTGAAATGAAAAAAAGACAGTATGAAAATTGAATTTTTTTTCTTACCATCTGTTGACGTGTAAACAAGTTGATGGATTAATTGTTATTTATCAAAATAAGTGATGCAGAAATGTGTTTTTAATCAAATTTAGACCCTGTTAGCAGGCGGCACGGTGGCGCAGTGTGTAGCAGAGTGGCCTCACATCAAGAAGGTTGTGGGTTTAAGTCCAGGGTGGGGACGTGGCTTGGAACACTGTTTTTTTCTGTGTGGATTTTGCATGGTCTCCCTGTGTCTGCATGGGTTTCCTCCGGGTACGCCGGTTTCCTCCCACCCTCCAAAAACATGCATGTTAGGTTGATTGGCCAGTGCCAAATTGCCCCTAGGAATGAGTGTGTGTGTGGATGGTTGTATGTGTGTGGCTCCACGACAGACTGGCGACCTGTTCGGGGTGTACCCTGCCCCTCACATTTTTTTTTTTTTTTTTTTAAAAACGTTCTTTTTGAAACAAGCAGGTCCTAGTGCCGGGATCTCAGTGACCTGCTAGGGATGGAGGTCTGGTTGTTAAAAGCTCTATGAGTTAAAACTAAGATTTTAAAATGCACTCTAACTTTGACAGGCAGCAGGTGCAGCTGTATAAGTAGCGGGGTGACTTAGGAAAATCTAGAGGTTTTAATTAAAGGCTAAGCAGCAGCGTTCTGGACCACCTGGAGACGTTCAAGACGGTAAAAAGAGAGCCACAATAGTCTAAACGAGAAGAAATAAAAGCATGGATAATCCTTTTCTAACTCGAAATGTGACTCAACAGGTCCCAGCTTAGCAATATTTCTCAGGTGATTAAAAACAAGAACGGACCAGTGACTTGGTGTGGGGTTCTAAAGATAAAACAGGATCTAGTGTTACATCAAGGTTCCTGACAGAGGGTTTGATAAAGGAAGCAATGGACCCAGACACTCTACAATTTGAGTTTTGATTCTATCGGGAGCACAAACAAATTAACCGGAAGTTAACCGAAAGGTCGTGGGTTTGCATCTCACGTCTCGGGTCCTTCGAGAAGACACCTAACCTTCAGTTTTCCCACCATTTGCGTCGTTAGAGGTGGCAGCCTGCTGCGGTGTAATGCAGCAAACAAATTTCCCCACCTCCCGCACTGCGTTCAGGGAGTAGCCTATGGCAGAGCTGGACTTCCTGATGAATTTGTCCAGCTCCTTCGTCTCCCACTGGGTGATGCTACTGTTCCAGCAGACCACGCCATACAGGATGAGTGATAAAATCATTCATTGTTTGGCAATCATTGGCTTCTTTAAGCCCCCAAATTTTACCAGTTGTAGTGGTTAAATCTTTTTCACAAAATCTTAATAGATACTCCCTTCTACCACAATCTCTGCTGAAAGGGAAGTAAAAAGACCAAGAGGGCGATACTGTGCTTTCCTCTTCTGGTTTGAAAGTAAAGAGACCGGTATGGCGATACTGTGGTTCCCTTCCGGAGTTCACTATTGGCATAAAGTGAAAAAGGTTTATGCATTTTCCTCTAAGTAGGCTTACTTCAAGGAAGCAGGTCACGTCTGGACACGTCCTGCTGATGGGTAAAGGCTAGCTGGCATTCCAGGGATTGCTAATTTAAATTATAAATTATATAAAGGAACGGTATGGACTGGACTCATGTGACCCGGAGGGAGTGGCTTATGTTTGAAGGTAACTGCATATGCTTTTAAAGATTTATTTGAAGGGAAAACAAAGAGAGTGTTAAAGACAGTCATTCACCTTCTTAACAGTCTATCCCTTACAGGGTTGTGGGTGGTGCCGGAGCCCATCCTGGCTGATTCGAGGCGAAGGGCAGGGTACACCCCAAACAGGTCGCCAGTCTGTTGCGGGGCAACACACACACAACTACACAGACACTGAGTCCTAGGGGCAATTTGGAACCAGCCAATCAATCTGACATGCATGTTTTTGGAGGGGGAGAGGAAACCGGAGTACCTGGAAGAAACCCACGCATACACGGGGAGAATATGCAAACTCCACACAGAAAGGCCAATGTTCCAAGCCTCGTCCCCACCCAGGACTCAAACCCCCAACCTTCTTGCTGTGAGGCAACCGTGCTAAGCACTGCGCCACCGTGCAGCCCCTGATAAACACATTTTTATTTAAAAAAAAAAACAACAGACAAAACTATGTTTGTTAATGCTTTTATTTGATGCTTTTCTTTCTGCACATTTGAAGAGCTATTTTTATTGTATTTTCATTTTTTAAATCTTGTTTGTTTTGACACACTTTGAGATTTTGTTGCTTTGGAAATTGTTTTCCTGAAGGCCTTGATCCAGGTGCATGAAGTCAGCTTAGATCGGTGTCTGTGTCGTACTGGGCTCCAAAGGAAGGATGGATTTTTAGTTATAAGAAAGCATGATTTTACTCTAGGGTCCGACTTTCTGCATCTGCAATAACTGACAAATGTAGAAATTCTCGCTGCAGCAAAATGAACTTGTCTGATTACTACTTGCCAAGTTTGGTCAATCTACTGTATATTTTCTTCAACACGTTTCATGAGTTGCGTGGTACTACGTCCACAACAATCCACCCTCCGTCATCGGCTCTGAGAAGTTGGGAGATAAACACAGGGAGATCTTATAAATGAAATTAATGGTTTTACGAACTTAATTGAATTGAAAATGCTTTATCTATCCCCGAAGGAAAATTTGAGTGCTGCAGTGCAAATACAAAGACAGGATGACGAGAGGATGAAAAGCCTTTTAAAGAGTGATGAAGTGATGCAGAAATGATTCCCTGCACTGCTCCTCTGAGCAGTAGGGTTGCAGGAGTCTGTCAACGAATCTACTCCCAAGATGGTCTTCAAATTCATGTAGGGTGTGGGAGGGGTTCAACATAATTGACGAGCCAACCACAGATCCCGGTCAGCCAGTTAAGTTCGCTGGCGTCCCTTGGTTTCGACACCAGCTCCCCAACAGATCACAGAGAAGAAGAGGACATGGAGACCCCCTCCATGATGGACCCTCAGAACACAGAGATCATCTCGCTGCAGGTGTTGAAGGACCTGAGCTTTCCCAGGGTGTACAGTCTACACAGGTCCCTCCTGTAGGTGGCGTCCATGCTAGTTTACCAGTCTGGTTTACCGCTGATGAGAAGGCCCAAAAATCTATACAATGAGATGATCTGCTAATGATTCATCAATACAGATTGGGGGCTGTTAGCAAAGGTGGGTCCAGGGGCGTGGGAAGGTGGGTCCCATTGCCACCCTGCTTTTTTTTGGTGCACAAAAAAAAGAGGAAGAAATGAAAGGGGACTAGTCAGGCTATTCCCTTGCAGGGCCAGATAATGAGCCACCAAAGTGCAGGAAAATGACTCTTATTTTTTAAAATGTTCTGGGGTGAATGAGGCAAAGACTAAGACACAGGGAATAAAAACAAAGACCAGAAATTCTGCAGAAGAAAAAACAGCGCCAAAATAGACGAAAAGAACGCACACCACGAGCCCACTCACTCCTGTGTGTTTGTGTGGTGTGGACTCACCTTTGAACGTAGGACTTGCACTCAGACTCGTTCCACTCCACACAACCTAGGAAAGCACCAGTTGAAAAAGAAGTATTAATAAATTATTCTTGTTAATATCTTGTTAATAAAATATTGACTCAAGAATACTCTTATTGTAAGCAGGTATTGTTTTACCTTGAACAGTCAGATGGACATTCTTTTTTGCTGTTTCACTTCCATTGTTGTCAAATATTGAAACTGTATAATCACCAGTCTCATCTATGTCAAGAGGCCTCATATGGAATTTTCCACCATCTTGATCAAAAGAAAATTCACGTCCTTTGTTCAGTTGTATGTTACTGTCCCTCCATCTATATACGATTTCTGATTTAAATTGCACATCCATTCGGTGTACTGCTGAAATGCCTTCCATCAGAGTGACGGTATCTCCCACCTCCAAAACACACCTTCTCACATCCGGTCCTTCATCAATGCAAGAGATGAAACCTGAAGAAATTTAAGTTAGAAAGTTGTGAAAGCCATCTGTTGGGGTTTTGGTTTTACTCTCATCCTGAAAGTGACATCCACCTGATCTCAATCAGCTTCTGTTTTTAACTGCAGCCTTTCTCCCTTCACTCCGCCAGAAGAGTTTGTCCGGTTCAAAATTTGCCTGAGTCCGCTTCGGCTTTGGGGTCTCTGGAATATCCTAAAACCATCACCACCTGAGGGAGTTATTCAGGGGTACTATGTGTGAGTTTTTGGGGAATGGGCCTGGGAGCAGTCCCGCTTGTGCTAGCCACGGCCTCCCGTCTCTTTCAAGGGGTCGAAGGGAGAGGGCAGCATGGACCCGTCTACCCCGTATCCTGGGGATTCTGGCATCGCAGGATCCTGGCATCGAAGATGTCCATGCTCCATGGTGCCTGGGAGACAACTGGAAGGGGTTCTCTTTTGCACCTTGCTGGGTGGGCACCAATCCACCTCGTTCGCTCAGACTCGAGGTCCTAGCATAAGGGTGAGTGTGGGCCCGGGTCGCTTGTGTTTCTCCCTCCCCGTTCAGACGTTTTGGGTATGGGAAAGATCTGTTACCCCTAAAAAGTACATGTCTGTACTTCAGGTACTTTCATGTATGTGAAAGTACATGCATCGGCAGCATGCACGTACTTTCACTCACACACACACATACTGTAACACTCCTTGGTTCCACTCAGTATTTTCTTAGCTTTAGTCCGCTGCCAAATGTCATGTAACAATTAGTAACAAATCTTACTAATAGAAACTTTTAACATGGGTTGTTCTTTGGGTGTTTCAACTTTATCTCTGGTTTAAACTTTTATTGCTTGTTCCTTTTTTTTTTTTTTAGATAATTCAGCAGGTTGGTTGTGATACGGAATGTTGTAACTACAGACTATCGCTTCACTTCGTCCCCCCTCTCTTCTTCTTCTGTACCCAAACCCACTTCTTTCTCACTCCTTCACCTCTGGCTCTCTTCACAGTATTCCCTGTCAGGTCCAGCAAAGATAGCCAGATAAAACACCAATAATTACAGCATTAAAAATAAATGACTTGCCAAGGTTGGCACGTGGTGCATGGTAAAGCAAATCTGTCCAGCAATACTTGACATACCGATCACCGATCTGCTTGTCACGACACCGGACAAGGTAATAAAAAAAAAAGAGTCACACTTCCTCCTAAAGCACCTCCTTAAATTTGGTCCTTCATCACGATAAAATCCCAAACCTGCAAATTTTCTAATCCTAAAAAAATTCACTTCCACATTTTGTTTTCCACAGAAGCACACCAAACATGATTAGTCACAATAACCTACAAAGATTTAACTTGTGTTTGACAAACTTATGCAAAATAATAATTTTACTGTAATAACTCAGATTGTTATATATGTTATAAAGTTAAGAACAAAGAGCAGATGATAAATGTATCACTTTTAAAAGTGAATAAACTCACCATGAGAAACTCTGAGAAAGATCAAGATTAACGCAAGCTGCTGTTTCATGTTTCAGTCTATGTTTTCTCACCTTACAAACTTCAAATGTTTTATCAAAAAAGTTCCAAACACGAGGCGTCCTGCTCGCAGGCAGCTTTCAAGAAGAATAGTGATTAGAAAATGATACGTGTTGATAACTCTTTATAAAGAAACAGAGAGAGAGTGAGAAAAAAGAAGGGACGCCTCTCAATATGTCATTAGGTCAACACCCTAAATATGGAAGCCAAAAGGTTGTTTTCTTCATCTGAGATACACACAAATATATTTATCTTTTTCTTGTGTATTTCTGCCGTACCAGAACACTGAAATATTTTTTTTTTTTAAATGTCTTCTTCTTCTTTCTGCAATTCCCTTCTGGGGTTCCCACAGCAAGTCAGTTTCTTCCATCTAACCCTATCTGCTGCATCCTCTTCGGTCCCACCTACTAGCTACGTGTCTTCCTTCACTGTATCCGTGATACATGAAAAATTGAGCATGAAAATTGAAATGTTTTCTCGCCATTTTTTGACGACTGAACAAATTGTTATTTATCAAAATAAGTGACGCAAAAATGTGTTTTTTATTAGTCTTTAAAAATTTTGCAGAAACCAACCGTAAAAAGTAAGGGCAGTGAAACAGACTGCCCTATGTATGACAGTTTGCCAAAAAAAAAAGAAACACAGATTAAAAATGTTTTTCAGGTACTTAAAAAAGAAATAAAGAAAAAAAAACACACACAATGTCAAACAACACTCGTGACACTCTTTATTTCTTTGTTTTTAGTTCTTTTGTACTAAAATAAGTAAGTAATTCAAAATAAACAAAATAAACAAAATAAAAACAAAGAAATAAATCAATCTTTGGATACGTAAAAAACCCTGTTTTTTGCACTAATAACACGGTAGAACGTTCTGCACGGTACGTTCTGCACTGTACGTTTTTAAATATGTTTTAACAAAATTGTTACTAAAATGTAAAATAAAATTACTTTTCACAATTAAAATTTTGTTTAAAAAAATTAACATACAAAAGTTGCAAATGTGAAAAAAACAAAACCAAAAGTTTAGTATTAGATCAGATTTTTGTTTTTTTGTTTCTTTTTTCTCTGTTGCATAAAGTTTCAAAGTATATCAAAACTAACTGAAATAATGAGTGTCTGTGTAGATAGTTGTATATGTGTGCAGCCTCGCAGCAGACTGGTGACCTGTTCGGGGTGTACCCTGTCTCTTGCCTCAAATCAGCCCAGATAGACTCCGGCATCTCTCTGTAATCTTGGTGGGGATAAGTAGTTCAGAAGACGAAACAAAAGTATTTGGCGCTAAGGAAGTATGGTCAGGCAGAACAAAAGAGGTCCAAGAACAGACCCATGGGAAACTCCTCGTGTCATCAGAACTCACTCAGCCATGGTGGCTGACTGTTACCAAATAGGTTCTAGTTAGGATCGGAACCAGAAAGTCCACGCTCAAAATTTGTGTTTTAATTTCGTCTTCAACAACAAAACATTCCTTTTTTCTCTTGGTCAAAAATTACAAAAAAAGTTTAAATAAACACTAACAGCACAGTTACATTTCCATTCTTCCTGTGCATCTGCGGATAATTTTCTGTGACTCAGGATGCATTCACATTTTCTCTGAGAAGCCACGAGGCTCCTCGCTGGGAAATAGTTGTGTTGCAAAGCAGGAAAGGAGCTAAATCAATATCCAATCTCAGCAGGGATAAAGAAAATGTTTGTTTGTTTCCATCAGGCATCTTGCTAAGCTTAGTAAATCAATTTTGAAGAAAAAGTGTCATTGAGGGATCATCTATATAAAATTGAAGGTCATTAATTAAATTTTTTTTATTTTTACGTTCTTTATTCACCTCTAAATGGGGAAGTTTCTGTGTTGCATTACGTTAGTGGTGTGGTAAAAAAATGATAGAAAAATGAGCATTCTTCTTTCATATGTGACATTAGATGATTAAAAACCACACAATGCCTGAAACTCATTGCATTTTGGTGGTGTTAAAAGGTCCTGAGCCGTGAGAAAATAGAACCGTAGCTTGCTGTGGAGTTCAACTGGAGACGTGACCTTTGATCGGAGCTCGCTCAGCAATTTCAAGCCGCTCCTATTAAAGCGTCTCTGTGTGTGTGTTTGTGTCTATGTTTGCTGAGGGTGTGTTAGATGCTTGGCCTCTGTGTGTCAGCATACAAACAGCTGCTAACTCACGTAAACACACACAGAAGGAATCCAATTTTTTTATCGAAAGAGCCTGAGGTCAAAATGTAAATTTTTGTACTTGCCCCTTACCCTTAATCGTTTGTTTATAACATACACCCCTTCAAACTTCGCTCATTCCATTTTCACTCTATTACCCCTTGGCTAAAATAAACTTGGTGATGTAAGAGCTGAAGGCATTTTGAGATGTGTTTTATACAGAGTCTTCTTTCTCTGCGGAGGGCAGTTGGACTGGTGTGTGTAAGCATCCCAACGCCAGTCCAAGACAAACCCCACAACCACCCAGACGGACTCACACAGTCTGCAAATAGATGGTCAGGAAACACAGGTAAGATCTCACACATGGCAACAAATTAACACAATGACATCCTTTAGTAAAAAAAAGAGGGTCCTGAACTAATTGGACTTGCTAGTTGCTTAATTTATCTACAAAAAAACGTGTGTTTTTAATACTTTTTTGTCTATTAACCTGCAACTGTTACAAATGAAAAAGATCTGCTTCATTTAGAGACAGTGATCACTTTACGTTTTATGGCCTCGCTGTCTTGCACATTTTATTTTTTTAACTCTACACTGCATTGTTTTCTGCATCCAAATTGATGCACAGTTTTTTGGCATTCCAATTGGCTGTTCATACAGCTCGTTCAAATCAGTCGGGATAGGCTCCGGTACTCCCTGCAACCTCGTTAAGGAAAAAGCGGTTTGAAAACAGAACAAATCCAAATTTGTCTTGAAAACAGAGGTATTAAAATGATTCTTTATTCCAGCTGGTATTTATTTTTTTGTTGAAAAATTAGAACAACTGCATAATAATAATTAAAAAAATAGTAAATGGTTCAAGTTTTAAAGTGAAGACAACAAAATTTGACCTTAACTTCCGAAATACGTCCCTCCCAGCAGGGCTGTAACTTTTTGCTTCTAATCTAACTATTTTACATTTCTGTTGCTTAAAGATGTAAAATTGCAAGATTTGATTTATTCCCTCATTTTCATGCACCTACTGAAGAAATTCTGACGGCCAACTTTTTGTCAAGCCTGGAAAAACACTTCATATATTTTTTCTTTATCAAGAGAAAATGCCATAAAATAGAATATATTGTTGCTGAAACTTTATTGTGATAACATTTTTTGGAAAAAAAAAAAGGTTATGCTAATGTTTTATGAAATCTTTTTGGTTTGCTCACACACATGCAGAGTAGTGAGGGGTTTTTACACCCTTGAAAAATCAACAATAACTTTTTAAAACAATTTATTTCCCCTGTTGCAGTTTTTACTGTATTACAAACTTGCAAAGAGAAAATCTTTTAATGTTTTTTTAAATGTCTGTGTCTGTCAGTGGGCAATTAAAATGATGATGCACTCAGGCCTGGATGACATAACAAAGCAGAGGATGCTGCAGGCTCGAGCTCTGTCTGCAGAAGCCAAAGGAGGTAGGTTCATAATGAATCTAGGATTTCAAGCAAATCCTCAAAATGTGATTTAAAAATACAGAAATACGAAACAATATGGTTACACAGAAAACATCTGGGTGCAGGTATGTTGTTGAGATTCTCCAGTCGGATTCTTCCTAGTTGTGCTGCTTGCTTCTATGAGATGCATGCCAGCTAGACTGATAAACTCAGCTAAATGTGACTCCCACTGCTGAATTCTACACAGCCCGATCAAAGGCATCTCCTCAAGGGCAGCATATGCTTAGACTTCTTCCAACTCTTATATCGTACGTGTTAGAGGGGCCATCCTCTCTGACACAAGTCTTTCATCCAAAGATCCTATTTATATGCCTGGTTACCCATGCAAGTCTGGAGCACAACAAACATTACACACCACTTGACATCATCTTGAGGCTATTTCAGACCCCCTACCACACTATGCTATAACTTGAGAAGAGACCTTGTGCAGAGCGGTGAGAATACTTGGTGTTGCTGCACATGGCCTCCTCAGCTGTTCGGTGCTGACAGAGACAAGGACAGAAAGGAGATTTCATAAATTCCCAAAGACTGTTATTAGTATGTTGCTTTTCTTCAATCCCATTAATCATTTTAATGGCAGTCTCATCAATGATTTATTCAGGGTTTGACTTCATTTTTTATTTTTATTTTTTATTTTTACACACTCTATCCATCCCTCACTGGGGAAATTTGTGTGCTGCACTAGTACACCGCAGCAGGCTGCCACGACAGCTCCAATGGTGGGAGAAACAGGGGTTAGGTGTCTTCCACAAGGACCCTAGACGTGAACTCAGTGGGAATTGAACCCGCAAACTTCTGGTTAACTTCCATTCCGCGGGTGAAAGCTCTACCACTGAGCCAACGTCTCCATGCCACAAATCTTAAAATAAATTTCCTTCCTTCTTTCTTTGTTCTGACCCATAGCCTGAAGACACCACGTTTGTTTTAATTACTAAAATATTTCTTTTCTAATCTTAAGGAAAAGGTTTCAACCTTGGGAAGAAAATCAGTGTTCCCGTAGACCTAATGATGGAGGAACTCAACCTTACCTCCAATCGAGGATCTCGCATGTTTCATGAAAGACAAAAGAGGTCCGACATGTACACACTGGAGAACATCTCTAACAATCCTTATGACATAAATGTAAGTATGAAAGACAGAAAATAACAGGCGTGGAAACTCAAAAGTATCACAGTTATTTGACGCATCATACCATACAAATAAACGTAACATTTTGAAGTATTTCCCACAGTATTTTTTTAGCGTGTTAGCCAATACGAACATGAGAAGATAAGAACAATAAGAGCAACAATAAGAGCAGAGCGTTTTAAGTACTTAGGATCAACAGTCCAGAGCAATGGAGAGTGTGGAAAAGTGGTGAAGAAGCGTGTGCAGGCGGGCTGGATGGGTGGAGAAAAGTATCAGGTGTGATGTGTGATAGAAGAGTTTCAGATAAAATGAAAGAGAAAGTGTACAAAACTGTGGTGAGACCGGCCATGCTGTTTGGTCTAGAGACAATAGCCCTGAGAAAAAGACAAGAAACAGAGATGGACGTACCAGAGATGAAGATGCTGAGGATCTCTCTGGGAGTGACCAGGATGGACAGGATCAGAGGAACAGCGCATGTTAGAGGTTTTGGAGATAAAGTCAGAGAGGCCAGACTGAGATGGTTTGGACATGTGCAGAGGAGAGAGATAGAGAGTACATTGGCAGAAGGATGCTGAGTTTGGAACCACCAGGAAAGAGGACTAGAGGAAGACCAAAGAGGAGGTTCATGAAGGAAGACATGGAGATAGTTGGTGTGACCAAAGAAGATGCAGCAGATAGGGTTAGATGGAAGAAAAATAGCGAATCTGACTTTACTCATGTTTTATAACTAAAAACAGCAGTTAAACACAACCCTGTTTCAATTTAACTCAGTAAAGTATGAATAAATGAGCTTTTAGGTTATTTTATCAACTAATATAAGAAAATAAGTATTATGTAAGCAACATTTCGACAGTAAGAAGAGAATCTGGTCAAAGTAAAAGTTTTATCTAACTGGCCAACAAGATTTTATCAGGTCCTGAAACCTCATTTTGCTACTTAATTAATTTTTTTAATTCAAGATAACAATAAGTTACATTTAATAGTGGACATAGAAAACAAGTTTGAAAAGAAAAGAGAGAAGAAAAAAGGGTTAAAACATACAAAAAAAAAGACACATCTGAGCTAATTGCAACAAATTGACCAAAACAGAACAAATTGCTATTTTTTATTTTGTACCTATTGTACCTATTTTTGTGGACCAAAGTGAACAATCAAGATTAAATACAAGGATGATCTGAGTTCAAAATTACAATGTAAAAAAAAAAAAAAGTAGCAGGTAGAACAAGTAGTTACAAAAAACATCAATGTTGAGCACAAGTAAGTTTGACTGCAGAATAAAAATTTAAAGATATTTGATCTCTTATTTTAAAGTATCTAGCCCTTGAAGAAAACCTGTATGAGCCGAATGTGCTGCTGCAGTGACAGCTGAGAAGGTGGAAGGCATGAAAGTTCCTTTGTTCCCTTCTGAAACAATTTAGACTGAAGATCATTCATTCTTTTCTCTGCTCCTGGATGGTCAGTGGGCGGCACGATGGCACAGTGGGTAGCACAGTGGCCTCACAGCAAGAAGGTCGTGGGTTCGAGTCCCAGATGGAGACGAGGCTTTCTGTGTGGAGTTTTTGCATGTTCTCCCCGTGTCTGCGTGGGTTTCCTCCAGGTACTCCGGTTTCCCCCCTGATTGGCCGGTGCCAAATTGTCCCTAGGAATAAGTGTATGTGTGGATGATTCTATGTGTGTGGCCCCGCGACAGACTGGCGACCTGTTCGGGGTGTACCCTGCCCCTCGCCTTGAATCCGCCGGGATGGGCTCCTGCACCCCCCGGAACCCTGTTAGGGATGGACGGATAAGAAGGTGACTGACTGGACTGTACGTTTGACAGATGGAGCTCTCGGTGTGTGTTAATGTTGCATCAGAAAGAGTGCCTTGCCCAAGGTCTTGGAGAGGATCTGGATGGCTCTGATATATTTTCCATGCAGTTTTTTTTTGCCATGTCCTCTAACCTGACTTAGTGTCACGTCCTGTGACTGCATTAAAACCTGTCAGGCTTTTCAAAGGCGGCTTGCACTAGCGTGATAGTGATGTTGCTAGCTACGGAATTTTGGAGGGGCTACCATTTCTGGAGGGATTTTTACATCAATATTTTAGTTCGGTCTGATTAAACTTTATGTTGCCCTTTAAATTAAGTTTAGTTTCAGTGGTAAAAAAAAAAGCTGCAATAACCTCTTAAAAGTGATGTTGTGAGGAGTTAAACATGAACACAACATGTTATTTGAATAATTTGGCTTAACCTTTGCATTATGTTGCATCCCATTTAAGTGCAGTTACTGGAAATACTTGTTCCATTCCGTCGTCTTCCGCTCATCCAGGGCCAGGTCGCGGGGCAGTAGCCTCAGAAGTAAAGCCCAGGCTTCTCTCACCCCATCTGCATCCTCCAGCTCACCTGGAAGGATCCCAAGTCGTTCCCTGGCCAGCTGTGAGACATAGTCTCTCCAGCAGGTCTGGGGTCTGCCTCACGGTCTATTCCCAGAGAGGAGGAGCACCGAAACACCTTACCAGCGAGGTATCCTGACCAGATGCACTAACCACCCCATCTGGCTCCTCTCGACATGGAGGAGGAGCGGCTCGACACCGAGCTCCTCCTGGATGGCAGAGCTTCCCACCCGATCTCTGAGTGAAACCCCAGCCACCCTGCGGAGGAAGCTTATTTCAGCCGCTTGTATCCAGGGTCTTACTCTTTCAGCCATGACCATAGATGAGGGTGGGAATGTAGATCGACTTGTAAATCGAGAACTTTGCTTTTCGGCTCAGCTCTCTCTTAACGACAACGGACCAATGCAGCGTCCTAGTTATTGCTGACTCCGCACCGATCCACCTGTTGATCTCCCGCTCCATCCTTCCCCCACTTTAACAAGACCCCAAGATACTTAAACTCCTCCACTTGGGGCAGGATCCTGTCCCGGACCCACAGGGGGCATTCCACCTTTTTCTTCATGAGGACCATGGTCTCGGATTTGGAGGTGCTAATTCCCATCACAGTCGCTTCACACCCGGCAGCAAATTGATCCAGTGAGAGCTGGAGATCACGCTCCGATGAAGCCAACAGGCGTCATCTGCAAAAAGCAGGAAATCCCCATTTCTTTAAAAAAAAAAATAGCATTGTTTGTGCATCACATGGCTGAGTATATTTTAGGCAACAATTATCTTCCATAAGGATGTGTATTTCACACTCTACACAGATGCTAAAAAATCTGTGTAAACATCATAGAATCGCTTGAAAAATTCCCCTTTCTTTTAAAAGCACTTGTTCAACAAAACATAACAGTCTCTTGAATTTTTACTTCAGATGTTGGAAAGTTTTCTTATAATTTTCTGCTAAATATATGTTTAGAAATTGAAATGAAAAAAAAAATTCAAACTCTAACTCGGCATATTTTCTTAGGTCCATGTTGAGGGAATTCCTTCCCCACAGACTGGTCCAGAA
Organism: Neostethus bicornis; assembly: GCA_902685375.1. Taxonomy (NCBI): domain Eukaryota; kingdom Metazoa; phylum Chordata; class Actinopteri; order Atheriniformes; family Phallostethidae; genus Neostethus; species Neostethus bicornis. The sequence continues at coordinate 12,547,912 of LR738561.1, forward strand.
ATACAGGGAGGAAAAGAAAACCAGGCTTTCTCCATCCCTGGTAAGCATAGCCTGCTTATGAACCTTCAGAAGAGTGTTGCAAAGAAAGGCAGTCCTGATGTCCTGGCTCCAGGTAAATGCTGATGTAGAGTGAAAAACAAAGGATTTTCAGAGGCCAAAACTAACTATATGTCTATTCCAGATGTGCAAATGCAGTTTCTGTACGTAAGGTACTTTGAAAATTATGCAGATGAAAATATGATTAACCAGCAATGTAAAGATTTTAGGTGCAAAAATGTCAAAAAATGCCAAATCTGTTATTTCAATAGTAATACATTATTTTAGGATTCAGGATTTTTTTTTTTTTTTTGAAGCCGTGTCCTATTGAACAGCATTTTTTACATTTTGGAAGTTTTGAAAATAGACCTTATCTGTTAATTTGATTTGCATGGTTCAGAATAGTTTTGGTTAGATTAAATGCAAGATTTTTTTTTTCTTGTTTTTAATCTCAGAGAAAATGGAGCTTGTCATTTTTTTGATATGCTACACAAACTTAATTATAAATTATATGATGTTAACTCATCCTGAAATAGTTTCTATTTTGCTTTTTCTTTATTTGGTCAGGATATTCTGGCCCTCTGAAAGAAATACCCCATGAAAAGTTCAACACAACGGTTATCCCCAAATCATACTGTTCTCCATGGAGGGAAGCTTTGGGGGATGATGAAGAGCTTCTAAATGCCATGAACACACATGTACCAGAGTTTCCTCAGAGACTAGAACCTGCAAACTACAGGTGCTTCAACAGGTAATCTGGAACAACCACCAATAATTTTCCGCAGAGTAGCATGAAAGTAAATCTTATTTAAAGCATACTTCTTTTTTATGCATTTTTATGCACGATTTAGTAAAAAAAATTGCAACTGAGAACAAGCCAGTATCTGGCTAGTTTAAGCACAATGTACCAAAAAAAATATCACAAGGTCATTTCTGGAATCAATGACACAATATGATGTGAAAAAGGCAATCTAATCTCCTCAAATTTAGATTCAGAGCCATTGAGCGACTGTCTTATTTTTTCCAGCCTCATAAAAGAAAGTGTGTGTTTTATCCTTTGTGATTATGTGGGTGGGCGAGGGGTTTACCATTGAATCAGGATTGTTCTTCGGGTAAGCAGTGTCAAAAATCCCACAAGATTCTTTCACCAAGGAGAGGAGTGGTTGTCTAGAAGGACCCCAAAAAGAGCTGTCATTGGTGATTGTTGTACTGACGTTACAGACAAAAGAGTCAAACACTGAGACCCAGAAATCAGAAAGCGGCGTCATGTGAAAAACATGAGTGAGATTTGGAGGGCCTAAATTTCATTTCACACAGTTGGGATCAAGACTAGGAAAGATTCTTGCAAGCTTGCTTTTAGAGCAGTGTGGATCACTCTATATTGGAGGATACAGTGCCAGGCATGTACTGATGAGGAATGAATCCCTTCTAATCATAGATCTCTACTGGTCCTCATTTACGTTCATTTGGAGCTGCTTTGACCAGACTACATGCAGACGGTCAGATGTTGTGTAAAGAATAGACAGTTAAAGGTTGTACAGTTAGGTTGTTATTCCCTTCAAAGAGGGGTTTATCCCCATAAGCGTGTCGATCATAGTGGAGAGTGGAACACTGGAAGTACCAGGAAGGTGACAACAAATAAAGTCACAAGCCTGCAGAAATCTGAAGAAATGTTTGGTAAATTAAGCTTTGCAGATAGTATTGCAAATGAGGATGAACTCCTCATTAGTAGTTTGAGGATAGATTGTAACACCCTTCCGTTCCGTTGTCTTCTGCTTATCCGGGGCCAGGTCGTAGGGGCAACAGCCTCAGACGGGAAGCCCAGGCTTCTCTCACCCCAGCTGCATCCTCCAGCTCACCCAAAAGGATCCCGAGTCTTTCCCCGGCCAGCTGTGAGACATGGTCTTTCCAGCAAGTCCAGAGTCTGCCGCTTGGTCGTGCCCAAAACACCTCACCAGTGAGGCTCTCGGAAGGCATCCTGACCAGATGCCCGAACCATCCCATCTGGCTCCTCTCAACCTGGAGGAGGAGCGGCTCGACACCGAGCTCCTCACCCGATCTCTGAGTGAGAGTCTAGCCACCCTGCGGAGGAAGCTTATTTCGGCCGCTCATATCCGCAATCTCATTCTTTCGGTCACCACCCACGGCTGGTGACCATAGGTGAGCGTGTAACACCATCAGAAGTAAAGATTTAAGTGATATTTTGAGCAACTGTTGAGTGTTAGCTCTGGTAAGAGAACTTTATTCGGTTTATCGCCAAACTCATAATAGCCGTAACAGGTCCTAACTATTGATCGCCCTCCCTCATCGGTGCCTGCCTTTTTTTATGAGCAGTTGCTTATTTAAATAAGAACGAAAGAAGTCGACTTCTTAACACTTCAACATGCTTCATCGCTGTAAAATCCACAAGTAAATTGAGAGCTTCGCTTTTTGTCTCAGCTTTCTGTTCAAAATGACAACAGAATAAGACTCTGATTTACTTCAACTCATAATCTCGGGGCCTATCCCTGCTTTATTGACGACTATGGCAAGCCTTTTGAGCATCTACGCTTAAGGCTTTGTTTAGATTAATCTTAACATGTATTATATTTGGTTTGAAAAGCCTTTTGTTTAATTTACATTATAATTTTAAAGTATAAGTTCCATTAGAATATAAGTACATGTTAAATAGTGACAAAATTCAATGCTTGATATCAATGAGGCGGAATAAATGCGCAGCTTGTCAGAGTAGACACTTCTTGTTTCCCGGTCAAGGACCATGGCTTTAGATTTGGAGGTGCTTATTACCATCCCGGCTGCTTCACTTTCAGCAGCTAATGAGTCCAGTTAGAATTGAAGATCATGGTCTAATGAAGCAAACAGAACCGCATCGTCTGCAAAGAGCAGAGACCCAATCCTAATGCCACCAATCCGGATACACCTTCTAACATGGTTTTGCTTAGAAATTTTGTCCACAAAAGTAATGAACATAATTAAATCAAAGAAGCCACTCATTTATAAATCCTATTGAAAAGTAAAGTGGATTCAAGGCCCGTTGAACTTGAAATAGACCGAAACAAGTTACTCATTATCCTCCGTTGGCTTAACTCCATCTTTCCACAGTTTGAAAACTAATCCAGTCCCTGGCTCGCACCCACTGGAACTGTGGTACCATGATGGCTATTTTGAACCCCAGTTCTTGACAGACGATCCGTTTGAGGAGGATCTACAATCTTTTCATAATCACATAAGACTGAAGGCATGCAGGAGGGAATCACTTTTCTCATGACACACAGGGAAATACATCTAGTTAGAGAAGTAGAAAAAAGGTTAAGCTAATGGAAAGAGGATCTGATGAAAGACAAACTCTTGGATTAACTTGTTTATTGTTGACACTCCGTAACAAGACTTCCAGATGTGGAATTACCAAAAAAAACTAACTGAAGCTAGACTGAAAATCAGAAGGATAGCAGAACATCTTTATATTAAAACTAAAAAGCATGAAGACATTTCCTTTTGCTTTTCTCAGATCTGCTATTCCGTTTGGAGGTCCTATGGCCAGCAAGAGGGTAATCCCAGTGATTGGTTTTGAGGCTGTGGAGTACCACAATCTTCCCAGCACCCCCCTTGACAGCAAGAACCGGCGGCCGAACTTCAACAGAGCACCCAGAGGATGGGGAATCGACTACAGCCCTGAAACTCATGAACTATGAAAGAGTTGTTGAGACTGCAAATGGGAGTTCTTCTCACTTCAATCTGTTTATTAAAAAAAAAAAAAATAACACCCTTTGTTGCTGCAAAATTCAGTTGCCCCTGTATTGGAAGGGGTTAATCATTCAGTCTTTCAGCGTCTTAAAATGGATACTTATCTAATCAATAGTCTGCTTTGTGATTCTTTCGAAAACAAGGGAAAACATTGATCTGAAAAGATGAAGGCCCTGTCCACACGTAGCCGGGTATCTGGTAAAAAAAATATATTTTTATCCGTTCTGATCTGTCATCCACATGAACTCGTCGTTTTTTTGTTACGACATGTGACAATTAATGCATAAACGTCATTTGTGTGCGTCCTTGTTTTTAATATCAAATAGTGGGCAGCGTGGATCTTCTGGAAAAAAAAACCCCGCTCTTTTCTTGCTTTTTTTTTTATACACTCAATTGCTCTTGCTTCTTGTCGAGGAGGAAAGGAGAAGAAATGTATTGCAGTCGGCTATGATCTATCACATAAGTTTTCCTAGCTCAGAGCTTACGTTGAGATAAATACTGCCGACTACTGGTCTGGCATGCTTTTAATCGCACTGAGAAGCGTATGTGTACGGGTTAACGTGGATGCGGTTATAATGAAAAACAGTTACGTTTGTACGCGATAGTATTTCTAAAACAGAGGACAGCAGGTATACGTTTTCAAAAAATACCCAGCTACGTGTTGACATGGTCAAAGACACCAACATGTCCACTGATTGGAAGGATGGCTCAGTGAGTAGGGTGCCCGCCCTGTCGGTTCGATCCCCCGCCAGGAGTTCATGCCGAGGTGTCCTTGAGCAAGACACCGAACCCCCAATTGCTCCTGATGGTGGTTTGCTCCTTGCATGGAGGCCTCCCCATCAGGTGTGAATGGGTGAATGTGAGCTACACTGTAAAGCGCTTTGAGTGCCGACACAGGTGGAAAAGCGCTATATAAGTAGAGTCCATTCACCATTTACCATTAATTTTGCTCGTTTTAATGACAAAACATTTAAGGAAATCATCACAATAAACTAATCAAGATTGTGTCGAATAAAAAAAAAAAAAAGCTAATTTTAAGTGAAAATGGACAAAATTAAACATGTATTTAACTCTGTATGATATTATGCACAATGAAAAAAAATACATGATCTTTCTCTCAAAGAATATGTACAATGCTTCCACATGCCCGGTTACAATGGCCCCACATTGAAACTACAGATGAGTATCATGTAGTTCTGCCTGTTCTCTTTAAATGCTCTTCATAGAAACAACTATGTGATGCATTTACTGTCCAGTGGCGGACTTCATGTGTAAGGCCCACTGCAGCATCAGGTTTGTCCCCACTAATGAAGTTGAGATTAGTCGCCATGACGAGCACCGTGCGGACCGTGGGCACCCATGCGCTGGGGATCCTGAGAGGGGTAGTGGATTGTACCCGGAGGTCTCATTGTCACAGGAGGGGGCAATGGTGGTGCCATGGCACTCAGGGGGTGAAACATTGGAGGGACGAAACCTGAACATAAAAAAAGAAAAATTATATTTAGTGTAAGAACAAAACGATATGGGCTTTAGAATAAATCTAGCCGATAAATTCTAGTCTTTGTTTATGATCACAATAAAAATAACAAACACACACCAACAGCCTTTCCCCTGTTTTAATTGTTTGGGATGACAAATTCTTACAACTGGAAATGTTTTGGACAATGTATCGCTTTTAAGGAATTGTTTCTCTAGACAAAAACCCAAATAGATTAGAATCTGTTTTACCTGGTGGAGGTGGTGGATTGATGCCTGGAGGAGGTGGCAGAGTAATATTCATCACAGGAGGTGTGGAGCCGGGGTCTAGATTGAAGTAGTTTGCAGGAGCCTCTTCATCTAGCGGTGGTGGTGGTGGAAGAGCTGATGGAAGGAAGAAAGTTTAGTAACTTCTTTTTTTAGATTAGAACTCTTAGTCAGAATTGTAAGTGAAAGTGTTTACAATCGGAGGTTAGAAACCACTAAACCAGGAATGTCTGAAGTCTATTCTCACAGGGCAAAGGCCTGGAGATTTTCCACATATTCCTGCTTTAATACACCTTGGTCAAATTAAATTGATCCAAATGAACTTCAGTACAATTACCCGCTAAATTAGGTGAGGTATGTTGAGCCAAAAACATTGAAAATCTGCAGGAATGTGGTCGTTAAGAGACAGAGCTGGACATCGCTGCACCAAACCAATAATTACATATAAGAATAAACTCCACTTATGGGACTTTCAATTATAGACACCCAGGCATAATAAATTCATGTTTTTCTTGTTTGCTGACTCACCTCCGGGCAGTCCGGGTACAGGATCCAGTCTGGTGCCCATCTCAGTCATACCATCCTGTAGGCCTTCCTTTCCTCTGGCTGCCTGAGACCTAAAAAAGACATTCATATTTTAATTACAGATAAAAATCAGCTCAGAAATTTAGTTACCTTTGCAGGAGCAAAATTTGCATGTAGAATAAACAAACAGTGTGTCTGTGTTCTGGTTGAACTGTTAACGCTGTCAGTAATGATCACCTTTTGGAAAGCAACAGAGCCACTAATTTACAGAATCTTAGCAGTAGTGGGTGTCGTTATTTCAGGCCCTAAAAAAACACTTGTACATCCTGAGCACCAGCTGGCATTTCACAAGCAAATTACAGCATAAGTGCCTCTGATGGGTGCAGGGTTCTATGAGAACTGGGTCCTACCTTCCCCACTTGACGGTAAGCCTGCGCCCATTAAGGATGAGCTTATTGAAGGATTTCTCAGCAGCCATTTCTGCTGCTTGTCTTGTAGCAAACTGGATGAATGCACACTGCTGTCTTTGAACAATAGTGATGGTTCGGATTTCCCCAAACTGGTAGAAGAAGCCCCTGCAACCAGATGCAAGTTTTTTAAATGACAAGATATTATTGAAAGCAGTAGAAGTTTTTAAAAATTGATCGCAAAAAATCTTACTTGAGATCTCCATCATTGACAGTATCACCAAGACCACCAATGTACAGGGTAGTGATGGACTTGTCCTCCGGTGGGTCCAGTCGAGGCATGGCAGAGGCCCGCTTAAGCAGCTTGTCCGCCACTGGGTCGTTGATGCCATAGTAACGATCTTTAATGTTTTGGTCAGCCAGAGGGTCGTCAGGATCTGTTGGCTTCTCGTGCCTTTAGATAAAACAAATACAAAAATATGAAACTTAGAAATCACATTGACTTAAATGAAGATTTATAAGCAGTGGTAGACGTAATTTTTTTTGGGTCCAATGATTTGCCACCAGGCTAAGTGGTTGAAAGACTTATAGCAAAAACATTTATTCAATTGAAGATGAACAAATTACTTCTAATCTTTTTTTTAAAACTACTTTATCTGATCCAGGAGTGGGATTGACCCCGCCAAAGCAACTCTATGGTCATGTTTTTGTGTACGTTGGCTGGTCGCTGGTTTGAAACGGGATACAATTTTATTGCTCCAAGGGTAAACTTTATATTCACCTTGGGAATAAAAAGTGAATATATCAACTTAAGTTACGCAATGAACAACCTCAAAAAATGATTTAGCATGGTAAAGGGGCACACATATCTGCACCTCTTATCTGTGTACCCCTTAAGGGAAAAACGTACAATATTTCTGTGCTGCATTGCACCGAAGCAGGAAGCCACAATGCCAATGCTGAGGGCAACGGGTGGTTAGGTGTCTTCCCAAAGGACACTTGGGCACAGGCCCAGTTGGTATCAAACTGGCTTCGCCAAGTCCAAGCGCAGAAGTTGTACCACCAACCCAACGCCACCTCCCATGTTAAACCGATTTTTAAGTGCTTCCCATTCTGGATGCATAGCAGCTGCCGTTTATCTGATAGCTCACCTGTAGGGACACTCCTCGCCTCTTTTACACTCGCCTTTCACCCAGAAGGAGCATATATGTGGTCGATTCCGCTTGTAATACGGTGTGGTCCGTGCCAGTTTGAGTAACATATCACTTGAGCCGGTAGCTTTACCGACTTGGCCAACAGGCCGAGTCCCATCCGAATTGGCAATCTGTAAACACAAGTTTGAAGAAGAAAAAAAAGCCATATTAATGGCTGAATATTCCCACTGAATTAAAGAAATAAAACATATTTAATAGAAAAACTGGCATCGACAAACCTCGAGTAGTAATAAAATAAGTGTAAAATTTGTAATCATCAGAAAGCCCTCATACCTCTCTCTCCATATTTTGTGTGTAGTATTCTTTGTTTACATCTGACCGAGGAATATCATCTTTAATGGTGAGTCCAGTGTCTCTGACCTGGATAGGTAAACCTGCCAAACAGAGGTTGTGATGTAAGAGTTAAAGTTACAGTAACAATAGGGTCAGATGATTTGCACGTAGAAAAAAAAAACTTACCATATTCCAGGTCCAGCAGGCATGTCTGGCAAACATTTTTCATTTTACTGCAGGTCTGACAGACTTCGGTCTTCTTGAAACGCATCCGTGTTCCAGGACACCATCGGAACACAGTGAAGGGTCTGGCACAAATCTGATAAACAAAGATAAAACATTGAGATATCATCATTTTAAAAAAATCTTGGGCGTAGCTTTTTCCTAATACAGGCACTAATATATAACATACAATGCAACATACCTTGCATTCTTTCCCATACTTCTCTTTGGTCTGGGTAAATGAAAAAAGAGAGACAAACAGATGAAAGGTCATGTGCAAATTGGAATGAACTCTATTTAGAAAGATGGCAGAAAAAAGTTCACTCACCATACGGATGTAAGGATTCTCTCCTAAACATGTCTGGCATAAAATTGGAAAGTCCTGAAAAGAAAGAGATGTTCATTCAGCAAAAGCGGAGCATCACATAAAAACTCACAAATGTGCTCAAGGGTCTCTCGTGTCTCATATTATTTATTTCATATGTAAATAACCTTTGTAAAGTAACAAACTTGCTGTGTAGTGCCCGGCTGCATCCTCCAGCTAACCCGGGAGGATTGTGAGGTGTTCTCCAGCCAGCTCTGAGACAGGGTCGCTCTAGCAAGTCAGGGGTCTATCTTTAGGTCTCCTACTGGTGGGACATGCCCAAAACATCTCACCAACAAGGCATTCAGAGGCATCCTAATAAGATGCCCAAACCACCCCACCTGGCTTCTCTTAACCCGGAGGACCAACGGCTCTATTCTGAACTCCTCACTCTATCTCTGAGCGAAAACCCTGCCACTGTGTGGAGGAAGCTCATTTCGACATAAGAACTGGTTCCATTTAATCTAACCTGAGTTTGCCCAATCGCTAAGGGGGAACTAACACCAACAAAACTGTTAACAAACTGTTTTTTTTAAGGTTATGTATATCTGTTGCTCTTCCAACCCATTGGAAATGATCTAATGTAGGACCTCTTCATTACGTCTGCTCATAGTTTATCCTGGCCAACACAAGAAGGGTTATGAGACACTTTGCCATCTGTTAAAAGGATGCTGTTTCAATCCAATAGCGATGTGCTGAACATGACCATGCCTGTATTAATCCATCCATCTGACATCACCAGACCCCATCTAAATATATAAACAGCTCTAATGGCACGAACATCTTCTTAAATTCTAAAGTCCCAGATCATCAAAAGGCAACACAATTTTAAAAAGGATGATTTGAATCACCTCAATAGGAAATAGGGAATTAATAAAAATATATCATGTGTTTATTTGTAAAACCTAGTACAGTACGTTGGAGCTAAATGTTAGCATCACAACCAGTTTTGAATATCAATAAAGTAAATTCAAAATAAGTTAAGATTCAGTTTAATAATCATTTTATAACAGTTAGTCTGTCAGTGCTAGTTGTGTTAGCCGGATTGCTAACTTTTGTCCAGTCATCTTTTAAATAGATAAAAACTGTATCTTAAAAATCCCTAACGATGCCATTTGTTCATTTTATGACAATTTTATAGCTTTAAATACAAACAACACGTTAAAACAAATGCTTACAGGCCATTTATTTTTTTTATAAAGCCACGCTGCTACACATAGCATCCGTTAGCTTCCGGAAAGCTAACGGCTCACATAGTAAAAACTAAATTAGTAAATGCTTTAAAAATTATTTTTGTCGAACTATTATGATCTCCGTTCAATTAGAGTTTAGTTTAGTGTAACAGTAAAGATTATTTTACTCACCGCATCTTCCCAGTTCTGTCTGTTGTAGGTGTTTGATCCCAAGGAGGTCGCCATTTTGCAGAAAGAGAGTGAGCGCTAAACAATTATACACCCACAATGCACCGCGATTTCCGGTACTGCCATGTTTTTTTAAATGTAGTTTTTCTAGGAGTTGAAAAACTCTGACCCGCGGACCAAATGTGACCCGAGCAGCATTTTAATCCGGCCCACCAAACATGAAGAAATAATAATTTAAAAAAAATAAACCTTTCCATTTTTTTTTTAGTCCTCCATAAATGGTCATTTGCTACTATGTTACTTGTGAGGCATCATTGAAGAAGTTTCTTCAACATTTTTGTAATTTTTTCCAAAATTTTTGTGCTTTGCTTGCTGCCTGGAGGTCCTTGCACTGGCATGCTCCATGCTCCATGGTAGCGGGGAGACTTGTGTGGCAGGGTCTCTTCTGGAGCCGATGGATAGGTACCCTCGTCTGCTCGGGCAACAAGATGAGTGTGGAACTGGGTTGCTTGTCTTTCTCCTTTCCCTGCACTGGCCTTTTGAATTTGGGAACTAACTCTTACTCCTAATAAGCATATGGTTCACATCAGCAGCACTCATGTACTTTCACTCACATACACACTCTGTGCCACACTGTTTACTGTCCGCTATGTTCCTTGCTCCCGTTCAAAATTATAACTTTGGTAACATTGTTTTTTGCCTGACATCATTTGTGAGTTTGTTGTTGAAGGTTGTTGTTTGTGTGTTCCAACTTCATCTCTGGTTTAAACTTTAGTTGTTTTTTTTCCAGACAATCCAGCAGGTTTGTCGTGAAGCATGATTATTGGAGCTACTAATTATTTCTTTACTTTATCCTCCTCTCTTTTTTTTCTATTCCCTATCTTTCTTTCCCTCTCTCTCTCTCCTCAGTATTCCTCCGTCAAGTCCAGCGAAAACACAGACATTGTTATGTGACATAAAATATTCAAAATAAATCAAATAATACTTGCCTATGTCTAAATATGGTGCTGACCTTGGTTTGGTACAGCAAATTCGTCCAGCAATACCTTTTATATAGATCACCATTCTGCTTGCCATAACGCCAGACAGTTCAACTAAGTAAAAAAAAAATTAAAAAAGAAAACAATTCCTTTTTTTTACTTTACAGAAAGTTTCATCCTGGAATAAATCAAACTTTAGACAAAGATCATTTCCTTATGTACAAAAAGCAACACAAGCTGCTGTACAGCAAAACATTAACATTGAAAACACCGTTTTAAACATAAAATCTATGTAGCTTTTCCACTCATTCACCACACATAGCAAACACCCACACATACACAGGGTTAAGGTTAACTACAACCAGACATAGAAACCCTTTGTAACACCTACACTCACCTTATTCCCCCTTCAACCTTGTAAAACTGACTTTACAACACTAGACGGTTAAATGTTTGCAACAATTATATTTTTGGGTTACATTTTCACCACAGCAAATACTATTTATATATATACACAAAAAACAAACAAACAAAAAAACAATTTTCACTCTAATAAAACACACTTTCCAAGTTAAGGTACCTTACTAAGCAGGTTGGGGCTATCTAGTGCTTCGGCTCAGTTTCATTTCACTCTAGCAACTACATCAATATATTTAATTGTAGAGTAGAATAAGCTAATATTTAAACAATAATCTTTGACACATTGGTTGCTCGTCCCGGGGGAGGGATCTCTTTTTCATGTGGATCCCCACAAGGTTTCTTATTTTTTCCCCACTGATAGGTTTTTAAGGAGTTTTTCCTCACCGTGAAGGAGAGTCTAAGGGCATAAATGTGCTAGTCTTGTTTAGTTAGCGTTTGTTAGTTATTTTTCTTGCTGTGTATTTGTGTTAATACGTTCCTCTTTTTCTTGTGAAGCCCATTGAGACGGAAATTCTGTGATTTTGGGCTATATAGGTAAATAAAATTGAATTGAATCAAGGATTACAGGCATGAGCTTACAATTGGAGCAAAATTGTAAAACAGCCGGCCAATCAGCAGACACAGATTACACTGTGACAACAAATATGTCTGTAGTTTATTAGAGTTAAACATGGAGATCGACCAAGCACTCTGGTCTTTGTTACCAACAATACCCGAGATTGAGAATTTCAAGCCAGACTACAGACAATGTTTAGAAACTTTCATTCAGGAGGAGGACATCTTTGTCCTGCTGCCAACGAGATTTGGGAAAGTTTTTATTTTACAATCCACTTTTCGAACTTCAACTATTCGGACACATTGCAAACATTGCATCCACTCCTGACCAGATAGAGAAAGCAGTAATTGGTTAAAGCAAAAAAGTACCCACCCCCCGAGGAGTGACAAACCCATATGGTGCGAGGTCAGACTGTTTTAAGGCTAGTACTTTATAACAGGCCTGGAAATTAAAGATCATGCAGTCCTCACTTTGTTCCTATGACCGCAAACTTCTAGACAGAGATGTCTGATGTCTTTCCAGAGATCAGTAGTAACAATTCTTCCAATTACTGCCTTGATCACAACCGGTGACACTGTTGGCTCAACCTTGTAAGTCTTCTCCAGTTCTCCTCTACTCTCTTAATTCTTTGTCAGTTTCTATTCTCTTACCCCATGGTGCTGTTTTCACTTGGTATTGTCACATCTTCTGCTATACCTTCCCTTTGTTTTTGATCCTCTACCAGAATATTTTCTTTGCCCCCACCAGAAGTCCTACAATAATTAGGCTCGGTTGTTGTCTGCTGAGTTCTGAAATATTTCTGAATTTGACCATGAGGTTTTCCTTTCAAATCGTACCCAAATGTTTCTCCAGTTGATAAAAATGTATAATGTTCATTAAAATAATTACTTGTTGGATCCCTGGTATAAACATTGGTCGTAACTCTAGTTTTAAAAGAACAAAATCAACTTCTCTAGTTATTTTACAAACATTGGTCATTTTTTTCTTCATATAAACCATAAAAAATACACCACCGAAGAAAAGCTGATGGTTTAATGATTTTGAAGAAGAAATCTAAGCACCATACTAAACACTATTTTCACTCAGCTATACTTGTTTTGTTAACCTGATTAGGTTACGGCTTCTGGATTAGATGTAATCTGTCGCTTGGCCTGTAGGTATAAGAAGCAATATAGGGCAGCGGCAGATCTGAATTAAAAGTCAATGAGGCATCTGTATTTCATCAAGGCTGTATTTTCATGCTTCTCTCACTTCTCTCTTGTAATTACAGCTATTTATTTGAAAACTCTCATTGATATAATGAACCTTTTTCTACAAGGTTCATTTTGATTCAAGACTAGAAGCAGTAAATACAAAAAAATATGTTTCAGTGAATAATGAAAAGTAGAGGGTATGAAGTCTGTCTTAAGACTTTATAACATCGAGCAAGGATTTGATTGTATTTAAGACTTACATGCAGCAGTTAAAGTAGTTCCAGTTCTTGGTTTACAGGAGAATCTGTCACTTTTTCTCATTTTACCACGCGAGAAGCAGAGTAAACAGGAGACGGACTGACAGGTGTTTGAGAGCTTGTGTAAGCCAATTGTGTTCTCCACTAATGCTTTATCCATTTGCCTGGTTTGAATCAGGTCAGGGTGTCTTTGTGGTGTGAAACTCCAATTAGCGTGGCAAAGGATTAGATTACGGCAGGGCATTAAATCCTGAATGTTTACTTAAGTTCAGAGCGAGGTTGTTGAGTCAGGAGTTAAATACTGACTTGGAAAGCTTAGTGTTTTCCTTTTTTTAATCAATCTCTACAATAAAATGTAATAAACTTTATTTTCTGGTGTCTTTTGATGCTTTGTACAGATGCTTTTGTTGTTATCAGGTTTTAAAACCAAAGCAATTAAATAATTTTTCTATCAGTTTTTGCACGGTGGCCTCACAGCAAGATCGGGGGGCTTGAGTCTGGTACTCGGGCGAGGCTTGGAACACTGGCCTTTCTGTATAGAGTTTACATGTTCACCCTGTGTATTCGTGTGTTTTCTCCGAGTACTCCGGTTTCGTCTCATTCTCAAAAAAACATGCGTGTTAGGTTCATTGCCTCTGGCCCAGGACACTCTTTAAAATGAGATTTACAATCTCAATGAGCTTCTCCTGGTGAAAGAAAAAAAAGTTTTTTGTTGACCCGGACAACTAATTTGTGTCTTGTTTTTAGACATACTAAATAAGAATACCCTGCTGAACATTAGCTTTCTTAATGAGTCGTGTGACCCCGTCTTTTTAGCATGTGACATGGATGAGATGCTGAAGCTGTTTTGAAGAACAGCTTTGTTCTTGATTTAGCCTCTTAATAATCAAAGTCACCAACTTCAACATGAGTCACATGGTTAGTGGTTGTGTAGGTGTCCTGGAAGTCAACAACTGCTTTATAGAAACTCTATTACAATGGTTTACATGGGTCAGATGAGGTCTGTACTATGTTCTTTGTTTTTCTAGTGACATGGAAGCATGTAAAATTAAAAATAATCCATGGATCTTATTCTCTTTACACATAGTCCATCACTTAAAAATGACTGAACTCACTGTAATGTTTACTATTTTATTCTTTTCTCCTTTGTTTTTATTGTATTTATATTGATCACATAAAGAGGCATCCCGCTGCAGACCTTTTAGCTGAACTGCCTTTGTATGAGTGAAGTTGGTCTCAATAGATTTTCTACCAGGTAGGGTAAAAAAACAGGTTTTCAAAGTCCCACCAAGTCTGTAGTTTATTAACCTATTGATTTTTTATTTTTATTGCACATATCTCTAAGCAAAAATCAAACCAGTGAAGACAGATTTAAATAAAATTGCATTAAAAATATTTATTTTATAACACCTTTAACTAAAGCACATATCCCCTAAACTAATACTAACAACAATGGTAGAGTTTTTAAAAAGTTTTGTACTTTGCTTTTGTTATGTAATTGGACGATAATGCGGGAAATCAATCCCCTTATCCCCTGAGCACATTTTCTTAAAAAAACGGAAGTCATTAAAATTTTGAGGGTGAGTTTAACATCCCAAAGCAATTAAACTGCTCCACACAAGATGTCAAGGTCCGTAAAATCCCAGCCCAGGCGAGCACAGATGCTGATACACCCCCATAGGAATATGCTTTTTCTTGAGGACTTCAGTATGTGTGCATGTGCATAGAAACACTAGAGCTACAAATACAAGATCATAGTTTATAGCATTTTAATGAAAATTATTTTTTGAGGGGATTGTAGCTTGCAAAATAGAAAATCTCACATTTATTACATACATAAAAATATCAAAAGGTATAGCTGTAATGAACAAGGCTAAACAAGTTTGACATTATTAAGCATTGGTCACTCGTTATTGTGTATCAATGTGGCATGCAGCAACTGTTAAATGGAAAAGTAAAGTTACAGGGAGAAGAGATAAAGAAGGTAGAAGATTTTAAGTACTTAGGATCAACAGTCCAGAGCAATGGAGAGTGTGGAAAAGAGGTGAAGAAGCATGTGCAGGCAGGCTGGAATGGGTGGAGAAAAGTATCAGGTGTGATGTGTGACAGAAGAGTTTCAGATAAAATGAAAGGGAAAGTGTACAAAACCGTGGTGAGACTGGCCATGCTGTTTGGAAACATTGGCACTGAGAAAAAGACAGGAAACAGAGATGGAGGTAGCAGAGATGAAGATGCTGACGATCTCTCTGGGAGTGACCAGGATGGACAGGATTAGAAATGAGTACATCAGGGGAACAGCACATGTTAGAGGTTATGGAGATAAAGTCTGAGAGGCCAGACTGAGATGGTTTGGACATGTGCAGAGGAGAGAGAGAGTACATCGGAAGAAAGATGCTGGATTTGGAACCACCAGGAAAGAGGACTAGAGGAAGGCCAAAGAGAAGGTTCATGGACACAGTGAAGGAAGACATGAAGATAGTTGGTGTGACTGAAGAGGATGCAGCAGATAGGGTTAGATGGAAGAAACTGACTTACTGTGGCGCCCCCTGAAATGAAATGGCGAAAGAAGAAGAAGAGGTCAAAGTGGGTTTTCTTGTATTAAGATAATTCTGTATGGCACGATAGTTTAATTAGTTATTAGTTAAAAAAGGAGCTCGCAGATGCAGTACGACTGAATGACCAGCTGTGAAATGCATGTTCTACTGGTGATTTATACAAGAACATGTACATCAATATAATCAACTTAATCAGAGACTCAATGGCTTAAATTAAAAAATAACATTCAACATAGACCTAACACAATGCACCACAAGCTACAACAAACAGCTGCATCAGTGTCTTGACGGGTCAGGACTAGTTCTCTATTGTAATAAGTTTGACAACTGTCAAGTTCCTGATAATGTTGTTTTCGCAGTCATTCAGTCTTGTATATCAGATCGTGCAGAGTTGTCGGGAATGTCCCAATTCCTGCTGAAACAAAACAAATGATTTGCACTTTTGCATCTTGGTCTTTTGAATAATATCCTTGATGTGAAAACACGTTCGCCATCAGCGTAGCAATTCAAAGAGCCATGAAAGGGAACAAACTTTTCAAAAATATTATTGGCTTGATTATTATTGACACCAGTTTGTTCACGTCCGCTGTCTTCCACTTTTTCTGGGACCAGGTTGCTAGGGCAACAACCTTAGCTAGGGAGTCCATGGTTCCCTTGCCCTGCTCACATCCTCAAGCTCACCCAGGAAGTTCTTGAGGCATTCCCTGGCCCGCTGTGAGACTTAGTCTCTCTAGCGGGTGCAATGTCTACTTCTTGGTCTCCTCCCGATGTACAGAACACCTAACCAGCGAGGCGTCCAGGAGGCATCCTAACCAAACACCTGAACAACTCGGTCTGGCTTCTCTCGACCAGGAGAAGCAAGGGCTCTATTCCGAGCTCCTCCCAAATGGCAGACCTCCTCACTCTATCTCTGGGTGAGTGCCCAGCCACCATGCATAGGAAGCTCATTTCATCTGTTTTATTCGTGATATCGTTCTTCGGGTCCCCATGGGTGAGGGTAGTAACGTAGATCGACTTGTAAATCCAGAGCTTTGCTTTTCGGCTCAGCTCTTTCTTCACCACAACAGATCGATGCAGTGTTCTAATTATTTCAGACGCTGCAACAATTCATTTGTCGATATCCTGCTTCATCCTCTCCAATTCACGAACAAGACCCCGAGTTACATAAACTCCTACTAAGTCCATATAATTCCTCATTTGTCCAGGAGTGATCCATTGTGAAAAAAGGCTTCAAAGTGTTCTTCTGGACAGTGTATTTGATTATTGCGATGATCTGACTTCCATCCCAAAATTATTTTCAATCTGATAGAAAATTATTGATCATTATTTCGGATAGAAGTAGAAACATCTCGATCATCAAATACACTGTCCAGAAGAACACTTTGAAACCTTTTCTACAATAAACTCCTACGCTTAGGTCAGGACTCTGTCCCTGACCTGAAGGGGAAAGTCCACCCTTCCCCAGGTGAGGGCCATGATTCCTATCCCAGTCGCTTCACACCACAGCAAACCGGTCCGGTGAGAGTTGAAGCTCAAGGTCCGATGAAGCCAACAGAATACATCCAAAAGTGGAAATTTGTTGTTTCATCTTCTCAACCGTTTATCCTGAACAGACTAGGCTGGGGTGCCGGAGCCTATTATGGCTGATTTCAGGCGAGAGGCAGGATACACTTCGAACAGGTTGCCAGTCTGTTTCGGGGTCACACACACACACACAGACAACCATCCACACACACATCCATTTCTTAATTGTGGAAGACTGTGATCCAGATATTACTTAAAATGACAATAACAGAGGCTTTTATGGGGGTTCAGGTTTATATAAATACATATTTTAATAATAAGACACACATTATCTGAATAAACTTAAACATTTTATATGAAAGAAAATAAATGCACCGTTTTGGCGCCCTCTAACGATAGTTATGAGCTACTGCATGTACACAGAGGCTGCAGAGAGAGAGGGAGAGAGAGGGAGACAGAGGAGGGGGTCTTTCTCACATTTCCAGATTTCTCGCAGCCTTGTCCTCCACGCCGCTACCTCCTCACAGCCCCACTCAACAAGCCGAAACAACAACGTGCACTCAACGTGCTCCCTAACCTGCGTGCGCCTCCATTGCTTCTCCAAAAAGGTGAGTAACTGCGTCGGTCCTCGCTCCGAGAAAAACACCGAGTAATTCCCGTCGGTCTCCCAGGCCGGGCTAGTGTCTGGCGCAGACGGAGATGAGGCCAACCCCCCCTCCTTCTTCCCTTCCTTCCACCCCGATAGGAAACATAAAGCGATATTTTGGAGGATTCCAGCTTCTCCTCATATGGCGGCGGAGAAGGAAAAGAAAAGCTAGCCTCATTGTTACCGGCGATCAGATCGAAGTTTGGACTCGGGATCGAGCGATTTTGACCGCTGTTAACACCGGAATAGTTTATTAAGTCGTCTGTGTAATGTTAGCCTGTAGCCAGCAGCTTGTTTGTGTAAGTTTGTGTTGTGTTGTTCCTTATCTAATGGTCTCCTCAAGTTGTTCTGTTGGGAATCAGACACGCATGGTAACCATACCCCTGCTGTAGCAGCATCTCTCAAACCATTCCATGATCAGGTTCAAATAAGCGTTTAATATCTCAAAGTGTGCATGTCTGCACATGACAAGAGAATAAAACACAACTATTACCTCCACACTGGCTCTAAATACAGTGTGATTTGCAGAGATTTGGTTTGATTATCATCTGTAATAACAGCATGTTTGTTGGGATATTATGCATTAGATTAGCATGACCCACAGGAATCCTTTACAGCTTATTAGACATGCATATCAAGAGCTTGTGGATCAACATCAATAAGGTCAGTTTAATTATTGCACATCAGTTTTTTTTAAGTTTTGGGGGGATTATGATCCATAAAGAAGATCTGGTTTACTCTTATTCCAGAAAAAGTCACGCTCACCTAGTGTCCTGCATATCTATTGTATCTGATAAATACTATAAACACTTGGAAAGAGGGGGCAGTTCAGACCTGCCTAAAATCCTTTCCCTTGGGGTATAGGAACATACAAGCACTCCTAAAGTAAGAGATTACTGAAGAAGAATGACTCACGCTTTAAATGTATTTGGCAAAGTCACAAGGACTTTTCCCTTTGGTTTGCCCTCAGCTGCAAAACACATTCTTGCAACTGCAATGTGCTGTCCTTCTGGGTACATGAGATTTATCTTCTCAGTGCTTTGCATTATTGTTATTATTCCCCCGAGCCATGTGTTGTTTATCATATGTTCTGTCCTGCATTTGTTAGATGAGAGGGGATGAAGAAAAAAAATACAGCTTATTCCATTTGGAAATTACATTTAAAAAAAAATTGTGGATTGTTGCTGTCATTTGTTTGTCAAATTTGCAAAGAGATGAATCTTAAGTTGTGATCTGTTTGTTCGTGCCAACTATTTGTCTGGTTGTTTTAAAGCTCCATCTGACTGCTCCCACTGGCTGCCAAACACACTGTGATCTGGCGCTTTCGGCTGATGAAGGGCTGCCACTGCTGCTGCATCCATTTGATCAAATATCAGCGTCTTTTCACTTAGATATTCCTGCAGAATGATGCAGCCGAGTTACAATGGCTTCATGTAAAGGCTGATAAAGTACTACGGGTACGATAGCGTATGATGAATTGCATCGGTGAGTGGCATTTGAGCATTTTGACAGGACGAGAAACACTGAGGCGGTTTGTTTAGGTTCTTTAGAGCTGTTGTCAATCTGAGTTTTTGCTTTTTTTTCCTCTTCTCCATCACAACACAGAGTAGGATGTGGATTTAATTGTGTGCAGTAAGTCTACCATCACATTTAATGCCGAACAGAGTAATTGTCAGGAGCTACAGGGGCACGACATGCCAGCTCTTGTATTTTTCCATGTCAGTGGCCCTCGTAGGCACTCTCCGTGTGAGGGGAGCAGACCTCTCTTTAGAGTGCGACTGAAGCCAGGCATCTTTCCAAAACTTGATCCCCCCTCCAACCTTCTCTGCTGGGTATAAGCGCTTCTTTGTGTCTCATCATAGTTCTTATTCATATACAACATCTACTACTATTCCGCTTTCCAATTTATTACTGGAATTTGCAATTCAAAGTATACTAAATAAATGCTTCTGCGTGACAAAAAAACTCCCATTTCTTTAATAAATCAAGCTGATGGATTAAAATGTAATAATGCCTCCTGGTGAGCAGGCGGTATGTTAGTATTTCAGCTTAGTATGTGTATATGTGGTATTCTTTGGGCTTAGGTTGTGCTGTCGTGAGGGGTATCAGAGTAGCAGCAGAGTAAATACATTTCAAACAGCTCAGCAAAACCGAGTATTAGCGAATGATCCGATACCATCTGTAATCCTCAGGAAAACCTGGAGAGTTGTTTTTGAGTGGTGCTAGTCTCCGTCGGACAGTTGGCAGGCATTGGGGGTGTCCACATGTGTGACTGGCTGGCTAAGTTAACGGTGGGACTGAAATGCTACAGTATGCAGGCAGATCAGATTACTGAACGATTAGCCATGGCCTCTTATTCACGGCACAGGGAAATGATTTTCCACTGTCATAATTCCCTGGACTGAATTGCGTTGCCCGGTGATTCACTCACGGGGTACTATAGGCCTCAGTGTTGCTTGGCATAACTCTGAAGACCCTCTAGAGAACAGAGCTATGGTAGAACATTTCAGCAAAATAAAAGTTTTGCAGTTTGAATTTTTGCAAGTTCTATTGCTAACTTGTAACCAATAATTCATAGTGCAACCCAGAGCAAACAATGGATGTGCAGTTGTATTTTAAGCTGGAGCCACAATCCCAGAACTCTTAACTGTCCTCAGACTATGTGACAGATGTCTGAAACGAGAGCACATGACAAACGGGGGATGAGACAGTCACAAATCACACAGAGCTCTGGTGGAATTTTACCGAATGGAAACAGAAGGAGGGGGCTTAAGGGTGCTAGATAGTTAAGGTAGGACCCTGTTTCCAAGGTGCTGAGCCCCCTGCCCCCGAGGCTGGAATCTGATACATTCCGGAGGCTCCCGTATCCAGACAAATAATGGGGTTATGTGGTGTCGCATTTCATCAGGTGATGCATGGCAGAAGAGCTTGGAACGTAAGAACTGCTGTATGTCATAGGCTCTGAGATGACCAGCTCCGGTTGCTTGAGGGATCAGGAAGTGCGCCAGGAGAGTTTGTAGGGTCATGTGAGATATGGATTTATCTCATTAGCAGACTACTGGTTATTTTCCATAGCTTATTCCCCTCACTAGTCTTACTGATAATCATTTTAGCTGTGGAGCGCACGCTCTGATTTTTCATAAGAAAGGTTCTATTCTTGGGCCCCTTTTGTTTTCTATTTTTATTAATGATCTTCCTCAAGCTATTTCACATTGTTCTGTAAATCTTTATGCTGACGACACCGTTATCTACACGTCTCATTCTGATCTTTCATTTTTACAAACTAAGTTGCAGTTTGATTTTGATTTAGTCCAAAACTGGCTGTTAAACAATCAACTTCTTTTAAATATGAAAAAATCTTGCTGTTTACTTTTTGGTACCCATCAGAAATTACTTAATTGCTCTAATCTCACAATAAAGTTCAATAATGGTTTCCTAATGCTAAATACCGACCGTGTTAAATATCTTGGTCTCTGGCTGGACTCTGAGCTTAATTTTAAACCTCACATTGATCATATTATTAAAAGAACATATGCCACATTAAGTCCTCTTTTTCGATCTTCTAATTGTTTTACATTTGATGTTAAAAAAAGAATACAGTAATTACCCAGTTAGTTTTACCAATTATTGATTACGCAGATACAATATATCAAAATACATATGCCTCATATCTGAAACCGTTGAATGTTCTCTTCAATACACTTTGTAGATTTATTTTAAATTGTCCTTATCTAACTCATCATTGTTTTTTATTTGATCAACTTAACTGGTTACAGCCTTCCCAGAGGCGTCAACTACACTGGATTCAACTCATTTTTAAATTTAATTATTTTTCTTGTTCCTATTATCTGAAGCAATTTTTAGTTCCAGTTGCCTATTCATTCTCACTTAGGAGTACTCACTGTCTCACCTTTTCAGTTCCACACATTCACAAAGAAGTCGGTCGTAGAGCGTTTCAACATAAAGCTCCCTCGGACTGGAATAAGTTGCCCACCTCGTTAAGATCCATGACATCATTTAGTTTATTTAAGTCATCTTTATTCACATATTTGAAAACCTCCTGTCAATGTCATTAGTTGTTTTTTTTTTTTTTTTTTTTTTTTTATCATAACCTTATTTTAACTTTAGTTACATTGAAAATGTTTATTTTGTGATTTCTTTATATGTATATATTAAGCAAACTTCTTATATTGACTGTTTATTTTATCATTTTGATTGTTTATATGTGTATTTGCATATATGTTTGTTTTTATATATATACTTTTATTTATTTTCTTTCTCTTTATGACCTATTGGTAGCTGGTGTGAAGGTGAAAGTCTGGAGCGAGTTTGTTTGTTTGTGACTGTGGTTTTTTTGTTTGTTTGTTTTACTTATTTGTTTTACTTATTTGTTAAACTGTATTGTAATGTTGTTTTTGTTGTTTTGTGGACCCCCTTGAAAATGAGATGTCACATCTCAAGGGGCATTCCACCAATAAACTATTCAAACTATTCAAAAACAAAAAAAATTGGCCGACATAGAAAAAAAAAGTAAAGAATAGAACGCAATTTTATTTTAGAACGCAGTTTTATAGAGGGTTTTAAGACTGAGGTTTCAAAGGAAAACGCCACTGTTTGTTCATAACCAAATATATGATTCCGTCATTTGAGATGACCTTAAGTTAAGAAAGCCATTAAGTTATCTTTTAGCTTGGCACTATGTAACCATTAAGATCCAAACAGATTCATTTAGAAGCCATCAGTCACTTCCATGTTTTGCCTATTTAAAGGCGGTTACATTAATAGTTACATGAGTAAGAATGTTGTTTGGGGTCTTCTAAATTCATCTCTGTTTGAATCCCAATGCTGACTGGGTGCAAAGCCAAACGCTAACTTAGTCATTGGATTCTTCAGAAGGATGGAGACATGTTCAAAATGAGGAAATAACATTGAAACATGGAAAGACCAATGTTTGTTTCTTTAAAATTTCCAACAAACTTGTTAAATTTCATTTTCTTTTTTAAGTTCACTTTTCAGAAAAATGTTCTCTCTAGACTTTTGAGCTGAAGGCTTTTTTTTTCTTTTACTTTGAGACACATGAAAAGAGCTGTTTTATTTAGTGGCCAAAAAAGTAAGCCATTGGGTGTTAATGGACTTCACCTCAGCCATTTCGAGGGACCCTCAAGGCATTGTGCATCCACGTGCTCGGCTCGGCTTGCTCTTTAATGAAGCCAATTTCAGTTACTGAGATTTGGACCACTGTGCTTCACTGCTGGATGTTCTAACCTGGTCCTCAGTATGAGTGGTATCAGTCACTGGATACAATTACATTTTTACATCCATACTTATATTTGAGACTATGTTTTTTGTCCGACTCGGGTATAAGAAGAGTGCTTGTGTTGGATTTGTGTTGAATTGGGATGTATAGTGTGTTCCTGCTGAGACCAGTGAGTGACTTAGCTTTGTTTGAGGATTTTTTGAGCTGCATAACAGGAAAGCTGTGATAAAGCCAACCTGCCAGTGGATGTGCAAATGTTCTGCTGTGTGTGCACGGTCGACTTTAAAACTCACATCATAGAATCCAAAGTTCAGGGATGTGAACTCAGGAGGAAGACAGGTGGAGGGGGTTGGATGTTTATACAGTTGTCTGGTGGCCTCAGCAGTGTGTGGTGCACTGCAGATACCACGCACACAACACACTCCTACTACAGAAGTGTGTGTGTATCCCATGTATGGCTCATTTTAAACACATTTGTTGGAAAAGGTAACCATCAAGTGCAGAAGTGGAAGTGTGACCCACATTGTAGGAAAGTTCTACATAAGTATACTGTATATTTTTTTTTATGCAGCATTTTTTATACAAATGCTAACCTAACATGAACAGTTCACGACAAGCAACACACACCATATAGAAGCTGAAATCTTGCAAATTTAATCCCACAGTAACAGAAAAGATTCATCAGCGGTCACAACTAATCAGTGCTCCATATAAAATTCAAAAAGATCGGCTTCATATGGGATTACAAGAGGTCAACTTGAAAAAGTGGTTCATAAGAAGTCAAACATGGATTAATCTCTCCAGACTGAACACTCTACCATCTCAGATTTTTTAACTCCTACATACCTAGACTCCATATTTTTATGGAATGTTTATTTTCATGTGAAGAATTCCTACCTTCGTTTTGAATTGTCCTTTAATATTTGTCCAGGGATTGCCATCAAAAAATAGCCAATCAGCCAAATTTGTTGCATTTACAACAATTTTAATTAATGTGACTCGTCCCCGCTAAATAAACCAATAAATAATTAAACAAGCAACTCCTAAAGTTCTCCATATGTGTACATCAGACCGGTTTAGACACTCCTTTTTCCAATCCCGTAAATGCTCATTCTGACACATACTACCCAATTTCCCACCAGACGTGATTTTTTTTTTTTGTGTGTGTGTGTGTTTTTAAATTTTCTTTCTTCCAAATGCTTTGTACTACGGACCTCCCAGATTGTTCTGAGTTTTAAACCATCTGCTGCAACAAAAAACAAGTCAGGAGTTGTTGCTGTCTTTCATGTCCGCCCCCACTCCACCCCCTGTCTAAGCCAAACAACAGAGGAGGTTGTAGGGTTGAAGCACCGCAGTTCATTATTAGTTCACCTTTTAAAAAAAATTTGCCAATTAAGTTGCTGTGAATTATTATAAAATTAGATCGATTTAAATGGAGAAAATTTCTGTAACGTTGAACAGCTTTGAAGTCTGTGTTTTTAATTATATGGTTTTAGATGATTTTTATAATAAAAGGGTAATAACTCTTTTTTTTTTTACATTTAATTAAAAGGGGGAACGTTATGAGTGAGATGACGTTTTTTTTTATCTAAAACATATAGAGATAATTTGTAACTGAATTTTTTGGGGTTTGTTAAAAGAACTATTGAAAACCAGGTGCACCTCCGGTAGAAGATTTAGCTGCCTGGTAATAAGTCAAATTTTTTAATTTGTTTGCTTTTCAGAATTGCCACATACCAAAACTTTAAAAAATAAATGCTATGTTGAATATTTTCAAAGGTTTAAATGATAAAAATGCCCAGAAGGGAGTTGGATTACTTAATTGTGCTGCGATGCAACAAGTGAGGGTATTATCAGCATAATTATTTAGCAGTGATGTTGATCTTTGCCCCCTGTCTCAACTGCTCATCCTGAGGCTTGAAAAGCATCAAATTTATGGTCTGATTCTGTCTGGAAACTGATGGTTTGTGTTTACCAGCCAAAGTTAGCTCGCAGCGCGGTCACGATGAGCAGCGATCCTCACAAGATTGAGAAGCGTACACCTACACAAGGTTGTCCATGAGTTTCATTTATTCTTTGTTAGCTTGTGATGATAGAGGCTTTTGATGATAGCACAACAGCTTGGAAAAGTCCTGTTTTAATGCCCTTCCACTTCACAGCGTCATGGCATTCCACCTGGAGTAGAATTTAGCGAGGGCATCTGGTGCCCAGTTCCCCTGCTCTCGTCTTTATTTCACCTCTCTCTTAACTGTTTGCTCCAGAGAAGAACCAAACCACCCCAGCTTAGCGGGTCATCTGGTATTCAGGCAGCATCCATCTGCGAATGTGTTTAACTTTACTGCAAACAAAGCATTGTGGCATGCAGGCATTACATCAAACCAGCTCAGCTCTGCAATCTAACCTAATTGCTGACTGGAAAGTATAAGTGAGATATGGATCATCTCCATTTCAGATCAGTGTGTTTGTTTGGACAAAGTGACCATAGCTGACGGCATACCTACTTTCCATTTTGAATCACTGAAGTGGAAAGG
Source organism: Neostethus bicornis (assembly GCA_902685375.1). NCBI lineage: Eukaryota > Metazoa > Chordata > Actinopteri > Atheriniformes > Phallostethidae > Neostethus > Neostethus bicornis. The sequence continues at coordinate 12,573,720 of LR738561.1, forward strand.
ATTGTAATGGTCTATGCAGCCCCTGGTGCGCCCCTTCAGTGATCCGTGACAATAAGTCTGCCCAGCCTGCTGTCTCATCCATCCCCGTGTGGTGGGGAGGTGTCAGAGCGTCGAGCTGGTCCTTGTCTGTGCTGGACAGGTGTTGGCAACCCGGAGGTCCGTACCTGCACAGCTTGGCCACCTAAACGGAAGGAAGCTTGGAGACTTTGAATGACAGCAGGATAAACGAGTTTTCCTTGGCCAAGTTTTCGTGCACTTTTATTTAGGGAATGAGAAATCTTTGCAGCTTGGAGCAGGGATCATCATGACGGTCAGGTTGCGTGACTGCAGGTTGTCCCAAGCCGAACGTGTCACAGCAACCGGCATTGGGTCTTTACAAGGCTTTAAAGGCTGTGTGGGGCTAAATTGATAAGAACTTTAGCAGGGCGTACGAGGCTGCAAAGACAAACAGTAACCCTGCCTTCTGTGAAGTGGCCCGATCTGTGTGTTGAATGGGACACAGGTGTCCAGACTGTGCTGTGTGTGCCTGGTCAGAGGTCTGTGTTTGTTTTCCCTCAGTAATTCTCCCCACCCCATGTCTCTACTGCAGCTCGACCTATTAGGCGGAGTGGAGCCCCCACTTTTCCTCCCTTAGTTGTGGGATGAACTCTGGTCAGAAATCTGATAAAGAAATTTATGACGACTTCCTGCAGCACACTACTGTGGCCATGCGCTGAGCAAAACCAATGTATAATAGCTTCCCTGTTCTTTTTTTCCTCCTTTTCTTTCTTTTCTTTATCCATTCGTTGCTTCTGATCTACCCAGCAAAGCAGCCATTTGAAGTTGGCAAGGCTCTGGCTTTACTGCTGAGACCTCAAAGTGTTTATGTGACAGGTAGAGAAGAGCTTGAGGGGAGTAACGTGACTCGACCGTAATCCACAACCTCCACCATCTTCCCCCCGTCCACACCCTCATTTCCCTCTTCTCTTGTGCAGGCCTTCTGTCCTGACGTCACTCCTCTAAGCTCCCTTTTGTCGAGTAATAGCCCGAAGGTGCGTTTTGAGGTTTGAGGAAAAGGCCCGAAACAGCAACCCAACTCTGCACTGCATCTCTGAGAGTGCAACAGGGTGAGGTAATGGCTTGTTAACCCCTCCACCACCTCCACGTTTGTGTGTCTCTCCATCCACAGTGGCTACTATCCACCACCCCGATCTATTGTTCGAGTTACCCTGTGGCCTCCCCAGATGGCTAAGCTTGGGAGCAGGTTTATGAAAACCACACAGTTAATATCTGGCCTACATAGCTGACTCCCACCCCTCTGCTACCTCTCAAACTCTGCTCTCATTTCTCTGCACCACCCTCTGTGCCATTGTTTCTGACGCCTTCTGAGTACCCTGTTTTATTTCTTTATTTTGCTCATCTTTTTAAATTCTGGAATCCATTTCTTTTGCCCCCTGGGCACAGTGGATCATAGCTAGAGACAGTGTAGCAAATTAAATTTGGTCTCTTTTTTTTTCTTTCTTTCTTTCCCCCCCTCTCGCTTCTTATAGACCCGGGCACGATAGAACAGTAGAAGAAGAATGAAGCTGCAGGAAAAAAACCATTTCCCATGCATTGCTTCTCTTTCCTCAGGGTCTCCATTGGAGCAACACCAACACCTCTATCGCTTCTTCTTTAATTTTCTTTTACTTGCTGTTTTCCACGCACAGTCTAACCTGAAGGTCTCACCGCTCGTGCTACCACTGCCAACACAGTCTGACCCACTTTATTAGTTTGGCTCTTGTGAATCATTAATCGAGGTTATCTAACTGTTCCCGTAATGATTCGGCTGTGACTCGTGTGTCAGAGACTTTCTGTAACCATCACGCTGCACCTACATGCTGCTTCCTCTACACATTTGTTCTCTATCATAACATCTCAAATAGCAAAAGATGAGAAAACATTGTTCCTCAAGCTCGACTATATGTTTAATAGGTGTGCTGTGCACTGTAATATGTCATTGTGTCAGAGCACAATGCGAGGACTAAGTGCCCTGAATGCAAATTAATCTTGTGGGATGGCAGCCGCTGAATAGAGTGTGGTTTTGGGGAGAGAAGGGAGGGTTCGAGGGAGGGCTAATAGTGGCGACAGAGGAGTGAGGGAGAGAAAAGGAGCATGTGAGAAGAAGGAGGGGGTTTGAAGGGATGGGTTGTAGTCATAGCCAGGCCCATTCATCATGCAGTGCCTGCTGGGATGCGCCGGGGTCAGTCCCGCACAACACAATTACAGCCTGTTCTGGTGTGTTATGCTCGGCACCGCTGTGTTCCGACTCTGTTCTGTTGTCTTTTGTTAGGTCCTCTCTGTTCCAGTTCTCGTTTCCCTGTTTGCATGTTTTCTTCTTCCTTCATTAAGTGGCATGCCTCATCTCTTTCTTCTGTTGCATAGTTTTGAACTAGAGCTATCACCAAAGCACCCGCTTTGAAGTGAACATCTCTTAATTAGCAGCTCGTTTGTTGCTGTTTTCTTCAACTTTGCCTCTTGAACGATCTTTTTATTTCTGTTTCAATGTTTTTCTCTTTTTTATGGTGCACGGTTAGGTATTCCTCAACCTTTACTCCACAAAAAAATCAAAGGCTCTGCATTGATTTATGCGATCGACAGGCCCCGTTGAACGTGAGATGTAAGGAAGCATGTTGTTTCTCCTTCCTGCATCCATTAGTCTACAGATGTTTCCAGAAATTTTTTTTACATGTGCTGTGAGATGTAAAGCTCTTTGACAACATGTCTGGTCATAAGGCTATATGTTTTCCTGTCTGTAGTCGTGCTGTAAAAGATATGTCCTTCTGATGAAAACATCCCAGACGGTCCGGCAACATCAGCTTGAGCCACATTTTTGTTTAAGTGCAATGTTGTCAGGCTCTACATCGCTACCACAGCATCTGCCTGTTTGTCTCCGCTGAATACAAATTTGTTTTGTAGATTAATCATCTAACTGCCTTTGATGCATGCTATCACATTTATTTAGTCCCTGGTATTTGGTGTTTATATTAAAGGAGTCTGTTTGCTTTGCTGAGTTCAGTGACACCGTGGTTGATACTATGTAGTTAACCACTTTATCAGAGTTGTTTTTAATTGCTCATTGAAAAGGAATCTCTTACTTTCACAGGAAAATTGTGGCTCATCAGCTTTCTTTGCACGCCATCACCCAGTAATTCTCCACAGCTAACCCGTTCTTGCTGAACTCCATCTCAAACCACTATATAATAAGACTGATCTGAAATTTTCGGTTTAAATGAAATTAAAGTCATTTAAAATGTCTTTGAGATGGAAATATTTTAACTAGCAAACCCTTGCTTGCTTGTTGGACTGATTTGCTGCTGATCATGAAGCGACTGGGATTGGAATCATCAGTGCCTCCAAATCCAAGACCTTAGTCCTCCCACGGAAAAGTGTGGCACAGAGTCCTGGCCTAAGTTGAGGATCTTGGGGTCTTGTTCACAAGTGGCCGAAGGATGCAGAGGGAGCCCGACAGATGGATCAGTGCGGTGTGTGCAATAATTAAAGTATTACTCTATTAATCCCTCACCGGGGAATTTTGTGTGCTGCTCTCCTTACACCGCAGCAGGCTGCCCTTCGACGGCACCAATGGTGGGAGAAACGGGGGTTAGGTGTCTTCTCCAAGGACCCTAGACTTAGGCTAGACTAGAATTAGGATGCTACATTGGTCTGTTGTGTTGAAGAATGGGCATGTCCCACCAGGAGGAGACCTTGAGGTATGCCTCGGAACACTCCCAGGTGAGCTGGAGGATGTGGCTGGGGGAGGGATGCGTGGGCTTCCCTGCTGAGGCTGTCACCCCTATAACCCAGTACCAGATAAAGCGGTACACAACAGAAAAGAACCCTTGCTTGTAAAATAAACTTTGCCTAAGTTATAGACAACAAAATCCAGTGCTTCAGTTCATATAAATTTAACTGATTTTGTGCTTGGTTTTATTTTTAATTTCCTTTTTTAATGAGTCACAGTAAAAAAGTACCTTCAATATTTTTACACACAACAGAAAAAAATATATGTACACAAAAGTTTGTCTTGTTAGTTATAAGTTTTCTTATTTTTAAAGCATTAAAATGCAGTAAAAATAGTTATTTGTAATAAAAAAGACTGTAGAAAATAATGATTTATTATTACCAGTTTTTATTTAGTTGGTTTTAGATCGTTGTCATTGAACAACTTTTGGGTTTTGGAGCCGTCTTGTAATTAACTTGACATAAAACACAGGAAACCAAAACAGTCGTCTACAGTAGAAAATAAAAACTTCTTTTTTGAAATTATTTGAGGTTTTCATTCCACAGATTTGCTTCAAAGCAGTATCGCATTGTGTTTAAATCCCACGCTGTATTTTCCTATTGAAAAGTAAACAGAAGGAAACGGCAGAGCCCTCCTGCTTGGATGGTGGCCTGATCCAGAAGAATTTCTAGGAAGTTTGAACATCGAAAGAATGAAAAATTTTTGCCAAAAAACTGCAAAAAACACCAAACATCTGGAAGTTATTTGAACAATGAGTTGTAACTGTGTCAGACTGTTTCAGTACTGTGCTCTGCAGACTTTGTGAATTTTTTCGCCTCTTTTGTCAACATCTTGGATATCACAGAAAGACCGCCTTGGCATTCTTAAATTTAATATCCAGCTGGAAACCCACTGCTGACCCTGCGCGTAATAAAAACTGTTAGTAGATTGTCAGATAAGCATCTTAGACTTTATACTCATTCAGCCTTAAACCTGACAGATTTTAATGCTATCCTCTTTCAGACATGTCAGCTGTTACTGGCTTTGGCCTAATGCTTTGACCCTACCTTTTAAGGTTCACAAGTAGACTTTAATAATGTTTAGATATCTTGGTATCCCTCAGTTCCAGTCAGCAATAAACCAAGTAAAACTGACAAAACCTGTGTTTAGTGGCTTTTGAGTTCATTCTTTGTCACTCCTGCTATTGACAATAAATCTATCTGTGTTGCATTGGAAAAGTTCTATCCTGGTCCCAAAGCGGCAGGGTTGTGAGTACACCTGCACAAATGCCATCCAAACCTGCAGACGCTGCAACCTGTCTGTCTTCAAGTTGTCTTTTTGCGTGGCGTAATGAAGCTCTGGAGAAATGACGACACGCCTCACATTTCACTCCTCGCCTAATTGTGTTGATGTGAATGCTGATATTGTGGCTGCTAATCTTCCCTGTGAGAGGAAATGGTGGAGTCATCAAGGGACACAAGACTGCTAATTAGACTTGCGTATAGGTTTATGTTTGAGTAGAAAGGCGGGGCGCAACTGAGGCCTGTCAAAAAGTACACCAGAAGAAATAAAGCAATCTTTTCTGACTCAAATTCATTTTTTGGATTAAACAAAAGGTTCTTTTTTTAAAAATGTTTTTAAAGTTGTGGCCGTGAGTGTGACTCATGTGCTCCAAATGCTGTAATGGGTCCTACTTATTAATGAAGAAACTGCAGCATGGTGGGGAGAAATATGGACTCTGTGGGAGTTGTTTTGGAGGGGATGATGAGGGCCTTAATGCAGGGTATCCTGAATAACCCCCGTCACCCTCTACATGATGTTATCACGAACCAGAAGATGACCCGTAGTAACGGACTGAGCGCTTCAGGAGGTTGTTCATCCCATCAGCCCCCAGGCATTTTAATCGGTTAGATGTTTCTGGAAGGAACTTTTATTATTTATTTAGTGTGTACAGGTTGTGCGATTTCTGTTGCTGCTGGACACCAGAATTTCTCCTGGGAGATTAATAAACTTTTATAAATCTGTCTAAAGATCTTTCATTTTTTACCATAGGACACGTTCCCATCACATCAAATCTGTTTCAAATAATCTGAAATTTACATATTTTAAGTTTGCTCGCAAAGTTTTTTCATTTTGCAATAATGCAGTTATTTACCATCCTTTGACAGGGAATGCAAACGTTTTACTTTTTTGGACCTTTTATGGTCTCCTGACTGTAAGAACAAGATTATGAATAAAAAAAGCAAAACGAGGTTCCCTGCATGGAGCTTGTTTTTCCTGTGGAATTAGGGTGAGGACCTCTCCAAACTGGAAAGAACTCTGAGTTGAACTGTTGCTCCTTTGGGTAGAGAAGAGCCAGATGAGGTTGTTCAGTCATGTGTGCCCAATCCTGGATGTCTCACTGAGGAAGTGGAGAGGAGAGTGTAATAGAGCCATGACTCGCCAGTTTGGTACACCTGCTGGAAGATGTGGCCATGCGAAGGAAGTCCTTGATTTTCTGCTAAGCCTACTAAATGCTTTCTGGATCTCTGAAGATGAAAAAAAAAATCTTAGGAATTAGTGATAAATGTTTTAAAGTACCATTACATGTGCTGTCAGGAGGAATTAAATTGCTTTTTAAAAAAAATTGACAGGAGGGCTAATTTGAATTGAAAAGAACACAAAATTCATTACATTTATTTTTCATTTTCCCTCATCTCCTGTTTTTCCCGCTTGGCTCCTTCCACTCACTGGCCGTTAAACAGTAATGTTAACCTCATCTCCGCTCTTCTGTCCTCAGATGACCTGCTAGTCATCGCTTGTGAGAAGTGGTCAAATGTTCTGCTGCTTCGGGTGAACAACCCTGCAGGAGTTCTTAATGCATTTCGACTTCTCTCCTTGTGGGTGGGTGGATTGGATAATATATTAATATCATGTTTCGAGCTGTCACGCCCTACTTGGATTGGGAAGCACTATGCCAGCAAAAAAATTCTGCAGAGTCATACACTGGTAGGCGTATTTTTTCCCCTTTCGCAAAGAATGCTTTAGGCATTGTTTGGATTTTATTTTAGATTCCAACTTATTGCAGATGACATCCACCCCCTCCTCTCATCCCCAACATTTACCGCCATCAGTGCCTGCAGCGGTTGCATTTATCTGTCTGATAAAGGCACCCCGATTACCCACGCTTCAGTCACTTGAAGGATAAATCGTGATGGAAACTTGTATTCCCCAGGGTATGTGGGGGTAAATGCAGACCCTCCGTTGGCTCAGCTGTTTCCTTCCATGCCGACGGGAAGGGCACAGCACGCCTCAGTTGGAGGAGTTACAGGGCACGGCAAGACTTCTAATGCTCAAGAAGGGATTTAATCTTTCTTTAAGCCCACGTTTTTATTGTTGTTGTTGTGTTTAATAATTCAACTTTTGTAGAATTTCTTTTCTCTACAGATAAAGATGTAAAACACAAGGTGCCTTAAAATATTTCTATGATTAACTTCTAGTTTGCATGTTTTTTTTAAGACGTGGTTAGTGGTAATGGTTTTTAATGGCCGCAGCAGCTTGTCTGAGGTCGGCCGCTTTGTACTCTTTATGGCAATTTTATTCATCCCCTGAGTCAAGCTTTGGATTTTTATGTGTTTTGACTTACGAGTAGTCAACATGATTGCTTATGATGCAAACAGTGGATGTAATGAGCAAATGATAAGTTTTTATAAAAAGTTATTGTTCACATACATAGTTATTTTATTAGGGCGTCACATGACTGACAAAATATCTACTTGCAATTTTTTTGTCTTAATATTGCAAAATCTATTTAATATTTACCACATTTGGTTTTTTTACAAGCTCTTTTACAACAAATTATAAATTGTTAACTATTAAAAATAGTAAAAATCACCTGTCCTGATAGTTTTAACCATTAAACTTTAAAGCTACGAACAACATTATCATTTTATCATTATTTACTCCTGTGTGAAGCTAATGGACATTTTAAAATGTTTGTTTTCAGGTGTAATTTGTCCCTCTTGTGAAATTTTAAAACAGATTAACTTGCTAATTAGGGCTCAACCTGCTACGGCCAACATGAAGGCGAGCTGCGAATGACCTGACAAATCAGTTGGCTCCTGAGAATATACACAGAGACACTGATGGACCTAAATATGTAAGAAAAATTTTAGAGTTTTGCAATTAACTAACTGCCAATGTTTACATTCTGTCGATCATGTTTAGGCTTTACCATGTCAAATTTAAGTTTTTACCAAAGCCCAGTTATTATTATAGTTCACGTTGTTGGTGAGATGTGGGCACGAGCCTCTTTATGGTTCCTGCAATGTGTGGAGTGAGGCATACTGTGGCATCACAGATGGGCAAACACCCTTACATTTTCCCTCTTCGTTAAAAAGATGCAAACACCCCAATTTATTTCAGCAACTCAGCAGATTCTGTATGCATCCTGCTTTAGTTGGCATGCTGGACCCTTTACTCATGGTGTGTTTGTGTGATGTATTTAAACTGCTGACAGAATATTGTAATACAGAGGTCGACTCTGGTTCGACCAGAGTTCCTCCTTCATCTTTCTGGAAATCAGCACAGAGTCCATTAGTGGCATATGTCCTCAAACAGAGAGAAGGTAGTTTATGTGCCTTCACAGTGGGTTATATGATCCCGCAGGCTGCAGATGGCAAGCCTTATGTGAGAAAAAATGTTTACCCTTGTGAGTGTGTGAATCTCACAGCACACTGGCCCAACAGACCATGCTTCTTTACTGTTCAAACTTCACGGAACAATGATCCATAAGCACAACTTTGTTGCAAGCCAAGCAGCCCCTCATGCGTAGGGATTTAGACAATGAGCTGCAACCTAATATTCATCATAGAAGCTGTCCTCTCAGCTGGACAAATAATAGAGGTATTTACATGCTGCAGGTTGAAAGAGACTGGCAACAAAGTGGAGCAATGTCGAGATTTTTTTTTTTTTTTTTACTAAATCATGCTAAACAATAACTTGAAAGGTGTCATTGTTAAATCTGTTTGCTTAGTTAAAAGGAAAGTCTCCTATTGTGTATGTTTTTAATTCACCACAAAAAAGTCAGAGAAGTCCGTCTGAATGAAGGTATTTCCTTTCAACAGAACGATAACTAGACCAAGGTGAATTGAGATGATTTCCGTCTGATTTCTAGTAAAAACATGCCTTCAAAAGTGCAGAAGATAGATCTTCAATTTAAAATTATAACTAGTACCAAAATAGCTTCTAATAACAAGTGCAGTTGTAAATTAATTATGGTTCTCAGTGGCCAAATTGGGCTAGAAAAAAATAGAGCGACTCACCCAGTAGCCAGATGTGATTGGCTCCAGTGGTGACTGCACTATATAACTACAACTGGTGCCTCTTAATCTGTTTCTTTCTAGCACCTATTAAAAACAACCAGTTTTATTGCTCAGTGTTTAACTTTACACAGTTTGTCCTTTGAAGGAAACTATAATAAAACAGTGGCGCAAATATAGCGGCCGTCATCTATTTGAAACCCCAGCAACCCAACAAACTTCATAGAAACACAACCTTCCCATCTTGAAATAAAAACATTAATTTGAACTAGTTTATTGTTTGATTTATGTTGAGACGTGTGTATTTTAATTCAATTAAGTTCAAAATATTTTATTATTACTACTGGAGAAATTTGAGCGTCTGGTAGCACTTCAAGCAATTCAAGAGAGAGTGGTGAGCTCCGAAGAAACTCTGCTCCAAAAAATAGTTGCTGGGTGGTGCCGAGTGGGCGGTGTGAATCTGGAACAGCTGCTTGGTGGAATTGCAATACCGATTCTTCTTCTTCTTTCGGCTTTTCCCTTTAGGGGTGGCCACAGCAAGTCAGTTTCTTCCATATAATCCTATCTGCTGTATCCTCTTTGGTCACACCAACTATCTTCATGTCTTCCTTCACTGTATCCATAAACCTCCTCTTTGGTCTTCCTCAAGTCCTCTTTCCTGGTGGTTCCAAACCCAGCATCCTTCTTCCGATGTACTCTCTCTCTCTCCTCTGTACATGCCCAAACCATCTCAGTCTTGCCTCTCTAACTTTATCCCCAAAACCTCTAACATGTGCTGTTCCCCTGATGTACTCATTTCTAATCCTGTCCATCCTGGTCACTCCCAGAGAGATCCTCAGCATCTTCATCTCTGCTACCTCCATCTAAGCTTCCTGTCTTTTCTTCAGTGCTACTGTTTCTAGCTCAAACAGCATGGCCGGTCTCACCACGGTTTTGTACACTTTCCCTTTCATTCTAGCTGAAACTCTTCTGTCGCACATCACACCTGATACTTTCCTCCACCCGTTCCACCCTGCCTGAACATGCTTCTTCACCTCTTTTCCACACTCTCCATTGATCTGGACTGTTGATCCTAGATTCTTAAAATCTTCCACCTTCTTTATCTCTTCTCCATGTAACCTCATTTTTCCTTTTGGATTCCTCTCATTCACACACATGTACTCTGTTTTACTCTGACTAATCTTTATTCCTCTTCTTTCTAGTGCAAACCTCCACCTCTCCAGCTTTTCCTCCACCTCTTCCCTCCTCTCACTACAGATCACAATGTCATCTGCAAACATCATTGTCCATGGGGATTCCTGTCCGACCTCGGAATTGCAATACCTATACAATACTTAAAAATACTTAAAAATGTACAATACTTAAAAATGTATGTTGAATGAATGTATGTTGCATCATTTTTGTAGGTTGATTGGATCTTGTTCTTTTATTATTATTTTATGAAGTTGTTGTATTTCCAGTATATGGTTAGCTTTTTGCGAAAAGCTAATCCCAATATACAGTATCTCTGGAGTTCTGGATTGCACAAATATTATCATCAGTATTGATGAACCTGAGACGGAAAGTAGCTCGTTTGTTGGAAGGCATCCTGAATTCAGGCTGGTTAATTTTTTATTGTGTCAAAATCACAATTGCTCAATTTAAAATAAAAAATTATCACACCAGTGCAATAGCAATTGGATTCTGATCAATATTCATCTTTTTAAACAAAAAAAATATTGATAAGAATAAATACCATATCAAACAGGGGTATCATTAAGAGGTGTGCCGGTAGTATTGATAAAATCTTAAGATACCCTTTCTTACCTACACCTTTCTAATCTGTCACCTCACCTCTCATAATGTAATCCAGCCTCGCTCTTCATCCCTTCCTGCTCTCGTCAGCTGCTTTCCTTTAATCAGATGAGGGTGATTTCAATAAAGTTAGCCCCGTCTCTACTCCATTAGTTGTATTAACACTCAAATTCCAGCCCTGTGTCTTCTATCGCCCGCTTTTCATCGGTAGAGGGGGGTATCCTGCTCTTCTCGTGGGTCTGTGTAACCTAGTTACTGAGGCCCGGTAGGGGAGGCCAATCAATTAATGAACAAAGAAGGCAGCTCACTGAGGAGCGGCGTAAGGCAGGGAGTATGAACGGGGCGCTCCTAAAACATGGTTACTGTCAGTTCGGTGCTCGTTTGATGGATGTTGTTTTGCTTTGTTGATTTATGTGCGTAACGAAAATGGAGAGAGGGTAAAGCTAACTAATAAAACCTGAGTATATTATCTGTTTGAACACAACACTACATCCAGGAGAGAAATGGATCCAAGCAAAGCATGAATTTTATTCTTTTGGAAGGAAAACATAGTGTCAGTTGCATGAAGATACAGATGTACATACTAAGACATTTTATATCTTGATGTTGTGTGAAGACTTGTAATCAAACAGTTTGTGCAGCTTCCTTTGGCCAAATGTGGGGCTAAGATAATAAATTAGAAATGTGGTCAAGGGTTAAACATCTATATTCAGACGTTGCCAGGGGGAGAACTATGGCAACCGGCAGATTTGAATGAGCATCCTTCATCTTCTGCCCGTTTCATCCACCTGTATCGCTCTCTTGTCTTTCAGCAGTTTCTCATCCTTCCATCCATTTTCTCAATAGCTCCTTTCATCCCACACATGAACACACAACTCACCTTTTTTTCTCTCAGCCTGCAGGTCTTTTTCTTATTCTTTTCTATCTTTCGTCTCTCTATCCTGCCGGTCTCTCAGTCATCCCTTTTTCTTAATCCGGCTATTCGTCCCCAGTGTTCCCCTCCCCGGAGTTTCCAGCTCCGTCTCCCTGCGTGTGAGATTAGGGAACAGGCTGTTGTAACAAGCTGTTGAATAATGTAAGCACGGGGCTATGGGCCAGAGTTTCAGTTAACCCTTTGATCTCCAGTCACACACTGGGTTAGATGGACAAATCACAGATGACATCTCGACAGCCTGATGTTTTTTTTTTTTTTTGTTTGGTTGGTTTCTTTTTTTTTTTACCTCCTAAAGGCTAAAGTTTCCCCATCTAGTTTTATTGTAAACAGGAAAAGCCTACGCGTCCTTGCCCTTTTGTTATCCTAACATTGATGTATAATTAAAGGGTTAGCAAGCCGGAGTTAAATAATTGATATGAGAGTAAAGATGTCGTGACATTCTGGACCTTATTCCACTTCCTTTATTTACCTGCAGCTTGAATAAAAGATTTATCTTTGCAGTCACTCTCACTTGGTCTTACGTGATTTAATGTGCCACCGTGGTGAAACACCATTGTCTTTAATTTACTCTGCTTTATTCCACCTTTTCGTGCAGACTGTGAAGTAATAAACCACAGACCTTAGAGGTAGTCTGAGTGAATCCATAACACAAGACAAACTTTTAGCATTGTTATCTATTTGTATTCATTAACTAAGTTTTGTATTTCCTTCCCGTCCCGCCCTTTCTTCCAAAAATAACAAAAAGCATCGCCAGCATAGAAGGTCTCATTAACTCTTTGTGATCGATACAGATTCTCCTCTCCTTAAGTGCTTCTAGTTAGCTTTGCAGCCCTATAGCCTGAAGCTGGGGTGTATTGATCTGCCAAACCGATCGGAAGTTTTCCCAAAGGAGGAAAAAGATGGGACGAGTACATCTCTGTAAGAGTAGAGTCATCAGAACTGGATCAGTTTTCACCCCCAACTTCCTGTTTCACACCTGTTACAGAAAACATTAGGAGCAACGGAAAAAAACAGAAACAACAACATGCCACCCATTTCTGTCTGCAAAGAGAAGCTGTGTGTGTGTCATATTGTGTGTATTTGTGTGTGCATCTAAATGCACCGTGTGTATCTGCATGTGTCTCTGTATGTAGGCGTGATTGCGTGCACGTGAAGTGTGTGTGTATGTATGTATCTTTGCAATTAGACCATGTGTGTGTGAGCATGTGCAGGTGCAAATAGATAGTGTGTTTTTATGTGAGTGTATGCCCGTGTGTTTAAATGTTTTGAGTGTGTGCATGCAAATGAATTGTCTGCAAATGGATAATGTGTTATTGTGTGCGTGTGTGCACACAGATGGACAGTGGGTGTGCATGTGTAAGTGTGTGTCTGTACAAATGAACTATGACTGCATGCGTGTGTGTGTGTGTGTGTGTGTGTGTGTGTGTGTGTGTGTGTGTGTGTGTGTGTGTGTGTGTGTGTGTGTGTGTGTGTGTGTGTGTGTGTGTGTGTGTGTGTGTGTGTGTGTGTGTGTGTGTGTGAGTGAAACGTCTGTTGGTGTGCTCAGGAGAGCAAATGGCTGAGGGGCGTATCAAATGAGAAATGTGTTACATGGGGTTTGTGGTGACGGCGTGTGCCTGGCTGCATCAGCGATGGCAGCTGCCTTATGGATGGCTGGTTGGTTCAGGTTTTCACAAGGCTTTGCCGTCGTGTGGCAGTCTGATTCTGTGATTCGGTGATTAGATGACTGTAACCTTTGCTGATGCCAATGCAGATGCATGCACATATATGTTTCCACTTCTGCACATATACATACACACTGTCAGATAGGAAGTGTGTGTGTATACATTGCCACGTTGTGGCATTTAATCCATAACGCTGGCAGGCTGTTTTCCTGCTTTGAACAGAGAAATGCACTGCTCTTTTCTCATATTTTACACAAACGTCGTTTTTTTCCCCACACTGAGTTCCCTTTCTGAAGGAGAATAATAAAATATTGTTTGGATTGAAAAGTGTTTTAAGACTTTCTCTGTGCACACAGATTTGTTAAAGCTTGACCATGTGCTTAGCACCCGGATACACTCCTTCTGCTCTGTAAACTGATACCTGTGTGTATGTACGTGGTGTCACATTTAGATACACAGCAGCTGTAGAGGCGGCAGTGAAAAGGGGAAATGGGAATAGCCAGCAGGGTAGACAGAGCCCAGATAGACCTGTCAGCTCTGTGACACCCACGCATACCTCACACTCTGGTCCAGGATGAGAGCAGAAGGGGGAAAGCAGATTGGTTGGGCTCAGGTAGAGCGTAGCAGCGAGGAGATGAAATTGACTGAGCAGCGGTAAAGTTTAGACTGAAGCTATGAAAAAGAAAATGTTTTATCTGCGGAAGAGCTGCTTTTTATTTCAGGAGACAGGAAAATAAAAAAATGCCTACAAATATTTATTGATTTTTTTTTTAAAGGCTATGTGCTCCATCCGGGTTTTATCACGTCCAATTTAAATATTTATGCAAGGATAAATATTACCTCATTAGACCTCACTTAGCGAATATAAAATAAATGCTACAGCTGCAAATTTTAGAGATGTTGACAATTCCTAATTGCAATTTTTCCATCTAATATTGCGAGATCAATTTTATTCTTGATATTTGTGGGTTGTTTAACATACTTTAAAATCCGTTTACTAGCAGCACAAAATACTTACTAGTGCGATCACCTGGTCACTCATTAATCCTGCTTTAACCAAGCTGATTTGTCAGAAAGATGGAACAAAAATGAAAGAAAAATCCCAGCTTTTGCGATCAGCAGGTGTTAATACTGTGATATAAATTATATACTGATATATTTCACAGCCCTCACAGTTAGGATATACACATTACCTTAAAAGGCTAAAACTGTAATAATTTAAACTTTAAAGCATCTGTTTCTTGTTAAAGCGGTTCTTTTTGTTTACAATTGTAGCTCATGTGTGTTCCAGGTTTTTATTTGCAGTTATGACCATTTAAACCCAAAGTTTATGTCCCTAGGAACGATGAACTAGTCCGTTTTGACTCACATTTCATTAAGGCCATTTTCCTAGTTGTAAACACGCAATAAAATTGATTGCTTGTGCTTTTTCATATTGTTTTGTTCTGTTATTATGGAGGAGGAAAAAGGGCCGTGTTGTTACGCTCGAATGTACGCTGCCTGGTCCTAAACCTACTGACAGCCTGTCATTTCCTCTACTTGTGCCCAAGACTGAGTTAGACTTTGACGCCACATGCACACAGACACACACAGGTAATCGCACTTCGGTCAGCAGGTAGAGTGCGCTTCAGAAAACATGTCAACCATCTAAAAAAAAGGAAAGACAAAAATATCTTCCATTTCAGAATGGTGAAATTGGAAACACTTGTGCTGTAGCAGTGTGCATCTGGAAAACTTCTTCAACTCTCTTTTCAGTCTGAAAACATTATATCTTGATTTTGAGGTTGGTGTATGAATCTTTTCCTCATTTTTAAAGGTAAATATTACATTTACTATGGCTTTTTAAAAAATTTCCTTCATATATTTAATAGTCTACCATGAAGTTTGCCACTTGAACAGTAAATTCACATGTAAAACTTGTAGTAAATCTGTATCGAAGTTACTTTAGTATTAGATTAGATTTTCTTTATTGATCTCACACTTGGGAAATTTGTGCGTTACAGCAGCAACAAGAAAGAAGTAGATAGTATATATACAAGAAGGGAAAAAAGAATATCTGTTATAGATTATAAAAAGAATATAAAAAGTATCTGTTATATGAGAACAATTGAAAGATGTGGTCACTGTTTAGACTAGGGGTGGGCAAACTTGTTGGTTCGCGGGCCACATCGAATTCTAACATTTGACAAAGACGCCAAAATAGGAGCAGATGGATGGCATGCTTTAGTAACCGCGAAATGAGACTGATAGAATGCCGCACTAGATTTTAAACAGCGCGCTAAATGTTACATCAAGAGTGTCAAATTTCAAATCTTGCGCGCTAGGTCTGAAATCTAGTGCAATAGCGCTTAAAAACGTGCATTTAGCAGCGCTAGGTTACGTGCGTGTATTGGCCCCGATTGCTTTCCATATCTGTGCACACTGTTTATTTTGACAGCAAGCATCACGAAGACACAGATTTTAATGGGAGCAGTGTTGCTGTTTTCTCAACAAAGCCAATATTTTCTATAATGCGCCATCTAGTGAGGAAACATCAAAATTGCAGGGAAATAAACCTTTAACAGGCTTTTTTTTTTATTGAAGTTTTTCATGTTCGGCAGGCCAAATTAAAATGTTTAACGGGCCACATGTGGACCGCGGGCCATAGTTTGCCCATGCCTGGTCTAGGAGAACAGAAATCCAAATGAGTTTTGACAGAAATAAGATATTTTTCAATGGAGGAAATCAATCTGAGCACAACTCATTTTCCATGAAATAGCACTCCATAAACGGCGCTGACTGTTCTTACAAAACAGAAGGTCCACCATGAGGCTATCAAGTGTGGTTAATGTGTAACACTCCCTCTGGCCTTATTATATAAATCCACAGGTTCTGTTTTTGTTTCATAAATTCAGGTTTAAAGTCCCGGGTTGACTGGTGATTTGACAGAGCTCTGAATTTAGATATCATCCCTCTGACATCCCTCCAAAGTCAGTCTCTTTATTTTTGTGAGAAAAGTGTTTTATGTTACAATGATAGGTTGAGGTGACACCTCACATATCTTTTAGTGCAAGAGCCAAAGAACTTCACTCTGCTCTAATTTTAAAGCTTCTTCTGTTCAAGATTGCCCGAGTGCCCTCTGGCAAATGCTAGCAAAGATGCCATCAGTTTCTTTCTGCCAGTTTTATGTGAAACCCTCTGGTGAGTCACCCATTGTTGAATTAACTGGCACAAAACTGTGTTTTGAAGCTCAACTTGTTGCCCCACTAAGAATCAGTGTGCATGTGTTTCTTCATTATTTTTCCCCAGTTCTTTCCTCTTAAAACATTTATTAATTACATTTTGCAACCTTTGAAAATGAACTGCACTGTTATGAAGTGCTTTATACTTGATATAAATTGGGTACACCAGGTTGTAAAAGGAACTTTATTATTCCTTCATGTAGTTTTTTTCCCCCTCAAGATTTTGCTAATGGAGAAAAAAACAAAATGAATGATGTTTGGAGCCATCAAAGAGAATATTGGTCTTAGAATACATTGGAACAAAATAGAAATACAAAAAGAGAAGTTGTTGTTCCGGCTGTTAATGCTCCATTCCAACAAGCGGCTGCCTTACCAAGCTGCTGTTGCAGCTCCACCCCACCCAACTTGGCACCACCTAGCAGCTGTTCTGAAGCTGTTTGGTTGGGCTCAGGTATTGGTCCACGCTCTGTCTTGGTCTCCGGAGCGCTACCGGAGACTCAAATTCCCTCATAGGGGCAAAAGCAGAAAATAACTTACAGATGGTGAGTCCAACATACTTAGCAACAAGTTCTTTTACATTCTGAAAACATGCTGTTACACACAAGCAAAAGCATAAGTGCACAGTCGTGAGGAAACATGAGCCCAGAAGAAGCCGCAGCACATGCATACTTTTCAAAAACATAGTTGGAGTGTGTGAAAGATCTTTGATGTACCTACTGTCTTTCATTTTAAATCGTTGAGTTGTGCTTGTCTTTTGTTCAAGATGGGCTCATAGAAGCAAGAAGTTTCAACCCAGTTTTTTTTTTTTATTTATGATTGATACATTTTAGGAACTGCCTTTTTTTTTCTTTATAAATTTTACTGCCAAAATAAACCATTGTGTTGGAGTAGAAAGTATTTGAAAGAAAGAGAAAAGTAGGAATTGAGAATCAGTTGAAAAACTAAAGACGATTCAAGACTTGGCCTGCCCACTGGAGAATTAATCAGTACTGTTCATGACAGGCCCATCTTGAGGCTGAAATTTGACATGTTACAATGTCAGAAGTTACTTTAGTAAGATAGGAGAGTGGGTGGAGAAGGGTAAGTGCAAGATGCTGCTTGTTTATGTAAAACACACTGTTGACAAATTCGCTCTTCCAACCATTTATCTGTGGTTCCTGATTGTGCTCTGAAGGCAAGCTGATGATTGTGAGTAGGCTTTTTCACGCGGGAGGAAAAATCCTATCCGTTTGATCTCGCAGGCAAAAATATGGGCAGCACAACAGAATCTCATTTCTTGTGTCAGCTTTTCTTCGGCACCGCGGTATTCCCATGGGAACACATTCGTGCTGTGCAAATCACAGACAGATCAGTGCGGGCCGTTTCTTATCTGGACATAAAAGAAGCGGAGATGGAAGAGGGAGGTGAGAAAGAGAAAAGGGAGAGGAAGAACTCCCCTGGGTACCATAATACCTGAATTCTGTGGGCAGCCTCTTGAATCTCACTCATCATGATTTTATGAGCCGGTAGTGTACTTATCCATTTGCAGGGCCAAGACACGTCCTCAACTCGGTTATTTTTTTCTGATAGATTAAATAGATTTGATGGTAATATTGTTTATGTGAGTTTCACTGCTCCATTGAAGCAAAGCAAGGATTCATTTATTTGTTTTGAATGTATTCTTTTATTTGTCTGGCACCATTGTAAGCATTTTTATAACGATCTGCTTTGCATCAAATGTACATTTTTACTGTTGCTGTGGGTGCAAGAGTCCTATTAAAACTATTGGACATTTTGCAGAGCCTGATGTGGGCTAATTCAACTGAAGTGATTGGCAGGCCCTGCAGCGTGGAACCACAGACAAGTAGCGTTATCTCAACTCTCAGAGCCCCAAAACTCAGACCAATTCACTCTCATCCACAAGCAGTTTGACTTTCACCTCTTGAGTGATGTGTATTATCTGTATGAGGAGGGGACCCGTAATGAATCCTCTTTCCCAGCGGAGACGTTGTGTTGTCCCCATACTCCCCCTGTCCTTCAGTAGCGTCCTGAGATGATGGTGGATAAACAATGAGAACAAACAGTCCCTCCCACCAGCATTGATCCGGCTCCCTCGCCCCTCCTCACTTTCACCACCAACGCCACATTGATTCCACCTACACTCAATTTATATGAAAGCACCTCCCTGCGCACACACACACAAAACACACACCTCCTTTCTCTTCCAGGACTGCCAAAAAATGATAAATGAGCGACCCCGTCTTCCCGCTGCCACCACCTCCCTCCGCCTCACATTGGATGTCCGACTCCCTGCAAGCTTATTTCTACTATCAGAAATTCAATAGAGTGAGCTTGCCTTTTTTTCTCTCTCCAAACTGCTTTTTCTTGCTTTACGGAATAAATTCAGCCTATAATTTACACACATAAACATGTCATCGCTGTAATTTTAGCCATGTGAGACGTCCATATGCATCATATCTTAAGAATTGAATATAAAGAAGGGAAAAAAAGAAGGAAATTCTAATGCATCGCATTGACTTGCACCATAGGATCACTTGTCCTGCGGCTATGATACAATAGTCTGCAGTGCCACTCAAAAATGAAGTCATGTGCACAGTCTTTGAAGTAAGGTCAATTATTTCCATTTATTTGCTTTAATCAGGCTGTTACCTTTGTTACGTGATCAGTATCTGGATCATTTCTGCACAATGACTCAAATCAATCACAAGAGTTGATTCAGTCCTGCAAACAGTAAGAATACCCCTTCGCATTTAGTCTTTGAACATGTTTTATTTTCATCCAACACATCCAGTGTTCCCCAAAGCCTGTAAATGGGGCATCTGGTGTCTATTAATAGATGTAATGTGGCAGCGTGCTGCCCATGCTTGTGAGTGTGAAGGAAGATTTGTGGTTGTGCGCTACACACTGAACCGATCAAGGCTGTTGACAGAGTTGTTGGTAGCACTGAACTCTCGGTTCTTCTGTGAACTTCCTTCACTCAGGCTGGACAGTTTTCCCATGGCTCCCGCTGCTCATCTACACTGCGAAGTAAATCCTTCTCCACTTCCTGTTGCTCTTGGATCCCCCTGTCCCTCTTAATTCCTTGTGAGATCTTAAGTAGCCTGCAGGGTTTGGTACCTTTGGAAGATTAAATTAACTCAGCAGAGCCATGTATTTTTTATTTCTAGCCCTTCTCTTTTCTTCATCTTGGTCCTAATAATCCTCACACAAAATGAACATGTATCCTTCTGCTCTGGTTGTCTTCTCTAAGTTCTCTCCATATGAATCCAAATATATGAATCAAACAAAATATCATCAAAAACTTCAATTTAAAGCAAAGACAAAAGTGCTGCAATTGTATGTATCCACTAATTAAAAAATGATGCCATTTGATTGAATTGCGTTCAGGTTTCTTGAGAAAAATGTTGAATAACCACTTTTGATTGAACCAAAACGTTGCCTTTTTTATCTATCAAAAAAAATACAGTTTGCATCTACATTCTGGTCACTCATGGCGTTAGTCAACATGTCTTTGGAGAGTCCGTAAATTAACAGTCTAGCTATTTTAATTATTTTAGGAATTTTATCCAGCTATTGTTCAGATATTTCAATATCGATATTGATATTTTTGGCAACATTACCACGTGCCCTCAATCGTTCCAGTGAACGGCACCTCTTAGGTAACATTGTAGCCAAGCACCATGCGAACATTTGGATCCAAACAGAGTTTAATTTGGAAGCCACCAAACATGTTCCTGTTTTGCTGAATTAAAACTTGTTTTATGACTAGTTCCACTTGTCAGAATGTTGTCACAAAACAAAAACACGCGGCAATTTTCCAAGTGAATATAAAAGAGTAGCTCTAATGTGTGGCACATGCTTTACAACAGTAACAGAATGATTCCTCCATGCCTAAAAATTTCCATGTTCCCAATTCACCATGTTTTATTCTATGTCACCATTTTCACTCATATTATGTAACCATATTTAAATTGGCAAAAAAAAAAAAAAAGATGGTTTGTTAAAATGAACTGAAGTCTTGAGGCTTGGATATTTGCAAAAATCATGATCCAATTTTTTCCCATAGTTCCACTAATTGCCATTAACTGCCCTTTTGCTGTGTTACCATTCAGCGTGAGAAAGATTGCATCACTTGTCTGTTTTTGAAGATGATTCTTTCTCTCGTTTTCCCATTACACTGTCAAAGAATAACATTGCAATCTTTTCAATTACAATAGCGCTGGGATGCTGGTCTCAAGTAGGGCCTTGAGATGTAATTGGAAGGGCCGAGCGAGTTGAGGAAAGATTTCTCCTTGGTGAAATTGCCTCAGTCTTGGGGACAGCAAATTGAGTTTCTGAAAAATGATGTGATAATTCAGCCACATGGTTTGCTTGACTAAATCGTCTGAAAGTCACTTTCCGGAAAACTAGAAAGCAAAACTACATTTCCCTACTGAGTCCACTGTCCTTCACGCAGCGGTTGGAAATGAATTGATGAGACAGAGAGGGAGGAAAGTGTCGTTGTAAATGTTTGCAGCTCAAATGAAGCTGCATGCTCAGGCATTCAGATCAGCTGAAGAATGGGAGACTCTAACCTTTATCTCCTTCCATGTTTTTTTTTATTGCATAAGCCTGTTAATCGGTGCACACGCAATGTGGAATTCAAATTTCAGATTGATTGATTGTGAATTGGTGATTGTCAAGGCTGGTTTGTGGAAGACAAGTGGGGGAGTCTGTGTTCGTAACATCAGCCTCTTTAAAAAGATGAGTCTGTGCCTCAATCATGAGTTTGTTGTGTCACCTAAGACGTGCTTAAAAAGAAATGTGAAAACCCTTGCTTTTGAAGTTTAATCTCCTACAAGGATGGGTAAGAGCCTGAATGCAAATGCAGAAATTTGCTGTAGCTTCGCTTTTAATGAAAGCTTAACGATCCAGTCGCACCGTTTTTTTTAAAAGAAGAAAGTTTATTTCAAAACTAACTGTAAATAAATTTAAATATGATTTTAATCTCTTTGCTAAAATCAAATGGACTTTAGTCATGCT
Organism: Neostethus bicornis; assembly: GCA_902685375.1. Taxonomy (NCBI): domain Eukaryota; kingdom Metazoa; phylum Chordata; class Actinopteri; order Atheriniformes; family Phallostethidae; genus Neostethus; species Neostethus bicornis. The sequence continues at coordinate 12,595,397 of LR738561.1, forward strand.
CATGTATTTCTTTTGTTAATTCCTTCAAGACATCTCACACTGTGTGAGAGCTGGTATAAGCACATTTGGTTCTGTTTGCAGTGTCAAGATTAACAGGATTAAAGTTTAAGGATTACATTAGTGTCTTTCTTCTCTATTTAACCTTGACCCATGCCCTGTTAGAATGTTCAATGTGTTCAAAATAAAACTGATTTTCTTGCCTTTTAGAAATCCAAAGAGTTTGAAAAAAAATGCTTAAAGAATGGAAACACGTCGGGCATTTAATGAGCCTCTTGGGTTTGTCTCTTCCGTGATCAGACCCATTCGCTATGTCCACATCAATACTAGACTGAGACAGAAAAGTGACAACATCTGCAGCCTTTTGATGAGCGTCCTATGGATTACTGCTCTTCCCTTTGCTCTGTTTTCATGCCTCTAAACAAGACGTATCTGTAGTGTTTCCAGGGAGAACGTGCGGTTGCCAAGGCCTGTGGCGACTAAGCGCAGAGGGTCATCGTTTATTTCTGTCTGTCAGCAAAGAGGGAACAGATTGGTGAGAAGAGAAAGGCCTATTGGTCTGCCTGTTGGGTCCTACGGGGTTTGGAGGGTCCGATTATCCTTCTAAAAGTTTATTTGTCCAAGAGAGCACCTACGGGTAGTCTGACTTTGTTTGATGGTGTTAATATACTGAGTTCTCACAAATCCAAGGACCACTTAGTCTCATTCACACTTTAAACAAAGTGTATCAGCAGCATGGTGCGGTGGGGAATGGGGAGAGGGGGGGGGGGGGGGGGGGGTTGAGGTGAACTGGGTAACAGGATGTGTGAGGAGGCTGCATATGGCTGACTGCAGTGTTGTTTATCCCGGGCGTTGTTACAGCTGAGGACCAGCCTCAGTCCCTTTGCTCCTCTTCATCTCTCATTAATCTAACAGCATGGTTCTGGCCTGCTACCCGTGCTGTTAAGCCAGCAAGTTTGAATGGCCACCCACTCAGAGGGGAAGCATTAGTCTACCCTCCTGGCCATCACCTGCTATTTATGCCCCACATTCATTATCACTCCATCTTTCAGCTGCTGTAAAATAATGAGAATATTTCATTTGAGGTGTTCAAAGAATTGAGATTTACGATGAACCGCTACGGGTTATTTTCTTTTTATTTTCACCACTGATTGAATTTGTTTTTCTAAATTATAATTCCTCCTGTGTTTTGATTTTTTTTTTTTTAACACTGTCTATTCTTTCTTGTTATGTCTTTTTTCCACTTGGTCCTTTTAATTTTACGTCTTTTTTTTTTCCTTCCCTGGCTCTGCCTGCCACCTCTATTTAAGGAAACTTCAAATCCTCATGTGCAATTACATAGCTCATGTTGAGTCTGCACTCCTGCCATCAGTGAGAATAAAAAGGTTGGCCAGCAGATGCATATATGTCTTCATCCTTTTCTCTTTCATGCATGAGTTAAGTCTTTGGCATTTTTTACTGTCTAAAAGACTTTTTTTATATGAATCTTTTGGCTTTTTCACATGTTACCAATATGACTGCTGGCAATACCTCTCATTGAGTTGAGCAAGAAAAAATTAAATATTCATGTTCTCTTTTCTTCCCTCTGCTTTTTTTGCATCAATTATTTTAGTGAAAGCAGAGCAGAGATGTTGGCAGGCTGCTCCGGGGGTACATGTTGCAGAGAAAACGAGACATTAGGTGAGATGAGCAAACAGACATTTTACATTCATTTGCCATTATTCTGTTTTGTCAGCACTTCTGGATAATTATCTTTAGGGTCTTATGAAATATTTTTTCTTCAGCCGGGGTAATATCACTCCTTCATAGGGACGCAACAATATTGAAGGTATCGCTATAGTAAGAACAAAATCACAATATTAGTGTTGCAGCAAATCATTGTTTTTTTTTGGATCAGGACGCACATAATCCGCAGACTGATTTGGGGAGAAGAAAAGCAGTGGACATGTTAGAGGTTTTGGAGATAAAGTCAGACAGGCCAGTTTAAGATGGTTTGGACATGTGCAGAGGAGAGAGAGAGAGAACATAGGAAGAAGGATGCTGTGTTTGGAACCACCAGGAAAGAGGCCTAGAGGAAGACCAAAGAGGAGGTTCATGGATACAGTGAAGGAAGACATGGAGATAGTTGGTGTGACCGAAGAGGATGCAGCAGATAGGGTTAGATGGAAGAAACTGACTTGCTGTGGCGACCCCTGAAGGGAAATGCCGAAAGAAGAAGAAGAAAAGCAGGGTACACGTTCCGTTTACACACCAAGCAGAGGAATGAAAGAAATTAAACGCCTTGCTTGAAAGAAGGCATATATCGATTCATTAAGGTTATTGGACATTGAAAATACTTCAAGCATTGCCACGCCTTTGAAGCGACATCACCCCGATGTTTCACTATTGCTCCAAAACCACTCATTATTGCTGCATTTAAAGAGCTCCTTGCTGCACAATCCGAATTTTACAGGTGCAAAAATGTGCAAAATGAGGGTGTAAACGCACGCTAAAAGTGACAAGCGACACGTGAAAAACAGGATACTGTCACTTTATGACGTGATATTGTTAGAGCTGTGAAAAAGTAATTTGATTGAACTTGAAATAGTTTATTTGAAGCATACATTTCTTATTGTAGTTTACTGATAATGTAGGTACAATTTTCTAAAGCAATATATATTATAAAAACATGATACGTTTCACTTCGTGACATATAATATTGTAAAAAAACACAGTACATTTCACTTCAAAACACAAAACTTTATAAAAACACAATACGTTTCACTTCAAAACAAAAAATATTGTAAAAACACAATACGTTTCACTTCAAAACATGAAATATTGTAAAAACACAATACGTTTCACTTCAAAACATGAAATATTGTAAAAACACAATACGTTTCACTTCAAAACATAAAATATTGTAAAAACATGATACATTTTACTTCACAACATAAAATATTGTTAAAACACAATACGTTTCACTTCAAAACATAAAATATTGTCAAAACACAATACGTTTCACTTCAAAACATGAAATATTGTAAAAACAAGATACTTTTCACAAAATAACATTCTTCTTCTTCTTTCGGCTTTTCCCTTTAGGGGTCGCCACAGCAAGTCAGTTTCTTCCATCTAATCCTATCTGCTGTATCCTCTTTAGTCACACCAACTATCTTCATGTCTTACTTCACTGTATCCATGAACCTCCTCTAGCCTTCCTCTAGTCCTCTTTCCTGGTGGTTCCAAATCCAGCATCCTTCTTCCTATGTACTCTCTCTCTTTCCTCTGTACGTGCCCAAACCATCTCAGTCTTGCCTCTCTAACTTTTCACAAAATAACATGATACATTGTAATGAACTATCACTCTTGTATCTGTGACTCTGATCAACAGAGGGATTTGCACCCTGTTACGTGTGATAAACTTTGTATCATGCTGTTAGTATTGTAACATTTTACTGTGACATTTGTGTCCATATTTCGTCACACTATGAGAACTTCCAGTTTCCTTCATTTTCTGTCCCAACGGCTCCCACTCCTCATCTAAACTCATCATCTTTACTTTCTCACACGCTTATCTTCCTCGCCTCCTTTAGTTGTAGCTCTATGCTTCTCAGACTGAAGGTCAACATCAGGAGGCGGTCATCTCTACTGTGAATTGGGCAAGAAGTGAAGCTCTACTCTGTGTGTGTTTTGTCACCATTAAGTCTACTCCCAAGCCATGTCAGCATGGTCATTAGAGTCACAGCGGAGCTCATTGTGTCCCTGCAGACTTCGGCCAAAGATAGCTCGTCTCATGTCCTGCTTGTTTATTAAAATCAAATAAATGTGTTTCCACAAACATTGATAGCTTCGCACAAACAAATCTTTCCCAATCTGCGAAAAAAAAAGATTTATCTTTGTGATAGTGTTCGTCCAATTATGTACTTATCTACTGTTTTTTTTTAATAGATAGAGGATAGTAGTGTTGTTACTGAAATACACGTTCCAATGCTTTCAGCTGCTTATCTCCTGACCCTGAAAATGTGCTTGAAAAATAAATTTGTTGAGTCCGAAACACCAAGTTCTAATTACAGCTGATATTACGAGAAAATAATGTTTGTTCCTCTAGGAAATGCACTTGTAGCCAAGCGAGACAAGACACGTTGGACAAAATTTACTAGGTTTAATAGGCATCACTTCATCCTAATTGAAGGTCATTATCTTGCTTTTTAAGTTTGTTTTCGGGTATAATTATCACTCTCTTGTTAAAGTTTTAGATAGTTTTAAACCTCTTATCCATTACATAAATAAACGTTCATATTAATATCAGCATATTTTTTTTAAGAATTTGCCAAACTGAAAGAAAATTAAAAGTTAAAAAGTATATTTTCCAACTATTTATTGATCATTTTAAAGAACATTGTACATTGCTCTTTATTAATGGAATCATCAGCTAGCAACAGCATTGCAGCAAATGTTGGGGCCCTGAATGTAATGCCTTATTTTTTAAATCAAAATTAAAAATAGCTCCGCCTGCAACAGAGTCGCGACCAGTTCGGGGTGTTTCCCAGCTCTCACCCAGGAAAATCTTCGGCACCTCTCGCAACTCTGACTTGAATAAGCAATTCAGAAGATGACTGACTGACAAAATAGCTCCACAATATGGTGCTTTCACCTTGTTTAGGCTCCTAAACTGTCTCTTCTTTATACGTCGTACTTAATTAAACCTCTGACTACATCTCGTCTGCTATTTTTCTGACTTTTTATTGCGTTAAAAGCACATGGCGATGTTTACCTGCCGTGCAAATAAACTTGCCATCAGTCAGCTTAATCCGCCTCCTCATTCTGTCTCAACCAAACTGTGAACTCCCTTACAAATTAGTTGGCTTCTGTTAGAGGTTGTAAACTCTTGAACATAGTTTACAAGTGCTGACTTTGTGATATATATTGAATAAGATCTACCACGCGGCCATATATACAGCTTTATAAAATTTGCTACTGTGTTAAATTGGTTTTACTTTAAAGATAGTTTTTCCAGGATTTTTTTTTCTGTCTCAGTTTTTGTAAAACTTCATCATCATATTCTGAGGAAAGAAGATGAGCTAACAAGTCAAAAAGCCCCTCCGGTCTTCTCAGCTTCTGTATCATGTCCAAACTTGTCACCATCGTTTCCAGCCGAAGTCGCTTCCTGTGACTAATCATATTTTGATAAGCAGTGACACGAACCTCTGGCTCCCTCAAAAATGAACAAACAAGATAGTTGGTGGATCTTGAGGCGAGCGGGACTGTTGGTTTTTGTCTGCTGCTCTCTGATACATTCTCTGAACGCCCACTGCTTTTTCACGGCCTCTCTTTACATTAGACTCTGGATCCCTGTGAAGAGAAAAGTTGGATCTGACTCAGAGAAATTTGCCAGAATTATGGTCTTGATAATGTTAAAAGGAAAGTGTAAGAGCTTGATTTTTCTCACAACCTTGTGTCACACTTTCTACAATATTGATCCCTTCAATGAACCGAGTTTTCAATCTACAAGGAATCCTTTGACACGATGGTATAATGTTACATGGTGCATTTTTAAATTGACCTCCCTTTGATTAAACTTTGATTCATATAGAAACTAATGAACCTGAAAGGCAATTATGACTTTTTTAATGTTTACTTGTCCTGATGAGTTTTGTGGTCGGTGTTTAATGTGTTTGTGTTGAGGAGAATGTGTCTTTAATGTGGTTGTCCATGGTTCCATAAAGAAATAAGTGCACCCTGATAGCTTTTGCAGCGTAATGGTCAGAGGATTTCCATGCAAAGGTAATGATGCTCCATCTCATTTCTCTTAGCAGCCCTCTAAATGGAGAAATGATGTTTTTGTAAGTGCCTAGCTCACACCATCCTTCCACTGCATCCCGGTTCTTTCACACATGCCTTGATGGAGATAGACTAAAGTGCTTGGATATTATTTCAACTCTCCAGAGGGGATGGATATGAATGCGGAGCGCACCAAGAATTTTTTCTTTAGGAAGAGGTCCTATTGTTGCCGGGTCTGTCTGTCACTGTTATCCACGCCTCTGCTCTTGGATTGCTTTTCTTTTATCACCAGGCTTTTGGTGTTTGAAGTACAAGAGTTTAAGAGGAACGGGAGGTACCCACGGGTTATGGCTGTACTTCTGCAGTAACACACTGATTTTTCAGAAATAGCTGCAGAGCTTTGTCGTCACTTGTATACTTTTTATTGATTACACAGAGCTGGCTCAAGCAAATCATTTTGGTGTGAACGTGTGTGTATAAATTAGCAGTGGGTGATGGTGTTGACTACTTCAGGACAAACTTTTTGAGTCTTAGCAATACAGTTGCTAAGATATTGAATTGCTAAGTTGTTGAATATTTTTAATACCAAAATATTCAATGGTAATTGTGATTTTTCTTGATTTGATATTTACATGTGGGATCATTTTTGTTTCAAAAACTTTGTCTTCTTTCGGCATTTCCCTTCAGGGTCGCCTCAGCAAGTCAGTTTCTTTCATCTAACTCTATCTGCTGCATCTTCTTCGGTCACACCAACTATCTTCATGTCATCCTTCACTGTATCCATGAACCTCCTCTTTGGTCTTCCTCTAGGCCTCTTTCCCGGTGGTTCCAAACCCAGCATCCTTCTTCAGATGTACTCTCTCTCCCCTCTGCACATGTCCAAACCATCTCAGTCTGGTTTCAAAATCTGTTTTCCCTAATTACAAAAGTTTACTATTGAAACTATTAAAAGTCCCATCTCGTCCAAAATCAACTTTTGTACCTCCGAATTGCGATATAGCAGGTTTTAAAATGATTCTGCAGTCTTTGAACAAATTTCTGCCCCATGCCATGTAACAATGAACAAGTGCCTGCTGCAGCGATAACGTGCTACCTACATCAATAACACATTTTTACATAGCAGGAAGCATTTCACACACACTACCCTCCTCAAATGCTCCTCCCACATCTTGATTTGGTTGGAGGATGGGCAATTCACTCATGACCCGTCCCAGCTTTTTGGAGACGAAGCCTTGGATTTCAAGTGTTAGGACCAGTGGGGGTGATGAGCAATAATCAGGCTCTCACGCTTCTTGATCTGTGATACAGCTTTATAAATTAGTATGTAGGCTTTCTTTAACTAGCAGAACTGCTGACGATGTCTCTATTTTTCTAACTTTTCATAATTGTCAAAGCGTATGGTCTTTTAAAACCTTCAACCCTGCTTCAAACAAGCTGATTGGAAGTTCCCAAAACTCCCCAATAAATAAGCCAGCCTCGTGGAGTGAACACAAAGACGCTGCCTGGGAGAAACGCTGTTTGCTGCGAGAAACAGAGCAAAAAATAAAAGAGAAAAACAGCAACCTTTTGCAATTCTGAATCCCTACTTCAGGGTGAACGTTTGAAGTGTTAGCAGTGGGGATGTCCAGATCAGGCCCTCGAGTCAGAGTTCAATTCATTTGATTTTGCATATCATCCGATAACAAGTCCCAATCTGATACTTCTATAAAACATTAAATATCTAAGAATGATTTTATGTTTCACTGTTTCTGTTTGTCTCACTCGATGCCACGGTCGAACTACATCTTATTTTAAAGTAAATTATAAAAATATATACTGTATGTCCAAGTCTTGAGCGGGAGGTAGCGCCAGATTCTTATAGAGTCTGAACCCACGAGATCGGGCCTGATTTCAGATCATATGATTGCATCAGGACATCTTTAGTTAGAAGCATTGTGCACACGTCTCCCACACACAGATATACCCAAACCATAAACCAATGCTGTTTTATCTGAAGCAGATGATGTCGCACTGCTGCATTTTTAATAATATTTTTCCTTTCTCTTTGTTTCAAGGTCAGAAGATTTGATCCTGAGGCAATGATGCTGCTGAGATGACCTCTGTGAGCTCACTTTCCTCAAGAGATTATTCTCCAATCCAACACTTGAAGCAAACTCCAACCTGGATATGGTTGACAGCTTCACATGACAGACATGTGATGGAGTCTTCCATCATTTTTTTCCCGCTGTGACTCGAGCTGCCTGTTCTCCCCCTGAGACACCAGCGTGTATCAGCGGTCCAAGGCCCCTCCATTTCTCTGCCATGGTGACATAAGCAGCGCTGCAGCATGAGGGAGCGCCGACATGACCATCTCGTTACTTTTTCCAGTAGCCGCCGGAGCTGCTGCTTCGATGCCATTTGTGTTTTAGCTCGGTGAAAAAAGACTTTGTCGTAAGAAATTCTCGTTTGTGCTTTTCTGCCCTCGCCGAGAGAGACTGTCCCTGAGGCGTGTAGTTGGGCCGGTGGGGCGGAGCGGTGCGAGACGATGCTGGGATGCGTGACACGCCTCCGTCGGCTGGTCCGCCTCCTCCCCCTGCAGACCTCCTTGCTCCTCCTCTTCCTCTTCTGCACTGTCAGCGTCTTCATCTTCTCTTACTTCCTGTATGGCGTCAAGCGGGAGCCGGAGCCATCGGGAGGGGGCGTGTCTGGGTCAGAGGGAGCTTCAGCAGACATGTACGACCCCAGGGTCACTCCATCTCGGTTGCTGCCTCCACGGAGTGTCTCAGGAGGCCCGGGCATGGAACCCGGAGGGGCCAGGACAGATCCTGTGGTTCTGGTGTTTGTGGAAAGCCAATATTCTCAACTGGGGCAAGAGATCGTTGCCATTTTAGAGTCTGGCCGGTTTATGTACCGGACTGAGATCTCCCCCGGTAAGGGAGACATGCCCACTTTGACGGACAAAGAAAGAGGACGTTTCACTCTTGTGATTTATGAGAACATTCTCAAGTACGTAAACCTGGACGCCTGGAACCGCGAGCTGCTGGATAAATACTGTGTGGAGTACGGAGTGGGAATCATCGGTTTCTTCAAGGTTAGGACATCACCACATTCTCTCCCTCCTCCTCCTTTCCTCTCACTCACACCTTCTGCCCTGTCCATCTGGCTGCATCGTCTCTAAGGAGACCAGATTTACAAAGCCTGGCTTAATATCACTCAGTACCTCTGCACAGCCTTCCGTTTTATTAAGTTGTTCAGTTTGAACTTATTAACTCTTCTTTTTCCACGTTGTTACTTCCTGATTATTATTTTCTTTGTTCTGTCTCTCTCTTTCCTCTAATCTCAACTTCCTTCACACTTTCCCTCTTCATTCCTCCCTGGGGTCTCCTGTTTGCCCAAAGCCCGTTTTCAGCTCTGATGGTTTTAATCACCCCATCACAAGATGGAAAGAAATGAGCTGGCATGGATGTAGTTGCAGTCCAGTGTAGATGAAGTTTATCCTGCTGGGATTTACAACTTATTGAGAGAGAAGAAGAACAGAGGTGTGCATGCAGTAACACACGGCTTTCTGAACCTTTTCTTCAGATCAGATCTTGATCCACACACACTGCTGGACATCTGCTCATTAGTCACATCATATTTTTAAATAGAACCGGCTTCACAAGTACAAGTATATTTTAAAACATTGTCTCCAGCACGTTGCAGGTTTTTTAATACCCCAAGTGGAAGTGACAGATCTGATCTCAGCAGATGTGAGATCAGGTTCTTTTTTTGTTCTTCAGGTTCTTTTTTTTTTTTTAAGCTTACATTGATTTTTAAGCAGGGTGCACATAACTTATATGCAAGAGAGTGCGCATGTATTGTTGAATAGGGACACTCACACTTTCCCTCAACGGGAAAATTTCTGTGCTGCATTACACCGCAGCAGGCTGCCAGGATGGCGCGGATGGTTGGAGAAACAGGGAGTTAGGTGTCTTCCCCAAGGACACCGAGACATGAGCTCATTGGGATTTGATCCAGCGAACTTCCGATCGAACGGCAATCATTCTACCACTGAGCCATGGCGCCTTAAAAAAAGTAAAAAAGTTGATTAGAAAAAATAACTGCAATCATGCTGCTTATTTGCTTTTAGTATCAATTTGATCATTTCAGAATTTTTACATAAAAATAGGGTTTGCACGTAATTTAAAAAGTGACATTAAATCAATACGCTGTCATGGTTTTGAAAATCAATAAGCATGATGAATTAAAGTTTGACATCAGATCCTGGTTCAAGAAATGATAGAGTGTTGTTATGTATTGATGATTGCAGGTAGAACACATCCAATAATAAATTACTGTTCTGTGGAAGAATCTCTCATGACAGTTAATACAAGGTATCAAACTCACCTTATGATCGTTAATATTGTTTCCAGTGTTAAACCAGCATTTTAAAAAGACCCCACGTTCATAAAAACATGACCATAAAAGTCACTGTGATGGAGTCTAAGCCAGCCGTGCATCAGATAAATCAGTTAAAAAAATTAAAATAGTTTTATATGCCATCTTTAATTCAATTAATATTTTTGTTCCATGTTATTTGGCCATGTGCCCCTCCTTTATTTGGCAGATTGAGCACCAGGTAACATTTTCAGGAGTTCCATTGAGTACTGAACTAAAAAGTTACTTGTACGTAACAGTCTAATGATACATTTCAAGAGACCCCTTTAGAAACAGGTCCATTTATTAAATTTAAAAATTCAAAAGCTCCAGATTTTATTTAGTCTACTTTTGGATCAAAAATAAAATGTAGCCCTATTTTAAGGTTAGGGGAAATAATTCCGTTCCATCATCTTCCGCTTGTTCCGGGGTCGGGTCGCGGGCCAATAGTCTCAAACGTGTAGTCCAGGCCTCTCTCACCCCGGCTGCATCCTCTAGCTCACCCGGAAGGATCCCAAGTCGTTCCCCGGCCAGCTGTGAGACATAGTCTTTCCAGCTGGTCCGGGGTCTGCCTATTGGTCTCCTCCTGGTGGACGTGCCCAAAACACCTCACCCGCGAGGTGCTCGGGGGGGCATCCTGACCAGATGCCCGAACCACCCCATCTAGCTCCTCTTGACCTGGAGAAGGAGCGGTTTGACATCGAGCTCCTCCCAGATGGCACATCTCCTGACCCGATCTCTGAGTGAGAGCCCAGCTACCCTGCGGAGGAAGCTCATTTCGGCCGCTTGTATCCGCGATCTCATTCTTTCGGTCACCACTCACAGCATAGGTGAGGGTTGGAACGTAGATCGACTTGTAAATCGAGGGAAATAATTGTTCTTTTTCATTAATCAGTAATATTGTAATAAAATGTTGGTTGTTTTTTTTTTTTTTTTTATATTCACCTACTTTATTGAGATGAGAAACAAGTGTGTAAAAAAAAAAAAAGAAAAAAAGGAAAGATGAGATGAGACATCATCACCCTGTCATTACTGGCACCCTCACACAACATGGCAAAACACTGTGAGACAAAATCTGAGGCGCAAAGGAAGGGGTGAGAATCAGAAAAGAAGAACTTCGGTGAGAAAACTGAAGCGAGTACTAGCAAAACCTTCAGTCTCAGCAGGATGTTTTTCATATCGCTGCAAACCGAGCCGAGCAGATTGTGCATAGCGGGTAGAAACTGCATCATGCCTTCACATCTGAGTCGCCCTGACAGTCCTTGTTTCACACATGATTGGAGAAGTTGGAGGATTTATGTTCAATGCATTACTGATTTTATCACCCTGAACGTGTCATTTCTCTTTGTGTTGACCAGGCCAATGAAAACAGCTTACTCAGTGCACAACTCAAAGGCTTCCCCCTCTTTCTTCACTCCAATTTGGGTCTGAAGGACTGCATGGTCAACCCCAAGTCCCCACTTCTCTTCATCACTCGATCAGGGCACCCTCTGCCAGGTCCTCTACCTGGAGATGATTGGACCGTGTTCCAGTCCAACCACTCCACATATGAGCCAGTTCTGCTGGCGAAAACCCAATCAGCGGAGAGTGTGGCGTCAATGGGGCAGAACGCCGCAATGCTCCCCTCGGTGGTGCAGGACCTGGGGCTGCACGATGGCATTCAAAGAGTCTTATTCGGGAACAATTTGAACTTCTGGTTGCACAAGTTAGTGTTTGTGGACGCCGTGGCCTTTCTGACTGGGAAGAGGCTGTCGCTGTCCCTGGATCGATACATCCTAGTGGATATAGATGACATTTTTGTCGGCAAGGAGGGTACTCGCATGAAAGTGCCTGATGTAAAGGTGAGTTTGTGCACAACAAAAGCAGGTGTTGCGATAACGTTTTTTTCAGTGTATTTATTTGGTTTGTTATGTAAATTTAACTAACCGAAAAGAATCAGGCTTAAACAAATAAATCTTATTTGATGCCTATCTTATCAAATTAAAACAAAATAAAAAAAAGATCAGTTGCAGAAGAAATCATTTAAGGTTGTTTATCTTGCATGTTTTATTTGGTATCTTGTAATATTTTGAGTAAGATTACTTCTAAATTGCAAAAATGATGAATATAAATTGATTTAATCTCTCATTCATCCCATAATATGATGCTGCATTTTATTATTTGATTTTGGTTTTAACTTAAATGTGATCAAAATTACACAAACCTTAAATTATATCAACTTTTAATGTGAAAAATCTTTGTATTTTTCTAGGATCAAAATTATATTTCTCTTCATGAAGAATAAATGATTGTGGTCTGAGCACAGAGCCTTGTGGGACTCCTTATGTAACGTTGTGTAAGAATCAGCATTAATAAAGTTGGAGCTATATATTTTTTTTGCTTCGTATCACATGATATTAAATGAAGATAAAATCGGAACACCCTCATACATAACATCTATCCTCTCTTCCAGTCACACTGAAACCCCCTTATGCTCCTCTTTTCCTTCTGAATGCGTTCGTCCCAGTAGGCTGCTCAAAGCCGACAGGCCCCGCCGCTCATACTGTCACAGAAACTCCACAGCCATGAATATTTCAGGGGCCCAGAGACATACAAAGAATGTTGAAAAGCTCCTCGCTTGCGCCCCCTCGGAGCAGAACAGACTCTCCTCACATGCACATAGGTTTCAGAGGGAAAAAAGTTATGGAAGAGACGTGCAGGCCCCCCGCACGGGCAGCTTTTAGAACAAATCTTACTTTGACAGGATGGAGAAATCTGAGAGCGAGTGGGCGTGCACGTGCGCGTCTCATCCAGGCGTGGAGATCAAATGCAACAAACATACAAATCAGAGGAAAGCAAAACACATATCAAACAGAATGAAGGAGAGGAGTCGATGTTTACAGGGAGAAACTTTCAGAATAAAAAAGTGATGAGGTTCACACTTCCTCATCGCTGCATCACTTTGACTCACTCTTCTCTCCTCCCACATGTTTCAGGCCCTTTTGGAAACGCAGAGGGAGCTGCGCACCCACGTGCCCAATTTCACCTTCAATCTGGGCTTCTCAGGGAAGTTCTTTCATGCCGGTAAGACAAAACCCCTCATCTTCTAGAGCAGATGTTTCCAACCTCTTTACTAGAGACTTCCAAGGCCTTTGCCGGTTCGTCATATTTTTTAACATATTGAAGTTATAATCAACAGAATAAAAATATATTTTATTTCAAATATGGCTGCTTGAGGAACAGTTGCACCAACAAAAATGAAAATAAAAAAAAAAAAAGACTTGTCCTAAAAGAAGCATGTAGAAATATTGCACATAATTTTCTCACTCCTTTTTACCCACATCATGTTGCTATGTTTGCGCAAAATACCTCAGTTTTTCTCTTATGATTTAAAACATAATGACAGTTAATTTCACACCGAAACATCAAGGATAAACAAACACCAAAGTATCTGTTGTTTAATACTTATTTATTTTTAAAAAAGAGCCTTTTTAATAATAGTAATGTAAATTAAGTGTAGAATTAGGTTTTTGAGGTGTCCATTTTTGGAATTTCTGAAAATTTTTGGTTGCCACAGACGATGGTTACTTATGCAAAATTCCATTGCTTACAGGTGAAAAAGGATCCCTGAATGAAATTTTCCAACTTTATAATAATAATAAAAAAAATATATCATCAAATCAATTAGTGGGCCTTTATTTTATTTATGTTCTTTGATTAACGGATGATCCAGAGTCGTGAACTGTCCGACACACGCTTTATTTTGAATAATGTACAGCTCGAGAGATGTTCCGCATCATCACCATTTAAAAAAAAAAACATATCAAAATGATTTTTGGTATTTTATTTGATAAATTTTCTGTCAAAATCGTATTTAAAAAAAAATAAAAACACAAGGGCAGACTATTTTTTGTCATTCGTTGCCATGGTGACAACCCCAAAGCCTCCAGCCAGTTTATAATTAACCAGCGAAAGAAAGTGACGTTTGCTTAATGGTATTTTAAGAAAAATGTCACCTCTTACTGCTTGTTCTTGTCCAGAGGTTGATGCAAAATATTGCTTTAAAGAACTAAAGTCTACGATTAGTTTTTAAGATAATTTTTATTGCAAGAAATATCCAAAAGTGTCAAATAAAACCAAAGAAAAATCGACCATGTTTTTGTTTTGCTGTAACATTGGTGGTTGAAAGACACTAAATTTAGTGAAAAATTGCTGTAAAATATTTTAAAAGTTATCATTAGTTAAATTAACCATGCCAAAAAAATATATATTGTATCTTAATTAGCAGCAGTCACCGTTCTGAATTAGATAATTTGATATGATTGTCATTTGTTTTGATCATGACTTTCATTCTTAGAACAATTTTGAACCGTTTTTTTTTTATTAAAATAAAAACCAAGTTCCTCGACTTTCAGCAATCCTCCTGTGTACCACTGGTTGGAAACCCCTGCTCTAGAAGCAGCTATAAATTAATAAAGTTGCTCCATCTCATCCTCTCCTGGTTTCTTTCAACTCTATTTCTTTTCCACATGCTCATTCTTCACATGTTTGACTTTAATACACCCCCTCCTCTCTACATCCTTCTTTTTTGCTCTGACTTTCATTTCCTCTCTTTGTCACCGACCCCATCTCAACCTCTCTTTCCCCTTTCTGCCTTTCTCCATTTTTATCTCTTCAATTTCCTCTTAACCCCCTCACTCTCCTTCATTTTTCTTGCAACTTCTCCGGCGTACTTCATTCTCTCTTTTCCTTCCATCCCACTCGGCTGTCCTCCCGTATTCAGGATCTGATGAGGAGGACCTTGGAGATGACCTGCTGCTTTCCCATGTGAAGGATTTCTGGTGGTTTCCTCATATGTGGAGCCACATGCAGCCTCATCTTTTCCACAACCAATCCGTGCTGGCCGAGCAGATGTTGCTAAACAAGAAATTCGCAATGGTGAGTCACAAACCGTGTGTCAAAGGTCAGATCACAGCTTTGACTCAGGGCCGTTATAAATGTCATGTTGCTAATTTTTTCTGAGACCAATGTGGGTTTCACTAAACCTGGTTTATGAACTAAGATGATCACTCTGATCAAATTTTGAGACATTAAAGGAAAATTATGGTCATGTAGAACATCATGACATCATAGTAATTAGCACTGATGATGCATACATACAGTATATATTCTTGTTATTTTACAGAAAGAAAATACTGAGAATTAATGCATTTCAAAAAATTTGGGGTATTTTTTATGCTAATTTTGTATGTTATGCATTGTCCTTTTTTTTTGGATTGACCATGAGTTTGTATTAAAACTTTTTGCTAATCTAATGATCAATCTCTTAATCTGTCTAAAATTATAAATAAAATATTTTATTTATCACAAATGAAAAAACTCAATAAATATCTTTGCTCGAAAAACAAATCAGCCATTAAAAAATCTTTTTGTATCAGATCAGTAATCAAGACACAAAATAATCAATAATGACCTTTAAGATTTCAACATTTTATATGAACATTTTACTGAGAAAAATTGTGCATTAATTATAGATAGAATCTATAGTTTTTTTTTCTCCTCGTTAAAGATTAAAGCTCGACCTGTGATGTTGAATTTTTGAATAATTTTCAAACAGATGTGAACAACTCCTCCATGTCACTCGGATTTCTTTACTTTGTTCAACTTTTTCACACCTTGGAAATAAATCCATTTACCAAATCTGTTTTCTTCTCATTCAATCATTGAAGGCAAATAAAATAGCTTTTACACCAAAAAAAACAATTTTTTTTCCCACTCAGTCAGATATTTTTTAGGACAGCAGGGAAGGATTTGAAGGCCTTCAAGGCTCACCACAGATCCTATTGAAATTCTATTATCATAAAAAATACATTTGGTATCTATAATGTGAAATAGATGGAGATAGCAGAGATGAAGATGCTCAGGATCTCTCTGGGAGTGACCAGGATGGACAGGATCAGAGGAACAGCACATGTTAGAGGTGTTGGAGATAAAGTCAGAGAGGCCAGACTGAGATGGTTTGTACATGTGCAGGGGAGAGAGAGAGAGAGAGAGAACATAGGAAGAAGGATGCTGGATTTGGAACCACCAGGAAAGAGGCCTAGATGAAGACCAAAGAGGAGGTTCATGGATACAGTGAAGGAAGAAATGAAGATAGTTGGTGTGACCGAAGAAAATGCAGCAGATAGGGTTAGATAGAAGAAACTGACTTGCTGTGGCGACCCATGAAGGGAAATGATGAAAGAAGAAGAATGTGAAATATTTTACAGTTTTATTGTCTGTAGATTATTCCAAATGGCTATTTTTTATAAGTCGCTAACATGCTGAAAAAGAGCACACCCATGAGCTAAAGCAACTTAATTATGTTTTGAGGGCACATATTTTAACAGCTTTAATAGGTGGTGACACTCTATTTATTCCATTTCTTTCCATTTCATCGAGCTATTATAAAAAAGCCCGAGGATGATTGAGTTCTACTGGTGGCACAGTGATGTTTTACACCAAGCATCGACCTCATCTTTACTTTTTAAAGAGCCCATTAGGAAGTAATCGTGTGCTTCAGTGACAAATGTATCAAAGCATGTGTATCACTTTCTGTCTTCTTCTTTTAAAGTCTCTCCCCCCCTCACACGTGTTCTCTCCTCTCTGTTATTGATTGCTCAGCTGATTGGTTAATTGTTTCTAGTCGAGAGGAGAGCTAAATAAAGTCAGATCTGCTTTTTTTTTCAGTTCTGCAAACAATTTCAGTTCTCACGCAGAGAAATATTTCTGAACTGAGAAAAAAAATACAGATGAGAAGTGAGATGTAAAATTAAAAGTGAAACCTCAGTTGAATTTATCCCCTGACTTCAGGAGATTGTAGGGCAAAAAAATCTGGTGAAAGATTCAGGGATGATGTTTAGAAATTTTACATCTGGTAAAGAGAAACCTGAGCCGAAAAGGCAAAGCTCTCAATTTACAAGTCGATCAACGTTCCTACCCTCACTTACGGTCACCAGCTGTGGGTGGTGACCGAAAGAATGAGATCGCGGATACAAGCGGCCGAAATGAGCTTCCTCCGCAGGGAGGCTGGGCTCTCATTCAGAGATCGGGTGAGGAGCTCTGCCATCCGGGAGGAGCTCGATGCCGAGCCGCTCCTCTTCCAGGTTGAGAGGAGCCAGATGGGGTGGTTCGGGCATCTGGTCAAGATGTCCCACGAGTGCCTCCCTGGTTGTGGTGTTTCGGGCACGTCCCACCAGGAGGAGACCGAGAGACAGACCCCGGACCCGCTAGGCAGACTATGTCTCACAGCTGGCTGGAGAACGACTTGGGATCCTTCTGGGTGAGCTGGAGGATGCAGCTGGGGTGAAAGAAGCTTGGGCTTCCAGTTTGAGGCTGTTGCCCCCACAACTCGGCCCCGGATGAGTGGAAGATGACGGAACGGTAAAGAAATAAGGGAGTAGTTCTGAATGTAACTAAAAAAATGAAAGAGGCATTATTTTGGTTTGTTTGGTTTAAATTACACGCTTCATTCTTTTCCTATGAATCTCCTGCTTATTCAGGTGCTGAGAATGCATCTGAGGAATTCTGGACGCCTGCTTGCTCGAGAAACAAAAAAAAAAAAAAAGAGCATTGTGGTTTTTTAACATAATTAAAAATCCTTCGAATTTAACCCGCTTTTTAAGTTGTCTTGTTTTTTTTCCAATTCCTTTCCAGGAGCACGGCATTCCTACCAACATGGGCTACGCTGTCGCGCCTCACCACTCAGGCGTTTATCCTGTACATATGCAGTTGTACGAGGCCTGGAAGAAGGTGTGGGGGATCAAAGTGACGAGCACAGAAGAATACCCACACCTAAAGCCTGCTCGCTTCCGGCGAGGTTTCATCCACAGCGGCATCAGTGTAAGGCTGGGTGTTTTAAAAGGCCTCATTATTTTCTCCCCTCTGGCTTGTTTCTTTCTCTGTTCTCTTCATTTTCTAAATTTATCCTTCTATCTCATTTTTTTCTTATCTATTTCATCATCTCCCAAACTAGTAAAAAATCAAATATCAGCACAGATATTTGGACATTTTACAGGACAATCTACACCTGACAAAATTTCCACCACATTTTTTTCTCACTATTAGAATCCCGCTGCTTACATAGCAATGTAAACCATGGATTTTAGGAGATGCTGGCTTTATGCTATAGATATAGTAGCATCATCACATCAGACAAGTGAAAAAAGTTGAGATTTAAGTTTGCCCATGCCTGATCTAACCCTATCTGCTGCATCTTCTTCGGTCACACCAACTATCTTCATGTCTTCTTTCACTGTATCCATGAACCTCCTCTTTGGACTTCCTCTAGTCTTCTTTCCTGGTGGTTCCAAATCCAGCATCCTTCTTCCGATGTACTCTCTCTCTTCTCTGTACATGTCCAAACCATCTCAGTCTGGCCTCTCTGACTTTATCTCCAAAATCTCTAACATGTGCTGTTCCTCTGATCCTGTCCATCCTGGTCACTCACAGAGAAATCCTCAGCATCTTCATCTCTGCTACCTGATCTGAAAATTAAAGTGAAGATGAGAAAGTAAAATTCAAAAGGGATTTATCTGAACAAAATAGTGTGATAATTTAATCCCTTTTTCCTTTCGTTGAAACACCAGAGGCTGTTTTCTTCTGACAAGAATTTAATTACATTCACAACAAGTATTTATACCGGCACAAATATGCATGCACGCTATTTTTCTATCAATTTTTCTCACGCTGGTTTTATTTATTTTACTGCAAACAGCTCCAAAATCTTATATTAGCATCTCCAACACCTAATGGCTTCTATTGGAATCAGCCATAAAAAACCCACATCGATTCATTAGTAAACATGATGAATAAAATGCTTTTTTTTGCCATTTATTACTAAGACAACAGATGCGGTGAAAAAGGCAGCGATCCCGTCTGTCCTGCTGGGTGTTTCTGTGGAGTGAGAGATGATAATGTAGTCAAAAGAGGCAGTCTAGCGTGAGACACCTGTCTGGATCAAGCTGCCTCGCAGGCTTTAGCAGCCAAACCAAGACTGACATCTCCGGCAAGCGCAGAACCAATCAGTGAAAAATCCAACTTTCTTCTGCTTTATTTGGAGTCGAATAGCCGCTGAAATTAAATTTGAAAAGATTCAAGAGGCTTTAAGAATGGAATGAGAAATCTTATCTCTTCCTTTCTGAGTTTGACCTTCAGAGCAGATAAGAAACGGACCACTTTCTTTTGTTGTGCTGGTATACAGCCGACCCGTGCGGTCTCAAAGCTCCGTCCTTCAGATGGAACGTTCTAGATGGACAGTCTCCACTGCTTACTGATGATTGATATTCAGTTCCCCTGACGCCCTAAACTGTAAACGCATTTCCATGAATTTCCATATAGACACAGCGAATAAGAGGTTTGCTTTAGCTGCATAATCTGAACGTTGCTGAATGCAAACAATGGCTGAAGAAAAAAGACTGAAACTCCTTTATTTTTTAAGTTTTTTTCCACTTTCAGTGACTCTGTTTGTGTGTGTTTGTGTTGCAGGTGTTACCCCGCCAAACATGTGGTCTTTTCACACACACCATTTTCTACAAAGACTATCCGGGTAGTCCCAACGAGCTAGACAAGCTCATCAATGGAGGCGAACTCTTCCTCACCGTTTTGTTGAACCCTGTGAGTCGCCTGCTTTTGTCTCGCACACTTGGAAACTCATTTGGCTGCTGGTCCAAATAGAAATTTAAACAAGAGGCAGGACAATGACTGGTTCCAGATTCACACAAAGATATCAGTGTGATGCTTCCTGCTTTTACATCAGCCAACGAAAAGCTTTTTTAACAGAAACCAAACACAATCCTGCTAAATTACTGGAACTTTTCTGTCTTTTTGTTCCCGTTTGAGTTCAAATTAAACAGGATTTGAACTCTTAACACATGTTCTTTTTTCATTTTGCAAAATAAAGAACATCTTTAAGGTTTTTTGTGAGTTCCCAAGTGAAAAAAATCATACAATTCCCTTTTGGTTTTGTTACTAATTAGAGTATAATGTTCATTATCAACTTTTTTGACGAATTATTTTCTTCTTTTTTACAGATCAGTATCTTTATGACCCACTTGTCCAACTATGGAAACGACCGTCTGGGTTTATACACCTTTAAAAGTCTGGTGATGTTCATTAAAACATGGACCAACCTGAAGATGCAGACCCTCCCTCCTATCCAGCTGGCTCAGAAATACTTCACCCTGTTTCCCTCGGAAAGAGATCCCCTTTGGCAGGTCAGATAAGGAACATATTTTAATGATCATTAACATTATTTAGCTTTAATAATCACTGATTAAAGTGTGTGTGAAGACTTCCAGTAGAAGGATTTCTGTGGAGTCTTATTAAATAAAAATGGCTTTTGTGTTGGGGTTTTTTTTTCGGGGGAGTGTAGGATCCATGTGAAGACAAAAGACACAAGGACATCTGGTCCAAGGAGAAAACATGTGACCGCTTCCCTAAACTGCTGGTCATTGGGCCTCAGAAGACTGGTAAGATGCAGGGCTGTGACACCCTCTGCAGGACGCAGCTAAAACTGAAGCACAAACAATTTAGAACAACTCTTACATTGTGTTTATCTGTTTCTTATTGCCTCTCCTCGCAGGAACAACCGCTCTCTACCTGTTTCTCGGCATGCATCCTGACCTGACCAGTAACTACCCCAGTAAAGAAACATTTGAGGAGATCCAGTTCTTTAATGGACACAACTACCACAGAGGGATCGACTGGTAAGAAACCACAGAGCGGCCGTCTCCACTTAGTTCTGCCATCGAGCTACAATTAAAATGATAAAAAGCTTCGATGAAGCTTGTTACATTCAGTACTTTATATTTATTTTTACATTTTTCAAACATTTGGAGACTTTAATCTTAGTTTTAATATCGACATGTTTGGTTCCAAATAATGAATCTGAACTTTTAAGGGGAGTTAGGACCCTTGCTTACTTTTAATGCCACAAAAAATTAGAAGAAAAAGACTTGAAGGAGGGGAGAACATAGCTCAAGGGTAGAACGTTCGCCCTTTAACCAGAAGTTTGTGGGACGAACCCCACTGAGTTCATGTCTAGGTGTGGTGGAAGACACCTAACCCCCCGTTTCTCTCACCATTGGCGCCATCATGGCAGCCTGTTGCGGTGTAATTCAGCACACAAATTTTCCCGTTGAGGGATGAATAAAGTATACATTTCTTCTCTTTCTGTCTTTTTTTGAACATGTAATTTTTCTGATGTGCGTCGCAACTTTAACTTTCACCATATGTCTCAAAAAAATTCTATAGAATACGAGCCACAAGCTCCTCTGGGTTTATTTTACGTTTTAAGAACCACCTATAGAAACACCAAGGAGACGAGCATGTGACTGTTGTGCTCTCTGGTTGCTATGGTTACAGTGACATAAGTTAATCTTTTTCTCTGGACGGCTCTGTCTGTAAATAAAATGATACAATTTTATATTAAAAAATAAAAATATGACTTGATACTCTTTTTGTTTTTAAACACTAAACACCACGAGATCCGCCAAAACTTTCCCAGGCAGCTCGTTATCAATCGCGATCAGCCCTGTCTTATCCGTTCAGTTATCTTCCGTTCATCCGGGGCCGAATCGCGGGGGCAACAGTCTCAGACGGGAAGCCCAGGCTTCTTTCTCCCCGGCTGCATCCTTCAGCTCACCCGACTTTTTTTATTTAAAACTCCACAACATTCGATTTAAAAATCTTAATCCACTCAGTAACACTTATTGAACCAAATGACACGAGAATCTCTTGCACAGATTTTCTATTTCATTGCTTTTAACAACGTTTCATTGTTATTGGCTCTCTCTTATAATCAGCTCACAATCTCCAGTTAGTGAACCAAGCTGTCATGACCCCTTGTTTTCATGCAGGGAATTGTTTGATCCCGCTTTTTGAGTGTCATGTATCCAAACTTGAACCCTTCTTAGACCATGCCTTTATTTTTTATGTGTGTGTTCAGGTACATGGAATACTTCCCCCTGCCCTCCAACACCAGTTCAGACTACTACTTTGAGAAGAGTGCGAACTACTTTGACTCTGAGGTGGCTGCTACGAGGGCTGCGGCTCTTCTACCCAAAGCCAAGATCATCACCATCCTCATCAACCCTGCAGATCGAGCATACTCGTGGTACCAGGTCTGTTTCAGCTTGATCGCTTTAACCTTCACAGTTTTTAAATGAAACATTGTTAAAGCCTTCTTTACCACAGGGAGGTACTACAGGGAGGACTAGTGTATTTTCTGTGCTATAAGTCGCACCTAAAAGCATTTAAATTGCTTTTAGGCGCAATCCAATCCAACACTGCTTCTAATAATCTGATGTTCCGACTATGTGGATCAATATTGGTTAGCATTAGCATGAGGCGTTGGCTCAGTGTTAGAATGTCTATCCTTGGACCTGGAGAAGCTGTTTCGATTCCCACTCTGCCCATGCCTAAGTGTCCCTGGGGAAGACACCTATCCCCCAGTTACTCCCACTATTGGCACCGTTATGGCTGCCTGCTGCGGTGCGATGCAGCAAAAGTAATTGCACCATAAGGGACGAATATAGTCCAATTTTTTTATTTAAAAAAGGCTCTTTTTGAGAGACGGGCTTACGATCTCAAAGTTGCTATCAGTCATGCTGTAAAACATGAGAACAGAGCCGCTGCCAGACGGATCAATGGTGCGAACGTGGAAGAAGCACCAAGATGACCTGTGACTCCACTGTATCTGTTTAGATCTAGAGAAAGATTATGACCGGATGGCCAGAGATAAACTGGGGAGAACAAAAAAGAATGAAGGTTAGCTGCAGTGAAACAAAGCACATGTGATTCACTGCACATGTACGTTGCATGTACAACCTCGACTAGATGGAACCTAGTCTAGGTTCCACAGACTAGGAACCTAGTCGATGCAGGAGACAGCGTTAGGTGGCGGAAACCGACTAGTTTCAGGGCCCCCTGGTGGGAAAATTACAATTATTGAATTCTTCTTTGCTTGTCTTTTTTTTTTTCTTATAGCACCAACGAGCGCATGACGACCCCGTTGCGTTAAAATACTCCTTCCATGAAGTGATCACGGCGAGCCGCGACTCTCCGCTGAAGCTCCGGGTTTTACAGAATCGCTGTCTGATACCGGGCTGGTACGCCATCCACCTGGAACGCTGGCTCAACCTATACCACAGCAGCCAGGTACGCTGGGAGTTTAAACACTCATGTTAAATATCACTCTGCAGCGAATAGACCCATGGAGCGGAGGAGGGAGAAAAAAAAAAGAAATATTCTTCAGAGGGTTGGATTGAAATTCATGACAAGCAATAGATAGGAGGTGAGAGAGGGAGGGAGGGTGGGAGAGATTACTCCCGCGTTTGTATTCCTTACAGAAACAATTTTAAATCCAGCTGACCTTGGTGGAAGAGAAGCACCCTTTAGGAATACTTTGAAAAGAAAGAAATGAGCCCTCGTTGCTCTAAACTGAGGATATTTGTAAGCTGCTCACGGCGCTTCAACGGGTTTCTCATTTAAATAAATAAGTACAGCTAAAAATCTCTCAAAGAATTCAGTTAAATGTTTATTTATTCAGACATTTTTAAATGTGTCAGAATCCGTGACAGTAACAGAGCAAGGTTTTTCTGATTCCTATTGTGTAGAAATGATCAATAATGTCTCATTAGAAAATATTGATTAGCAGTTAATTTACTCCTGAACGGACTGGTATCGATTAACTCACCACACAGATCATTTTTAGTAAATTTTGTTTGCATCAGAGTTAAAGTGTTTTTATCGGTTCAATTAATAAACTATTAATATCCAACAATTAAATCCTGAGATGAAATTAATTTATTACAAAGAAGCTAATATTTATGATGAAGAACGTTTGTTCTTATAAATATATGAAATGAGTTTATTTCAGCTTAAAATCTCCTCCGGGATGAAAATTGAGAATAAAAACATTGATGGACCAGTAAATTGAGAGCTTTGCTTTTTGGTTAAGCTCTCTATTCACCACAACAGATCAGTGCGACGTCTTAATTTTGCCAACGCTGCACTGATCTGTCTGTTTATCCCTAACTCCATCTAAGTCAGGCATGGGCAAACTATGGCCCGCGGGCCTCATGCGGCCCATTAAACGTTTTAATCAAGGCCACCGAACTTGAAAATAAAATAAAACATTACAAATAAAATGTATTATTATTTATTATTAAATAAACCTTATTAGTGTTTTATTTCTCCTGCAATTCTGATGTTTCCTCACTAGATGGCACACTGTATGGTATGGAAAGCCATTGGGCCCAATACAAGCACATAAAAAAGCGTGTTAGATGTTAAAACAAGCAAGATGTTACATCAAGCTTAGATTTCCAACCGTTCCGTCATCTTCCGCTTCTTCCGGGGTCGGGTCGCAGGGGCAACAGCCTCAAACGGGCAGCCCAGGCCTCTCTCTCCCCGGCTGCATCCTCTAGCTCATCTGGAAGGATCCCAAGTTGTTCCCCGGCCAGCTGTGAGACATAGTCTCTCCAGCGGGTCCGGGGTCTGCCCCTTGGTCTCCTACCGGTGGCACGTGCCCGAAACACCTCGCCCGCGAGGCGCTCGGGCGGTATCCTGACCAGATGCCCGAACCACCCCATCTGGCTCCTCTCGACCTGGAGGAGGAGCGGCTCGACAACGAGCTCCTCCAACCTAGCACTGCTAAATGCACGTTTTTAAGTGCCATCGCACTAGAGTTTAAACCTAGCGCCGCTAGATTTTAACGCTCTTAATGTCATATTTAGCGCACTTGTTTAAAATCTAACGCACCATTCTATCGGCCTAATCTAGCGGTTACCAAAGCATGTCATCCATCCGATCCTGTTTTGGCCTCCTTGTCAAATGTTAGAACTCAATGTGGCCCACGAACCAAAGTTTGCCCACCCCTGATCTAAGCCTTCTCTCTCTCGTTCAAACAAAACCCTAAGATTCTTAAATCCCGACCAGTAGATAGCTCACCCCCTCTTTTAAGTTGGGTGACATTGGTTTCAGATTGTGAGGTGCCAATTCCCATCGTGTCCACTTTACACGCTGCTACATACCAGTTAAGTGAGAGTTTGAGATCACGTCTCGTTGTAGCTTAAAGAGTTGCCTCGTCTGCAAAAAAGCAGAAACTAAATTTTAAGAGGTTTTTTTTTTTTTAAATTAATTTTTTGGATCATCACAGAAAAAAAAATCCATCATTACCTACAAATACTTGCTAAGAATTTTTCACCCTGTTGGGGAAACATACCTTCTAGAATTTTTTTTTTATTACTCTGTAACCAAATGTTTTTTAATTTAAGATTGAAGAAAAATCGATTTCAAGCCTCCGTGACAAAAGATGAACAAAACAAAACACAAGCACTACAGCATGTAGTTTCACAGCTTGGAAAGAAGACGTCTAAAGCAAATGCTTTTACATCACCCCCTACAAATTTACTCACACGTGATTAAGTAGGTAGGGCGAGCATCTTGTAACCCAGAGGGTTGTGGGTTTGCGTTCATGCCGAGGTGTCCCTGAGCAAGATACTGAACACTCAATTGCTCCTGATGGTGGTTTGCACGTCAGCTTGCACGCAAGCTTCCACCATCAGATATGAATATGTGTGTGTGAATGGGTGAATGTGGGCTACACTGTAAAGCACTAAGAGCACCAACGCAGGTAGAAAAGAGCTGTAGAAGTAGAAAACATTTTTCATTTATGAGAGATTTGAGAGATTAGATGTGTTTATGAGGAAACACTATGTTTTAAGGTGAATAAATTCGAGGTGTGTTTACATCACAACTTTTTTTAACTAACATCCATCATTTTCATGTCGTGATTCTTTTCTTTGTCTCCTTCTAGTTGTTGGTTTTGGATGGACAGATGCTGAAGACTGAACCTGCCGCCATCATGGATAAAATCCAAAAGTTTCTCAGCCTCACCAACACTATCAACTACCACAAAATATTAGCGTAAGTATTCGTAACCTCGTACAGACTTACCTGCTAGTTTTCTCTATTTCTCTATTTTTTTTTCTCCACTGTGTAAAAAAATAAACGAATCATGTGAAACTAACCCGAACCCGAGGTACATTTATCCAGATCTGCACGCAAACTGTTCAGATCTTCTCATAGTTGGTAACAGGGGTCAACAGAAAACAGTTTAACGTCTCTGATTAACTGTTGGTTGGGAAAGATGACGCACATCGCATCAAGGGACCACTGGGATTTGATTCTAAACTGATGGCCTATTTTTTTTGCTTATTGTGTGCAGGTTTGATCCTAAAAAAGGGTTTTGGTGTCAGCTGCTAGAAGGAGGAAAAACAAAGTGTTTAGGAAAGAGTAAAGGACGCAGGTACCCCGACATGGACCCTGAGGTAGGAATATTTGTAGGATTACTTCGCTTTTAAGTGTTTTTTTTTTTTCTAATGTTGTTTCATTCATTCTTTTTTTTTTAGTCCCAGGAGTTCCTCAGGGAGTACTACAGGGATCACAACATCGAGCTGTCCAAGCTGCTCTACAGGATGGGTCAGCCGCTGCCCAGCTGGCTCCGAGAAGAGCTGGTACACACCAGGTAGCAGCACCGCTCAAGAAGGAAGGAAAGACCTGCTCCCGCTTGGAGGGCCTCACCAGCCAAGTGGCCTAACGTGTGTAGAAGATCCCCAAGTTTGTTCTCCCAGATAGCGTGCAATCTGTTGGAGTTTGAGGAAACCAAACTAAAACTCAGAACCTAACTGTGATCTTCCTAAATGGGGGCCGACCAGGCACGCTGCAGCCCCACAGGCGTGCACATCACTAGCACGCTGGAAGGTATTCAGTGTTTGATAATCACCCAATCAGACCTTCTCTCATCACATAAACTGTTTTGCTCGAAATCTAATAATGAAAAGCAAACTTTGAGAGAAACATGTGAGAGAGTGGAAACACTATCACGGGTTTGTCTGGTGAGAGGCGACATCGTGCCGACAGCCTGGAAGACGGAGAAGTTTTTGGGAATCTCGACTCGGGCTGCATCTTGTAGCCTTACTCGATAAGCCTTGGTAGAATCTAGTTATCTCATTTACAAGTGCCAGGACAGAATCTTCATCAAACTATCACCACGTGGACTTTTGAGGGTTCTTTTTATCATTTTTTTTTTTTGCCCTGATTTTAACATCTATGTATTGCTGATTGAAATGCATATTTGTAGAATGTACCAAAACTAAAACATTATAGTTCTGTCGGTCTCACGTTAGCAGGAGGCAGGTGCTTGTGTCATTTAGAGGCTCAGCCCGCTCACCATCACCGAATGGGCTGAACCAGTTGGATAAATGATGAAAGCACAAAGACGCTCCTGCGAGGGTCCCACAGGTAACTGGAAAGCACACTAACTAAACGTCTCCTACTACAGTCTGTGAAGAAAATCATAAGCTAGCTACTGTATGAAACCATGTACAGAGAAAAAAAAACTCAAATTTGTTTTCATCAAAACTGTATAGTTTGTTTTATATTTCATTCAGTTTCAATTTGGAAATAAAAAGTCACCAGGAAGTCCGGCGCTGTCCAGATGTTGTTACCACTGCTCCGAGATGTCAAGCGTAGACGAGAAAGCTGCTCTTACCGCAATAGTTTTGTACATCGTTCTGACGTAATAATGATGCACACATTGGTTCATCATTTTCTGACTTTGTAATGTACATAATGCAAAATACCCCGAGTAGACCTAAATTATTGAATGTGCCGGGTTTACGTTGCGTAAAACGTCAGTGCTGCACTGAGGGCAGTCCGGATCCTCCTCATCGAGTAACGTCCTCTCACTGCCAACTGTCTCTTCATATAAAGTATTACGTGATAACACATAACAGCAACGATGGTACTAATCTCCTGGACTGTATGATAAATATTTGTAATTGTTGTCAATAATTTTTACAGTGTAACTAATATTGTCGGTGCTTTTTAATTTGCAAATAAAACACCACTGTATTTTTCAATATTCGAGTTGCTTTCTTCTTTTTTTTTTGTTGAGAAAAGAATCCACGTTAATAAAAAAAAGTTGATTAAAGCTAGAATTTAGCTGATTTAACTTTCTTAAATTTACAAGAAATTTTTATTTTAAATCTCGATTTAGAAGTCGATCTACGTTCCCACCCTCACCTATGGTGGGTAGTGACCGAAAGAATGAGATTGCGGATACAAACGGCCAAAATGAGCTTCCTCCGCAGGGTGGCTGGGCTCTCACTCAGAGATCGGGTAAGGAGCTCTGCCATCCAGGAAGCACTCGGTGTCGAGCCGCTCCTCCTCCAGGTCGAGAGGAGCCAGATGGGGTAGTTTGGGCATCTGGTCAGGATGCTCCCTGAGCGCCTCGCTGGTGAGGCGTTTCGGGCACGTCCCACCGGGAGGAGACCAAGAGGCAGAGCCCAGACCCACTGGACAGACTATGTCTCACAGCTGGCTGGGCTCCTTCCGGGTGAGCTGGAGGATGCAGCTGAGGTGAGAGGAGGCTGGGCTTCCCGTCTGAGGCTGTTGCCCCCGCGACCTGGCCACGGATAAGTGGAAGACAACGGAACGAACAGAACTTTCTTAAACAGGAAGTAGAATCTGCCTAAGTCATACTACAACTTTGCCTCGTTAGACGGAATTATGAGGAATAAGTTCCCAAACAATAAAACTTAATATTATCGCAGGCTTTTATTTGTAAAATCTCATTGGTTTACGAAATATTGTGTTCACAAGAATTTGCAACAATTAATCTGGTTACATGACCTTATGAGCATAGAAGGACGAACAGCCTGAGTGCTTAATGCCCAACCAGGAAAATGTGGACACAGGCAATAATACCATTGTTTTACACACTTGGAGGAAGTTTAAAAATAAAAAGACAATTCATTAAACTTGATATTTTTTAAATTCAGCTTCCTTGGGAAAAAAAAAAGTGAAACTTTCTTAAACAGAAAGTAGAAGTGGTTCGAGTCAGACCACAATTTTTCTCGTTACGTCGGCCAGAGTTCCACAGAAATGATAGAGAAAATATCCTCAAACACTGAATGTTAAAGCTACAACAGGCTTATTTAGTTTAGTGGATTTTTTTCACTGAAAAATTCATATCAATGGTCAAAATGATACAACTTGGTCGTAAGTACAAGAAAGGACATAAAAGTACTTTTTTTTTTAAATAAAAACCCAATTTGTGATTCATTTGTTGAGTGTAACAAAAGTTTAAAAGACCCACAAACACTGTTTATCATTGTTGTTTATCATTATCAAGAAATTAATAAAATAAAAGATAATGAATAAAAAAAAAACAGAATGAAAAATACAGATTGTATCAAAGATGAAGATGCTGAGGATCTCTCTGGGAGTGACCAGGATGAACAGGATCAGAGGAACAGCACGTTAGAGGTTTTAAAGTCAGAGAGGCCAGACTGAGATGGTTTAGACATGTGCAGAGGAGAGAGAGAGTACATTGGAAGAAGGATGCTGGGTTTGGAACCACCAGGAAAGAGGACTAGAGGAAGACCAAAGAGGAGGTTCATGGATACAGTGAAGGAAGACATGAAGATAGTTGGTGTGACCAAAGAGGATGCAGGAGATAGGGTTAGATGGAAGAAACTGACTTGCTGTGGCAACCCCTGAAAGGAATGCTGAAAGAAGAAGTTTGATCAAGAGTGAAAGCACCATAAAAATGAAGAAAAATTAATAATTTTATACAAACAATCTACCAATAATAATCAGAAAATTGTCCTTAAATAGTGATTTATATGCATTTATATTAGGATCATTTTAGGTTTGGGAAGGTTCTTGAAACCTGTGAGTTTCTTAGAAGTCTGATTTGAATATGATTAATTTGAACCCTTCAGAAGCACAACTTTCATAAAATAAAAAAAAATAGAAAATATGTGTGAAATGTTCTAAAAGAATAGTCTTGTTTTAAATGTATAATTCCTCTTTTATTTCCTGGGGCAGTACCTAAAAGTTTTTAAAAAATCCCTTTGTTTATCAAGGAAGTGAAAAATAATAAATGTCGATTATTGTGGCCTGTGTATGCCTGATCCGATCAGACCTTAGAAGCATGCCAGGCTTGGGCAGTACTTGGATGGGAGACCACTGGAACCCTAGGTGCCACAGTGGGATGGGCAATGAGATTAAATTTTCACTGTGTCCCTGGGCAAGACACTTCACCACCGTGGCCTAGTCTGGATGGTGTATGTGGTTGGTCGGTGATGGTCAGAGGGGCCGATGGCTTCTATCAGTTTGCCCCAGGGCAGCTATGGGTACAACAGTAGTTCACCATCACCTGGTATGGAGTATATGAATAATGAACGTGTGATGTGTGTTTGAGAGTCCTGAAAAGTGCATTATTATTGTTTGTTAGTTTTAAATAAAAGGAACTCTTTATTGGACGTTCATGTAATTATCTTGTTCCTTTTTTATCTTTTTAATAAGTATATGTAGACGTAAGGTTTTTGTTGCTAAATAAGTAAAAGCATATTTGAGAAAAATAATCACACTAAAATCATTTTTTTATTTTTCACATTTTTATACTTTTTATTCAATTTCACTATTATATTAAAATTTGTATTAAAATGAACTTAAAACACATTCAAACTTAAAGAGCAGTCTCTAAGTGAAAGTTTTTTCTTGTGTCTGCCTGTATCAACAGGTGATGCTGTTGACCTGACCAATCAGAGTTCTGCTTTCAGTTCCATTCCAACTTTTGGTTTTTTTAAAGCAGGGACTTTCTTACATTCTTAATAATCTGATTGGGGCTTCTTCCTTATTCAGCAGGGTTTTAAGCTACAGACCTGGTCAAATTCTCACATTTTGATTTTTCTTTTTGAGAGAAACCTTGCTGTAAAGATGGATGGGACAGACAGAGAATCTCAAACAGGGAGTCAGGAGGCTCTGGTTGGACTTGTTCAACCCAGAGGGTGAGACCTTTATTTACATTTATTCATTTTAAAATTTTTTATTGATTTTATGTTTTTTTATGTAGAAAAATGTATTTATGAGAGTAAAACTGAAATTTAAAATAATACTTAAAAAAAATAGCTTCTTTTTTGTTTTGTTTATTTCACTGCAATAAAATGGTAAATATTGAAGCTACTTGTCAGTTATTTTAAAAAATAGATTTTTTTTCTCAATAAATTTTAAAGCAGATATTTCAACATTTTATTTGCTTTTTTTCTTGTTAAATCATTGTTTATTAAAGTCATTGTTTATTTATGTACTTGTTTAGTTATAATATATTTATTTATTTATTTATTTATTTATTTATTGTATTTTTGTTTAATAATATTATTGTTTAGTTTGTATTTATTTTAATTGAGATAATAAATGTATTATTTATTTATAATATTGTTTAGTTGATCTTTTTTATTTAATATTATTGTTTAGTTACATCACAACCACTTCCTCATAAAGTCCTGTGGCCTCTACCTGGCAACTGATGACGTAGTCATTTTTGATTGGTTCTCAGACGCATAACTTATTTAATTCTTTTAAATTCTTTAAATTCTTTAAAAACTTATAACTTTATTTTTTAATCATTTCCCTTTTCTATTATTTTTTTTATATAAATTGAAGCTTGTTTATTCTTTTTTTTATTAAATATTCTTTTATAATATTACATGTGTACATATTTGATAAAATAAATAAATTAATTAAATATTAGAATATTATTTGATAATTATTTAAATAGTTTAGAATATGTAACATATTTAAATTATTTATTTAAGATTAATTACAAGTTAACTAAGCATCTGTAACACATTGTTTATGTCAAGTTTATCTCATAGTAATTATTATATAATTATAAAAAATGTTTTATAAAGTCATAAATCAAGTTAAATTAAGTTTATACACGTTTTGAATAAATTTATGGATGTTAAAAAGTTAATTTATTGGATTAAAATAAATGGACTCAGACTTGAAAACTTCTGCCTGGTAACAGATGACGTTCTCTCATCTGATTGGCTGGTTTTTAGAAAAATAGTTTCGATTGGTAATAAAGTAATTAAACAATGTTACGTCACAATTTTACTTTTATTTTTGGTTTTAATAAGAAATACATTAATAATAAAAAAAAAAATCTTTTAATCAGTACAAAGTCAAGAACAAGATAAATGAAAAAAGATTAAAGGCTTAAATGAACTTTAAAGTTATTAAAGATGGAAAGTCTGTTTTTAAATGAAAAACAGAAAATAAAAGATCAAGATTTTTTTTTTTAATGTTGTCGTGTTCCATCTGAGCTCTTGCTTGCCTCAAGACTTGCCATATAAATTTTTATACATATAAATGTATATAATTTTTTTGTTTTTCCAGCGGTGGATCCAACAGTCGAGCTCTGAAGATTGCTGGCTTGACCACTTTGGCTGTATTGTTGGTCTCCAGCCAGGTTTTCACTGCTTACATGGTGTTTAGTCAGAAGCAGCAGATCTCCACCCTTCAAAAGAGCAATGAAAAACTGGGGAAACAAATGACCCGCTCCTCTCCAGGTAAAAAAAAAAAGACAAAACTGTAGAGTGAAAAATTTGGATTACGATGATCTGAGAAATTCATCATATGTTTAGTTCGCTGAGACAAAATAGGAAGTAAGAATTCGTTTTTAAAGTTGTATTTAAATAGTTTCATTTCGTCGTCTTCCGCTTATCCGGGGCCAGGTTTTAGGGGCAACAGCCTCAGACGGGAAACCTGGGCTTCTCTCACCCCGGCTGCATCCTCCAGCTCACCCGGAAGAATCCCTAGTCGTTCCTCGGTCACTCCAGTGCCCGAACCACCCCATCTGGTTTCTCTCGACCTGGAGGAGGAGCTGCTCGGCACCGAGCTCCTCCCAGATGGCAGAACTCCTCACCTGATCACTGATTGAGAGGCCAGCCACCCTGCGGAGTCAGCTCATTTCGGCCACTTGTATCCGTAGTCAACCAGGAAAATGATCTGTGAAGGATTTAGTTATGATGAGAAGAACGTATCCATACTAACAAATAAAAATATATTTCTAACAATGTGTCATATTTGATCAAATTTTCATGTCTAATTTAATTTTTGTTTTCCAGCTATGTCTCCAGTGAAGATGGCCATCCCCATGAACACTCTTCCTCTGCTCAGCGACTTCACCGAGGAGGACACTAACAAACCCTTGACGGTAAATTTTCTTCTCAAATCAACCAAAACCAAGACCAACTGCAACTTTAACTTGTGGTTTAATGAGCTAAAAAGAAAATTATTTACAACAAATTACAAAATCACCTCAAATTTTTGAACAGTTTTCTTCTTTTTTTTCCATCAGAAGCTGCAAGACATTGCAATCGTCAGCGTAGAGAAGCAGCTGAAGGATTTCCTGAAGGTACGTGTGTTTTCTCACAGAAACAAAGACGTGTTGTCTTCACTAAACCTTTAACATGCTTTCAACAGGACGTCAGCCTGCCACAGTTCAATGAAACCTTCATGAGCAACTTGAAGAGCCTGCAGGAGCAGGTCAATGAGAACGACTGGAAGGTACGTGCACGTGCACTTATGAAGGATGATAAAGTTCAGCTTAAAGGGAAATGTGTTAAACCTGATTTCTTCTGCAGAACTTTCAGACCTGGATGAAGAATTGGCTGATTTTCCAGATGGCCCAGGAGAAACCCCCAGCTCCTACTCCCCAGCCAGGTTTCAACAGCTTACTTTTCTTTGTGGATTGGGTTCATTTGTTTATCTGATTAAATGCTTTTCAAATGTCTAGCTCTACTGGAAAAAAACTCCACTTACACTAAAATTAAACTCCTTCTATCTATTGTTCAATGTTTGACAGCCTCTAAGGTGAAAACCCAATGCCAGCTGCAGTCCGACCCTAAGACACGCAAGCTTGGTTCCTTTACACCTGAGTGTGATGAACAGGGCCGCTACAAGCCCAGGCAGTGCTGGCACGCCACCGGTTTCTGCTGGTGTGTGGATGAGTCCGGTCAGCCCATCCAGGGCACCTCTACGCGAGGTCGTCCTGACTGCCACCGCGGTAAAGCCCATGGTTTTATATGATAACCTTACTTCATGCTGAGTTCCAAATGATTCCACATTTTCTATTGAGGTTTCCACAGAAATCTGAAGGATCTTACATTTTGATATCGGCAGTACTTCCTGTTTGCTGCTTTGTAATGTCATTTTAGCAGCTGCATATTTGTCTGGCAGAAACCTTCCTCATTGTGTCTTTATCTGCACGGCACAGCGTGGATTCAGAATCAGACACAAATCTCTTTAATCTAAGAATCTGTTTCTGTGAAAAATAGAATTTTTTATCTAAATATTTCCTGCTTTCCAGCAGCAGAATATTTTTTTGCTCCCCGGATTGCCAGAAATATTGAACAACCGTTAGGAGTTTAATATAAGATCATTTTTAATTTGATATTAAATGGTCTCAAATGACGAACTTGATTATCACAAAAATCTGATTTCAGGAATCCAGAAACCTTAAAAAATAATAAATCCAGATGAACCAAAGCAATGATTGTGATGACATTTAAATTTAATTTACATAATGCCAAACAAACTTTAATTGTCCGTTTCAGGCACTCCTTACCGTCGCATGATGGTCCCACCCATGATGATGCAGAAGACTTTTGATCCTGAGGGTAAGAAATAAACAAAGTTCTGTAGAACGGATCACATCATTACAAGACGATTTAATAATTACATGTTGTGTTTTTGTTTTGTTTTTCAGCTAAATAAATCCCAAAATGGAAGCCACAGATTATCATCAGTCATCACCCAAGCTTTTATTGTAGCTGCAGCGTCAACTTCTTCTTCTGCTTTTATGATTTCTTCAGCAGCTTCAATCAAATCAATCAAATCACGCATACTGTTTAACGTCTCGAATCGTTTAAGTTGATAAAGCAAACTATTTTGAGTGTCTCTAAAAATATGTGAACTGTACTATGAATTTGTTACATGAATTGAAATGGAATAAATATTTTAAAGGTGCAGTTTTGTCAAATTTCTAAAACTTGATGTAGTTCTTGTTTCATTACCAGTTTTTTTTAAATCCATCGCTCTGTGTGCAGAGTGCACAAGAATAAAAAGAAGTATGTTTAAATGTGGCGAATAATAAAAAATGAAATTTCAGTTTTAGGATTTTGATGAACCGTCCTCTTAAAAGTACAGAAACCGTTTAAAACGGTTTTTACCTTGTTAGGCTGTTTGTGTTCAGAATGCTAAATAAAGTCTTCTAAACACTCTTTTGCCCTGCTTTCTATCCTAACGACAAAATAAATATTAATGCATGAACAAAATCATGAATACGTTAAATTTTGTTGCTTTTTTCTCATCACACTTTTCTCAGAATCGGACATTGCGAATCGGTCCAGTGAGAGTTTAAGATTACAGCCTGTAGAAACCAATAGGACCACATCATCTGCAAATAGTATAAACCAAGGCGTTGATCAATATGCCTCCATCTGCAGGGGCGGATCCAGGTTAGCATGGGGGGGCGCACGCCTCCCCCTTTTGGTCCACAAAGAGAAAGAAGAAGAAGAAAGGAAAGGGGGCTAGTCACGCTATCTCCTTGCAGGGCCGGCAAATGGGCCACCATTGACCCTTATTTTTCACAATGTTCTGGGGTGGAATTCCCCCACACTCCTCTGTACTGGCTTTGTTAATGACCTCACTTCCCCCCCACTTTAAAAAATCCTGGATCTGCCCCTGATCTGTCCTATAAGACAAACATTATTAATAATGAATGTTTATTTTGTGGATAAGAGGCTTAGAAAAGTAAAGGATGATGGATGGGAACTGGATGAGGAGAGTTAGATTTGTTTTGCATCTCTCAAATTTTCTTTTGTGGTTTATTTTGATTATTTTTGATTATTTTGAATTACTCTATTCATCCCTCACCGGGGAAATTTTGTTTTGCTGCACTCCTTACACCGCAGCAGGCTGCCCTTCAACGGCGCCAATGGTGGGAGAAGTGGGGGCTAGGTGTCTTCTCCAAGGACCCTAGACGTGCTCTCCATGGGACGCGAACCCGCGACCTTCCGGTCCGCGGGCGAACGCGCTAACCACGCGGCCACCGTCTCCACCCAAATAAATTTTAATAAAGTTTAATAAAGTGCTCTCAATTCAATCCAATAAAACAAACATAAAGGGTTTTTTGTACACAATATTTCCCCTCCATTCTGGTTCCGATATGGTTGCTCACAGATATTAAACTGATCTTGTTCTAGCCGGCCTGGTTAAAAAGGCCAGATTTCAAATTTGTATGTGTGATTTAGGTACAATTCCTCTTCTTCTTCCGGCATTTGCCTTCAGGGGTCGCCACAGCAAGTCAGTTTCTTCCATCTAACCCTATCTGCTGCATCCTCTTCGGTCACACCAACTATCTTCATGTCTTCCTTCACTGTATCCATGAACCTCCTCTTTGGTCTTCCTCTAGTCCTCTTTCCTGGTGGTTCCAAACCCAGCATGCTTCTTCAATTGTACTCTCTCTCTCTTCTCTGCACATGTCCAAACCATCTCAGTCTTGCCTCTCTGACTTTATCTCCAAAACCTCTAACATGTGCTGTTCCTCTGATCCTGTCCATCCTGGTCACTCCCAGAGAAATTCACAGGATTTTTATCTCTGCTACCTCCATCTCTGTTTCCTGTCTTTTCTTCAGTACCATTGTTTCTAGACCAATCAGCATGGCGGGTCTCACCATGGTTTTGTACACTTTCCCTTTCATTCCTCTTCCATCACACATTACACCTGATACTTTTCTCCACCATTCCAGCCTGCCTGCACATGCTTTTTCACCTCTTTTCCACACTCTCCATTGCTCTGGACTGTTGATCCTAAGTACTTAAAATCTTCCACCTTCTTTATCTCTTCTCCCTGTAACCTCACTTTTCCATTTGGATCCCTCTCATTCACACACATGAACTCTGTCTTACTCTGACTAATCTTCATTCCACTTCTTTCTAATGCAAACCTCCACCTCTCCAGCTTTTCCTCCACCTCTTCCCTCCTCTCACTACAATTCTAAATGTGTCAAAGTATTTGACGACTTTCTGTATCAACTGAAATAAAGCAGAGAGGTGTTACATGTTCTCTGCTGACAGCTTCTAACAATTTTTATAATCCAACTAGTAAAGACTTACATAAGTCCAAATGTGATGTCAACAAATATGAAGCACATGATGCTGTTTGCAGCTTGAGCTTTATGCTGGTGTAATCAAGCCAAAGACTCATATTCCTTTCAGTCTGCTACTGGTCTGCAATGTTTCACTGCTTTCTTTTCACAATGTGCATCTTTTTGCTGACTCAGTGGTTCCACTTTCCTCTGTCTGTCCACACCACTGATCCACACCTCAGCAGCATGCTGAATGACGACTTAACTGCTAAGCTGTGCTTTCACACAGCGAGGCGGCGTGTGGAGGGAAAGCATGTAGTTGAGCTAAGCAGCAGACAAAAAGAAATGAATAAATTACTAATACTTTGGTCTTATGATGGATTTATCTGAACATGTTCCTCTTCTGAAAATCTTACCACTAAATTCTCTTGGAAAGGAAGTAATTCGGAAGACTTTCGTAAAGCAGCAGAATGTTTTTAAGGTGCTTTGAAATGGAAACAACACTGTGTGACTTTTGAATTTGAGCATTTTCATCCAATAGAATTTTATTTATGAAGAAAATTGAACGATAAAGTTAAGATTTCAGTGGGATCCTGTTTAGCGGCCTCAGGATTGTATCTCTGCTTTTTACAAGTCGATTTACGTTCCCACCCTCACCTATGGTCACCAGCTGTGGGTGGTGACCGAAAGAATGAGAACACGAATACAAGCGGCTGAAATGAGCTTCCTCCGAAGGATGGCAGAACGGGTGAGGAGTTCTGTCATCCGGGAGGAGCTCAGTTTTGAGCTGCTCCTACTCCCTGGTGAGAGTAGCCAGATGGGGCGGTTCGGGCATCTGGTCAGGATGCTCCCGACGTCTCGCTCGTGAAGTGTTTTGGGCACGTCTCACTGGGTGAAGACCAAGACCCCGGACCCGCTGGACTGGAAAGACAATATCTCACAACTGGCTGGAGAACGACTCGGGATTCTTTCGGGTGAGCTGGAGGATACAGCTGGGGTGAGAGAAGCCTGGGCTTCCTGTCTGAGGCTGTTGCCCCCACTACCCGCCCCGGTTAAGCGGAAGACGACGGAACAGAACGGAACCCAAAAAATGTGGAGAAAGAACTCAAGCCGTCTATTTTCCCTACCGTTCATTTTTTTTGTGAATATAATAACTTCAAAACCCCTCAATGGATCTTAATTAAACTTCCCACAGTTACTCAGTATCAACTATAGATGAACTGATTATGATTATATTTAACGAGCAGCATGCCGCATGATTAGCCCCTTGGATTTGCATGTCCATGTGACAATTTAATCCCGAATGGTCTGTTCTCTCTGTCAGACACAAGCAGTCTGGATTTGCTGCCCCTCCATCTTTCAGGATGGAACAGATGGCACGTCCACGGAGGACTCACATGAGGGTTTATGTACAACAAATCAGCAGTGCAGCAGGGGGCTTAGATAATGAATCTGTCTCTGAAATGACATCTATTGGAGCTGTGGAGCAGAGCACTGCTCAGGGCGTTGCTTTGGTTGGTGTTTGCAGCAGCTCTGTGTCTGGAGGATGTAATTAATCCATATATAGTAAGTCTTATCGCAAAGAAGTAGTGAACAATGCTACCATGAGTTTCTGGTTGTTTGATATCCTTATTTGAGCCATTTTGAAACTTGATCATTCCGGAATCATTCTGGAGTTTGTGAACATTTAGTTCCTGGTTGCATTGTACTTCATTTATGCAGAATTTACATGATCTCAGAAAACAACCATTAAAAATGACACTTTTTCACATTCAGAAACAGATTCCCTGCTTTATGCTTTTATTTGTAGCAGGAGAAAAAAATATTTGGCCTATAAACATTTTTATCATTAAGGGGACTTTCAAGTAAACACAAAAATTTTCACCATTTGTAACTATTGAGCCAAATAGTCATAAAAGAACATCTTACCAAAAATGAAAAGTTCCATCACATAAAAAATAACTATGAATTCATTGTATTTTAAGAGCTTCAATAATAACACTATCTGTTAAAATCCACAACACAATATTTTTTTAATTGTGCACTTGTTGTTGGAGGCGGTGGCTCAGTGGTAGGGCCTTCAGACCAGAAGTTAACCAAGAGCTCACGGGTTCGATTCCCACTGTGTTCACATCTAGGGTCTTTGGAGAAGACGTCTAACCCCTTGCTTCTCCCACCATTGGTGCAATCATGGCAGCCTGCTGCGGTGTAATGTAGCATACAAATTTCCAATGTGAGGGATCAATAAAGTATACACTATTGTTCTTATTACATTATTATTACTATTTTGAAGTGACGCCATATGTTGAAGAATGTTTATGTTA
The DNA here is from genome assembly GCA_902685375.1 of Neostethus bicornis. Taxonomy (NCBI): domain Eukaryota; kingdom Metazoa; phylum Chordata; class Actinopteri; order Atheriniformes; family Phallostethidae; genus Neostethus; species Neostethus bicornis. The sequence continues at coordinate 12,634,908 of LR738561.1, forward strand.
AATTTTAAAAAGTGTCACCCTGTCCAAGATGAATAAATAATATAAATACCGTCAATGAAAATAATTATGTCATTTTTTGCTTACAAAGCTTTACTACAGATCAAGAGGTGTAAAAGCAAGACTACTGCTCATCCATCAGCTGTTCTTGGTAAGCGTAGGGTCTGTCTCAAAAATTTGCCACAAGCCTTGAGTAAACTGACCATTTTAGGAAGGGAAAGGAGCGAGTAGAGCATGAGGGACAGGGGCATGTGTGAACTACGTCATGCTAAGGAAGATGCATCAGTGATGAAGCAGGCATTTGTTTATTGTCACAGGAGAGCGACACAAGTACTATCTCAATATGTTGAAAAAATGCTGATGACGTCTTTAAAGCTCTTTACATCCAAGGCCCACACATCAGTACAAGAAAATAGAAAGCTTAGTAGGTTTTTAGATTTTAAGTTTCGAGGGTGGGAGTATCATGGTTTGGGATTGATTTTCAGTAAGAGTTACTAGCAGACCTTTTGCTAGGGTGAATTTTTAAAAAAGGAAACGTATAGCACATAGTGAAAAAAACATGTTGCCAGTAAATCTCCAGACCCTAATTTTTTCACTCCAATTTCACAAATTTTTAATTTTCCACGTCATTCTATTTCTTGTAATTTAATATGTATATTTAAATGTTTTGATTTTCTTGGATAACTTTTATATCTGGTTTGATGACTACATTTGGTAAACATTTCGTGTCTTTAGCCCATTTAGAAATCTTACTGATAAAACAACAGACGTGTCAAATCTAGATGTCATTGTGTATCTTTACAGGAAACGTTATCGACAACAGATAAGGAGATGTTTTTACAGCTCTACCGCCACTATATAACCAGTGTTTTTTTTTTATTATTGCACATCAGTTTTCTGATACTTAATTTCTTTTCTCCATCTTGGTAACTGTATCCTGATCAGTCCAGCTAGTAAAAGTAGCTTCTGTCTTATTAATTATTCAGCTGTAATCAAATCCAGCTGAGACAGCGACTACTTTAACCACTCACACAGGATGGACACATTGGACATAAGTGCACCTGTAAGTATCCATTAGACCACAAAAAATGTTTTATTATGATTGATATTTTAGCTGGAGTTTAAAATTTAGTTTGCTTTGTTTGCTTTTGATCATTTTTCTTATTCATTTTCATTCACTGACAGGAATCTGAGCGAACCGAGGCAGTGAAAGTTGGAGTAATAATAACCACTAATCCAGGTCAAACAAATAAAAATAACAGCTCATTTTCTCTTCATTACATGATGACACACACTGTAAACCTGCATGATGTGTGTGTGTTTTATAGAGTGCACAGATGCTGTTATTATTAGTGACGATGGACGTGAAATCAACTATAAAACTGAGAAAAATGAGGTAATTTTGAAGTTTAAAATTTTAAACTTTTTTTTTAATAGTCTTGCAAATTTTATTCATTCAAATAGGAAACAAAAACCTTCACTTTTGACCAAGTTGTGACTTCTGACAACATAGAGGTAAATTATTTAAGCAGCCATTTTGTGTAGTTGGTAATAACATGTAATAACACCTTCATAATTCACTTTTTAAAATATGAACTCCAACTGTGCAGAAACTTGATTCTGAGATGCTACAGCCTCTTGTTGAGTCCATTTTAAGTGGATATAATGGAGCGCTACTGGTCTGTGGAGCTTCCACAGACACCATCCACAGACTGATGGACCACAGTATTGTTGGACAGGTAAAATTTTAAACCAGATTTAACTATGTCTCAGTAGATTTTGTGTTAATTCTCTCTAAAACATCAAAATATTGGTTTTGTTTTAGGTTTTGACCAATCTTTTTTCTTCCATAAAAACACAAGTAAAATCCGAGTGTTTCCTTTCAGTGTCATTTGTTCAGGTTGGTTCTTTTTTAAAAAAAAATACAAAATTTTGGTGTCAAATATGAGAAAAAGTGAGAAGTTTTATTTTTCTAGTTTCAACCAGATGGAAATGCTCTGGATCTCTTGAATTTGAACAAACAACCGTTCAGATTTACAACTCATCCAGTCCTGGGAAGGTGTCTTACACTTACAAATAAGAAAATATAACAGATTACAGAACATTTTAATCCATCATTCTCTCTTTTCGCAGTTTTGTAGAAGGTGTGTGTGAGGTGTGTGTGGACTCAGCAGAAGAAGCCTGCACTCTGTATAAAACATGCAGAGAAACGATGAAGAACAATGCAACGTCTATTTCCAGCCGGTAAAAATTAAACAGACAGTCATTTGATCAGTTCAAGATGTTCTCTGTAAGCAGGGAAGGACTTGATTTACATTTATACTTGTTATTTAACTCGGAGCATCGATAATTTAGTTGTTTGAATTGTTGATTTATATAGAATGTGTCTTATATAGAATGTGATACCAACTATAGATGAAAAGATAAAGTTTATGGTACAAAGCAGGCAGAAGCATATTGTTTAATGTCTTTTTTAAATTATGATCATATTCTAAATGAAGTTGTTTGCATTCCAGATGTGCAGCTCTGCCTTTAAACGTGTGAATGAATGAACATGCAAACCCTGTATATGTGTGTGTGTGTGTGTGTGCGTGCATGCATGCGTGTGTGTGTTTTAATATTATTTCAGATCCAGTTTCGTCTTCTCAGTGGCTTCTGAGTGGAAACTTAATCCAGAGCAGTTGGAGTCGGATGTCTGCCGCAGCAGACTGCAGGTTTTTGGATTGATAGGAGGAGCTAGCAGGACTGACCTTAGAGGGTGAGTCATATTTTCAGGATATTAATGTTAACCTGAAGAGTTAAAAAAAATAATAATAATAATGTGAAACTACAACAATGTCACTTATCGTGGGTTAAAAAGTATGCTATTTATAGTTCCATCATTAATATGAAATTTTTAAATATGCTAAAAACATGAACATGTGCTGTTTGGTTGCTGTGGTTACAGAAGAAAAAAAAACCAGCCATCCGGCAATCTCTCTCATTGGACAGTCCTTCTTGTATGTAATTAAAATGATACAATTTCAATTGTGCTTTCACACACGTTTTTTGCTAAATAGAAATTTAGGAGAAAAAAACAGAAGGCTTCACTTATAGCCGCTGTCGGTTAATTACCGTAATTCATTATGAAGGAAACACCCAGGAAGAGTTGAACCTCTCTTTGGGATTTATAGTAACCCAAGGTTCTCTGATTAAAGAATAATTTTTCTGAGTGACCTTTAGAAAAACAAAATGTATTGACTTAGTTCTTTAAGTTGAGACTTTTAGAATGAATTGCCTGTAACCAGAGCTGCTTTATTGAAGCAGTTTAAGGCTCCTCTGCCCATCCTTCATAGATCCTGTGGCTAATCAGATCTTTGTAAAAGACTCAATACAACGCTGCAGGGAGAAAGAGAAGGAGCGGAAATCAAGTTAAAGGTGGATGAAAGTCAGGAGCAAAGTCAAAGTGCATACAATGCATTATGGTTTGGATTAAGCAAACATTAGGAGGAGCAGTGCAGCGCCTGATAAAATTATAACTAAATTATTCATCAATTGTTTGTCATTGGGAAATGTTTGGATATTTTTCAGAGTCAATCCACTGGCAAAAATTCTGAATCAAATACCAAACACTGTGGAGATGAGCAGCCTTCTACCTCTCCTCCTAAATGATGTCCTAACAGGAAATAGCAAAACGTGGCTCATCTACAGCATCAACCCTCAAAGTAGGGCCTTTGTTGGTGAAAATACTCACTTTAAACTGAAAGAAATAGTTATTCTGATTTCTTTTTTTACAGATTTACTAGACGATGAGACACCAGCTGCTTTAGAAGTGGCAAAAAAAGCAAAAACATTGGCAACTAAAGCCACAATTGGTCGCTGGAATCCAAAGTCAGCTGAGCAAGAGATTCGTGAAACCATACTGGAGCTGCAAAATGTGATCATGTCTCATGGAGAGAGTAAAGTTCAAAACATTTACAAACTGGCTGAGCTGACTCAGAACTTGCAGGTAGCTGATCAAATAAAATGGATGTGCCATCGACAGGGGACCTCTTGTCAGGGATGCACATAACTAATACGTGTGCAGTTTAAATGAATGCTGCACTGCAAGTCAAACATGTTGCAGCAATGAGTATCAGGTCACAAAAAGGAGGAAAACCTCCATTTTTTTAGCTTTGAAAATGTTAAATTATTGCTAAAACGTTGTGTAATTAGGTATTTATAAGATAATGTTAAAAATGTAATGTACCCATCGCGTGTCACAAAAAATTCAATGACCATCCATGAAAACAGCATTTTGTCACATTTGTATATTTAGAGGTAAACTTTGAATTCACAATCAGCTCAAATTTTTTCTCCAAGTAAATAAAAACATTCAGGTTTTAGAATCCCGGCCTTTTTTAGAAAAAAAAAGAAAAAGGGCTGCGATCATGCAGCTTATTTGTTTTTAGTAGCATTCTAGTCATTGTTGTAACAGCTTTTTAGGGTTTAAATGTAATTTAAATTACTCAGTGGCATAATGGTTTGAAGGTAGGGCCCAGATGGAGAGCCAGTTTCAAACAGTTTATTGATTTAAAAAAAGAGGCTGTACTGAAGAGGAACCGGCAGGTGTACCGTGGTAGCCATCCTCCGCAGGCTTGGATATAGATAGGCCTAATCAATGGCATTATTTAATATATGATGGTTTGGAGATAGGACCCAAATGGAGAGCCAGTTTTAACCAGTTTTTTGCAAAGAAAAGGGGCTACAGTGAAGAGGAGCCGGCAGGTGTAGAGTGGTAGATATCCTTCGTAGGCTCGGGTATGGACAGGCCTTGTCAGTGTGGTTCAACATACTGGATCTGTTTGAGAGCTTTTGAAGTATCTCTTTCATAGATGGTGAAAAACCAGTCATGGGAGAAGAGGAAGGAAGAGTCTAATAGGATAAAAGAAAAAAGAAAGGTTGGAACACAATTATGAAGTTCTATTTTCACCAACCATGGCAAAATAAACTTGCTGTTTTTTTAAGTTTCTTTTTTTTTGTTTTGCTTTTAACAGAGCAGTAAATCCTTGGTGAGCAATCAGGTTTTTTCTGGAGGGCATCCCACTGACTTCAGAGAGAGTTCAGAGACAATGAAATATCTGCAGGACCAGTTGAGACAGGAAATGGAAGAACACATTAGAGGTAATGATACTGTGTACAAAAGCGTTATTTTCTCCAGCCAGTCGGCCGTGATGAATGTTTGCTGTGTGTTTCTATTAATCACAGAAGGTAAAGGAAGTTCAGAGAAAGTCCAGGAGAGGGTGGCAAGAATCCAGCAGCTAAAAGAAGCCCTCCGAGCAGAGACACAGAAATGTGGAGCCGTTTCAGAAAAATCTCAGCTCTTTCACCAAGTAATTTTTTTACTTATTCATTGTGTCTTGCTTTATTTAGAAAACAATTAGAGATTGAAAATATAGTTTAGAAATCTTTTGAATAAAGCCCTGTTTATTTAGCAGAAAAAATAGCCTTCTTATTTTAACTACAAATGGTGCTCTCCCATATCATAACACTGCCACCCCCATGCTTCACTATGGCAATTATGAGCAATGGTTGAAAATTAAAGGAAACTTTTCCATATGTCTCTGCACTTTTGAACTGCCAGGATGCAAAATTTGAACAGACTATCTTGTTGGATTTTTACTTGCAATGAGTTCCTATTGCAGAGGTGGCCAAACTAAGTCTGCCAAACTTGGAGAAGTTTTGAAAGTAATCCTAATATTTTATTTTCTCCTGCTATTCCAGCGTTTTCCAATAGCTAGAATAATGACTTTAGGGAAGATTCCTATTAATTTTTCCAGTTTTAAAGTTATGTTTCAGCACCATGTCATCATCTTATCCTTGTTTTTATAGATCCTTTATAGGTCTGTCGCAGGGCCACATACAAAGACAACTATCCACACACACTCACTCCTAGGGGCAATTTCATAGTGGCCAATCGACCTACCATTCATGTTTTTGGAGGGTGGGAGGAATCAAAGTGCCTGGAGAAAACCCAAACATACACAGGGAGATCATGCAAACTTCATGACCTTCAAGACCAGTATTCCAAGCCTCGTCCCACCCGAGACTTAGACCCCGACCTTCTTGCTGTGAGGCCACTATGCTAACCACCATCGTGCTGCCTATAAACTCAAACCTGTTTCCAAAACTACTCAAAAATGCTGGATTGCCCAAAACTGGTTCTTGTTCCATTCCATGTTTAAAGACTTTACGTAAATTCCTACCAACTTGATCCAAAACACTTACATTAGATTTACAATTTTAAGTTCCTTTAATGTTGGTCTGTCACATTAAAGCAAATGAATGAATTTACTTGATTACGCATCATTTGTCTTAAAGGTTTGAAATGCAATTTGAATTCCATCTAAAACAATTCCTTTTTTTTTAGATTAAGGTAAAAAAAAGATAAAATGTGTGTTTTTATGTTACTGTTGCCTCCAGGGAGAACTATTTGCAGGGAGCTTTATGCAGCTTTATGATAACACAAGCACAAGGCTGAGTCAATAGTCTTTTCAACATATAAATAAGATTTATGTGCGTGAAGGCATGCAACCCCCTCTAAGACATTTATTTTGCCAATTTAATGATTAGTCTCAGTTGGAATACAACGAAGCAGAGGAGCGGAGGAGGCAACTAAAGGAGGATCATGGGAGATTAATTCAGGAGGAGGTGGCGAAGATGGAGAGAAACTTGGCAGAGGAGCAGCTACCGGTGAGATAATGAGATTCATTGTAGTCCATCTCAGCCGAGGATGCTGAGTCAGTTTAAATTAAAGCCATGGAGTCCATGGAGACTGCAGCTCGCTAACTTAATGTTAGGTTTTTGTCTCGTGTAGATACTGTGATATGGTGTCGGTTTATTTCTCTATTAGACAGAACGAGTTCAGAAAGAGCTGTTGATGCTGACCAGAGAGAGGCACATCTTGGTGATGCGGATAGAGGCTTTACGTGCTGAGGCCCAGCAGGCTGAGACAGACCTACAAGAGCAGCATCACAGGCACCAAACAGAGCTACACTGTCTGAGGGAAGAAAGCCTGCAGGTGGGAGTTTACTGGGTTTGCCAGAGAATTTCTGTTCAAGCAACATGTCGCCTTCAGGTTTCATTATTGCTGCTTTGAACCAAGACACAAAAATATAGCAACCTGATTGAATGTGGCAGAGAGATGTTCACATGAGGTGTGAACATCTCATTGTTAAAGCTAGTTTTTAGTGTGTACTGAAGTGATCTGTATCGGAAAGATGACTTTTAACATCATTTTTAGACAAAGTTTGGGTTGAAAACTAGTTTTGTTTATGTTTTATTATCAACATCCAATTGGTAATTGAATAGCTCACCGAATTTTGAGCTATTTACAAAACAGCCGGACTGAGAGCTGGGACGACCTAGTCTGGGAGGTCAGGGTTAGGATCTAGCACCAGCTATTAGCGGTATTTACTGTTTTTGTGACTAAGTTTAGCCGTTTTAAGCTTCTTATGTTTTCATGTTTCCATATCCATGAACCTCCATAAACACAACCACATAAGAAACTATTTGAGTTAGTGATTTTTTTTTGTAGGGAATAAAATTAGCAAAAACAGGGACCTCCTTATAAGACAAACATATTGGGTGGTTCCCAGTAGTGTGAGAAGACACTGAATTATCACTAGTACCAGAGAAAAGAAAAAGAATGTATGAATATAGCTGGTTGGAATTTAACTAGCCTGTCCCTTAGGATGCTGAGGATGTCTCTGGGAGTGACCAGGATGGACAGGACCAGAGGAACAGCACATGTTAGAGGTTTTAAAGTCAGAGAGGCCAGACTGAGATGGTTTGGACATGTGCAGAGGAGAGAGAGAGAGTACATCAGAAGAAGGATGCTGGATTTGGAACCACCAGGAAAGAGGACTAGAGGAAGACCAAAGAGGAGGTTCATGGATACAGTGAAGGAAGACATGAAGATAGTTGGTGTGAATGAAGAGGATGCAGAAGATAGGGTTAGATGGGAGAAACTGACTTGCTGTAGCGACTCCTGAAGCAAAAGGCCTGCTAAATAAGATCACTTTGCTTTTGTGAAGGTTTTCTTTACGGTTCCTCCAAATAATAAGACATCTCTATTAGTTGGAGACACAAATCCAGAGGAAACCAGGAAAAATATTATATTCTATTTACAGAAAAACCTCTTAAAATGTATGAGTCAAATCCAGGGAAGGACATTTAAGAAATTCACCAAAAAGATTTTATTATAGATCTTCCATAGCAGCTTTAAGGTCATACATTCAAACCACTTTAACTTGGGAGAAAAACTTCTTTTTTAAACTTCCTTCCAAGTTTTATCTTCCTGCACCTGTTTGCCAGGTTTTCAGAGTGTTTCGTCAGGTAAGTGAGGAGCAGAGGAAGTTGTCAGAAGGAAGATACAGGACTGTGCTGTTGGAAGCTGTGCAGGATGCCATCTACTTGTCAGCTCAGAACCAGCTGCTGCAAGCTGACAACAAGAAACTCTCTAAAGGTCAGTGAATACTTCTCAGCTTTTCCCAAACAGGTGGATATTTAATGAACAGAACATCCGTCTCCTTCTAAAATAAACCAAATATTTTTTACTTTTCAGCTCTTGCAGAGATAAAGGATAGTTTAGCTGTGCGAGGTGATCCACTCCCTGATCCAACATCCCAGAATCAGTGAAGGAAACAGACTGGAAATGTTGGAAGTAATCCATTAATAATTCAACAATTTACTGTAATAAATATGTTATAAATGCAAATTTAACATATTAATATGGATGAACTGTGTTTTTTTCGTGTGTTATTTATTCACACTGACCTTGTCAGGATTTCTTTATTAATACCTTATCAAAGTTAATTAATATATTAACATATACAAACAGACCGCTCCGTCGTGGTAAAGAAAGAGTTGAGCCGAAAAGCAAAGCTCTCAATTTACAAGTTGATCTATGTTCCCACCCTCATCTATGAAATTGAAAGAATGAAATTGCGGATACAAGCGGCCGGAATGAGTTTCCTTCACAGGGTGGCTGGTTTCTGATATTTTCTCACTCTCACTCAGTGATCGGGTGGGTGGCTCTGTCATCCAGAAGGAGCTTGGTGTCAAGCCGCTCCTCCTCCGGGTTGAGAGGAGCTAGATGGGGTAGTTCGGGCATCTGGTCAGGATGCCCCCAACCGCCTCGCTGGTGAGGTGTTTTGGGCATATCCCACTGGTAGGAGACCAAGAGGCAGACCCCGGACCCACTGGAGAAACTATGTCTCACAGCTGGCTGGGGAAAGACTCGGGATCCTTCCAGGTGAGCTGGAGGATGCAGCTGGGGGGAGACAAGCCTGAGCTTCCAGTCTGAGTCTGTTGCCCCCACGACCCAGCCCCGGATAAGCGGAAGACGACAGAATGGAACATACATAATTTGAATGTTGTGAGATCATCATTTGCACCATTTGAGCTTTTATTCAATCATATGATTTCAGGAGGGCTCCCAGTATGTGCCCAGTTTTAATTAATCTATACATAGACAAACTGTCACATCGACTGAATCAGTGTAAAGCAGGATGTGTGATGAGTTACTCTGATAAATCATTTTATGTATGCTGATTATTCCAACACCAACTGAACATCTGCTCCGACTATAGATTGCAATGCAACAGTAAATATAATGCTTGACATGGTCCCCGTGGCTTGTTTTCCAGGTCAAAAGCTGACTGATTGCAATCATATTAAGTATTTGGGCCACATCATCACAGATCGGTTTTGTCTTGATGATGATGTCATCCAGCAGTGCCGTATGCTGTACATTCAAGTCAACATTATGGTCAGAAAAATTTTGTGTGCTCAGGAAATGTGAAAATAAAGCTATTCCGAGGTTAATGTACACCTCTATTCTCAGCACCCTGGTGTAAATATGTGCACTTCAAAAGCTTAAAGTGGCTTCTAATGATGCTTTTAGAATCTTGTTACAGTGGTGAGGACTGTTCCATCAAGCTTTTCATGTAATGTGTCTCTTTTATATGAATCTCGTGTCTAATGGAACAATGTATTATTGTTTTAGTGTCGTTTGTCTTCGGCTGCTCCTTAATCTGTTTGGTTGCCTCAAATAAAGATGAATAAAAGATAGTTTTTATTTGATTCTTTATTGAAATAAATGTAACATTTACCTTCAACAGTGTTTTCTTTCAACAAACAAACCAGGGAAAAAAAGAGAAAAACAATTCGAAAAAGTGTTACCTTAAAATAAGACATTATTTAGCTGCACTGCAAGAGTTTCATATAAATTATGAACGAAAGACCAGTTTTACTCTAGTGGTTGTTCACACTCTGAGTTGCACACTCAGCAAATTAGTGTAGATATGATTCTGGATGAGGAAGTCCAGTTTCAATACCGAGTGTTCAGATTGAAAAAAAGAAAAAAAATCAGAAACCAAACACCAGATGGTGAATCTGAAGAGAAACAAACAGATGAGTTGTAGTGAGATCTCTTGAGGCTAAACAAAACCTGTGTTTCCTCTAATGGACAATCTATCTGTAATAAAGGTAGGCTGCCAGTGCGATCATAATAACAGGGATCGGAAAATAAGGAGTTAGCTGCAGGCCTAAGATGGCCCAGGATAACAGAGCATTAACCAGCATGGAGCAGGATATGACAAACAGTCTGGTGATGCCGCTGCTATGTTTTAGAACCACAGACATCAGCAGCCCGTTTGCTGCTTGCCCCGCTATGATGATCCAAACCACCCCTGAGTAACCCTCCAGAAAACTCTTGTCACCCGTTAAGGAAGACAAAGAAGTCAGCCCGTTGATGGTCACACCAAAAGTGTAAAGGTAAAAATTCTGAAGGCTGAGCGGTAACTTTTGGCTTTTTAAAACCCTCTCGGTGTACACTGCAGCAAGCCCTGACACACAACAATACACCACAACAAGAAACAGCCCCCAAGCTGTGATGTAAAGCCTAGAACCTTCCTCTGCCTCATTCCTCTGGGGCTCCTCTATGTCCAGGCTGGTGTAGCTGTGACACATCCCTGCAGCCACCAGGAGCCCCAGAGCTAACCACTGAGCAGGCTTCAGCTTCTTTCCCAGGCAGATGGAATACAGCAAGCCAGTTGATGCTATTTTGAGATTAGAAAGTATTTGGTACGAGCTTGGGTCCATGTAGTCTTGCATAAGAACAACTAGGTTGTTGTTGAGGGCATATAGTAGAGCTGGGACTGCATAAGGGGCCACATGAGGTATTTGTAGAGGACCCAGAAGAGCTGACGTACCACCAGTGAGAATGAGACTTAGCAGAGAGACGAGTAGTTTCGATAACTCAATCATAACGACACACGAGGAAGCGCTGAACGGCACTTCACCGTTTATCTTTGTGAGAGTGATAAGCGGGGCGTGAGAGCCGTAGATGAAAACCATCAGCACTAAAAGGACGCCCCATTTTATACGCTTCATCCGTTCTTTCTTAATCTGACTAGACCCCACCTTCTGAACCACGATCATTTTAAATGTCAATTAATAAATATCTCATTTATATAAAAAATAACATTTGCTTTCGAGGAAATAAAAACCCCCAAATTTCTGATAGTTTTGATAACACTAGTGTTTAAAATGTTACAGAACACTATTCTCTCTGTATTTTACTTCAAAACAAGAGTATAGATGATGTTTTTAAGAATTATTTTCTATTTTAAATCAAAATCTATTTCAAACTGAAACCTCTACAAATAGTTTTGACCAGGCAACAAAGTAAAGATGAATAAAATAAATGATAACTTTAAAAAAAAATGGCAAAATGATGTGTTTTTGAAAAGTTTAGTTTAAAAAAAAAAGATCAGCAGAAATAAATTATTACGAAAGAAAAATTTACTGTTTAAAAACAGTCTTTTCATTGAGTTCTGAGCAAAATTCCAGTTAAAAGATTTTTTCCATAATCCAGATTATGTGTTTGAAGCCAGTTTCTGCAGGAGAATATTCCTCTTGTGCCAGCAAGATTACGAGGCAGCCAAATTTACTTTGGCCCTCCTTTTAGGTTTTGTAGGTAGTCTTTCAAGGTCCTTTCGATGTTGGGCACTTCATAGGTCTGTGCTGCAGTAATACCGGTGATTGTTCCCAGAACCAATCCCAGAAAGGCAGAGGAACGTAGTTTAGCCACCACATAGCCAGCTACAAATCCCTTTAGAAATAAAGATCCAAATACATATCCTCCCTGTGAACAACAAACATTTATGAATACACACTAAAAATAGTGTCGTAGAAATCAAAAACTGAGGATTTCAAGCAGGAACAAAAATACATGAAGGCAAATGCATTTAATAATCTAAGACAAGTTAGGCATAGGGATGTAACGGTATGTGCATTTGTGCTTAGGATTGCCATAAATACTGTCATTTTTAATGTAATCATATTCTATGAAAACATAAACATTAATATACTATATAAAATTAACTATAAAAAAAGAAAAACATTTGTTTCAACTTCTGAATCCCTAAACAGGTTGCAGGGGGGTTCCGGAGGCTAACCCGGCTCATTTCAGGGGAGAAGCAGGGTACACTCCGAGCAGATCGCCAGTCGTTGCGATCTGTTCCCAGAAGCAATTTTACTGTAGCCAATCAAACTAACATGCATGTTTATGGAGAGTGGGAGGAAACTGGAGTACCCGGAGAAAACTCAAAAAGAGAAACATAAGAAAAGTTGTTTGCCTTCTTCTTGTCTGACCTGAGGGATATCACCTGTAACCTCTTGTTCCACTCGCTTCTGGAGTTCCTGCAGCTGGAGTTTTAGCTGTGTTAAGTCTTTTAACTGTTTCAGAGGATCCTAAAAAAAAACAAAAAAAAAATTATAAAATTGCAAGAATTTTCACGTAATATTTTCACAACATACATTAGGTGGTGTGGTATTTTCACAACCACATTAGTGGTGTACTACGAGAGATCGTCAGGTGTTTAGAGGGAAATGATCCTGTTTCACCTCATTCGGTGATCGGGATCTACCAATAAATCCCAAAATCGGTTTGATTGATCTCATGGTGTTTGTGTTGAAAAATGCATTACAGCGTATTTATTTATGTTTATCAGTATGAAATCCTGTCATTTTATTTAGAGATAGGCAGGGCTGTCCTGTAACCATAGCAACCCACTCTTCTCTGCTTTTTTTTTGTTGCATGCTGCTGGGGAAAATCCCCTGAAAGGCCCATTGTCCGAAACTAAGTGTACATATTGTTAAACTCAAAGGCAATAGGGAATATTTTTAGCCTCACCCAAAGTTTTGGGGGGAGAGGGTTTTCCCAAAAAAATAAAACATTTATTTACCATCATAACAAGTGAGATGGTTGTAAAATATCAAAACAAAGCTGGAAAATACTTATTTGTATTTGAAATCATATATTTTTTAAATCAAATTCTTTTTAAAAATCCTCTATTTGTAAAAAGAGTAATCATTAAAAACATAAACAACGTATATTGAATTTCTGATTTTTCAAAAGTAATTCACATTGAATAAAATAGTGTTTTTCTTTTAAAAAATAGGGACATTTCACTGTATTCAGAAAACTTTTGTACAGATTTTAGACAAATATATAATTTCTATGAATTTGTAAAGGATATAGTTGTACAAATATATAAAAATAAATGTATTAAAAGAAAGGACAACATAAAGTCCCACTGATTTCAATCACTTTAATGCTCATTCTTAAAGTTCTAATAGTAGAAAATCGATGTGAAAAACGGTTTTCTATTAAAAAACTTACTCTTAATTCAAAGGCAAACCTCCTTAAAATCGTAAATTGTTGCTCACTTATTCAGCTGTTGTTTTCATTTAACATAACAAGTGAAAATCAAACTGCTAGTGTTTCTCACTCACCTTGTCATCCGCCATGTTTCCTCTGACTGCATCGTCACTCCATTTGTAGGACTGAGCTCGATTAGTTTGGGCTGATGAGAAAATGACTTCTCGGTTTAGATTTATTCCATAAAGTTAAATGGTTTCTTAGTTTTATTGGTGGGATATTAAATGGTCATTTGTGAATATTGTTTTTATTTCTAAACTTAGTTTAACGGCAGGTGAATTTTAGTTTCAGTTGTGTTATTTTTACGATGCATCAGCTACTTCTAGGAACTGTTTACATTATAAATAGAAACTTATTGTACCTTTAATGTCTTTGTTTTGAAGATTTACAGAGAAAAGTCAGACTTTTAATCAAAGTATTTTAATAAAATATTGTTAAACAATATGTAGTTTTAAAAAATGCAATATATAAATCAAATTTTAAAAAACAAAACAGTTTTACTGTATATTGAGGTAATGTTACTGAAAAGTCTGCTACTGCTCCCCCCATGACTCATACCACCTGCCACATTTGCAGCCAAGTGTGGTATGAGCTGCAGCTCCTGCATCGTCCAATTCAGCCACAACCGACGCTGCACAAACAGATAAGTGTGGAGATGGAGTTGCAGACTCCATTGTCTCTAGAGACAGAAGGATGCCAAAAAACACAAAATGTTATTGAATTATGACAACTCTTAACTTTAGTTAAGTGCAAAACCAACAGAAAAATAATACAATGGAAATTGTATAATGTTGTCAGAATGATTGCAGAAAGAAAGGTTGAATGACTGCATTTTGTTCCAAATGTATTTTGTTTGGGATGTTTTTATAATCTCACATTGGAATGTGAAACTTACTTTAAGTTTGATTAAATAAACACTGCAATGAATAAAATGGTAAATGCATATTCCGCCATCCACAAAGCCAACAGGTCTGTGGTATACCAAACAGCTGTTCCAGCACTGTTCCACCAAACTGCTGTTCTACCAAACAACTGTTCCAGCTCTATTCCACCAAATGGCTGTTCCGCCAAGGCAAGGCAAGTTTATTTGTATTGCACAATTCATACAAAATGTAATTTAAAGTGCTTCACAAGAAGGGAAAAAAAGAATGCATTAAAATCACAAAACATAGAATCAAACAGCCAAGCAGCTGTTCCACCAAACGTGTGTTCCACTAAATTGTTGTTCCACCAAGCAGCTGTTCCATCTCCACTCACCTAATTCGGCACCACATACCAGCTGCTCTAAAGCTGTTTAAATCTCTCTTGGACTACAGTACTTGGCGCTACCGGACATGAAAAGCAGAATAGAATCAATTCAGTTTTAGTAATATATTATAAGTTTTCTGCATTTTTTTTTTGTTTGTTTTTTGGGGCTTTTCTTATCCGATTGAAAGTTGTTTCTTCCATTTTTTTAAAAGCAGCCTTTGAAAGTCCATCATATAAAGTACATTTTTATAATAAAATGTTTAATAATTTATTATCTCACAACTGGGTCATTTTAAACAAAAATAGAAACAAAAATAAGTTTTTGATGCTTCATTTTCCAGCAAGATTATGCCAGATTTTTCCAGTCTGTTTCCACCTAGATTTTTCTGCTATTTATTTTTTAAAAAGTCCCTTCAATTAAATATCAAATTTAGAGAAAAATAATCTTACAATGTTTGTGAAACACACACACACACACACACACACACACACACACACACACACACACACAGACTGTAATATATTTAAATACTAGATAATCTACTGTACATCAATGCAAATTTTATTTTGGAGAGATTTTCACTTTTTGTGGTAATAACACAGAAATAATAGAACATTTTTTTTAGCTTCTCTTCTTGTAAAAAATTAACAAACTTTTAACAAGCTTTATTTTTAAATTATTTAATGTAAATTTGAAAATTGTAAAAGTATTTTTTTAAAAACAAAACTGTTGTGCAACGATTATAAAGTTAAAAAATTAATTAAAAAGGGACTATTACACTTAATTTTTATATAATTTCTTAATATGTTTTAATCCACTAAATGGAATTTATTTTTATATGAGCTCAAAACCTGCATTTAAGTCTTGAAATATTAGTGTTATTAACATTAAAAATACAATACAAAAATAATAATAAAACTACTGAAGGTCTGGGGGACGCCTGAACCATTTCCACATGACAAAAACCTCTTTTCTGATTGGCTGGAACGCCTATATCCTGATACCTGATTGGTGGAAAAACCATGGCAACAAACCGCCATGTTTTCCTGCTAGTAGAAGAGCTAAATGACACATTAGGACTTTGAATTTTATTCACAAAACACCAAAATATACATGATTTCTGTATCATTTACAGAAAATAAAAATGCGGGACTTCTTCAGCGGTATTTAAAGCTGTTTTTGTGTTGGTCTACCTTCAATAAGACTGTATTTTATTGGATAAGTGCTGGCTGTACAGGTAATAAGAACACACGACATTATTATTACATTATTATTACACGACATTGTTGTATTTTTTAACAGGAATAACTTGTTTTCTATTCATGAAAATGGTGCGGATTAGGTTCCAAATCATGTTTAATTACATTGTAATTATCTCTCTCTTTTTATGTCATTGTGTTTTAGTCTAATTTTAACGCTTCTATTTATTTCTGTACTAAAACAAATATATCTAAAAGGTGAAAAAATAGCTGCAATGATACACAAAACTATTCAAGAAAAAGCTTTTTGTTTTAGTTCAAACTAAAGGATGAAAATTGTCTTTTGCTTCTTCCAACACAGACTGGACACATCGATGGATAAAGTGGAGCTTTTAGAGGTTGTTAAAGTGACTGAAGAGGTGGAGAGTGCTTACAACATCATCGAGGAAAGTACCCCCAAAAAACGTAGGAGTAAAGGTGAAGATGAAGAGGACAAACCTAAGAAACCCAGGTATTAAGCATCGTACACATAATCCTAATTGTTACAAACACTGCACCTTTCATGTCCGCCATCTTTAACTCATTTGTAAATATTCATTCAATTTTATTTATACACCCCAATATCACAAAACAAATTGTGATAGCTAAATACTAGCTAAATAATGTCACCACATTCCTGCTCTTAGACCCTCCTTCTCAGTAAGGAAGAAAAAAAACTGCAGTGGCAACAAAAAACAAGAAACCTCAAGGGGATCCACACGAAAGAGAGATCCCTGCACTGGCATGAGCAGCCAATGTATCTACAACTGTTAGTTAAATATTAGCTTTAAGCTGTACTCTACAGCTTTACGTATATCCGAAGAATTCAGTTGATGGGCTTCATCCGGATAGAAACGGGATGGTAGCTCAAGCACAGAGTGCTCAGACAGGCGATGCCCAGGACAGAGATCCATTAATCTTCAGAACCCCTAAAAGGGCAGCAGAGGTGCCTGAGCCTACCCGGCTGATATCAGACTAGAGACAGGATACACCCTGAATAGTTCGCCAGTCTATTACAGGGCCATACACACAACCATCCACACATACACACTCCCTCCGAGGGGCAATTTCATAGTGGCCAATCAGCCTAACATGAATTTTTTAGGAGGGAGAAAATGGGAGTACCCGGAGATAACCCACAAATACACTGAAAGAACACGCAAACTCCACACAGAAAAGACAGTGTTTCAAGTCATAGATTGGATACTTTGATCCCGATAACAGCATATGATTCCTACTGATTCCGACCAAAGCTTTGCATAGATAACATAACTTAATAGGTAAATTTATCTATCAGTTGATGCTCCTTTTGTATTAAAATGTCAACAAAAACTACGACATACTTACCTAAATATTATTGCCATAATTAGCAGAACTCGATAAGCTCTTTGCACTTACTGTGATAAAGCCCAATGAATCAGAATAATTGAATAATTATTGTGTTATTGATGTTCCAAAACCCAAATTGTGTTTGTTAATATGCATTGGATCTTGCATGAGATGGGATCTTTAAATCTCCTCCATTTGAGACAAAATTCTGTCAGAGATATTTCAGTGATATATTTTTGTGTCTCAGGTCAGCCTACCTGCTGTACTACTTTGATGTTCACCAGATCATGCAAGTTGGAACACCACATTTGCCACAGTCAGTAGTTAACAAGCGCATCAGTGAGAGCTGGAAAAGACTGACTGTGGCAGAGAAAAGCCACTATCTGGAAAGAGCCAAGCTGGAGAAGGAGGGGATAGTCACAGTAAGTCCTTTTTATTTATTTAAACCAGTTTGAATTTTATTAGCTGGGAAACTTTTTCTGTTCTATTCGTAGTTAGTAATAATTTATGTATGAATAAATACATAAATTTGTCATCCCCCACGCTCCCCAGCAACCCTGTAAGGGATAGACGGTTAAGAATTGTCACCAAATTAACAACACATTAAGTAATTTTTTATAAATGTGCAGCGGTGAAGCCATTTTTCTTGATGTCACTCGGTAGTTGATTTTTTTGTTGTCATCTGATTCAAATTTAGAAGTGTTTTCTTGTATGTCTTTTTTTTTTCAGTCGTCTCAGTATTCCTGCAAACACACGCCGGGATTCCGGAAAATCCTCCCCAGAGGCACTTGCTTTCTTTTGCCTAAAGGCAGCTCTTCAGACCATCAACCTGAAGGCTCACAGTCACTAGTGAGCATCAACTCTCTGGACGTTTCCACTAATGCAGGTTTACCTTCATTCTCACTCAGCCAAGAATCCCAGTTCAGTTCTCTGGGTTTCACTGGCGAGGTGGAAGTCTCCGAGCAACACATCGGTGCCGATAATTTAGCTGAAGATAAAGAGCCGATGTCTCCGTCTGTAATCATCGAGGAAAATCCAGATTCCTTTTTCCCCAAAACTACTTCCATAGACGTTGGTTTCTCACAGGAAAACAGCTTCGTAATCAAAGAAGAAACGGCTAAAATAGGCAGTAGTTGTTTTAATGGAACTGTAGTCCAACAGACTATCGTACCCAACCAGGTGAGACCTGAATGCCCTTCTCTTTTGCTAACCCATCTAAAAAAGTCACACCGTATTTGAATATTTTGCTTTTTTCTTTCACTCTAGAATCTGCTGGAGACCAACTCTGTGGGTGGTGTTGGATCATTACCGCCGATGATGATGATTTCTTTAGGAGCCAAGTCAGAGCAAAGTGCCAAACCTTCATATAAAAAGGTAAACGCACTCTATTCATCCAGAGGTACTCTATTCGTCCAGAGGTGCTAACTTGGAAAATATAAAAAACTGATGACATGTTTTTGGCTTTATTGAAGGAACATGTTTTCTTTTTCCAGTCTGTGAAAACATACACCAGGCGAGGTCGAGGAAGGTGTCTGAATCCCGATTGTTCTTTTGTCTACGTCACACGTCACAAACCACCAACTTGCCCTGAATGTGGGAAGAAATTGGGTGGAAAATGGATTCCTGCTGTAAGTGTCAACCATCCACTAACTATAGTAACACACAATGCAAACGCTGGCAATTAAGTAAGACAAATTCATTCATAAAGCACATTTTTATGTACAAGACAACTTTATAAAAGCTTAGTGGAAAAAATAGAAAAATAAATATTAATGATTAAATAAAGAATTAAAGATACCCTGTAGAATTTATCAGTATGTGCATTTAAAAAGAAATGTTTTAACGTTGATAGAGAGGCTTCCAAATTCAGTGAAAAATTAATCTTAACTGGCAGTTTTTTTCCATTATATTGCAGCTTAACAGCTTGAAGCTGCTTCTCCATGTTTTGTCCAGACTCTCAACATTGACTTTCTTGGATGTTGAAATATTTATCTGCATTTGTAACATACAAATAAATTATTTAAAATGATCCAGTTATTTTCAGTTTTTTAAACAACACATTATACATAATGGACGAGGAATGCAATTGAAAATTTCTAACATTTGTGTTGAAAATACTTCTATACCTCATCGTAACCATGTGTTCTTTGTGTGTCGTATTAGGAAAAGAGGCCTAAAGGGAAAGAGGCTACTACAAAGTCACCTAAGACTGAAATCACAGAAAACATAGGCAGTCCGACATCACAACAACCTGAGCAGGAGGAAAAACCTGATCCCTGTAAAATAATTAAAAGTGAAAGCGACAAAGAAAGGTCAACACAGGAGCTCTGTAGGAAAAAACCTCGTGGATCATCAAGATTAACACCAGAGGGCAGCATCAAACCACCAGTTCAAACAAGGTGAGTTTCTGCTGATTTTAATCAAATCAGAATCAAATTGTCTACTGGCTTTACAGTTGTTTGTTTAACTACATTTACTTGGTTAATTTCTCACTCTGCAGGCAAGTAAAAGACAATCCCAAAGTTCCTGTAAGTCCTACTCGGAGCTGCAACTCTTCGTTGGTGCAGAAGAGGCATATCAGACCAATCCTTCCTGCTCTTTACAACACAGGTGAACTGAACATGAAACATCTAGAGAATCCTTCATTTGTTTGAATGAATTGATGAGCTCATCGAAGATCTTCTTTATTTTTGCTTTTAAGGTGGTCCTTTGATTCAGATATTGACAGTGCCATCTGATAAAGGGAAAATACAAGGTGTAAACTCAATTCCATCCTCTGGTACTGATCATTTCTTCATTTTTTTAATTGTTTTCAATGTAATTTGAGCATACAGTTTTAGTCAGTGTGCTATTCTTGGTGTACTGGGAGGAAATGATATGTCGTAAGCTTCTTGTAAGGTTTCAACTCTCATTTTATGTGGTTGTTTTTCTTACCGCAGTGTGTCGAGAAAGTTTCTCAGGGCTCAAACCTAACACTTTAAAGCTGCTCGGACAATCCGCCCCACCAACCACCCAGGTCGGCACACTATTACAAGAATAATAAACACACCTATACACACAAATAGTGGTTCAACTATTTTTATTTCTCTCCAGGAATCAGAAAAAAGCCAGTGTGTGTCTTCCATGTCCAATAGGAGAGTGAACCTTTTGTCAGTCATGCCTTTCACGCAACACTCCGTTTCCAACTTTGTAAGTAAAACTGCATCTTGTGTTTTAAATATTAGATCACGTCTTTTGTAATAAACGTAACCGTCAGCTAAGGTGACGTAACAGTTATGGTGTCTAAAAACAGCAACAGTATCAGTTTCAAAACCATTACAAAAATATACAATGCACTAACATCCATATTTAATCTTAAATAAGAGTAAACACCTATGTATTCATTTATGTTCATATTTTCAGTGTTTGGTATTCAGTCTCTGAAATGTGAAGGCATAAGTCACATGACGGTTGTATTGCTATTCCTGATTAGTTACAACAAAACCGCACACCTGACAAAATGCGGGAGAAGGTTGATGGTTTTAGAATTTTGATAACAATCAAGTCTTTTTAGCAATACAATCAAAACGTCCAAGTTTTTGCTCCAAGATTAACTTTGTAATTTGTGTCTTCTCAGGACTTGGGTCTCTCCACTGCACGAGGCAGGGGGCGCTGTAAGAACCCTTCCTGCGACTACGTCTACAAGAACAGACACAAGCCAGCGATATGCCCAAAATGTGGCTGCGGGCTAATGCAGAAAATTCCACAAAACATTAAGGTAAACAAAACATGCTTCCTTTGTAGTATTTCTGAGATTAGTTTTTTAGCTGACCTTCTAATCCTTTTTATGAGCTTCAGCACGACTTCAGACCCCCAAGCGACTGCTTCCAAATGCAGACAGGACTTTGATGTTTCCATGTCTTTGATGTTTTCTTTTTAAAAGCACAACTAAAGTTGTCTCTTACCTGTTTCCTCAAATATTTAAACATCTCTACTCGTTTTAGCGAAAAATTTATTCTTCAACATGTTGATTATATTTGGAAGACCAGTAGTCACATTTTATATGCCTTCGCTCACAGGATATGGAGGAGCTGTCTGTCTGTCCGTAACATTTCTGTGAACGCGATATTTCCCAAATCCAGAGAAGAGTTTTAAATTAAACTCCTCATAGTTACTCAGTACCAACTATAGATGAATTGATTTGATTTTGCTTCATTCTAGCTAATACATTAGAGCAGATGAAGGCACGTTGTACAACGCCAAGGTGTAAACTTATTCTTCGTTTATTTTGTAATTGTTTTTTTTCTATTTACGATTATTAATGGTGACTCGTTTTCTCATGAAGACTTCTAGAAATTTTTAGTCTGGTTTATTTGACTTCTCACACTTTGGGATCTTGCAGATTGAGACTTCACTGGACCCGTGTCAGCCCCTAAGTTCTGCTCAGAAAGACATCCAGAGGCAGAGCACCGTGCAGCTGCTTCGCATGTCCCTCCAGATCACTGAGAATGAGACTGAGCTCCAGGAGACACTTTCTCTCATTCAGGAGCTTAATAGTCTAAAGATTGTCCTGGTTCAAACGGCTAACCAGGAGCAGGGAGACGGGACTGAGACATTGGTTGAATCTGGTTGGCCTCAGTCCTACGAATCAACAGCTACTCATTGCGGCCTGTGTACCTACCCTCTGTACAAAGGAGGACAGGGGTGAGAAGACTACTTCTAATAACTACATTCGTAAAGGATTTTTTTTTTGGAATATATACTTATCTAGTTTCTTGTTGGTTCTAGTTCGGTGGCAGGTCAGGAGGACTGCTGGCTGCTGACTGAAACACTGATGCAGACAGCTTCTCTACAACTTAAAATCTGCCTTAACATGCAGTGTTTGGCCCTGCACAGCTTCACCGACTTGCATCCTGGTGACTGACACACACACAGAAGCAATGAGAAACAATTATTACTTTTACAGATATACCGTATTTTCCGCACTATAAGGCGCACCTAAAAACCTTAAATTTTCTCTAAAGTCCACGGTGCGCCTTATAACCCGGAGCGCCTTATATATGGATTAATATTGAGCTACAACAGGTGTCGCAACTGCGGTAAGCAGCCGCCGACTCCATTTCCCCCGTAGAAGAAGTAGTGCGCGGTGCATGCTGGGATACATGAAAGGGCGTCTCATTTCCATTTTTGTGTTTGTGTAAAGACCCGGAAATGGCTTCTACCAAGAGACACCGCAGAATTTAAACTCAAGGTGATCGGTCACGCAGTAGAACACGGGAATAGAGCCACAGCCAGTGGGGAGATCGGACTTAAAAAATCCAGCCCGACCCAAGCCCCGGATATTAAAACCGTGGGCTCGCGGTAAAAAAAAATATATTATTTATAAAAAATTATAAATTGGAACATTTTCAAGAACACGCCTTTTTAATTAAAAAAAAAAAATCACACTATCGGACCCCTAACACACTTGTCTGTGATGGCCTGCTTAGCGCGAAGAGGAGGGACGGTCTTTGAAACAAATGATAAAATAGCGATCATCACTTTTGCCAGTCCAGCTGTTTAAATGCCTGCTCAGCGTCGAGGTGCCAGTCTTTTTGGTGTCGAATGAAAGCAATTTAGTTTATCCTTAACTTCTTACTCCTTCATATCGGGGTTACCAGTTCAAAATAAATAAAATAAAGACGTGCGGTAATTAAAATTCCTTTTCACACTCGGAACTAAAAAAACAACCTTGATCTGGATTAGCATCAGCTGTTTGTGGTGTCACCTACTCTTCTTGTGGTCATTTTAAAACACACACTTTATATTTCTTTAAAAACAAATAACTATTTAAAACTCTATCTGATTAAAGCTATTGCTAATTGTTTTCTACTCAAACAAGAAAAGACATTATTTTAAAAAAGTCTACACACTACAGAGTACACACACATGCATACATCAAGAGTAAGACATGAGATTGACTTTATTGAACTGGAAAATTTGTTTTTTGCAGCAGCATAATTTACGTGAAACATAAAAAAAATAAATGTAAAATAAGAAATAAACAAGTTTAGAAATCAAATCTATGTACGACCAGAAAAAAAAAAGACAGAAATGTGCAAAAGATCCAATGTGATGGGTTTGTTTGGTCCAGTTTTCTGTGGTACAGCGATGAATTACTGCGGTGTGTTATTGTGTGTAAAAGAAAAAGAAAAGCATTAAAAAGTTTGTTTTAAGTGTGTAAATGAGCTGTGTCAGCACATCTGGAAGAAATTCAGAGGAGAACTTTGAGCTTCTTTTAGTTTATTTCACTAACAGTGTTTTTATTTATAGAAAGTCAGACTTCTAGAAATGTAATTCACTTGTTTAGTTGTTTGTAAATGTCTTTTTCCCAGGTTTGTTCAATATTGGGAATAGATTGTTAGTGAGCATCGACCTTTTCCTGAAGATCAGAGAAAACATCAAACTAGGCCAGTCTCCGCCTCAGGCAGCAGGGAATATATTTGATCCCAGTCATCCAGGTAAATATAAATAACCATTTTAATGTTTTTTTTTTTTTTTAATCACTTTGAGGTTTTAATTTTTCACTTTTTTGTCTTCATCAGTTCATTCTCTTAGTTCAGAAGAATCATCTCAAATCCAGGAGCTGCTCCTCACTGGCTACTGGGCCTTTGAGTGTGTGACTGTACGAGATTACAATGAAATGATTTGTGGGTTTTGTGGAATTGCTCCAAAAATTGAGATTGCTCAGAGGTGCACAGATAGCGTCCTGGAACTGAAAAACATAGAGGTGACAGACTGAGGAAATTCTATATTTTACATTTAAAACTGACCGTTGGGTGTGATGGCAGCTTGTTTTTTTTTTCTGTGCAGTTCACCTGGCCAGATGACTCCGTGTCAGATGAAGTGCACGTTGACGACTTCTGGCTGACCATGGAGAGCGAGGCCATTGAGCAAGCAGCTTTTCCCACCGACATCCCAATCACTCGTGTCGATGCTTCCATCATCGCTCCTTTCGTACCTCCTCTGATGAGAAGTGCCTCTGTCATCAACACTGAGAAAGACAAAGTTTTATCACAAATGCAACACCCTTCAGGTACACTAAATAACTTCTTTTATTCATATTTAAGCCAGAGTTTTTCTAACAGTCTCTGAAATCTTGACTGTCCCAACCAGGGCTGCAGGTTATATACGAATCAAGTCAGTACCACAACATCAAAAACTGTGATTAGCAAATCGCAAATAGCAACAATTGTTTGTACACTACAATTAGGATTTGTTTGATTGCATTCAATTAAATCACTCGAATGGAAATAGTTCTCTGTCAATATCATTTTTATTCTTAGAAAACAAAAATGTTATGTTTTTTATTCCCAAAAAATTTGGATCCCTCGCAATATGTTTTGCAGGTCAATAAAGGTTCACATTCTGCTGGATCAGAAACACATTTTCATTTTATTGTTTCACAGCCGATCCGTCAGTTTTGGTGCGTCTCATTCACGATGGTCAGCTGAGGCTTGATAAATATGAAGATCACAGTGAGGAGGAGTTACGATCGATCATGAACAGCTGTAAAGTGGATGTTGCTGCGAGTGCTTCTAAGGTGTGTGTAAAAACTTTCACTTGACTTGATTTACAATGTTACACTGTTTTCTGTCTGCTATGTCCAAAGTGTTGCTATAGAGACATCAGATTGTCTTATTTTCATGTTAATAAAATATTTCTTGTCAGGCTGACCTTCTGGCTTCTCTGATGGACTTTTACACCCTTGTTCATGGTGGTCTCCCCACTGCCCAGAAACCCCCCGCACATCTCACTGCAGGCAGGTTGTCTAAAGTTTGTCCCCACAAGGTAAAAAGATATTTTTGAGTTACAGTTTTGTATACATTTTTTTTTTTGCTCATGTTAAAAATTGAACATTTAATTTAGATTAAAATGTTTAGTGTTAAAACAGAAAATGAATTGTTTTCGTCCTCTATACTTTTCCTCAGGTGGTGTGTTCTTCTAAGTACTTAGTGCGAGGTGAGACAGCTCGGGATCACGTCGACCTGCTGCTGTCTTCTCGCTACTGGCCTCCGGTGTATGTTAGTGACTGCGCCCGTTCCGTTGCTCTTTGTACTGACCTGCAGTATCCAGAACTCGCAACCCAAATGTGGGGTCAGAACCAAGGCTGCTTCTCAGACCCCTTCGAAAAGCCCCAGGTATGATATAACTTTTATGCATGCGTTATCAAAATGTTTGACCAGATGTTTGACCAACATGGCTACCACGTGGCATGTTAAATAAAAAAAGATAAAAGATGTTTGTTTTGTTTTTTTTATCTAATAATGATGTTGTTTAAAAATCTGAAACAATGACACATGAAAAAACCCAAAAACAAACAAATAAAAAAACAGCTGCCTTGCATAACCCTAAAAAATAACAGTTTATCACATTAGAAAGAGCTGAGGTCGGCAGCAGCCTGACTGCATGGACTATATACTATCTGACTAACAGATCACAGTACGTGAGGCTGCGAGACTGTGTGTCTGATCAGTTTGTCTGCAGCACAGGAGCTCCACAAGGCACAGTCCTCTCTCCTTTTATCTGCACTCTCTACACATCAAGCTTCTGCTTGGACTCAAACACCTGCCACATCCAGAAGTTCCCTGATGATACAGCTATTGTTGGGTTTGTGTCTGAAGGGAACAATCTGGAGTACAGAAAGAAGGTCAATGACTTTAAGTGGTGCGAACTCGATCACCTTCACATCAGTGCCACCAAAAAAAGTCTAGTCTTCCTGGACATGCTGGTTAGGAGGACGAGCTCTGTCCTGAACTGTTCTTTGGATTCTAGGTCAGAAAAGGATCCTTAATCCCCATCCCAATCCTCTGAGACATCTTACATTTATATATCATATTCACATGTATAATTCAATTGCACGCTAAGCACCAACTGGCCTCTCCAGATGCTCTTTGATTACTGAATCCCCACATATCATCAATTCTGCTGAATATGTGCATTTGTAAAGTGTATCCTGCCCAGTTACGTGCTTTCATTCTTTCTTTCAGCATGTGTCGTGTGCAGAGTTGCAGGACCAGCCGTGTGGTGGGGATTTCTCTCTGGTTGCAGAGAACACACTGGTCCATCCCGTCACAAAATCCTCCTTGTGTTGGCTGGTTCATCCCCCAGGAACAGATCAGGAGACTTCTATACCTGAGCATCACTCCATGAACCTCTGCAAAAACCTAGAGCCTTACGTTGATCAGGTTGCAGAGCTGGTGAGTGAGAAAAAGAATGAACAGATAGATTCTACTAGGGAAGAGTGCGGAAAGGAATCGAAGGACAATTTAAGCAGCCAAACAAGCAGACTCATTGTTTTTAACAACACAGCTTATTACTACCTCTACAACCGTCTGGTAGACTTCCTCGCCAGCAGAGACATCGTAGGTCAGCAGATTAGCACCATATTCAAGGCATGCCAGCCAGGAGAGGTGGTCATCAGAGATGCTCTGTACCGATTAGGAGTGGCTCAGATCAACAGTGAGAAAAACGAAGAGGAAGAGAAGACAATACAATGAGAGACTGAGAGGGGAGGTTGTCACTGCATGGACGGTGCTGCTGATCAATAGACAGAAGCCATCCTGTGATTTTTAGCATCTGCAAAGAAAAAAATTCAAAGGCAAATTGATCAATTAATTTTTTATCAATCTGAGCTTTTACCATTTGGAATGATGATGAGCGGCTGGGATTAAGTGTACACTCCCAATTACTATTCCTTGTCTTTATTGTCAAAGACTGCTGACTGAATATTTTACTTCAATATGCAATTTTATGCCTATATATTGCATTGCTATTCATATTCACATCAAGTATTATTATGGAGCAGAAAAGAATGAGAAATTTTGTATTTTGTTTTAAACCAAAATGAAATGAACACCTCAAAACAAATGCAGGTGTTGACTCGAGTCCTAAATCAGGGCCTTCCTATGACTAGAAGAATGTAGAACATGTTTTATAAACTTCTATTACTGGCATAAACTGCTTACAGTTTAAATGTAGATTTAAAAACATGTAACGTGTTATGTCGTATTTATTGCTGTCTGTGTTTAAAGGCGTCACATTTTTCTTTGTATCAATACCTCTAAATGACCACTTTCTGCCTTTCTTACTTGTTTTATACTCATCGCAGATTAATTAACTTTAGAAAAACAACTGAAGATAGTTAAATTAAAAAAAGGCAATCTTGTTCTGTGCTTGATTCAATGATGTGATTACTTGTCATGCATCCGTGCCTACGAATATAATTCTTACATTATAAACCAACATTTGTCATTGTTTATGATCTGATAGGAAAATCACACTTATTTATATTCATTCATTTTTTATTTTTCTGCAGCATGAATGATTACAAGTTTTGCCTGATTTCTCATATGAATTTATCAAGGCTTCTAATGTTCAGTTCATACCTCTTCTTCTTCTTTCGGCATTTCCCTTCAGGGGTTCGCCGCAGCTGGCAGAGTTTATTTGAATATTTGATGTCCTTTTAGTTTGAGTTAGTCTGTTTAATTAAGTTCATCTCCTCTTATAAATGTCTTTACTTGTGAGTTCATCATGGTTTAAATGCAGGCCGTTTCAAAAGCTTAGGTTTTAAGAAATAATAAGTAATTTACTACTAAAATCTCCATGTGTTAAAGGACCTATAATAAAGACATTTGAAAATTTATGCAAGTCATTGTTATCATTTTTTTAGTTTAGAAATTAAATGCATATTTAGAATTAGTGAAAAATTGAAGAGCATCAAGAAGTCATTGCATATTTAGCTAATTAAATATCACAATAAAATTAATAGTACCCAAAACATCAAAAGAGGCTCATAAATGCTGCTTTATGAAAGAGGAAAAAGCAAAACAAGATACAGGAATGTTTGTGCTGCTGCTAACTGCTAGCATTAAAATGTCAAGTGATGTGCTTTGGACACAGATGATAGTGTGATAAATCAGTTCTGAGGTGCGAGTGAACAAGTTTGACACGAAGCAGCTGACATAAAGAAGACATAAAACTCTGTGGAAACAAATTATGTCCACATAAACATGTTATAATTGAGTTCTAAACGGACGATTAAAAGTAATAAAAATGTGTCTTACCTGCAGGTGTGGTCTCAGTTTAGTCACAGGGAGAAGAGATAGAGGAATCTAGGTATTTACGATTAACTATTCAGACGAATGAACAGTGTGGATGAGAGGTGAAGAAGTATGTTAAGGTAGGCTGAAACAGATGGGGAAAATAGGTGTGATAGGATATGAAAGGTGTACGAAACCGCGTTGAGAGAGGCAATATTTGGTTGTAGAAGGCATTCGATAAAGTTTACATAATAAAATTCATATCTGCAAAACTTTTTTCTTTAATTTCTAATTAATTCTTAAATTAATTAATCCTTTAATTAATTTCTTAATTTATAGTTTTTAATCAAACACGTTAGCAAAATATTGGAGCAGTAGTCTTAAGCTTAAAGTCAAGTTGCATCTACTTCCTGTCATGATCCTCTCACCTGCCACCAGAGGGAGCCCTGTACCTTCCCTCATCAACTTGATTAGGGACACCTGAGGGTGATTAGTCTGATGACACACACCTGTGAATCCATTTGCTTATTTAAAAGCAATCACGCTAGACATCTTTGTGTGTTCATCACCATCCTTCCCAGCCAGGTGTTCCTGGGTGCCTGACCACAAGTTGCCTCTTTGAACACTGTTACATCATTTGAACTTTTGATCCTGAGTCAATCTTGTGCCCTTTGTCTTACAGATTTACTGGACTTTTGGTTAATAAATTCTGTTTTGTTTTTCTGTATTTGGGTCCTCCCTCCTTCTGCACCCCCACATCATGACACTTCTTTTGTCTTCTTGTCATGCATTGGAAGATTATAATTTAATCTGAAAAAAAAAAAAAACAATAAATAAAGTGAAAAGTTTCACATTTTAAAAAAATTTCAAGAAAAGAAAAACCTCACCAGACAAAAACTAAAATTTTTGGTATTCATATGTTTTTCCATTTATTTGAATTTTTTCCAGCGGTAACGTGTGCTGCATGTGTGAGTTCAGAGTGGAGATGGGACTACACATTCATGAGTTCTTTCTTGTTGCTCTGGAGATAAACAACCTGACAGATTAGGTTGACTGGAATCTCCATGAACTATCACACTTGCTGATGAGTGATATGTGAGGTTCTAAGGTGGATGTTTGTCTTGAAAAGAAGAAGGACGAAGGTTAGCGAGAAGAGATAATGAAGGTGGAGGATTTAAAATAGTTTGGCTCAAAAGTTAGAGGAACTGAGAGTGTAGAAAAGAGGTGAAGAAGCATCTACAGGGAGACTGACAGGTGGTGAGATGTGATGTAAAATAAGAGTTTCAGCTGACATGAAAGAAAAGATGTCTGAAAAGATCTCTGGAGATTCTCTTTGGGACTTCCCAGGATGGACAGGATCAGAAATGAAGACTTCAGAGAGGCAGCACACGTTAGAAGTTTTATAATGTCAAAGAGGCCAGACTGCGATAGTTCAGACATGTCTGGAGGAGAACAGGAATATTTTAGCAGATGAATGCTAACTTTGGAACTGCCAGGGAGGATGACCAGAGGAAGACCAAATGAAAATAGTCAGTGTGAGAGAAAAGGATGCAGTAGACAGGGTTAGATGGAAGAAACTGACTTCCTGTGGCATCTCTGTAGGAAAAAGATGGAATAATAAGAGAACTCCTAGCAGAAAACAAAGCCTTCATTTTTGGTGTTTCAAGTTAACTGAGTCACTAAATGTGCCAAATATAGTCTGAAATAAAAGACTTCATTGTTTCCTTTAATAATTTGAATAAAATCAGTCACAATGAAACTTTAATTATTCAAGAGATTTTTGCTTGATATTTTTAGCCGACCAAATTCCTCAGCTAGTATTACATAGTGGATTTTCCAAAATGTCCTGTTTTAGTGGCTTTGTAGAGGTGGAATTAAATTCCATGGGTGTAAATGTCAGGAGTCTAATGGGTTTTATATTTTCTGGCGATTTGAAAATAGTCAAGAAAAAAAAACCTCATTAGATTTCCAATATGTTCATCAACTGCTGCAGTTTTGATTCATTTAATGACTGGCGCCTTAGAAACAAAATTGTTGTTTTTTTATTTGCAGCAATCTGAAGATGATTTTTGAGAACTTTGGTGTTATTCTTGTAGACCTAAGTTGGTCTAAATACTGTTTTGCTTATTTGAAAAGACACTTCTAATAATTAGACAACTAGAGTCAAACACAATTATAATTATATATTTATATATATATATATATATATATTCTTTTGGGGGTTTTTTCATGAAAGAGCATGGCGTGTTCTCCCCAAGTGGTCTCAGGCCATAATGAGTTATGGTGTTAGTCTCAGGTTCACTGTGTGTTTGTTTGGACTCATCTATGCTGTGTCCACCTCATGTTTGTATTAATGATATATTTTATTTGTATAGTGCGCTTAAAGGCACAAGAAGATGCTTAACTTATTAGTGCTGTATTTTTGACGTTTTTGCTAAAATGAAAGGTTCAGTCACCTTCTTGTACGGGTTGTGGGGGTGCCGGAGCCCTTCTTCTTCTTCTTTCGGCATTTCCCTTCAGTGGTCGCCACTGCAAGTCAGTTTCTTCCATCTAACCCTATCTGCTGTATCCTCTTTGGTCACACCAACCATCTTCATGTCTTCCTTCACTGTATCCATGAACCTCCTCTTTGGTTTTCCTCTAGGCCTCTTTCCTGGTGGTTCCAAACCCAGCATCCTTCTGCCGATGTACTCTCTCTCTCCTCTGCACATGTCCAAACCATCTCAGTCTGGCCTCTCTGACTTTAAAACCTCTAACATGTGCTGTTCCTCTGATCCTGTCCATCCTGGTCACTCCCAGAGAGATCCTCAGCATCTTCATCTCTGCTACCTCCATCTCTGTTTCCTGTCATTTTCTCAGTGCTACTGTTTCTAGACCAAACAGTGCCGGAGTCCATCACGGCTGATTTGAGGCGAGGGGCAGGGTACACCCCGAACAGGTCACCAGTCTGTCGGGGGCCGCACACATACAACCATACACAAACACACTCCTTCCTGGGGGCAATCATGTAGTGGCCAATCAACCTACCATGCATGTTTTTGGAGGTTGAGAGGAAACCGGAGTACCCGAAGAAAACCCATGCATACATGGGGCAAACATGCAAACTCCACACAGAACGGCCAGTGTTCCAAGCCTTGTCCCCTCCTGGAACTCAAACCCACAACCTTCTTGCTGTGAGGCCACTGTGCTGAAATGAAAGGTTCCTTCCCTCAAAATATCCATAAGTTTTCCAACACTTGCAGGTATTGTGAAAGATTTTTTTTAAAACTGCCGATTAGATTATTTTCAACAAACATAGAAACAGGATGTGGACAAAAAAAAAAAGAACACAAAGGCCTCGTTATTTTTGCACACTAAGGTAAATCAATATCTGCGTCTTTGGCTCAAAAATTGTCAACTCAAAACAAAGTGAAAAAAATCTGAAGGAAAATTGTATGCAATATTTCTGAAATTTAATGTGCAGCGTAAAATATTGATTTTCCACCAAAAAAACTGAAACAGCCATAACAGAAATACCTATTTACCAATCTACAAGATTTTCAGCGAAAATATAGATTATTCTTGATTTCTGAGATATTTACACTATTACACATCACACTTGTGTTTCATACAGATGCCAGCACATGAGAAATACCCAAAGTTACACACATACGCAGTTTGTATCTTCTCCTTTCAAAATCTCAACTTATTTGGCAGTGTAAGCTGACTGCTACATCCACGCATAGGTGAGGCTTACATGCAAAGACTCATCAAATACTACATAAAATGATTAACATGGTTTTGGAAAAAAAAAAGAATGTTCACATTGTTAAACACGATTCATTTTAAAGTCCACACACTTCCCTATTCAGTTTACGAGCATTCATTCCCTCCTCCCACACCACAACGAACACCGTTAAATTAATTAAGTTCAAGCAGAACAATCACATGTTGGCCTCCACTCACGGCCACTGTAAATATGTTGCAAGGAATAGAGCTATGACCGCAGTCCAGGGAGGGAAACAACACAGTCATTCTTTGGCTTCTCTACGGTCGCTTTAGCATGTTAAAATCAGAAGCGAGAAGACTTTCACACTTCAGATGTTCAATTACAGAGAAGAGGGAGTAAAAAAAAAAAAATCTTGTCTGCTGCGTGTCATGGCCCAAGCAGTTTTAAATCCATTATTTGTGACTGCTTGTGGTTTCTTCAGACAAACCTAGCATGCAATAAAAGTTCAAAAAGGAAGTGATCCTGCTGACAAACAGACTTGAACCTTCAAAAACAGACATTATCATAAAGAAATGTTAAAACTAAAGGTAGATGGTAAGTAGGAAGACTTCTAAAAGGGGGGCACACATATTGATAAATAGTCCACTGGGAGGAAGATTTAATATAAGATACAGCTTGTGTGTTGTTGACATGTTTCCTCTTTCCGTGTCTGCAGTAAGATTAAGTTGTGGCATTTTGTAGTCATGGTCTGCTGTGAACCGGGTCACATGCTTTGCTGTAGACGTCTGGAGCGCAGGCACGGCAACCAACAAAACAACAACAACAAAAACATAAAGAGTAACAGTCTGGAGCTCTGCAAAGTGCTTTGAACTACCACTACGGCTGATTCCACTTTCCAGATGGGAAATGATGAGGGACTAAATCCCAAATCTCTTGTTTTGCTTTCAACAAAATTGGTAATTGTTGGTCTTCATCAAGGGTTGCTCCTCTTCTTCGTTGTCACAAGACTGGTCACAGGGGCCTTCACAGCACTTCGGCTGGTCACACACATCACCCTCTGTGACCTGCTGCAGACCATTCTGGTAGATCACCTGTTGAAGAGGAGGAGTTAAGAAAGAAATATAAGAGATTTTTAGATACATTCATCATCTGCTTTAGAACGTTTTCTTTTTTCAAACAGTTCCTCTCTCATTAAATAAATACAGCTTTTCTCAGCCCTTTTGGTGCATTGGCCATTGTGTGCACGGCCAGGCAGAGAGGAACGTCTGAACATGCAGGAAGGATTTACAGTATGCTCGTCAAATTCTTTCCCCCAATATTTAATGCAGTTTGTTTAAAACGTCCAATTTGAGCATGAATTTTTTTTTTTTGCACAATAATTAATTGGCTGCTGCAAAATTTGCTCCTATAATTTGCATGTGTGGATTCGCAACAGACTGGCGACGTGTCTCGCCTGAAATCAGCCGGGTTAGGATCTGGCCTGCCC
Source organism: Neostethus bicornis (assembly GCA_902685375.1). Lineage (NCBI taxonomy): Eukaryota > Metazoa > Chordata > Actinopteri > Atheriniformes > Phallostethidae > Neostethus > Neostethus bicornis. The sequence goes on from LR738561.1 coordinate 12,668,723, forward strand.
TACCACTTGCTTAGCGATAAGCGGTTCAGAAGACGAAACAAAGCAATGCTGTGTCCACAACCGACCTGCTGGTGGTCATGCCAAAACTTTAAACCAGAGGTGAAAATGAAACATGAAAACAACCTTCTAAAACGAACTAATGAGTGATGTAGAACACAAACCAATGTTAGCAGAGCTGTAAGAATGATGGGGATCAAGGAACATAGCGGACAGTAAACAGTGTGGTACAGTGTGGGTATTTTACCCTCAACTGTAATCCGCCCCAAATTCACCCAGACCCTATAATTAGCCTCTCTACACCACCTAACTCTCTAAGCCCTGCCTCTCCTACTCCCCACTGGACTAAATGAGATGTTCTAAGTCTTTTACTCACTTATCTCAGTAAATACAGTCTAGTTTTATTTTTTACTAACTGGTTTTGAAATGACTGTGTAACTAGTGGGTTGTTGTGACTTGAACATTTTCTGATGGATTCACCAAGATTTGGATTTCCTGCTTTGGAAAATGTTTTCAGAATAAATCGTCAGAATGAATTCATTGGTCAAAGCAGTAAAACGAGGTCTTTTAATTTTGATGATATAATAACTTTTATTAAGTCTTAATTGTGTGCAAGCGATTTGCTTTTGATGTTTTTTTTCACCAGGTTTTACAGTTTGTTGTTGTGCAGAATTGTGTTGTGAGAAATTAATCAAGGTCATTGAGAAAATTTAAAAGAAAAAAATATGTAAAGATTTGCTTTATTTTGTGAAAAAGACTGAAACAACAATCTCACCTCTTCTGAACTGGTTTGACCTCCAAGCAGTCTTTCTATCATCTGGGTGATTTTGCTAAACGTTGGCCGCTCCGTTGGCTCGAGATTCCAGCACATTTGCATGATGTTGTACCTGAAACCCCAAAGAAATAATTTGTGGTCTTTGCGTCACTTTTACAGCTCAAAACGAGTCAGGACACTGTACAAAAACAATTTGGACAAATGGTCAAGACTTTTAGAAGCAGTGACGCAGTTGAATAAAAGAGAGTTGTTCTAAGAGTCACTGTGCCCCCAGTCTCATTCTGACGCCGTGAAATAGCAGTTACATGGCTTCCCAGCCTGCAGATCATGTGGCTAACAGGCAGAACTAAGGCCTGACTCACAGCAAGACAACTGATGATTAGGCCTGACTCAGATTCAGCCCTGTGTCTTTCCACTGTGCAGTTATTCTGGGTGGTGTGATAGCCATGCTAAATTAGCACACGCAAGGATTTCAACCCCCTCCTCACTGATAGAGAAAACAATAGAAAACTTTCTTTACGTTCTAACTTACTAAGTTTAAAGTACAGACTGTTAAATTCAAGGTAAAGGGTCAAAAGAAAGTTGCAAAAAACTTAAGAGTAAAAAATAGAGAAAATCCTCATGAGGCTCTCCCATGTGTCAGTAATTTCCAAAGTGGAAGAAGCCTGAGGACACGATGGTTAAAACAAATGGAGATGGTTTGTTTTAGTTTATTGGAAACTTAATAAGTTTGTTGTTTCATCTGTTTGATATTGAGTTGATTAAAACCATAAACTCCCCCCTGATCAATAAATAAAAAAAACACCATGACTCATTCTAACACATAGCATGCTGATTTCGTTGCTAATTCTATCACACTCAGCCTAATTGGTGGACCCCCAGAGGGTGATAATGAATACACACATGGTTGTAAAATCTCTTTGATGGCATGGCCAACTAAAACAGAATTGACATTTAAAGTATGTCAACCGCAAACTATGGTACATTGGAGATCTGTCCTCCGTTTCTTTCTACTTCTCTCAACGATTCTCTACCAAATTAAAGAGTGCTCGGTGATCGATGTATCCACATCACCCCGGGTTGATTCCTGACTTTCATATCTTGTGGTGTTGTCAAAATTATTGGTACGTTGATAATTATTGACACTAAAATATCAGAACGACACCAGTACTTTTTCTTCCCTAAGGTATCGATATTAGCCATGCTTTTACTTTGAAATTATTTTGCCACTGAAATATGCAAGCAAGCATGGGGGGCATATTTAGTGGTAAAATTGCCATCTTTGTATCGAGGAGTTGACAGTTTGATTCCGGTTGAGTTCATGCCTAAGTGACAAGACTGCCTAGTTGTGAACGGTACTGAAATTGGTGTTGTCTCGTGAGGGTATCCCTGAGGATTCTTTTCTTTCTTTTTTTCCTGCTGCTGTTTTTTAAGGGTCTTTTCCTCACCAAGACCAAGACAGATAGTCTAAGACCAAGAATACTCTGAGTTTAGTTTGTTCAAGATTTAGCTTTTGTTAACAATTAGCTTTTGTTTATCTAAAAACTAATTTTTGAGAATTTGGGAGTATTTTTTGAAGTTGTGTTGAAAGTCAAATACACATATTTTAATAGAGCGTAGTCTCTTTGTGACATTTAAAACCTCATCCAATCATGTTTCTATGTTGAACAAAACCATTGGCCAAGAGCCTTGAATCACTCCAACTTCCTAGTTTCGGTAACAAGTCAGAATTTCTTTTGGTTCAAGACGCAAACCCAAATGCAAAAAAACAAAGGAGGTCGTATGCTTGCTCAAGATCATTAATCTTACATTTCAGGTGGGGCAAAGTCTGGTTGGGACATCTGGTAGCCACGCTTCACCATCTTGTAAAACCTTGAGTCCACGGCCATGCTTGGGTACGGGCTCTTACCTTATAGAGAACATATTCATTAAAAATTCTGAAATAAAAGAAGTCCATGTAAAGAACGAGTGTGTGCCCAACCTAGAGAAAAGATCTCCCATAAGAGAATTCCATATGACCAGACGTCACTCTGGACTGTGTACACACACTCAAAGATGCTTTCTGGAGCCATCCATTTGACGGGCAGACGAGCCTTCACACAAGAACATAGACAATTATGTCCATCAGTGTTTTTTCTTATTATTATCGTTAGTGTAATATTTGATTAGAATGTCCTCGTATGCTCACATTTCCCTTCACCACGTAGTTAGAATCGTTCATGATGTCTCGTGCAAGTCCAAAATCACAAATCTTTGCTTCTCTGTTGTTGGTCAAAAGAACATTCCTTGCTGCAACATCTCTGTGGATACACTTTACACACACACACACACACACACACACACACACACACACACAAATCGTGTTTTTTAAAAGATAAAATATTATAAATGATGCAGGGTGGTGTTACCACACGAAGCCAAATCAATGGAGGGGGGGTCAATAAAACATTAAAGGTGGTATGGAAGATCTTCTAGTAACTCTTTGTGAACCATGGGCATGCATTAAGACCCATGATGGTCTTTTCTGGCATTTTCTGGGTTTGTGGCTCCAAAACTATATTTTCTATGATTTATAGCAGGTCTATTCATCAGCATGAGTCCTGCAAATGACGGCCAATTCAAAGAGTGATTATTGTGCTTTCCAAAGGTAGTTTTTTTTTTTTTTTAACAGGGAATATAATAAACATGATCACTTTTTGCAGCTCTGAAATCCAATATGTGCAAAAAAGCTTAGCCATATATGTGGTTTCGCTTTCGATTTTGTCACTCGTGTGCATGGATTAAACAGGAACCACATTATGTATGTTTTACAGAATGTTTAGAAACTTCTAAACATCCGAGGGCATTAAAGTGCAAAAGCACAAAAAATGAATTTCTTGAGATCTTCCTTACCACCTTCAAATTGAGATCTTACAACCTGTTTAATACCAATTTTACTATAATAATAATGTTTGGGGGTTTTTTTGCATTTAAATTCCCAAATTTTTCTATGCATTCTTTGCTCATGTAAAAAAAAAAAAAAAAAAAACTGATTTCTCACATTTTTGGCAGCCAGGAAGTCAAGTCCTTGAGCAACTTGAAAGGAAAATTTCAGCAAGTCCTCCATGTCCAGTGGCCAGTCCCCAGTCTCATCAAACTCCACTTCTGGGTAAATATATTCACATATAAGTTATTTTTTTTCTGAAAAAAGAGGTCATTTTTTTGAGATCTAACCTGGAGATGTTATTGTATTCAGCTGCTGAGTTGGTCTCATCTCCAGATAACTGGATGATGATGCACTGGAGATCCCACTGTCACTGTTAAAGGAAAGAAATTAACGGTTAATGAGATGAGATCTAAATGAGTCCTTTGTTCAGCTTCATGTTTGATGTCCTACCTTCTAATAAACTGCCTCTGAACACAGATGTTCTTGTAGTCATTAGTGTTCTCTACAGACACTGGCATATTCATTACAAAGTTGACAAATGTCTGTGCCTTGTGGCGAAGGAAGTTCAGGAGGTCCCCGAGGCTACAGTACTCTGTGATCACAAGCACCGGGCCTGTTGAGGACACTGGGTTACAACGTTTGCAATGCAAATCATTCACTAAGACTTTCTTTTGCACGCATAAGGCGACAAAGCAAACAAGCTCTCTGACCTCCGTAGGTGCAAGCCCCGAGTAAATTAACAATGTTTTTGTGGTGTCCAAGGTGGCTGAGTATCTTCAGCTCAGACATAAGAGCTTCTCTCTCATCTGAATGGGCACTGCCTGCAGAAACAGGATGAATTATAACCAGATTTAAAGAGGTTCACATACAGTAGTTGGTAAATTTTCGAAATGCATATTGTGTTGCACATCAAAACAAATTGATTTGCTCCTGTGTACCACCATGGCAAACCTAAAAACTTGAAAATTACCTTTGAAATGACACATTTGCACAAAAACAGTCATCCAAAAAACATTTTTTTACATAAATATTGGAATATACAGTATGTCATTTAAAATGTGACTATAGGAATTAAAAACTGGGAAAATCAAAACTGTGTAAGATTTGTAAGTTTTCAATCTCGATTTGATACGTAAAAGTGTATCAGTGTTGCAGAGGTCAGGAGGGAGTGAGTTCCAAAGCTGAGAAGCAGCCATTGTAAGAAGACTGGCAGAGGGTGAAGGGAGCTGGATGGAGGAGGAGGAGCGGAGAGAGCAAGCAGGTGTGGAAAAATGGAGAATGTCAGAGTATATGGAGGTGCAAAGGGTGTAAGGTTTTGAATTTGTAGAGGAAGATTTTGTATTGAATGCGTGTATGATGTGGTTAATGAAGAGTGTGTGTATGTGTGTGTCAAATACCTTTTAACATCTTCACAGCCACTCGGATCGCGTTATCTTCTTTTCCCAAACCATAAGCTGTGGCTTCAACAACTTTTCCAAAAGCACCTGCACCTAAAATCTTTCCTGCAAAAAAAACATTCTGAGTGAAAAAACAAACCCAACACAAACACTCATGTTGTTTTTTTTTTTCCAACCTAGCTTGAGCTTGTCTCTGGGGAATTCCCACTTCTCATTATAGGGTAGCTGAGTGGGATCGATGAAAGTGTAATTATTTCCATCCCTGGCCTCAATGATCTTCCAGCGAATCTCATACCTGGGTTTCTAAAAGATGCATCGAGAGGGAATGAGTGGTAAATTCATTTACCGGTAGATTATTTTATCATAAAGATTGAAATTGCGGTTATTTCTGTACCTGGTTGTATTTGTAAAGAAGAAAAATCAGCAGCACCAGGAGGATGGCGAAGAGTCCAGCTGCTCCAGTCAGTGTGGAAGTAAACAGCTTATCTGTACAATCAGGTGAAGGTTAGGTGGAGTCATTAAAAACTCGAATGAAACTTTAAAAAGAACAATTGATTCCAAGCTTACCGGAAACCTCCATTGCAAAAGTGTCTCTGCTCACACCGACCAAGTTAAAGGCCACACATTCAACGGTCATCCTCTGCCTGGATGGCCCCACAGTGAACACGCTTTCCACCTCTACGGCCCCATACTCCTCTCTCTGGACCTCCACAGTGGGAGCCTGCAGAGGGATCGCCAAGTGCAACCCGCTGGTGTTTTCATTACACCTAAAACAATCAGTAGAGATGGGGAAGATATTTGAAACATTTAAAAAAAATTGAAGCATCGCATTAAAGCAAAATGTGAAAAATAAGTGACAAAATAGAAAAGCAAAAGCCCTTGAGGACTGGCTTTGGACACCCCTGGTTTATGCCTCATGACCCGCCTTGGTCTGTTACAGCTTATTTCACATTGGTCATCATCTGAAACACTTATCCCTAACAGAGTTGTGAGGGTGCCAGAGCCTATTCCAGCTGATTACAGGCGAGAGATGGGGTACACTCTGAACAGGTTGCCAGTCTGTTGCGGGATAACACTCTGACAACCATTCACACACAATCCTAGAGGCAATTTCACAGTGGCCACTCAACCTAACATGCATGCCTTTGGAGTGTGGGAGAAAACCGGAGTACCCAGCGTAAGCCCACACGTACTGTACATGAGGGGAACATGCAAAAAAGCGAAAAATTATTATTAAGACATTAACTTTAAAAAGCAGAAAATTTCACCAAAACCAGTGAATGAGATGAAAAAAATTGAGCTTAATAAACCAAAACATAAAAAAAAAATACAAAAAAATTAATTAGTAAAAAGTTAAAGGTACATAATGAGTAAAAAAAAAAAAAAAACACAAAAAATAAAGGCTTATATAATAAATAGAAAACAACGAGAATAAAAAACTCTTTAGGAGTTTATGAGAAAAAGAAAAAAAACAGTACTAAAAAAGTACAAAAATATAATAAAATATTTAACTTAAATATAATAGAAAAATAAATCAACAAAAACAAATATTTTAAAAATAAAGAATTTTTTAAATAAAAATATTGGTAAATATTAAAATATAATTAACAAAAAAATTTATTAAATAAGTGAGAAAAACTAAAATATAAAGAGTAAAAATATTAAACATTTTAAAAAATAAAAAGGAAATGCAACAATGTTTAAAAATGAGACGAGATTTTAAAAAATAATGAAGGAAAAAAACTAAAAAGCTGAAAAACAATCAGATTGATGAATAACAATTGGTAAATGTTTTTTTTATTTAGTCTTGACCTTTGTTAAACTTTTAATATTGCAGTTTTGATATAAGTTTTGACAAATCGATGTGTTTTCGGGGAACTAGGCAAATGAGGGGGTACATATATGTTTTTTAATCTATAATGTGAAACCCTTTGACACACTTTCTGTGATTTTGAGCAATACAAATGTAACTGAATTGAATTACGTACGTTGGTCTGATTCCAAAACACTGGTACCAGATGATTCTTGGAGCTGGATAACCAAATGATGTGCAGGTCAGGGTGGTCACATTTTCCCACCGCACAACAGCTACAGGTCTTTCTACAAGAACAACCCTGCTTTGTTAAACTTCTAAAAACAACACATCAAATCTTCATTTTACAAAACATTCTAGAAAATGTGTTTTTATTTAATGAAAAAATGGGTATTTTTTGGGGGACTTACGGTACATCTGGACTTGAAACGTGATGGATGCATTGGTCATGTGACTTCTGGTATAAAACGTGTACTGGCCTTGTTCTTGTGCGTTCATCCTCTTTAGTTGCAGGGTGGCATAGTATCTACAGAACAAAAAAAGAAAGAGGAATGTCTGAAGGAGTGACTAACTTTGTGGTCTGATCGCAGACAGTTTCTATGTGTCATCATCTTAACATATGCTAAATAAAAAACAAAACAAATTTTTGACTTGAACCGAGATGATCTGACCTTAATGATTCTGGTCAAGTTCACCCAAAAAATGCCTTGACAGCAAATTTTCTTTAAAAAAAAGAAACCCCCCAGATTGACTTCCTCTTCCCGTAGTAGACAGAACTGATTGCACTTCCTTTATTCCCATACTGAGAACCTAAAGTTATCTTTAGGTTTACTCTTTTGCTACGAGATCTTTTTCTTCTTCACCTGTTGTTGTATTTGATGAACTTCTGCTCTTGAGTGGACGTGTTGGGCGAAGTCGGCGTGTGCCATCTGTGCTCTGTAATCTGAGGGTAAGCTTCAATGAGCACACCAAGCTCCAGGTCATCTCCTTCATTCACCTCCACTGAAAGACCCTGGTGAGCTAGTTTGGGTGACAGCTGAGGGGACAGCCGGATGTAGGGTTTGTCTGTTTTACCAAACAAAAACAAATTATGAGTCGATTTGTTCTGAAAGATTCATGCTGGTACATGGTTGCTTACCAACAACCAGCAGGTATGTAGTGGAGCTGTTCGTCCCAGCTTCATTAGTACCAGTACAGGTGATATTTCCTGTATCTGCGAGATCCACGGACCTGATGGTCAGTATGCTTTGGATGTCCAGGCGATTCTCTCCGTTAGAGCGAGCTTTCTCTTCTATTGTCGGTTTCTGGGCATGTAAATAAGAAATGTGAACAATGCCAAAAAACAGTCAGAATTAAAGGGAGTTTGAAAGATCTTCCAGAGCAAAAAACTGAGCAACCTTTTGTAAATAGTGTTTATGCCCAGAGATGTCCAAATCCGGTCCTCGAGGACCGGTGTCCTGAAGGTTTTCCATATGTTCTTGCATCTACACACCTGATCCAGTTAATTGAGTTGTTATGCCAAATTCTATGGGCTGTAGATTTCACTTTCTGTGCATCAGCTGTATTGAACTAGAAAGTGTGGAAAACCATCAGCACACCAGCCCTTGAGGACTGGCTTTGGACACCCCTGGTTTATGCCTCATGACCCACCTTGGTCTGTTCCAGCTTATTTCACATTGGTCATCATCTGAAACACTTATCCCTAATAGAGTTGTGAGGGTGCCAGAGCCTATCTCGACTGATTACAGGTGAGAGAAGGGGTACACCCTGAACAGGTTGCCAGTCTGTTGCGGGATAACACTCTGACAACCATTCACACACAATCCTAGAGGCAATTTCACAGTGGCAACTCAACCGAACATGCATGCCTTTGGAGTGTGGGAGAAAACCAGAGTACCCAGCGTAAGCCCACACGTACTGTACATGGGGGGAACATGCAAACTTTACACAGAAGGACCAGCAATTAAAGCTTCAAACCGCCCGGGACGCAAATCCTCAACCTTCTTGCTGTGAGGCCACAGTGCTAACAACTGCACCACTGTGCAGCCACACGTTGATCAATTCAAATAAAAATTTTTCTGTCAGGAGAGTAGTCTGTTCCCCCTCTGTATCCTGTTTCCCCCCTCCCTCTTGTCAGTGTGTGTGCACAAGTGACACCTGAAACTCATCTACTCATCTGCTGGAGCATAAATGGATCAGTGTTTGACACACTCTTCGCCAGATTGTTTGTTTACCATGCTTGACCTGTTACCCAGTTTTTGGCTCCAGCTCCTACGTCAGAACCTGCCTAGTTTATCTGTTTTTGTCTTCTTTGTTTGGACTTTTTTTTTTTATCGATCTAATAAATCTGCTTGTGATTTCTTCATCTGAGCCTGTCTGTTGTGTCAAGGGTATATTTTTGGCCTGAACACTTATGCACAAAGAAGAAGCTATGAAAGTAAATGATGAGCAAACGCAGAACACACACTTCTTAAAGCAAGATTTTTGCATCACCGAAACAAGAAAGTTGCACAGATCATTTTGTATGATGAGCAAAATCCCTTGGCCCGGAGTGTGGCGGAAACTCATGATTTTGCAACAACTGAATATTTCTATTGGCTGAAGATACAACAGACCGATGCGGGGTTTGATGCTGGCTTAGCGTTCTCAAAAATTGGCTAGGCGCAAGAAGGACTTTCATACTGCCTTTAAAAATACTTATACTAACGGATTTCGTTGTGTATTTCCACGTGACGTTGTAGTTGAAGTTCGGATTGTGCGTGGTACAATAAATCTTAATCTCTTCCCCAACAATGCGCACAAATTCATCCATCTCCAAGAAGACATATGGAGGGAAACGAAGCTCTGCGAGCAACAAGAAAACCCATTAGTGGTCAGATCTTTCAATGAGTAGATGAGAACATCAAGTCATTATTCTCACTCTGAATGACATTGATGGAAAAAGCTCTGGAGATCTTTTCCACGCCGTTGACCCTGGCGGTGCAGACATAGTCTGCATTGAAGCTTGGATGGAGGCTGTGGATGAGGATGCCACGGTGTCTATAGACGGTGAAGTTCATTCCTGGTGGAACAGTGGTGCCATTGTCCATGCGGAGGCCCAGGTGGGTGGCTGAGGGATCAGTCAGGAGGCAAGGTAGCAGGTAGTCCTCACCTTCTTTTTTCACCACACGCAGATTCATGCTGCTGGTCCAGAAGACACGATCTGGATCTAAATAGGGGAGTTTGCATTAAAGAAGGGACATTGCAATCATTTTTGTCATTGTGCATGAAAACAAACCTTATGTTAAATTAGAAATGAGAAATTAGCAAGAAAAACCTTATAAATACGTTTACAGGGCACACAGTTCGTCTTGAAGTTAAGTGTATATGTATGCAGATGACATGGTTCTATTTTGCCATGGTCGCTCAAAAACGATGTTGCCGCTAAACTTGTGTTTCGTCTCAGCTGCAGGTGTGACGTGTGCTGCCTGCAGCTAAATATTTCTGAAACAATGGGCAGGTTTTTTAGTGACACCAGCAGTGCTTCTTTTGATCCTGAAATTTATGTTGCAGGAGAAAAGTCACAAATTGTGACACCGCATAAACATCTTGGTCCGATAGTCGATTCTCATTTATCATTTAAATCTCATTCTGCAAAGTTGAGCAAAAGAATTCAATTGAATCTTGCTCATTTTCGCTCAATCAGAAATGACATGTTTACTGAATCAGCTGAAATATTTTCACATTCCATGTGTTTTTTAGTCATTTTAATAATTGCTTATCGAGTCGGCCTCAAACCAGAGCATCTTAAGACCATTGGAGGCTTTGCACAAACAAGCTGTGAAAGTTCTGGATTAAAAACCAAAACATTTTCATCATTGTACAACTACAGTATGGGTTGTTAAGCTGGTCAGACTTTAACTTGTGCTTGTTTTACAGAGCTGTGCATGATCTGGCTCCTGCTCCACTGACAAGTTTCATATAGTATGTAGAGGTCGTCGCACTAGAGGAGCTGTCATTGGTGACCGTGCAATCCCTCTGAGGAAGAGCACCTTTACTCAGTCGGCCTGGTCTGCGAGAGGAGCTAGAGAGTGGAACTCTTTACCAGAACAACAGTCCACATATCAGACCTTCACTATACATGTAAGAGAGTGTCTGGTTGATTCATCCACTTGTTAACGTTAATAACTATCAGCACTCTGAGATTATTGTGTACTGGGAATATTTTAAACTGTATTATTGTTATTTATTCTGTTAATGTTTTTAATGTTTTTATTTGCCCTTTTTACTCATTGGCCAGTGGACTACAGATGAAAAGTAGAGTTTTGGCTAATGATTTGGCTCATGTTTTATCATGTGTTTTATAAAATTGCACCGATCCCTTCTAAATAAATAAAAAATAATAAACCTAACTAATAATTTCTTTTTTGACACTGGAAATTTCTGCTTGTCTCACTCCCCGTATGTGTGCATGACAGTGTAAATTGGCAGATATAGTGGTGAAGCGTGTTTGGTCATATTCGTTTGTGGTTATTTTAGGTTCTTGTTTTGGTCCAGTTAAATAAAAACGACACTCTGAGCATAACAGGGAACAAAGGATGTGGTCAAGAAAAAGCTGGATTTTCCAAAATGTCTCATGAATTTATTTTTGATTTCTAAAGTATGTGTTTGTTGACGTGATGGTGAACTAGTTTTGAGTATTGCCTTGTGTTATGATTTTAATGCAGAGCGAGGTTGGTAGAAGGAAAGTCGTGATAGAAAGCCACGGCTTTAGCCGACACCAGTGCAATAAATTTTTCGTCAATGATGGATTTTGTGAGATTTTGATAATAGAAAACAGAATAAACACAAATCATTCATTCTATATTTGAATTAAAGATGATAAAGCTTTCAGAATACTAAAAAAAAAAATGTTAGCCTGACACATCAGGCTGTTTCTTTCGCTCCCTGAAAACTGAAAACAGTCTGACCTTGCAGCAATGGAGTTTGTTCGCTCCACGATAGGTGGAACATTTTTTGCTTAAACCAATCACCGATCACCCCCTGGCCACAAAAAAAACCCCCCGCTTCCGTGGAATTGTGTTCAAACATTGTAAAAACTTTCAAAAAGTTAATAAGGATGAAACCTCCCCTTTAAGTAACGCATTTAAAGGGAAGGAAAAACTCACCTTTTACGTAAACATGCACAGAGGAGGTCAGATTACGATACATGGAGCTGGCAGAGTAAACACATCTGTATGTCCCAGTAAATTCTGCCGATGGATTCTCCACCTTTATGGATCGGACATTCCCACTGCCCTTGGACACGTATCGTCTGTGTTTGGGTAGCCTGGTTTGCCAGTTTACAGGCCCGTTGCCCTCACACCTCAGATCCAATGGGCTGCCGGGAAGAATCACCACCTCAGAACCTCCAACCACTTTAGAGTTGAATTTTATCACAGGACACCTCCATCCAGCTTAAAACGAGAAAAAAGAGTGGTTTACATGCTTTATTTTATCTGTTTGCGATAGAATTAAAGATTTTTTTTTTGTCTCATGGCTCAGCAACATTTTGTGAAAACTGGGTGCTCTGGCATTTGAACCTTCCATTTTTTTTATGTTTACGACTCCCATCCAATAGACACATTTACTTATTACTAAATTCAAAAAGTTGGAGTAATTGACTGGCTTTGCACCAATCAGTTTGGTTTCCTGAACAAAACTAATGTTTTTTAATGGTTTTTTAAAAGACATTTTTAATATCCTGTCGTGTGCAGTTTAAAAATTTATTTTTGTTTTTATTTTCACGGGCGAAAGGACAAGTCCAGCCAATGAAGGCAGACTCCAAAATTACAAAAAATCAGTAGATAAAAACCTTCTGTATCAACTTTATTTTGAGCAAAAATAAAGGTCACTTTATTTGAGGCTCACTTTATTAGTGAGTTTTTACGTAAAATTTGGGGAATTTTAACATCTCAATTTCAAATTGAGGCACCAAAAATCCAAGATTCACAATTTTTTTATGCATTGACATAAAAACATTCAAATTTCACTCCATGTGCTCAACAGAACACTTTTTATGATGCAAACCAAAGTTATTATTGTTTATTTCACTAAAAAAACACATTTTTTGGCTTTGAAGTAATAAGTTCTGTTTTAGAAGAAGTTATAAGTTTCTATTCAGTCGTTAGAAAATTGTCTTTTAAATTTTAAAGCAGAACTGAGATTCCACATTCAGCCTTTTTCAAAACCAAATTTTACATCAAAAATTGAATGAAGATTTATTCCAAACAAATCTGGAGATCTTCCCAACAAACCAAAACCATAAAAGTTTTATTTGACGACTAAAACAATCCTATTCATACATTTTTAAGAGGCCACATTATTAGCTTTTTCCATATAAAGGGACTGTAAATCTCCTCTGAGCGGGTTACACCCTGTTAAATCAAGTTCAGACGTGATGAAAAACGAGAAAAAAATAGAAAAGATCTTTTTTTAAAAAGACATCTCATGATGCTCTTGTTAATTATTATGCTTATTGGACACACAAGAGTGTGTCAGATCTGCTCTCCGCCTGCCATAAAACTTTAATACACAAGACATTTGAAGTTTTTTTAAAATTTTCTTAGAACATTTTAGTTTTATGTGAGTAATTGATACAATGTGGTACCAGTAAAAATCTAAAATTAGAATTAAAATTTAATTTAAGACGTTAAAAAATTGTGTTTTTTATGGGTTTAGAATTTCATTATTTCATTTAGCTTAATGAAAAGTTTTAGACTATGGATTATAGATTTAGATGAGCAGCCGAAGATAGTAAACGTCAAACAAGATTAGGTTGTATTTACCTGAAGAAGCAGAGGTAGCCGACCCCAGCAGCAGCAGCATGAAGAAGAACTGCATCCTGTAGAAACCCCAAGCCTGCAGGTTGGAGATAAACACTCATTTGTACTTCAAAATGATTTTATTTCACTTTCCAAAGACAGAAACGAGAGAAGCGTCTCAGCAGTTATGATCTCACTCCATCCAGTTCAACTTCTCTTTTCTCGGCAGTCAGACAAGCTTTGCTTTGCAAATTTTTATGAGAAACTAAGAAGTAACAACTTCACATTGTGCAACATGGGAGGAGCATTTTGGTTTTCTTCTAACCGACCTACCTGCAGATGTCTTCAGCCTGACAGGTAGAATAACTTGTCTGGGTTTGGAAGTTCTCGGCATTCAGAGGTCCTTCTTTCCTTTCTGTTTGTCCTTATTCTCTTGTCTGTCCAGAAGTCACACCATAGACATGAGAAAGCAAGTGGCACGGCTGGAGGGAGTGTGTGTGAGTAAAGAGAGGAAGGCGGTTCAGCACATCACGCTCAACAAATAATGAGCCAGAGTAATTTGCCACAGAAGGGCACTGTACTCCCAGGACATCCATGGAGGTGAAACTAATCACCTTCATCGCAGCTGAGCTGTGGCTCTCAGAGGCAAGCCAAAGTAGGCAGGTGGAAGAGGAGAAGAGAACTTTATTAATTACAGAGCTATGATCCAGTGGAGATGGAAAGTTTGGGCACCCCAAGTAAAAAATTATTATTAATTGTATTGAATATACTTTATTAATCCTCAAAGAGAAATTAGACTGCTGCAGTACAAACACCTTAATGCCCCTCGCCCCTATCCACCTCCGTCCCAGTCTGGTTGCACTGTGTCCAACCTGGCATTAAATATTCTGTCCTTCAAAATAACTCTTTTCTCACTGTGCTTTATGCACATAAATAACCACGCTCTAGATTTTGGGACATTCATTACACAATAGTTATGAAATCTTACTGAATTATGACAGACCAGGAAGTCTAAAAGCCTGACTATTGCTCATCATGCCCACCTATTTTGACAAAGAACAGACCCTGCCTCTGAAATTTGAGAACCAAACTGCACATCTCACAGAGAGGAAAGGAGCCTGGGTAGTTAAATGCTTCCAATGTAAAAAGTGTCTTAGATGTAGTAGCGTCGTGTTTGTAGTAGATACCAGTTAGTTGTCACTTGGGAGGAGGACAGAAATAGTATTAGATTTTCCGTTCCGTCATCTTCCGCTTGTTCCGGGCTCGGGTCGCGGGGGCAACAGTCTCAAACAGGTAGCCCAGGCCTCTCTCACCCCGGCTGCATCCTCCAGCTCACCCGGAAGGATCCCAAGTCGTTCCCCGGCCAGCTGTGAGACATCCAGGGTCCGGGGTCTGCCTCTTGGTGGGACATGCATGAAACACCTCACCCCCAAGGCGCTCAGGGGGGCATCCTGACCAGGTGCCCGATCCACACCATCTGGCTCCTCTCGACCTGGAGGAGGAGCGGCTCGACACCGAGCTTCTCCCGGATGGCAGAGCTCCTCACCCGATCTCTAAGTGAGAGCCCAGCCACCCTGCGGAGGAAGCTCATTTCGGCCGCTTGTAATCGTGATCTTATTCTTTCGGTCACCACCCACAGCTGGTGACCCTACAGGAGTCACCAGAGGGTTGGAACGTAGATTAGATTTTATTTTTAAAAATCGCTGAGCATTTACAATGACTAAAAGTCACTATTGGAAGTCAGAAACTTCTAAATTGTAGCAATTTGGTGTACCATGATATGGGACTTTTAATCTGCAATAAAAGGGCCGACAGAAAGTGAAAAAAAATCTCCAAAATAAAACAAAATTCCAGGTGAGACATTCTTAAAATATGTGAAAAACAAAAGTGATTGATTTCACTTCCTTTAAATCCGCAAACAGAAGAAGGACGTTAGAAAAAGTTTGAGCAGTAGAGTGAATAACATGTAGAGGCAAGCGTCACGGATTATAAACACTTTTTTAGGACAGTGAAGAGTTTGTCAATTCCTGTTCGTGATGTCTTCAACCATTTTTCCTCACAAAAGACTCCCAGTTTTCTAAGATTTATGGTCTGTCTTTCACGCTCTGCTTTTTTAGGGTCAATTCCCAGATTTTCAAATAATGGAGATTGTAGGGGGCCACGGCAATCTCTTCTTTCCCAAACTTTCCATCCTTGTCATAAATTTTATGCAGAATATAACAAATAGCTCATCTAGTTTGATTTTCTAGAAGCCAATTGTCTTTAAAATATAAAATTAAATTTTGATTTACTTCAATAACTCTTATAGAAAACTCATTCTGTTCCATCGTCTTCCGTTTATCCGTGACCGGGTCGCAGGAGCAACAGCCTCAGACGGGAAGCCCAGACTTCTCTCACCCCAGCTGCATCCTCCCGATCACCCGGAAGGATCCTGAGTCGTCCCTGGCCAGCTGTGAGACTTAGTCTCTCCAGCAGGGCCGGGGTCTGCCTCTTGGTCTCCTCCCGGTGGGACGTACCCGAAACACCTCACCAGAAAACTAGTATTAGAGTCAATTATTTGAAAAATAGCCGTTTATAAACACCAATAACACAAAACATTCTTCTTCTTTCGGCATTTCCCTTCATGGGTCGCCACAGCAAGTCATTTTCTTCCATTTAACCCTATCTGCTGCATCCTCTTCGGTCACTCCAACTATC
Source organism: Neostethus bicornis (assembly GCA_902685375.1). Classification (NCBI taxonomy): domain Eukaryota; kingdom Metazoa; phylum Chordata; class Actinopteri; order Atheriniformes; family Phallostethidae; genus Neostethus; species Neostethus bicornis. The sequence continues at coordinate 12,685,110 of LR738561.1, forward strand.
TTCATGTCTTCCTTCACTGTATCCATGAACCTCCTCTTTGGTCTTCCTCTAGTCCTTTTTCCTGGTGGTTCCAAACCCAGCATCCTTCTTCCGATGTACTCTCTCTGCACATGTCCAAACCATCTCAGTCTGGCCTCTCTGACTTTATCTCCAAAACCTCTAACATGTGCTGTTCCTCTGATCCTGTCCATCCTGGTCACTCCCAGAGAGATCCTCAGCATCTTCATCTCTGCTACCTCCATCTCTGTTTCCTGTCTCTTCCTCAGTGCCACTGTCTCTAGAGACCAAACAGCATGGCCGGTCTCACCACGGTTTTGTATCTCAATTAAAAATTCAAATTCTCCAAATGAATAGTGATTATGCACATTTATTGACACATTTACAGCATAGAAAATGACACATATAAAAATACATTTGTAAACGTTAAAGGAGCTTTGGTACCATAGCCTGTGAGCGTGATTCTTGTGCATTTTACATGGTTTTCTTACAAGAAAAAAAAAAAAAAACGTGTTTTTTTTTAATAAGAGATGAACGGAAAAATAAGTGAAGGTAGATTAAAGTAATAAAGAGTAAAAACAAATATATTTAGCACATCTACATATTTGTAGGCCTTCAAATGTAGCTGCTAGACAGAAATACGTCAGTCTAAAGGCACTGTGCTACGGCAGTGATATGCTGCATAGATTATCTTCACTTAATAGGCACATGTCTTCGTAGAAGTAGATTTTACAGTCAACGTAACATTTCTATCTCAATGCTTTAGTGGCTCTATGCTGTAATTCTCCATCTTTCACAGAGTGTAACGGTTGGTTTTTAACATGAACACCAACATTTTTTCCAAATAAAGTGCAAATCTATGAATTAAGCCCAGAAAAAAAAAGCTGAATTCAAGATGCTTTCAAAATTCACACACTCAAAAAATAACAAGGCATCATAAAAGAATTACATTTACAAAAACAGAGAGGAACGATAATGATAGTACCCGAGATTGAGGCCGAAATAAAGAACATTTCCAAAAACAAACGTTGATTGTATGAGCTTTGTCCATTTTTTCTTTTTTTTTTGTTACAATGTACTCGTTATTCATCACTTTCACAAAACATTTTAGAGAAAATTTGTGTTTCAAACAATTTGAGTAAACAGATCACTGTGTAGTACAGACTAATCGTATTGGAATGTGCGGAGCGTATCGTTTCTACACTTGATGACACATCATAAAAGGGTCGAACTCTCTGAGTGCTACGTCAGTACACAAAATTACCCTCTGAGTCTCAGTTTTTGCTACATTTAAGTTTAGTTTGTTCCCTTTGAACCTAAAAGGATGATCCTTATCTTCAGGGTTCCTACATGTGGTTACAGGAAGCTGTCCTCCACCTCCGGCGTTCCAGAGGAGCCCAACAGTGCATCTCGTTCGCTGGTCTCTTCCAAACGGTCTTCTTCTGGTAGAGTGTCGGCTGTATCCTGGGAGATGGAGTCAGTCTCCTCCTCCAGAGCCACAGAGCTGAAGGCAGGGAAACAGTTTGTGTTTACTACATCAGATTCATTTGCCGTCATGTTTTAGTTTAGTTTTATGTTAAAACAAAAATAAATAATGTGGATTATTTGTGGAAAACATTATCTGATTTTTTTATGATCAATCCTCAAAAACCACCTCCATGTCAGCTCAACATCTGGATGTGTGGGTGTGTGGTGGAGCAAAAAAAAACTTCTTGTAAAGTAAATAGATATTGATTACACTGTCTTCCCCCGCAGTATCCACACATCTGGACTGTGTTTTACGTACCTTTCAGGACTTTCTGACGGTTCATCTGTGAAAACCTCATCTGGCTTCGGATCAGGGATGGGGATGATGTACTCATTGTAAGAAGTTAGCATTTCCTGTGTGTCGACCTCATCCCGACGGTTTCCTGGTCGTGGGTTACGATTAAAAGAGGCCAGAGTAGCGGAGGAGATGGGGGCTGGGAGTGGTGAGTCAAATGCAGAATTGGTGATTGGAAAAGGTGAGGAAAGGCGAGGTTTAGTGCGAACCACTGCTGGATGCTCACTCTTCAGGAAGTTCTCATTCACCTGGTTGTATCTCTGTTTTCAGGAAACAAAGGTTTCATGATCAGTATGTGTGTCACAGTACCAAATTATATTACTAAGATCATTTAAATCGTAGGTGTCAAACTCTTGTATTTGGCCCACAGAGCCATACCAGGGATCGCCATGTTAAATGATTCAGTGCCCTTTTGATATATAATCTTACTTTTTACACAAGAATAGATTTATCAGTCCAATTTAATTTTGCATGTTCTAAAATTAAATGTAACAAAATCATCCTCTGTTATGCATTATAACTGTTGTAAACCTGTAACATGATTAAACTCTAATACCAAACAAGAAAAAGTCAACACCAAGGCATTTTTATATATTACACTTTATTAATCCCTCGTGAGGAAATTCTAGTGCTGCATTGCACAGCAGCAGGCAGCCAATGACGGCACCAATGACGGGGGTAACTAAGGGTTAGGTGTCTGTTCCAGGGACACCCAGGCATGAGCCCAGCAAAATTTGAACAGACAACTCTTTGGTTCAAAGTTGGCATTTTACCACTGAGCTATGCCCCCGCCCCCGGGCATCAGTGTTTATAGTTGGTTGGGTTTAAGTGTGTACAGTTTTATTAAAATCTTTCTCTGCTTCAGGAGATTTTGCACTCACAATAATTGATTACAGGAGTTCATTTATAGTTGATACAGAGTAGCTATGAGCAGTTTCATTAAAATCTCTTCAGTCCTTTGGAATATATTGTGTTCCTAAAAGTTTTATGCGGCTGAGGAATGAAAAAATATAAGGTTTTAGCGTTCCTGTTATTAATTCACTTCCTAAAAGCATTACGTGTCTTTATGACTTAAAAAATGATCAGACAAGGATTTAAAGTCCCTTCAGACTCTTCTTTTGTTTCCTTTCATCTCCTTCTATGCAGATGACACATGTGTATTTCTTTCTTTTTGCCTTGTCTCTTTGAAGAATCTCATCTAGTACGGAACCAATATGAAATACTGCATCAAATAAAAACTATAAACACACTAACAGATGTATTAAAATCTTTCAAGACTTTAAACCATGAGATTGGCTCTTTGATTATTATTTTTTTCTATTGAAGCCTGTGGCTCTAAAAAAGCTTCAGAGTGAAGATGAAGTTGGAGTTAAGTTTTATGAAACATTTATATAGAAATTGTTGTTTTTAAACTAGAAAAAATTTCTATTGCACCATTTTTAAAAATTTCTTATATCTGTGAATGAAAATAAACTCTGTGCGCTTGTTTTGCTTGTTGTTGTTGATTTTTTTTTTTACCTTTTTATGGATTTCTGTCAGCATGTTTCCAACGCTGTGGACCAGGTGGGAAAACTCAGGTCTTTTCTCAAACTTTTCATCCCAGCATTTCTTCATAATTTCATAGCTGTGACATTAGCAACAGAGAATTAGTTTTATCATTTTAAAAAAAAATGTTTTAATTAAAGGTAAGAAGATAACGAGGGGATGAGAAGACTCACACTTCATCAGAGGCATGAGCGGGTTTGGCCATCCGGTATCCTCTCTTCAAAGCACTGTAGAACAACTCATTCATGGGTAAATCTGGGTACGGAGTTCCTCCTGCAAAGAAAAGTTCAAATATTTAAAAAAATAACCCAAAACACATTCTCGAGGCTTAAAATATAATCTTATCTAAATTAAATACCACAAATGAACATTTGCATTTTTCCTCTTCGTAAAAAAAAATCCTCCATTTAAATGAACACTGGCTCCTTGTTTGCGGTGTAATAAAGTTAGTTTCTGGACACACATATAAAATTTAAAATCCCAAAAAAAATCCCAAAAAAGTCCAAATCAGCACAGAGAATCATTATTAGTTGCTTACAGAGGCCGGATTGTAAGTTTGTTTATCACCACTCGGTCGTTTGTTACAAAAATCCATGGGAAGAGTACTCCATAAAAATAAAAAACTTACAATACCCTAAGCAAGGAAATGCTGATTTCGAACCCTGACTGTAGCTAATAACATTTCGACCTCATATGAGTCTTCAAACAAGTTGGTATGTACTTGCAGTCATACATGGAATTTAAAATTTGCCACAGTTTTGTAAACTAAAGCTTTCAGGGAGAGAGTAGGAGTGTTTGTGCAACTTCCAAGAGATGATCAAGCGGGTAAATGTCGATACTTAGTTAAGGAGAATGAATCTCCTGCACTGGATGCATGCATTCGTTGCTGATTAGGTGCTAGTTTCTGTCTGTGCATGAATGTGTGTCACGCTCAGGACTGACCCAGTGTGAAAATCTCCCAAAGAAGAATGCCATATGACCACACATCGCTCAGGGTGGTGTATAAATTGTGGAAAATACTCTCTGGTGCCATCCACTTGAGGGGCAGGAAAGTCTGGATGACAGGAAACACACTTCATCTTTAATGAGGCAAGGATTTTTATTAAAAAATAAAAACATCACACAATCTGCAAGATTGGAAAAAGTTTTAAATCAAAGATGTCCTTACACTTCCTTTGGAGATGTAGTTGGAGTCGTGCATTATATCTCTGGCCAAACCAAAGTCACAAATCTTCACCAACTTGCCTTCACAGATCAGCACATTTCTGGCCGCCAGATCCCGATGGACACACTACAAAATTCAATCGCATCAAATTAGTCAATTACGAAAAGCAAATAATAATCCAAACACCCCTTATCACTTGCTTATTCAAATCAAACTTTAATCTGCATAGTTTGAAACATCAAATGAAACCAATCCCTACATTCTTGGAGGCGAGAAACTCCATTCCTTTTGCCACTTGGAAGCTGAAGCTCAGTAGATCATCGTAAGTTAGACTGGGACACTCACTGATCATCACATCCAATCTCATGCCGTCTGGACAAAGAAAAGAAATAAAAAAAGAAGTGATGAGTGGCTTATCAATGAAGACTCGTTATATCGCCATGTATTCTTGGAATAAAACTGGAAAATGATTTAACTGTAGTAGTTTATGAAGCAGAGTGTTTGTATGATTGGTTCTTATCAAACCTTGTTCCTGGTAGAAGTCTTGCTGGTAGGGCGACTCATACGGAGAAGTTTGGATGTCTGCATACTTAATAGTGTCTATTTGCTCCTGCATGGGCACGTACATCGAAGGCTCGTCTTTGCTCATGTCCATATATCCTCCATCACTCTCACTTCCGAACGACACATAGCTGGAAAAAAAATAGTCAAAATAAAGTGTTTTGACCTACATCCAAATGTGTCCTAGAAAGTCCCAGATTACATGGAACATTTCCAACACGGATCATGAGATCAGGAAACTATATTAACTGCAGTTTTCTCTTTAAACACAATAGATTTTATTAATGACCCCAGAAGTTTTATAAAACATTTCTTTGTGTGTCTGTAAATGAATTTGCTTTGCTTTTCTCACCCTTTTCGCTGGCTGAGAGGGGTACTTCCTCTAGAAATGAGACAGTCGTCGTCATGGTTCTTCTCAGCATAGTACTGCAGGAAAGTGTGCTTGTTCCTATGCAGGTAGTCTACCAGGTCGCCGTAGCGACAGTACTCAGTCACCAGATAGAGAGGACCTGAGAAGTAAGAACATCTATTGTTTGAGGAATTCAAGAAAACACATTTGTCAGAGATATGGACACACCGACTCAAACCGATCAACTGATCAAAAATCAATTATTTGTGCAACGAACTATCGTACAAAAAACTTTTTGGTGTAGAACTAAGTCATGCATCTGGAGATGTTTGTGTTCACCGGGAAGCTGAGTTACATCCTGCCTTGCTAGATTTCTAAACACTGGTCAAATAAATCACAGAAGAAAAAATACATTTTCTATCATTGTAATATTTTAGGACTACTTTATTTGATCCGAGGACAGGTTTAAACCTATTACTGTGACTATTTAAGTGTAATTAACTGACCAGACAGGAACCAATAAAGGTTCCTAAAAGCAGATAAACAGCATGATTTCAGCTATTTTTCTGAAAATAGTGATCTGGATCAAAAATGTTCTGGGCCTGTTTGGTGTCATATGTGATGAGAAAGCGAAAGATTGATGTCATTGTAATGTTGGGTATTGTATTTTCTTTATTATATGGTTTAATGTGTTGTGATGAGCCGGTGGGACTCGGGCCCTTGGACCGGAAGTTAACAAGAACTTTGCGGGTTCGATTCCCACTGAGTTCACGTCTCGGGTCCTTAGAGAAAACACCTCACCCCTGTTTCTAGTGACATTTTGGCTGCCTGCTGCGGTGTAATGCATCTGACAAATTTTCCCGGTGAGAGATCAATAGAGTATATAAAAATAAATAAATGTAAAACTTCACTCCAGAAATGACAGACAAAATGCTGGGGGTTTTTTGGGCATTTTTTTTTCTTTGCAAGATTGTGAATGCATGATGCAAGATTTCCTCTCTTTTTTGTAGAGCTAGCAAGTTAGCTAACCAGCTCAGAAAACTATCAGAAGAACCAAAACACTCCAGTTAAGCTAGTCAAAACCACTTCTGTGTGGATTTAGAGTCTGCAAAGCTTTTTTTTGTGGCAGGAAATTCACTCAATGTCTTGAATAAAAAGCCTGAAAACCATTCAAATGTATCTCAAATAAAAAAACATGTAAAAGTGATATAAGTTCAACCAGACCATTAAAAGTTTTATGTAAAAAATTGGAAAAAAATCAGCTGATATACTATTAAAAATGTTTTATCACCCCTCTAAGCGTCAAGAATGCAAATGAGAAAATGCTATCATATGCTGTGTAGTCTGAGTTTTTGGGATTCACGACTTGATTTAATCAATTCTCCAATTTGTAGCATGAAACTGTCTCCAGGCTAAACGACAGAAACTTTATAGAGATGTTGTTTCAATGTAAAGCTGTCCTGCGATGGGAATGTTTAAGCTCTCCATCAACGGAAACTGGCTTTCTGAGTTTTAGATGAAACCTTCTGAGAACTTAGAATTACCCTTGAAATGTGCAATGGAGGATAATTTTTTATGACGACATTAGAAATAAAAGAGAAAATGTAGCATTAGCCTGCAGGTGCACAAAAATGTGATTAAATTATATTCTCAACTTTGAAAATGGAAATAAAAAAACGACTAATCTACAGTATACTTGTGTAAAAAAAAAAAACTACTTAACAATAATATTTTAAAATAATTTATTGATCTCTCACCGGGGAAATTTGTGCGCTACGTTACACTGCAGCAGGCTGCCATGACGGCGCCAATGGTGGGAGAAACAGGGGGTTAAGTGTCTTCTCCAAGGACCCTAGACGTGAACTCAGTAGGAATCGAACTCGCAAAGTTCCGGTTAACTTTGGGTCCAAGGACGAACGCTCTACCACTGAGCCACCGCCTCCTTTTTGTAACTTTTAGTGAATATTTTGCCACTAAAACCCCCCCAAAAAATGCCATATTAATTATTATGTTGAAACAGATTAAAAGCTAGCAGTTTACACACAATTTTTTATCTTTTTGTTTCAAAGTTTACTGAGTTCAACTAAAAAAACAACCTCATCTTTAAAAACCACAAGAGAGTCGTTTATTTTATAATCTAATCAGTAAATTTAAGATAATTTATGATCATTTGGAAAAAAGGTCCAATCGTTTTATCAAAAAATATCATTTAACTAATCAGCTCTTTGAAGCTGAAACAATAAAAAAAACATCATAAAATGGATTTAACAAAGTTAGAATATGAGTGGTTTAACGTGACTTGTTTAAAATAAGTTTTAATTAATTAAATGTGGGCTAAAAGGTACAAACTAAAAATATAATGAATTTGTTTAATTAGCGGTGGGGTAACGGTGGGGCTCACCATGTTTGGTGCAGGCTCCAAGCAAGTTGACGATATTCAGATGAGGACCAAGGTGACTCATAATCTTCAGCTCTGACATCAGAGCCTGGGTTTCACTCCTCCTGGCAGATGCTGGGTGGGAAAGAGGGATTACAGAAACAGATGAGAGAAAAAACGGTGCAGGAGGATGAGGAACACTGAGTGTTTTTGCCAAACTCCTGAATGAGCCCCATCATGAATCAGGTTGGCAAGCAGACTAAAACCCAGCAAGCCGGAGCTCTTTCTGACTGTCACAATATCTGACTGCAGGAGGAGTTGGAGGACACAAATGTTCATATGAAACTATGCACATGACTGCTTTGTGTGTTTTCTCATTGTGTGTCTTACATTTTAACATTTTCACTGCCACCTTTGTGCTGGACTGGGAATGTGTGAGACCGTACGCGGTCGCCTCGACCACCCGGCCAAATGCTCCTGATCCAAGAGTTCGACCTGTTACAAAACAGAGGGCTCAGTATTACAGAGAGTGAATAGAACTCACATTTGACCAAAAAAAAAAAAAAGCAAGAACTGTTTGATTTGTTATTTGAAATGAAAGATTTATAACTTAGAAATCCATCATTGTTGACATGGAGAAGAAAAGCAGCCGACAAATGACAGAAAGTTAGGTGTGAAAATAAAAGAGGGGAAGAAGTTGAACAAACTCTTTTGGTATTCTGGTGTTTGCGTCTCCCAGACAACCTGAACCACCCACATTCACTCATCAAACTACTTGAAAAATACTTTCTACTAGTAAAAGAAGGCAAAATATTGAATAAAAATTTGAGGATGTGAGGGTTTGTAGAAAAATGAATAACTGGAAACTTTAAAAGTTTTACTGGTAGTAAAATAGATTTCACAGAAAACAATTCTGAGACTAAAAAAAAAGCAATAAAAGACATTAAAATGTTATAAAAGAAAAATATATGCATAAGAGCTGATTTCCCAGAGAAGTACATTAGAAAATTTAATCGTCTTTAATCCATATTTTGCCATTGTTTATAATTTGGACGTTTTTTGTTTTTTTTTATGAAAGCTTTGTGTTTTTTGCAAAGTGCGGCCTTTTTTCATTTTATCTGTTTTTCGATAGACTCACCTAACACCAGATTATCTCTGGGCATCTCCCAGGCCAGGTCATAGGGCAGGTGAATAGGATCCACATAGATGTACTCATGTCCATCTTGACACACAGATTCAATCACCTTCCATCTGATTTCGTAGCGAGGTTTCTGATCAAATAAAATAGAAATCAATAACCTCAAAAAAAGGGATTTACTTTAAATAAATATTTAAAACTCAAACTTTGCTTCACCTTCCTCCATACTGCGATCAGAATGATGATGGAGATGATGAAGACGACCACCAGAGCCAGAACAGCAGCCAACACTGCCACCTGGGAGAACAGAGCTGAAACACAGACACAATACAGACCATAATATACACTACCATTAAAAAAATCATTGTATCTACCAAAACATACAACGTTAAATCCAAGATCATCAAATTCAGTCTTATTTTATTATCTTTTAATAAACTAATCTTAAAGATAAGTTATTGTGATTTTGTGGAATAACTATTGTTACCTCAAAGCTTTCATTAAAAATGGCGTACCGTTTCTTAGTTCAGACCCTAGTTGTCAACAACACAGTGTAAATCTTGATGAGGCATACATAGCGCAAAGCTGTAAGTAAAGCTAGAATGTTCCATTATCTTCTACTTTATTAGGGATCGGATTGCAGGAGCTAGAGCTTTAGCCAGGAAGCCGCCTTCCTTAGCCCCGCTTCCCTCGCAACATCCTCAAGCTCACACAGGAGGATCCTGAGGCATTCCCTGGCCTCCTAAGCATCCTAACCAGATGCCCAGACCACCCCATCTGGTTTTTCTTCACTCAGAGGAGCAACGGCTTCACTTTGAGCTTCTCCCGGATGTTTTAGCTCCTCACCCTATTTCTGAGTCAGAGCCCAGACATTCTGTATAGGAAGCTCATTTCGTCCGCTTGTATCCGGGATCTCGTTCTTTTGTTTACTACCCACAACTGGTGACTCTACTGTAGGTGAGGGTAGGAACTCATAAACAAGACCCTAAGGATAGGGAAACAACTCCATGGGGGCAGGATTGTGTCCCTGACCGACAGGCGGCCCTTCACCCCGGGTAACTATCACATATTCTTTAATATTCTTATTTGGTTAACTAAATGGCATTCAAACCCAATTTAAATGGGATTTAAATTCACCCTGTTAGAACAGAGGGTGAACAGAGGACATACACTAGAATGTTTCCTAGTTACGTGCCGGAGAACAAAATCCCTGGCCAAGAATAACCCAGTATTTGAATAACATCTGGTAATTGGATGGGAGGCCTCGTAAATTCCAACATGCATAAATAAAATCTAAACATCATTGATGTGGGATTAAACCTCCAAAAAGTTGTTTTGCTTGAGACAATAAATTAATAAAAATTGAAACATTTAATCTAAAACATAAACAATATCTACTTGTGTTTATAATATTTGTATTTTTCACATTCATAATATCTAAACGAACGTAAGAATATCAGCATACAAATGATAACACCTACTGCTGGAAACCAGTTTGACGTCTCTTTTGTCCACCAGTCCGGCTTGGTTGATGCTCTCACAGCGGACAGTGACCTGCTGAGGCTTGTGGAAGGTCAGCTGACTCCACACTTGACTGACTTTCCTCGTCTTACTGTAGCTCACATTGTTCTGGATGCTCAGCTCTTCTGGTTGAGGAACCAGTGGTTTCCACACTGCAGACTGATTGCTGCACCTGCATGAGGAAAGCAGGAAATTAGAAGCCGTAAATGTGAGTACGGTCACTGCTCTAGTGATGGACAAGAGGACTTACTGAAGCATGTTGTCACAGCTGTACCACCGTATGATTGGGGTTGGGACTCCCTCTGCTCTGCAGGTCACCAAGTGTCTCTTTCCTGGGAGATGATGATCTGTCAGCTCTTTGATCTGTGAAGGTACTATTCATGCAAAGAGGAGTGAACACATGGGATTAAGACAAACAGCAACATGAACAGAGGGATGATTTGAAGTTTTTGGATGCATCTCCTCACCTTGGACTTCCAGGTCAAAAAGGACTTGCTTTGAGTCGTCACCATTGGTAACTAGAGCAGCGTAGACCCCTTTCTGGTCTGTTCTCACCCTCACCAAAGTCAGAATGGTGACATACCTGAAAAAAAAAAATATGTTGAAACATAAACTGAATTCAAGTTTGAATTGAAATTCAACAACTAAAAATTGTCAATCAGGAGAAATTTGAAGAATATTTGAAGAAGATGGTTTGATGTTACAAATAAAAAACGAACTTGAATGAATTACTTCTTGTTCACGAGTGGGGGAAAGACGGAGCAGGAGATCAACAGGCGAATCGCAGCGGCGTCAGGAATAACTAGAACGCTGCATCGGTCCGTCGTGATAAAGAAATAGCTGAGTCGAAAAGCAACGCTCTCGATTTACAAGTCGATCTACGTTCCAACCCTCAAAAGAATGAGATCGCGAGCACAAGCGGCCGAAATGAGCTTCCTCCGCAGGGTGGCTGGGCTCTCACTCACAGATCGGGTGAGGAGCTCTGCCATCCCGGAGGAGCTCGGTGTCGAGCCGCTCCCCCTCCAGGTCGAGAGAAACCACGTGGTGTAGTTTGGGCATCTGGTCAGGATGCATCCAAAGCGCCTCACCGGTGAGGGTGTTTCGGGCACATCCCACCAGGAGGAGACCAAGAGGCAGACCCCGGACTTGGTAGAGAGACTATGTCTCACAGTTGACTGGGGGGCGACTCGGGATCCTTCCGGGTGAGCTGGAGGATGCAGCCAGGGTGAGAGAAGCCTGGGCTTCCCGTCTGAGGCTGTTATCCCCGCGACCCGGGCCCAGATAAGCAGCAGACGAAGGAACGGAACAAACGGAATGATCTGAATTATTCTGTTTAAATTGTTTTCCAATTTAAACTGTAATCATTTGTGTTCAAAATTTGACTTCTAAAAAAATATTCTGCTCAAATATCTAACATTAAAGTCTGTGGTTTGTCATTTTAGTGTGATTTTTTTTTTGTTCAACATATGACTTCTTGCAGAAACAAGAACCCTCAAAGGTTTAAAGTGTTTCTTTTTAAAAACAGTGTTTTATGCAAAAAAACAATCCACTTTTTAGAATTTTTTTTACCTTGTTTTTTACTTTTTCTTAATAAATATTAATTGTTCGACTGGTGTCACAGAATGCTAAGAAAAAAAATCCAACCTTGGGTTAAAGTTTTGTTTTCTATTTGTCTAAAAGGTCTAATGAGTTGTGACAGATATTTTGTGTTTATGGTTCCTGCACGGTGAAAGATGAAGTCCCTCTGGAGAGTATTGCGTTTCTCTCTGAGGAGGCCTCATCTGGTGGTGATTGACAAAAAGTAGATGCTTCTGGAAGTTGCCAAAATATCACAAGTCCTGCACTAACAAGGTCTGTAAGGTACACAAATACTGTGGACTCATGCAGAAAGTTCTACCTAATCTCATGCTCTTGTCTGATGATGGTTTTATCCCCCTTTATGGCAGTTCCATCTTTGGTCCACAAAACCTGGGGGGGAGGGTAGGCTTCAATTTCCACCCGTAACTCGACATTCTCCTGCAGCCTGGCGGAAATGTTTTGTGGCTGAACTGGTTTCACATCCACATAACCGTGTTCTGAGAAAAAAAAAAGACATCAAATCAGCTAAATTATGAGGAAGGTATCTGGGAAAGTTCACACTGATACTGTACCGTCAAAACTCAATGGCAACACCCCCAAAACCCCTCATTTTTCCCCCCTAAACTAGTACTTAGCTGTTTCTTCATTAAAGATGTGATATATTGCAGTAGAATTACTACAATATTATATTTTAGTACTAGTTATGTTGCTTCTCCTTCCCTGCAAGTGTGTAATCTCAGCTAAGAAAAACTAAAAAAAAATATAGATAGTAAAGTTTAACTTTTCAAAATGTTTGACAAAAAAAAGAGAATCATCACTGACCAACAACTTAAAACTATACATTCATTTTGGCTTTTTATGTTTTTCAATGTATAATTTCCCCCCTGTTCATTTAAGTGAGTGTGCTATAGGTGTGACAGAGGAGTTCAGAGTGACAGTGGGACTGCATCTGGGATCGATTATGACTCCCTTGTTGTAAGTGTGATATGTCTTGACTAAGCAGGAGATTTGCCTTGAAAACAAGAGGAATAAAGGCGAACGGCAGTAAAATGGAGTTCATATATGTGAATGAGAGACCCAAACAGAAGAGTGAAGTTTCTGAGGGAAGAGATAAAGAAAGTGGAAGCCAGACTGAGATGGTTCAGACATTTTCAGAGAAGAAAGAGGGAATAGTGTTTATAGGCAGAAGGAGGGTGAATTTGGAACTGCAAGTAGAAAATCTAAAAGAAGACCAGAGGATCTTTATCAATGTGGAGAAGGAGGAAATGAAGGTGGATGGTGTTAGAGATGAGGATGCAGGAGACAGAGTTAGATGGAGGAAACTGACTCGCTGCAACAACCACTGGAAGGAAAGGACCAACGCAGAAGAAGAACATCTTTTTCCACTTATGTTAACGTTATTTCTTACTGTTGATAATTACAGGCAGACAGTGTAACTCTCATCCACCCACGAGTCCAGTTTGCACCTATAAAATCTTCCCTTGCTCCTATCTATAGCGATCACGGTTGATGTTATTGAGAGATTTTATAAACATAGCACACCTCACTTCAGACAAAGTAAGCATTCATAAACTCCACCTGGCCGGGAAGCAGACAGAGCATGAAACATTGCTGAGTCCTGCTTATACTGGCTCTCAGATTGCTGTTGGAAGTTACAGACTCGTGTTTAAAGTTAGATTTCCATCACACAAACACCTACTGAACAGGAGGCTAAATATAAAGCAGCCCTGATTGAACGCTGTCTTTTCTAGGTATCACCCAGGACCTTGAAACTGTGTCCAAGGTTTATTTTACACTTCAAACAGAAATAAATAATTCTGATATTCATTTCCTTTTAACACACTTTGCCCCCTGAATTTAACTTGCCATGGATGTAATAATAAGCAGACTTCTATTTTTCAGCAAAGCTCAATATAAGTCTGTTTGTTTTGCTTTGTGTGTGTCTAACCGAGCACAGTGATGTTGATGCTGGCAGTAGCCTGCTGATCTTGAACACTCTCATGGACGTGACAGATGTAGAATCCGCTGTGGGCCACCATGGTGGTCGGGAAGATCAGGAATGAGCGCATGCTCATAGATGATATAACATCTGTCAGAGGCTCAACTTCATGTGCCTTCAGAAGAAAGAAAGAAAAAATATGAGATATAAAACTGCCAAATCTTGTCTTATTATTAACAACTGTGATAAGGTAATTGAAAAAGCAGAAATTTTTTTGCTCCGACTTCACCAGTTTACAGCGTCCCTCTCATACAGCGTCTCTCTCATACAACATCCCTCTCATACAGCGTCCCTCTCATACAGCGTCCCTCTCATACAGCGTCCCTCTCATACTGCGTATCAATGTACTCTCTGATCAGCCAATTAATTTGTCTGGGCATCTTTAGTTTGCCAAATAGCTTGGTGTAAGTGATTCAGGAGCCAGCTGGCAAGTTCATGTACGATGTTAACAAATCATTTTTAAAAATGGAAAACAGTTTTAAAAATACCAGCAGAGACAATGTCAGCTGGACGGAAAAATGATGAGAAGATTTAAGAGACAAAAAAAACCAAGTTTCTTTTTAAAAACTATTTTAGATTTAGAAAATCTATGTTAGCCTGAGAAAAATATTCTGTAACATTTGTCGTACCACTGTTGATAGGCTATAGATTGTACTTAGTGTGGGTCTCTACTCTGTTTATGAGGAAGTTGGTGTTTCCACGTTAAATTGTTCATTGCAATTGCAATTGACCATTTGAGAAATATGATCTATTGATCCATCATCATAGTTGTCTCCTGTTTTCCCCTCTTGTCATCATTTTGACTATAAAACTTTTGTTGAACTGAATTTGAAATTTGACCAAATATTTTTGTTAAAACTGCTTCTTGCATATATAGTGAAGTTTTTCTCCATGTTTTCAATGCTGCTGACAAATTGTAGAATCAGAATTTTAAAAAACATGTTTAATATTCAACCTAAAAAAATCCCAAGTTTATAAATAAGTATTCTTTTAGTTTGAAATATTCCATTTTTAATCATGTATACATCGATATCTCTTTATGAACTGTAATCATGTGCACTTATCCTAAGTATTATCAATAAATAGATTGAAAATGTACTTTCAAAATCTTAATTCCCTTTGTATTTGTGATCATCTCAAAAATGTTTTTCATAACTTCGATAATACATTCAGAATTAATAAAACTCCACAAGAGGGCACTAATTACATCTCATTACAAATATCTATAATGTAAAGATTATTACATTCTGACATGATCCTCATCTGGAACACTTCCTTCCTCCAAAACCTGCTCTTTGTCCGAACTCATCCCACCTGGTCCTAATTTCCTCTCCCTGATTTCTCCAGCTGTGTCTCATCTTTCCCCCTGGTGTCCATGACTGCAGTGCCAAATCATCTTTCCTGCTGCTGTTTATCTCCTTGTGCAGCCATTATGGTGTTCCTCCAAGTCTGGTTACTCACCCTGCTGTCTTGCACTAAACTGGCTATGCACGTAGGTCCTACTTCACCAACATCATGACACATTCAGTCGTAGTAATTAATGTACCAGAAGTATTTGTAGTGAACCAATTTTGGGATTGGAAAAATCCCACTTAGTTTGTTAACACTGTGCAGTTGTAGAGAGGATTTAACCTTGTGTATGAAAATATCAAACTTCAAATAAGTAGACATTTTCCAATAGATTCTGGGTGGTCTTTTAGAAATGAGGTTCAGCAAATGACTGTGTTTTCTTATCTAGAAGTATGACTGGTTAGTCCCACTCCTGATGCTAAGCAGGACAATGGTTAGTGACTACTTCAATTAAAAAAATACTTTGAATATTGATAAAATCAGCAGTCTAGTTCAAAACACCCACAACATGTTTCTGAACAGTTTCCCATGTTATAAAGTTGAGGTGTGTCTCCACATCTTGATATAATCTGTGCTAAACCAGAACCCCAAAGAGAAATCACGTGTGTGGAACAAAACAAAAGCCCTTGTTCTGCTTCACTCCTACTCACAACTTTGTCGGGAATCTCCCAAGAAAAATAGACCAGCATCACTCCATGCACGGTACAGTTTACTGTCAGTGGCTCGCCCTGTTTCAGCACCGTCTTTGAAGCGTTGATGTAGGGGTCGATAGCTTCTGGGACTGGGATGAGAAGAAAGAGAAGGGGGAGATGATAGCAATGTAATTTAATAGAAAACATGTTGAAAATTCTGACCTCAGAGCTGAGTTCTAAATATTGCTCCAAGAACAAGTATTTTCCTTTAATCCTTTCATCTCGGCACAATTATACATAATATTTTAGCTTTAATTCAGTGAAAAACCTGCAATATGACTTCCTCTGGAACAGTGGTATTCCTATTACCTGCTTTGCGGCCATTCAATTACCATGTAAACCTCTTACCATTAGTTTGTGAGGGGATTACTCTCTTAATAAAGTGTATTTTGAGTCAGACTCAGCCAAGTCTGTCATTTGTCACCGATTCCGTTCATTACTTTTGGTCTTAGTACAGCTGAGGTGATGCAAGTGATCGGTTTGTGGGGCTCAGGATTGGGTATCTATTGGGTTTCTTCTTATGCAGATGATGTTATCCTGCTGGCCAAGATCCTCAACTTTCAACTGCCACTTCATTGATTAGCAGCTGGGAAGGGAATCAGTATCTCCTAATCAAAACTATGGTCCTTGACTAGAAAAGGGTAGAATATCCTCTACAAATATTGGACAGGGTTGTCCTGTAGGTGGAAGAGTTATGTATTTAGGAGTTTTGAGGATAGCACGGGACATTGACAGACAGGTTAGTGCAGTGTTTGCAATGATTAGGACTCCTGGTTGGGATGAACAGAGAGCTGAGTCAAAAAGCAAAGCTCTCGATTTATCGGTCAAACTGCATTTCTTCCACATGCATGGTCACCAGCTGTAGGTGGTGACTTAGTGGTTGAAATAAGTTTTCTTTGCAGGGAGCTATCTTACTCAGAGAGCTAGGAATGCAGAGTTGAGCTGTTGCTCCACTTTTTCAAGAGGAACCAGATGGGGTGGTTCTGGATCTGGTTGTAATGCCACCCAGACACTTCGCTGGTGAGGCATTTTGGGCATTTTCCACCAGGATGAGACCAAGAGGCAGATCCAGAACCTACTGGAGGGACAATGTTTTGCAGCTGGCTAAGGTGTGCCTGGGTATGCTCAGGGATGAGATGGCTGCTGTCCCAGATAAGCAGCAAGAAGATGCAAAAATAAACCAGTTTATAAGAGCAGTCAGATTAAATTGAATTGTTTTACTCTTATGGCTAAGAATGAATAAGAGAAGCATCTGTTTTAGATTTTGTAAAATTTTAGCGCACACTATGGAAAAAATAATGATGACAATAGACTCCAAAGTTCTCCAACTAAACACTCACCCACAATGCTGAAGACGTAAAAAGCCTGAGACTCCTTCACCTTTCCATTGAGTTCACCTTGACAAACATATGTCCTGTCCTCCACTGGTCCTGTGTATCCTTCACTGGGAGCATACACGCCTTTGATGGGAATGTTTGTATATTTTTCATGCAGGGTGACAGAGATGTTCGGGTTGGTGACTATGCAGGGGATGGTGCTTTCCTCACTGGTCTTTGTTACCATGCCATGGGAGCTCTCTATGAACCATACTTCGGGATCTGCAGTGAGACAGGTGAGTTGTTTGGACATGTCAGTAAGCTACCTGAGACTAAATGAGTGAGTTCAATAAAAAGTAAACCAACATAGCCCTACCTGGAACAAACACAGCCACCTCCTTGGTCTCCCCAGTCAGTCTGTTTACACACTGATACACACCAGTGTGCTTCCAGCTCACATCCCACAACTGCAAAATGCTGAAACTGCCCTTATCGTCAATGACATAGCTCTGACGAATATTCAGCATTTGTTCCATTTGAATGTAGGGTACATCGTCTCTTTTAAACATCCAGGTCACATCGGGGTAGCCGGAGCAGTTCAGGGTCAGTGAGAAGCCTTGGTCCAGGACGATATCCTTCACATCAGGTCTGATCTCCAGGCAGCACACGTCCGCACAGAAACATAGCAAAGCTGCAGTTTGCAAACAAGCAATAAGGTCAGCATGCAGAGTGAAGACATGGCTCCAGGAGGTCAAAGGTTACATCAACAGTGTTAGTTAGATCCTGCTCTATCTCCAAATAATGAAGGATGCAAGCTGTCCGGAGAAGACAACATGGAGGATGAGGATATCATATCAATGAGAGGAGGATTTAAAAACATAGTTTTATTTAGATTTTTTAAAAATGGACAAATTGAACCAAAACTGTATGTTTGTACTTATATTATCACTAACATTAACTATAGCTCTTACTTTGTTGAAAGTAATAATTTTTCTAAGAAGTTATTTATTTAAAGATTTGGATGAATAAAAGACCAGGTTCACCTGTTTTATTTCTTTTCCATTGTAAAATAATCTGCCTAGGCTGAGCATTGCAGCGTTTGCTGTTTGTGCAGATACGTATAAGCACATTTTCACTTTTTATTGGTAGTTTGAAACCCAATCCTCACCTGCAAATGTAGCAAGACGATGGAACCCAGACGCTGGCACCCTCCTCATGGTGGACGCTTTCAGACCTGCAATCACACAAAATCCCCTTTTCAAAAACGATCTCCTGTATCTTTTTTTATTATTTCAATTCTTTGATTGAAAAACGCACTACTAATGGAAAAATGGAGCGGGAGATCAACTGGTTGTACAGTGCAGTGTCCAAAATTAGGATGTTGCATCAGTCCTCGTAGTAATGACACAGCTGACAAGACTACCCAAATGAAGTCAAGATGGCGGTCATGTGGCGCCATTTCTCCACCTCTTTCCCGGAAGTGCAAGGAGTGCCGCCATTTCTGCGCATGCGCCAAATGGCGGTCACGGGCACTGTCACTGCATGATCCGTACCCAAAACATGATCGATGACAGGCACTTCTCTCCATAACTTAACATAATCTTGGAAGTTTGATTGGACAACCAAAATGTTTATTCTGGAAATCACGTAATCTATCGGGAAAATTAGTTTGTGCTTATGGACGTTAGGGGCGATAATGTCCCTTATCTTTCGCTATCCTGTATCCGTGTTTCAAATGAATGCTAAATAAGTGCTAAAATTCTTCCTTTTAACTTTAACGTCATCAGTTACGGTGAATTGTTCTGTACGTGTAGTTTTTGTTCTTATTCGGTTACTTCTAGTATTTATTATTCAGTACAGAAAATGGCAACGTATCTAGCAACTAATAATGGACAAAGTCCGTGTAATTTATTTATTTTAATTGTCTATTTTCAACTGTTCTTCTTTGAATTGAAGGTTTATTGCAAAGATGGTTTATTTTTCACAATTTTGATATATCTGTAGTTCTCTACAAATAGGGCTTTCATTACTCTTATCGCTGCTAGAGCCCCTCAAGAAAAATTAGAATTGTATTACAAGTCTGACAAATAATAACAAAAAAAATCATTGTATTTTTTAAATAGTTTATTAAATTTTATTTCTTTCAAGCATGTAAACAAATTATATATATAGACTCATAAGTACGTGTAAAAAGAAAACTGATATTACCTAATTAAATTCACATGAATTAATTATTATTTTTGTATCGTTCAAAAAGAAATAAACCTTATTCATTCATTCATTACATCTGAAACCATAACAATGCATACATATTACATGTTTGTAAAGAGTAGGAAGAAGTATCCACTTATCCATTCCTACCCCCTTTCTTAGATCGTATTACCATTGGCCTCAATACTAGACTCTATTCACTTTAACAGAAACCATCAATTTACATTCAATACGGTATTACAATCACTCCACCTCATTCATACCTTTTTACGTCTGAATTCAAATTTTCTGATTCTGAATCTCTGAGTGAGAGCGCGTGAGTAGAACTTGTCCTTTGCACAGGAGAAGCAAAGGAAAAGCAAAGAGGGAGAGATGGCACGTCTTTTTAAGCCACATCTAAACAAAGTAGTGCCTGCCACGTTCAGGCTGCTCCTGCAACCCGACACGGACTAAAAAGTACACAACGGGATGTCCTCAAGATGTTCATTAGGCATCAGTCGAGCTAAGCAAAACAACAGGAAGATCTCTGATTTGACTTTCGTCCAAATGACACATGAGGGGACCAGAAACAACTTCTGGTTATTAAAGATGAGTTTCAGAAGATGATGGATCACGTCCTGTTTCAATGTGCTCCGCAAGGTCAAGTCAAGAACTTAATTATATTTCATGTCACAACTATTCACACTGAATGAAAGAAGTTAAGAGCATGTGGTTTGTTGCCCAAGCTGCTTCTTTTCATCCTCCCGGGTGAGTTTGGGGTGCAGACGTTGTCCGCACTGGAGGTATTTGATGCCTCGCTGCACCAGGACAGACTGACAATGTCTGACTGCTTTTTGTTCCTGTTTCACCAACATTCTGCCCGCTAACAAACGGGTCACTGTGCAGCACGCTCATTGCACACAAAGCCGCGTCCAAGCTATTCTAGAGCCGCACTGAGCCATTAATTGGTTTTGGTGTAAACAAAAAGTGAAAATGAGGGCATTCACAAAAGCCTCTGCCAGGAATGGACTTGCACCTTTGAAAGGTTGCTATGGTTTCCCAACCCTTATGAGACATCATTTAGTACACCCAATGCTAGAATTGTTGTAAGACCTACTGGGGTTAAAGTTGATTTGAGCAAATCATGACCATGTTTAACTACTGCTGGTAAAGATCCAACTGATGGAAGGAAGAGAGATGGGGTGGACTGTTGTTATGTGTAGATTGGTTGGTGTTAAGGCCTCTTCAACACAGGCGTCTGGAAACAGTTAAGGATGGATCCCAAGCCTATATGCATCGGGTGGGAAAGGGAAAGAGGGCGGAAGAACGAGCCTTGGGAAGAGCGAGGGTGGAGGAGGAAGAGAGGGAGTGGGCTGGTGGAAAAAAGACGAAACACTTCTATAAAAGAAATCTAATCCCGTTTAAAGATTTTTTTTAGCCACTTGTTCCAATTTCACTCCTATTTCCAGTTTGCTCTATTTTAATTCAACCTAAAAATAACATTACTTTGAAAATGAATCTTCTAAATATGAAAGTCTTTTTTGATGTCAGCATTGCTAAGTTTTCTCTGGCTGCTATCAGAGGTGTGAAGGATATAAAAAACTTGGTAAGTGTGCTGGTTCTGTAATGGACTGAAAGCCACATCCTCAGACCAGATACATGGTGTCTCCTTAAATTAACAGCCTCTGGCACTTCCGCTCTGGAAAAAAAAAGGGCTCAAAGCTCTCAAGCTGCTCCAAAAACATGACTGGTTCATTTCCTCCCCCGCCTTCTGCTTCTAATAAAAAAGAAGAGAAATATGGAGAAAGAGTGTGATGCAGTTCACACACATGTCTGCTCAAAATACTTTCACTGGCACATAAAGCAAGTTTCACAAACACATTGTTCATATTGGCACACGCCACAACCATACACACACACTCGTGCACAAACACACACCCATCCTCCTTATTTCCCTTTTTGTCACTTGTGTCTGTGTACAGTTCATGTTCCCACTGTTTTACTTTAAGACTTTCCCAGGACCGCTGATACACTTGGGACGCTGCTGGTGACGACTGCAAAAGCGGAGGGGTCACTGCATCCCTAGGGGCCCTAGCAGTGAATAACAAGGAGTCTGTCCACTGAGGAAGCCATTTATCAGTGCTCTGCTAAGGGCACTACCCCTGGTGTCAGTGATCAGGGCTTTTGAGCAACGACACAGAGTAACGTCAAAGGCATGTGTTGTTTGGTTGTAAGAAAGCTTAAAGCTATATTTAAAACACAGAAAGTGGAAAAGATGCTGATTTGACAGAATATGATCTGTTCTTGAAAGTTTATGTAGGAGTTAAAACAGTGATCTGTCGCTAGTGTAACACGATGAGGTTCTTTGTTGACCAGAACTCAAAGTAAATCTGATCCTAATGGTGTGTTTATTTTACAGGGTCATGATCAAATACTCAAACCACAGATTAGATTAAAGGTGGTATGGAAGATTTTTATGAATAACTTTGCAATTTTAGATGAATCTGTTTTCGTTGGTTGAACTTGTAGTTTTAAATAGATGTGCTGAAATGGACACTGAAAATCTACAATTTACTAACACATATTTTTGGCCTCAGCTCCACTCCATGACAGGGTCTTAAATTGGCTCGACCGCTTTATCAGTTTTATCCTCTCATAAGACATAAATGAAAATTTTGCGGATTGAGAGGAGGAAAGCAGCAACAGACCTTTTTTCATATTGTTCATTGTTCACTATGAGTTACTTAAATAAATCTAAAGCTAATAATTTATTCATCCATTTCAATTCTTTTCCATTCGTTTTTTTTTTTTTTCAAAATGTAAGTCAACAAATTTTTTTATGAATAAGACATACAGCATGCAAAATGGAATGAATAGCCAACATTGTAGATCAACAGTATCGGTGAATGAGATTTTATTTTTTTTGGCAACAGTTGCATTTAAGTGACCATGGAACAGGTTACATCGGGTTTCAAACTCTAAATTGATCAATTTAATGACACTTTTTAAGACAAATTAGAGAGATCAGTTCAACACGTGATGTTTCAATCACAGATTAAATAGTTTACTAAATGATTTTCATTCTAAAAAGAGTATTAATTTTCCATTCATTTTTTGAACTGACTATCCCCATTGGGTTAACAGGAGGTGCCGGAGCCTATCTCGGCTGGTAACAGGCGAGACAAGCAAGGTACACCCTGAACAGGTCACCAGTCAGTCATCGAGACAGACAACCATTCAAACAAACAACTCATTCCTACGGCCATTTCAATCAACCGTAACATACAGGTTTTTGGATGGTGAGAGGAAACTGAAATTGATCGATTTAATGACAATTGTTATTTGTGTCATTTTCACACTTATGAAAGGGCAAATTGTGACAGGTGTTTAATATCATTTAATTTTTGAGCATTGATTTTGACATCTTTAAAACATAAATACTACTAAACATTCAACAACAATTTCCCCAAATTTGCTGTATATTCAGAAATTTGTGTTTTTGGACCTTTTAAATTAGTATTTTGTCGGTTTTATAAAAACATAATTGTTTGGGCCCTCGTTCTAATACTTGCACGGTATTCACAAACTAAACAGTTGCTGAGCCGACAGCCCATAAAAATCTTCCATTCATCCTTTAAATATTACAGAAACAAGTTTTTCTATGTGATTAGTTAAATGGTCGTTATAAAATGGAACATATTTGTGCACATATTAATGTCAAATTGAGAAATAACAAAAATATATTGAAGATCCATTTTAAGTCTCCACAAAATGCTTCTTAATGTGAGGTTGAGATTCTATTAAGGAGCCTAAGAAAACCAGAAAAGTCACCAGATGTTTATTGTTGTTTTTCTTGTCTTTGAAATTGGGTTCAGCGTTCCCACAGTAATCCTGGGGGTCTGAGAAAAGCAAACAGTGTGAATATGAGCCATGGCAGAGGCATCACTAGCAGGGTTAAACTGTTATCACTTTGTATGAGTTTTCCCACAGATGCTGGGAATTTGGTGGCTGATTGACCCTCCGCTGGTTTTCATAAACAACCCGGCTACACTCAAAGTGTCACCAGCTAAAAAGGATGAATGGTAAAGCTGATCTCAGCGGGACACAGGCAGCCCACGCTCTGCATCAGGATGCAGCTAGTGTGCAATCCCACTCCTGGGATTAGGTCCATAATGCAGCTGTATGTTTCAGTTTCACATCTGGGAATGATAAAGCAGTCCTTGATAAGGTGGGAACGCTTGTTTAAATCACTTTTGCTGCCAATTGTTTGCTTAAATGTGTCTCAGAGGGGTAACACTTTCACTTGGAAAAGAGGAGTTAAAAAAAAAGGAGATTTTAACAAAAATGGGAAAAATATCCAAGAGGCCTCCCGGGGTGCAGCTGGAACGCTCCAACTTCCTGCATGGGGAAATTTTCCAGTCTTGTGTGGGTGTGATGCAGCACTGACACAACAGACCATCACAACCACTAACCAAACCCTTACAAACAGCAAGAATGCCGCAATAACTGGAAGTCCAACAGCAATATGAAACTGCTACAAAGAAAAAAACATCTTTAAATAACAAGAAAAACACAACTTACAAACAAAAGTGTGTGTTTATGTGGGTGGGCAATCAGAAGAATGACAGCAAACAAAATGAAATGTGTAATTGGATGCAAGAAAAGACCGATTACGAGAATGACAAAGCATGACAAATCATTGGGACACCGCAATACTGCGACACACTGCAACACAAAGTACTTTGTAGAACAACAAAGAATCCTGCAGACATATGGAATATACTTTATGGGAAATCCCACTTCAAAGCTGCAGAAAGAGCACACACAGTCTGAGCTAAAAGACAGAAATGTTTTCTCTGCTGGAACCATCAGGATGCTCAAATCTGCTAAACAAACACTTCCAATTTAGCCTCACTTATTCACATTACAGCCCAGATTAAATCATATTTTATAATCTTGTGATATGTTTAACCGTTCTAAAGCTACAGTACGAAGTTAATCTGCTTGATAAATGTTCCTTTTTTTGTATTACGACTGCGCTGTGGGAAAAAAGTGACCCCTTGTGTCTTTCTTAAAATAAATCTCCTTTTCTTGAACTAATCTTCCCCTCTTTTCCTCTGAGGAAAACTTCTGGTCCCTAGGCAGCAGACCCATGGTGAACTGTTCCAACGTCAAGCGGCTGTGTGTTCATTCTGACCAATACAAAACAGTCATGTAAAATACAACTATAGATCCGAGAAAAAAATTAGCTATCGCCACTTTGTGTCACAAATAGGAAGATGACAAGTTTTAAGTTGGGTTTGCAGAAAAAAAGCAAAAAAAAAAAAAAATCTCCAGAAAGCAGCAGCTGCAAATTTGAGATAAAAAATAATGTGTTTTTTTAAAAAAAACACAATGCATCATCTCGTAAATCAATTGTTGATGAGTTGCATACTCTGCATAATTGTGACTACCTGGTTAATCATCACAGCTCTAGATGATTTTGAATTGTTTATATTGTACAATCCTTCTTATTGTAATAACTCAAGAATTTGAACAGGATGTCTAATGATTTGAAAACCAGTTGTGAGGTCTGCAGTACATTTTTTGTCCTTGAGCAGCATGCATGTATCATCAGCATGTGGGAATACTATATCTACAAGATAAGATTTTATTTGAAAAGGATGCACGTATTAGGAATAGATAAAAAAAAAACAGTTAAGTAGTCAGTGATAGTTGAAAACTTTTCAGAAATACCATCAATGTTTGATTAAAAAAAAAAAAAACAAAAAAAAACTCTGACTTTCAGACAGACTGGCACCGAACACTATTAGATTTGATCCTACAGATCAAATTTTTCTCACGAGGAGCTTATAAAACTAAACAGGGAGATAAGAGACGTTACAGATTACGGAAAAGGGCCGCTGATAAGATGATTTACTTCAGGAAGAGAAGACATTGAGTGATCAGAAGTTTCCAGAGATGAATTGACAGTTTCTGAAATGAGTTGCAGATTGATTAGAAAAAAAACTTAATGAGTATGCTTCCGTAATGACCAAAAAAGTGAAAAAAGAAGACGAACGATCATTGCGTTGGTTCCGTTCAGTTCTGTCATCTTCTGCTCATCTGGGGCCGGATCGCGGGGGCAACAGCCTCAGGCGGGATGCTCTCTCACCCTCTCACTCTCACCCCGGCTGCATCCTCCAGCTCACCCGGAAGGATCCCAAGTCGTCTCATGGCCAGCTGTGAGACATAGTCTCTCCAGCGGGTGTGGGATTTGCCTCTTGGTTTCTACCAGGTAGGATGTGCCCGAAACACCTCACCCGCTCGGAAGGTATTCTGACCAGATGCCCGAACCACCCTATCTGGCTCCTCTCGACCTGGAGGAGCATATTTCTGTCTGTGGTCAGCCCATCAATCATTTTTTAAATATATCTAATTTTTAAAATAGATGGATTTTATTTTTTAATTGTTCTTCGTCTGTGAACTGGTTTGAGCAGACAGTGTTTTTGTTCAAAACATCAGTTTGCTATTGTAAAAAACAAACCAGCACAGTGACGATGTGGGTCAGAAAAACCAAAATAGCCATAAAAAATGCAGTGTTGAAACTGAGCTGTCGTGCTTTTGTGGTGTAATAATTCTTATGTCATAGCATATTTTTGCTTCTTCTTTCATCATTTCCCTTCAGGGTTCGCCACAGCAAGTCAGTTTCTTCCATCTAACCCTAACCCTATCATCCTATTCGGTCACTCCAACTATCTTCATGTCTTCCTTCACTGTATCCATGAACCTCCTCTTTGGTCTTCCTCTAGGCCTCTTTCCTGGTGGTTCTAAATCCAGCACCCTTCTTCAGATGTACTCTCTCTCTCTCCTCTGCACATGTCCAAACCATCTCAGTCTGGCCTCTCTGACTTTATCTCCAAAACCTCTAACATGTGCTGTTCCTATCATGTCATGGCATATTTCCACATGGCATCTTTTATTTAGCTGAGAAATGTGACGTTTTCCAATATAAAATCAAAGACAAATGTATTTAGTTTCTTTTTTAGAATACTTTTATTAGTCCCACAAGGGGGAAATTGCTTTTGCTACACTGCACCGCAGCAGGCAGCCACGACAGCACCAATGCTGGTAGTAACTCGGGGGTTAAGTGTCTGCTCCAGCGACACCTAGGCAGCTCAGGGGCATTCAAACCTGCTTCTCCTGGTCCAAGGACAAAAATACTACCAATGAGCCAACACCTCCACCCTTTCAAACAGTAAAATTTTCCCTCCTCTCGCTTCTCATTTAGACCCACCTTCTGGGCACATGCATGGAAAAGCGTAAACGTAATTATAATATAATATGAAGTGCTCCAATTTAGCCAAGTTAGGGCATGTTCCATTTTGTTTTGATACATGGCCCCCCATTTTTTTTAAATTGTAAAACCCCTTTCTTAAGTTTGAATCTGAGCATGTCAGATAACAAAATCTGTGGCCAAAAACATCCTGGCACATGAATGGTATCTGAATACCAAATTTGAAGTGGGAATAACGTTGAAACACGTTAGAACCCTCCAAAAAGTCGATTTTGCATGACACTCCTTCTTTAAGGATAATCATATTCATTTGTAAGTCAAGTCCAAGAAATTTTCTTTTAACAGGGTGTGTTTTTGTTGGCTGTCCGTCTAAACTGCCGGTACATAGCGTACTACACACATCTTTTTTTTTTTTTCCTCTAAACTTTTTTTTTTAGCCAAGTTGCACATACTTGACTGTTAAAACGTCTTCATTGTTATGACAACGTGTGCCTGACAGACATAGTTAGTGAAGATTTGTGATTTGGTTGCACTGACCCTGAGTTAGATTTCACATCTCCACAGCTGGGTGCTGAACTCCATGTCACACAAAACTGCTCATGTGCTGGAAGTTAAGAGGGTGAAGCTGCACTGACGCCATCTCAAGTTTGCATTAGTTGAACTTAAATAAAAACTAGCATTATTCCTGTGCATAAATCTGAGTTCTTTTGGTTGAGTGTTTGAATAACGTATGTGTGGTCCAGCATGAGAAACCCAAAGTGACTCTGAACTGATGCTGAAGAAACATGTGTTTGGAAACTGTGGATTTTGGTTAGCTCCCTTTTAAACAGAGCTGTAAATGCTGTTTTAGTTGTGGTGATGGGGGGATGTAAAGGGCCTCTGAGTGGAGAGTGGCAGCTTTAGATGTGGCGACCATTAGGTACCATTTAATCATCTAATTTCTTACGTATTCGGGGACTTTTATGAACAGAAAATCATTGCAATCTAAAAGATTAAAGAGACACTTATCATCAGCAAATGTTCACGTTTTTAAAACTTCTTAGAACACAGTTATGAGTATTTTTTCTAAGAAAAGTTTCCATCATCCTCTAGGATTTTGTTTCCATGTTAGAATCTCTAAAATCTTTAGGTTATTTGACCCTGAGTGTCAGGAGAAACAAAGTACGCCCACTCACACTTCCAGTCCCTCTGTGCACACACACCCACCAAAAACAGACCGAAACAGAAACATCTGAAAACAATTAAGAGCGACTGGCTTTTAACTCCAGCTTATGTCTCAAACACAAAGACCAGGGAAGCATGGCAGAACCATGAAATAAGTAGTTCTCTCAGCTTAGTCCTGGCAAATTGATTTCCCACAGTTGTCTATGTGATATAACACACACACACACACACAAGCCGTAGACGTTCATTTGTAATGATGCTCAAACATCTAAGTTGCTCTTTAGCTTCAACTGTGCATAAAATTCTTATCTTGTGAGAGCGATGAGCTCTTTTGTCTTAGTCCTCCTCTGCCTTTACAGGATATCTACCAATTCCAAGATGTTTTTGTTGGAAAAAAAGAGTAAAAAAAAAAAGAACCTGATGGAGAGAAAAACCTCCTGCTCTACTGAAACCTTGAATTGTTCCTTGTGCTGTAAATCCAGAGGTCATGATGTTTTAACTGTAAATGAGGGAAAACATCAAAGCCATAGAAACAAGTATCCTGACTTCTTAAAACCAGCGGGAGATGGTCTTTGAATTAAATTAAAATGGGATGAGCAGAAAAAATCAATTGTTTGTGAGAAATTTTACTCTCTTTTTTTTTTTTTTGCAAAATAATTTAAATCTCATACCAATATTTTCTATAAAAGCACAATTAAAATTCTGAACTTTTTCTACTGAAAACCAGAGGAGGATATTTAAGGTGGTGCAAATATGAAGCTGCATAAAATAAAATAGAATTTTTTTTGCACATTATTTGGATTGTGGAGGTGTTGCACACTACCATTTTATTGTTTCACACAGAAGAGGGCAATTATGGAAGAAAAAGTGTTGCGGAGAAATTGGCTAGGGCATATCTGAAGGAAAGAAATGATAAAAACAATATCAATTTACTGTTTACAGTTAAGGAAAGGCTGCACAGTGGTGCAGTGGTTAGAAATGGGGCCTCACAGCAAGAAGGTTGGGGTTTGCGTCCTGGATGGGACAAGGCTTGGAAAACTCGTCTTTCTGTGTGGAGTTTGCATGTTCTCCCTGTGACGGTATGACAATATGTGAAAGCTCCTCCCACCCTCCAAAAACATGGTTGGGTCAATTGGCTACAATGAAATTGCCCCTAAGAATGATTGTTTGGTTATCAGTCTGTGTGGTCTTGCGGCAGACTCGTAACCTGTTTGGGTTGTACCCTGCCTTTCGTCTGAAATCTGCCGGGATAAGCAACTTCGCAACCCTGTCAGAGAAAAGCAGTTCAGAAGCCGAAAGAGTTCAAGAACATGCACCTATTAAATTATTAGGACTAATATCTTGAAATAACATTATAATGAGATTCCAGAGGACGCTCTGTAGAGCGACTAGATTTGCAAACAGCTTATTATTGAGTTATTGATATTAAATAATCACTTCACCCCTCCCACACATAGACCACTCAGGACTAAAGCCCCTCTAATAACTTTTTATTTATTTATGAGCCCCCGTTCGGTAATTTTATTTAAGTAGGAAGTTATAATAGAGATGTTTACGTCTCATTGTTCTAAGGGATCTGTTGAATTTTTTCTTCTTTTTTTTACCTTTTTTTTCAAGTGAATATTTAAGACTTATTACGTTGCAATTCTCGTCCATGTTTGTAATAAATAGATAAAAAATAAAAAGTAGACTAAAATAAATGTTTCCTCAGTGATTCGTCCTGCAGGAGTGGCTCTGCTTCCTGTCTGGAGATGAAATACAGCTGCATGTCAGCTTTGCCTGAGTGGGTGGGAGGGAGAGCAGGGGTAATCGAGGAGGAAACCAGATGGACACTTAGTTGTTGTAGATACTTTTGTGAAGCTCCACAAAGTTCTCTTCACTAAATCGACCTATAAAACCGATAAAACGTGTCCTGAAGAACAAGAGGCATGCAGTGAGTCACTGGTCTGATTGGCCGAGAAACAGCTCACTTAAAAAACACGAATGTTAAATTAAACAATACGTGTGAGTCATTTAAGAAATGACCAACAGGAAATGAGTCAGAAAAAAGAATCGCTTGTCAATCAGTGTATCAATAACCCCTCACGTTTTAAATTCAGTATTTTATCCTGATAAAATAAGGTTGTCATCCATTTTTTTTAGCAAGTTGTTCGGCTCTAAAATCAGAGCGTAAATCACAGCAGAACAGAATGAGATCATGTGTTTTTTATACAACCTTAAACTGTTACATATCAGGTCTGTGAAGCACATGTGAGCTGAATCAGAGTCCCGGCATGTTTTCTGCATGGTCATAATCAGAAGCACATTTTCTCATAGTTGCCGGTATGTGGAGAGCTCGGACAGCCAGGAAACAGCTGATGATGAAGGATTAGACCCTGGCTGAGGGGGAACGGAGCCCAATGATCCACTCGGCATGGAGGTTATGTCGAGGAGTTGTGCTGGAATACATACCAGCAGTCTGACGCATGGGAGGAAAAACCCCTCACTGTTTAGAAGAAATTCTTATCTCTGTTAAAGGTGGTATGGAAGATCTTTATAAAAGCCTGCCTAAATCTGGCTTCACTGGTTAGACTCCTGATAATGAAAACATATCAACCAACTGCGGGCTCTGCAAGACATTGAAAACCTCAGTCTATCACTTTCATATGACAAAACCCATTGGAGCCAATCGCTCCAAATTTCTGCTTTTGGTGACAAGACGAAAACTTGGAAGAAGCTGGAAAAAAAAATTGGGTCTTAAAGCTCCCCCACTATTCACAACAAGTCGCTGGAATGTCAGAGTTAGAAGATCTTATTTACTGATTTTAAATTTTGAGTTTTAAACCAAAAAGATTAAAGATAGCATCAGTATTTTTTTTCTAAACATCTATAGCCTCATTCTGTTAGTTGATGGGACGGGCTTGATATGAATGCAGTGCTATCGTACACCGTTAATGGTCAAAGTATGACATGTATGCAAGTACTTTGTAGATCATCCCCAGGAATGAAGTTGGACAATGTCTGGAAATATATACAGAGTCTTACCAGAGCCCTTCAAATAGAGACCCCATGTATGTAGAGAAAAAGAAAAGCATCCATCAAACACATACTAAGTTTGTTCTGATTGTAACCTAACCCCAACCGATTGAAACCTAATCCTGTTACATCTTGTTTTTGGTTTTAGGATAGTATGCATCATCACTGACATACGGCTGAAGAGTGTTCTAGTGACAGAGATGCATACCAGGTCCGCTCAGCTGTGAGCTTCTTCGTATAGCTATGTAGAGAAGATTGATTCTGTCAGGCTCATTCACAAGGGAGAACTGTGGGTTAACTCTGGGTGACTAAAGAGGGTTGTATAAACACGCTCTTTAGCAGTGAAGCACAAAGTGGTGTGCATACAAACAGGCTGTGTTGTAAATGTGTGTTTGTGTGTGCCCAAGAAGCCTGGGACACCTTGTCAAATGTTTTCCCTCAGTGAGAAGATAAACACTGTTGAAGTTGTATTGTAAGGAGTGTGACAGCGTCTGTGTACAGAGATGCGAACCTATTACTCTGTTGGTGTTTGAACAGGTTCCACACACTGGTAATGCTTGTGTGTACACACATTCGAGTGTGTGGGAAACAAACAGCAGTAAACGTGATGCATGACAAGTAATTTAGTAATAAATTTACACAACAAGAACGAATCGGTTGTTGGAGATGTCCTAAAAGGTCAACTCTAGAGTCACCAGTCATTTTTAAAATGAGATTAAATCCAAGATCTAACTAAAAATACAAGATGACAGAGCTTTGTAAAGTACATCCTTACATCCTCAAACAGCCGTGGAACAACCAAGATTAAAGATAACAACTATTGATGGTGACAGAAAGAGAATATCTCTTACCCTTAGACGATTCTTCTCTCTCTGTCCAAGAAGTTTACTGGTGAGCGAGGAGGAAACTAGAGATAAAATTTCAAGCTGGCTGTCTCTTCAGAGGCTGCTGCCTCAAATGCGCAGGTTCCTCTGATGTTCACAGGCTGAAGTTAATCTCTGCTGTCCCAGGAGTCTGTTAGGAGGAAGTACTGCACCGAGCCGGGCTATTTGGTTAGTCAAATCACAGCGCCAAGGGGGTCTCTCTCCCTCTCTCTCTTACAGAGAGCCCTGCCCAGAACTCAGAAAAAGTGGTGTAAGCCTTGAAAGAATGCTTCCAATGAAGAGAAGCAGACTCAGTAGGAGAGGAGTGTCAGTGGTCTGGTCCTCCTGAAGCTGACTGAGTGGTGGGTGGAGGGAAAGGGGATGGTAAACTGAGTGGTTTGAGCAGCAGTAGGGGGCAAGTTTTGGGAAAGCAAGAGAAAAGATGGAGGTAGAAAACTTGAACAAGCAGATCAAGTTCTGCTTGTTGTTTTTAGTTCAGCAGCCGAAGGGTCCCAAACTGGACCGATTTGTTTATGAATGGAGAGGCAAGCCGATGGAGGTAAAGAGGGACGGTCTCTACTGGCAACAGCAGTCTCACCCTTCCATAAAACAACAAACACAATGACAAGCAAAAGAAAGAGAGAGAGAGGGAGAGAGAGGTTCAGGCAGGTTTTGGCACAGCGTATGGTGCCCTGCTTTGGAAACAAACATGAAAGTGTCACTTTCTTTGGGAGAATAACTCCACATACTGTACAGAATAACAACGTTAAAATGAGAGCAAAAGCTTCTTAAATTGACCTTTTAATCTCGGTTACGTTCCATCATATGTTTTCATTCAATCTTTTGTCTTTCTGCTCTTTCACTCTCTCTCTTTTTGCATTCACACAATACATCTGAAAAGTTGGCTCTTTTCCTAATTCCATCCTTTCCCAGGATATGAGGGGATGGACCCTGCTGCTGATGAGGGTCCTTTCTTTCTAACAAGCAGCTTTGAGAAAGGAGGAGGGAACAGGGACTAAATTGGACACTAACTTGTTCTCCTGTGACTGTGAAGGTAGTTCTAAAAGCCAAAGTACAAGTAATTAGAGAGTCTGTGAAGCTCGGTTATTAGAAAGGAGGGCAGTAACAGCTTTCAGAAGAGAAACACTACAACCTTTTTCCATCCAATCAGACTGTACAATACATCAGCATGACATTGATATCATAATATTATGAGGTGTAATTAGCTAATTGCAAGAAGTGCAGTTTTTATATAAAATGTGGGTTTCTTTCTCCCGGTTAATCATCTCTCTGAGAGGCCAACTGATTTGTCAGATCAGTTGCAGCCTGCCAATCAGCTTGGTTGTAGTAGGTTGTAGGAGGACCAGAGAACTCTACTGGCAGGTGTGTATGTAAACTTTGTTATTAGTGATGGAAATTTCGTCTCTTTTCAAAAAGCTGGCTCTTTGAAATCAGCTCTCTAAAAAACATGTAGCTCTTTAGGCTCCTAAAAAGAGCTGGTTCTTAAAAAAATATTAAGTGCAAAAAATAGAAATGACATTAAATCATACACACATTTTAAAGAATCATAAGATAAACCTTGTCGACATAAGATACTTCTCGTGCATGCCTAAAGTTTTGATGATTAATTAACGCTAAAATTAAAAAAAAAAAAAATATGTAGGAACTAAAGAGGTGAACTTTATATTCACTTAAGAAATAACTGTGTTTTATTAGATATGTTTTATGAATAAACTATTAATCCAAAACACAGAATTCTGACCCTTTGTGATCCCAACCATTGCACAGCACATGTAGCAAAAAGCAACAGGTATATTTGTTAAATAACGGGTGGAGAAAAGTATCAGGTGTGATGTGTGATAGAAGAGTTTCAGCTAAAATGAAAGGAAAAGTGTGAAAAACCGAGGTGAGACCGGCCATGCTATTTGGTCTAGAGACAGTGGCACTGAGGAAAAGACAGGAAACAGAGATGGAGGTAGCAGAAATGAAGATGCTGAGGATCTCTCTGGGAGTGACCAGGATGGACAGAATTAGAGGAACAGCACATGTTATAAGTTTTGGTGATAAAGTCAGAGAGACCAGACTGAGATGGTTTGGACATGTGCAGAGGAGAGAGAGAGAGTACATCAGAAGAAGGATGCTGGATTTGGAACCACCAGGAAAGCGGTCTAGAGGAAGACCAAAGAGGAGGTTCATGGATACAGTGAAGGAAGACATGAAGATAGTTGGTGTGACCGAAGAGGATACAGCAGATAGGGTTAGATGGAAGAAACTGACTTGCTGTGGCGACCCCTGAAGGGAAATGCCGAAAAAAGTAGAATATTTTTTAAATGAATGATGCTTCTACAATGTTAAAAAAAATACCAGTGAATATTTGCTTTTAAAATGTAAAAAAAAAAGACAAAATAAGCAGCAGAGACAAACATAGCCCGTTGCATGATCGCGACCCTGCTAGCTTAGGGCCACACCCCGAGCAGGACTCTGACAAGGCCCCGACAAGGCCTTTGTTTTCTACTTTAAACTACTCAACACCACAGTCCAATTCATGGATTTATCATTTAATTGCTAAAACTAATAGGGCAGATTATTTGCTGGCTTATCATTTTAGAATTGATGCATCCAGCTAGTGTGTCAGTGCAGAGCAGCCCAACGCTCTAACATTTCTAATCATCCTGAAAAGTACAAAGGAGTCTCATATATGGAAATGTCTCACATAATCATTCCTGAGCTATCTCAATAATCTGCAGCTAAACCACAGTGCAAAACAGGACACAGACTCAAAGAAAGTTTTTGCATTTTATTATCATATGTAATTTTAGCATGTTGTTACCATGGAGTAAAACAAGAGACCACAAAGAGGATGTCTATTGCTCTATATTTGGCTGCATGGCTGAGTGCAGTCAAACGGAGGTTCTAGAACATTTCACTACAACAATGCTGAGCCTATCTGAACAGTCTGTCTGATGCTGACACCATGTTCAAGAAGCCAACTACTGTATGCTGCTGCTGCATCTTTTTCTACTGCCTTTAAGATTGGATTTATTTTGTTGTCTACGACCATGAAAGAACTGATCCAGATGTCTGGACCAGAAGCTGACTCACCCCAGAGAGCTGAAGATGGATGAAGATGTTCTATCAGGAGACAATCTGATCTTATGTTGAATTCAGCTGTGAGAGCTCCAGAGTCTATAATGTTTCAAGCAATTGCTGTCTTTCGGACTAAAAATGATCAACACAGAAATAGAACTTCTTCATTTCAGATAAATGCATAATATTACGAAAAAAAAAACAATTCTGGAGAAATTCAAATCAAAAGCTGAATGACAGCACCTCAAAAACTGACAATAACAAATACACTATAATTCATCAATCAAAACATTTTAAGAAATATAATTTCTATAATTTTTTAATGTACCAATGTTAAGACTAACTTTGAGTTTCAAACTTATAACTTTTTGTGCTTTTTTGTCCAAATTTGGGGAGCTCAAAGTTTTTGTTGAAATTAACCATTTTATATCTGAAATTTGGCATTTCAAATATAAATGAATGCCAAAATTCATTCAAAGAAATTTCAATACAAAGAAAGGAGGAAATGTAAGGAGACATTTCCTCCTTACATTTAATAATAAAGATTTTGTTCATGGTTTGAAATTGAAAATCAAGTCTTGAACAAACTTGTAAAAACAAAAAACTTTCTACAAATTCAATGCGATGGAGAGTGTGGAAAAGAGGTGAAGAAGGAGGGCTGGAACGAGTGGAGAAAAGTATCCAGTGTGATGTGTAACAGAAGTGTTTCAGCTAAAATGAAAGGGAAAGTGTACAAAACTGTGGTAAGACCGGCCATGCTGTTTGGTCTAGAGACAGTAGCACTGAGGAAAAGTCAGGAAACAGAGATGGAGGTAGCAGAGATGAAGATGATGAGGATCTCTCTGAGAGTGACCAGGATGGACAGGATCAGAAATGCGTGTATCAGGGGAACAGCACATGTTAGTGGTTTTGGGGATAAAGTCAGAGAGGCCAGACTGAGATGGTTTGGACATGTGCAGAGGAGAGAGAGTACATCGGAAGAAGGATGCTGGGTTTGGAACCACCAGGAAAGACGACTAGAGGAAGGCAAAAGACAAGGTTCATGGATGCAGTGAAGGACGACATGAAGATAGTTGGTGTGACCCAAAAAGATTCAGCAGATAGGGTTAGATGGAATAAACTGACTTGCTGTGGTGACCCCTGAAGGGAAATGCCGAAAGAAGAAGAACAAACTTGAAAAAAAAAAGACTTTCTACAAATTCTAGTTGAAATTTGAGTAAAAAAAATATGCTTGACCTCAGATTATAATTAAGTCAAAGCTAAAAGAGCCGAATAAAACACATTGAGAGTGAATAAAATGCATTTTTAAAAAAAACATGCTTGACCCAAAATCCTATTAAATCCGATTTTTGTAGGTCCTCATATCCTTCCTGCGGACACAGTTATAATAAAGCTGTTAACTCTGACAGTTCAACATGTAATAACATTGGTCAGTATGGTTAGGCGGCTTAAAACCTCATAAGAACGTATTTAACTTGTAACTGTATTTCTTATCTGAATGTCAAAGATCTTTATCATTGAGGTTTTAAAAAAAACTTTGTTGGTTTAACTCAGGTTTTCTCTTTATTAGAATAACCAGTGTAAGCAGGGATTCTGTTACATTGGCTCGCAAAATATCCTCTTTAGATGGAATAAATCTTGTAGAAAATTTGTTTTCATGCCTATCAGGGACTGTGTAATTCTTTTGGAAAAAGATGTTGGTTAAAGAAATAGTGACCACCTGTGAAAACATGAGCGCTGAGAGAACTATTGCAGGAAAGAAAATAGGAGCACTTTATTAATTCTGCATCAGTGAGCTTGAACTGGAACCTTTGCATGGAAAATACACGAGAACCAGGAACTTATTTAGTGGACGAATAGAATTAAGTTGTCTAAAATTGAACATGCACATTCACAGGGGCGTTGGCCTAGTGGTAGAGATACCGTCTTTCGACTGGGAGAACCTGGTTCGTTTCCCACTAGGTCCAAGACATCCCTAGGACCACTGAAGATAAGAAAAAAAAAACCCCAATCAAAAAAAAGAAAAGAAAAACAGCTTTATTTTCATTAAAAATCTCTTCATAGACAACATACAACAAATCTGATAGCTGGTCAGTAAAACAAAATTTTGCATTATTGGTTTTTATTTTGAATTTTGAAAGGTTTTCAATTCAATTCTATTTTTTGTATAGCCTAAAATCACAGAATTTCTGTCTCAATGGGTTCACATTGCAGATTCAGAAAGACAAACAAGAAAAAAGAGGAATGTATAAACACAAATACACAGCAAGAAAACTAACTAAAAAATGCTCTCTAGACAACATTAGCACATTCCTGTCCTCAAACTCTCCTTCACAGTGAGGAAAAACTCCTAAAAACCCATCACTTTGAAAAAAACAAGAAACCTCATGGAGGTCCACACAAAAGAGAGATCCCTCCCCTGGGATGAGCATCCAATGTGTCTAAAACTTTTGTTTAAATATGATCTAATTCTTCTCAGATCTTCTTCATCCTGACGGAAACGGATTGTTAAAAGGATGGTTTTCTTACTATGATAGAAAAGTATTTAAGCCATGGCGTTATTGGAGTGTTTACAGTTTTATTATTTTAAAAATATTGTATATTTTTAATAAAAAGAGTAAAACTAGAAGACAGTAAGATTAATTTAAAAAAGTCAGTCAGTCATCTTCTTAATCATCTATCCCTAATGGGTCATTTCTCGGTCAGCTGTGAGATATCTGTGAGTGGCTGCATGGTGTATCTGTGAGAGCTGTGAGTCTCTCCAGCAGGTTTCGGGGACTACTTGGTGGGACGTGCCCAAAACACCTCACCAGTGAGGCGCTCAGGAGGCATCCTGAACAGCCAAACCACCCAATTTGGCTTCTCTCGACCTGGAGGAGGAGCAGCTCTACACCGAGCTCCTCCCGGATTGCAGAATTCCGCACTTGATTTCTGAGTGAGAGCCCAGCCACCCGGTGGAGGAACCTCATGTCGGCCACGTGTATCTGCAATCTTGTTCTTTCAGCCACCACCCACAGATGTTAACAGTTTGTGATTCAGATTTTATTTAGGCAAGCATGAAAGGCTTCAAGGGCATTCAAGATCCAGAATTGTATTTTTCTGTAGAATTTATAAATTCCTTTGGGCCAGATTGATCATCTTGATGTCCAGTTTTTGGACCCTGGGCCACATGTTTGACAACCTTGATAAGAAACATGAAAGTAGAAGTCCTGTTGTTTCACAGACTTTTTTTTTTATTTTTTTTTCTTTTTGGAGAAGAAACTCATTCAAATGTAACTTGTAAAGTTTAAGTGTTGCTGACGTGAGAATATCAGCTCGCTACTGCCCTCATCTGGATGTTTAAAGAAAAGCTGTGAATTCTGATTTCTTACAATTTTTAAAAAGTAGATTCAAATAACTGTTTTCCCTTAAAGTCCTGTTTTTTGCAAAATTTTGACCGACCTTTATAGACGATTATTAGAGGAAGTTACCTTCCCATTTTAAGCCAAAGCCAGACATTTTTCTATTGAAATGGAAACAAACTCATCAGCAGCTTTTAAACCAAAGTCTGGTGGCTACTAACCAAAGGAAATAAAATGTCCAATGTTAGCAGAAGTTGTCATACTCATAGATAACATATTCATTTTTAAAAAATCTCCTTTCATTTTTAAAACATTCATTCTTTAGAGTATTTTTTAAATTTCATTTTTATGTCACAGGTACAGGTGTGCGTACATGCTTCCACTCGACACGTTGTCATTTATCAATATGATCCATCAGGGTAGACATGGTTTGACAGGGTTAAACTAGGTCATTGGCCTGCCGTCGCCAAGTCTAGCAGGCAGGTGGGTCTCAGGTAAATTGTGACGTCACTCTGATACTTTTGAACTTGTTGGCAGTAAATCCATAAAGGTGTGTTGGCTTGTCTCTCTGTGCGAGTAACTGTGCAGTTATAAAGCTGACAGTGAAGCCTGAGCAGGATCCTAACATGAACAAGGAGGTTTAACTTACTGAATCCAACTACCTGAACTAGGACACCGGGATGTTCGCCCAGTCCCAGCCGGTGAACAGTCAGTACATCCCTCCACAGGTGTATGACTTACCTGGATATCACCACATCTCAGGAGGAGTTGACCCATCACCGACCAACTGGAACCCTATTTTTCACACTCCCAGAGAGGAGTATCCATACAGCTTCCAAGGGTCAAGCCCTGGTGGGCAGATCAACTTCACCTGTCCGGAGCTCAGCAGCGTGTCTTTATCTGCTGGAGGAGGCTCCATCCCATCATACAACTTCATCTCTGGACAGGAAACCTTCACCAGCAGGAGGAAACCATCTGAGACTCTCAGACAGACTGTGTCAGGTAGGATTTTTACTTCTTGGGCACAGGGTTGTAAAACTGAAACTATGGCTACGTTATCCTTTTTTTTTTATTCTTTAGAGTTTTGAAAAATTGTCTGTTTGGTTTTGTCTTCTGAACCACTTATTCATAACAGGGTCATGGGGGTGCCGGAGCTTATCCCGGCTGATTTAAGGCAAGAGGCAGGGTACATACCAAACAGGTCACCAGTCCAAACTATTACTTTTTTTAATTCACTAGAGCTTTAAAATATTGTCTTTTTTGTTTTGTCTTCTGCACCGTTTATCCCTAACATGGTCGCAGGGATTCGGAACCTATTCTGGCTGATTTCAGGCAAGAGGCAGGGTACATACCAAACAGGTCACCAGTCTCGTGCGGGGCCACAAACACAGACAACTATCCACACACACTCATTCTTAGGGGCAATTTTATAGCAGCCAATTAACCTAACGTGTATGTTTTTGGAGGGTGGGAGGAAACCAGAGTGCCTGAAGAATACCCACACATACGCGGGGAGAACATGCAAACACCACACAGAAAGGACAGTGTTACAAACCTCGTCCCAACCCGTGACTCGAACCCCAACCATCTTGCTGTAATACCACTGAGCCAACCACCACCAGCCATATCTATTTCATTTATTTAATTTAAAACATACAATATTATTTTTATTTTAAAATTATATTACTATATTTACATGTATCATTTTAATGATGAAATGTCGATATTAATGTTTAAAAAAAAATCAGCTCATAATTTTAAATCTAAAATGCAGAAAATGTACAAATATAAATAAGACACACATTTACAAACAAGTGTGTTAATTTGTGTTTTTAAAAAATGTGCGGATGGTTTTATCTATCCATAAATAGAGATACCGTATATTTAATTTCACTGAAGAATCTAGATATTAATCAAAATTAGTGTAAAAACACACTCAAAAACACTAATTTTACAACTAAATAGCAGATAAAACAAATCAAAAACGTCAAGATTATTAAATTACTCCAGCTTGAATTGAAAATCGCTTATGTTTATTTCGCATGCATTTCAAAAACCTATAATTATATGTAAATATCCATAATGGTTTTATGTATTTTCATACATATATTTAACGAGCCACATGTGAAATATAAAAAAACGTCAACACCTTCCACTGACAGGAAATGCAAAAATCTTGATAAGACTTTTAATGATTAGACCGACCTTACAGTGCAAACACATGACAAACTGTGGCATAGCAGTGGATCAGATGACAGACACGTTAACACATCATTTCCTAGAGGGCTACAATGTCAATATGTTGCATAAAGTCAGGCCGGCCACACACAGTATTTATCAAACTCTTCACCACTCCCTTCCGACAGCATGTTTTCAGATGCCAGAGAGTTGAGGCCATGAAGTCTGCACCAAACATCACTTCCCACCTTTGCTGTCAAGTGGCTGACGGCAAAATGGATAGATAACACAGGCCGTGCAGGAAGTCTGCAGACGTCAAACTAAATCTCCTCTAAAGGCAAACCCCTTAACTCTCCTACATGTGTCTGTTTGTGCGATCAATGCTGACACTTAGTCAAATTTCCTAATCAATAACTCTCAGTGTGTGGGCATATGTGAACATTTGTGTCAATGAATAGCTGCCTGTGTAAACACCTATGTAAACACCAGCAGGTATGATAAGTAGAACCTATGATTCTCAGCAAATGGGAGTCTATGCATTAGTTATTTTTACATGATTGATGGTGATGATGAGGATTCGAGTGGCGCCTGAACTTGGACATGGCACCAGACATGTTTGACCACTGCGCATGTGACTCATTGACACATTCATGGTTGTTTGCGATACAAAGAAGGGAGGAAGAGGCATGAAAGGATAACACACCTTGGTATTTACTTAATCATCCTATGTAGTAGTTTTTTTCAGTTATTCGGGATTGTTTTGTGTGATTCAGGTGGGAAGACTCGGACGAAAGACAAGTACAGGGTGGTATACACCGATCATCAAAGACTGGAGCTGGAGAAAGAGTTTCAGTATAACCATTACATTACCATGAGGAGGAAGGCCGAGCTGTCCATGATTCTCAGCCTCTCAGAAAGACAGGTAAGAGAAGAATGTCACAAAAATGTTTTTTTTAATCGATCAAGAAACACAGAACTACCAATAAATCATTCTACGTTTTCCACCTGTAAAGAACAGTTTATACCAAGCAGACAATTTCAAAAGCTGTTGAGTGTGAAACCCTAAAATTAACATGAAGGGAAGCCGAGCGTATCGATCAGCTAATCAGGATGTGTTACTTCCCCTCTCTGACAAATATGAGATGTGTGTCAGAGATACATGACACACACCTCTGAAAAGTTTGGGTGAATCATAAAGAAATTCATTTGGAAATTAATTTAATCTTAACTATTTCTTTTTACATACAGTACACACTAAAAGTTTGGACACACCTCATGCGATTTTTTTGGGGGGACACATTTGAAATTTGGCTGTTTTCTGTACTGATGACCGAAAGAATGAGATTCCAGATACAAGTGGCTGAAATGAGCTTCCTCCGCAGGGTGGCTGGGCTCTCACTCAGAGATTGGGTGAGGAGTTCTGCCATCCAGGATGGCTCGGTGTCGAGGCGCTCTTCCTCCAGGTTGAGAAAAGCCAGATGGGGTGGTTCGGGCATCTCTGGTCAGGATGCTCCCGGAGCGCCTCACTCGTGAGGTGTTTCGGGCACGTCCCACCAGGGGGAGAACAAAAAGCAGACCCCGCATCCGCTGGAGAGACTATGTCTCACAGCTGACCGGGGAACGAACCGGAATCCTTCCGGATGAGCTGGAGGATGCAACTGGGGTGAGAGAAGCCTGGGCTTTCCGTCTGAGGCTGTTGCCCTCGCGACACGGCCCCGAATAAGCGGAAGATGACGTAACGGAAAGGATTGTACTGGTTAACCGTCATTTTTCCAAGTAATGATGATCACTTTTTTTTCTGTATTTTGCTAATTGCTTCTTGTCATTAAATTATTTTAATGGATGTCCAACAGGGCTGTTGTTGCACAACACAACTAATTGTTCTGACACCTTTATAAGAGCCCAAAAATCTACAAATATCATTAAAAAGTCTTACTGTTAAAGTTGGAACGTTTTTATTTTCATGTCTACGTAATATGGCATTGATAACCCCTATGGGCTGTTACTTCTTATCTGTTAGTCAAGTGCCCTTTCGAAAGTTTTTGGGTTTTTTCACAGTGTTTTGTTCATTTAAACATGAACATGCTGTGCTCCCTTTACACACACATATGGTGAAACACTCAAGCACAATCTGATCGTGGGAATGTCTTACAAAATTTTAAACACACGCTTCTTTAGAATCAAAGAAAAGCAATTGACCAAAAAAATTTTGACAGTTACCTGCAGTATTTTTTTTTTTTTGAAGGTACTCTTTTGTGATGAAGTAGTGAGTTAACCCACATCTACACACTCAAACATACCCTAACCCTACATGTATAAATAGATACATATCACATCTTTTTTTTAAAAATGTGTCAAAGAACCTGAGACTTCCTGGTTTCACACCTTCATCTCACTTCGGTTTAATTACTTTTTGTCCCGAACAGAATTCATTTGTCCTCAGAATCTTTTTTTTTTCCAAATGAATCCTTTCAGAAAACATGGTTCTGAACACATCCAAGCTGTTTGACGGTTTATGTTTGACGGTTTATTTTTATATAAAATATAGAGAAAAGAAAAGAAAGGGAATCAATAAAGTGTTGTTTTTCATTACTAATGAACTCAATTACTCAATTTTTATTAGTAAGAAACAGATCATTTTCAGAAGAAAAAAGAGCTCATAAAATCAGACCATTTTTAATTTTCACACTATTATTTAGTGTGAAAATAATAGTAAAAAATTGTGAAAATAATAGCTCCTCCTCCAGGTCAAGAGGAGCCAGATGGGGTGGTTTGGGCATCTGGTCAGGATGCCCCCCGAGCCCCTTGGGGGCGAGGTGTTTCGGGCACGTTCCACCGGGAGGAGACCAAGGGGCAGACCCCGGACCCGCTGGAGAGAGGAGCCAGATGGGGTGGTTCGGGCATCTGGTCAGGATGCCCCCCGAGCGCCTCGCGGGCGAGGTGTTTCGGGCACGTTCCACCGGGAGGAGACCAAGGGGCAGACTCCAGACCTGCTGGAGAGACTATGTCTTACAGCTGGCCGGGGAACGACTTGGGATCCTTCCGGGTGAGCTAGAGTATGCAGCCGGGGCGAGAGAGGCCTGGGCAGCTCGTTTGAGGCTGTTGCCCTCGCGACCCGACCCCGAAACAAGTGGAAGATGACGGAACGGAAACACTATTATTTGAGTCAAGCCGTGCAACAGACTTGCGACCTGTCCAGGGTGTACCCTGCCCCTCGTCTCTGATCAGGCGGGATGGGTTTCGGTCCCCTCACAACCCCATAAGGGATTGATGGTTAAGAAGGTGACTGACTGACTTATATTTGAGCCTAAGTACTGGTATTTATTTTTGTGGTAGAAGGACACTATGAAAATTGTTTGGTTAAATTGGCTGTTAAATTGGCTGTATGTAGGCATACAGGGGTCGAACCTGTTAAAAAATATAATTTACAAACAATATAAATGAATCTCTACGTATATAATTTGTGTCAACATGACCATTCGTTGATTGAAAAACAAAGAAGGAAAAAAATACATTTAAGATAATGTGAGTAGCAATACAACGAAAACAGGGGCTTCGTTCTTCTCTACCTTGGGTTAACTTTTGTCGGGTTGACCACAACTCTGTGCAACAATTACACCACCCAAATTTACTGACAAGACGGTGACATTTATACAGATAGCAGAAGCAAATGGTGCAAACCGACGTTACCACAAAGGATGTATATTTGCTGCAATTTCCATCTGAAATTCATATGACTGTTTAACAGACTGAAAATCGTCATTAGGATTGTTTAGGAGATTTTTGTAGTGTTTTAGATATTTATT
Source organism: Neostethus bicornis (assembly GCA_902685375.1). Classification (NCBI taxonomy): domain Eukaryota; kingdom Metazoa; phylum Chordata; class Actinopteri; order Atheriniformes; family Phallostethidae; genus Neostethus; species Neostethus bicornis. The sequence goes on from LR738561.1 coordinate 12,729,440, forward strand.
GATTTTGATTCCATAAACAAGTAAGAAAAAAAGAAAAAAAAAAGTACATAATAATAATCCCCCTACCCCTCCCACTGCCAATTCCACACAGAATATAAGTTTAGTAGATAAACAATAATAAAAAAAGAGACATAGAGAAACAGGAAAAATATAGTCAGTCAGAATCTCAGTAAAGTGAAAATTATGCATATACAGTATACACACCTATGTATATATACAAATCGCAAACACACAAAAAAAAAGCGACAAATTAAACCTGACAGGTAAAGAGCTATGTACATGTAGAGAAAAACAGATTTATTTTTTTATATTGAGTGAAAAAGAAAATGAAAAGAGGAAAGCGGGCCTCACTCTGACACAACTGTGGATGGTAGGTTGAAGTAATTTAAGAAAGGCCTCCAAACCCTGTAAAATTTATGCTCCGATTTTCTCAGCGTGTATCTTATCTTCTCTAATTTGAAATGGTAAAGCACATCTCTGATCCAATGTGATAAGGTGGGCGAGGCAGCATCCTTCCACCTAAGGAGTACGAGACGTCGGGCTAGCAAAGTTGTAAATGCAATGATCCTCTGACCACCGCTCGGCAATGGCAGAGACTCACTGTTGATACCAAACAAAAACATGAGTGGATTTAGATTTAATTTGATTCCCAAGATACAGCTAAGTGCCCCACAAATATCTCCCCAAAAGCACTGTATTCTTGGGCAGAACCAGAAAGTATGGATTAATGGGCCTTCTGAATTTTTGCACCTGTTACACAAAGGATCAATCTGTGGATAAGGAGATTTTTGTAGATTCTCAAAAATGATTTACAACTCTTAAAGTTACTCTGTGTTTGTGTGCATGCAGGTAAAGATCTGGTTTCAGAACAGACGTGCAAAAGAGAGGAAAATCAACAAGAAAAAACAGCAGAGTCTCCAACAAGCGTCCACAACGACTCCTACTCCCCCTGAGCTATCTGAACACCCAGAAGCCCACCTCACCACCACAAACAGCCCAAACATAATGTCTGACATCAAAACAGAAGAATACTAACTAGCTGGATTTCATATAAAGACTGATGTGGTCAGAGAGATGTAAATAGTGTTTGGTTTTTATGAGTTTTTATGACCACAGAATAAATGAGTATTCACACCATCTTTGTGTTTAAAACAGAAGCCCTCATTCATCTTGATGTAAACACTAACTAGTTAAATGTTAAAGTTTGAAATAATTCAACAGAAGATTACAAGAAAACAACCATTACTCAACCCAGTCACATTTTTTTTAATGCTAGGAAAACACTCAATAGTTATGGTTTGATCAGAGAAAGGATGAAATACGGGGTGGGAAGTGAACGTGCAAAAACACTTTTGGATATGTTTTGATACTGGTAAACGGTTTGGTTCTGAGAGGTCAATCTGCAAGGCTGGACTGAGATAGTTTTGGAAAAGTGAGGTGGCATGGAGACGAGACAAAGAAGGTGGAAGATTTTAAGTACTTAGGATCAACAGTCCAGAGCAATGGAGAGTGTGGAAAAGAGGGGAAGAAGCATGTGTAGGCAGGCTGGAACTGGTGGAGAAAAGTATCAGGTGTGATGTGTGATAGAAGAGTTTCACATAAAATGAAAGGAAAAGTGTACAAAACCGTGGTGAGACCGGCCATGCTGTTCGGTCCAGAAACAGTAGCACTGAAGAAAAGACAGGAAACAGAGATGGATGTAGCAGAGATGAAGATGCTGAGGATCTCTCTGGGAGTGACCAGGATGGACAAGATCAGAGGAACAGCACATGTTAGAGGTTTTGGAGATAAAGTCAGAGAGGCCAGACTGAGATGGTTTGGACATGTACAGAGAAGAGAGACCGAGTACATCGGCAGAAGGATGCTGGGTTTGGAACCACCAGGAAAGAGGACTAGAGGAAGACCAAAGAGGAGGTTCATGGATACAAGTGAAGGAAGACATGAAGATAGGATAGGATTAGGATAGGATTAGATGGAAGAAACTGACTTGCTGTGGCGACCCATGAAGGGAAATTTCGAAAGAAGAAGAAACGATTTGGTTCAATTTGCAAGCTACTACTAAAATGACGAAGTTGAAAAAGATTTGCCACCAATTTAAAAGTCAAATTTTTCTCTTTTAAAATTGTAGGTGCAGAAAACCAAGATCACAAGCATTTCAATGGTGACACATTATGTTTGAATTTAAATTATTCTAATAATTAATTTTAAGAAAATGGTCTGTGTGAGTAAATCAAATTAAGCTTGTTAAATTTTTTGTACATTTGAAAATTTTGGAAAATGATAAATTTGATAAAGTGTATTTTTTGAGCTCCAACTTTGTGATTGAAGAGAATGATGAAGAAGAAGAGTTTAAAAATGGCTCTAGCTGGAAAAAAAATCACAAAATTTAGTCACATCCTCAAAAGATTGCTCAACAAAAAAAGCACATGACGCTTATAAGGGGAAGTCTTCACTAACTGTGACATCTGGACAGAAAATTCTAAAGTTATATTTAATTCAGCTGTAGCATCTGTTCATTGGTACAACGAAACATGAACACATCATTATTACATTCTTGTTATAAAGGCTGAAAAAATCTAGTTAGAAGTCAAAAACATGCACATTTCTTTTGTTAAACTGGTGATACCATTTCTCAACTTATTGTTCCCATTTGAAAAGAAGACCTCAAGTGAAATGTAGCTGGAAAAAATGAGAAAAAGGCCATCATGTGGTTTCTTAAGAACATTTTAACAAAAGAGTCATAAATGTTTTTTTATTGCAGAATGAATCAGCTGAATGATTGTTAGCCTTTAGCCCTAAACGATCAAATCCAATGTCTGCTGTGAGCTCGGTTGTTGATTAAACTCACTGAAACTCAAACTTATCAGGAGAAATCTGAACTGATTTTAACCAAAAGTGTGTGATCAATTTAATGATGCAAATACAAGTGTATTTTGGGGTTTCAGGAAGAACTCCTGATCGATATTCACCCCAACAAAACAGCTGCTGATTATATTTAACCTTACTTTTTAGAAGGTAGAAACTTTCCCAGGTCTATCTTGAAAGCTTGTTTCCACTTGCGTTTCTTCTTTTTTTTTGCCCATTATCCTTAATGAGTCTTGTGATTTTATGGGGTAATCACTCTTATCTCGTTTCATATATAGATTAACATCGTACCTATTATTAGCTCAGAAATTGGATTTTTGCCAAAAAAAAAAAAAGTAAATGCAATCAGTTTCACTTCTGTTTTTGACACTGTGAATCCCCCTCCCTTCCTAGTCCCATACCGTTGGCGCGTACATGACACAGCATAAATCTTATCCAAGGTGGAAAAAAAGAGTGTAAATTGCATCAAGTTAGCAAAGTTGTTTTTATATATTTTTTTTGTGCATTCACATAAATGCATGGATTGAATTCCACTGAGCTCATGTTTAGGAGTCCTTGGGGAAGACACCTAACCCCCTGTATCTCCCACCATTGGTGCCATAGTGGCAGCCTGCTGCGGTGTAATGCAACACAAAAATTTCTTCATTGACGGATGAATAAAGTATGTAAAAATTAAAAAAATACAACACTAATGGCAGAAGCCTCCAACAAGTCAATTCAATAGACAACTTGAGTACACCTCAATTGAGTACCTTTCTAAATTAAAAATACAACAAAAACTAACTGCTTTAAAAAATTGATCTTTGGTTGCTTTTTTTGTTTTGTCTAGATTATAAATTGTTGAGTTCAGAACAAAAACTCTGAAACGATCCTCATTTTAAAAAACCAAAGGTGTTTTTTGATTTTCTTGAGAACTCCAACTATCTTTTTCTTCTCATTTCTTGTAAAGAAGAAATAAAGACCACTTTTCTTGGCTACTTCTCCTTTGAGATCATTTATTCGTTTACCACAAAGGAAAGGACAAAACAGCATTGGTATGTAAAGCAAGCAGGAAGTTGTGGTATAATTAGTTTTGTTCATAAAAAAAAAAAAAAAGCTTCTTTGTTCTCAGTTTAAAAATAAAAATAAACTTACATCAAACTTTATCTACAGATCTGAAAAAGTTCTTAAAGCGATTAGTAAATTTCTGTAGGAAAATATCTCAGGAGCTCCTTAACAAATAATTCAAATAATTTCAGGTAAATAGTATTTACAATCCAAACTCTTGCTAGACAAATAGAAATTATAATACAGTGTATGATACAAGCAGGTTAAGTCAAACAGAACATTTGTTAGAGTTTTCTTTTCATCTATAAAAGAAAAGCCCACATTATCTGCTTTTACGGACCATGGCGTACACGCAGTCATCTGGTGGGGATTCGCTTTGCTGGGGTCGTTCAGAAAACTTCACCTGACCATATTCCACCTCCACATCCATTTTTAGCTGCGTAGATCTTCTATTCTTCTGCATGACCCTCACGTCTGCGTATATGAGTTCATTTTCATTTACGTCCTCTGCTGCAAAATGAAGGTCCAAAATGAGTACACTGTGAAGATATCTTTTTAAAGTAAAAAAAAAACAAAAAACTGAAATGTTTTTTTTTTTTTTGCTTCGCTTCATACCTTTGCTGTTTTCTTTTTTCCTCTGGGAACAAATGATTACCACACCGATGGCCAATAATAAAAGTAGTGCTGCAAAGACTCCTCCAATCACTTCTAAAAGCAGCAAAAGAAAGACACATTTTTAAGTAATCAGTATGTGAAATGAACAAATCCGAAGCGCTGGTGCGTGCACTTACTAAAATAAAAGTTGTCAAAGCTGGAAGGTGAAGTGGGGGTAGTGTTTCTAATGGATGTTTTAAGTAACGTTGTCTCCTTACCCACAATACTGTATGTAACTGTTGTGGGAGCTGTTGTTGGTTCATCACAGATGCTTTTATTTTCTTTGTGCACCCACATTGGGATCGTTGTCCCGTTAGAAATGCAGTCAATCAATACAAACCCTGTGAGTCATTATAATAAAGTCATTTATGGAATCATTATAATTGTTTTTAAAAGTTTTTTTTCTTTTTTTACATTTAAACTTACCACAAGAATCAATTTTCTTCTCTTTGGAAACAGAACTGACATTATTCTTCACCAAACAAACCAGACGTCCTTCTACATTTTGTTTTAATGTGATGATGTTTGTGGTCGTGCTTCCATTCAGCAGGTCATCATCTTTTACTGGATTTCCATCCAGAGTCCAGCTGTACTCAGGTGTGTCCCCGTCCTCAGCAGAGCAGGACACATGCATCTCTCCCTCAGACAGACATGAAGACACCAGCTGGACAGAGGTCACAGGAGCTGAGAGATAAACACAGGGAGATTCTGTAATATGACTTTATGGTTTTATAATCTTAATAAGATATTAATGACATTTTTTGGTCTGTGATATTGATTATTCTCTGAAAGTAAGCAGGTATTTACCTTCGACAGTCAGATGAAGACTCTTGTTTTCTAATTCAGCTCCATTGTTGTCAAATGTTGTGAGTTTATATTCACCACTGTTATTCCTGTTCAGAATTTTCATCCCAAATGTTCCATCACTGGTATTAAAAAATCTTTTTCCATTGTTTGTTATTATTTTATTGTCTATCCATCTGAATATGATGCCTGAGTTAAATTTCACTTCACATCTGGTTACTGCTGAGATGTCGTCTATCAGAGTCACATTTCCTCCCAAAGCTCTGTAGCACCTCCTCACATTCGCTCCATCTTCCTGACAAGTTTTCAAACCTGGATATTTGAAAAATAATTTTAAAAAATTAAACATTTGAATGAATGAATGAATGAATGAATATTTTATCCGTTTTCAGTTTATAAAAAACAAATAATTAATATTTTAACTAAAAAAATTATTAGGCAGCAACCAAAAAGGAACAGAATGAAGCCCCAAGGCTTATTTTTTGCTGCCCTGTAACTTCATAGAAATTATTCACAATAAAACATCAGTATGAAACGCATAGCAGCTTAAACTAAAAAAATCAAATTTTATTGTAAACTGATCATTTTTTTCGATTTTAAAGTCTTAATTAATTGTTTAATCCATTCCATAATTTTGACACACATATGTTTAACCATCATTAAATCTTTACCAGTGTAAAGATTTTTAGTGTAAATTATACTAAAAAGTTCTTATTTTAATAAAGTATATCACTACAACACACAAATAACTACAACCATAAAAATAAAAAAATAAAAACACAATTTATTGAAGAATTCAATGATTAATTCTGTCTCTAAAATAAGAAATTTTTATACAAATTTTTATACAAATTCAATTCAATTTTTAAAAAAATATACACCGGGGAAAAAAAAAGATAAAACCTATTTTATTTTAACTAAAACATTATCTTTATAAAAGTCAGTATCTGAATAAAAGTTGCCTTAATCCTTCTTTTAATTTAGAAAAAACTAGTAAAAGACATAAAAGAATAAAAAGAGTAAGTTGAATCAAGATAAAAAACTTTTTTCTTATCAATGATTGGCTGAAGACCCCTGCAGAATTGAAGACTAGTATTTCTCGTTACTTGGGATGTATGCAACATTAATAAATTATTTTTAAATTGGCCGTGTGTAAAATTGGATTAACTCACCGTAACAGAAAGCTGGTAACATCAGAATGAATCCAAACAAAAATGTCATGTCTAATATGTTTCAGATTTTTTTGTCTCTCTCTAATATTTAAAGATTCTTTTCTAAAATAATAATTTTCTCACTGATTTCTCTGACTAGTCTGCGTCCTGTTCATAGTTAGCTTCAGAGAAGAGTGTGTTAAACGTAAACCGAAGAGACAGAAGAACATGGTAATCATTTTTAAAAAGGGGGTAGAAAAGGAAGTGATATAGTTTTCGTTTCCTCTTTTAACCAACATGCAAAACTCTGCGTCTCAACTGGAAAAAACAAAGATGGAAACAACCTAAATATATCCTCACATATGTCCATTTTTATTCTGATTTTATTTTATTTTTAATTTATATAAAATTTAAAAATCAGGACACAGTTAATGTTAGTAAATTTGGTTCATTTCTTCTACAAGTTTGGTAAGAAGTGAAAAATTACTGGTAAAAAAAAACAAACAAAAAAAACAATGACGCTCAAAAATCAACTTATTTCTTGCTTGTCAGAATCGAGATTTTTTTTAGAAAAGGGATTTTTTATTTTTAATGTTAGAAAGTTAGAAAGTTTTGGAGATGAAGTCAGAGAGGCCAGACTGAGATGGTTTGGACATGTGCAGAGGAGAGAGAGCGTACATTGGAAGAAGGCAGCTGGGTTTGGAACCACCAGGAAAGAGGACTAGAAGAAGACCAAAGAGGAGGTTCATGGATACAGTGAAGGAAGACATGAAGATAGTTGGTGTGACCGAAGAAATTGCAGCAGATTGCGTTAGATGGAACAAACTGACTTTGTCAATGCCGAAAGAAGAAGAATAATGTTAGAACCGTCACAAAGGCCATTCTTATACAAAGGTCAGACACAAGTTCTTTGTTCCTCAGCTGATGAGTCGTTCGCATCATCTGCTATATTTCAACATTTTACATAATGTTTTATTTTATTTTTTGAAGAACTACAGGGTAAAGGATTGTTCAAATGAGAAGTCCAAATCAAATGCATGAAATTTGGTTTATCTGCTTTAAAAATACTGATATATTTAAATATGCATCGTCTTTCTTACACAACAACTCACAGACCAGTTTTTTTAAGCAGCCAACTGATTTTTCAACTCATTCACAGCACGTCAGGATGCCCAGTTGTTGGAATGGCCTACACTGGCAAGTAGTCTGCACCGCGAGTAAACAGTGCAACGTACTTTAAAAATGATAAAAAGTTAGAAAAATGGGAGGAAAACCATAGCCTGCAGAACTGTGTGATTAAGAGAAAGATTCAGAGCCTGAACGAGGTGGACGCTTTGTGGTGTGGATTAATTTAGATATAATTATGTCTTCAGGAACACATTATGAAACTTTCGCTCACACAGTTGCAAATTCAAAAACTTCAGTAACTGGGAATTGCGTGACTTCTTGTTTTCTTTAAAGTTCTCTTTGCAACTGGAACAGAATATTTATTTGAATATTATCTTAAAAACCACCATTGTGGTTTTTAAGCTCATGGAGATCTGACGTTTCAATCGTTTATTCATGCATCTTATGAACCACTTATTCCTGTCAGGGCTGCGGGGGTTTGCTGGAGTTTACCTTAGCTGGTTACAAGTGAGAGGCATGATACACCCCGAACAGTCGCCACTCTATTGTGGAGCCATGTTTAGAGAAACAATCATTAACACACACAATCAATCATGGGCCAATCTTTTTGATTGTTGTTGTTTTATTTTGAATTAAATTGAATATATTTTATTTATCCCGAAGGAATTTTGAGTGCTGTAGTGTCACATTTATAGTTGTGAATGGTAAGTAATTACAGGTTTGAAATTGAAAGGTTAAATAAGTTTGATGGAGGATGGTAAGAATGTTTTTTGTACTGTTCCTTTGAGCAGCGGGGTTGCAGGAGTCGGTTGCTGAAGCTGCTCTTCAGATGGTCCACAAATTCATGGAGAGGGTGGGAGGGATTAAGCACGACTGATGACAGTTTTGCTTTCATTCTGTCCCTCACCACCTCCTCCACGCAGGCGAGGGGTGAGCCAACCAAACGTCCAGCTTTTTATTAACCAACTTGTTCAGTCTGTTGGTGTTCTTTGTTTTTATATCAGCTCCCCAGGCGGCCACAGCAGAGAACAGGACACTCTCCATGATGGCATGGTAAAACATGGGGAGCATCTCCAGAGCATCTCCAGCATCATCATTTTTTGGTGCACATATTTAATGGCAGAGTGACAGTGATGTGTGATTGGAGGGATTGGGCTTGTTTGTGTTGTCGAACCATAATGTGATAATGTCTAACAATTTTTTTTTTGTTTGTCTTTCTGTTTTGATTTATGTCAAGTTGAAGGGTGGAGTTACGTATATAAGTGAATTTCTTGCATCCTGAGTTTCACATGTGAGGCTGTTGCCCCTGCGACCCGGCCCCGGATAAGCGGAAGACGACGGAACGGACATATATATATATATACATACATATATATGTATGTATATATATATATATATACATAATCTTGAAAAAATTAGACTAACATGATAGATTAGTGGTTTAGCACCACTAACTTGTGGTTTGTAACTATTAACTGATAAAATCACAAACTGCTTGATTGAATAAAAATGGAAAAACGGAAAGAAAACAGAACAAAACTAATTTATAAAATTATGCAAACAACCAGGTCAAACAAAATAAATTCAAATAATTCAAATAAAAATATACTTTTTAAATTCATACTTAACAAGCATTTTTTTAAATGTCAAGATAATTACCTTCAAATGAAACAAATTGAACTATTTTTAAAGTAAACTAGATTTTATCAATAGCTTCACAGTTAAACAGTCAACACTTTTGAGGCAGATTCTTTTTAACATTTTCAGATGTTTACTTTTTACAATTTCTGCAAATGAGTTTGTTAAACAAAAAATACATCAGAGCAAACATCAAATATAAAATGAATATTGGGAAATCAGAATCAAACATCAGATTAAATATTTTGTGAAAATTGTGCAACTGCAGCACAAAGTTTCTACAGATCAGTTGCAGCTTCCTTTTTCCTCAGCAGTGTTTCACACCCTCCACTATCTTTCACCATCTCACAAAATCTGTTCTTTTCCATTTTGAAGAACTAAGATGTAAAAGATTGAGTGAAGAAGCTAAAGTCAACACATTTAATTCATCAGTACAAATGTTTAGCCACTTATTCTTAATGGATTTCCAGTGAGAGGCAGGATACACCCTGAACGGCTCGGCAGTCTCTTGCAAGGCCACACACACACAACTATTTTTAGGGGCAATTTTATAGTGGCCAAACAATCGAATGTGTATGTTTTTGGAGGTTGGGAGGAAAGCAGAGTACCCGGAGAAAACCCACAAATACATGGGGGGAATATGCAAACTCCACACAGAAAGGCCTGTGTTTCAACCCTTGTTCCCACCCGGGACTCGAACCTTCTAGCTGTGAAGTTACTGTGCTTCCACTGTGCTGCCTGAAATATGAGGATTCAAGAAAGAAGACAAATAAAATGTTGAATACCAAAAAAGGAAGCAATAAGTTGTTTCGTTAGCTTTAAGTAACGGATATATTTTCTTTCTTTGCCTCCAACAATCAGACTGATTTTGTAAATATACATACATATATATTTGCTATTACATATCGTTGGCATGCTTCGTTTTACTTCATTGTATAATTTTTTATAGCAGACAAGTGCATCAAACTAAGTTTAAAGATGATAATGACATGACAAAAACAGTTGATCAAATATTTGACTGCATTATATCTGACGGAAAAGTCACATCCTTCTTTAGTTCCAAAAAACCATCTCATGGTAATGATGAAAAAAGGATGATAAATATCATCTTTGATGGTTTCACTACGAAAACTTCACTTGGCCGTACTCCACTTCCTCCGTAATCGGTTTCTTCACCTTTTTTTCACAATGCTGCACCATCCTGACACTAACGTAGGTCAGTTCCTTATCATCTTCTTCCTCTAAAAAAAGAGCAAAAACAAGAAATATAATCTTTATTATTCATCCACATGATCTTAAAGTATTTTTGTCAGTCAGTAATTTAACACACTCTTTTAATAAAACTGAAAAAATTTATATGGCTTTACCTTGATTGTTTTGTTTTCTCCTCCGAACCCAGATGACCACAACACTGATTGCAAAAACAAGAAGCAGTGCTGACACAACACCAAATATCACCGGCAAATTATTTTTTTCTGAAACCCACAAAAAACAGAAGCATGTTAACAAATTTAATTAATAATACATTTTATTTATAATGCACCATACATTTTAAGAAAAAATCCCAAAACGCTACATAAAAACTAGGCAAGGTAAAAACAATACATTCAGAAAACAAAGAACCATAAAGTCAAAAATTAAAAGCCTTATTAAAAAAGAATGTCTTTTGGCCTTTTTGAAAGTGTCCACACTTTGTGGGGCCCTGGGCTCTGTCCCTCATTGTGGTCAGCCTGGTCCTGGGCAGGTGGGGGGAGTGAGTGGAATTAAAGCGAAGGTGTTTTGAGTTGATAAGTGGGGAGAGGAGCCCAGCGAGGTAGGTTTGGGCAATCCCATGGACACATTGATAGGTGAGGAGGCATTTTCTTTTAAGGCTAAAATAAAATTAAACTTTGGCTTGCATTTTTACAGTAATACACAAAAGTTTTAATGTTAAATTGGAGGCTGTGACACCAATATTGTTGGTTACGTTTGAATGGCTAAATGACTATTTTTATGAGTTCTGACAAAGTCCTTTAAGAAAGAAATGTTGCAGCGTGGAGAAATATTCAAGATTTTGAAAATGTTTTGCTTCCAGTTGCGTCCACTTGTATAAATTGAATTAGTAAACATATGAATGAATGTAAATACTGTGCACGGACCACTCATGCACACAAAATGATCACAAATGATGAAAAAAGACACAACATCAAGATTCCCTAATGCTAACTTTAAATTTGTTGTGTCAAATAAAAAGGATTTTTAACGAAGGGAGATTCCACCACGTATAATTCCCATTTCAAAAACATTCCTGATGAGTTTTTCTATTTCAAACATGCATTTTCTTTAGCAGTTTATTAGCTCTTTTGTCCAGAATTCAGAAACTATGCGAGTGCCAAGTTGTTCTTGGCCATAAATTTTGTTTTCTGTAATATGGGAGAAATTTACAACTGTCAAAAACTGACATAAAGCTAAATGAATTTATTTATTCTGAATGAATTTATTTATACTCTATGGGAGGGAGAGGGAGACACTTAACCCCCCTGGTTAAGTGTGCCAGGGAATTGTTCAGAAGTGAAGTACCATTGGAGCGGCAGATTGATGCAGCATCCACAATAATCAAGAGGCTGCATGAGTTGCATTTGGGATTCCTCCCCTCAGAGCTGCTACCCCGGTTACCCAACTCTGGATTAAATAGCAAAAGATGATATGGAGCAGTACAGTAAATTAAATAGAAAGCTACTAACCTTGACTCGTCAACCGGAGAATCCGACGTTCCGTGTTCACCCCATCTGAATTATAAACGTTGAGTGTGTATTCACCGATGTCACTCTCATTCAAGTTGTTAATTCTTATTGTACCCTCATTACGATTAAACTTAAATCTATTGCTTTTTGGAAAATCACTTGGATATACATTTCCTCTCTTTTTGAGTAATACTGTTGTTAGATTTTTCCACTCAAAATCTTGTTTTAGAGAAACATCGTCCATCAGATGAATGACCATAGTTTCCCCCAAAACTCCATAACACCAAGTTTCGTTGCGTCGAGCATCACAAAAAGTCTCCACACCTGCAACTGACAAAAATGCACAAATTAAAAATAAAAAAGGTAGAAAAAAACTGATGGAATGTGGAAGAAAAATATTGATCACATAGATTTAAGGAGACAAAAGTTGAAAAACTTACCAGAACAGACTCCCAGTAGGACCAAAACCAGCCCAAACACACCTTCCATCTCTACTATTGTTTTAGATTTGCACAGTCGGATATCTGTGGGACACAAATCTTTCCGCAGAAAACAAGCTGCAATTGCGTTGCAAGCAGAAGTAAAAAGAGAAGTGAGTTTAACATGATTATAAATAAAGATGTGAATTAATAGAACCACATCCCGTTTTTATTGGACCTCACCTTTAGAAACAAGAAAGTTTCACTCCGAAAACTAATCCAACAATTTTGTATTTTTAAACCAAAGATAATCCGAAGTCACCATTAAGGAGTCAGCGATGTCTTGACTTTTAAACTCTCAGCCCACATGACTGTGGAGCATTAGTCAGAGAGTGAACTGGAAATGAGTGAGAAGGAATGTGTAATCGTAGAAAATAGGCAATGCTTTCCTAATTCCAGTTGATCACTGACTATGTTCTTAGTTGCTCATAATTCTATTAATTGTTCATGTTTATGTATGTGTTACCTGAAACTATAATGACAGGAAATGATATTTTTGTATGTGTTATCTGTAGGAGATATTAAATGAGCCCATTGCTGTCACCACAGCATCTGATGTTTTCACTACCAGGACAAGCAAGGAAAATATGGTATAGATAGTATTTATATATTAATTTAAGACTGAGAAAAAGTGGATTAACCAGGACATCTGCTGGTAGAGACGTGTGTCAAATAAAGAATGACAAAAACAGTGTTTCTTTTCTAAGTGAGAGCCCACAACAATGATGCATACATTTTTTTAAATTATTTTAGATTTGATTTTGGCCTCGCAGTAAAAAGGTCAGGGTTCAAATACCAGGTGGGGAAGAGGTTTGGAACACTGGCTGTCATGTGTGGAGTTTGGACTCCGATTTCCTCCCAACCTCCGAAAACATGAATGTTGGATTGATTGGCCGCAACAAAATCGTCCCAGGAATGAGTGTCTGTGGGGATAGTAGTGTGTGTGGCCCCGCGACAGACTGGCAAACTGTTTGGGATGTACCCTGCCTCTCGCCTTGAATCAGCCGGGATGGGCTCTTGCACCCCCTGTGACCCTGTCAGGGAATAAACAGGGTTCATAAGATGAATGAATAATTTGATTTAATTCCATTAAGGTGGGCTGTTTTATATAAAATAAAATAAATAAAAATATAAATGAATTACTCTAGTCATCCCTCACCGGGGAAATTTGTTTGCTGCACTCCTTACACCGCAGCAGGCTGCCCTTCAACGGCGCCAATGGTGGGAGAAGCGGGGGTTAGGTGTCTTCTCCAAGGACCCTAGACGTGCTCTCCGTGGGACGCGAACCCGCGACTGTGATGGTTTTTTTCACCAAAAAAAAGTTGTCTTAGAACGCTTCAAACAACAAGAAACAGTGACATTTAGAATATGAATAATGTCCAAGTAAACAGATACATACTGTATATAATAATTCAGTGTTGTTGGATGAAGGTGATGTTGGGTTGTAAAGGTCATAGGCATATTGTGTTGACCACAGGATGCATTGTTGAAAATAATTGCAAACAATTGAATGGATTGAAATGAAAGACAGATTATTAATTCAATTTAATTCAATTTTATTTGAATAGCCCAAAATCACATAATTTCTGTCTCAATGGGCTTCACATGAAATAACAAGGACAAAAAAAAAGAGAAATGCATAAACACAAATACACAGCAAGAAAACTAACTAACAAATGCTAACTAAACAAGACTAGCACATTTCTGCCCTTAGACTCTCCGTCACGGTGAGGAAAACCTCCTAAAAACCCATCAGTGGGGAAAAATAGGAAACCTCGTGGGGATCCATACGAAAGAGAGATCCCTCACCTGGGACGAGCATCCAATGTGTCTAAGACTATTGTTTCAATATTAGCTTATTCTACTCTACAGCTAAATATCTAAAGAAGTCAATAAATGTTCTTCATCCTGATGAAAACACGGGGAATTCCTCAGCCCGGCGATGCCCAGGACGGGGATGAGTAGATGGATTTCATCTATTTTTACATGTTCCCACAATTATTTAGCAAAATGATCAAAACAGCTGCAGACTTACACCATAAATAAGGTCACTTAAAGGGGAAATGAACAATCACAAAGAGCTGTCCCAGTAAATGTGATCATTATCTACCTTGTTGTCCAAAAATAAAGGGTTTTTTGTTCTATTTCTTCAGTTTGAATATAGCAAACCATTTTTGTTTGTATGTTAGGGTGTACAGGTGAGTTAAACAGTGGATGAAAAATAAGCAACAGCATTTTCCAAAGACCAAACTTAAACGGTGTGTGCTTTGTCACTGGATATTTCAGAGGTATTGGGGAAAAAATGACTCAAGAACTATTCTGTAATTGTTGAAGCACGAGCATCACTAAGAGGAAGTGTAAGGAAATGTGTAACAATGGTTGTTCTTGATGTAAGACCTGTTCCTCAAGTTACACAATCTTTTTTTTCATCAAAAAGTTCATGTAGACTTTCAAACAGTGTTGTTTTTGTTTCTTTGTTAACTCGGATGTTCCTCAAAAGAGATTCATTCTAGGAAAATAAAAAAATATATCTTCTTCACTTGAACATTGGAAAGCTCCCTCCCTTCAGAAAGATGAGGGGAAGGAGCTTTCCAACGTTCAGTGGCTCAGTGTGTAGGGCGACCAACCTGTAACTGGAGGATTGTCGGTTGTAATCCCTCCCGAGAGTTCATGCCAAAATGTCCTTGAGCGAGACACCAAACCCCCATTTGCTCCTGATGGTGGTTTGCACCTTGCTTGGCAGCATCCCCATCAGGTATGAATGTGTGTGTAATTGGGTGAATGTCAGCTGCACTGTAAAGCACTTTGAGTACCAACACAGGTGGAAAAGCATCTTAAAAGTAGAGTCCATTTTCCATATTTGATTTAAATATGTCTGATTTTAATTCTTTCTATTGTCCCAACAAACATCCACAACTGCAAATATTAGACTTTTTTTTCTTTTTGACCAAGTGCAAACTTGTCCATCTGATGAGTTTTTTTTAAAAAAAGAACTTCATTATTTTGAGGACATCAAATGTATAAAAGCCAAACAAAAATGATGTGGCTTTGACAAACTTTTAATATGCTAATAATTATTTTTCAGACTTGCAAACAAAAAGCAGTTTTAGGTTTCACAGTAAAGTTTAGGAAACACTTTAGTAAATAATTTTCTTTTCCTAATTTTAAGTGCTGTGTCAGCGTCTAGTTTCTATTTTTGTCTATAACTCCAGACAGGCATGGACAACTCTTGACATGACAAAGACATTACAGTAGGAGGCCCATTTTCTGTATTTTGTTTTTCTTCACTGTGTGCAGAATTACTAGGAAAGTGACATCTATGTCCCAACATTAGTTTATAATTTATTTGTACGTTTTTCCAAATGTTTGTGAAGTTGGTGACCTCATATCACACTTGCTATAAAAAATGTGGAGTTTTATCAAAAGTAATATTATTTACGTGTCCAAAAAGAAGATTTTGTCCACCAATTGATTTATCAATGCACAGCTGTGTACATGTTTCTGTTTGACATTTGGCAATATTGATTAATAACTTTACCACAAGCATTGGATAACTTGCATTCTAACATAATGCAGTTACTTTTTTTCTTCCGTTCCGTCGTCTTCCGCTTATTCGGGGCCAGGTCGCTGGGGCAACTCTCGACAGTAAGCCCAGGCTTCTCTCACACCAGCTGCATCCTCAAGCTCACCTGGAAGGATCTCGAGTTGTTCCCCGGCCAGCTGTGAGACATAGTCTCTCCAGCAGGTCCGGGGTCTGCCTCTTGTCTCCTCCCGGTGGGACGTGCCCGAAACACCTCACCAGCGAGGCGCTTGGGGGGGGCATCCTGACCAGATGCCCAAACCACCCGATCTGGCTCCTCTCGACCTGGAGGAGGAGCGGCTCGACACCGAACTCCTCCCGGATGGCAGAGCTCCTCACCCGATCTCTTAGTGAGAGCCCAGCCATCCTGTGGAGGAAGCTAATTTCGGCCGCTTGTATCCACAATCTCGTTTTTTTGGTCACCACCATTTTTTTGTCACATTTCAAATATCAAATACAGAACATGCAAAATGAAACTGCAAAATTTCCTGTCTGAAATTGTTTGTATGTGAAGATCTGAATTCAAATGGTTTCACTGTAAAATAAAGTATATCTCAGTCTGCTCATTTAACCATGTACTAATAACTGTAACCACTAGACGGCAGTGTTTTTTCATTTTATCAATAGAAACTCAAACACTAAAGAACAGAACAGATGCATCAAAGGACAACTCTTTGACTTTATAATGAAGTCATAACGGAGATTTAGAATCTTGGAAATTTACAGTTTTCCAACAGAAAGTAAAAATTTCCAAAAGGCAAAGAAAAATTCTTCCAGGATTCTAATTTATCAAGAGATTAATCACTGTTTGCACTTGTAGATCCAAACTCAGTCAGTCACCTTATTATCCATCTTTCCCTTACAGGGTCACGGGAGATGCCGAAACCCAACCCGGCTGATTCAATGTGAGGGGCAGGGTACACTCTGAACAGGTCGCCGGTCTGTCGCGGGGCCGCACACATATAACCATCCACACACACACTCATTCCTAGGGGCAATTTGGCACCGGCCAATCAACCTAGCATGCATGTCTTTGGAGTGAAGGAGGGAACCGAAGTACCCGGAGGAAACCCACCCAAACACAGGAGAATATGCAAACTCCACACATATATACAGTATGTAGTTATTCTCTACATTCTATATACTATCTGTATATACGTACATACCGCCAAAAAAATATACATGAATTAATCCCTTCTTGCCCAATCTATCACAATTTAGCCTGACAAAATTTTGTAACAGTACTTTTTAATTATGATAAGTTATGGCTCTAAAGCACAGATATGATCATTTCAGTAGACTTTAAGTCAGAAATATTGCATTTTTTTAAGGATATTTTAATTGTTTTATGTATATATGGGTGTTTTGTCGATTCATATGCATTTTGAAGATGGTACAAAAGTACAACATTTTGTGTCTACTGTATGTTTCAGATTTTATTAGACTTTTTGTGACTGAAACAAAATCAAAAGAAATCTTTCCATTTTGCAAAAAGTTGTTATGTTATGTCTTATTTCCATTTAGATATTTCTATTCGTTTTTTTCCCCTTGGGTCGTTGTCTCATGCAGACAGGTTATCAGTGCCATCTGTCAACTTTCTTGAATTCCCACTGAAGCACATTCATACTCTTCTTCTGACCTGCACAAAAAAATAAAAACAATAGCTGTAAAAAAAAAAAAATGTCCTTCTGCGTAATTTGTTACCATTTTCTTGAAGGTTCAATTTGATTTATTCTAATACGAGCAGAAAAGTATAGAATTGACTCACTTGTTGCAATGTTTGACTTTGATGCAGACACAGAAGCAGCAGCATGACACTATCAGGAAGATGGCCAATGCAATACCGACAAAGATCAGACTACGAAAAAGGTCCTCTGTGAAAAGAAAAAGATTTATGATCATATGCCTGATTGTGATGGCTGTTTACAAGTGTGATAAAAATGTGTATGACTGCTATTTTTTATGCATTTGTAAGTCAAAATGGTTTAGGCCTGTATTTTAGATACACGGGACAGAAATGGCCATCAATTGTCGTTTCTATCATTTTAAAATGTATTATACGCAACAAAATTGTTCCGTTTGTTCCGTCATCTTCCGCTTATCCGGGGCCGGGTTGCAGGGTCAAAGCCCAGGCTTCTCTAACCCAGGCTGCATCCTTCAACTCACAAGAAGATCCCGCGTCGTTCACTGGCCAGCTGCGAGACATAGTCTCTCCAGCAGCTCCAAGTCTGCCTCTTGGTCTCCACTCGATGCGACGTGCCCAAAACACCTCAACAGCGAGGCGCTTAGGCGGCATCCTGACCACATGCTCGAACCACCCCATCTGGCTCCTCTCAACTTGGGGGAGCAGCAACTTGACTCCGAGCTCTTCACCCGATCTCTGAGTGGGAAGCCAGCCACCCTGCAGAGAAGAGCTTGTATCCACAATCTTGTTTTTTCGTTCACCAACCACAGCTGGCTACCAGAGTGAGCGTGGGAACATAGATCCTGGTTACCATGGTGAGGGTAGGAACGTAGATCCTGGTAACCATGCTGAGGGTAGGAACATAGATCCTGGTTACCATGGTGAGGGTGGGAACGTAGATCGACTGGTAAATCGGGAGCTTTGCTTTTCGGCTCAGCTCTTTTTTTGCCACGACGGATCAATGCAGCGGCCTAAATTTTGCAGATGCCGCATCGATACGTTTGTTGATCTCCCGGTCCATCCTTCCCCCACTCGTGAACAAGATGCGGCATACTTAAACTCCTTCGCTTGTGGCAAAACCCTATTTTTGACCTGCAGGGGACATCCCACCCTTTTCCAGACAAAAACAATGGTCTCAGATTTGGAGGCACTGACTCCCATCCTGGCCGCTTCACACTCTGCAGCAAATCGGTCCAGCGAGATTATGGTCCAATGAAGCCAACAGGACTACATCATCGGTATCATCTCTCTACATCAAAAAGCAGAGATCCAATCCTGAGTTCACCAAACCGGATCCCTCCAACGCCTCGGCTGTGCCTAGACATTCTGTCCATAAAGGTAATGACCAGAATCTGTGACAAAGGGCAGCCTTGGCGGAGTCCAACTCTCACTGGGAATGGAATTGACATACTGCCGGCAGTACGAACCAATCTCTGGCACCGGTCATATGGAGACCGGACAGCCAGTACCAAAGGCTCCGAGGTTCCGTACTCACAAGCACCCCCCACAGGAGTCCCAGAGGGACATGGTCGAATGCCTTCTACAGATCCACAAAACACATGTAGACTGGTTGGGCAAACTCCTCTGACCCCTCCAGGATCCTGAAGAGGATAAAGAGCTGTTCGGTTGTTCCACGTCCGGGACGGAAACCACACTGCTCCTCTTCAATACGAGATTTGACAATCTGACGGACCCTCCTCTCTAGTCCCCCTGAATAGACCTTCCCAGGGAGGCTGAGTAGTGTGATCCCATCTGTAGTTGGAGCACACCCAATCGTCCCTCTTTTTATAAAGAGGGGCCACCACACAAGATTGTTGACACAACAAAATGGTTTGTAAAGAAATACATAACCTGGGTTGACACTATTTTTAGAATATAGAGGTTGCGGGATTAAAAAAGTGATCACGCCAGTAATGATAGATGGAACTTTCACTCTGACAGTGTTAGATACAATTTTTTTCCCTAGGTACTAAAATGAAAGGAAAAGTGTACAAAACCGTGGTGAGACCGGCCATGCTGTTTGGTCTAGAGACAGTGGCACAGAGGAAAAGACAGGAAACAGAGATGGAGGTAACAGAGATGAAGATGCTGAGGATCTCTGCAGGTCTGATCACGATGGACAGGATCAGAGGAACAGCATATGTTAGAGGTTTTGGAGATAAAGTCAGAGAGGCCAGACTGAGATGGTTTGGACATGTGCAGAGGAGAGAGAGAGTACATCGGAAGAAGGATGCTGGATTTGGAACCACCAGGAAAGAGGCTTAGAGGAAGACCAAAGAGGAGGTTCATGGATACAGTGAAGGAAGACATGAAGATAGTTGGTGTGACTGAAGAAGATGCAGCAGATAGGGTTGGATGGAAGAAACTGACTTGCTGTGGAGACCCCTGAAGGGAAATGCCAAAAGAAGATTTTTTTTTTCCCTAGGTTTATTAAGCTGTTTGGTTTGTTTTGGTTCAAATAAAACCTAAACTTACATGATATCTACTTTTTTCAGAGTTTTAAAATCTTATTAACTTGCGTGTAAAAACGTGCTGGAAACATGTTGGAAAAACTTTGAAACAACCCATTTAGCATTTTTCATAACACAAAAAAACAAACATGTCCAAAAACTCAGCATATATCTAAAAAATTGACTCAAATCAAACTTTTTTTGTAATTCTCATTCCAAAACTAAACTTGTTAAGCGGAAGTAAAAGTCAAGTTTCAGCTCCACCACAGCTTGTTCATGTGGCTAGACCTCACATCACTTCTTATTTACAATTTTTATCAGTGTGATTGCAATGGCTGAAACAGGAAATGTTTTAATAATCAGTGACTAAATAGAAAGTTTAATTTTTTATGTGTGCATGTGTAAATATGAGGTACAACGTTATCAA
The DNA here is from genome assembly GCA_902685375.1 of Neostethus bicornis. NCBI lineage: Eukaryota > Metazoa > Chordata > Actinopteri > Atheriniformes > Phallostethidae > Neostethus > Neostethus bicornis. The sequence continues at coordinate 12,750,070 of LR738561.1, forward strand.
AAGGAGGATACGCATCTCACTTTTGTTTAAATGAATTAAATCCATTCCAACTCTTTTAATGTCTAATGAGAACCTAAAAAATATTGAAGTGTACAATACTCACCTCGAACTTCTAGGTCAAAACTGAGTTTGAGTTGATGTAGTCCCTCCTGATTATAAACTTCAACGTTGTATCGTCCTGAATCATTTTTCTCCAAATTGGTTATTTTGAGTGTTCCAGGGTCAAGGAAGAACTCTGTTCTGTTTTTAAATCGTTTATTGGTTATCTTGACCTTTCCGTAAATAGAGGAGAAAACTGGAACGGAATCATCTGTCAAACAATGTAGGTTGTAGCTGCTGGCATTGGAAATCAGATGAATGTAAACCGATCCACCAAGAACAGGAGTGCACAGGGGTTTCTCCCTGGCATTACATCTTGTTTCAGACACTGGTAAAAATGCTGGTGAGGACAAAAAAATGGACATGAAGAAAAAACATTTTAAAGACAGAAAAAAAGCATTCATTTATTGGATCTAAAATCTTACCGTAGACTCCTCTTACAAACATCATGAAGAAAATAACTTGCTTCATATTCCAAGTTAAATCTTTAAAAGTCTTCTATAATGTTAAACAGATGGATGTAAATCTGTCATGAACTTCAGTTTAAAGCTTGTGTGAGAAAGTGAAAGGGTGTGTGTGTGTAGTAATAGTAACGGTGTTGGTGTGGCAGATGTACGAAGGAAGTGGATGTTTCACTTCACTTTGTTAGCTTGAACATTTTGCAACACCACCTTAAAAAATATGATTTGTGTGCTCCAAACTCATTTTTCTGTTGGTTAAATTCACGTTTGCTAAAGAAAACCTTCATGTTAAAACCGAAACATGTTTGACCACATTTTTCTTTAAAATTTTAGAGGTTTTTCTTTCTGGTCCCTCCAGAATGTGGAAGTGAGACCATAAAAGTATCAATAGTGAGCATTTTCAAAGAAACTGATAAAAATACTGTTGTGAAATTCAGTTTTCTTTTTCTGTTTGTCTTCTATGTTTGATTTGACATTGTAACATAAGCCCAAACTTGAGGGTGGTCCTTTAAAAAATCCATTCAAGCAAGTCAATCAAATAAGGTGTTTCAAATAAAAGAGTGTTTCAGTTGATTTACTTGAAAGATTTACAGAATATTATTTCACTCTTTCAAAATGTTATAAATAAACTATAAAATCAGATACTTTTAAATATTTCGCTTTATTTTCTGAATCACTTATCACTGAAAGGGCTACAGGGGGTGCCGGAGCCTATCCTGGCTGATTACATGATAAACCCCAAACAGGTCGCCAGTCTGTCGATCGGCCACAAACAGAAAATCATCCATATACACACCCATTCCTAGAGGCAATCAACCTGACATGTATGTCTTTGGAGGGTTGAAGGAAACCGGAGGACTCCAACGCGTACGCTAGGAGAACATACAAACTCCACACAGAAAGGCCAGCAATTCAAGCCTTGCCCCACTCTGAGACTCAAACCCCTGACCTTCTTGCTGACCCTTCTTCTGTGAGGTGTGAGGCCACCTCACCATGCTAACTGCCATGCCATACCAACATGAGTTCTCACATTCACATAAAAAACATACTTGTCAAATGTGAAAGTTTATTTAACATGGACAACAAGGAAAACAATAAAGATGAATTACACCACGTTACTGCAAACAATACTTTTCATCAGCAATCCCTGAGCGGGTGAAAAATAAAATAAAAATGTCAAAACGTCTTAATTATGAACAGAATAGTTCAAATTAGTTATTATACAATTAAGTGTTCAATAAAAGTTTACAAAGATCTATTACCATTTTTAATGCTGACTCTTCAGGCTTTCAAAAGTATTTTCTTAATGTTACATGAGACCGTGTGTGTTTCAGAATAAAGTTTCAGACTTTGGGAGTTTTCTACATTCATTTTTGGCTTTAATTTAGGTCATCAAAAGACAAGTGATTAGAAAACTTTGATATCCAGACTGTCTGCTCAGAGCAGAGCTGAACCAAGTTTTTCAAGGCAGGAGGCACCTTGTTGTTTACACTCCTAAAATTAATTGCACATATGAATAGATTATTAAAATTTCAAAGTTTGATATGTTAACTTGTGTAAATGTGTTTATGATGCAAACCTTGACGCACACGTAAAACCCGTTAGTATACAGTAGTGTTCAAACCCTGACAAAACCACAGTGTGTGTGGGGTTTTTTTTTCCATTCTATTTAAAGTATGTATTCAGTCAGGTAGTTATTTAGTGAAGTGTAATAAAAAAAATTTTTTAAAAATTGTGGGTACAATGTAGCAGAGTATCTTGTTTAAATAATCAATGTAATTCTCCCAGCAGTAAAAATGTAAACGGAACTTTTTTGTCAATCCTTCTAATTTTAAAGATTATTTACCCTAAAGTGTGACTTGCCATGAAGCGAGAGCAGACCAGTAAATTAAACATTCATTTTTGACATCTAACTTGTTAAGACAGTGGCTCAGTGGTAGAGTGTTCGCTTGCAGACTGAAAGTTAACCTGAAGTTCCTGTCCAACGTCCTTGAAGAAGACACCTAACCAAGGCTGTTGTGGCAGCCTGCTGCGGTGTGATAGTGCAGCACACAAATTTCCCCGGTGAAGGATCAATAAAGTATACATTATCATTATTAATATGTTGCCTTCTTAAGTTTCATAGAAACAACAATGTTCCTTCAATAAAAAAAAAAAAAGCCACCTATTTGTGTGACGTCTCCTGACAGAACTTCAGTCTTGAGTTTTTTTATTTCATATTCTGTTCGACATGATTCGAGTATTGAGTTTTCTGAAAAATGATCTACTTTTGGACAATTTAAGTTTCTTCTTCCAGTCTATGTTTTTTGTCAAATAAACACCGTCCCAAACGTCCTCCTCCTCATCTCCCACCCATGGCCCCCAAGCACCTCCATTCAGTTGGGGGTCAGCCCGAGGGTCCTCTGTGGGGTACCTCACTGGCACAGCTGTACGGTTGTGGAAAACTAATCTGGCTAAAAGCTCCTTTACCACATCAGGATTTTGCTCAGAAAGATCAAAACGTTCATTAGGGTCTCCAGAAATGTTGAAAAGCCAAAGAGTTTTAACAGGTTTGATGTGGCGCTCCAGATTCCACCAGCTGTTTGGAAAACCTGGAAGAATCTGGGGTGGGATCCAGTCCCCATAACCAGGGTCTCCTGTTAAGAGTTTCCAGTCTCCCATTCGGATGGAAGCCTGGATGGCTGTGTTCCAAATTCCATGTCCTTTTTGTAGAGATCCACTACGAGCATGATTATACAGTGGGTCGATGTTGTGAAGGATCTCAAATCGAGGTGACTCTTTTCCTTCACTGAGAGCCTCCCAAACATTGTATCCATCCAATCCTTCAACAAGAGACTCGCTTCCACCTGCTAATCCCACCAAGGTGGGATACCAGTCTGTAATATGCACCAATGCTTTGCTTATTCTCTTCTTTTTCTGCAAGAGCGGGCTATGAACAAACCCCAAACCTCGGACACCTCCTTCCCAGTAAGTCCCTTTCCGTCCTCTAAGTGGCCAGTTACTGCCTCCAGACAATGGCTGGCCACCATTGTCAGTGGAAAAAATGAGCACAGTGTTCTGGTAATGTCCATACTTACGGAGAGCATACGTTATATTATGAACTGCCTCATCCACAGCTGAGACCATAGCAGCGTACTTCCTACGTGCAACATTTTCCAGATTGTGATATGGGTAGATGTACTCCCGAGGAGACTGTAAGGGCGTGTGGACAGCTTGAAAGGAAAGGAATATAAAAAGGGGCTGGGACTGAGGGTCGTGCGTTGCTAAAATCTTGCGAACTCTCTGTGTGTATAAATGTGTGGAGTATTTTCCACTTTGACCCCATGCCACTGACTCCCCCTCTAGAAGGTCAAAACCACACAGTTCAGGACCATCACATGATTCGTAGGTGTAGTAGTTCACACTGCCAGTTAGGGATCCAAAGTACGTGTCGAAACCCCGACGAGTGGGCAAGCACTCCTTTTTATAGAAACCAAGGTGCCATTTCCCCACCATGTGGGTGGCGTAACCAAGCTCCTGGAGTCTCTGTGGGAGGGTAACCTGGTCAAAGGGTAAGCAGTTGGGTTGGCGGGGCCTGATGATGGAGTGCTGGAGACCAGTGTGGATCTGGTACCTGAAATGGAAAAAATTCATAAACAATGTTGAAAATCCATCCAATTTCTAAAGAAACAAGGCAAAAAAAACTTAAATACATTTAGAAAGTAGTGCAGTTGTCTTGTATGGTCTGATAAATGTGATTTGTATTATGACTCATCTCTTTTTGGCTGCTTGAATACACAGTCTTGATATTAGGGTCAGCAATCAGAGCCAGTGACCATAAGGATGAACTGGTAAATTGAGAGCGTCCTTTTTTGGCTCACCTCTTTTTTAACCACAGCATACCACTGTAAGCATCCTAATTATTGAAGACACTGCACCAATTCATCTGTTAATCTCGTACTCATTCCTTCCTTCACTAGTGAACAAGTCCATTAGATCCTGGGGAAATTAAACCCCTCGCCTTGAGACAGCGGTTTGACCTGTCATATGCATTACACTCGTTTCTACTCAATGATTATTTTTTTGTATTTATTGTTGCTGATATTGATCTCGGCCACGTCAAAACAATCTAGTAAAAATTTTAAAATGTGAGAAAACTCAACTCTTTACAAATTACGTGGAGCTCTGGGCTCCATCTGGACGTTAGACACCTCAAAGAGCTGCTTCAGTAGCTTTTCCGTTACAAATTAGCAGCAATTCTCCAATTTCAACACTTATTTTTGCCCAGAACTTTTTTTGCTGAAACAGGTCACATCTGCACGTCCAACCACAGTTTCACAGTTAGAAATAGACTTCTGATTGAAGCAGATTTATGTTCATCTGTAAGTTGGCAAATATCCCAGTTCTGATGTTTGTCTGACTGGAGACAAACATCACCAAACACGCTGATACAAGTGTTAGAGATTTTTGTCTTATTGGTGTATTAGTTTCATCAACCAAAAAAAAAAAAACCCAACAACAAAGAGGTTTTTATAGACAAAGCTAGCCATTGTTGATTTTGTAAATCTTATTGAGTGAACCAGGGATTACAAAATAGTTCCTTGTGAATTCTTTTAAATCTTTAATTGTTGCTCTAATATTTGGCACATGCAGACTCATCTTTTAATTGTTTTTATTGTGGATGGAGGCTGAGCCATAGCTGTCTAACTACTAAAATATGCTTGACACAACAATAAATTTAAAAAAATAAAAAATTTATTAGACCACAGATTTTGAAATCTTCCTAGATGGCTGAGTAAAGAAGTGAAAATTTTTTGACACAAGACCTAGAGTAGTACCACATTTATTAATGATAAATATGAGGAACAAGTTCAACAAATTTACTTAAAATTTGTAGAAGTTGGTTTTAACACTTTGTTTTAAAAATTTTTGAAAAATCAAAATTTAATTTTAAACACTGCACTTAATGTTCTTAAGGGGGAGACGGTGGCTCAGTGGTTAGAGCGTTTGCCCGCAGACCAGATGTCAACCGGAAGCTAGAGGGTTCGCATCCCACTGAGTGCACGTCCAGGTTCCTTGGACAAGACATCTAACTCCCCGTTTCTCCCACCATTGACGCCGTTGTGGGCAGCCTGCTGCGGTGTAGGAGTGCAGCACACAAATTTCCCCAGCGAGAGATGAAAAGAGTGAGTAAAGAATAAATTAATCACTCCCTCTATACATATATATTATCTTTATATACCTCCATAGATATATAAATATGTTTAGTTTTCATGTACGTATGCACATGAAAACTGAACATATCCCAATTTGAGAATAAATCTTTTACCTGCCAGTGATGAACTGACTGCGGGTGGGGGTGCATATGGGTTGGATGTAATAATTTTCCAGCTTCACACCATCAGCAGCCAGTTTGTCCAGTGATGGAGTCTTGATGTCCGAGTTATGATAACCAATGTCATTGAAACCCTGGTCATCTGTCATGATGAATATTATGTGAGGATGTTGTGGAACAGAAGTCCTGTCCACGTAGACATGCTCAGGCTCAGTTTCCACCTGGTTGGGGTTCATCCTGTCCCAGGTCAGGTACCCGAGGCTCAGCAGGCTCATCATGGAGAATCCTGTTAGAGCACTTGTTGCCATGGTTTGAGGTTCTATCGGGGTTTTAATCTACAAATAGATTTATATTTAAGTTCAGGCTGAAAAACAATTTCTCATACAAGAAGAAAAATTAAATGCTACAACCTCGTCTTTAGTGACTCTTAACCGTCTCAGACTCTGTGTAAGAATTTGACTTTTCCTAGAGGAGTGGTTAACCCCACCCATTCACCTCACCGGCCCACTGAAATAACAGCAACTTTCAATTCACATACAGAATCATTTCATTGACATTCAGGTGTAAAAGACAAGTTCAAACTTCCTTTCTGGTCAGTTTTACTCACTTTTTCACCAACATTTTTTTTCCCTCATTTTAGCTTTTTTTGATGATTAATTTTCTTTGAAGCCTGCATGAAAAACATTTTTGTCCCCGATGATGCAATTAGCAAGGCAGCAAACTTCACCATTAATGTTAAATTTAATGGTAAAGTTTTAAATCAAATCTGACTGTGTTGACAGAGGGTCTACAGAAACACCTTCACTCACAGAAACACGTTGTGTGATGGAGATTTGAAACTCAGAGCAGTTGTGAGGCCCAGAAGCCACAAACGCAGTCTCTGTTTCATCTCTCTTCAGCACCAGGAACACTTTTGTACCTTCTATTTTATGAGTATTACATTCCTGGCGAGAGAGACAGAGCAGGCTTTCCAGACTTTTGATAACATCTTCAAAAATGTTTTGCGACTGCAGAGCTTCATTCATAATTTCTCAGTAGAGGAATTGACGAGTAGAGGAATAAAAAGGGACAGGGAAGGTCTGACGTCTGAAATTTTGCCGTCACTCTTGCAAACATGGCACTGTAGAAGCAGCACTTTGGGCCAATTCTCCTAATGAGTGGGTTTAGGAGTCAGTTAAATGTTTTGTCATAACATGACAAAAATGTCATTTGAAAAGTTAAAATGGAAAAAGTTAAACATTTATGTTTTAATTGTGCATTTTGCCTTTTTTCAGAAAACAGACTTACTTCATAGGGGATTGAAGGCATTTAGGACACTGAAAGTCTACAGGAGAGTCATCTTGAATGATATAAACAGGGAGACAACACAGCCAATAGAAATTTTCATCCACTGGTCAATTCTATATTATCATCTCTTCCAAAGTGTCATGATCCCCTTTCCTGCCGCCAGAGGGAACCCTGGATGTTCCTCATCACCCTGATTAGGGACACCTGAGATTGATACCTGATGCCACACATTTGTGGACCTTGCCATCTATTTAAGGGCAATTACCCCAGACTTCCTTGTCGGGTCATACCATCCCTTCCAGCCAGGTCTCCGTTGTTTTCTGACCAAGAACACATTGTGACAATAACCTTTTGCTATGCCACTGCAACTTTGTTTTTCTTTTCACAGTATTAATGGACTGCCAAATTTAAATAAACCGTGTTTTCAGTCCTGCAATTGGGTCCTCCTCTTTCCACCTGCATACCGCTTCATGACACAAAGAACATTTTTCATGTGCACAAGATCCCAAAATATCTTTTATTTTTTTGCACATAGAAGAAAATTTACAAGAAGAAATCCCAGGTAGATGCATCCCGCAAAAGAAATTAAAAAATGTTTAAACGAAGGGCAAAACATCTCACCTCACACGTGTTGATAGTAGGGTTCGCGGGCATGGGAGTTGTAAAGAAGCCAAAGGAAGTAAGAGTCTCTTCCAAAGGAACAGCAGCCAAGTGTGTTTGCCTCGTGGTAACAGTGACATCTCAGGAGTAGGAGCTTTTGAATTTAAGCCAGGCCAAAATCAGAAAAAAGGAGGGGGAAAGATTTTGGAGTTTTAAACCATCATGTTTATTTATGTACTTTTACTACTTGTAGAAGCAGCAGCTTAAAGATCAGAAGGAAGCATCAAAATTCCTGGCGAAATCTGAACATGGTATTTTTCATAAATGACGCATATTGGTCATTAAAACCTGGCTGAGGTGGAACGAAACAAGACAGTCAGTACAAACTTTGGCAGCTTTCGGGAAAGATGTTACTCACCTGTTTCCCAGAAGTCTGACTATTCCACTGTTCAGCAAACACCTAACCCTCTTACACATCACACAAAGCTGCAGATGGAGGGGTTAAAAGAAGTGTCCAACTGCAGATTGGTTTCTTTTTATGCCGACTTATTTCCACTTGATGTTCAACCCGTCAACAAGAATTTTATCAGCATCAATAACAAAGAAAGCCTCAAAATCCATCTCAGTGACACAAATCAATGAAACTCTTTTTTCCACAGAGATAATATTAATTTGTCTTCAGCTTAATATGGATATTTTAATTTATATTTATTTACAAATCTGCTCTATATAAGATGCCATGGTTGAGATATAGTCTTATGTTTGTGCACCCATATGAAAAACCTTTCTGCCACAGGTGAAATGTTGTAAAGATTTGAAAAAGGGACTGAAACTGGGTCTGTAGTTTGCAGCGGATGTTGTTTTTGGATGAGGAAGAGGTGCTGTTACCAAACATGGCTGTGCCCCTACATGATGAACACTGACCTCTTTCTAATCACAGCGGCCCTGCCAGTAAACGGTATATACGCTCCCCCTCAGCCTAATTTGCTAATCTGAGTGAAGCTGAATAGAAGTGTTTTTTTCAATATGTTATCCGGAGGGAGAAAATACTTCATGATATTTTGCCTGGAACCACAAACAGTATCATTTTTCAGAGTTTGTATCATGGAACGATGTGCAGATGGATAGGATAGATAGATGATAGGTCATATTAACTTTGCTTTAAAATCTTCAACTATGTTGCAGATGAGTTTTCCAATTGGTTAAAGAAATCTAAATTTTATCATTTAAGAGCGTTCTACTCAGGTTACACAAGCATTAACCACAATTAAATGTCTTTAGGTGCCCATGATCATATCTTGGTTTTCAATTTTAACCGAGTAAGAATTCTTCTTTGTGACAGCTCCAAAAACCTTACACTGTTATCAGATATAAATGCGTGAAGTTGCAAGTGAATAAGTTTTCAAGATTGAACTGCTTAACTGCTCAGAAGGTCCAATAAAATTTATGTAGGATATGGTCGGGTTGAAACTGAAGCATTTGGCAAGAAAGGCCAGACTCACCATTTCAATACAACCTAACAATAAACCTGGATGGAGTCATTAGGGAATCCATGAATGTGTACAGATGTCTGTTTAATTTTGACTGGACCTTGCTTTTTAAAATTTACTTACCTGTTGGCGCAGCAAAAATAGGCATTTAGTAATGTACTGAAAGGCTTTGACACATAACATCTACCAGGAGTTGGAGGTAAGTACCTGCAGAGTGAGCACAAATGTGAGCTTTTAAACATGTGGAAAGTAGATTTATTTCCTGTGAAAGAGACTTCCATTGAAAAGTATAACCTGTACAAAAATCCTGATTACTTTATTGCCACATGCCAAAAGAAATGTTTAACTGTCTTCTTGGGCTCTGAGATGTTTAGATGTTTAGTCTACTCAACTTCAGTTTCACTGCAATTCTTTCATAATTTGAATGACTTTTAAAATATCTTCTTTCCTCAAACATGTCTGTAATTTGCTTTAGATTTTAAATAGCCTGGGTGATGGTTAAAATTTCCAATGATTGTACAGTTTCTCATCCATGAAACCTTGGTGGTCTGGTCCATGGCAGTGACAATAAAAGCAGTCTCAGAACTTGCTCATTGGTATAAACCAGTGATAAGATGTGTGTGGCTGTTGGGAAACTCCTTGAAAATGTTTAAGCAAGCATAGAGACCATGTGGAATATTCAATGCTTTCATGATTTTTCTGATGAATGGCCTCTTTCAGCCTTTGACAGTCAGGTTGTTCTCCATGAGTTTGACCCAAGGTCTCACTCACCGTCTCTTTTACTGCTTGGCAGGCTGCCTTAGCCAGCTACCTTTAGTTTCCCAGTCCAAAAAAATCATTTCACAGTTTTATCAGCCAAGGACCAACTGAAAGTTTTGTCTCAAAAAAGTACAGTTAGTTGAAGAAAATAATAAAGCCGCACAAAAAGAGTTTGAAACTGTATTTATTAGATAAGAAAAGGCCAATTATTCTGTGATTCTTTTGAATACACCTCAATCAAGTTTAAATAATTGGCCCATTTTGATTGATAATTTCTCACATCTGGTGGGAGACGGTGGCTCAGTGGTTAGATCATTCGCCCGCGGAATGGAAGTTAACTGGAAGTTCGCGGGTTTGCATCCCACTGAGTTCACGTCTAGGGTCCTTGGAGAAGACACCTAACCCACCACTGGCACTGTCATACATGGCAGCCTGCTACGGTGAAAAACAGCACACAAATTTCCCAGTGATGGATTGCTAAAATATATATATATTTAAAAATTTAGAGAAGGACTAAAAACAATGGGAAAAGAACCTGAGGGAAATTTAAAAAGGCAGAAAAAGAAACTATCACTGAAAAATGACGAGAAATAAATACAAATTTGAATGAAAACAAAGAAAACATAGAAGTTCAAGAAAGGCCATTCAGAAAAGTTGGAACCATCTTCTTCACCATGAGTTTTATTCTCTGAACAAATGTTCTGTTTCACTGCAGATAATTGACTGTATACTTAGTAAAGCTTTCAAACATAAATAACTAGCTCGCAAATAAAAATTGAACTTTTGGTACAAATAGTTAAATTGTTTCCTATATGACTACAACTCCCATAATGCAATGGTGCGAACTTCTTCTTCTTTCTTTTTTTTTTTTTTTACTTCCGGAAGTCATAGTTTAACATGTGGGTTGTTAGTTTTAAGATTTCTGCGTATTGTGAGTCTAACTCCAACATGAATATTTTGTTTTTGGTTGCTTTCCGGGTTGTTTTTTTGTAAAGTTTTGACCATGTCTGTAAAGATAGATAATAATCAGTCGCTGAATCAACTGATCTACCGCCATTTGAAGGAGCATGGTTTTAATTCAGCTGCAGAGGAGTTCCAGAAACACATCACACAGGTCATCACACACACTCTAAACACGCATTAAACTGTAGTTATTACTAAAAACACATTTTATCTGTCTCATATTGTTCCTGCTGCAGTTTGCAATGGTAGAATAATCTGTAAATAATCTATTAAAATAATGCTCTATGGTTTAATCTAACTAATGTAATCCATTAAAACTACCTTTCTTACCCCTTAACAACCACTCCTTAATAAATCTACTTATTTGTTATTGATTTAATTCAATAGCATTAAATATAAAATAGGCAGAATGTTTGTTGGAGGCTCATATTAATAAGATTGAGATTATTAGGTTGTATTTTTAGAGTTTAGATGTTTCAAACTGAACTGTAATTCCGTCATCTTCCGCTTGTTCCGGGGTCGGGTCGCGGGGGCAACAGCCTCCAACGGGTAGCCCAGGCCTCTCTCACCCCGGCTGCATCCTCCAGCTCACCTGGAAGGATCCCAAGTCGTTCCCTGGCCAGCTGTGAGACATAGTCTCTCCAGCGGGTCCGGGGTCTGCCCCTTGGTTTCCTCTCGGTGGGACGTGCCCGAACCACCCCATCTGGCTCCTCTCGACCTGGAGGAGGAGCGGCTCGACACCGAGCTCTTCCCGGATGCCAGAACTTCTCACCCGATCTCTGAGTGGGAGCCCAGTCACCCTGCGGGGGAAGCTAATTTCGGCCGCTTGTACCCGCAATCTCATTCTTTCGGTCACCACCCACAGCTGGTGACCATAGGTGAGGGTTGGAACGTCGATCGACTTGTAAATCAAGAGCTTTGCTTTTCGGCTCAGCTCTCTCTTTACGACAACGGACTGATGCAGCGTCCTAGTTGTTGCTGATGCCGCACCGATCCGTCTGTCGATCTCCCGCTCCATCCTTCCCCCACTCGTGAACAAGACCCCGAGATACTTAAACTCTTCCACTTGGGGCAGGACCCTGTCCCTGACCCGAAGGGGACATTCCATCCTTTTCCGGGCGAGGACCATGGTCTCGGATTTGGAGAATATTCAAAAGTCATCTAGATGTTTGTAATGATCCATCAGGACATCATAGGCAGGACATCATGGGCAGGACTTTTACATCTGGATCATTTACTAAAGATGATGGATTCTAGTGAATAGCATGTTTAACACTAAGGATGTTGGGTGTGAACTCCAGATCAGTCACTGGTTTAGATCAGTAGTTAGAGGTTGTGTGTGTAAGACAGCAAAACACACTTCAGACATCAGTTTTCTTACAAATTGGGTTCTTCTGAGAGGATCAGTAAAGTTTTCTTGTCCATCTGAAAGTAAAGTTTGTCTTTCTTAATTTTGACATGTTTCAGATCAAATCTCATCTTTAACAATCACTTCCTCCTCAGAAATGAAGCTAAAGCATGCAACAAGAGGACGTGTTAGCTCAATGGTAGAACGTCCGCATTTGGACTGGGAAACGCCGGTTTGATTCCCACAGAGCCCATGCGAAAGTAGCTTTGGGGAGGACACTGAAGCCCCCATTTCTCGCACCATTGGCACTGTTGTGGTTGCCTACTGTGGTGCAATTTCCCATTTGGGGGACGAATACAGTGCATTTAAAAAAAAAAAAAACAGACTGGTGGCCTGTTCGGGGTGTACCCTGCCTCTCGCCTGAAATCAGCCGGGTTAGGCTCCGACACTCCCCGCGACCCCGTTAAGAAAAGCAGTTCAGAAGGCAAAACCAACTATTTCTAATTTGTGATGGAGTTGTTCTTAGTAGAGATCTTTTTATGCCTCGGCCTACAGAATATGGAGGAGGCATTAAGCACTCCTTTCATCTGTCCATGCATCCGTGCTTCTGTAACACTAGTTGTGAATACCATTTCTGCCAAATCACTGAAGGGCTTTTGATGAAACTGCCCACATTTACTTAATACAAACTATAAATGAACTGGTTAAGTTTTCAAGGTCTTGCAGCCAAATGTCAAGGTCACAAATTATTCTGTATGCAAAAAAAAACCCTCAAATATGTTTCAACCTAGTTATAACATAAATCTCAACAAGTTACTATTAATTAATAAAGTTGGTGGTATAGTGTTCTTACACAGCAAGAAGATAGGGATTTGAGTCTTGGAGTGGTGGTGAGGCTTGGTCTTTCTGTGTGGAGTTTGCATGTTCTCCCCATGTATGTATGGGTTTTCTCCAGGTACTCTGGTTTCCTCCCATGCTCTAAAAACATACATGTTAGGTTGATCGGGCACTATAAATTTTTAAAAATTGGAACAATTTTTCTTCTTTTTTTTTTTTTTTTTTGCTGATTAAAATCTCTTTCTTTAATAATCAGGGAGAAACAAACAATTCTTCTTCATTACTGGACATTTATAACTCCTGGTTGACGTGAGTACATTTCTTCATCTTTCTAATCAACAGGTTTTGGGTTTTTTTTTGTCTGATAACAAATTTTTTTTTCCTCGTTAGTAATTCTAAAAAGAAAAACCGAGCCAACTCCACCAAACGCTCCAAATCAAAAGAACCGAAAACTCCCACCAAAGGTATGCTTTCTTTTTTTCTTTCTTAGAGAAATTTACATCCTCTTCACTGCTTGTAAGGTTCTTGTTATTGAAGACCACTTCAGTTCTTTGATTGTTTTTGTCGTATTTTCTAGTTTACATATGTAAATGGAAAAGAGTTGAGACCTTTTTCCGGCCAATACAAACACACCTGTCACACACATTACTCTACTTTGAAAAAAAAGTTTTCGGTCTGGACATTTTCAATTTTTTCTAATGTTAACACTTTTTGTTTTTTAGCTAAAACCAAGACCCCGAGAAAAAAGACCGAAAAACCTGGAAAAAAAGTCACAACACCAAAAAAAGTGAGTCTTTTTTTTTTCATTTCTCACTGTTACAATTTTTTTAAGTTATTAGTTTTCCTACTTTTTATTTGCTCTGTTGTTTTTTTTTGGAAAATAGAAAAAAGGTGCAAATAAAGTTGCTGAAAGTGGTGTTACCACGCTGCTGCAGCCGTCAGACAGCGCTGTGCCCGCCGGTGATGATTCAGATTCTGATTGTTTGGATGTGGAGAAGTGGAAAAACCTGGTCCATCATCTGACAGGTATGAAGAAAAAGATTGTTGCTCATGTGTTAAAGTGACTGAATCCTCCCAGCTGTAAACAAGACCAAGTCGAAAGATATGCCACCGGCTGCTCTGCGTAACAAACCGATAATAATGGAGTGGTTTAGGTTGATGAGATAAGGAAAAAAACTAATTTGTTCTGTGTAACTTTAAACGTTACGTTATCGCCCGCTTATCCGGGACTAGGCCGTTGTGGAAACCCAGACGGGAAACCCAGGCTTCTCTACCCCGACTGCATCTTTCAGCTCACCTGGGAGGATCCTGAGGTGTTCCCTGTCCAGCTGAGAGACATAGTCCCTCCAGCAGGTCTGGAGTCCGCCTCTTGGTCTCCTCCCGATGGGATGTGCCTGATGGTGTTCGGGAAGCATCCTAACCAGATGCGCAAACCACCCCACCACACCTCTCGACCTGGAGGAGCAATGGCTCTACTCCAAGCTCCTCCTGGATGTTAGAGATCCTCGCTCTAGCTGAGTGAGAGCCCAGCTACCCTACAGAGGAAGATCGTTTCAGATCTTATCCACGATCTTGTTCTTTTGGTTACCACCCACAGCTGGTGACCATAGTTGAGGGTAGGAACATAGATCGACTTGTAAACCGAGAGCTTTGCATTTCAGTTCAGCATACGATCTGCTTCCTGTAAATAAACAGCATCGGTTTATTTTCTTCATGTTTCCACAGAGGAGGACTTGGCCAAAATGGAAATCATCAACGCGCTAGACTCCTCGTCACCTCCACCCAAAAAGCCGAGGGTGAGAAAACCACGAGCTAAACCTCCGGTTAAACCAAACCCTGCTGTGCCGCCGGATGGAGACACAGCTGAAAAAAGCAGCAACGCTGAGAAGAAAGAAATGGCGCCAACACCTGTAAAAGAGCCCGACGCTACAAAGATTGATTTAGAAAATAATCTAAATGTTTCTTTGTTGAACACGCCGACGCTCATCAAAGACCCTGACAGCACGGAGGGGAACACGGCCTGTTGTACACCTTCTAAAGAGACAGGACCAAGTTTAACTCCTGAAACACCCTGCGTAGAAACAGAGCAGGTTTCATCGGAGCCTAAGAAAAAAAAGAAGCACAAGAAAGATAAAAAACTAGAAGAAAATCCAAAAGAGGCAGAAAATAATGAAAAAGAGACAAACGACGTCGAGAAAATGAGTGAAAGTGAAAAACCTGCTGATGAACCTGTGGAAGAAAAAAGCATTTTGCAAGAAAAGAAATCGAAAAAAAAGAAAAAAGTAAAAACTGGAGATGAAGAAACCACATCAAAGGAGGAAGTGACTGGAGCCAATGAAAAAAATCCAGAGAAGGTGGTCGAAGAGATGGAGGAAACTAATAAACAAGTAGATGTCATGAACGACGTTGAGGTAAAGAAAGTGAAAAAGAAGAAAAAGAAAGATGCGGATCCGCTCATTGAGGAGTCGAAAGAAGACGCAACCCAAAGGCTGGAAGAAACTGTCAAAAAGAAGAAAAAGAAATCACACTCGGTGGAGAATTCTCAGATGGTGACAGAAAACATGGAGCAAAATATTCATCAGAGCGTTGAAGAAAACGAAGGGAATTCCGAATTAAGAGTCGAACCTAAAACATTACATTTCGAAGAGGAAAATTCTCAAGAGATCCCTGAAAAGAAAAAGAAGAAGAGGAAAAGGAAGAATTCTGAAGACGACCGATCAGAGGCTCAGATTTCTGACCAGATTAATAAAACAACCAGTAATTCTTCTGATGTGGAACCACCTCCTCCATCCAGTCAGGAGATGGAAAGTCCTCCAAAGAAGAAAAAGAAAAGTGAGTGAATTCTATTTGTCACAGTTTGTTTCCACAGAATGAAAGAAACAGTCTGATCTGTTCATCTAACAGTCTGACCTCACAGCATTGAGGGTTCGTTTGATCCAAAGTGGGCGGGTATAATTTGGTTTAGATAATCACAGTTTATTGGCTGGATGTTTTCTGATTGCTACAATCCTAACCTCAGGCCTCCAATCCCTGACTTTATGCCAGAGTAGATAAAGTTAAATTGAGCTGAGCTACTAAGTGGCTCAAACCTGGCTAGTAGTTTGTAGTTTAAATTTGGGAAAAGATGTCTTTTGAAACTGTTTGTCTTTTTTTTGTTTAGAGAAAAAAAAACCTGATGAGGATTCAGAAACTCCTGCAGATGCAACAGAAACACCAGACATCCCATCAACACCTGGAAACACACATAAAAAGGTGATGTGAATGCTCTTCACAGGTTCATTTCAGACGTAGACTTTGTCATAGAACCAAAACAAAGTCAACGCTAAGACATCAAACCTCCGCCTGCTCAGATCACAAACTTTAAATTATATAAACTGTATTGATCATCGTAGAAATGACTGAATGTTTTATTACAACGAGAACTTGAGAGATGCACAAATGAGCAAAGTTCAAAAGTAACAAATGTTTGTATCAAAATTTCTTCCATGGATGACGTCATGTTGATAAAAGTCTTCAAAACTCGACTGAAATGAGTTAAAACTGAACATTCAGCCACACATATGAATCTATTTCAGGCATTTAATGACTTTGATTTAATGAAAGTTTAGTCCTTATATTTTCTGTCAGTTCATTATGTTTTTTAAAGATAAAATTCAAACTGATGTTATTTTTAAACATCAACAGCATGAGGTTTTAACTGTATCAGTCACCCAAACTGATATCAGCAGCATGCTAACTTTCATCTCAAACTATGATTCATATCAAAATAACTTGTTTTTTATCCTCTTTAGAAAAAGAAGTCTTCCAAGAGCAAAGAATCGTGACGTTGGAATCACTGAACCACTCATCATTTCTCATCATGTCTTTTTAATTAGAAAAATCTAAAAGCAAATATATATTTTTTTATTTTAAGATCATCTGATTTTAAACGTAGCGTCTCAGTTTTTAATCCTTAGCATTTTAATGGCACAAGCTGTTTAAGATCAGTTTAATTTTCTGTTGAAATGGTATTTTCAATGGATGTTTTTAAGATGTTTTTTAATGCATGACTCTGGAATTTTTCTGTGAAACTCCTTCAACTGTTTAAGTGCAGGCATGGGCAAACTACGGCCTGCGGGCTACATTCGGCCCGTTAAACATTTTAATCCGGCTCGCTTAACTTGACAAAAATTAAATAAATAAATCTTGTGTTTTATTTCCCCTGCAATTCTGATGTTTTGTCACTAGATGGTGCACTCATGACAATATTAGCTTTGATGAGAAAAAAACAACACTGCTCCCATTAAAATGTGTGTGTCTTCGTGATGAGCACGCTGACAAAATAAACAGTGTGCACAGATATGGAAAGCCATGCACGTAAACAAGCGTGTTAGATGTTAAAACAAGCAAAATGTTACATCAAGCGCTTAGATTTCAAACCTAGCGCCGATAAATGGATGTTTTCAAGCGTTATCGCACAAAGATTTCAGACCTAGCGCCGCTAGATTTTAAAGTTAATCAGAATCAGAATGCTTTTATTGCCATGTCAATGAAAACATTTAGCGCATGTTTAAAATATAGCACGCCATTCTATCGGTCTAATCTAACCGTTATCAAAGCATAACATCCTCCTGTTCCAGCCCTTTTGTCAAATGTTAGATAGAACTCAATGTGGCCCGTGAACCAAAAAGTTTGCCCACTCCTGGTTTACTGAGATGATGTATGAACTTGTTTTCTTTTGTTTTTATCATAAAACATGCACATGGTGTGGGTCAAAGGACAAAAATGATGAAATGTTAATTACTTTTTTTAAATGGATTTTTTGTCAAAGTCATGCATTGTTTTAAAGGTGTGTTTGGTCAAACTTTTCTATTTGCATTTTATATCTCTTATTACTGATGAATAAATGTGGATGCTTTGGGATTTTTATACACGTATAAAACTGTCCTGAGAGTCACTGTTATTGAGGAGTGAATATTTGAATGTCCTGCGGCATTTCAGACAAAAACAGACATACAGTCTGATTAACAGTGTGTGTAGAAAGAACTCAGGGATTGAGACCTTTTCTGCAGTTTGAAACTTTACTGTCACTTACAGTAAAAAATTGTGAATAAGTGCAAGGTTTTTTTTTCCCCGCAAAAATGAGCAAATAGATAAAAAAATGTTCTGTTGTCTTCTGTTTATCTCGGGCTTAGAAGGGTAACAGCTTCAGATGGGAAACCCAGGCTTCCCTCCCCCGGCTGCATCCTCCAGCTCACCCGGGAGGATCCCGAGGTGTTTCCTGTCCAGCTGTGAGACATTACCTCTCCAGCAAGTCCGGGGTCTGCCTCTAGGTCCACACCCAGTTGGATGTGCCCGATACACCTCACCAGCGAGACATTCGTGAGGCATCTGCTTCAGGTGCCCGTACTACCCCATCTGGCTTCTCTCGACCCGGAGGAGCAGCAGCTGTACTTCGAGATGCTCCCAGATGCCAGAGGTTAAGAAAAGTTTAGGATTATAAAAATATTGACTTCTGCACTAAATACAATTTGGCCAGCTGGTTCGGGTAACGTGCTTTTAAGGTGCTTGATTGCCAAAATAGAAATTTTAATTAATTCAAAGAAAACAAAGTTGAAAATCATATTATATATATATATATATATATTTTTTTTACAATTACTGCTCAAAATAAAGTTAGAGATCAGATTTATTAGGCTAGGTGGAATTTATAATACATGAGAAATAAACTAGATTCCAAAACATCAAACATTCCCATTAATAGGGAATGTGTAATGCTAATTATAAATAAATTAATAAGTGCTGAAAGTTTTCATAATCATATCTTAATTAAAAATGTCCCAATTAAATGTTGAAGAACTTGTTATTAAAATTTACTATCAGTTCAAATTGGTTGCATTTTCTATTCTTGTCCACAAGAGGGCGCCTTCATTTAGAGCAATGAAATTTTGTTTATTTAAACCTAAGTAAAAAAAAACAAGATGAAGATTTGTTTTATATTTTGAACGTTACAGAATAATCAAAACATGTATTTTTTATTATCAAAACCTCAATTATAATTGCTTTAGCGTTTGGTTTTGTTTACTTTGTCAGGTTTAAAGAAAAAGTGGTGGTGTGTTCTTCATTTGTCCACAGGAGGACGCTGCTGCATCGGATTATTAACTACCAATATTGTTGAGTTATTTACAATAACAATCAGATTTGAAATAATTCACTAGCGTTTAAGATATTAAACGAAACATTTTTATTTAAGTTTTTATTTTGAGAAAAGTTTTGTCATTTACTAAAAAAGTTCAACAAAAAGGGTTCTACATCTGTCCACAAGAGGCGCTGCTTCATTAAATTCTTATTTTTTCTACAATTTAATGCGATATTTACAATAAAGTTTGGAAATTATTCACTAAAGCTCAAGATTTGAAAAAATATTTTAAAATGTTTTTTTTGTGTGTAAAAATTATTTTAAAAAAATAATATTATACTGGTTGCGTTCGAGTTAAGCCCACAGGAGGGCGCTGCTGCAGATTATTATTAACCTCTTCACATTTAATTGAGTTACTTACAGTAAAGATAAAATTTTAAATTATTCACCAACGTTCAAAATGTAAAAAAAAAATTAAACCACGTATATAAATATATGTGTATATGTACAGAAACAATTTTCTTAATTTACTTTAAAAAAGAAAACAAATTGTTGCATTCTATATGTGTCCACAAGAGAGCGCGCCTGCATTGAATTTCTACCCATTCCACATTTTAACAAGTTTTAAAAATAAAGTTAAGATTTGAAAATATTCACCAACGTTAAACGTTTTAAACAAAACATTTTAACCTAATTATGTCGTTTTCTCTTTTTTTTTTGTAAAAACGGTTTTCTTTTTCCTTCATTTACTAAAAAAAAAAAAAAAAAAAAAACACCTTGCGTTCTCCATGTGTCCACATGAGGGCGCTCCTGCCTCCCTGTTAAAAAAAAAAAAAAAAAAAAAACAGCGAAGAAGAGTTCATGTAGCTAGTCTTTGTTTTTGTTTGTTTGTTTACAAAGTATTAAAATAAAATGTGGAAAATAAGAAAGGTTCGTCATAAATCTATTTGTCAGCTCGACTGTTTGGGGGATTTACGCCTGAGGAGGAGAGAACAGGAGAGAGGTGAACACCGATAAAAACGTCACCTTTAAAACATGTTTACATTTAAAAAAGAAATCTGACTCCATTTTTATTTGCTAAAAAATGATACATTCTAAGTGAAAAAGACTGTTTCTACGTTTATTAACTGGTTTATTTCTGCTTTAATTAATCAAGCCTTATTTTTTAGATTTATTTAAAATGGTGTTAATTTAAACAAAGTTTTCATTTCATTTGCAAAGCTTAAAATCACAGTTTTACACAATAAACATAACAAAATACACTAATATCCTGTTTAACATGAGATCAGCTATAAAATGTTTGATCACAAAATACTTCAAACTCAGATCATTCTTTTCCTTAGAACCTCCTTCTCAGTGGAAAAAACGAAAAAAAATCTATTCATAAACTAAGCTTTTTTTATCTTTATCTTTGAGTCAAGAAAAGCCAGATGGGGTGGTTTGGGCTTCTGGTTAGGATGCCTCCTGAAGGACTCACTGGTGAGGTGTTTCAAGTATGTACCGCCAGAAGTAGACCTAGTGTTAGACCACAGACCAGCTGGAGAAACTGTCTCACAGCTGAATAGGGAACACCTTGGGATTCTCCCAGGTGAGCTGGAGGATGCAGCCAGGGTGAAAGAAACCTGGATTTCTTTTGTGAGGCTGTTATCCCTACGACCTGGGCCTCGATAAGCAGAAGACAATATAATTATTTTTGCTTTAAAATCCTTCTTTTTTTTTTTTAAGGCAGATAAACGTGTGCGTCTGCATGTGGATTTCAGACCAATTTCAAAAGCATTCTGATTAAAATGTGTGGTTGTTTTTCAGCATTAAGACAAGCTCGTAAAGACAAACAACTTATCAGCAAGAGACTTTTGATAGAAGATGAGGAACATACAGTGGACACATCTGGAGAATCTCATGTATAAGCCACCATTCCGTTTGGTAGTTCAATAAAATACCAAATCTAACTGACCTGGTTGGTTTTTTTTTCTCTTTTAGGATGTTGTTGAGTTGATTCACAAACTCAAACACGGTGGACCAGAGAAGGAAACCCATCTGAGAAGTTTAGTTAAAGCCTTGCGTCACCCATCAGCTCAGCTTGCCTTTGTCAAGTATAACTTTTTTAATTCACATCTTTAAGTTTAACGCTGGTGGAGATTTTTCTTTACATTTTTGTGAACTTTTCTTCTCTCAGGCAGGAAAACAGTGTGAATTTACTGGTTGGACTTCTCACCGGTTCTAACGCTCAGTGCCGTCTGCAGGCCGGTCGTTGTCTCCATGAGCTCTCTCACTCCCACGCCAATGTGGCATCTGCCTGTGTGCCCGCCACCACATACCTGCTCACCTTCCTATCCGGACAGAGTACCAAGTTCACTGTAGGTCATCTTTCAGATGAAACTGTGAGTGTGCGTGGCATCTTTTAACATGCAGTATTTCTACAGGAGCTGTGTCTCTACACACTTGGTAACATGTGTCCAGACAGTCCGGTTGTAAAAGAGAAACTTCTGGCTCAGGGAATCATTCCAGCTCTCGCAAACTGCTTTGAGGTAATATTTTCACATTTACTTAAAGGAAAAAAAGACGTTAATGAACCTAGATAATATTTCGGACACTTGATGCACACGACCAATCAGAAATGATGATCTAATTTACACTGTGAGACGTAGTCTCTCCAGCGGGCCCGGGGTTTACCTCTTGGTCTTCCACCGGTTAGCTTATGCAGCTGAAAATCTGACCGCCAAGGTCCCTGTCGTTGGCTGCCATCCATCTCCTCCTTCACCCGACCCCTATGGCCCCTCCTGCAGGTGGTGAGTCCACTGGAAAGGTGGCCCATGTCCAGTGTTCGGGCTAAGCCCAGCCAGGCCCCATGGGTAAAAGCCCGGCTACCAGGCGCTTGCTCTCGTGCCCCACCCTCAAGCTTGGCTCCAAAGGGGGGCCCTGGTGACCTGCGTCCGGGCAAGGGCAACTTGGCCATGCTTGATCGCTTCATAGGGGTGTTTGAGCCACGCTTTGTCTGGCCCCTCACCTAGGATCTGTTTGCCTTGGGTGACAATGCCCCTGGTAGGGCATAGCTGCTAGTATCATTGGGGCACGCAAACCCCTCCACCACGATAAGGTGGCGGCTCAAGGAGGAGCCCTTCTCATTTTAAGTACTCACAGAATTTTTTTTTTTTGCACAGATATAATTTTTTTCCCCAGACTGATCAAACCCACTATTTCCCACAGAGTCAGAGACACAACCTGGCTGTAGTGGAAGCCGTCGCTTTCACCCTCTCACAGCTTCTCCAAACCGAAGACGCAGCTGAAAACATAATCCCGTAAGCATGAGACCCATCTATAAAATATTCCATCTTAAAAAAATGGTTGTCATGCTCTGTCTTTGCAGGATGGTTCTGGCCTCTAGTTTACCTTCACACTTGCTGTCCGTGTTGAAACCTGACTCTGAGTTTGAACTCGGTCCTGCTATTGAGTGTGGGTGGTGTCTGCATTACTTGATCTCCAGGTAATGTTTACGAATATAATCAAAAATCATTTTATTGTATCGAATCATTTCTATTTGGTTGAGATTGCTGTTGTTTTACAGCATTACGGATCACAGTTTACTATTGAGGCATGGAGCGCTGTCGCAGTGCAGCTCACTGTTACTGTCCCTAACAGATGCTGTGACTGAAGGAAATAACGAAGAAGGAATTGATTTGGTACAAAATGACACTTTATAAAGAAATGACATACACATTTCTAATTATGTTTCATTCTTGAATCACTGTTTATTTCATTTGTGATTTTGGCAGACAAAACATTAAATTTTTTATATGTAAAAAAACTTATCAAACGTTTGAATTTGGTATTAAATTATGACAGGTCACGTAAAAAATGAAATCTCTTTTTTTTCTGCAGCTCGTTTGTCCTCTGCTGAGGTGTGTTGGAAACCTGGTGACATCTTGTCCATCAGATGAGCTCAGTTCTCAAGTGGGTGGTGTTCGTTTTGTGGTGGGTTTGTTTACGATTGTTCAAACCTACCTGCACACCCGGCCGGCCATCGTCAAGGAGACAGCATGGGTCCTCAACAACTTCACAGGTCTGAGCCTCATATGAGCTGCTTTACAGTCTTAAAACTTTCACTATTGTGGTAAAACTTTCCATTTTTTTTTACTTTTAAAATAACTTTAAATGTGCAATTTAAATGAATGGTTTTTGGAGGATTTTTTTTCTAAAATTGATTTGATTTTTGTGTTTTTTTTCTAAAGTTCTTTTCACCTTCTGTCCAGCTCACTCCACAGACTTCTGCTCGGCTATCTTAGATTTGAACTTGGTTCCAGGATTAATCCAGCTTCTCCCTTTTTCTCAAGGCATCAATACTATAGTGAGTTTAAACTGAAGACAAACACCTGATATGATGCATTTTCAGGTTTTTTTATTGCTTTTATAGAACACATTAAACCATTAATCTAAAACAGAAAATGTTTACAGTTTTAAGCAGAAATAGAATTAAGTATTAAAAGGTACTTTTTTTTATCAACATAATAAATAAATCCATCGTACTGTAGGTTTTTTGCAGCGTCAGAATCAACTAAGACGCTGCATCGATCAGTCGTGGTAAAGAGCTGAGCCGAAAAGCAAAGCTCTCGACTTACAAGTCGATCTACGTTCCCACCCTCACCTATGGTCACCAGCTGTGGGTGACCATAGGTGCCGAAATAAGTTTCCTCCGCAGGGTAGCTGGGCTCTCACTCAGAGATCGGGTGAGGAGCTCTGCCATTCGGGATGGACACAGTGTCGAACCGCTCTTCCTCCAAGTTTAGAGAAGCCAGATGGGGTGGTTAGGGCATCTGGTCAGGATGCCTCCCGAGCGCCTCGCCACTGAGGTGTTTCGGGTACAGTATATTCCACCTGGAGGAGACCAAGAGGCAGACCCCGCTGGAGAGACTATGTCTCACAGCTGGCTGGGGAACGACTCGGGATCCTTCCGGGTGAGCTGGAGGATGCAGCCGGGGTGAGAGAAGCCTGGGCTTCCAATCTGAGGCTGTTGCCCCCTGAATCTGGCCCCGGATAAGCGGAAGATGACAGAACAAAACTGTAGTTTTAAAAAAAATTATTCAAATTTTTTATTCTTCTGGACGTCAAAATTCCAGTTCTTTGCAATTAACTAATCACAGGTGTTTTTATTGTGATATCAATTCAATATTAACTCATCATTTTGACGTACTGGTAGGTTTTGGGGTTTTTTTCATTATTTTTTTCTCTCTCTCTTAGAGCCTCAGAATTTTGGCAAACATCGCACACAAGAAAAAGACGTTCAGTGTGAAGTTGGCGCAGCTCGGCTTGTTGTCAGCCATCGTCGGGACACTAAAAATGGCAGATCAGGAAATTGTGGCGCTGAGTCTGGATGTTTTGCTGATGTTGGTGATCAGTTGTTCACAAGTAGGAGAAGCCATGAAGATATGAAGCATTCTTTAATCTTTTAACTCTTGTATCTTGCTGTTGGATGATAATCATAAGGATTTTTTTTCTTCTCAGGTATTGGATGAATTTGTGAAACAAGGTGGACTTTCACTCTTGGAAGCAATTCAATACAACAGTGAAGGAGAAATGAGACGCAGAGCATCGTATCTACTGGAACAGTACTTCAGACCCTCCAACTGCACATAAAAAAACTTTTTTTTGTGCTAGCAAAATAATAAGGTTTTGTCTGTCACCGTTCATTCAGTCCTTTCTTGTAACAGTTTGAGATACACCATCTACACCATAATAATATTGGTGTAGATTCTTAGTCATCTAGCTTATGATGAAAAAGAAAAATGTTAAAAAAATTTGAACATTTTTTTTGTCACCATAGAAAAAGCTTCCATCTGGAAATCATCCTGCAGATTGAAAATGATTTCCAGATGGAAGTCGAAATGTCTCGATCACCGAGTACAATGTCCAAAAAACAAATTTGAAGCCTGTTTTACGATGGATCCCTCCTTGATGAGTGAGGAATTACATGGACTCATCTGCAATGAAATTAAAGCGATATGAAAGACGATATTTATATTTTAATTTAGTCCATTTTAAAGCATCTATTTATTACTGACAGGGTCTGTTTTTAGGATGACAATGACGATGTATTTAATTAAAATATGTGTTGATTAGTTTTTTAGAAGATTTCTTTTCCAGTAGAATTTTGCTAAATATGTCTTTTTTAAACAAATAAATGGATTTTTTTTATTACATTTGTATTAAAGTTCTTAAACTTTTTAAAACTTTCGTTTATGCATCCTTTCATTTACCTTCTGAA
The DNA here is from genome assembly GCA_902685375.1 of Neostethus bicornis. Classification (NCBI taxonomy): domain Eukaryota; kingdom Metazoa; phylum Chordata; class Actinopteri; order Atheriniformes; family Phallostethidae; genus Neostethus; species Neostethus bicornis. The sequence goes on from LR738561.1 coordinate 12,775,605, forward strand.
CTGTTTAAGTTAGGGTCACGGGGAGTGCTGGAGCCTACGTTCACGAGGCAGGGTACACCCTAAAGAAGTCACAAGTGTTGTGGCGCCAGTTTTTTTTAATTAACTATGAGGGTTATTGGTTCACATAAGCTGATAGAAAATAAAGAACAAGATCGTGTCACTTTCAAAGTGATTTATAAGATTTATGATCACTTTTACATTGTAGTCAATGAAAGATGAGGTGAGTGTACAGTCGAACCCAAAAATTATTCATATCAATGGCAAATTTTGACTTGATTACTTTTAATACAGAAGAAGTCAAAGAAGTTTGTCTAAACTTTATTTTGCATTTGATTTAAAGTGAATCTACTTAAAAAGAAATAAAATAGCAGGATGTGAAAAGTTGCAAAAAAAAAAAATGCTTTTGTTCTTTAAAATAAACTGGAAAATAAAAAGCGAGAAGGAAAGGATTTACTTTGAAAAAGCAAACAATAAAACTTGAGTTTTTTTTCCCACAGTAATTTTTTAACATCTTCTATTTTGGAAGAAATTTGTTATTTTCAGGTAAAACAACAACAAAAAAAATCAGATTAAACAAAAATTGGGCAGTAGCCTCGCAGCAAGATGGCCGTGGGTTCGAATCCCGGGTAGGGTCGAGGCAAGGAACACTGCCCTTTCTTTGTGTAGTTTGCATGTTCTCCCTGTGTATGTGTGGGTTTACTCCAGGTACTCCGGTTTCCTCCCACCCTCCAAAAACATGCACGTTAGGTTTATTGGCCACTACATGATTGCCTTTAGGAGTGACTGTGTGTGTGTGTGTGTGTGTGTGTGTGTGTGTGTGTGTGTGTGTGTATGGTTGTATGTGTGCGTCCCTGCGACAGATTGGCGACCTGTTGGGGGTGTACCCTGCCCCTTGCCTCGAATCAGCCGGGAGGGGCTTCAGCACCCCGCCCCTAAGAAATAGACGGTTAAGAAGGTGACTAACTAAACAAAAATTTGAAGTCAACTCAGGACATAGCTGTAGAGTTTTATATTCAGTAATGTGACTACCCCCTCTATAGGTAGTTTGGGGTCAGAATTAGGACCTTTTAGATTTGATCTCATGTTCAGAGTAAATCTGTGCGCCTTACAGTCAGTAAATATCCTTGGAGAAGCTCCAAAAAAGGTCATTGATGATGAGGATCTGATGCTGCAATCACCATGTGGAAAAAGTATGTTTTCTATCTTGAAAAAAATTCTATAAATTTCTTCTCATTTATGCAGAAATAAAAATGTAATCAACTTTTTAATCTGTTATTACTTGATAATAAAACTTGTAAACCAGTCCACATTGTCAGCTTCCTTTTGTGACCCTCTGTTATTTCGTAATCATTAGCTCCTCCTCTGAACAGAGAGAAAAAAAAGAAGTGAATCTCAAATTTCCACACATTTCCTTCCCGTTATCTTCCACTCTGCTTCCCTGCATAAACTTTCTGGTGAGTTTTTTTCATCTTTTTAACACTAAAACAGACTGTTTTCCTTTAATAAACCCAGATTTTCTTTACAGTACATATCAAACTTCTTTCTGCTTCATCTCATCTGCTGGATTTCAAAATGATGTTTACTGAGAATAACAGGACATGCTTTTAGTTCCTGGGTTTTTTTTTTCTTCCAGCTGCAGTCGAACACAATGGAGGACACAGAATCTACAAGCAGAGAGAGAACAGCTGGGAAATGTAGGGATCAGGACAGAGAAGATAAATTGGTCATGACAAACAAGCCTCTTCATCGCTTCATTAATAAAGAACCCAGAGTTCTTGGGGTAACAAACATCTAGTTGGTAAAAACACATCTGTATGATGAATGATCATCAGAATGTGTCTCATTTTTTCCTTCCAGATTGTCCTTGTGATTTTTGGCTGTGCTGAGCTGATGATGGGATTAGTGTTTGTCAATGATGAAATAAAAGTTGCCAACAAATTCTACGTCCCTTTCTGGCAGGGAGTTCTGGTATTAAAAAAATCCCCTTCTGTTTGATGCCAATTGTAACATTCAGGAGAAAAGAAAGATGTTTAGAGATAAAGTACTTCTGGTTCTGCTGGTTAGTGTCATAAAAAAAACTGTTGATTCATCTTTATTTACAGTTTCTAATCTCTGGGATCGTAGCAATCAGGACTGAATTACATCCATCGAAAAAGATGGTGAGTTTACTGCTTTTATTTGTACGTTGAAGCAAATAATAGTGATATCGTGACTGGATTCTTGTGAATTCTTCTTTTAAAAAAATTACTGCTTTAAAACTGTCTTCTTTAGTTATTTGTTGTGCAAAGTGAAGAAATAAGTGAACTGAATTTTGAAAAAAAAAATGACATAAAGAAACTGTAGACCAAAAATGATATCAATCCTTCTTGAAAAAGATTATCTAAGTCAGCAGCCTGTGTAATAAGTGTGTAACACAATCAGAAACAAGTACAATGACTTTTTTTTTATTTCATAAATTGTATTATATTAAATATCGACCTGTTCGGGGTGTACCCTGCCCCTTGCCTTGAACAAGCCAGGATGGGCTCCGGCAACCAGCGCAACCCCGAAAGGGATAGACGGTGAAGAAGGTGTCTGATTGACTGTGATTTTATGTTAAATAGTCATCTCTGATTCTTCAAGAAGACATCACAGCAGTATAGAAAACATTACTTGCTGTGGCGACCCCTGAAAGGAAAACCAATAGTAGGAAAAGAGGTTAAACTATGGCACAAAGAAGGTGGTGCAGTGGTTAGCATTGTGATCTCGCATTAAGAACGTCGGGGCTTTGAGGCTCGGGTCTCCGAAGCCAGAATCTTTGGTTTGCATGTTCTCCCTCTGTTTGTGTGAGTTTTCTACATTTCTCCAGTTTCCTTCCACTTTCCAAAAACATGCATGTTGGGTTGATTGGTCACTGAGAAAATTTCCATAGAAATGAGAGTGCGTGTGAATGGTTTTCTCCCACAACAGACTGCCGACTTTTTCAAGGTGTACCCTACCTCTGGCCTGTAACCAACTGGGATAGGCTCCGGCACCCCAACAGGGATAAGCGGTTTACAAATGAATCAATATATTTAGTAGAAAAAATGACTTACAAACAATTAGTCTGACATACTTAGTAAAGAGTCCATTTTGGTCTGAAGTGAACAAGTACATGCACGGTTGCCAGGGGACACCAGCCCCAAAGAAGCCGAGAAAGACCGAGTTGGATCCTCACGCTTGTGTCCTATTCAAGGTGTTGGATTGTTAGCGTTGAAAGAGTTTCCAAACCAGCTTCATTTTGTTATTTTTTCTTGTCTTTTTTAAACACAGTCATAAAAACGAAGTTCAAACGATCACAATATCATCATACTTCAGTCAGTCAGCTTCTTAACCGTCTATTCTTTTCGGAGTTGCTGGAGCCCATGCCAGCTCATTCAAGGCGAGGGGCAGGGTGCACCCCAAACAGGTCGCCAGTCTGTCATTAGCTCACACACATACAACCACATTCCTAGGGGCAATTTGGCACCGGCCAATCAGAATCAGAATGCTTTTATTGCCATGTCAGTGAAAAACATCAGAGACTAGGAACTTGTTCTGGTACTGGTGTGCAAACATATAAAATAAAAATAATAAAAATAAAATAAATAAAAATAATAATAATTTTTACAAAACTAAGAGTGCTCAGAAGAAAAAGAAAAGTAGTGCAATGTCATAGAAAATAATAGAAAATAATAAAGATAGTGAAGTGACAAGAGGGAGGTGACTAAGAGATGTGGGGATCCAGGTTATAAAGAGTTCATAAGTCCAACGGCAGAAGGGAAGAAGCTGTTTTTGTGGCGGGACGTTCTGGTCCGAATGGACCGGAGCCTCCTGCCCGAGGGGAGTCGCTCAAAAAGTCCATGTCCAGGGTGGGAAGGGTCAGCTGCTATCCGACCTGCACGCCTCCGAGTCCTGGAGACGTACAGGTCTTCGAGAGATGGAAGGCTGCAGCCGATCACCTTCTCTGCGGAGCGCACAATGCGCTGCAGTCTGTGTTTGTTCCTGACTGTGGCTCCAGCGTACCACACGGTGATGGAGGAGGTGAGGACAGACTCGATGATGGCTCTGTAAAACTGCACCAACATCTGGGCGGGCAGCTTGGCTTTCTTCAACTGCCGCAGAAAGTACATCCTCTGCTGGGCCTTTTTGATCAGGGAGCTGATGGATGGCTCCCACTTTAGGTCCTGTGTGATGGTAGTGCCGAGGAAGCGGAAAGAGTCTACAGTGGTGATGGAGAAGTCTGTCAGTGCAAGGGGGGTAATGGGAGCTGTGACTTTCCTAAAGTCCACGATCATCTCCACTGTCTTCTGAGCGTTGAGCTCCAGGCTGTTGTTGCTGCACCAGGACACCAGCCGGTCTACCTCCATCCTGTAGGCCGACTCATCGCCATCAGAGATGAGCCCAATGAGTGTGGTGTCATCTGCAAACTTGATCAGTTTGACAGAGTCATGGCTGGAAGTGCAGGAGTTGGTGTACAGGGAGAAGAGCAGGGGAGAGAGGACACAGCCCTTTGGAGATCCTGTGTTGATAGTCCGAGAGGTGGAGACATTCTTCCCCAGCCGCACGCACTGCCTCCGGTCTGTTAGGAAGTCAGTAATCCACCTGCAAGTGGAGTCAGGCACGTTGAGCTGAGAGAGCTTGTCCTGAAGCAGGGTAGGGAGGATGGTGTTGAATGCAGAGCTGAAGTCCACAAACAGGATCCTGGCATAGGTTCCCGGGGAGTCCAGGTGCTGCAGGGTGAAGTGGAGGGCCAGGTTGATAGCGTCGTCTACAGACCTGTTGGCTCTGTAGGCAAACTGCAGAGGGTCCAGGGAGGGAGAGGTGAAGTGCTTGAGATGAGGGAGGACCAGGCGTTCGAATGACTTCATGACTACAGACGTAAGTGCCACAGGCCTGTAGTCATTTAGTCCAGTGATACGGGGCTTCTTGGGAACAGGAACGATGGTGGACCGCTTGAAGCAGGCTGGAACGTGGCATGTCTTCAGCGAGGTGTTGAAAATGTCTGTGAAAACTGGAGACAGCTCCTCAGCACAGTGTTTCAGGGTGGCCGGGGGGACACCATCTGGGCCCGAAGCTTTCCGAGGGTTTTGCTTGCGGAAGAGCTTGAGCACATCCTGTTTTGTCACCAAGAAAGCAGTGGAGGGGGAGGGCTGGTCAGCTGGAGTGACCTCTGTTGTTAATTGGGTGGGGGATGGGAGTGGCTTCAAAGTGTCTGAAGGTTGTTGATCAGTGAGGGGGGAGGAGAGTGAGACATCAAACCTGGCATAGAAGGTGTTGAGTTTCTCTGCCAGTTGTAAGTCATCAGCAGCATGTGGGTCTTTCGGCTTATAGTTTGTAATTTGCCGAAGTGATCTCCAGACAGAGGCGGTGTCATTGACAGAGAATTGCTCCTTCAGACGTTTATTGTACCTGGATCTCGCCTGCTGTACCTCTCTCGAGAACCGGTACTTAGCGCCTTTGTAGCTCTCTCTGTCATTGGCTCTGTGAGCTGCTTCCTTTTCCCTCCTGATCTGTCTTAGTCTGGGTGTGAACCAGGGTTTGTCGTTGTTAAATCTTACCCTGGTTTTTGATGGAATGATGCTGTCCTCACAGAAACGTATGTATGACGTCACTGTGTCTGTGTAGTCATCCAGACTATCTGTGGCAGCTCTAAACACACCCCAGTCTGTTGTGTCCAGACACATACGAAGCTCGTCCACAGCTTCGCTGGTCCACTTCTTGGAAGTCCTCACTGCAGGTTTAGAAAGCTTCAACTTCTGCCTGTATGCCGGGATGAGGTGAACCATGTCGTGATCAGAGAAGCCCAGAGCAGCTCGAGAAACAGCCTTGTAGGCTTTACTGGCTGTAGTGTAGCAGTGATCCAATGTGTTCTTTTCCCTGGTTGGGCAGTTTACAAACTGTCTGTACTTTGGGAGTTCCTGGCTCAGATTTCCCTTGTTAAAATCCCCAAGGATAATAACTAGAGAGTCCGGGAAGTTTTGCTCCACACACAGAATTTGGTCCGCGCGCGCGCGTTGGGCCTCGTGCACGTTTGCGCATGGCGGAATGTAAACAGCAGCCAGAATGAATGAAGCAAACTCCCGTGGAGAATAAAATGGTCTACAGTTTATAAAGAAGTATTCCAGAACCGGAGAGCAAAGCTGGGAGATCACAGACACATCCAAACACCAGGAGTGGTTGATGTAGAAACAGAGCCCTCCACCTTTTGTTTTTCCACCGGAGAAATCCCTCTGTCTGTCAGCGCGGAAGAGCTGAAATCCCTCCAGCTGAAGCGCGCAGTCCGGGATCTGCTCGTTGAGCCATGTCTCCGTGAAGCATAGAACACAAGAGGAAGAGAAGTCCCTGTTTCGTCGCATTAGCAGCGCTAGCTCGTCCATCTTGTTGGTAAGTGAGCGGACATTGGAGAGAAAAAGGCTCGGCAAAGGCGTACGCGAGCCACGTCTGCGGAGACGAAGGAGGACTCCCGCACGCTTTCCTCTCTTCCGGCCTTTCACTTTTTTAGCCAATATTTGGACTAAATCTGCCGCAACCGCTAAAAAAACTGGTAGTAGGTCCGTGGGGGTCATAGTCCTGAGATTTAAGAGCTCTTCACGAGTGTAAGAGCACGCTGATACACCATTTACCAACAAAAACAGAGAAAAAAGGTTGCACAGAAGTACCGAGGCAGCCATGTTGGACGGCGCCATCTTGAACCTAGCATGCATGTTTTTGGAGGTTGGGAGGAAATCAGAGTATCCAGAGAAAACTCAAGCATGCACGGGGGAAACATGCAAACTCCACACAGAAAGGCCAGTTTTCCAAGCCCTACCCGGGACCAGAACCCATGACTTTCTTGCTGTGAGCCCACTGTGGTAATCACTTTGCCACCGTGTGTCTATAAATTATTCTGAGATTTTTTCGGTTCTGTTATCAAGTAGTTTTACTGAAGATGGTTGTACTGATTTTTGTGTGTGTTTATGTGGGTACAGTTTTTGTCATGAACGCATCACGTTTTTGGTATGTAGTGTCTGGGACTGCAGATATCTGCAAATTAACTTCAGAAATGTTTCTGTTATCATTGATCAAATGGAAACATTTACATTTTAATTCTATTTTAATTCTATCTTTTTAAATGTTAACCAAAATGTTTCTGATGGATTGAATTAAATGCAAAAGATAAATCAACTCAAGAACATTTCAAAAAGATTTAGTTTTTTTTTTTTTTACTCTAAACTTTCTACGTTTTGTTAGGTGACCTCACTAATGAGGGCAGCGGAGCTTGACATGTTCTCTGGTTTTATGTGAAATCTGAGCTTTGCGTGAACTTTAAAAAGAACTTTCACTCCTTTGGGAAGATTTAAAAATATATCAGATCTTTTCTGCCCTCTAGAAGGATGGATTCCAAATTGTTTACAACACACAGATAATCCTTCCCAAAATTCCTGGCAGCAATTTGTGAAACTTGTTTTTTTTTTTTTTTCATGGTACTGACTGGAATGCCAGAGAAGCACAGTCACAAAACTTGTACTTTTATGGGATTTTTTTTGCAGCGGCTGACAAACAGAAATTAGATTGATTTGGTTCTGCAGCATCTGGTTGCCATTTGCCTTTTTTTTTTCTTTTTCCCCACATTTTCTTTTCAATTTAACTTTTACTTCTACTATCAAACGTCACGCTACAGATTCATTTGAGTCAACAGGGCACAGCAGTACTATTGTGCTTCTTTTTTTTTTACCTGCTGGAGGTGTATTCGGTCAGCAGATAAAGTGGTCGGACATCACACTAAACAATATGTTAATTCATTTTCTGAACTAAAACTGTTTAGTTTGGACGCATGCCCCGCAAATTGTGCACTATGACAGATATAAGTCTTTTTAAAAGGTGTACCGTTGCCTTCTGCTTATCCGGGGCCGGGTTGTAGTGGCAACAGCCTCAAATGGAACACCAGGCTTCTCTCACCCCAGCTGCATCCTTCAGCTCACCCAGGAGGATCCTGTGGTGTTCCCTGTCCAGCTGTGAGACATACTGTAGTCTCTCCAGCAGTTACAGGGTCTGCCTCTTGGTCTCCTCCCAGTGGTGCGTGCCCAAAGCACCTCACCAGCGAGGCATTCGGGAGGCATTCTAACCAGATGCCCGAGCCACCCCATCTGACTTCTCTCAACCCATAGGACTGACAGCTCTACTCCGAGCTCCTCCCAGATGGTAGAACTCATCCCTCTATCTCTGAGTGAGAGCCCAGCCACCCTGCAGAGTAAGCAGGGTGGCTGGCCTCGTATCCGCGATCTCATTCTTTTAGTCACCAACCACAGCTGGTGATCATAGGTGAGGGTAGGAACGTAGATTGAATGGTAAATCGAGAGCTTTGATTTTTGGCTCGGCTCTTTCTTCACCACCACGACAAACTGATGCAACATCTTAATTGTTGTAGACGCCACACCAATCCGAATGTCGATATCCCGCTCCATCCTTTCCCCAGCTACTTAGACTCCTCCACCTCATTCCTGACCCGCAGGGCGCATTTCTTCTTTGACTGGACTCTGCTGTGGGTGCTTCATATAACATGCTAATTGTGTACACGTCATATTTAGGAACAACTTTCCAAGGAACGATAGTGAAATCTTTTCACACTTCTTTACAGACTTTTTTTCTGATGTTTGTTCATTGTCAGTAAAGTTTATTCATCCTTTGCAGGTAACTGTGTCTTTGGCCATGAACGTGGTTTCCATCCTGGGAATTTTGGTCTCCATCGGCTTCAGGATCAATTCTTTTATCTCTAGTATCGACTTTCAATATAGGTGTCGCAGGAGGATGGCAGGTAGAAAATGCGAAGACGTGGCGGTGAGTGCTGCTTGGACTTGTTTTAACAAATCAAATGAATCAATCAAAACTAAGAGCTGAGTGTCTTTCTCTGTCTGTTCCAGGTTCAGATTTTATGTACAGAGTCCATATTGTTCATATCTTCCTTATCAGTTTTGGGAATTCTCATCTTCATGTGTATTTTTGCCCGTTTTGCCCTGAAATCAACAAATACTCAGGTAAAGATTTTCTTTTATTTTTTTAAAAACACGGATGAAAAATTGTTAGCTCGATAAAATTACATGTGAAAAAAATACTTTTACGTTTTCTTTTATTTTGATCTGTTTTTTTTTCTAATTTTGAGTTCTCTTTGGTTGTTTTTGCCTGGTTGGTGTAATTTTATTTATTTATTTCAATTTTTCAATTCAATTTATTTATTCAGAAAAAAAAACATAACTTTTATGCATTAATTAATTTGCTTTAATTTTTGACATAATGAATTCCCCCCTCCTCTTGCTCCTTGCTTAATCCCACTGCCTTCAAGCGTACATGACACAGCTTAAATCTTTTTTAGGCTGGAAACAAAGTGGAAAAAGTGGAAATTGTAAATTGTAAACCTTCCTGCTTATGTTAAAATGTGGGCATTCGGAGAACAAAAATTGTGGCCAAGAACAATCTGGCATCCGAATAGTTTCGGAATTCTGGACAAGAGGGTTTCCACATTTTTTAAACATGCATGAACAAAATAGAAAATGATTCCAGGGATGTTTTTTGATATGTGAAGGTTTCTGTTCAAATATGATAGAAACCTCTGAAATATGATTGTGCGTGAAGTTGACCTTCCATAAAATTTTATTTTACATGTGCATGTTTAAAAACTTTCCAACAACAACTTGAAAATTAAAATAATTTTGGACACTTGTTATTAAATTATTCTAATCTTTCCTTGTTTTTGTCTTGTTAGGTTATCGTTCGTCATATTCCACTACCGGAAACAACCACGCCCGCAAACTGAGACTGACTTTTCTGAGCCTCTCCTGTGAATAACCTGCACACTGTTTTTCCAGCAGCTCCTTCAAAAGACATTTTTACCCTTTAATAAAATGTCCAAATATAACCGAATGCACCTAGAGTTCATCAAGGTAAACTAACGCTTTTTACACGTTATTTATATTAAATTCTTCTCATCAAAGTGTACACATATAAGCAAACATGTTATTCTCAGCTTGTGCCTGGGAGTTCAGACCATCTTTTATCTGTCTGTGTAAATCTGATTTTAAACCAATGACAAGGTGGTCATCACCACATAAAAATGATGCCTTCACATTTGCAAAAAAAATAAAGAGTATAAAATATGATGTTGCATTTAAGTGTTCTTATTTAACGTGCTGCTTGATTTGAGGGTATGATTTTTGGTTGCGGGTGTCACCAATCAGGTGAATGTGAGAGACGCCATGTTGATGTGCTTTGTCAAATAAAAAGTTAATATGTTCTTCAGTTTGACATGATTAAATGTTTCCAATAATAAGCGTTGATGTTTTCTCATTCAGAAAGCCAAAATTAGCCTGAGTACAATTAGTATTGTTTGAGTAAGTCTGGAGTGCCAGAGAAGTATGGTAGAGGGCTGCAGGACACGTATGAGCTTAGGAAGAGTTCGGCGAGACCATGAGGGAAGACTTTCAGACAGCATCAAAGAAATTGTGGTTCACCATCCAGCGGGTCAGCAGTGAGAATTTCTAGGCGAAACCGAGGTATTGGAGAGATCCGGTTTGATGACCTCAGGATTGTATCTCTGCTTTTTTGCGGATGATGTGGTCCCGTTTGTTTTCTCGGGCCGTGATCTCCAACTTTCGCTGGAACGATTTGCTGCCAAGTGTTAAGTAGCCGGGATGGGAATGAGTGCCTTATCCAGATACATTGTCCTCCTCCAGAAAAGGGTTGATTTCACCCTGCAGGTCAGGGACAGGGTCCTGCTCCAAGTGGAGGAGTTTAAGTATCTCAGGTTCTTGTTCACAAGTGGGGGAAGGATGGAACGGGAGATCGACAGACAGATCGGTGCAGCGTCTGCAATAACCAGGACGCTGCATCAGTCAGATGTGTGCTCATTATAAAAAATCTTTTGCAGTATTTTTCATTCTTTTTTTTTTTCAGGGTTGTTTTTTTTTTTTTGGGTAAAGTTGCTAGATTTCCAAGCAAATTTTTAAAAAGTTATTTAAGAACATTTAAAGAGATGGTGGTTGATAACTGGAGATGGACCTGCTGTATGCCTGCCCTCTTCTGGTAGGGAGCTAAATAGCCAACATCTTCAACAAACTGGACTGAAACTTTTAAAATTAAATGGAATAATTTACATGCTGTCAAGTGGTAACATTTGGTTTTAAATAAATGCTTTTCAAGTAAAACAAGAATTAAGTCATATCTCCAATTAGATCACTGTGGCACTGGTTCTGCACAAACAAGGGCCTGCAGTCTTGTGAAAGGGATCTGTAGGTTGGGTGTATCTCATTTTCAGTTTAATCCAGTTACCTTTGCCAAGCATCTGAAATTCAATACCTACATGCATGTTAAGGTTTTGTTTCTTTCAGTCTTTGCTTTAGAAAGAGTTGACGCCCATAAAACTGGCTTCATTCATGTGGAAAGATAATCTCCATTTGGACAATCTCTAGAAAAAAATAGATCAAAATAGTCTTTAACCCAGATTGGTAACAAAAACATCGTTAGAACTATTCCACCTGCTGTGCATCAATCTTGGATTTTTCGCTGAGTGTATTGTAAACTAAATTTGATTTTTTCCCCCCTCTATCTTCTTCAGGTAGTCCCAGGAGCGGTTTGGGCCGAGTGGAAATCGAACCAGGTTCTCACAGTCGAAAGGGGGAAATTCAACCACTAGGCCACCGCTCCTGGGACCACTTGATTTGATTTGTTTATACGAACCATAAAAAAAGACCCTAATGAATTAATGCAGCATTCAAGAAATTTAAGTTTAATCTGTAGATGCAATTAACTTAAAATTAATCAAAATGATTTTTTTTTTACATATTTAAGAAGGTTAAAGTTCAAACTGATCCATGCTCAACTCTTTTCATGTAAAATTTATTTCATAAACATCTAACATTTTCAAAAGTTATACAATAAACTGTTCCATTTTGTTTGGTCTTCTAACGTCTTTTTTATACGTCTTAATTTGTGAGAATGAAAATGCAAATATGTGATCATTTTATTTTCCTGTGATTTTTTTTTTTTAAATCACAGTCATACTTTAGATTTTATTGGACATTTAAAGTAGTTTGTAAACTTTTCTCCTTTTTTAAATCGTCTAATGAAAAAAAAAAAAGTGCAACTTTCTATAAAGCATTGTTTTTAAGATTGTGAAGTTTTTTGGGTTTGATGCCAAATCAGGAACCTCATGTGCAGCGGTCTAAAAATCTAACATCAGCAAGAACTACAAGAACCTCAAGCATTTTAAACTTCTCCTTTATTTCATCAAGTAGTTAAACAGTAGCTTTCATCGTGGTGGATGTCCTGCTTGGTGTTGGTGGTCCAGGAAAGGCAGAAGGATTTTGCATTTGGTCCGTTTGTGTTCACAGTGTTTAATAGACGTAAGCAGCAGTGTACAGAGACTGTGTTGAAGCCTGATCGGCTGAGCCAACGGGTTTGTACTCTCCTTTGGAAGCCAGACCGTTGATCTTTTGGCAAAAAAAAAAAAAAAAAAAAAAAAAACAAGAGAGAAGGTTAAAGTCAAACATGAGCGTTAATGATCAGTCGAGTTACCTTCGTTGCATTAGCCTCAAAGAAACAAGCTTTTAAGCATGAATCATTAACCAGATGTTATAAAGTTGAGTAATATGTTGTCCACAGAACAGATTGATAAAACTGTTGCATCTTGAGGGGGTCGCTCACCTTGGCCCTGTTGCAGAAAACTTGCTGTGTAACCGCTTTGTTGGCGGCTTTGCCCTGCCAGGCTGCGAGAGCGGAGGCCTGGAGTGCACGACCATAGGAGAAGGTTAACTTCCAAGGGCGGTGGAGGGGCACCTGGTTGATAGCGTTAAGGTTGAGGGAAGCCTCCTCTTCACTCTGACCTCCAGACAGGAAGCAGATACCTAAAATAAAAAAAGTTTATTAATGGGTTAAAAAAAAAAATTCTTTGTATTTTCTACTTCTGAGAGGGGAAAAAAATTTATTCACCAGGGACTGCAGCGGGGACAGTGCGCCTGAGAGCGGTCACTGTAGCCATGGCAACCTCCTGAGGCGTGTACTTCTTGGTACAGGAGTGTCCAGCAGTGACCATGTTGGGTTTGAGCAGGGTGCCCTCCAGGTACACGTGATGGTCGTTTAGAGCTTTGTAAGTAGCTGCAAGAACCTAAAAATAAAACACACACATCGTTGAAAAAAAATCTCACCAATAGTTTTTCCATTATTTCATACATCTTACCAACCTTTTCTGTGACGTACTGGCACCGCTGGAGGTCATGGTTGCCATCAGGCAGGATCTCCGGCTCCACGATGGGCACAAGTCCATTCTAATGAAAGAAAACACACTAATTAATAAGAAGGCATGGTTTAGTTTTATGAGGTTGCAGACTGAGGTTGCAAACCTGTTGGCAGATGCTGGCGTATCTGGCGAGCACGTTTGCGTTCTCTGCGATTGCGAGAGCTGACGGGCAGCCGTCTGAGATTTTCAGCACACATCTCCACTTGGCAAAGTCACAGCCGTCCTTTTTGTACTGGGCGCAACGCTCTGAGAGGCCATCGAGTCCTAAACAGACCACAACAGGATTGGACGGTTGGATTAAAATCTTTGTTTTCACTGGATGAACGTATGATATGAATGACGTGAAAAAACATGATCGCTCCAACTTCCTGGTTTCAGCATGAAGTATGTTGTTCTATTGGTTGGAGGTTAAGGAGTGTCTGTCAGTGTTAAAGAATCTTTAATGCCATTGATTTTTTTTACCCTGTGTGGTTGTCTCGCCATCTGTTCCGTTCAGACCAGCTGTGCCTTTGTCCACCTTGATGCCCACCACGATGCCCTTCTCCTTCACAACCTGGGGGAAAAGCTTGCCGCTGTCAGCTTTCTGGTAGAGCGTCTCGTGGAAGAAGATGATTCCTCCCACGCAGTTGGAGATGGAGGAGTCGGAGGAGAATAGGATGTCACGGAAGCAGCGACGATTCTCCTCAGTGTTCTCCACGTTGATTTTCTGCAGACGCTTGGCCATGGTGCCTAAACAGAGCGGTCACTTTGAATGCACTATCCATGCACTAGTTGATAACAACGAAAGAACACTAGGAGTCACCTGTTGATTCATCTGCAGCCAGGATTCCCTTTCCTGGAGCCACGATTCTCTGAGCAATATCAGAGAGCTCCTTCTTCTGCTCCAGTGACAGGGATGGAAACTGATGAGTCATCCTATTGAGAAAAAAAAAGGTCACTTAAATAATTGAAATCTCCAAACATGAGCAGATATGTGGACGATGAAATCCTTCTTTCTAGAACTAAGACATCCTGGTTTTCTTGAGCTGACCCTGCAGGTAAATATTTGACTTGCATGATTAAATTTCAGCCTTCAAAACTGATAAGTTTTTTTCATTGTGCAACACAAGTTCATAGTTCACAGAAAGTGGAAAGCAACAGGTTTACCCCAAACTTTCTGCAAAATAATAGATTGAAAATAAACAGCTTGAACTAAAATGTAGATTCAGCACAAAATATGAAGACAAACTTTAGAAAAACTCTGCAAAGAAACATCCAGGTTAGAGCTAAACTTTGCAAAATTCTCTGAAAAGTCTGACCATTCTGATTTAGTTAAAGTTTAAACTTATTTATTCTTAGTTATAAATACATTATGCAATCACAGGATAAAGTTTTTGACACGTCAAACACACAAAACAAACTCACAAAAACAAGTAAATCTGGTTTCTGCAAAACAACAGAAATCTGTTGTTTTGCAAAAGTTACAAACTTACTTGAAAGTTTGATGAAACAGGAATGCAAGTCAAATTAAAATAAAAAAACCTTGCAGGCTCCTTTCCTGTAGGAGATAGGAATGATGAAGAAGGCAGAGCAATGGAGAAATGCTGTTTTTATTCTTTGTGCAGGATCAGTGGAGGAGGAGCTGGTGATGTGATGGGGGCGGGTATCACCCTGGTAACTCCATTGGTCCCTGCAGACAGACAAACTGACAGAGGACTGGATGGTTTTCTGTGTAGAAGTTTAGAGGAGAAGTGAAAACAAGAGGGATCAGTGTGTAAGTTTTAGAGATGACCTCTGTGAGGGTCCACTGGTCACACAGCCATGCTGCAAACCCACTCCCTCCCTCTGTCCCTGCAGCTTCACAGCTCGTGGTGCAAGACTCACCACAAAGTTGCAAAGCAGGTTTATTTTACTTCCTGATCCTTTCTATTTCAAACTGTTTTCTAAAAAGACTAAACTTCAAGAGGAAACATGTCTGGGAAAAACAGTCAACATGTCACACAAACTGAAGCATTTAATCTCTTGCATTTTATATTTTAGAGGAATCAAAACTGATTGTATTTCTTTTTCTTAGCTTTTTTATTGAGCATGATCATAATATCCTGTAAAACATGTGCACAAAAAAAATTAGTAGCTCGAATATGTACCAAACTGCTCTACAATCTCCATATCCCACCGACCCAAATCCATTCCAGTGTGCTCAAAGGCAGTGAAAAGAAGTTTAACCTTTTTTAATGTTCTGCTTGTATTTTGCCCGTTCATCTCTCACGACAAGTTTCGGCTTGTATTTGTCCCCTTTGTTCCAATATAATTAAATGTCGAGAAATATTTTTGTATATGTTACTATCGTCTGCAAAAAATCAGTTTTGGGGGTTAAAAGTGACTTTAAGTCAAAATATGTAAATAACTTTAATCTTTTAACACACTGACTTGTGCGTTTACTTTGTACGTCACACTCTTTGGTGAAGCACATGATCCTTTTGCTCTTTGATTTTATCAGTTGGACCAACAGTTTCAAAGGGGAGTTTCGTCTCAGCTGCCGTCCACGCTGGTTCTTACTGATCCAGATCTTTGATTCAATAATCCGGGCTACGTTTTACACACAAATAATGACGAGACAGATATTACACAACTCAGACTCTAACCCTGTGGCCTTTACCCTTTTTAACTTTGTAGATCAAAGTTTAACATTTTATGTTCGTTCATTTAGACTTATCTTTGACGTACTCAAACGGGGTCTTTTACCCCGTTTTAGTTTAACAATTAGCTATTGTTCAAATTAAAACTGATTTTTGTGTTTTTTGTTCAGTCAGTGAGATCACTGTGGTGCGATATTGAACTATTCAAATAAGATGAAAAGAACAGAGACAGAACTAGAATAATTTTACATGTGTGTGAGAGTAATCTGCTTGTTGGTTTGAATGTTTGGTTGCTGCAAAGTGCCAAATTCCAGCCTGAGGCCTTTTCAAATTGTAGCCATTCAAAGATGAGAATTTGCTGCTTGAATTCTCTAATACATTTTTCGAATGGACACGGTGTTTGAATGTCCATTCGAATTTGAATGTTTGAATGCAACAGTGTTGCTAATCATTTTTAGAATGTGCATCACATTTTTTATTTTAATTACGCAACTTGCATCTGTTCTGACTAAAAAGTTGCATTGCCATGTGATCCGCTGGACTTATCGTCTCTAAAGGTCTTGGACTTTGGAAAAACAAAGTCAAACACACATGGAAACAGATATTTAGTCATTGATTGTTTTCTTAGCCTTTTTGCAAAAACAATGTTCACATTATGTAAGTAAATGCAAGAAGATTTAAACAGATAGTGACATGCTAATAGAATAAGAAGATATCAAACTGCTTTTAGAGGCAATAAAAAATTGTGACAATCAATCGAGTGCTGATGTTTAAAGACAATAATCCTGCAGATTTTCCTCGACTTCTGCAACACACACCCTGCTCAGGTTAATTAGTAATAGCAGAACTTCAATGATTGTTTGATTGGTGGACTGAAGCAGGAGTGTACCAAAAAACACTCAGAAAAATATGACAGAAAAAAAATGAATGTGTAGAAAAAAATTCTTGCAAAATTTAACAGTCAAAATGTTTAATTTGTTTTTTAAAAATTTTAGTTTTAAATTTGATTTACCGCATCAAGGAACAGCTGAATGGTTTGATGCAATTCAGTGCATGTCTAATGAATTTAATTGAAACCTCTTTTAGCCAAACTTGTACTTTGGAAAACTTTCCAAAAAGCTTAATATGCACTGAGAAATTAACATAACTGCCGGGTTTAAAACTATTTCTTGCAAGAAGAACAATTCTGTTGATGTGGAAGAAAATAGAAGCACTCAAAAGAAAACAATGGACCGAAGCAGTGACAGAATGTTTTGGACTGGAGAGACTAACCTGTATCACCAAAAGCACATTTAAAGAATTGAAAGAATTTGCAAAACTTTTGTAAAGTTATCTGAAAACTAAAAATATTAAGACATAGGCCGCATATAATGTGCTGTAGGTGTATTTATGTGAATGAGAGTGATATGTTCTTATATTCGTTTTTCTGCATCTATTTGTGTGTGTGTGTGTGTGTGTGTTTTGACAACAAAAATTGAAAAAATGTTCAAAAAACTATTGCGGAAAAATATGAATACTTTATGAGGTGATAGTTTGCGCTGCACGTACGTAATGGGTTGGGAAACATTTTTGACTTATGGGTCACAAAGAGTGTGTTTCGTTTAGTAAACAAAACAAAAAGATATCACAAATTATGTAGAAAATGTAGACTTTAATTGAATTAAAAACTAAACATTTTAAGTTGACTGCCCTAATTCAGCATTGCCTCTACCTGAAGTCTACACCTGTGTCTCGTCTTCCCCTTGTTTATTTAACCCGTAATGTTCAACACTTCATGGTCATATCATCTGCTGTTCTGTTCTCCTCTTGCAGCCACGATGGTGTCCCTCAGCCTGATGTTTCCCCTTTGATGGCTCCTCTGTCTGATCTTGCCAAGCCTGCCCAGGTTATGGAATCCTGCCCTGGATAGTTTTCAGACGGCACATGCCTATCTTTCTTCCCTAACCCCTGATTAAATGCAACAAACTAGTTAAAACTAGCTATGTATCTGGGTCCCTACATCTCTACCTTCACCATTTCATGACAGGAATCATTAGAAAAATGACCTTTTTGTCCCCAGATGTTGGTGAGAAAAACCTGTAAAGTCCACTATTCCTAAAATGCATGTCAACATTAATTGATGTTACCTATTTGGAAACATAAGAATTGCAAAGAGGGGCGGGGCGGGGAATCAATTAAACAGTTTTCCCCCTATTTAAAAAAAAAAGAAGAAAGAAATTCATCACATTTGGAGGGCCGAATTAAAAATTTGTTGGACCGGATATAGCCCGCGAGCCGTAGTTTTTTCTTCCTCTGCTGTACACTAGACGGCAGTATACATTTTTTGTTGCAACCACTAGAAGACAATAGAAGAGCTTGCAGTGTAATTCTCCTCCGCGGCGGCAGAGGGCGGAGTTAAAACCATAAACATTCCATTCAGAGTTTTCAGCTTCCGATTTGAAGAGACAGGTATCCGCAACATTTAGCGATAAATTCACTTATAAACGCTTTATAATAAAATTAATAAGGGTTAAACTAGTTTTGTGAAGGAGAGGTGATTTAAAAAGTTTATTTTAAATAAAAAACTGTTTTTTAAAAATAAAGCAGACTACTAGCCGGTGTTAGCTAACAGCTAATGTTAGCCTGATTAAACGTTAACGCTTTTAATCAAATAAATCATTTTATTTATTTCTTAAATGTGCAGAATTTGTGTTACACTTTATCCCACATTGTAAAGGTTAGAAATAGCTTGTTTTTGTTATTATTTATTTATAAGTGAGTCATTCTGGTAACAGTTTTTCTTGTTTGTTTTTTTTTTGTTTTGTAGAGAATGTCTGGACAGAAACGTCCTTCAGACTCCAGTGGAGCTTGTTTTTCTGGAGCTCCTCCAGAAAAAAGAAGAGAAAAAGAAGTAGAAGATGGAGGTTTGGGTGTCAGCACAGCAGGGAGTACTGCTGTAGAGACTGTTATTAAACTAGGAGGGGTCTCCAACTCGGTGAGACTCACAATAACATCCTTAAACTGGACTGGACATGATTTGTTGTGTCTGGAACAGAGTTTTTAAGGCAGATCACCAAAAATAATGTCCATATTTACTCTCCATAGAAGCCTGTTTTAGCAACATAGCCATTCTCAGCAGAGTCCAGAATCAGTAGAGCCAGTAGAACATTTCTTAGCTGTTAATTTTGTTTAAAAGCATTATTAGCTGGGATACAGTAAATAATACTTATCCTGACAGAAGCAACATATCTGGGGAAAAAAAATCTTGTTGAGACAATTCCTGTTGAAACCGTGGTGAGACAATCCGTGCTGTTTGGTCTAGAAACAGTAGCACTGAGAAAAAGACAGGAAACAGAGATGTTTGTAGCAGAGATGAAGATGCTGAGGATCTCTCTGGGAGTGACCAGGATGGACAGGATCAGAGGAACAGCACATGTTAGAGGTTTTGGAGATAAAGTCAGAGAGGCCAGACTGAGATGGTTTGGACATGTGTAGAGGAGAGAGAGTACATCGGAAGAAGGATGCTGGATTTGGAACCACCAGGAAAGAGGACTAGAGGAAGGCCAAAGAGGAGGTTCATGGATACAGTGAAGGAAGACATGAAGATAGTTGGTGTGACCGAAGACGATGCAGCAGATACAGTTAGAAGAAACTGACTTGCTGTCGTGACCCCTGAAGGGGAAGGCCGAAAGAACAATTGAGAAATATCTGTTTCATTGTCTTCCGCTTATTCTAAGCGGAGCAACAGCTCCATAGAGAAAACCCAGGCTTCTCTCACCCCGGCTGCATCCTCCAGCTCCCCAGGAAGGATCTCGAGCCGTTCCTGGGCCAGTTGTGAGACACAAGTATCTCCAGTAGGTCTGGGGTCTGCCTCTGGGTCTCCAGTCGGTGAGACGTGCCCGATACCCCTCACCAGTGAGGCATTCGGAAGGCATCTTAATCAGATGCCTGAACCACCCCATCTGGCTTCTCTCATCCCAGAGGAGCAATGACTCTACTACAAGCTCCTCCCTGATGGTAGAGCTCCTGACTCTATTTTTGAGTGAGAGCCCGCCACCCAAAACATTAACCACAATAAAGCATCACAAGACATAATTAGAATGACATTAATAAATAAGACAGAAAAAATAGAGTTAAAAGATCAGGAAGAGATTAAAAAAACTTAAAAAACTGTATCAACTAGATTAATTAATTGTGATTGCTTGAAAAGGAATGTTTTGAGCTTGCGTTTGAATAATGGGAGAGAGTCATAATTACGTAGGTCGGGAGGAAAAGTATTCTACAGCTGGTGAGAGGAGGAGACGTGGAGATAGTGAAAGGGAATAGAGATGTGTGGAAGACCAGACATCAGACACGTGAAACCAGGTTATGGATCAATTTGAAGGTTATGAGAAGAATCTTAAAACTAATCATTTGTTTCTTGGAAAGCTAGTGTAAAGTTTGGAGGATTGGTGTGATGTGGTGGGATTGATGATGCAGGTTGCACAGTTTTGGGGAAGCTGGAGTTTCTGGTATTTATTTGGCAAACCAATAAGGAGTGACAGTAATGACATGACTGTTAACAAATACAGCAGTAGTGTGAGGAGTGTGAGAAGGGCGGCGATGCGATGTTATTAATGTGAGATTGGAAAGAAATTATGCTGTGGAGGATGACGCCTGGCGATCGCTCACAGCACAGTGTAGAGGTTGAAACATGCTGGTCTAGTTCCCAACGGAAACTCTCCATTGCATCATGTCACTTAACATGTCAAATAACTTGATATGAAATATGAATTGGTAAAATATTTTTAGTAGTTACATATTTTTAACTTTTTTATCCAGGTCCGGGTTTGACCCTTTCACAGTCACTTTATGTTCATGTTCTTTTTCACCTAAAACCAAAATACTATATCAGTAAAAACTCAGAAGCAGGTTTCCACATCATCACCAAGAACCCTGATGCTGCTTTAACGGTACAAAATAAACCAGAACATGTGAGAGATGAAAACATGTCAACAATTACAATTTTGTTTGTTCAGGGACTCAACAGGAAAAAGTAGATACATCAAGGATTTTGCACGCGTCTTATTGTGAAATAATTTTTCAATGTGCAGACCTTAAAGGGCCCATCTCATGCAAAATAACTCTTTTCACATTGTACCCTATGCACATACACACGCAAAATGTGGGGTTTGCAACATGCATTACACGATCGTTATGAAAATATATTGATTTGGTGGAGTGCAGTCACTGGACCCGGAACTACGAAAGGCCGGGTATTGATCATCCCCCCGCCCGTCCTGAGAAAGTACAAGCTCCGCCCTCTGCTCTCACTGAGCCGCTATTCCTCCGCCCATCTCTGAGCGGGAGGGGGAAGGCAGGCGTAAACCTGTGCGTAGCAGTTTGGTAGCGTCTGAAATAAGATTTCAAGCAAGAAAATAAAGATGCAGAGCAGCGAACCAGTCTGTATATCGGACTTGAAAGCAAGTTTGTGAGGGCGTAAGGCCGGAGTGGAGGCGGGTGGGTGGTGAGGAGGGAGGGTTTGCTGCGGAGGGGGGCGTGTGCGAAGTCTGTCCTGGCTACATCAAATGCGTCATACTTTAGACAGCCGCGTCATACTTAAGACATCTGCTCATTGGTTGTTTTGTCTGAGCGTACCAGAAATCCACAGCAATTTGTGAAAAACGGGCTAAATCAATCTAGAAACCCCTTTGGTGACATATACAAGGCCCGGACATCACTCTTACAAGGTAGAAAACTCTGGAAAGTCGATTTTGCATGAGATGGGCCCTTTAAGTGGCTGTTTTTTTCAGTTGTGTTATATCATAAGAAAACAATCTTTTGAAAAAATAAAAGGTCTTTTATTGGAACTTCAAGGTTCTTTTTTATTTTTTTCCTTTGCCTTGTTGATACACAAAAGTGCTCCAACATGTAGAAGTGTGACACAGTATGTATCACTGTAGTTTTAGATTCTGTTGATTACATGTGAACAAAATGTTTTTCAGGAAGAACAAGACATCAAAGCTCTACAAACGAAGAACAGAAAGTTGGGAGAGTCTCTAGATCAACGACAGGTAAACTCTGCATTTCTTTGGGAATGAGTGAAAATTATGTTTCTCTTTTTGATGGAAAATGTATTTATTTTTTTTGTCTTTTTGCTTTGAAGGTGATTGAAGATGAACTCCGAGAGCGAATTGAGAGATTAGAAACTCGTCAGGCTACAGATGATGCCAGTCTGCTGATTCTCAATAGATACTGGAACCAGGTAAATCATTTTACAAGTTTCACTCTAGATGAAATTCACTGAATGATAACTAACGTCACCATCTTTCTCCTTCAGTTTGATGAAAACATTCGACTGATCATCAGACGCTACGACCAAGCCAGTGGGGAACCTGAGAAATCTCCATCAGGCGAGGGACGGAGTCTGAAGCCAGAAACTCCAGAACCTGATGGAGACTCCAATCAGGAGAGAGCCAAAGACAGAGGTAAAAAAAACCCTGAAAAACTATATGATGAATAATGTTTTTAATATAAATATTAATCAACCAAACTGTTTTTTTTTTCCTCAGGCCATCAGGGAGAAACCTCTAACTCCTTTTTAGCCACACTAGCGAGTAGTACGAGTGAAGAGATGGAGGCAGAGCTTCAGGAAAGGGTGGAGTCCAGCCAGAAACAAGCCAATCGAGTGATGGAGATCTATGAGAGCTTGAAAACAACAGTGGAGCAACTCAAAGCGGAGTTGGACTCCAGCACCGGTGAGAGAAAACATGGCTGGTTTTGTAAAGGTTGTTAAAAAAGTCTTTGCCAGTTTTCTTCTTTACAGACAGAATTTCTTTTCTTTCAGAGGGTTCTTTGTGGCAGTCAGCTTCAAAGTTGAACTCCCTTCTGACCAGTGAAAATGAACGCCTGCAACAGTTGACTGAAGACCTGAAACAGAAACACAGTCAAATGACCAGCGAGGTAGAAAATAAGGCTCTCAACTGACTGATAATTATAGTTCACAGTATTACTGTTCTCTAAATGAGAGTGAAACCTGGAACATGGCATCCTCAGATATCTTTATAAAAAAAAGATTTAAGTTTGTTCTTTAAATTCATAAATAATTTGTGGTTTTACACGTTTACCAGTCCCGGTCTCTGGGCCGTGCCGCCAACAAAGCAGACCAGCGCGTCAGCGAGCTGCAGGACCGCATTGAGGAACTCCAGTGGGACATGGAGAAGATCCGACGGCGAGAGAACAGACTGAATGCACACCTCAGCGAAATCCTGGAGAGAGTGAGCGCAAACAAACATTTAGATTTCACTGTATAAGTAACAAGATATTTGACGCTTGTTGTAACACTTGTAAACCAGGTAAACAGCAAAGGCTACAAAGTGTGCGGGGAGGCCAGTAGCGTGTGTGGAACCATCACCATCAATAAGCGAAAGGTTAGTTTTACTTTCTTTCTTTAAAATGAAATATTAATTTATGTCTTCAGGGACTGCATCAGGGATTTGCTCTGAGACCCTCTGGTTGTTATGGTGATAGAAACCTGACAGATGACATTAGAAAGAAATCTCCTTGGATCATGATGTTTGCAGATGACATTGTGATAAATAACAACATCAGGGAGGAAAAGCTGGAGAGGTGGAAGTTGATCTGGAAAGGAGAGGAATGCATAGCAATAACACATGTTTTTAAAATGGCAGTGTGACATTATAAAGAGAAGAAATAAAGTGGAAGATTTTAAGTACTTTGGACCAACAGTCCAGAGCAACGGAGTGTAGAAAAGTGAAGAAGCCTGTGCAGGCAGGCTGAAACTGGTGATCTGAATTGTCTGATGTGACAGAAGAGTTCCAGCTAAAATGAAAGAAAAGATGTAGAAAACGGATGAGACCAACACCAGTTTAATATTCATTAATTTGTCTTAATAAACAGTTTGAGGAGATGAACAGTGAGCTGGAGGAAAACACAGAGTTGGCAGAAAATCGTCTGATTGAGCTGCAGAAGCTTCAGCAGGACTTGCAAAATGTCCAACAGGAGAACAACAACATGAAGGTATTTCTCTAGTAGTGCGCTGAATTAGAAACCAGATGAGAAAGCCAGAATGTAACAATGATGCAATGTCAATCCTGTCAGACGGAGTTGCTGAATCGAGCGGAGGGTTTGGTTAAAGAAACGTCGGAGTATCGGTGCCTGCAGTCACAGTTTTCCGTGCTTTACAACGAGTCCTTGATGCTCAAAGCTCAGTTAGACGAGACACGCGCTCGACTTAACACCACTCGGACGGCACGACTTCGGCAGCTGGAGCACATGGAGGTTCTGTAAACTGTCTTGTTTCGTCTGGTGTCTGCTTTTATTTGTTCTTACTCTCATCCACTCTTAATCCAGAATGATGAAGTGGCTCTGCAGAGGAAGGTCCGCACTGAAGTCTTTCAGCTGGAGGACACGCTGGCTCAGGTCAAGAAGGAGTACGAGATGCTACGCATCGAGTTTGAACAGACTCTGGCAGCGAATGAGCAAGCAGGTAACTGACTGATACATCCTGACTTCTTACTCATGTTTTACAGTTTTAATTGATCACATTTGAGGTTTTCACATCAAAGATTTCTTCTTTTTTCTCACTTCCTTTTTTTTTTTTTTTTTAAATAAAGGACCTATCAACAGGGAAATGCGACATCTGATCAGCACGCTGCAAACCCACAACCAGCAGCTGAAGGGGGAGGTGGTGAAGTACAAGCTGAGGTTGAGAGAAACCCAAGCTGAGCTCAGTCAGGTGGGTCTGTGGGGTCTCTTCTTGATGCGTCACTGTAAGCAGCTCTAAAACATCGGGATGTTCACCACTCAGGTTCGGACTTCGAAGGGCAGCGCTATCCTACAATCACAGTCGAGCACGGAGCTGGATGTGAAGGATGAGACCACTTCACCGTTGACTCCAGCTGTCACAGCAGAACCAGCGGTTAAGACAGAGCCTGATAACATCTCTCCCCCACCCAACAGCACCGGTATATTATACTATTTTAATTCTTTTATGTAGGAATACACAATTTTCACAAAATATCCTACAGACTTTTTATTCCACAGCGCTATCGATTTGATATTTGCTACAATTGTTCAGTATTTTTTGTTTACAAAACTCTTTTTCAGTAGTTTTTAACATTGAAAACTTTCAATATAATCTGCTTCATTAGTTTCAGTTGTTAAACTTTGAAAGTATTGATCAAATTTATACGTAAGGATAACTCAGTCTGAATTGAAAGCAAATATGTTGACAGTTTAAAAATGTTTCTTTTATAGAGTAACTATCGTCCTCCTCTAGAATTTTAAACAGACACTCCGAACGACAAGTGTTCGAGAGGAAAATGAGAGGAAAGTCGCGTCTCTTTGTGATGAACCAATCAAATCTATTGCACACATCGCAATAAAGATTTCATGTCAATACATCACACAGCCCTAATCTTAAGATACATTGGTTTGTCTTGATTGGTTGTTTCTTCCTTCTTTCATTCTAGGCATCACAGTAAAATCCGAACCCTGCATCGAACCCGAAGTGTCTGTAAAGGAGGAGGAGAAGGAGGAGAAAAAAGAGAAGGAAGAAAAGAAAGAGATTTTTAAAAAAGAGGAGAGAGAAAGAGAGCGTGAGAAAGAAAAGGAAAAGGAGCGAGAGAGGCCAAGCAGAGGTGGTGTGATGATAAAGGAGGAGAAGCCGGGGAGCAGCAGCCAGGCTGAGGAGGCGGCGGAGCGACTGTCTTTGCTCGGAGGATCCAAGAGGAAGGAGATGGAACAGCTGAAAATTGTTCGGGCAGAACTCAAGTATGTTGATAAAATACTCACCAACCGCTTTTGTTTTACTTTTTTTTATTTGTATTTTAACAAAAAAATTTGGGCCAAAGAATAAAATCTGTCTGTTAATTTAACTGGATTATCTTGTCATTTTTTTTTTTTTTTTTTTGCAGGAAAGCTCAGGAATCTCAGAGAGAGATGAAGCTGCTGCTGGATATGTACCGCTCCGCCCCGAAGGAGCAGAGGGACAAAGTTCAGCTGATGGCTGCAGAAAAGAAGGCCAAGTCTGAGGTGAGCAACAAATAAAAAAACAGCTTAAAATGTGGATTGGGGTTTTCTAAGAAATGAGTTTTATTCATTTTGTTCGGTTTGTTTCAGGGGGAAGAACTGCGGCAGAGACTGAGGGAGCTGGAGGAGAGAGAGAGAAGAGAAGGCAAAAAGATGGCCGACGAAGAGGCTCTGAGAAAAATCCGTTCAGTGGAGGAGCAGATCGACATCCTCAACAAGAAGCTTTCCATTGCGAAGCAGGTACAAGAGCGATCATTCCCATTTTCTCTTTTCTGTTTCTCCGATCGTGTCCTTAAAAGGCCTGTGTGCAGGAGGAAGAGGCGCTGCTGAGTGAGATGGACGTGACGGGGCAGGCCTTCGAGGACATGCAGGAGCAGAACATTCGGCTCATGCAGCAGCTCCGGGAAAAGGATGATGCCAACTTCAAGCTGATGAGCGAGCGGATCAAGTCCAACCAGATCCACAAGCTTTTAAAGGAGGAGAAAGAGGAACTGGCCGACCAGCTGCTCACTTTGAAAACACAGGTGAACAATTAGGCAGAAGTGGTTTGTCGGCATCTACCTGTTAGATGACTTTTTAAAAAAAAAAAAAAAACTTTCTGAACAGGTGGACGCACAGCTGCAGGTGGTGAGGAAGCTTGAGGAGAAGGAGCGCCTCCTACAGGGCACAATCAGCGCAGCAGAAAGAGAGCTAACGCTTCGAACGCAAGCTTTGGACATGAACAAACGCAAGGTAACAAAGAAGCAAGAATGTTTGGTTTTTTTCTTCCAGCGTGGATAAAAACATGCTGGATATTTTTCTATTTTTAGGAGAAAATGCTACAAAACGCTAAACATTGTAACTAAATATTTGTTTTGATACCATTTAATTCGAAATACAAACCAATTTTATGTTGACAATTTGTTATTGTGCAGGCTCAAGAATCAGCGGTGCTTTCAGAGGAGCTGCGGACTCAGCTGGAGCAGGTTCAGCAGAGACTCAAAGTGGTCCGAGAGGAAGCCATCGAGAACAGCCTGTCACGGGAGAAAGAGTCTTTCAATTCCAGACGAGCTCAGGTAACAAAACACGCAAACAAAATTGAATTTAAGATTCAGAGGAGAGGTTATAACGCTCATGTAGAGCCGCTGTTGCAGAAATAACAATACGTCTTTTAGAAATCAGTGAGTCCTAAGTTGTCTAATTGAAAATATGTGGTGATGCTGCTCATTTCTTGGGTTAGGTTGTGTTTGATACTAACTTTTAAAAAAAAATCAAGGAATTGGTCCATAACCTTAAAATGGAGCTGCTGATCTGCACCAAGAGCAAAGTCCAGACAAAATAAAACTTTAAACCCTGATTATTTCCCACATTAGCACAACAGCATGTTTATTCGTCCACGTGGGCTCGGCAACATGGTCGATTCCGCTTGAGAATCTTTATTTTACATCAAACAATTATTATAGAACAAACACCCAAACACTTTAGTCTATTGTTCTAGTTTCTGTTCTATTCTAATATTAACATTAAACTTTTTTTACTCCTTGGGGGTCGATCCCTCTGAAAATTTAAATAGGATTTATGATAAGATGAATCAAATGAATAACAATTAAAATAAAACAGATTTTCTTTTACATCATCTTGAAAACGGTTTGGATTAAATTCTAATCTCAAATGTCGCCACATCAATTTAACTAAATAAAGTTGGTTTTTTTTCTCTCTTTCACTCACGGCTTTTGTTCATGTTTTTTTCTTTTTTTTTTGTAGGAGGACATTTCTAAACTCAGGAGGAAGATCGAAAAGGCCAAGAAACCAGCAGAGAAAATTAGCAATGGAGACGACATCCTAAATGAAGAAATAAGTGAATACAAGGTGAATTTAAGGGCTGTTGTGGAAATTTTGTCTGTTTTTATCAGAGTAAATTGTTCAGATTATCATTAACACCATGTTTTTCCTCCAGGCCCGTCTGACGTGTCCGTGCTGCAACTCCCGTGTGAAGGACGCCGTGCTGACAAAGTGCTTCCACGTCTTCTGTTTTGAGTGCGTAAAGACGCGCTACGACACCCGCCAGAGGAAGTGCCCCAAATGCAACGCCGCCTTCGGGGCCAACGACTTCCATCGCATTTACATCGGCTGAACACACAGCGAGGAAGAAAGATGGGGGAAGATGAGCGCCGAAGCCCGAAGCGACACTTCCAACTCTCCTCCTCTCTTCTTCTTTCAGGATGTCTCAGACTTTCTCACTTGAGCTTCTCTCGTCCACTCTCCACTACGATCTGATGCTCCATGGAGCAGAAAAAATCTCTTATTAAAGTGCATGACTTGCCCTCTGATGTAAAGAGGCTGCACACGGTGACTAAAACATTCCTTCTAATGTTTGGCTGTTTAAATGTCTCGGTGTGTGTGTAGATGTGAATGTGTGGTTTTTTTTATTACAAACATTTCAGATAATCTGACTGTGAGAGATCTGCTGCTTCTACTAGTTATTAAAATTATATAAAAAGTGCTTCTCTTGTTTTTTTTATTGAGAACACTGACAAACAGAAATGGTTACGTCTTGGTGACAAAATTCATATTTTTCCTCCTTAAAACCTCATTCAATAAAATCACAAAAAAAACAGAGACGAAATAAAAAAGGAAAAAAACAAAATACCTTGGGTTAGTTGGGGTGAACAAAGCAGAAGATAACTTCATAAATTGTTTATGACTACATTTGTTTATGACTACAAAATGCAAAGTTTGACCAACCTAATCAAAAAATTTTTACCAAAAAGAGAAAGTTGTTAAATAGAGGGAGGTTTCTAACAGATCATATTTGGAACATTTTTTTTCCACATCAAAAACATTCCTCAAGTGGTTTTCTATTTTATTCATGCATGTTTGAGTTGTGCAAGTTGTCTTGTTCAGTATTCCAAGTTATTCTTCCAGGTTGTTCTTCCGCACACCTTTTGTTCTCCACCACGCCCACATTCTGATGCAAGCAAGAAGTCAGAAAAGGTCAGCTCTGCTCACACTTGGTCCCTCTTCTCTAAAAGAAGTGCCACCAAAAATAAAAATATACATTGAATTTGCTACTTTGATGCACTTTACACTGTGTTTATAGTCTTAAGTGAGATTTGCAATGTATAGTGCATGAGCTAAGGGTGCAGGACTAAGCAGGTAGAGACAGGAAGAGGGAATCCACAATCAAATGTATTTCTAAGTTTCTTTTCCAACAAATGTCACATTTCTGAGCTGAAATAAGATGCCATGTCCATCTATGTTTGCCTGCAGATAAAGAAATGTTAACCCATTAAAGCACATAGTAGTGGACCCCTCTTCGACCATTCCGAACTAACCCTTAATTTTCATGTTTAAAACATAAAAACTAATGTTCAGATTTGTTTCAAGTCAATAGTGGTCTCCACATGTGTTGTATCGGGGTTAGTTTTCCTTTTAAGGACAAAAAAGGGTGTTTCTCTCCAGGTGATTAAAAAAAACCCAACCGAATCATAACCAGAACCATTGACACCAATCAGATCAGTTACTGCAGCAAAATAAAGTTCATTTAATGGCGATACATGAGTACACATTTTTAGCTTTTATTAAATTCTAAATGTTATAAAACTAGATTAAATGTGCTCTGTTCCATCGTCTTCCGCTCATCTGGGGCTGGGTCGTGGGGGCAACAACCTCAGACGGGCACCCAAGGCTTCTCTCACCCCGGCTGCATCCTCCAGCTCACCTGGAGGTATCCTGAGTCGCTCCCGGCCAGCTGCGAGACATAGTCTCTCCACCAGGTCAAGGGTCTGCCTCTTGGTCTCCTCCCGGTGGGATGTGCCCGAAACACCTCCCCAGCGAGGTGCTCAGGGGGAATCGTGACCAGATGCCCAAACCACCCCATCTCGGTTCTCTCGACCTAGAGAAGGGGCGGCTCAACACTGAGCTCATCCTGGATGGCAGATCTCCTCACCCGATCTCTAAATGAGAGCCCAGCCACCCCGCGGAGGAAGCTCATTTCGGCCACTTGTATTTGTGATCTCATTCTTTCGGTCACCACCCACAGCTGGTTACCATGGTGAGGGTGGGAACGTAGATCGATCGGTAAATTGAGAGCTTTGCTTTTCAGGAATTAAAATCAGAGGGATTTCCAAAATAAAAAAGCTTGGTAATCACTGACCTATAAAAATTAAAACATGGGGGAAAAAAGTCAAATTCAGATAAAATATGTTCATACATGAAACAATTGAAGAAAAAAAGTGTTTTATTTGAAACTAAATGTCTCTTATTTTTTAAACCGTGTGATCTTCAAGTTTAAACCACAAATCCCAGATTGCAAATCTGCAGCAGAGCGCCTCCTCCTTGTGTCCTCGTCCTCCTCCTCTACAATCCCTTCTGTTTGAACAGAAAGAAAAAGATCCATAAAAAAAAAAAGAGAGAAAAGGGCTGGAAGGAAGGGAGAGAAAGAAGGAGAGGGAGAGAGAGAGAGGAGGTTTTGCAACCCGATCCATCGCAGGAGTAAATTTGGTGCCAAATCAGAAACAAAGACTCGTTGCTGCAGAAATAAGGAGCTTTATGAGGCGTGTGTTCGTGGCGTGATCTGATTCTCTGTGGAATCTGCAACAAAAGGAAACTTTGATTGATTTTTTTCCACGTTTTTTTTTTTATCAGATGAACCTTTGGATTATTTTGATTTTTTAACATATATTTGCATCGATTCTAAAGATTGATCTCATTATTATTATTAATATTATTAATATTTAAACCAATCAGATTGAAATAATAGATGATATGCATTCCTTTTTTTGGTGCTTTTAGATTGAAAAGCCTGAAAACAAGCATTTTTTTTTTCCTTCTTCATCGAAAGACCTGCAGAACCTGTTTTCACATCTTGGTTTTTTATTTCTGGAAAAGCAATGGCTCTGTTTCTGCTTGCTTCGTGTTTGCTGCTTCTGGGTGGAGCAGTGAGCTGTGCTGAAGGGGAGAAGGCCAAACAGGAAAGCCCCCCTATAGTGACCCTACGTACCCTGATTGTGGGAACCTGCCAGGATCTCCAGCACCACGCGGAATCCCTGCTGGGAACCAGTGTGATCCGGTCTACATCTGAGGTACAAAAAAAAATCCACCTAAACTCTTCTATTCTAATTACTATACCCACTAATTTCCAGCTTCTAACTCTTTCTCTTCACACTCATTATCTTCAACTTGGTCTCATCTTCTCTGACCACATGCAAACCCCCTCATTCCCCATGCTACTCCCTCCACCCTGCTTGTGGCTTCATTCTTCTCAGAGTGCTGTGTTGTTTCTTGAGTCACTGCTTGGCCAGGAGAACCTCCAAACAGTGGTCGTGGTAAGATCCCTCCTTAGAGTTTAGTTAGATCAGATTCTGATCATCAGAGTTTAGAACAGAGGTGAGCAAACTACACCCCTCCAAACCTTTTTATCCAGTCCTACAAGGTTTTTTTCATATTGGCTTAAATATAATAGACAAATTGTTCCAGAGAAGCCTTTACAAATATTCTTTTTCTACCCCAACTTGAACACATTAAATTTTTCCATGAGATTTATTTTGACTCTGAATTATAGCCCTTGTTATAACACATGGACTATTACACATATACAAAATATGATAACACATGAACTACACATGAGCTATTACGTAGATATTACAACACATGTACTATTACACATGAACTATATCACATAAACTATTACACATGTATTACAAACACATGGACTATTACACATGTATTATAACATATGAACTATTACACATGAACTATTACACATGTATTATAACACATGTATTGGCTTCATTTCAAATAAAAATAATTGGGATCAAGTTTTTCTATTTGAATTGATATAATTAAAGCCTATATTTTCTACAGATCTTTATAAAACACACCCTTCGTGGTGCTTCGTTCCCATGACAGGAACCTTTCTAGCCCACAAGTCATAAAGTTTGCCCACCACTGGTTTAGCAGCATGCTTGGTAGAGTAGTCATCCCCATCTGTGATGTTTGCATGTTCTTACTTGTGGACGATAAATAGCTGGTTGAGTTAGTTTAAATAGAAAATTAAGGGTGTGTGTGTGTGTTCATAAAAAGCTTTCTGTTCACCAATCAGTAAATCAAATTTTATTTACACAGTAATTTTCACACAAGTAACACAGAGGCCTTGATGTTTGAAAATCAATCAACTCAAAGAAATTCAAAGATATTATTAAACTTTTTTCTAGTAAAAACAAAGAATAATTGATTGCTTTTTTTTTTTTTTAAATATTCATCCAAAATCTGGGATGACGTCTAAGATGACAGGTGTTTAGGATCATTTCAATATCTTTGACACACATGATGTAATCACAACTAATGTGTCGATTTTCAAGTGTTACTGATCCGGTTCAGATTGAAGTTGTGTTTAATGTGTCTCATTTCAATAAGAGATCAATAACTGCCTCCGTTCACATAAAATGTGAATTTTTGGGACACTGATAATACTGTAAAATGAACGTACGGACCGAAAGAATGAGATCACGGATACAAGCGACCGAAATAAGCTTCCTCCGCAGGGTGGCTGGGCTCTCACTCAGAGATCGGGTGAGGAGCTCTGCCATCCGGGAGGAGCTCGGTGTCGAGCCGCTCCTTCCTCCAGGTTGAGTGGAGCCAGATGGGGTGGTTTGGGCATCTGGTCAGGATGCCACCCGACCGCCTCGCTGGTGAGGTGTTTTGGGTACGTTCCACCAGGAGGAGACCAATAGGCAGACCCCGGACTCGCTGGAGGGACTATGTGTCACAGCTGGGCGGGGAATGACTTGGGATTCATCCAGGTGAGCTGGAGGATGCAGCTGGGGTGAAAGAACCATTGCCTGCCCGTCTGAGGCTGTTGCCCTTACGACCTGGCCCCGGATAAGCGGAAGACGACGGAACAGAACGTACGAACAAGATTCAAGTTCTGTTTTAATCATGAGGAATGAAGCTGAAATAAATTTATTAAACAGTATATTTGGACACTTATTTGAAACTAAATTGTGTGTAATTGCAAAGATTAAAATATTAATTACTAACGGGCACCATATTGGACGCAATCCTGGATTTTGGATGTAAAGGGAAAAAAAAACGCAAATTTTTACATTTTCATATCCTCAATTCATTTTTTTTTTTTTACTAATAAAATTACACAAAATTACAAGTAAATCGACACTTGGAATCAGTTCAGCCCATATCATGATTTATATAGAAAGTGATCATTGAAGGACCGTCAGGTGTCCCACACACCTGACAGCAGACCTCATGCAGCAGCAGATGTACGACTCTCACTAGAACAGTCCTTCTAGAAGCGTCCTTGTGCAGAGCGACAGCTGCAGATAAGATTCTTTTCCAGTGACCTTCCACGACAAGGCTGTACTGTGCCTGAGTGTTGTAAACTTAAAAAAGAAGAGTGGAGTCGAATGGAGTGTTCCCAGCTGTCCCACATACACAGCTGTCCCTTTAATTCAGTAACTCTTCTAGCATGAGGTGCATGAGCTCCTTCCTGACTGTGTGTACAGTATTTGTGTGTGTGTAAATGTCAGTTGTTGTGTGTAGAGGTCACTGTGACTCTAAAGCTGCCCCTCTGGATGATCTGAATGCTACCTCTCCTCATTGTTCATGTCTGATGAAGCAAAAAAAAAAAAAAAACATATCCCCGCCCTTTCCTGTACAACAGTTTTTAGGGACGGTGGTCAAGGCTGTGTCTGAAGGAGCTGCCAGCGGCCTGAACGTCATCGCAGTTTACGTCACAGAGATCCTCCGGGTGACAGGGTTTGACGGTAAATACAAACAACTCTGGTTTATAACGGCTTTTTCTTTCTGTTGGAATTGTAAGTAGAAGAATGTGGCCCTGGCTCAGGGCGCTCTGAGTGCCACACCTTCCAGTCCACAAAACAGGTTGTTTCTTTCTGGGAAAATATCTAAGCTGGTTTTCCTCTCTGCAGCTGCATTGCCCCGCTTCACTCCAGAAGGTGTGACCGCCATCGCCCAGTGGGGTCTGCTGGCCCTCATCGGTTACTGGGTGCTGACCATCGTTCTGCGTCTGCTGATGGTCGTGGCGAAGCGGGTTTTCTGGGTGGTGAAAACCGTCTTGGCGCTGTGGCTTTTTGGACTGATAGCAACAGACAGGAGCGCTTCTGCAGAGACCACAACTGTCCGACTGGGCGGACTGGTGCTTACATGCGTCCTGCTGACTCTCCTCAGTGCTGGTTCTGATACATCCTGCGCAGTTGAGAACCGTCTGAGCAGCCTGGAGGGCCGACTAAAGGCCGTAGAGAAGCGGAAAGGGGAGTAGTGGTGAGGACATGAGGGGATGAAAATATGTGCTGTCATGCAGGTAAAATAAATGATGTCCGTGTTTGTGAGGTTTGTGGGAAATAAAATCATCTCTGGGATTTTTAATCAGAAATTTTCTTTTTTTTTGGTCTCAGAAAAACACACGTTATAATTACATCATCATAAACATTCAAGAAATAATTGTAAAATAGAAAAAAAAAGCAAAGAAAAAAGTGGGGTAGTTTTAAAGTTTTGGAGAGTTCGTGTTTTTCTGTTACGAGGCGTACATGCTATTTATAGTCTCAACCTCCTGGTGGCGCTACACATCCAGACTGTTTGACACATGAGTCATGTTGGAGTTTTTATCTGAATTTTTACAAAGATGTTCTCAGTGGATCTGATCGGCAGCCCGAACAACGCATAGACACAAAATGACAAAATATTGTTATTCGAAGAAATTTATTAAATCAAAACTTAATTTTCCAGCCTCAAGTTTTTCTCAGCCTGATCAAAACTGAAATGATCTCAATCTTATTTTGTAATAAAACTAAATGTTTGAGTTAAATGTGCTTTTGTTCGTTAGAATAAACAAGTTTTAAAAGAAAAAAAATTCTTTGCAAAGTTTTAACAAATGATAAAAATTAATTAAAAAAACTTTGTAGTTTAAGTTTTTGCAACTTTTTAAATAAACGCCATTTGTGTTCGATTCAGTGCTTTTTATTAAAAAAAAGTTAAAAAATAATAAAAATCAATAAGGATTAAATAAATAAATAAATGACAGAAATAAAAGATTTAGGTGTATTTACAAAATTTGTTTGTACAGTTTTTTCCAACTCTCTTAAAAACTTCTCACTTACAGTAAACTGACAATTTTTGGAAACCGTATTGTGTTCCTGGTGCTCTGAGTCTGTCATATGTACTATTAAAATGTCCTGTGAATGTTTTTGTCCAGATCTTCACTTCCATTTTTGATTTGAAAAAAAAAATCCATCAGATAGTTATGCCTGTAACCCACCCACTGATGCCCAGTTACATCACACACACACATAGGCTGCCAGACATGTGCTTGAGTCAAAAAGAAGTAAAAAAAATAAATCTAATTTTCAGCTAATTTTACTCTAAACAAAAATTTCTACCAAATACGTTCATATAATCCAAAAGATCCCACTTGTTTGCAAATTATGGAATTACTTTTTCACAGTTTTACCTCACACGCTTTTATGATATGAAAGGAAATTCTTACACTCTGTAAACTTACAAAAAAAGCAATATATATTAAATTTACAAGAAATAAATTTTGAAATTACTTGATAAAAGTGGAAGTGGAAACAACAAAATTCTTTGTATATAAACGTTTCTGTTTTTTTGCAAGCATAAGTTGTAAATAATTGAAATAAAAGTAGAAGTATCCAAATGTGCAAAAGCTTATCTGCACAAGCTCTTCTAATAAAATTAAACAGATCATAAATTATTTTATTACACATTTTCTTGAATTTAATGCATCATTGCATTTTTATTGAAAATAATTTGTTTTAGCACAAAAAAATTTATAGTTTTTGACCTGCTGAATGAGGTTTTTCAAAGACTGAAACTAGATGAATTTAATCAAGAAAACTAGAAATGAACCAAAACTGTGTATGACACAGTTAAGACACGTTCACTTATTTATTGCATTTATTCACTTATTGCATCCCATTCTGTGAGAAACAAAAACCAGTTTGAAATGCAAATTTTCTCAGTTAATTCTAAAAGCAGTTTAGTTTTCTTGAATAAAAATGTACTTGAATCCACACAAAATCAGGCACTAGTAAAAAAAAGCCTCATCATCTGCAGCAAGTTGTTCAATGCAACATAAAACTTGAGTGAGTCATAAAAATATTCTATTAAACTTTAACCTCTTGCTTGTTTTGATTTGAAGTAGCTGTAAAAACCAAACACCCGGGGTGATGTGCAGAGGGTAGAAGGATGCTGAGGATGCAGGAAGAACTATGTGAAAATTAAGGTCTTTAGCTTGTCATTTTCTCAGATAATTAAAAAAAACTTCTAACTAGGATAATAGGGATTTTATTTTAAAACATTCAGGTTTTTGTTTTACACTTTTAGTAAAGTTCCTAACGTTTCACAAAAAAAAAAAAAAACTCCAGTGAAGCTTTAAGAGTTTGGTTTACTGTCAGCTTGTGGAACATCTGTTCTAGAGTCATGGTGTCCAGTATCAAAAATGGTTGATATCTGTTCTGCACATTTTTTTTTGACAGTTTTTGACCTTATTAGTCAAAGCTCAAACATAATTTTGCATCTTCTGCAGAGAATTTCCTCCAATAAAGACAGATGACAAGTTGAATCACTCAGTTTTCTGCACAGAAATAAAATCTGTCATGATTCCATCACCTGCCACCAGAGGGAGCCCTGGACCTTCCTTTCCTGGATTCCAACCTGATCCCAAACACCTGTGGTGATTAGCATGATGCTAATCACTGTGCATCGTCGGCCTGATGCCTATTTAAAGCCAGTCTCCCCTGACTTCCTCGTCAGGTCGTCACCATCCGTCTGGCTGCCTGACCAAGTCAATATCCTTGAACTCTGAGTTATATTTTTTAACTTTGATCTGAAGACATTCCTTTGTGTTAATCCTGTGCTTTTGCTTTACGGCCTTGCTGGACTTTTGTTAATAAATTCTGTTTGTTGTCCTGCATTTGGGTCCACCTCCTCCTTCCACATCATAACAATCTGGATGTCGTTCGTCCTTTATTTTACTATCTGAAAAATGATCAGTGGCAGACTGGGCATGTCATACCGAAACCTTCGTTAGTGCTCCATCAAATCAGCTCCTCAATAACAACTTTAATTGTTGTAATACATTGAATTATAACCAGAAAAAACACATTTACTCAATGAATAAACAGGAAAAAAAAATACTATCTTCACATCTGATTGTTTTCTCAGGTTGTTTTTATTCTCATAAAGTTTTAGAGGCACTTTAACACTACTGCCTTGTTCATAAATACACATATCAACAGTACAGGCACTGTGGTAGAAAAAATTTCACCTAAATAATGGGAAAACCCACATTATAGCAACTCTGACTGATTTCAAGAATGTAATAAAATTCCAACAACCAAAAGAAAAACTCGTTAAATCTCTTTCCACTTGTTTTTTATTTATTTATTTATTTACTTTTACAATCAGTGTTGAAAAGTCAATAAAAATCTCAATGTTAAATATAGTTTCTTTTTCTCTCTACTTTTTATCCTTCGTTTACTTATAGCCGGAATCTGTAAAAATGTGACAGTAAAAGAATCTTGAATCATACAGTTTTTACTTTTAAAGGACAAGCTGGAAATTATTTTCAACAAAAAACACCTTTCTGAACATATAAAAG
This sequence comes from Neostethus bicornis, assembly GCA_902685375.1. Lineage (NCBI taxonomy): Eukaryota > Metazoa > Chordata > Actinopteri > Atheriniformes > Phallostethidae > Neostethus > Neostethus bicornis. The sequence continues at coordinate 12,813,139 of LR738561.1, forward strand.
CACAATTAAAAGTGTGGATAAAATCCTACACAAAATGTTCAATTTTAGATGTAAAGAAAAAAATACACAAGTAGAATTTTTTTTAAAGTAAGTTCTAGAAAGAACTTTTAAGTATGCTTTGAACCTCAGAAACAAAACTACATACAAAAAACAAAACTATTCTTAAAATAGAATTAAAAAACAAGTGTAGTTTTTCAAAGAGAGTTTCTTAGTAATACTGCTAATACTGAATGAAGCTCGTAGAAGGGAAGGATCTCCGAGGAGTGTAACAAACATCCTGTGAAGGTGAAACACAGGAAGAGGTGAAACAATACATTCTTTAAATCTGTGTTTGTGTGTTCACCAGATAATATTTGAGCAGCAGATTGTTGTTAGCCCCGCCTTTTGTTCTTCACCACGCCCACATTCAAGCATATCCCTCCCCTCAACTAAGAGTGCCTTTTTAATGTAAATCTTACAAAATAAAAATACAAAAGAATATACGCTAGCTAGTTTTGCAGCCTCTGGTCCTGTCCACACGTAGCTGGGTATCTGGTAAAACTAATACTTTGTATATTTTTATCTGTTTTGGCCTGTCATCCACACGAACCCATTGTTTTTTTTCACTACAAACAGTTGTTTTTGAAAACTACAACCAAAGTGAAGATTTTGGAAAACTCCGGTTTTGCGTTTGCGTGTGGACATGCATAACCGATGTTTTGGGTTTTTAAACATCACTACCTGCGACAATTAATGCATAAACGTCATTTGTGTGCATCCTTGTTTTTAATATCAGACAGTAGGGAGCATGGATTCATTGAAAAAAAAACCAAAACGCTCTTTTCTTGCTTTTTGTTTCACACTGCACTGCTCTTGCTTCTTTCAAGGAGCAAAGGAGGAGAAATAAGTTGCAGTCGGCTATTATCAATCACATAAGCCATCCTAGCTCAGAGCTTACGTTTAGATAAATACTGCCCACTACTGGTCTGGCATGCTTATAACCGTCCTCAGAAGCGTATTTTATACGCGTTTTTGTGGCTGCGGTTAAATTGAAAATGGTTACATGTGTACGCGAGGTTTTTCTAAAACGGAGAACAGCAGATATACATTTTCAAAAAATCCCCAGCTATATGTCGACATGGTCTAAAAACTAGATTTATGCGGTGTCATGCACATGTCAATATAATGATGAAACGGGAGCGAGAGGAGTAGGAAAATCACAGTGCCAAAAAAAGAAGTCAAACTGAAAAAATGTATTTATGAGCTTTCTTTTAGTGAATATTGCATTTCTAAATAAACAAAAGGTATTGTGTTTGGCTGTAGATGCTGTGATGGGCTAAGCGATATGGCCAAAAAAATAAAAACCTAGACTTGTAAATTGAGGGCTTTGCTTTTCGGCTCAGCTCTTTATTTACCACGACGGATCGATGTAGCGTCCTAGTTATTGTTATTTAAAGCTGATGCAACAATTTTCAGAAATCTAGTTCAAGTCTACTTGTAACCTAAAACAAAGGAAGATTTTCCTTTTAGTTATAAACCTAACAGATTGGTTTTTTTTTTTACTTTGTCTCTTCTTTATGGCTTTTTTTTTAATTCACCAAAAAGACCGACACCATTCCTTCATTCTGTCTTACAAAAATAAGTAACACAAAAAACTTGAGTGCAGGTTTTTAGGCAACGTGGTATCCATCGGCTGGTTTCTTTGCGTCTGCAGTTTCATTTGCATCCTGTAATCAGAATAAGTTTAATAAAAAAATAACATTTCAAACTATAAGTGCATCACTGAAGAAAAGACTTACGTGCTAATGTACAGTAGTGCCAGGTGTGAAGTTATTTTGACTATGCCTCCTTCTCTTACAGAAGTATATCAGTAAGCCTAGAATCACCATGGCAACAATCCCAACGATCACACTAACATATATGTTTCCATGTTGCGACTCTGGGACAAAAGAAGAAAAACAGAAATGAGGGTTTGATCACTTATATCCTTTACAATTTTCTTCTCATACGAAGAAATATTCTGTGGCTTACCAGTGAAGTTCAAAAACACCTTAAGAGCCAAGTTGTTTTCTTGGTCTCTAAACTCCAAAGTTCCTGTATCTCTATTTTCTACAGGATCGATCTCAAGGCCACCGTCTTTAATAAATATTCTTCCACTGAACCAGTGATCTTCTGGCACCAGAACGCTTGCTTCCATCACTCTGCTTTGTTGTTTATCCTCAGAAGAATAAATCACCGTCCACTGGCTTCCAGTTTCTGGAAATTTGATGAAGGTCTTTTTCTTGTCGTTATAAGACTGGTAATTCTCTGCATGACACAGATGTTATTAAAGTGTAAATCTGACATGATGATCAAAATCTGACAAGATGATCAAACTAAGTACCTTCTACTGTAAGATGTAGCTTGGACTCCAGAGTGCGATCTTGTCTTCTGAAGCTGTAGAAGCCGTTGTCTGCTTGTGTGAGATTTGAGATCGTCCAGATGTCTTGCTTCACCTGTCCTTTTCTCCCACCGTCGAGCTCAGGGTTCGTCCGGTTCCATAGGATAACCAGTTCGTTCAGACTCAGATTGGAACTAAGCTCTAAGATATCAGCCTTTGATGGGACATTGTATTCATATTTAGACCCGTATGTTCTGGTAATCTTCATTGAACAATCTGGAACAGAAATAAAAACAGAGGTTTAATTAGAATCAAGGAGAGGCCTTGCGCAAGCCTAACAAACTACCTCAGACTTTTTTATTTTAAACATATTGTGCCATTATCTTAATTTTATCTATGTTTGGGTTTTGTTTCAGCTCAGGACCTCCTCCTAGTAAGTTTTGGGAAGCCCACTCAGAGGACTGAGTTATAAGGCATGCATACATTAAAATCTGTACATATGTAAACTTCCATGCAAATTAAGAAATCTGCAATGGTGGCGGTGTTTGTGAACTATTGCATTACTCTAAGCATTACTTTCGTTTTTGTCAGACCACTCCTCTTTTTTTATTTCACTGACAGACTGGCTTCGCCCACATAAAAAGGCAGTCTGTGATAACTGCCTCCCACTATGCTGTCTTGTAAAGACAGGCAGAATCAGCTTAATTGGAGACCGTTGCATATGCATCACGTCATTTGCATGGGATATTGGGAGTTTTAGAGGCATGACTGATACAGGATGGAGATCAAGTTTACATATGCCTGAGAAGAAATGTTTTCTATAAAGTTTGAGTTGTGTAAAGGAAGTCATTAAAGTTTTTAAAAATCCTAAATTTTCATCCAACTTGTGGATGAAACTTGTTTCAGCCATTTATATGTGTGTTCTTATTCATTCAGTCACCACCCAAATCTTCTGACTACAGGTGAGGGTCAGGATGTAGATTTACTGTTAAATCGGGAGGTCAGCTTCACCATAACTAACTAATGCAGCATCCTAATTACTGCAGATGCTGCACCGATCTACCTGTTTAAGAAAAAAAAACCCAGCTAAAATAATTTTTCTTACAATAAAAATGCAATTGTAAACAAATATGAAAAAAAAATTATGTATTGCTTTTCTGCACATTTGCCTTTCACTCCAAATTGACCAGAGGAGTCACGATTTATAGCAGGAAGAGATTGTACAAAGACCAAACACATGGGGAAAAAAGTGGGATAGAAATAAACAAAGACGGTGTTATTATTCTTACCTGAAATGTTCAAAACAAACACAGCCTTCAATGTACTGTCATCCAGCGCGATTGAAAACGTTCCATTGTCTTTTTCATTCACGTCTGTCATGTAGTAAGCTTTATCATAAAGGTTTATGATGCGTGGGTCTGTCGCCTGAAACGAGAGGGAAATACACTTCATATTCTGTTCAAACCAGGCCCGGTTCTAGCTCTCAAACTTTGGGTGGGCAGAATACTTTTGAAGGTGGGCGAACAAAAAACACCTCTTCATTTTGTGGGCTTGGCACCATCACAGAAGGTGCACTTGCATCTCTCTGAGGCTGAATTATATGTATGTGTGTGTATATGTATATTGTTTTTTTTGTTTTTTTGTCTTTTCATTGTTTTTGATGCATATATAAGATAACAGGAAAACTACTACAGCATCAGTTGCCTACTTTTTTTTGCAAAGATTGTCACAAATTCATCCATGTCTAATTTATTTGTGATGGTCTTTTTGTGGGCCAAAATCACCAGATTTCTTTTTCTATTGTGAAGCATAGCCAGAGAATACTCCAGCCAGGGTCTAGTGCGGTACCAGGCCGGGTTAAACGAACGAAATGTACCGCCAAATGCGCGTTTTGGGTAGCTAGCTAACACGGGCTGCGTTGGGGCGGTAAGGGAAAGACCCGTACCGGCATAGTCCGGGGGTGCAACGGCCTGTTGAGGTTGGACTTGTGGACAATTGACAGAGGGGCTGATGTTTGTGGTGCTTGTGTGACTAAATACACCCTCCGTGAGGCCCGCCGAGCCAGCCGCGTCTATGGCGGTGGAGGCGCGAGCCGTGTCTGGGGCGGCGGAGGTAGAGGTGCAACAGCCCGGCTGTCTGTCACAACACTAGTGTTCGAGCGAGCCGCAGAGCCGCTGGGCGTGGGCTTGACTACAGGCTTGAAGAAATATCAAGTTACCTAAACGCTAAGAGGAAAACCAGGGAATCAGAGTTCCGCAGTCAGAAGTTAACGTGTGCTTTTGAGCAGCAGAGTGTGGGAAAATTGACAACTTGTGTATTTATGTCAAAAAGGCAAGGGGGCGTGACCAAACAGTGCTATAGGCCTATGTATGTAACGCAACATTTATTTGTGTTTAAAAACACCCAATAGGATGCTGCTCATTCTCTGTGACTTTTTGATTGGGTGGGCAAGCCATCAGTTTGAGTGGGCACTGCCCACCCTTGTCCATGCCTAGAACTGGGCCCGGTTCAAACAGCACGCTTTCACTAAATTTTACAAATTCAAATGTGCACAAACAAATAATCAATTTATTTGCTTTCGTCTCACATTATGGTGTCATCAGAGGTCAACGTTGAGATAAAAAAAAAAACTTCTCACCTTCCCTTCGTTCATAATTATTTTTCTGGATCCTCCATCATTTGGAGTAAAATACACAGGTCCGACGTAAAGAGGAGGAACAAGTTCTGATGGCAATTGTTTGGTTTTACCATCACACACATTTTGATGCTGAACATCATCAGATGAACAAAAAACTCTACAAACTGATCAGAAGAAAAGACAAAAACAAAATAATTACAAATATTTTATGCAGTAAAAACGACATGTATATATTTTTTATTTAAGAGTAGATTGGATTCATTTTTTTTAATTCAATTCTTTTGTTTTCTGTTTATCTGGGGCCGGGTCACGGGGGCAACAACCTCAGACAGGAAGTCCAGGTTTCACCCAAACTCACCCAGAAGAATCCTGAGGTGATCCCTGTCCAGCTGTGAGACATAGTCTCTCCAGTGGGTCAGGGTCTGCCTCTGAGTCTCCTCCTGGTGGGACGTGCCAAAACACCTCACTAGCGAGGCGTTCGGGAGGCATCCTAACCAGATGCCAGAACTACCCCGTCTGGCTTCTCATGACCCAGAGAAGCAACAGCTCTACTCGAAGCTCCTCCTGGATGGCAGAGCTCCTCACTCTATTTACTGTAAGTATCCAATCCATCGGATCCAGATGGGGTGAACACCCCCTCAACTTCCCTTTTTGGTCCACAAAAAAAAAAAAAAAAGGGGGGACTAGTCAAGCTTGCATGACCAGCGAATGCATGCCTGCTATCTGATAGCAGCCCAAATATACTGTACAGTGCATCCGGTAAGTATTCACAGCGCTTCACTTTTTCCACCTTTTATTCCAAAATGGATTTAGTTCATTTTTTTCCTCAAAATTCTACACACAACACCCCATAATGACAACGTGAAAAAAGTTTTTTTTAATTTTTGCAAATGTATTAAAAATAAAAAAACTAAGAAATCACATGTACATAAGTATTCACAGCCTTTCCTCAATACTTTGTTGATGCACCTTTGGCAGCAATTACAGCCTCAAGTCTTTTTGAATATGACGCCACAAGCTTGGCACACCTCTCTTTGGGCAGTTTTGCCCATTCTTCTTTGCAGCACCTCTCAAGGTCCATCAAGTTGGATGGGAAGCTGTCGGTGCACAGCCATTTTCAGATCCTTCCAAAGATGTTCAATAGGATTCAAGTCTGGGCTCTGGCTGGGCCACTCCAGGACATTCACAGAGTTGTTCTGAAGCCACTCCTTAGATATCTTGGCTGTGTGCTTAGGGTCGTTGTCCTGCTAAAAGATGAAGCGTCGTCCCAGTCTGAGGTCACGAGCGCTCTGGAGCAGGTTTTCATCCAGGATGTCTTTGTACATTGCTGCATTCATCTTTCCTTCTATCCTGACCAGTCTCCCAGTTCCTGCCGCTGAAAAACATCCCCACAGCATGATGCTGCCACCACCATGCTTCACTGTGGGGATGGTATTGGCCTGGTGATGAGCTGTGCCTGGTTTCCTCCAAACATGACGCCTGGCATCAGTCTCATCAGACCAGAGAATTTTGTTTCTCATGGTCTGAGAGTCCTTCAGGTGCCTTTTGGCAAATTCCAGGCGGGCTGCCATGTGCTTATTACTAAGGAGTGGCTTCCGTCTGGCCACTCTACCATACAGGCCTGCTCGGTGGATTGCTGCAGAGATGGTTGTTCTTCTGGAAGGTTCTCCTCTCTCCACAGAGGAACCCTGGAGCTCTGACAGAGTGACCATCGGGTTCTTAGTCACCTCCCTGACTAAGGTTCTTCTCCCCCGATCGCTCAGTTTAGATGGCCGGCCAGCTCTAGGAAGAGTCCTGGTGGTTCCAAACTTCTTCCATTTACGGATGATGGAGGCCACGGTGCTCATTGGGACCTTCAAAGCAGCAGAAATTTTTCTGTACCCTTCCCCAGATTTGTGCCTCGACACAATCCTGTCTCGGAGGTCTACAGACAATTCCTTTGACTTCATCCTTGGTTTGTGCTCTGACATGCACTGTCAACTGTGGGACCTTATATAGACAGGTGTGTGCCTTTCCAAATCATGTCAAATCAACTGAATTTACCACAGGTGGACTCCAATTAAGCTGTAGAAACATCTCAAGGATGATCAGTGGAAACAGGATGCACCAGAGCTCAATTTTGAGCTTCATGGCAAAGGCTGTGAATACTTATGTACATGTGGTTTCTTAGTTTTTTTATTTTTAATAAATTTGCAAAAATTAAAAAAAAACTTTTTTCACATTGTCATTATGGGGTGTTGTGTGTAGAATTTTGAGGAAAAAAATGAACTAAATCCATTTTGGAATAAGGCTGTAACATAACAAAAGGTGGAAAAAGTGAAGCGCTGTGAATACTTACCGGATGCACTGTATATCCATTGTATACTCTACCTACTGCTGCTGGTCCCTGTTACAAGTGCTGGGATACAGACGGCTAACTCAGCCATGAAGTTGGTCAAAACAGTACTGTATTCTCACTGGACTTTTGTTGTTGTACTCTCCTGAACTATGTATAAGGCCATCATAGACAAGTACAGTACAAGGCATCCCGTAGAATGCTGATCATAAACCCTCTGAGCTTCCATATGTCATTTTGGTGACTTTTCACTGCCTGCTGTCTGTATGCATTAAAAAGCTCAAATTACTGAGTGTACTTACTATTTTAATTATTATAAACTTTGGGCAACATATGTACCTAACCCCCGATTCTGTCTATTACCCCCCCGCCCCCTTTAAAAAATTCTAGATCCGCCCTTGCAATCTCAAATGGAGGGTGAAAAAAAAAGACAATCTGCAGAATCAACTCAATCTCACATTCTTTCCTTAATTTAACAGCTCGATTACAGGTCAAACTGCTACATAAATTCACTTTGTTTCACATGCAACAGATCTTTTACTAAAACCAGAGAGAAAAAGATGTACCCACACAGACTGAAGAAGCAAAGCAGCAGCATTTTAACCAGGACACACCTCGGAAACAAAACTGGAGAAAATCAAAAGCCTTCCCCTCTTATTTATGACCTAATTAAGCTTTTAGGAATATATTTATTTTTATAATAGTAATCGATTCTAAGACATAAAACAGATTGAGTTGTTGGAAAAAGGGAAGTGGGCGAGGCCATTACTGGACGTGGAAGACTGGGGCGTTCAGGGACCGTAGGAAAATAACCAATTCTGAGAATTTTAATCTGTGTTCTTTGATTAGGTTATTTCTGTATTTTATCAATAAATCACCTTCACATCAATGCATTTTCTACACTTCTATTTTCTATATTGAAAAAACATGTGTTGATGTATATGTACTTACAGTGGGAATCTAAAGTTTGGGCTCCCTGGGAAAAAAATAAGTTAAGAAAAGATGAAAAAAAATCTCCAAAAGACATTTAACAACATTGCTGATTTCTTTGTTGTTGTACTCTTGATGCAGGTTTATCCTAATCTGGTTTAATCAAAGGCATTGCACTCAGGCTCTTTTTCTTATCCTCATTCTTTTGTTTTCGTCTGTACTCTCTGAAATTCCTTTGTTCTAACCAAAACTGTGACAGTTTATAGTCTGACTTCCTCTTTTTCTTCTTAGGGTTTGACTTCACTATTACCTCCTTCAAATCTTTCTGTATTTGCAAAACCTTGAGTGTATTCAGTTGTTCTGAAAACTCGTCTCCTTTTCCATTACTCTCAAATCTGTCCTGATTCTTCTTTAAAGTTTTCCATAAACTTTGCATCTCCTTCTAAAATTCTTTGATAGCTTTGATCCCCCGGCCCCTAATTTTGCAATGGATAGTATTTTTTTGGAAATCTCTGGCACAAGAACAAGGGATGTCACTAACATGGCCTCTAACAGTAACTAATACACTACGGGTGTATACTTAATCCTTGTTCTTCATCCCCTAAGGTGTCCAAGTTTTTTTTTAATAGTTTTGACTGGTCCTGCCTGTACCCTAGCTTCCTCCATACTGCTCAGCCTCTCCAGCCAGCTTAAGCATTTAACCCCCCACCCGTTCCCCAGTAAACCCAGGGGAGATGTTGGCTCAGTGGTAGAGCGGTCGCCCGCGGACCGGAAGTTCGCGGGTTTGATTCCTACTGAGTTCACGTCTAGAGTACATGGAGAAGACACCTAACCCCCCGTTTCTCCCACCATTGGTGCCATCGTGGCAGCCTGCTGCGGTGTAGCAGTGCAGCACACACATTTCCCCGGTGAGGGATCAATAGAGTACGTAAAAATAAAAAAATAAATAAAAAAATGAATTTGCCTCATGTGTACTTGGCTTCTTCTTTCTAAGAAGAAAGTAGGACCTATCCTCTTTTTGTTGATGGTCAGGTTGTCTTGTTCTGGAGTTGACACTTTGTATTTAACACTTTATTGGTACAAATTAGACACAAAGTAAGACACATGTACACTGATTTCTACGTATTTGTTCAAGTTGACAAAAAAGAAAAATATTAAGAAAAAGGCAATACAGACAAGAAGAACAAAAACTGAAAAAAGTATTGAAATAAAAAAGAAATAAAGCCAGTTGTCCAATCCCCTGCTGTTTATCTCCTATTAATAGCTTTTTTGGTAGGCAACGGTTTGTCCGTTATGCCTCTTAGGGACCCCCAAGCGTGTGTGAGCTGAGTCCTGACTCAACTGTCTGTTCGGTTATGACTTAATGTTTATCCTTAACCTTTTGGTCAAATTTGCGTTGATGATAAGGCCCACAACACCTCAACTACCGACTGAAGATTGGCAAAATCTCCAGGCGTCCAATGGTCGACTTCTAAAATTGTGCCATCAGCAATCTTTTGATAATTGTATTTTTTTTATTTTTAGTAATGGTGCAACAGATCATCGTATATCCCTGACCATACGCTTTCTGTTAGAAACACAAGTGATCCATAGACTGCTTTTGCAAAAAGTAGTATACACTTTCTTTTTTCTTTTTTTTTCTTCTGATAGGAAACATTGAGGACAGAGCGAGTGAGGGGATGAGGTGGGAAAAAAGAAGAGGAATAGGGTTTAGAAGAAGAAGAGAGGGCAACAAAGTAAAGAAATAATCTGTGGATACAATGTTCAGCATCACGACCAACCTGCTGGATTATCTGAGGAAAAAAAACCAAAAAGTACAAACAAGAGTTTAAAGCAGAGATAAAGCTGACACACACACAACAAAACCTTCTACAACAAATGATGTATAATACAAACGTACTGTATGTTACTAGAGCTATGATAATATTGGTTGGGAGCAATGAAACATAGCGGACAGTAAACAGTGTGATAAAGTGTGCGGGTGTGATTGAAAGTGCATGCATGCTGCCGATGTAAACCACATGCTTTTTAGGACCAACAGATCCTCACCAGCCCCAAAAGACTGGAATGAGGGAGGCAGAGACACACGCAACCCAGGCTCGCGCTCATCCAGATCCCAGGACCCTGAGGCCAAGCCAAGAAGGGCCACCCACCCAGCCAGAGACACCCCAGTCGGGGTCCCCCCAGCATCAAGGGGCACGGGCATCCCTAATACCAGGATACCTTGGCTACAAGGCAGACGTGTCAACTGTATCCCGCGGCCACAGACGAGCCTAGGGGGATGCCAGAAGCGAAGGCCCAGGCCGAGAAGGGATCTATCACTCCAAGTTGAGTATGAAGTTGATCATGGAGCTGCAGGCTGGATCGTCCTGTTGCCACGGTTTCACACCACACCATCATTACTCCCACCACGCCCACTGGGAACATCCCTGCATACAGTTTTTGTTTCGTCCAATCATGTTTTTGTTTCTTTATCTCGGTTTACTTTGTGTTCCAGTTGGTGATGAAAGTGAACCATTGCTGAGCTTCTTTTACTTCATCTGTTCTGGAAATTCAGAAACATGAAGGTCTACCTACTGCTGCTTCTGCTGCTTCCACTCAGCACAGGTACATCATCACACCTGCAACCAGGTTTTCTCACTGAACAACTAAGAACATTTACTAAAACATTTAAAGACATTTTAGAAATGAATAGAAATGAATGACTAGAAGTATCAATCAAACTGGAGAATTGCTCCTTCTTTAAAAAAAAAAAACCCTCCCAAATATTTGCTTTAAATGGCAAGATGGTTGCGATTTTTGATGAAGCCAGGTAATGTAATTAACCTAAAAATTGTTCAATTTTGATTGCAAATTGACTGTAAAGGAAGCTAACAGTGAGAACAGGAGACTTTTAGAGTGAGATTTTAAACCAATACGACTAAAATTCCAAACAAGCATGTAAGAAATAAAACAATACAATTCTTTACAATAGATCATTCTTAAAAATAAATTATTTAACTTTGGTTGATGTTTGATCTTCTTAATCAGAGCAAACGTTGATCGATCTATTAGTGGAAGGCTCGCTGAAATTTACAATTTAGCACTGAGAGCACTGAGAGAATCAAGAATTGGGCTTATAAAGGATGAAAGAAACAGAAGTTTGATCATGAGGCTAAATATTTACGAGTAGGCAATGGAGAGGGAGTGAAGCATGTAACCTCACCTACAGTGGTGGTCAAAAGTTTACATACACTTGTAAAGAACATAATGTCATGGCTGTCTTGAGTTTCCAGTTATTTCAACAACTCTGATTTTTCTCTGATATAGTGATTGGAACAGATCCTTCTTTGTCACAAAAAACATTCATGAAGTTTGATTCTTTTATGACTTTATTATGGGTAAACTGAAAATGTGACAAAATCAGCTGGGTCAAAAATATACATACAGCAATGCTAATATTTGGTTACATGTCCTTTGGCCATTTTTACTTCAATTAGGCGCTTTTGGTAGCCATCCACAAGCTTCTGACAAGTTTCTGGTTGAATCTTTGACCACTCCTCTTGACAGAATTGGTGCAGTTCAGTTAAATTTGTTGGCTTTCTGACATGGACTTGTTTCTTCAGCATTATTCACATGTTCTCAATGGGATTTAAGTCAGGACTTTGGGAAGGCCATTCTAAAACCTTAATTCTAGCCTGATTTAGCCATTCCATTACCACTTTTGATGTGTGTTTGGGGTCATTGTCCTGTTGGAACACCCAACAGCGCCCAAGACCCAACCTTCGGGCTGATGACTTCAGGTTTTCTTGAAGAATTTGAAGGTAATCCTCCTTCTTCATTGTCCCATTGACTCTCTGTAAAGCTCCAGTTCCATCGGCAGCAAAACAGGCCCACAGCATAATACTACCACCACAGTGCTTGATGGTAGGCATGGTGTTCTTGGGGTTAAAGGTCTCACCTTTTCTCCTCCAAACATACTGCTGGGCATTGTGGCCAAACAGCTCAATTTTTGTTTCATCTGACCACAGAACTTTCCTCCAGAAGGTCTTATCTTTGTCCATGTGATCAGCAGCAAACTTTAGTCGAGCCTTAAGGTGCCGCTTTTGGAGCAAGGGCTTCCTTCTTGCACGGCAACCTCTCAGTCCATGGCGATGCAAAACACGCTTGACTGTGGACACAGACACCTGTGTTCCAGCAGCTTCTAATTCTTGGCAGATCTGCTTTTTGGTGCTCCTGGGTTGACTCTTCACCCTCCTGACCAGTTTTCTCTCAGCAGCAGGTGACAGCTTGCGTTTTCTTCCTGATCGTGGCAGTGACAAAACAGTGCCATGCACTTTATACTTACAAACAATTGTTTGCACTGTTGCTCTTGGAACCTGCAGCTGCTTTGAAATGGCTTCAAGTGACTTTCCTGACTTGTTCAAGTCAATGATTCTCTTTTTCAAATCTGTGCTGAGCTCCTTTGACTTTCCCATTGTAGCGTTTGTGGGTGTTTTTATCCAATGAGCCCTTTTTAAAAGGCCTCAGAGAAGTCACCAGCTGTAGTCACTCATAATCACTCACAAGAAGTTAAGAGGTCATGCTATGAAGCTCATGTCATTGACACAACTTTCTAAGTCTCCAAAATTGCTCATTCATGTTGCTGTATGTATATTTTTGACCCAGCTGATTTCGTCACATTTTCAGTTTACCCATAATAAAGTCATAAAAGAATCAAACTTCATGAATGTTTTTTGTGACAAAGAAGGATCTGTTCCAATCACTATATCAGAGAAAAATCAGAGTTGTTGAAATAACTGGAAACTCAAGACAGCCATGACATTATGTTCTTTACAAGTGTATGTAAACTTTTGACCACCACTGTATGTTTACCCACAGCTGGTAACCATAAGTGAGGGTAGGAATGTAGATTGTCTGGTCTGAGTCTTGGGTTCTGACATTCCTCTGGGCTCGCTAGTGGCCGCGGGGTACGGTCGACACATCTGCCCCGTAGCCTGGAGGTCCTGGCATTAGGAATGCCCATGCCCCTTGGTGCTGAGGGGACTACGGCAGGGGTGTCTCTTATGCACCTGGCTTACGATCATACGGCACGGCAGGTGCCGTATGATCGTAAATCCAAAGCTTTACTTCTTTGCTCACCTCTTGCTTTACCACAACATATCAATACAACATCCTAATTATTGCAGACACTGCACCATTCTGCCAGTTGATCTACTACTCCATCCTTCCCCTTAATTATGAACAAGGTCAAAACTTTAAAAACCAGCTACACTAGTTTTGGGTTTGAGATTTGATCAAGACTCGTCATTTTGAAAGGGACTTTATGTAACTCTAAGTTTTCCCCTCAAGCATGGTACATTCCATCTGGACCCAGGTCTTCTGTTAGGCATGGCCGTCCCAGGCTGAAATGTGCTTTCGATAACAAAAAAGGGGAGAGGTCTAAGGCAACTTGTCCTACGGGAAATAAGTTTGCCTGCTTCACTAAGCGTAAGTCATGAACCCACTAGATGGTGCTGGTTAATCAAGTTCTTCACTGGTTCTCCTCACAGTTTCTTACATTTTTGTTTACAGAAAGTGGACATAAAGGCTGTATGAACCGTAATCACTGTACTGACAAAAGAGTGATCTGCTGCTACACGAACATGTGCAACGGTTCGAGGTATTAAATCTCATGAACATCAGTCTGCTCTTCCTGGGAGGACCTCATCCAGATTCACATCTTTTAAATGTTTGAGGCCTTTATGAATCCTGACATGTTCAATAAAGTCAGTTTTCTGAAGTGTTTTACTTTTTCAGACAACATTGTTTTGATCAATGTTTTTTATTCTAGTGGGATTTTGGTGTTGTTTCTATGTGACAATTTTTGTGTGGTTTCAGACTATCCAGCAGGTTGGCTTTAATGCCAAATATTGTAACTACAGATTATCTCCTCACTTTATCCAACCTCTCTTTTTCTTCAGCGCATCCTTCCTCTGCTTTATCGCTGTTTTCTTCCTTTCTCTCTCCTGTAAAATCCCTGGCAGGTCTAGCAATAAAAACGCCAAGTTCCCAGGAGACCTTTCTCCCAACCCAGAACCATTTCTTCATTATCACTAGGAGTCCTACTGAGAAGTCCCATCATGGTACCGATAACATCCTAATTACCAGTGGATTGCTACTATTGTTATGTCAAAGGTCAGAGATCGGTCTAGTTAGCCACACATGTTTACAAACATTTGCAGAATGAGACACCTTTCATTGACAATTGTAGCTCTGCCATGGCTTCTCTGTACTACAATTTTCATACCTATATCTGCAAAATTCAACACAATGCTGACTGGTATGATTCTTCTGGCGACCGTGTTTTTTTTTTTTTTTTTTTTTACATAGGGGTCTTTTACCTGGGCTTGGTGTGGTAGGTAGGCTTGTGTTGCAGATTTTCTTTTTGTGCTGTCTTTGAGTCCAAATCACAGTCAGTTCTGTTGCATGTTCTGTCAGAAAGTCAGAACAGGGCTACAGAACAGTAGCCCAGGCCTCTCTCTCCCCGGCTGCATCCTCCAGCTCACCCGGAAGGATCCCAAACCGTTCCCCGGCCAGCCGTGACACATAGCCTCTCCAGTGGGTGCGGCGTCTGCCCCTTGGTCTCCTCCCGGTGGGACGTGCCCGAAACACCTCGCCTGCGAGGCGCTTGGGGGGCATATTGACCAGATGCCCGAACCACCCCATCTGGCTCCTCTCGAACTGGAGGAGGAGCGGCTCGACACTGAGCTCCTCCCGGATGGCAGAGCTCCTCACCCGAAAGAAAGAAAGAAAATCAAAGAAAGAAAGAAAGTCAACCCGTCTCTCCTGGATCCCATTGAAGGCTTGGTGCAGCATACAATATTGTCAATCATCTTTTTTCTTATAAAATGGTATCTCATTATCTTACATATAATAACATTATATAATAATAATATAACTATAATATAATATAGTAATAAGATATAATTTATATCTTATTATCTTAATGGTATCTTACTGTCACAAGCTTTGCAGCTCAATGATACCATTTTAAATTGGAGCATTTTAGACCTTCCTCATTATTGGACAGATGAAGAAGTGATAACCATATCGTAGTTTGTGTTGGTTTTTTTTTCATAAGAAGCACAGAATAATTTGTTTAATAGTCTTGAATCAACTGTCTGGAGGTGGCAGCGAAATATTTCAGAAAAATACAGTAGTTTGTAAGAAACTGTACAATTATATTACTTTTTTGTTGGAGGTCAGGTTGTCTTGTTCTCGAGTTTACACTTTGTTTTTAAAACTTTATTGGTACAAATTAGACACAAAGTAAGACACATGCACACTGATTTCTATTTGTCCAAATTGACAAAAAAAAAAAAAAACAGAGAAAAAATTAAGAAAAAGGCAAGACAGACAAGAAGAACAAAAAACTGAAAAAAGTATTGAAGTTAAAAAAAAAAAAAGAAGCCTGTTGTCCAATCTCCTGCTGTTTATCTTCTATTCATGGCTTTTTTTTGCTAGACAACAGTTTGGCTTTCAATACTTTTTGGCTTTATGTCTCTTAGGGACTCTCTTGGGGTTAGCATTACAAAAAATCTGCAATCCAATTGGAATTGCAGACTTTTTAAACAAGTGCACGCAGAACGAAAGTGTGGGAAAATGCATTTTAGCCAAACTTTGAAACAATACAGGAGCCCCCCTAAGTGTGTGTGCTGAGTCCCTTACTTAACTGCCTGTGTGGGTAGGGGTGTTAATCTTTATCCTCATCCAACCTTTTTGTCAAATTTGCGTTGGTGGAATGCCCACTACACCTCGACTACCAAATGAAGATTGGGAAAATCTCCAGGCGTCCGATGGTCCACTTCTAAAAAAGTGCCACCAGCAACCTTCTGATGATTGTATTTTTATTGTTTTTAGTAGTCGTTCAACGGATCATCGTATGTCCCTAACCAAACATTTTCGGTTCGAAACACAAGTGATCCGTGGACTGCTTTTGGAAAACGTAGTATACACTTTCTTCTTTCTTTTTTTTTCTTCTGATAGGTAATATTGAGGACAGAGCGAGAGAGGGGTGGAGGGAGAAGATGAATAGGGTTCAGAAGAAGAAGAGAGGGCGACAAAGTGAAGAAATAATTTGTGGTTACAATGTTCAGCATCACGACCTACCTGCTGGATTATCTGAGGGAAAAAAAAAAAAGTACAAACAAGAGTTTAAACCGGAGACAAAGCTGACGCACCTAGCTGGGGCTCAGCCGGAGGTTCAGCAGGGCCAGACCACCCCGTATGCAATCGCCACAGCCCAAAATACGGCCAGGTGCCTGACTCAGGCAGCCCAAAGACAAAAGTAGTAAATAAGAATGTAGTGCACACTTTCAGTTCACACAGTGTTGTCATGGTGAGCAGAGGACTTAAGGAACTTGAACGCAGCAGGTCATTTAAATGACTTGTATAGAAATATTTTGGCTTCCTGGTAAACAATTTAAACAGCTCGTTGCTGTACAATCCCGCCGGGTTTTAGTGTGCTTACATGTGCATAAACTTATTTAAATATTGTTTTCTTTTTAAGTTTATTTAAATTCAATGAGAAATTAGTTCTTGTTCACCTGGTGCCAGGGATGGGATCTATTACAGGCAATATTTCACCACTACACATTTTTCTTTACATTACTATTACATGACCATTCATTAGAATTACATATTACATCTGGCATTTTACATAATCGTACCGGCAACTCTGAACTTTCTTTGTTGACAGAAATGATAAACACACAGTTTGTATTTTTTATCATCTTTCAAAATGTATTTCTTATTGGTCCATGATGTTGAACTACTACAAAATACTACTATTATAATATATACAAACTTTATATAGATATGTAAACAGTGAGGTCAATAAGTTTTGAACACCCTGTGACTTTCAAAGTTCTCTAAGATGCATGTCCACTGTGAGAGACATAATCTAAAAGTGATATCAGTTTGTATAATTTTTAAAAATAACTTAGTCGGTGCGGCATCAGCAATAACTAGGATGCTGCATCGGTCCGTTGTGGTAAAAAGAGAGCTGAGCCGAAAAGCAAAGCTCTCGATTTATAAGTCGATCTACGTTCCAACCGTCACCTATGGTCACCAGCTGTGGGTGGTGACCGAAAGAATGAGATCGTGGGTACAAGCGGCCGAAATAAGCTTGCTCCGCAGGGTGGCTGGGCTCTCACTCAGAGATCGGGTGAGGAGCTCTGCCATCCGGGAGGAG
This sequence comes from Neostethus bicornis, assembly GCA_902685375.1. NCBI lineage: Eukaryota > Metazoa > Chordata > Actinopteri > Atheriniformes > Phallostethidae > Neostethus > Neostethus bicornis. The sequence continues at coordinate 12,830,615 of LR738561.1, forward strand.
CTCGGTGCTGAGCCGCTCCTCCTGCAGGTCGAGAGGAGCCAGATGGGGTGGTTCGGGCATCTGGTCAGGATGCCCCCTGAGCGCCTCGCGGGCGAGGTGTTTTGGGCACATCCCATCGGGAGGAGACCAAGGGGCAGACCTTGGACCCGCTGGAGAGACTATGTCTCACAGCTGGCCGGGGAACGACTTGGAATCCTTCCAGGGAGCTAGAGGATGCAGCCGGGGAAAGAGAGGCCTGGGCTGCCCGTTTGAGGCTGTTGCCCCCGCGACCTGACCCCGGAACAAGCGGAAGATGACGGAACGGAACAAAACGGACTTTAGTCGGATGTTACCGCTGCAAATAAGTATTTGAACACCTATCTATCAACAAGAATTCTGACCTTCAAAAAACTCCATTCCACTTATTATCCCAAATTAGAAGCAACTGTTTGATGGTGTTAGCTGCATAGACACACCTGCCCGTCCCATAAAAACAGTAGAACTGCAACTACTAACATGGCCAAGACCAAAGAGCTGTTGAAAGACACCAGAAACAAAATTGTAAAACCCCACAAGGCTGGAAAGGACTACGGGGCAATTGCTGAGCATCTTGGTGAAAAAAGATCCAGTTTTGCAATGATTATTTGAAGATAAAAGATGCGAAACATGACTGTCAATCTCACTCGGACTCTCGGCTCCATGCAAGATCTCACCTCATGGGGTCTCAATGATCTTAAGAAAAGTGGAGAATTGGCCTATAACTAAATGTAAGGAGGTAGTCAATGACCTGAAAGAGCAGGGACCACCGTTTCCAACTATTACTGTTTGTAATACAGTCATAGTTTCAAATCATGCATGGTGAGGAACGCTCCCTTGCTCAAACCAGAACATGTCCAAGTCCATCTTAAGTTTGCCAATGAGTATCTGGATAATCCAGAGGATGCATGGGAGAAAGTTATGTGGTCAGATGAGCCTTTTGTTTAGTTGGTTGTTTAGTTTCGGTGGGAACAATAGAGGGTAAGTAGACCACTTTAGAGATTAGCTAGATCCACTCAATCGTAAGCAAGGTACTTGCTAGTGGACACTTGCTTACTGTCCATCCGGCCATTGTTTTGCCCTAGCAGCAACCTCACAGTTAATTATTACAGTGCCCAAATGCATTCACACCCCTGATAGTCAATAGTCCTAAGCACCAGTGGCCTTTTCAACAAGTCAAAAACAGGAGACATTTATATAGAGTAGAGTAAAGGCAAAATACCTTTACTCTATTACTTTGTCATGTATTACCATTACTTTTACTTTAAAAACAACAACAATATATTGCTATTACAGCAAAGCCTTCTGTTACACATCATATTAACCGACTCTGAAGTTGATCATGGAGCTGCAGGCTGGATCGTCCTGTTGCCACAGTTTTGCACCGTCATTACGCCCACGACGCCTACTAGGAACATCATGCGTACAGTTTTGTGTCATCCAATCATGTTTGTGTTTGTTTATCTCTGTTTACTTTGTGTTCCAGTTGGTGATAAAAGTGAAGCATTGCTGAGCTCCTTTTACTTCTTCTATTCTGGAAATTCAGAAACATGAAGATCTACCTACTGCTGCTTCCGCTGCTTCCGCTCTGCACAGGTACATCGTCCCACCTGCTCCCAGGTTTTCTCACTGAACAACTAAGAACATTTACGAAAACATTTGCAGACATTTTAGAAATTAGTCATCCTAGAAGTATCTAATTGGAGAACAGCTCCAACTTCTTTTTTAAAAAAAAAATCTACAAAATTTTTGCTTTAAATGGTAAGAAGATTGCAATTTTTGATGAAGCTGGGTAATGTAATTACCCTCAAAATTGTTCAATTTTTACTGCAAATAGACTGCAAAGGAAGCTATTATCTAACAGTGAGAACAGAAGACTTTTAGACTGAGATTTTAAATCAAATTCGACTAAAATTCCAAACATATCCCGAGCTTGTAAGAAATAAAACAATACAATTCTTTACAATAGATCATTTTTAAAAATGAATGATTTAACTTTGGTTGATGTTTAATTGTCTTACTCGGGGCAAGGGTTGATTGATCCAGGAGAGAAGACTGGCAGACGTTCCAAAACTGAGAAAACAGAGAATTACGGCTACAAATGAAGAAAGAAACAGGACATAAGTATGATCTTGAGGGTAAATATTTAGGAAAAGACGTGGGTAATGGAGAGGGAGTGAGGTTGGGCTATGTACCCTCATCTATGATTACAGCTGGTAACCACAAGCGGGTCAGAATGTAGATTGTCTGATAAACCCCAAGCTTTACTTCTTTGCTCACCTCTTGCTTTACCACAACATATCAATACAACATTCTAATTATTGCAGGCACTGCACCATTCTGCCAGTTGATCTACTACTCCGCCCTTCCCATCAGTGTACATTTGTCTTACTTTGTGTCTAATTTGTACCAGTAAAGTGTTAAAAACAAAGTGTCAACTCGAGAACAAGACAACCTGACCTCCAACAAAAAAGTAATATAATTGTACAGCTTCTTACAAACTACTGTATTTTTCTGAAATATTTCGCTGCCACCTCCAGACAGTTGATTCAAGGCTATTAAACAAATTATTCTGTGCTTCTTATGAAAAAAAAAACAACACAAACTACGATATGGTTATCACTTCTTCGTCTGTCCAATAATGAGGAAGGTCTAAAATGCTCCAATTTAACATGGTATTATTGAGCTGCAAAGCTTGCAACAGTAAGATACCATTAACTATGAACAAGGTCAAAACTTTAAAATCCAGCTACACTAGTTTTGGGTTTGAGATTTGATCAAGACTCGTCATTAGTTTTTAAGCTCACCAAATTTGCTGTGTCATTTTTCTGTATCAAAAAGGACTTTATGTAATGCTAAGTTTCCCCCTCAAGCATTGTACGTTCGATCTGTGCTTCTTGAATCTACATACCAACTGTCTAAGCATGCCCGTCCCAGGCTGAAATGTGCTTTTGAAAACCCAGAAGGGGAGAGGTTCAAGGCAACTTGCCATAGTGGAGGGAAGTTTGCCTGCTTCACTACGCGTAAGTCATGAACCCACTTGGTGGTGCTGGTTAATCAAGTTCTTCACTGGTTCTCCTCACAGTTTCTTACATTTTTGTTTGCAGTAGATGGACATAAAGGCTGTATGAACCACAGTCACTGTTATAACAAAAGAGTGGTCTGCTGCTACACGAACATGTGCAACGGTTCTTGGTAATAAATCTCATGAACATCAGTCTGCTCTTCCCGGGAGGACCTCATCCAGATTCACATCTTTTAAATGTTTGAGGCCTCTCTGAATCCTGACATGTTCAATAAAGTCAGTTTTCTGAAACTGTTTGAAGTGTTGAAGTGTTTTACTTTTTCAGACAACATTTTTCTCAACAATATTTTTTATTCAAGTGGGGGTTTGATGTTGTTTCTATGTGACAAATTTCTTTGTGTGTTTTCAGACTATCCAGCAGGTTGGCTTTAATGCCAAATATTGTAACTACAGATTATCTCCTCACTTTATCCAACCTCTCTTTTTCTTCAGCGCATCCTTTCTCTGCTTTGTCGCTCTTTTCTTCCTCTCCCCTTCCTGTAAAATCCCTGACAGGTTTAGCAATAAAAACGCCAAGCTCCCAGGAGACCTTTCTCCCAACCCAGAACCATTTCTTCATTAATTGATGCACTTTAAATCATTTCTGTTTCAGACTAAAAACAATGTTAATAAAGCTGTGATTTGTTGTACGTTGCTTTTTCTTTTCTTTAGTGTTAATGAGGATACAATGTTATGCAGAGGTGTACTTATAACAATTTCATAGACAAATGATACTAATTATAATCACAGTAGAGAGAGTGGGAGGGCGAAATATTTTCTTCTTCCTTAAAGGGGGGGGGCGCAACAGGAAATAATTGAAAAGCACTGCATTAGTGGCACATTAGAATAATATCAGGTACTGCCTAGCCTGCGCATTCCAGGGCAAAGATCAAATGATCCCTCTTCAATTCTTAAATGAGTACCCAAAAACTGCAGTTTTAAATGTTTGAGGACATCCTTTTAAGAGTTAAAATGTTTTAGTTGTCTGAGCTGGTGAAGGCATTGAAGGGCTCTGGAGTAAAAAGAGAGTCTCAGGGTCCCTTGAAGAAAAGGTGGGTGTCCATTTGTGTTCCAAGATTTTTTAAACACTCCACCTGTTCCACTTGCTCTCCCTGAATGAAGAGAGGTTTAGAAATGTCAGTCTTTCTTTTTACTCTCCCTATACAGCACAACTCCCTTTTTTCTAAAATGTTGAGCTCCACTGGTTTCGCACTGAAAGTGATGACAAGTTGTCCACCACACGTTGGTAAGGGTTGAAAGCCTCAGTACCTGAGAGCCTCAGAGCCTTTCATTCTTTCACTTCTCCTGACTTCAAAAGGAGCATACCTCATTAAGTTTCTCATCTGTAATACTGGACCTTTAATTAAAATTTCCCCTATTCCTTAAGAATTAATACTGGACCTTTAAATAAAATATTCCTTAAGCATTTCTGGGGTATCTCTAGTCCTGAAGGTTGGCCTTGCTGATTTCTTTGTTGTCCTCCTGATGCAGGTGTCTCCACATCTGGTTTAATCGAAGGCATTACACTCAGGTTATTCTTCTTATCCTCATTCTTTTGTTTTCTTCTGAACTCGCTGGATTTTCTTTGTTCTAACCAAAACTGTGACAGTTTATAGTCTGACTTCCTCTTTTTCTTCTCAGGGTTTGACTTCACTATTTCCTCCTTCAAATCTTTCTGTATTTGCAAAACCTTAAGTGTATTCAGTTGTTCTGAAAACCCATGTTCCCTTTTCTATTTCAAATCTGTCCTGATTTTGCTTTGAAGTTTTTTTTTTTATAAACTTTGCATTTCATAAAATTCTTTTATTACTTTGATTTTTTTACCATAATTTTGCTAATTGTAATATTATATTTGTTTGGAAATTTCTGGCACAAGAACAAGGGAGGTAACTAACATGGCCTCCAGCAGTAACTAATACACTACGAGTGTATGTTAAATCCTTGTTCTTCATCCCCCAAGGTGTCTAAGTTTTTTTAAAATAGTTTTGACTGGTCCTGCCTGTACCGCGGGTTCCTCCATACTGCTCGGCGTCTCCAGCCAGCTTGAGCCCTTCATTTCGCCCAATAAACTCAGCTTAATTTGCCTCGTGTACTTGCGTCACAAGAAAGTAGGATCTCTCATCTCTATTTTGTTGGAGGTCAGGTTGTCTTGTTCTGGAGTTGACACTTTGTTTTTAAAACTTTATTGGTACAAATTAGACACAACGTAAGACACTGATTTCATTTGTCCAAGATGACAATAAAAAAAGAAAGAAAGAAACAAGGAAAAATATAAGAAAATGAAGAAAAAGCAAAATAGACAAGAAGAACAAAAACTGAAAACTGTCGGTTCGGGTGTGACTGCTAATCTTTATCCTCATCCAACCTTTTTGTCAAATTTGCGTTGATGGTAGGGCCCACAACACCTCGACTACCGACTGAAGATTGGGATATTCTCCACGTGTCTGAATGGTTGACATCTAAAAATGTACCATCAGCAACCTTCTGATGATGTTTTTTTTTTCTTTTTTTAGTAGTGTTGCAACAGATCATCATATATTTATGACCATACGTTTTCGACTCGGAACACGTGATCCGTGGACTGCTCTTGGGAAAAGTAGTTCACACTTTCAGTTCACACAGGGTTGCCATTGTGAGCAGAGGACTTGAGAAACTTGAACGCACCACGTCATTTAAATGACTTCTATAGAAACATTTTGGCTATTTAAATTCAATAAGAAATTAGATATTGTTCACCTTTGGCCATTCTTGTTTATTTATTTTATTTTTTATTATGCAACTGTGAAGTTGATCATGGAGCTGCAGGCTGGATCGTCCTGTTGCCACAATTTCAAACCGCACCCCCATCACTCCCACAATGCCCAATGGTAACATCCATGCGTACAGTTTTGTGTCGTCCAATTATGTTTGTGTTTGTTTGTCTTTGTTTACTTTGTGTTCTAGCTGGTAATAAAAGTGGGGCTTTGCTGAGTTTTTCTCACTGCTATTCTCCTGGAAATCCAGAAACATGAAGTTCTACCTACTGCTGCTTCTGCTGCTCCTGCTTTGCACAGGTACATCGTCACACCTGCTCCCAGCTTTACTCACTGAATAACTAAGAACATTTACTAAAACATTTACAGACATTTTTAGAAATAATTCAAACTGGAGAACCGTTACTACCTTTTCTTTAAATAAATCTACAAAATTTCTGCTATAGATTAAACGAGAACTGCTATTTTTTAATAAAACTCAAAACTTAATGTGTTGTGATGTGGAAGGAAGAGGACTCAAACGCAAGAAAACAAAACAGGATTTATTAACCAAAAGTCCAGTCAGGCAAAGGGCACAGGATTAACACAGGATCAAAAGTTCAAATAAGTTCAAGGATGTAACTCATGGCCAGGCAGCCAGGAAGACCTGGCCGGAAGGGATGGTGATGACCCCGACAAGAATATCTGGGGGTGATTACCTCGAAATAGGCAGCAGGCTGATGATGCACAGCTGATTAGCATCAGGCTAATCACCCAGGTGTTTAGGATCAGGCTGAAATCCAGGAAAGAGAGGAATGTCCCGGGCTCCCTCTGGTGGCAGCCCGAGGTGACCATGACATAATGTTTACCCTTAAACAGAGGACAATTTTAACTGCAAAGTGACTGTAAATAAAGATATTACCTGACAGTGAGAACAGAAGATTTTTAGACTGAGACTTTAAACCAATAAAATGAAAAATCCAAACATGTCTTGAGTATGAAAGAGCTGAACAATTTGGGTTGAACCCAAACAAGCCTGTGTCAACTGTGATTGGACAGCTAAGTACTTTGTTTACAAATGAAACAATCGAGTGAACCTCTAATTAGGTCTAATTGCCTCTATTGTCCTATCCAAAAACACTCCCCCATTGTTCACATGAAAATAGCCCTGTGAACTTAAACTGCCTACCCTAAAGAGACAATAGATTCTTGGTTATGAAACTTCCTCTGTGGACCAGGGAGTGAGAACGATATTGTAAACTACAGGTAGGTTGTATTTTAAGCCTCCATTCCGAAGAGTTTACAATAGCATTCTTGGCTTTACTTGTTCCGGACCTTTTGCTCACAATCAATACTATAGCTTTGGCAACATTATTTTGTGTTCTATGCCATTTGTTAATTTGTTACAGAAGGTTGTCTTTGTGTGTTGCATTTTTATCCCTGTGTTTTTTTTTGTTTTTTTTTTCAGGTGGTCCAGCAGGTTGGTTGTGATGCCGAATATTGTAACTAAAGAGTATCTCTTGACTTTATCCCCCTTTTCTGTATCATCTGCATCTAATTTTATCACTCATTTGCTCTGTATTCTATGTCACGTCAGAGGATTTAATATAAGAAATAAATAAATAATTCAATTCATGTCAAGCTCATAACACTGACACAAATACTTATTTACACCTTATTCTGTGATTACTCACACCCAATTTTTTCAACCTTTTTCACGCCACAGTACATTTTTCCATACTGTAGAAAGAAATCTTGAAGCACACCAACAACCAAAAATGTTAAAATGGATTCCTTAAACAAATTTTAGATCATTTAATTTTGTAATCCAAAGCAATTTCTTATGCAACCATGTGTCATAATGAACACTTTGCTCATCTGCACTTTTGAAAGTTTTGCACCTTATTTGCTACATTAACATGTTTAGTTGCAGACAATATGCCTTTCAGAGTATTTACCCAGAATGCAAGAAAAACTTTGTCTTCTTAAATGTCTTGCAGAAAATGTGGAATTCCATTTGAATCTGCAATTTTTCTGCTTCAAAAACACAACCTAAATGTTCTCTTAAAGTCTCAAAAACATGTAGAAAATACAATCCACTAAGTAGGGTAGTTTTGGGAAGGAATGAACAACAGCATACGTAAAAAAACGGAGAAGAGTGAATCACTATGGTTACGGTAAACAACCCATCACAGAACAGCCCTGCATGTCTCTAAATAAAATGAGAAGATTTCAAACTGAACATGAACAGAAATAGATACGCTTTATTCAGTTTTTTTTTTTTTTTTAAACATAAACACTATGAGATCAATCAAAACAATCTTTGGGAGCTACCAATAAACCACAATCACTGAATGAAGTAAAATAGGATCATTTCTGACAGCACAACTGAAGATTTCTCATGGCACACTAATGTACCGTGAAACACTGGTTGAAAACACTGGTTTAACCTTAAACACTACCCACTTCATATCAACCCACCCCTCTTCCCCCAATTTTCAGCTTAACCACACTTCTAAACCCAACCAAACACCTGGTTTTGCTAGTAGTATAAGTTTAAGTTTTAAAAGTCTTAATTTTGCATGTAATTTAGGTCCATTATTAGACCAATTCATTTTTAAAAAATATCTCCCATGTACCAGACATTATTCAAATACATGGGAAGAATAAGGCTACATACAATTTGGATAAACTTTGTAAATGGTTTACACCATTTGAAAATTGTGTGAAAATGGTATTCAACAATTTGCAATTGGCGTACATCTTTGTTTTGTGTACCACATCAGTGACAGTTCTGTAACTTCCACCTCTCTGACAATTAGTTTGTTGATCTCACCGAATTTGCTAAGATCATTTTTCTGTAACATACATTATTTTATGTAACTCTAAGTTTTCTCTTTAAGCATTGTTGGTTTCACCTGAGCCCATGGAATCTCCAATTCAATTCAGGTTTTGCACTTAAACCCACCATGATATGTTATAATTCTCAAAAGATAGACAATAAGCCGTATGTGACTTGCACAGGTAAATACCAGATGTCCTGCTTCACCGATGGTAAGTCCTGCACCCATCAAGTGATACTGGTTCACCAATTTCTTCAACGGCTCTCCTCACAATTTTTAACGTTGTGGTTTACAGAAAATGGAACTAGAGGTTGTACGATGAGTGCACACTGCACTTTGCCAGGAAGGAAGTGCTGCAGAAGGAACAACTGTAACATGCCTTAACCTGTTCAATCTTGAATCTCAAGAACATCAGTCTGCTCTTCTTCGAAGGAACTCATCAAGGTTCACATAATTTAAATGTTTGAGGACTCCGATGTCTGAAATGTTAAATAAAATAAAAAATTTAGAAAAAAAGTCTTTTATTTTTCAGACCGCATTTTTCTCACCGATTTATCAATGCCTTTGTTTCTAGAGTGATTTTAGTGTTGTTTCCATGTGACAAACAAACGTATATGTCAGTGTGTTTTCAGACCATACAGCAGGTTGACTGGAGGCTTAATTGTTACTACAGATTATTTCCTCACTTTATTCAACCTCTTTTTCTTCTGTCATCCATCTCCTTTATCACTACTTTCCTGACAGGTTCAGCTATTTAAAAAAGCCAGGGTCCTTGGAGACCTCTTTCCCATTACAGAACTTTTTTCTCACTAAAAGATGACCAATCAGTAAAAGCTTCAAACCATTTCAGTCTGGAATCATCATCAAAAACATATCAGTTTCTGCCCAATACAGTTCTTTTTTTTTGGGCTCAGAAAACAATTAGGATGGGGTTCCAGGTCATGTTACTTTTGAATAAATAATTAAAAAAATATTCAGAGGGCAAGAAATCTTTTAAATACTTAAGGTGGCCTTACTGGTGACTGGTTACTGGAATTCTTTAATGCAAAGATACATGTTATTTTGAATGCAGTGACTCAAAATTGTTAAACCTTTCCTTATTTTCTAACATTTACATAATTAAACTTTGGTACCCAGTTTTGCTTTCAAATAAATTCTATCAAGCTAAAAATGCCGTTAGACTCTCCTCCAAGGTGAGGAAAAACTTCTAAAAAAAACATCAGTGGGGAAAAAATGAGAAACCTCGTGGGGATCCACACGAAAGAGAGATACCTCCTAAGACTATTGTTTAAATATTAGCTTATTCTACTCTACAGTTAAATATCTAAAGAAGTCAATGATGTTCTTCATCTTGATGGAAACAGGGGGAGTCCTCAGCTTGGGGATGCCCAGGACGGGAATGAGTAGATGTATTTGATCCTGATGGAACGGGGATGATGAAGCACGTCTGGCCATGCCCAGGACAGGAACGCCGAGGATCCATCAGGAATCTTAAACAGAGCTCTCTCCCAAAGAGGAGGGAGAGAGAGGTGGACAGCCTGTGACTTGTACTGTACTAACTAGCAGTGTCTAGGTAGGTATGTTGTTTAGGTAGAGGAAGCGAATAAATAGAATTTGTCTTCTTTACCTGTACGAGATGATTAAAGATCGTACTCTGCACATTTGCACTTTTAAAAATATCAAGCAGCTCAGCAACAAATTGAAGTTGTAACATGTTCGGGGGTTATTTATCCTTTTTCTGTCCTGTTTTTATTTTATTTTTAGTGAGTAAATTTGAGTGAGTAAATTGGACATGTTCATTGCTGACAAATAACACCTGTTTACCTCAATTGAGAAAAATTAGAAAAAAAAGCCAAAACAAAAACCATGAAAAAAAACAAACTATCTTTTTACCGATGGAGAAAATAGGAAGAAACGAGAGAAGTCAGATGGGTCCAGAGAGACCAGATGGGGTGGTTCAGTTAGTTTAGGTTCAGGTTAGGATGCCTCCCGAGCACCTTACATGTCAGGGGTTTCACTGATATGTGAAGACCCAGGGGCAGACCCTGGTCCCAGTGGAGAGACTGTCACATAGCTAGCCTGGGAACGCCTCGGAATCGTAATAGTAACAACTCCCTCACCTGCCACCAGAGGGAGCCCTGGACTTTCCACGCTCTCCTGGACTTCAGCCTGATCCCAAACACCTGAGTGATAGGCCTGATGCTAATCAGCTGTGCGTCGTCAGCCCGGTGCCAATTTAAAGGCAGTCTCCTGACTTTCTTGTTGAGTCATTACATCCCTTCCAGCCAGGTCTCCGTGACCAAGATGTACATTTGAAACAATAACCTGAAATATTCCACAAATCCATGTGTGTTTTCATTTACAGCTTAAATTGAACTCCTTCACTGAACTAAACTATGTTTGTTGTCCTGCATTTGGGTCCTCCTCCATACCTCTGCATCCTCCCTGTTGCCCCTAGCCCTAGATAAGCGAAATTCAATGAAACTGAACGAGTAAGATGAAAAAGTTTTCTGAGCTGAAACCAGGTTTTTAGGAAGTGTTTCACAACTGGATTAAGAATGTGAGGATATGGAGTTACAGCCTAACTACTAATGTGCTCTTAGCCTCCATGCAAACATCGGCTGGATTCTTGCCAGCAAACCATGCACAAAGCAATTCAAGTCACTTTTATTTCTATAGTCACATATCATAACAAAGAGTTTTAACAGGCTTTAACGCGCAATTATTCTAATAAAAAACACATTAACGACTAAACTGATAAGTACATTTTGTGCTGTGTTCTGATTGTTAGAATGAGGCCATCAAACCAGATTCCATGGTTCACTGCCCAGTCTCCTCAGCCAGCCTGACCATCTCATTTCCCTCAATAAACTCACCTAAACTCACCTACTTGGCTTGTATTTTTTACATTCTAACAGTTTGGTTGTTTTTGTTTCAGGTCGTCTTGTTCTAGAGTTAATGTTTTGTTTTTAGAACTTTGTTGGTACAAATTAGATACACAGTTTTTTATTTGCCCATGTCGAAAATAAAGAGAAATAATAAAATGAATAAAGGACAACACAAATCAGGAAAATGAACACTGAAAAATAGTGTTGAAGTAAATAAAATGAAAGCATCTTGTCAGATCTCCTCTTTATCTTCTATGCTTGGCCCTTTTGAAGGGAGTGGTTCAGGCTTTTAGTACTATTTGGCTGTTCAGGCTTGAAGCCAAGCTAAACCATCTTGGGTTTAACATCACAACTTCCAATTACATTGCTGATCTTTTTAATGAAACGCACACAGATTATTAGAGTGGGGAAAAAACATGTCCTCCACAGTTTGATAAAATGCAATAATCCCCAATAAAGTGTGCTGAGTGTCTCTCCCCATATGGGTGTTGATTTTTATCTTCAACCAACTTCACTGTCAAATTTGCGTGTTGGGGAAGGCCGAACAACTTGACTACCGACTAAAGATTGGCAAAATCTCCAGGCTGCTAAAGGTGACTGTGGACTAATTTGGGGAAAAGTAGTGCATACTCTCTGTTCACACAGCGTGGACATGATGATGGAACGAATGGAGGAACTTGAAAGCATCATATCATTTAAATCACTTGAATGGAAACATTTTGCTTTCATGGTAAAATTTATAGAAGAAAGACGTTTTTGAATAAAACTGATGGTGAGCAGACACATATTCGAAGCAGCATCAACACAATGTTTCACTGTCTTTCCAAAACCACTTATCACTGCAGCTTTTAAACAGTTTGTTGCCGTACAATCCAACCGGGTCTCAGTGAGCTTAAGGGTGCATAAATTTAGAGTTGGAATTGATTACTTGGTTTTACAGAAAAATCCATTCAAATATGATCCTCTTTCTTTAATTAATTTAAATCTAATAAACATTGTTTTTGGTTGTCTGCTCCCCTTTTGTTTTTTGATTCTGCGACTATGAAGTTGATTATTGAGCTGCGACCTGGAATGTCCTTTAGCCGCGGGTTCAAACTGCGACACCATCACTCATGCCACGCCCATCTGCAACATCACTGTGTACAGTCCATTGTGTCCTCCAATCATGTTTGTGTTTATTTATCTCTGTTTACTTGGTGTTCCAGTTGGTGATAAAAGAGAAGCCTTTCTGAGCATTTTTTACTTCTTCTATTCTGGAAATCGAGAAACATGAAGGTCTATGTGCTGCTTCTGCTGCTCCCGCTCTGCACAGGTAGATCCTTGCACCTGCTCCCAGCTTTAGTCACTGAACAACTAAGAACATTTAAGAAATGATTTATGCTAGAAGTAACTGGAGAACGGGACCTACTTTTTGTTCAAATAAATCGACAAAATTTCTGCTTTAAATTAAAAGATAGTTGAAATTTTTTGGAGCTCAAAACCTAATGTAATTATTCTAAAAAAACAAAACAAAAAAACAAAACAGCAATTTGAATGAAGTAGATGAAATATAATGAATAGACTGGAAATGAATTTATTATCTAAAAGTGAGAATAGAGGACTTAGACTGAGAGAACGGGAAATTAGACAAATAAAGTAAGAATGAACAAACACAGGTGTGATCACGAGGGTAAAAATGTAGGAGCAGTTGTGGGCGATGTTCTTGGAGGTAGGATGGGACGTGTACCATAACCTATGGTCACTGACAGCTGGTAATCATAGGTGAGATGTAAATTGTCTGGAAAATCCAGAGCTTTGCTTTTTGGCTCAGCTCTTTCTTCACCACGGTGGATCAATGCGGCATCCTAATTATTGCCTCTGCACTCCGTCTAATAATGTACCGGTCCATCCTCAACAAGGCTATAAAAACCAGTGACACTAGTTCAGAGGTGTCAAGTAACGAAGTACTTTGTAAGACTACTTCGTTACCTTACTCAAGTAGAAAATCTCGTTATCTTTACTTTAACGAAGTAATTATTTTTTTGTCTATTTTTTACTTTTACTCACTACTTTTTTATGCAATTAGCTGTACTTTTACTTCGTTCATTTTATAAAAAGTAGTCGCTACTTTCGCCATTTTGTCACCATTAAAAAGCCGCGACTGTTTGTCGGAGTTTTTTTTTTTATGAACCCTGAATGCATCAAACAAAGGAACAGATGAATGATTGGCTGAAAGGTCCAGTCAATCATTACTTTGGGGCGAGTAGCCCCGCCCACACACTTTTAAAGAGCAGGGACGTCAATTTCCGTGTTTGAGACTCGGGCTCGGAAATCAAAGTGTTTCTGATGCTGCAACACTGAACTTTGATTGAATTATCAATTTTTAAAAAAAACAACAGCAAAGAAATGTTTTTTTTATTATTATTTTCAGTCTGCGGTTATTGTAAACGTCTTTGCTGAAAATGTTGTAGATGGTATTTTTATAAAAATAACTTTGATCTGTGACGCACTATTTTATCTTTAGAAACAAAGCTAATTGAACTGATTTATCCATAAATAGTAGTGGATGAAGTATTTGTGCTTAAAAGCCTCCAAAATGTTATTGATTAGTTTATAAAGACTGACTGAGGAGATTAAAACTACACATCGCTTAGATTTTGTATCATGAAGATGTTTGGGTTAACATTAAAAAAGGAAGACATGAAGATAGTTGGCGTGACTGAAGAGGATGCAGCAGATAGGGTTAGATGGAAGAAACTCACTTGCTGTGGCGACCCCTGAAGGGAAATGCCAAAAGGAGAAGAAGAAGATATGTACACATATATTTGTAGATATGTATATATGTAAATTTATATATACCGTCTCCTAGGTCCCGCCCCTACTGGTTTTTTAAAATCTTATTTCCCTGGTTATTTTTTTATTTTTACAGTTCTTAAAATTTTAGAAAAAGAATCCAAGGATTTTGCCTCCTGTGTGTTTCCTTCACTCCCACTGCCTTACGAGTGCATGTAAAGGGTGTTATTTTGTCAATGGGCGTGGTTTTACTGGGTGTACGATATTTTTTGTAAAATACGATAATTTTACGTCATTAGTACGATAATCCAGCACCTCCCACCTGGCAACGCTGGTTCCAGGTGTCACGCAGGCTTTATGTGGCACTCCTAACCTTATCAACTTGATAAAGACTATTCAGTATTCCCTCAAAAAACTTTGAGAACTAGATGTCTTCAAGGCTTGAAAAAGCCTTTTGGTCATTTTTTTTTCTTCATTTATTTATTTTTTTTTTACATTGAGTGTGTTTGTGTCTGCTGAAGTTGGTTAAATTAGGTGATGCAGAGTGAAGCTTGGTAGCTGAAGGGACGTTACATAATGCCCTGCTTATGTTAATACATTTGATTGTGTTAATTAATCGATTTCCAATAAAGATTATTAAGAAATAAATGTTTCTGATTCATAAAGTTTAACACCAAAACACTTTCATTTATTATCATATTTTCTGCTCCTTAAAGCATGTGATAATGCTTAAAAATATGTTCATACGCTTTTGTTAACAATATTCCTTTTTTTCTGAAAATTACTTTTACTTTTTTTACTTGAAGTAGTTTTAAAATAGGTTACTTTTTACTTTTACTTAAGTAGAAAACTTGAGTTGATACTTCTACTTTTACTAAGGTAGTTTTTTAACTCGGTATTTATACTTCTACTTGAGTAGAAAATGTTGGTACTTTTGACACCTCTGCACTAGTTTTGGGTGTGAGATTTGTCGTAGATTCGAGGGAGACTTGTCAGTGACACTTCTGTAACTTTGACCTCTCTGACAAATAGTCTGTTGAGCTCACCAAATTTACAATGATGATTTTTCTTTAAAGGATGTTTTATGTCCATTAAATATTATTTCATGTAACTCTAACTTTTCTCTTCATGCAATGCTGATTCCACTTGAATGCATGGAATTTCCATATCAATCAACAAAGAACCATCCACCATCACATGTTGGTATGATAACAGAAAAGACAAACCCCGATATATGACTTGCAATGGCTATGGAGAAATTTTATGCTACGTCAACTGTGAGTCCTGCTCACATCAGGTTGTGCTGGTACATCATCTTCTGTACTTGTTCTTATCACAGAGTTTTAACATGTTTGTTTACAGACCTGCATAAATATGGCTGTGTCCCTGCTGAGTATTGTAAAGAATTTGGACGGATCTGCTGCTCCACACACAAGTGCAACTGGAGTCTGGTATGGGAAAATCCGAATCTTCGTAAACGTCCTAAAGCTCTTCCAGTTTAAAATCCATCCAGATTCACGCCTTGGAAATGTCGGATAATTCTTTGATGGAATTAAAGTGTTTTCAGAAGTTTCTGATGTTTTCAGACAGCAATTTTCTCACAGATTCATCAATGACTGTTTCTAGTGCAAAATTAGTGTTGTTCCCATGTGACAAACAAATGTATTTATTTGTGTGTTTTCAGACTATCCAGCAGGTTGGCTCTGAGATCTAATATTGTAACTACAGATTATCTCTTCACTTTATCCAACCCCTCTTTTTCTTCTGTGTATCCCACCCCTGTAGTACTTTCCTTTGCTTACTCTCCTCTAAAATCTCTGACAGACCTAGCACTATGAAAAAAATCAGTGGAGAATTGTCATTTAATTTTTTTTAGTTTCCCCCAAACCCAGTTATACTTTTTTGGCTCAGGATATGTCTGACGTCTTCTAGACCAAGTTAGGGTAGGGTTCCAGGCCAAGTTCCTTTTGAAAGAATTAAAAAAGAAAAAAAAAACTATCCAAAGAGCAAATCTTAGTAAATACTTTACATACCTTTTCTTCTTCTTCTTTCGGCATTTTCCTTCAGCGGTTGCCACAGTAAGTCAGTTTCTTCCATCTAACCCTGTCTGCTGGATCTTCTTCGGTCACACCAACTATCTTCATATCTTCTTTCACTGTATCCATGAACGTCTTCTTTGGTCTTCCTCTAGTCCTCTTTCCTGCTGGATCCAAACCCAGCATCCTTCTTACCAGTGACAGAGATTCTTCCCGGAATCAGAGTTCTTTGATATATAAGTACTGTACATCTTATTTTGAATGCAGTGACTCAACTGTTACGACTTTCCTAGATTTACCATATTAAACATTGGCAAATAAACTCTATCAAGCTAAAATCAGTCTCGATGTTCCAGTAGAAGAAGAGAATACCATATTTTCCGCACTTTAAGGCACACTGCATTATAAGGCGCACCTTCAATAAATTACATTTTTTAAAACCTTTTCCATATATAAGCCGCACCGCATTATAAGGCGCTACAGTAAAGGCTGGGGTGTGTTTTCACACTATCCAGCAGGTTGGCTGTGAGATCTAATATTGTAACTACAGATTATCTCTTCACTTTATCCAACCCCTCTTTTTCTTCTTTGTATCCCACCCCTGTAGTACTTTGCTTTGCTTACTCTCCTCCAAAATCTCTGACAGACCGAACACTAAAAAATTCAGTGGAGAATTGTATTTTGAATTTTCTTTTAGTTTCCCCCAAACACAGTTATATTTTTTTTGGCTCAGGATATGTCTGACGTCTTCTAGACCAAGTTAGGATAGGGTTCCATGCCAAGTTCCTTTTGAAAGAATTAAAAAAAAAAAAAAACTATCCAAAGAATAAATCTTAGTAAATACTTCATTTATTTATTTATCATTACTGACAAATCACAGTAGTTTACTACAATTTAGATCGATAGGGAAAAAAACAAAGCAAAAAAAAAAAAACCCTGAACAAAATAAAAACGTTAAAATTTACCTATGGAGAAAATAAAAAGAGATGGGTAAGCTAAAAAAATTTTTGAACTGGAACCAGTTTTTAGGAAGTGTTTCAGAACTAGATTAAGAATGTGTGGATATGAAGTTACAGCCTAACTAGTGATGTGCTTTTAGCCTTCATGCCAGCGTTGGCTGGAACCTCTCCTGTAAACACATACACAAAGCAATTCAAGTAACTTTTATTTCTATAGTCACATATCTTAACAAAAATGTTTTAACAGGCCTTATCACGCAATAATTCTAATAAGAAACACATTAATGACTATACTAATTAGTAAATTTTGTGTGTGCGGAATCCTGATTGGTTGGTATGACTCTGTAAGGATGGGGCCATCCAGTCTGCTTCCCCTGATTGACCGCTCGACCTCCTCAGCCAGCCTGACCATCTCATTTCCCTCAATAAACTCATCTGAATCTGTCTCACGTGTACTTGATTCCTACTTTCTACATGGTGACAGTTTGGTTTTTGTTGGAAAACAAGTCATATTTTTCTAGAGTTAACACATCATATTTAGAACTTTGTTGGTACAAAATTAGATGCAAAGTTCAACATACATACAGTTTTCCATTTGTCCATGTTTAGTAGAAAAAGTTTCAAAAAAGTCTTCTGGACAGTTTAATTCTTCAACGAGACGTTTCGACTTCCATCCGGAAATCATTTTCAATCTGAATGAAATGGACTGAAACCTGACTGAACTGAAAGAGGGGTGAAAGAAGCCATCTTTGTGATGAAAGAGAATCCCTCATTGAATCGGAGTGGAGGCGTTTGATACGTTTTGCCCGGTATCTATAGCAGCCTTTTGAAGCCATGGACTAAAGATGACACCTCGTGACTCAGTTTCACGCCTCTCGTTAGCAGGTTTCTCTATTCACTAGGCTTTTAGCATTTTTATAATAGGTTTGTATCTGGTCTGTGGCTACAATATATTTTTATTTTTTTATTTTTATTTATTTATTTATTTCGGTCACAGTGCAACCTCATATCAATGAAATAAAGAAAACAACCATATTCCAGCAAAGGACCGAAAAGGTAACGGCTGAAGCAAACGCTTATTACGCCGACCCTTTTTTTTTTTTTTTTTTTATGTCATAATAAAAGCAAAAAGACATAAGTAAATACTAAGTCATCATAATTGTTATAACACATAACATAATAATATCATAATACATCATAACATAATCATAACACATCATAACATATAACATAATCATAACACATATTCGTAACATATAACATAATCATAACACATCATAATTGTTTACTTTTTATAGAAGCTTGAATTTAACCATCAAGACTTGCATATTTTTTAAGTATTAATACAGTAACTTAAATTTCTTTTTTAAACATAAAAGATTTAAACACAATTTAAGTTCATCATTACAATTATTCCAAAGATCCACACCTTTAATAGAAATACAGAATTTTTTAACATTTGTTCTAAATTTATTTTTAATGAACACATCATTTCCTCTTAGTTCGTATGGACTTTTCCTAATAATAAACATATTTTGTAGAGAGTTTGACATCATGTTTTTTTTTATCTTAAACATAAATTTTAAAGTGTGTAATTCCACTAAATCATAGAACTTTAATGTTTTTAAATTTATAAATAGATTATTGGTAGGTTGATTATAAGATGAGAATGTTATTGCTCGCATTGCTTTTTTTTGTAAAATATAAATTGGTTTTGTGTTAGTTTTGTACGTATTTCCCCAAATCTTGATACAATAAGTTATATATGGAAGTACTAATGTATTATATAACATAAACAAACTTTTTTTATTTAGGACAAATCTGAATTTATAAATGATTGCTATTACTTTAGACAGTTTATTTTTTGTATAATTTATGTGTGATTTCCAGCTTAATTTGTGATCTATAATCATTCCAAGGAACTTACTGTTGTAAGCTCGTTCCAATGGGGTGTTATTAAGCATAATTTGAATTTGTTTAGGTACTTTTAATTTTGTAAATACTATAAATTTCGTTTTTTCAATATTTAATGATAATTTATTTATGTCAAACCATATTTTTATTTTACTCAATTCTCTTTCAACTGATTGTATCATTTGGTTCAGGTCTTTTCCTGAAAAGTAAAGAGTAGTGTCGTCTGCAAACAGTACATAATTTATTAGTTTGGATGTGTAACACAAATCATTGATGTACAGGATAAAGAGTTTAGGCCCCAGCGTTGAGCCTTGTGGAATTCCACATATGACTTTTAATAAATCAGATTTTTCCTCCTTTATTTGTACATATTGATATCTATTTTCTAAGTAGCTCTGAAGCCATGTATATGCAGCTCCTCGAAAACCAAATCTGTCTAGTTTGCTCAGTAATATATTATGATCTATGGTGTCGAAAGCTTTCTTAAGGTCTATGAAAATACCGATGCCATAATTATTTGAGTCTATTGATGTAGTAATATTTTCTATTAGTTCTGTAACAGCCATATTAGTGGATCGGTTTTGTCTAAACCCATATTGTTTGTCACTAAGGAGCTGGTGTTTCTCTATAAATTTATCTAATCTTATTACAAATACTTTTTCTATTATTTTTGAAAACTGTGGAAGTATGGATATAGGCCGATAATTTGAAAATAATTGTTTATTGCCATTTTTATAGACTGGAATAACTCTAGTTATTTTCATTTTTTCAGGAAATTTACCGATTTGAAAAGACTTATTGCAAATATATGTTAGAGGCTGTGCAATATGTTCTATTGTATTCTTTATTAAATTCATATCAATGTTAAGTGTATCTTTAGATGTTTTTGATTTAAATTGCTTTACTATTTTAATTATTTCATTTTCATTTGTTGGGTTTAAATAAAATGTAAAAGGATTTCTGTTTACAGCATCACTTGGACTTATGTTATGCTTCTCAATACTTTCAGCCAAGGTATTTCCTACATTAACAAAATAATGATTAAATCCTTCTATAATTTCTTTTATATTTTCCAGCTTTGAGCTTTTGTTCATGAATTGTTTTGGTATTTTATATTTTTTATCTTTTATTTTAATTATTTTATTAATGACATTCCATGTTCCCTTAATATTTTCTTTTTGTTCTTCAAATAATTTATGAAAGTATTCTTTTTTGGTTTTCCGCAAAATACTAGTCAATTTGTTTTTATAATTTTTATATTTTATTTCAGATTCCTTGGTTTTGTGTTGAATAAACTTTTTATATAACATATTTTTCTTCTTACATGCATTTTGTAATCCACTTGTTATCCATGGCTTTATTTTAGAATTTTCTTTAAGTCTTACCTTTTTTAATGGGCAGTTTTTATTGTAGATTTCTAAAAACATGGATATAAAAATTTCATACGCTTCACTTGGGTCAGTTTGGTTGTAGACCTCGTCCCATTTCTGTTTTAATAAGTCTTCTTTAAGTTTATTTAGAGTTTGGTCTGTCACTCGCCTAATATATCTGAATGTTTCAGAGTTTTCTTTGTCATCAGTTATAATTTTATTTTGAAATATAGCAAAAACTGGTAGGTGGTCACTTATATCACTGACAAGAAGGCCACCAACAATTTTAGCTTCAATATTGTTTATAAAAATATTATCTATTAGAGTGGAGGAATCAATCGTTATCCTGCTGGGTTTATCAATAATTGGTAGTAACATATTTGAATGCATCATATTTATGAAATCAGTTGTTTTCCCATGGGTAGTTGCTTTAAGCAAATTTATATTTATATCTCCACATATTATTAATTCCTTTGTGGAATATCCATTTATATTTATAATTTCATTCATTTTTTCATTAAATGTATCAATCGGTGAACCAGGTGTTCGGTATACACAAGTAACATGTACATTTTTTGTTTTTTTAAATTCAATTTCGACAGTGATTAATTCCATTATATTGTGAACAGATACTGATTTATCTTCAATGATTTTACAGTTAAAGTTTGAGTCCACATAGAGGGCAACTCCACCTCCTTTTTTGTTGTTTCTGGTGACTGTAAATAGTTCGTATCCCTCTATCTTTACTAGTGTTAGAGGGTGCTTTAGCTCGTCCAGCCACGTTTCAGATACGGCTATAACATTAAATTTACCGTACATATGCAGTAGGTCTTTGATTTTTGATATGTTCTTCCAGAGACTCCTAATGTTAATATGTAGCACTGAAAAGTTTTTCTCCAGTTTAACGTTCTCTTTAAATTGTTCGCTTGTGTAATAGTCACAGCTTAAGTCCAAGTTATTGTAGAAATATAATTCTGGATCAAGTTGTTGATCAATACAAGTCATAGTTTGTCTTGTGTTCAGTGCACATATGTTCACCTGTCTCCTTTTCCGCGATGCGTAATCCGTGCATCATCAAGCGCTCTTTACAATCTTCCGAGAAATCATAATCCTTTTTTAAAGTAACATAATCCAAATAATTATTCATACGGATTCAGGTCTTTCAGCTCTCTTATCATGATCACTTTCGCTTCTTCTGGCGTACCATTGAGTTTAATCATCACTTGCCCGTTCCGAGTCCACGTAGCTTGTATTTTTTTCTGTTTTCGCAAGTTTCTTGCATGTCTTGCGATGTCTGCACGTCTTTTTGTTAAGTGTTCATTCAGATATACTCCCGTGCCTCTTAACTTCTTAGCTTGTCGTAATAGCTCTATTTTGTGTTTCCTGTTAACAAAACGCACAATAATATTTGGTTTTGCGTTTTTTTCCTTCTTCGGAAGTGTGTGACAAGCGGATATGTTCTCTGGATCAACTTTTATGTCTTTATTTGCCAGAAATTGAATGACTTGCCTCTCCAGAGTTTGTTGCTCCTCTGGCGTCGCGTTCTCCTCTTCGGCCTGTGCTGTAGTGTTAGCATAGCTGCGGTGTCTAGTTTCCAGTCCACTCACAATAATATCCTCCATCCGAGTATACTGTTCCAAGTCATCAACTCTTCGTTCCAGTCCAGAAATAACGGCGTCTTTCGTCTTTATTATTTGCTTTAATTCTGCCACTTCATTCATCAGGGCTATTAGCTTCTTTTGCTGCTGAACTACTGTAGTCATTTCTTCCGACATAAAAGTCAGCGATTTGCGGATCTCTTGTAATTCTTCGTCAATGGCAACTTGTGACTTGACAATAGGAGCCATTCACGGCCATCTTAAGGAACACAGTCTCATTGGTCGAGCCCTTCTTACTATTTTTTTACCTGTTACTCAGGTTAGTATAAATAGATCCAGGTTTCAGTCCATTTCATTCAGATTGAAAATGATTTCCGGATGGAAGTCGAAACGTCTCGTTGAAGAATTAAACTGTCCAGAAGACTTTTTTGAAACTTTTTCTACTATGGATCACTCCTGGATGAATGAGGGACTACACGGATTTGTCCATGTTGAAAAGAAAAAAATAGAGTAAATGACAGTAAGGACTTTTCATACTTGTTCCTGACATGTTGGTCAAAGTAAAATATGGTAAAAAACAAAACAAAACAAAAGACAAGACAAAAAATGAAGGATTTACTATCCTCATCTTCCTCCAGCACACATTTAAAAAAAGAATAAATGTCAGGAATGCAGATGGATGAAGGACCCAAATGCAGGTTGCAAGTCTAAACAACCTTCACTGAAAAAAAAAGGGGATGCAAGAGAAGGCAGGCAGAATGGTTTAGAAGTTTGTGAGGCAGACCAGGCGAGGAAATGGTGGGAAAAGCCAGACAATCAGACCTGTAGGGCCCGGGTTGATGGATCTAGGAAAAGAAGGCCAGTAGAGATAAGCTTTGGCAGACATTCCAACACTGAGGGAACAGAGGAATCAGGCTTTTAAAGGAACACAGGGACAAGACCCAAGTGTCAAGACATCATTATGATGGTAAATATTGGAAGGGGTAATGGAAGGGGGACAAATGGTGTGGCAGGTACACACTCCTTCGGTCACCCACAGCTGGTAACCATGGATGAGGGTAGGAATGTTGATTGTCTGGTAAAACCGGAGCTCTTTTTGGCTCAGCTTTCTTTACCACGACGAATCAATGCAGCATCCTACTTATTACAGACAGCTGCACCAAACTGTCTGTTGATCAAGAACTCTAACCTGCCCTCAACAATGAACAAGGCCAAAACTTTAAAAAACCTCCAACACTAGTTACAGGTGGGAGATTTGTCGGAGACTAAAGAGACTCTCGTCCGTTTTGTACGTGTGGTGAGAGGGCTAGGGAATACTTCTGTTAAAATTCAAAGCAACGCCACCTTGGGACTTGCACCCAAGGATTTATAAAATTACATAAGTTCATTCACTAGAGTCTGAGACAAGGTTCCACAAGACAAAATTTATTTTTAGAAAAGGAATGCGCAACTTCACATAATCTGGTAAAAAAGAAAAACAGATAAAAAAAACAAATTGACGCTAACCAGTGGTCAGTGGGTAATATTTTGAGGGGGGGTGACACGTGGATAAAACACAGCACGGCAAAACACACGTGAACAACGTGCAACATGCAAACAAAGAAGAGGGGGATCCACCCAATAAAATCACACCCCGTCCCCTGCCCTGGAACGTTTTCAACTAAAACTAAAACTGGTTAAAACGGTTAAAATATATGTAAAAAGAAAAACTCATTTAAACAGGTAAAAACAGTTTAACAGGAAAAAAAACTATTTCTAAATACTCTTTTAAAAGAACAGCCAGTAAAGCAAAGCAGTAGCACGTCCACCTGCGTCCTGCCTCGTGACTTGCAGCGCAGAGCCCCTTAATTCAGTTTTCCGGCCTGTAAAAACATATTCCGGCAGCTCAGACGCGTCTCAATCAGTCAGTTGGTCGATCGCATTTTACGGCCACACTTTCAAAGAAAACATGCCCCGACAGCCTAATTTCATTGTTTACTTTTTCCTGGAAGTCGTGCATCTAAAGGTGTGTCGGAAGTCCGCTCTTAAATAGGATCCTCCTATCAGCGGATTGGCCAGCTGCTTACAAGCAATAATTTCCTACTGCCACAATCGCATTTCTCAAATGTTATGTTATTTCTCAAATATTTCAAATGCTCAGAAAATTCTGAGCATTCCAGACCAAGTTAGGATAACCATCTTGGGTTTAACATCACAATGTTCAATTGGAATTGCAGATTTTTTATGGAAGCGCACAGAATGTTAAAAATGAAAAAAATATTTCAACCACAGTTTGAAACATTACAAGAGTTCCCCAAGAGTGTAATACGAAGACCATTACTCTATGTTCACATATGACTGTTAATCTTCATCCAACGTCATTGTTAAATTTAGATGGTGGGTATGGCTCAACAAAACCTTGACTACCACCTGAAGACTTTCAGAACCTCCAAGCCGCTGACAGTGAACTTCTAAAACTTTGTCAACAGCAGTGTTCTGATTTTTTTTTTTTAGTAGTGGTGCAACGGATCATCGTATATCTTTGAGCATTTGGATCTACGTTTTCGGTTAGGATAGGGGTGTCCAAAGCCGGTCCTCGAGGGCCGGTGTCCTGATGGTTTTCCACACGTTCCTGATAAAATACAGCTGATGCACAGAGAGTGAAATCAACAAACAATAGAATTTGGCACAATGACTCAATTAACTGGATCAGGTGTGTAGATGCAAGAACATATGGAAAACCTTCAGGACACCGGCCCTCGAGGACCAGATTTGGACACCCGTGGATTAGGAAGAGGGTGATCCTGGACCTATCTGAGGAATAGTAGTGCATACTTTCCGTTCAGACAGTGTGTTTAATGGTGAGCAGAGGAATTGAAGAAACTGAACGCACCATCGATTTAAATTAATTGTGTGGAAACATTTTGACTTCATGTTAAAATTTATAGATGAAGGTAAAAGTTTATTGGATAAACTGTGATGATGAGCAAACATACATTTGAAGCAGCATCACCAGAATATTTCACTGTCGCTCCAAAACCACTCATCACTGCAGCATTTAAACAGCCCATTGTTGAACAAATACACCGTGTATTAGATTTGCTTTGCAGGAACAAGATATTTGTTGATGTATTGGGTCCAGAGAGACCAGATGGGTGGTTCAGTTAGTTCAGGTTCAGATTAGGATGCCTCCTGAGCACCTTACATGTCAGGGGTTTCAGGCATGTTCCACTTGGAGAAGACCCAGGGGCAGACCCTGGACCCGGTGGAGAGACTGTCACACAGCTGGCCTGGGAACGCCTCAGAATCATACTCCCTCACCTGCCACCAGAGGGACCCCTGGACTTTCCCCACTCTCCTGGACTTCAGCCTGATCCTAAACATTTGAGTGATTAGCCTGATTCTAATCAGCTGTGCGTCGTCAGCCAGGTGCCAATTTAAAGGCAGTCTCCTGACTTTCTTGTTGAGTCATTACATCCCTTCCAGCCAGGTCTTCCTGACCAAGATGTACATTTGAAACAATAACCTGAAATATTCCTCAAATCCATGTGTGTTTTCATTTACAGCTTACACTGGCCTCCTTTACTGAACTATTTTGGTATTTGGGTCCTCCTCCATACTTCTGCATCCTCCCTGTTGCCCCTAGCCCTAGATAAGCGAAATTCAATGAAACTGAACGAGTAAGATGAAAAAGTTTTCTGAGCTGAAACCAGTTTTTTTAGGAAGTGTTTCACAACTGGATTAAGAATGTGAGGATATGGAGTCAACGCTCGCTCGCGGACCAAATTCTGTGTGTGGAGCAAAACTTCCCGGACTCTCTAGTTATTATCCTTGGAGATTTTAACAAGGGAAATCTGAGCCAGGAACTCCCAAAGTACAGACAGTTTGTAAACTGCCCAACCAGGGAAAAGAACACATTGGATCACTGCTACACTACAGCCAGTAAAGCCTACAAGGCTGTTTCTCGAGCTGCTCTGGGCTTCTCTGATCATGACATGGTTCACCTCATCCCGGCATACAGACAGAAGTTGAAGCTTTCTAAACCTGCAGTGAGGACTTCCAAGAAGTGGACCAGCGAAGCTGTGGACGAGCTTCGTATGTGTCTGGACACAACAGACTGGGGTGTGTTTAGAGCTGCCACAGATAGTCTGGATGACTACACAGACACAGTGACGTCATACATACGTTTCTGTGAGGACAGCATCATTCCATCAAAAACCAGGGTAAGATTTAACAACGACAAACCCTGGTTCACACCCAGACTAAGACAGATCAGGAGGGAAAAGGAAGCAGCTCACAGAGCCAATGACAGAGAGAGCTACAAAGGCGCTAAGTACCGGTTCTCGAGAGAGGTACAGCAGGCGAGATCCAGGTACAATAAACGTCTGAAGGAGCAATTCTCTGTCAATGACACCGCCTCTGTCTGGAGATCACTTCGGCAAATTACAAACTATAAGCCGAAAGCCCCACATGCTGCTGATGACTTACAACTGGCAGAGAAACTCAACACCTTCTATGCCAGGTTTGATGTCTCACTCTCCTCCCCCCTCACTGATCAACAACCTTCAGACACTTTGAAGCCACTCCCATCCCCCACCCAATTAACAACAGAGGTCACTCCAGCTGACCAGCCCTCCCCCTCCACTGCTTTCTTGGTGACAAAACAGGATGTGCTCAAGCTCTTCCGCAAGCAAAACCCTCGGAAAGCTTCGGGCCCAGATGGTGTCTCCCCGGCCACCCTGAAACACTGTGCTGAGGAACTGTCTCCAGTTTTCACAGACATTTTCAACACCTCGCTGAAGACATGCCACGTTCCAGCCTGCTTCAAGCGGTCCACCATCGTTCCTGTTCCCAAGAAGCCCCGTATCACTGGACTTAATGACTACAGGCCTGTGGCGCTTACGTCTGTAGTCATGAAGTCATTCGAACGCCTGGTCCTCCCTCATCTCAAGCACTTCACCTTTCCCTCTCTGGACCCTCTGCAGTTTGCCTACAGAGCCAACAGGTCTGTAGACGACGCTATCAACCTGGCCCTCCACTTCACCCTGCAGCACCTGGACTCCCCGGGAACCTATGCCAGGATCCTGTTTGTGGACTTCAGCTCTGCATTCAACACCATCCTCCCTACCCTGCTTCAGGACAAGCTCTCTCAGCTCAACGTGCCTGACTCCACTTGCAGGTGGATTACTGACTTCCTAACAGACCGGAGGCAGTGCGTGCGGCTGGGGAAGAATGTCTCCACCTCTCGGACTATCAACACAGGATCTCCACAGGGCTGTGTCCTCTCTCCCCTGCTCTTCTCCCTGTACACCAACTCCTGCACTTCCAGCCATGACTCTGTCAAACTGATCAAGTTTGCAGATGACTCCACACTCATTGGGTTCATCTCTGATGGCGATGAGTCGGCCTACAGGATGGAGGTAGACCGGCTGGTGTCCTGGTGCAGCAACAACAGCCTGGAGCTCAACGCTCAGAAGACAGTGGAGATGATCGTGGACTTTAGGAAAGTCACAGCTCCCATTACCCCCCTTGCACTGACAGACTTCTCCATCACCACTGTAGACTCTTTCCGCTTCCTCGGCACTACCATCACACAGGACCTAAAGTGGGAGCCATCCATCAGCTCCCTGATCAAAAAGGCCCAGCAGAGGATGTACTTTCTGCGGCAGTTGAAGAAAGCCAAGCTGCCCGCCCAGATGTTGGTGCAGTTTTACAGAGCCATCATCGAGTCTGTCTTCACCTCCTCCATCACCGTGTGGTATGCTGGAGCCACAGTCAGGAACAAACACAGACTGCAGCGCATTATGCGCTCCGCAGAGAAGGTGATCGGCTGCAGCCTTCCATCTCTCGAAGACCTGTACGTCTCCAGGACTCGGGGGCGTGCAGGTCGGATAGTAGCTGACCCTTCCCACCCTGGACATGGACTTTTTGAGCGACTCCCCTCGGGCAGGAGGCTCCGGTCCATTCGGACCAGAACGTCCCGCCACAAAAACAGCTTCTTCCCTTCTGCCGTTGGACTTATGAACTCTTTATAACCTGGATCCCCACATCTCTTAGTCACCTCCCTCTTGTCACTTCACTATCTTTATTATTTTCTATTATTTTCTATGACATTGAACTACTTTTCTTTTTCTTCTGAGCACTCTTAGTTTTGTAAAAATTATTATTATTTTTATTTATTTTATTTTTATTATTTTTATTTTATATGTTTGCACACCAGTACCAGAACAAGTTCCTAGTCTCTGATGTTTTTCACTGACATGGCAATAAAAGCATTCTGATTCTGATTCTGATACAGCCTAACTACTATTGTGCTCTTAGCCTCCATGCTAACATCGGCTGGAACCTTGCCAGCAAACCATGCACAAAGCAATTCAAGTCACTTTTATTTCTATAGTCACATATCATAACAAAGAGTTTTAACAGGCTTTAACACGCAATAATTCTAATAAAATGCACATTAACGACTAAACTGATAAGTACATTTTGTGCTGTGTCCTGATTGGTTAGAATGGGGCCATCAAACCAGATTCCATGGTTCACTGCCCAGTCTCCTCAGCCAGCCTGACCATCTCATTTCCCTCAGTAAACTTACCTAAATCTACCTCCCGTGTACTTGGCTTGTACTTTCTACATTGTAACAGTTTGGTTGTTTTTGTTTCAGGTCGTCTTGTTCTAGAGTTAATGTTTTGTTTTTAGAACTTTGTTGGTACAAATTAGATACGCAGTTTTTATTTGCCCATGTCGAAAATAAAGAGAAATAATAAAATGAATAAAGGACAACACAAATCAGGAAAATGAACACTGAAAAATAGTGTTGAAGTAAACAGAATGAAAGCATCTTGTCAGATCTCCTCTTTATCTTCTATGCTTGGCCCTTTTGAAGGGAGTGGTTCAGGCTTTTAGTACTATTTGGCTGTTCAGGCTTGAAGCCAAGCTAAACCATCTTGGGTTTAACATCACAACTTCCAATTACATTGCTGATCTTTTTAATGAAACGCACACAGATTATTAGAGTGGGGAAAAAACATGTCCTCCAATGTTTAATAAAATGCAGGAGTCCCCAAGAGTGTGTGCAGAGTGTCTCTCCCCATATGGGTGTTGATTTTTATCTTCAACCAACTTCACTGTCAAATTTGCGTGTTGGGGAAGGCCGAACAACTTGACTACCGACTAAAGATTGGCAAAATCTCCAGGCTGCTAATGGTGACTGTGGACTAATTCGTGGAAAAGTAGTGCATACTCTCTGTTCACACAGCGTGGACATGATGATGGAACGAATGGAGGAACTTGAAAGCATCATATCATTTAAATCACTTGAATGGAAACATTTTGCTTTCATGGTAAAATTTATAGAAGAAGTTTTTGAATAAAACTGATGGTGAGCAGACACACATTTGAAGCAGCATCACCACAATGTTTCACTGTCTTTCCAAAAACAACTTATCACTGCAGCAAACTGTTTAAGGTTGTTGCCGTACAATCCAACCGGGTCTCAGTGAGCTTAAGGGTGCATAAATTTAGAGTTGGAATGGATTACTTGGTTTTACAGAAAAATCCATTCAAATATGATCCTCTTTCTTTAATTAATTTAAATCTAATAAATATTGTTTTTGGTCGTCTGCTCCCCTTTTGTTTTTTGATTCTGCGACTATGAAGTTGATTATTGAGCTGCGACCTGGATTGTCCTTTTGCCGCGGGTTCAAACTGCAACACCATCACTCGTGCCACGCCCATCTGCAACATCACTGAGTACAGTTTATTGTGTCCACCAATCATGTTTGTGTTTATTTATCTCTGTTTACTTGGTGTTCCAGTTGGTGATAAAAGAGAAGCATTGCTGAGCATCTTTTACTTCTTCTATTCTGGAAATCGAGAAACATGAAGGTCTATGTGCTGCTTCTGCTGCTCCCGCTCTGCACAGGTAGATCCTTGCACCTGCTCCCAGCTTTACTCACTGAACAACTAAGAACATTTAAGAAATGATTGATGCTAGAAGTAACTGGAGAACGGGACCTACTTTTTGTTAAAATAAATCGACAAAATTTCTGCTTTAAATTAAAAGATAGTTAAAATTTTATTGAGCTCAAAACCTAATCAAAACAGCAATTTGAATGAAATAGATGAAATATAATGAATAGACTGGAAATGAATTTATTATCTAAAAGTGAGAATAGAAGACTTTTAGACTGAGAGAACGGGAAATTAGGCAAATAAAGTAAGAATGAACAAACACAGGTGTGATCATGAGGGTAAAAATTTAGAAGCAGATGTGGGCAATGTTCAGGGAGGTAGGATGGGGCATGTACCATAATCTATGGTCACCCTCAAAGGTGAGATGTAAATTGTCTGGAAAACCCAGAGCTTTGCTTTTTGGCTCAGCTCTTTCTTCACCACGGTGGATCAATGCAGCATCCTAATTATTGCCTCTGCACTCCGTCTATTAATGTACCGGTCCATCCTCAACAACGCTATAAAAACCAGTGACACCAGTTTTGGGTGTGAGATTTGTCGTAGATTCGAGGGAGACTTGTCAGTGACACTTCTGTAACTTTGACCTCTTCGACAATTAGTCTGTTGAGCTCACCAAATTTACAATGATGATTTTTCTTTAGGATGTTTTATGTTCCATTAAATATTATTTCATGTAACTCTAACTTTTCTCTTCATGCAATGCTGATTCCACTTGAATTCATGGAATTTCCATATCAATCAACAAAGAACCAGCCACCATCATATGTTGGTATGATAACAAAAAAGACAAACCCCAATTTATGTCTTGCCAAGGCCATGGAGAAATTTTATGCTACGCCAACTGTGAGTCCTGGTCACATCAGGTTGTGCTAGTACATCATCTTCTTTACTTGTTCTCATCACAGAGTTTTCACATTTTTGTTTACAGACCTTAAAAAAAAAGGCTGTGCCAGTCCTGGTTATTGTAACCAATTTGGATGGACCTGCTGCTCCAAAAACAAGTGCAACAGGAGTCTGATATGGGAAAATATTCCTGATACTCCTTCTACTTTTCCGGGTTGAAACCTATCCAGATTCACTTCTTGGAAATGTATGAGTCTTTGATGGAATTAAAGTGTTTTCAGAAGTGTCTGATGTTTTCAGACAGCATTTTTCTCACAGATTCATCAATGTCTGTTTCTAGTGCAAAATTAGTGTTGTTCCCATGTGACAAACAAATGTATTTATTTGTGTGTTTTCAGACTATCCGGCAGGTTGGCTGTGAGATCTAATATTGTAACTACAGATTATCTCTTCACTTTATCCAACCCTTCTTTTTCTTCTATGTATCCCACCCCTGTAGTACTTTGCTTTGCTTTCTCTCCTCTAAAATCTCTGACAGACCTAGCACTAAAAAAATTCAGTGGAGAATTGTCATTTAATTTTTTTTTAGTTTCCCCCAAACCTAGTTATTTTTTTTTGGCTCAGGATACTTCTGGCGTCTTATAGATCAAGTTAGGATAGGGTTCCAGGCCAAGTTCATTTTGAAAGAATTAAAAAAGAAAAAAAAAACTATCCAAAGTGCAAATCTTAGTAAATACTTTAAATACCATTGCTTCTTCTTCTTTCGGCATTTCCCTTCAGGGGTTGCCTCAGCAAGTCAGTTTCTTCCATCTAACCCTATCTGCTGTATCCTCTTCGGTCACACCAACTATCTTCATGTCTTCCTTCACTGTATCCATGAACCTCTTCTTTGGTCTTCCTCTAGTCCTCTTTCCTGGTGGTTCGAAACCCTGCATCCTTCTTACTAGTGACAGAGATTCTTCCCGGAAGCAGAGTTCTTCGATATATAATTACATCTTAGTTTGAATGCAGTGATTCAACTGTTACGACTTTCCTAGATTTACTATATTAAACATTGGCAAATAAACTCTATCAAGCTAAAATCGGTCTCGATGTTCCAGTAGAGGAAGAAAATAAATAGAATTTGTCTTCTTTACCTGAACGGGATGATCGAAGGTCGTACTCTGCACATTTATACTTTTAAAAATAATCAAGCAGCGGATCAACAAATTGAGGGGATAACATCTTTGGGTGATGTTGTCATTTATTTTTTTATTTATCATTACTGACAAATCACAGTAGTTTACTACAATTTAGATTTATTGATGGAGAAAATAAAAAGAGATGGGTAAGCTAAAAAAAAATTCTGAACTGGAACCAGTTTTTTAGGAAGTGTTTCAGAACTGGATTGATAATGTGTGGATATGGAGTTACAGCCTAACTCAGACATGTCCAAAGTCAGGCCCGGGGGCCAAATGTGGCCCGTTGTCAATTTTCATCCGGCCCGCAGTCTCCGTCATAAAATCAACAGCACCTGGCCCGCGTGTAGAATTACGTAATACATTGGGCAGCAGCACTGTTACCTGCGTGTTCTAAATGCCGGCATCTAGAGCAGACCTGGGCAAATTACGGCCCGCGGGCCACATCCGGCCCTTTGTACGCCCGTGTCCGGCCCGCGTGAGGCCAATCATAAACACCATAAATTAAACTTTTTTTAAACTTTTATTTTGAAATTTTATTTTGAAAAGCGTTACGTCGCTACGTATGCGCGCATGCGGAGTTTCCAAGGCGATTCAAAACTCTTGAGAGTGAAATGCACATGGTTTGTTCTCCCTTCAACTGCAGTGTGGATGATGCACCAAGTGAAGTGATCTGCAGTCTGACACACATCTGGCAGATCACTTCAAGTCAGTCTCACTGCTGGACTTTTACTCCGCCCTCAAAGAGGAGAACTTTCCACACCTGAGGAGGCATGCTCAGAGGATCCTGGTCCTCTTTGGATCTACCTATCAATGTGAACAGACATTCTCAGTTATGAAGTTCAACAAATCCAAACATAGATCCTCTATGACTGATGACCACCTCTCAGCTGTCCTTCGCATAGCCACTTCAGACATTCCGCCAGATTTCAATGTTCAAGCCCAGAACAGACTGGATTATTCTGACTGAAGAGGTAACATGAGGTGGAAAGCATTACAAGTTATTGTTTGTGAAGATTAACAAGTTAAAAAATAATTTGCACTGGTTCAATAATTGTTTTTCTTATTTAACCAGTTTCACATAACCTAATATACATATTTACAGAGTGCTTTATTCTTCTGATTATCAGTGCCAGCTATTCAAAATATTTAAGTATTTTACAATGAAAGAAAGTTGGTGGCCCTCTGACACAATTCAGGCTTCTCATGCGGCCCCTGATAAAAATTAATTGCCCACCCCTGATCTAGAGGCTAAAATAGGAACAGCCAACTAGTATATGAGCCCCCCAATTTTCTACAATGGCGGCAATTATTAAAAGGAGGAAAAAAAGAATCTAGCACGCCATTTAACCAGTCTAAACTAGTGGTTACCAAAGCATGCCATCCATCTGATCCTGTTCTCAGGGGCGACTCCAGGATTTTCTAAAGGACTTTTTGTCTATGACCTTACCTGAACAGGATGATCGAAAGTCATACTCTGCACGTTTGCACTTTTAAAGAAATCGAGCAGATCATCTCCAAATTGAAGGATGTAACATTTTTGGGAGAAGTCTTCATTTATTTATCTTTTTTTACGTTAGTTTTTTTATTTTTTAGTACAATTCATTGTAAATAATCATGACTGACAAATCACACTGGTTTACATCAAATTAGATAAATAAGAAAATAAACCAATCCTAAAGACCTTGAATGAAGAAAAACATTTTAAAAAATTACTGATGAAGAATTTCCAGTGAGAGTTGGACCCCGCCAAGCCTGTCCTTTGTCACCGATTCTGTACATCACCTTTATGGACAGAATACAGTGCCTTGCGAAAGTATTCAACCCCCTTGAACTTTGCAACCTTTTGCCACATTTCAGGCTTCAAACATAAAGATATACAACTGGAATTTTTTGTGAAGAATCAACAACAAGTTGGACACAATCATGAAGTGGAACGAAATGTATTGGTTATTCCAAAACTTTTTATCAAAAAAAAAAAAAACGGAGAAATAGGGCGTGCAAAAGTATTCAACCCCTTTACTTTCAGTGCAGCAAACTCTCTCCAGAAGTTTTGTGAAAATCTTTGAATGATCCATTGTTGACCTAAATTACTAATGATGATAAAAAGAATCCACCTGTGTGAATCAAATCTCCATATAAATGCATCTGCACTGTGTTAGTCTCAGAGGTCAGTTTAAAGTGCAGAGAGCACCATGAAGAACAGGGATCACACCAGACAGGTCCAAGATAATGTTGTGGAGAAGTTCAAAGCTGGATTTGGATACAAAAAGATTTTCCAAGCTCTAAGGATCTCAAGGAGCACTGTGCAAGTGATAATACTGAAATGGAAGGAGTATCAGACCACTGTAAATCTACCAAGACCTGGCCATCCTTCTAAACTTTCAGCTCATACAAGGAGAAGACTGATCAGAGATGCAGCCAAGAGGTCCATGATCACTGTGGATGAACTGCAGAGATCTACAGCTGAGGTGGGAGACTCTGTCCATCGGACAACAGTGAGTCATATACTGCACAAATCTGACTTTCATGGAAGAGTGGCATCCATAAAAAGTGTTTGTTTAAAGTTTGACACAAGCCACCTGGGAGACACACCAAACATGAAGGTGCTCTGGTCAGAGGAAAACAAAATCGAACTTTTTGCCAACAATGTAAAGCATTATGTTTGGTGTAAAAGCAATACAGCTCATCACCCTGAAGACACCATCCCCACTGTAAAACATGGTGGTGGCAGTATTGTGGTTTGGGTCTGCTTTTCTTCAGCAGGGGCAGCGAAGATGGTTGCAATTGATGGGAAGATGAATGGAGCCACATACAGGACCATTCTGGAAGAAAACCTGATGGAGTCTGCAAAAGACTTGAGACTGGGATGGAGATTTGTCTTCCAGCAAGACAATGATCCTAAACATAAAGCAAAATCTACAATGGAATGGTTCACAAATAAACATATCCAGGTGTTGGAATGGCCAAGTCAAAGTCCAGACCTGAATCCAATAGAGAATCTGTGGAAAGAACTGAAAACTGCTGTTCACAAACGCTCTCCATCCAACCTCACTGAGCTCGAGCTGTTTTGGAAGGAGGAATGGGCAAAAATGTCAGTCTCTCGATGTGCAAAACTGATAGAGACATACCCCAAGCGACTTATAGCTGTAATCGCAGCAAAAGGAGGCGATACAAAGAATTAACTTAAGGGGGTTGAATACACATACCACTATCATCAGAAGCAACTGGAGATTCGGTGTCTTGCTCAAGAACAACTTGTTATGCTCTCTGGACAGGGGATCGAATCTGCGACCTTCCGGTTAAGGGACGGTCGCCCTACCCGCCGAGCCATCCTTCCCCCTATCTTTTTTGTGTTCCTAGTTTGTGTCCTCTACAGTTCATTTACTTTGTTTTTTGTTCTCCAGCTCTGTCCAAGTACCTGCTGTACTTATGAACTGTTCTTATCTGTGTATCCCGATGTGTGAATGAGAGTAACAGATGACATAATAATGTCCTTCGGGATTATTAATGTATTTACAGTATCTAGCTACCTAAGCCCACACCCTCCCCCCCAATGTGTCTACATCTGTTTAGTTGTTTTGACTAGTCCTGCCTGCTCACCAGCGTCCTCCATAGCAGCATGCTCCACTCCAGCTGGATCACCTCATTTCCCCCAATAAACTCAGCAAAATCTGCCCGACGTGGACTTGGCTCCTACCTTCTACATGGTAACAGTTTGGTTGTTTTTGTTGCAGGTCGTCTTGTTCTAGAGTTAAAGCTTTGGTTTTAGAACTTTGTTGGTACAAATTAGATACAAAGTTAAACACAGGTACACAGTTTTCTATTGTCCATGTCGAAAAGAAAAAAAAACAGAGAAGAAAATCCTGGAAAGGGCAACAGTGATCAGGAAAATGAACACTGAAAAGAAAAGTATCAAAGTAAATGAGAAATAGAGAATTTTGTTAGATCTCCTGTTGTTTATCTTCTATGCATGGCTTTTTTTTTGAGACAAGAGTCCAGCCTTTCATACTATTCATCCATTTGGAAAGGTAAACCATCTTGGGTTTAACATCACAATGTCCAATTGGAATTGCAGATTTTTTTATGAAAGCGCACAAAGTGTTAAAACTGGACAAAAAACATTTCAACCACAGTTTGAAACATTACAGGTGCCCCCCGAAGGGTGTATACTGATCCCCTTAGTCTATGTTCACATATGACTGTTAATCTTCATTCAACTTCATTGTTAAATCTAGATAGTGGATATGGCTCAACAAAACCTTGACTACCATCGAAAGACTTTCAAAACCTCCAAGTTGCTGACAGTGAACTTCTAAAACTTTGTCAGCAGCAGTGTTCTGATTTTTTTTTTTTTTTTAGTCTTGGATCATTGTATATCTTTGAGCATTTGGATCTACGTTTTCGGTTAGGGTAGGGGTGTCCAAAGCCGGTCTTCGAGGGCCGGTGTCCTGATGGTTTTCCACATGCTCCTGGTAAAATACAGCTGATGCACATAAAGTGAAATCAACAACCAATAGAATTTGGCACAATGACTCAATTAACTGGATCAGGTTTGTAGATGCAAGAACATATGGAAAACCTTCAGGACACCGGCCCTCGAGGACCGGATTTGGAAACCCCTGGGTTAGGAAGAGAGTGATCCTGAACTGATCTTGGCAAAAGTAGAGCACACTTTCAGTTCACACAGCGTGTTTAATGGTGAGCTGAGGAATTGAAGAAACTGAACGCATCATAACATTTAAAATAATTGTATGGAAACATTTTGAATTTATGATAAAATTCATAGATGAAGGTAAAAGTTTATTGGATAAACTGTGATGATGAGCAAACATATATTTGAAGCAGCATCACCAGAATATTTCACTTTCGCTCCAAAACCACTCATCACTGCAGCATTTAAACAGCTCATTGCTAAACAGACCCACCGTGTATTAGATTTGCTTTGCAGGAACAAGCTATGTCTTGACGTATTATAAATATTTAAACTAATAAGAATTGAATGTTGCCACGGGTTCAAACTGCACCATCATTATTCCTGCCACGCCTGCAGCCCATTGTGTCCTCCAATCATGTACGGATTTGTTTGTTTCAGTCTACTTTGTGTTGCGGATGGTAATAAAAGTGAAGCATTGCTGAACTTCTTTTACTTCTTCTATTCTGAAAATCCAGAAACATGAAGGTCTACCTACTGCTGCTTCTGCTGCTCCCGCTCTGCACAGGTAGATCGTACCGCCTGCTCTACACTACACATTTAAAAAAAGAGTAAATGTCAAGAATGCAGGTGGATGAAGGACCCAAATGCAGGTTGCAAGTCTAAACAACCTTTTCTGAAAAAAAAAAAGGGGATGCAAGGGAAGGCAGGCTGACTGGCTAACAGGTTTGAGAGGCAGACCAGACATGGAGACGTGGGAAGAGCCTGATTTGGACTATTGGACATGTAGGACCAGGGTCGTTGGGTCTTGGAGAGGAAGGCCAGTAGAGATTTATAAGAGAAAGACAACAGCAGACATTCCAACACTGAAGGAATGGGGTGATCAGGCAAATAAAGGAAGACAGGAACAAGACACAGCTGTCAAGACATCATTATGATGGTAAACATTCAGGAGCAGGTTTGAGCAATGGAGGGGGACGAATGGTGTGGCACATATACACTACTTTGGTCACCCACAGCTGGTGACCATGGATGAGGGTAGGAATGTTGATTGACTGGTGAAACCAGAGCTCTTTTTGGCTCAGCATTTTCTTTAACACGAAGGAGCAATGCAGCATCCTACTTAATGCAGACGCTCCACCAAACTGTCTGTTGATCCAGAACTCTGTCCTACCCTCAACAATAAGCAGGGCCAAAACTTTAAAAGCTTCCAACACTACTTTTGGGGGGGAGATTTTTTGGAGATTTGTGGGAGACTCGTCAGTGTTGTATGCATTTCTCAAATGTTATTCAGTATACAAATCAAACCTCATTTTCCTTCTGCACACACAGTTTTCAATTCATTTTTAAAATGTATCACCCATTCTCCAGACATTTTTCAAGAAAGGAACAAGACACAGGTGTTATTAACACCAATACTGCCGCAGCCGTTAATTTGACTGAACGCCACTTTAACATGCTAATTAGAATAAATAAAACACAACCTAGGAGGCCGACCTTTGATGACTTTTAATATAAACATGTTTTCTATTTTATCCTGTATTTTTGTGTTCTAAAAGTGAACATTTTAAAATTTACAAGCATTTTATCTCCTCTAACCGGGTCAAAGTAACTGGGAGGAAGCACACAACAACTTCTGCGGGAAGTTGTTGCTATAGCAACAAACACATTGCTATGGCCACACATAAGTGTTTTGTATTTGTAGAGAGAGACAAGGAGGGCTCTGACACCATTACAGAAACATTTTAGAAAGGTTGAGTGAGATAATATTAAAGAGACACCATGAATAGTGTAAGAAAATTGTTGTCTGAATAAAGTATGCCATGTTTTCTAGATAAGTCTTGAAAGTTCAGGTTAACACATTGGAATTTAGCCTGTAGCCAATTTTGAACGGGGCATTTTTGAAGCAGCAGCGCCGAATGCAGAAAAAACACTGGGCTATTGACAAATTAGATCATTTTACTTTGGTGTTTGCTTTTTTATTCTAGGTTTTTAAAATATTTATGCAATATCGCAGCGCAAAACATGAATAATTACATAAGCGTCACATTGGCGGTCATGGTGCTTGCAGGTAGATTTAGAACACGGCAATCCTAGTGTTAAAAGGAAGCAGATGTGGGCAATGGAGACGGACATGGGAGACAAAGGCTAGATACGATTTGGACACAATTAGTATTTAAAAATTAAAATAAAATGGTATACGCCAAGCAAAGTTCTCGATTTACAAGTCGATCTACGTTCCAACCCTCACCTATGGTCACCAGCTGTGGGTGGTGACCGAAAGAATGAGATCGCGGGTACAAGCGGCCGAAATGAGCTTCCTCCGCAGGGTGGCTGGGCTTTTAACATCTGACACACTTATTTACGTGGGTGTATTGGGCCCGATGGCTTTCCATATCTGTGCACACAGTTTATTTTGACAGCGTGCGCATCACGGAGACACACTCATTTTACTGGGAGCAGTGTTGTTATATCTTTGGCGCCATCTAGTGAGGAAACATCAGAATTACAAGAAAATAAAACATTAACATGGTTTTTTTTTTTTTTTTTTTAGTTCGGTCGGCCGGATTAAAATATTTAATGGGCCACATAATGCCTGCCGGCCGTAGTTTGCCAATGCCTGGTCTAGAAACATTGTTTAAATCATTTTAATGTTCCCCAAACAAGTTAGATTTTTTGGCTCAGAAATTTTTTTAATCCTCCAGACCAAGTTACGATAGGGTTCCAGGCCAAGTTCCTTTTGGGGTAATAAAAAAGAAGAACAAGAAAAAACATCCAGAGGGCAAGAAATCTTTCAGCGCTAGGTAGCCTTACTGGTGACAGAGATTCTTCCAAGGGTCGAGTGAACACAACTTACTTTGAATGCAGTAATTCAAAACTGTTACAACTTTCATTATTTCCTTACAATTACGATACTAAACTTTGGTATCCAGCTTTGCTTTCAAATACCATCCTATCTATCAAGCTAAAAGCATTCTCAATATTTGGATAGAGGAAGAGAATAAATACAATTGGTCTTTTTTACCTGAATGGGATGATCGAAGGTCGTACTCTGAACATTTGCACTTTTTAAGAAATCAAGCAACTGATCAGCAAAATGAGGATGTAACATCTTTGAGTGAAATCTTCATTTAATTATCTTTTTCTGCTTTTTTGGGGTTATTTTAAATCATTATCATTGACAATATACAGCAGTTTATTACAATTTAAATCACATTAAGAAAATAAGCCAATTTAAAAAAAAACAAAGACTTTTTTACTCATCGAGAAAATGAGAAGAGATGAGAAAGTTGAAAATGCTTTTTAAACATAAAGCAGGTTTTCTTTTAGAAAATGTTTCATAACTGGATTAAGAATGTGAGGATATGGAGTTACAGCCTAACGACTGATGTGCTTTTAGCCTTCATGCCAGCGTCGGGTGGAACCTCTGCTGCAAACCCATACAGAAAGCAATTCAAGTCACTTTTATTTCTATAGTCACGTATCACAACAAAAATGTTTTAACAGGCATTAACATACAATAATTGTAATGAAAAAACACATTAACAACACTAAACTAATAAGTACTTTTTGTGTGTGCGGAATCCTGATTGGTTGGTATGCACTATAAGGAGGGAGCCATCCAGCCTGCTTCCCCTGATCTCATTTCTCTCAATAAACTCATCTGAATCTGCCTCACGTGTACTTGACTCCTACTTTCTACATGGTGACAGTTTGGTTGTTTTTGTTGAAAGTCAAGTCATCTTTTTCTCGAGTTATTACAACATTTTTAGAACTTTGTTGGTACAAAACTAGATACAAAGCTCAACACACGTACACAGTTTTCCATTTGTCCACATTAAAAAAAAAAAAAGAAAGTAAGGACTTCACAGATCAGAAAAATAAACACTGAAAAGGAAAAAAAGAAAAATAAGAAAGTAAAATGAGAAACAAAGCGTTTTATCAGATCTCATTTTCAGAACATCCAAGACATGCAGAAGAGATGCTGCATCGGTCCGTCGTAGTAAAGAGAGAGCTGAGCCGAAAAGCAAAGCTCTCGATTTACAAGTTGATCTAAGTTTCCACCCTCACCTATGGTTACCAGCTGTGGGTGGTGACCGAAAGAATGAGATCGCGGGTACAAGCGGCCGAAATGAGCTTCCACCACAGGGTGGCTGGACTCTCACTCAGAGACCGGGTGAGGAGCTCTGCCATTCAGGTGGAGCTCGGCGTTGACCCGCTCCTCCTCCAGGTCAAGAGGAGCCAGATGGGGTGGTTCGGGCATCTGGCCAGGATGCCCCTCGAGCGCCTCGCGGGCGAGGTGTTTTGAGCACATCCCACCGGGAGGAGACCAAGGGGCAGACCCCATACCCACTGGATGAGACTATGTCTCACAGCTGGCCGGGGAACGACTTGGGATCCTTCCGGGTGAGCTGGAGGATGCAGTCGGGGTGAGAGAGGCCTGGGCTACCCGTTTGAGGCTGTTGGCCCCACGACCCAACCCCGGAACAAGCGGAAGATAACGGAACGGAGAAATTTATTGAAATATGGTCCTCTTTTTAATTTTTTTTAAAATCCAATAACAATTTTATTTTTATTCACGTGCTGCAATATGTGTCACTGCTTGTTGCTTTTTTGTTGTTTTATGCACTTGTTACTCTGTAATTACACCGCCTTTTCAAACAAAATGAAAAATAATTTTTAAAAAAGATATGCAGACGTCAGCTTGATGAAGCAAGTATGAAGTTGATCTTGGAGTTGTGGCCTGGATTGTCCTGTTGCAACAAGTTCAAACTGCACCATCATTGTTCCCGCCACACCCATCGGCAACATTGCTGCCTACAGTCCATCGTGTCCTCCAATCAAGTTTGTGTTTGTTGATCTTTGTCTACTTTTGTTTCAGCTGGTGATAAGAATGAAGCTTCACTGAGCTTCTCTTACTTCTTCTCAGCTGGAAATCCAGAAACATGAAGTTTTACCTGCTGCTGCTCCCACTCTCTACAGGTACATCCTTCCACCCGCAGCTAGCTTTTTTATGTAGCACTTTGAGATTTTTTCTTAAAATGTAAGGCACGTAATAAATAAAATGTATTATTAAAGTTTCTGCAGTCATGAGCAGCCCAGCTACTGGTGTGGATTGTTCCCCAGTCATTGTTTCTTCACAGCAGCATCAAGCCAGATAATTGTTTCATTTATTTTAACTCTGTTTAAGAGACAGTAGCTAGTGGTTCTTATTTGCAGCAACCTGGTGAACAGGTTTGGGAGGCAGACTGGGCATGGAGACAGATGGAAGAGCCAATCAGATCTGGAGGACCAGTGTCATTGGAGACGAAGGCCAGTAGAGATTTACAAGAGAAAGAAAACAGCAGGCGACACTGAGGGAATGGTGGGGCTTATGGACAAAAAATAAGACACATGAAAATATTCAGGAGCAAGTGTGAGCAATGGAGAGGGAGGAAGGGCATGGCATGTGCTCTCACCTATGGTCACCCACAGCTGGTATAGGTGTGGGCAGGAACATAGATTGTCTGGTGAATCCAGGGCTTTGCTTTTTGGCTCAACGCAGCATCTTAATTAATGCAGAAGCTGCACAGATCTGTTGACCTACCACTTAATCCTACCCTCAAATATAAAGCCAAAACAAAAAAATTATTTTGGGTTTGAGATTTGAGGAAGTGTCACATCTGTAACTTTGACCTCTTGAACAATTATTTATTGAATCACCAAATTTGCTATGAGGATTTTTCTATGAAAATATTTTAACTTTTCTCCACAAGCAACATTTCTTCAACCTGGGGTTTTGAGACCTACAGCCAAGAACGCCCCAACCATCCTGCAATGTTTTTCTGTTAATGGTATCGAGGCTCCCACATTCGTGACTTGCGTTAGCGTACGAAAGGTGGCCTGTTACGGCTTGAGTAAGTTCTGAACCCACTAGGTGGTAATGGATAAATTTCTTTACTGGTTCTTACAGTTTTGTACATTTGCATTTACAGAAAAAGGATCCAAAGGCTGTACGATTGTCAGGAACTGTATCCAACCAGGATGGCAGTGCTGCATCTCCCACAGATGTAACCGGCCTAAAATTGCACACAACTGAATCTATATGTAATCTATATCTGCTGCATCCTCTTCGGTTATACCAACTATCTTCATGTCTTCCTTCACTGTGTCCATGAACCTCCTCAAGTCCCCTTTCCTGGTGGTTCCAAATCCAGCATCCTTCCTATGTACATGCCCAAACCATCTCTGTACTTAACCTTTAGATTCATATATTTTTTGAAAAATCCCATCGTATCCTCACGAGTTCAGCATCATTTTACCCCAAGTTTAATTAGCCGATTTGTTTGCTAAAAAAAAAAAAAAAAAAAATAAATAAAATTTAGGTTTCATCACCAAGAGGAGAAAGATGTGGGTTTTCCGTGACCAAATCACTACAGAAGTAATGCAACAAGCCAGTTACCTTAACAGTCTATACCCTCACAGGAGCCCATCCCAACTAAGTCAGGGCACACTTCTAAACAGGTCCACACAAAAACTCCTTCCTAGGGGTAATTTGACATTAGTCAATCAACCCAATACACACATTTTTTGGAGGAAACCCACACAAACAAGGAGAGAACATGCAAACTCCACACAAAGAGGCTAGAGTTCCAAGCCTCTACACCACAACCTTTATGCTGTGAGGCCACTGCACTATTAAAAATTTGCATGTTTGGATTACTTCTTAAAAAAAAAAAAAAAAAAATTTGACTGCAAAATAAATCCATACAGTAATTTCAAGAGTAAAGCCAGACATTTTATTATGAAAATACATTGGACCAATAATCTGCTGATCACAGCAATTCATACATAATCTACAGAGAACCTTGGAAGACCTTCTTCTGCTGACCAGAGCCATGGCTTTCAGTGACATGCTCCTTCAAATAGTGGATGTCCTGAGAGTAGTCCTTGCCAGCTTCATGATTTTGACTGAAGGTGCTGTACGATCCAGGAGGGTACAAGCCATACAGGAGCATCTGGTCAAACCTCACAGAAGGAGCAGGACGGAGACCACCCAGCTGGACACCTGGTACAAGAACTGGAGCCAAACCCTGTCCAAAAACTGGACCAGACTCAGAGAAGTCAGCTGGGTAGCCAAATTCCTCCGTCTGCTGCTGATAGTTGCCCAATTCAGCTTCCTTTACTACATTGGAAGTCTCTCCAGAGCGGAGGGTGGGTCCCTGTGGACCAAGAGGGGGTGGAGGGAGGATGTCGCTGAGGTACTGAGAGTCAGGGGATCCAGCTTCAGAGAAGACAGTTGTAGGGACGGTCCATTTAGTTTCTGCAGAGAGACATTAAGAATATTAGGCTTAACCCCTCTCAGCAACAATGCTTTCAGGAACATTGTACCCTGCACCATTACCAGTTTAGACACGTCAAGCTTTACCTGGTACTGCATCCTGGGAATCAGCATATTCTCCTGCAGGCTCGTACACCACAGGGCCGGCAACGTATGCAGCTCCTGGCAG
Source organism: Neostethus bicornis (assembly GCA_902685375.1). Taxonomy (NCBI): domain Eukaryota; kingdom Metazoa; phylum Chordata; class Actinopteri; order Atheriniformes; family Phallostethidae; genus Neostethus; species Neostethus bicornis. Next base: position 12,874,924 of record LR738561.1, read on the forward strand.
TACAGAGGTCATGGCAGCGCCAGGTCCACCCAGCCCAGACATGCCAGCAGCACCAGGTCCACTAACACCAGATAGACCAGCAGAACCAGACCCACCCATTGCAGACATACCACTAGCACCTCCTGTGCCAGACACACCAGCACCTGGTCCTGAAGAACCAGAGCCACCAAACTGTGAAGCCATCACCATAACAGGCTGATACACAGTAGGTCCTTGGTCGTATGTGGAATCATAAGCGTCACTAACAGCACTGTATGGAGCAGCTCCTAAACTAGGTGCTCCTCTGTGGTAAGCAGCATAGTTACTTCCACCACTGCTGCTGGTCTGACCAGAAGTTTGAGACCCTGGATAAAAGAAGAGGTCAATAAAAGATCAGTTTGCTCTAAACTTGCAATACTTCACATGCTATAATCTACCTTTTAGAGAGTAGCCAGATGTGTTTAGAACCAACAAGGTACAGATGGAAAACCTGAGGAGCAGAATTAACAATGAAAACACTTCAGACATCTTTTACATAGACATTAACTTCAGCCAGTGTCTAACCTCAGGAAGGCTGCAGCAGACATCATGGTGAAATGTACTGTGATGGTAGCAGGACAGGTGAGGGGTTTAAATATAGAGACCACTATACTTACCAATCAGAGGTTAATGATGTAACAACACACAGCTGATCTTATTAATCAATGAAAATTCACAGGCTGGGAACTAGCTTTGGCATCGTGTGCCACATCAAACACAAAAAATAGTCTAAATAGAAAAAATTAAAATATAATAAAAAAAACTATAAAATAAAAATCACTCTACATGTAGCATAAAAAAATGTAGTGCAAAGCAAATTATTAAGTGGCAACAGGTAGAGGAGTGAAAGTTTTCAAGAGTCCAAATGATTGAAAAGAATAATTAGTGACGAATGTACGTAGGTGTCTTTTTAGAAGACGTCTGGACCAGTTTAACATGCAATTGTTCCCATTTATCTTGATAATATTGAAGTAAATTTTAAATACAGAGATTAAGAGTTTGGAGTTTTAATAGTTCATTGTTTGTTTGATTATCTGAACAAATAAAACACAGATTAGTGATGATACAGCGTATGTTATTTTTAATGGGAATTTAACAAAAAATGGATCATTTAAAAAGCCATTTGATGTTTTGTTTTTTTGTTTTTTTAAATCTCTAGACAATTTGATTATTTCTCTTTAATACATAAATATGAACTGAGTCTATTTTAGCAGCTGATCTTAAAAGACAAAAAATTACTGCAAGATATTCTCATAAGACTTTGAATAGTGCTGAGGTATTTTTAGAAAAATGAACCAAATTAATGTTCTAATCCACTCTAACAACATTCACTCTAACATAACATTAAAATATCTGTTTGAAAATCATCAACACATATTTTGCAGAGATATTCATTTAAAATTCTTCTTTAGTTTGGTTTATTTGAGAATTCCTTATTCTCGCGGTTGTTTATGTGGAATTATGTGGAATCACATATACATTTGCTTTTTTACAATTTGTAAATCTTAAATGAAACACCCACAGGGAGTAAAATCTTGAGGTTCCAAATTCCCCCAACTATCCCAAACATTATTATTTTGACAAAACTACTGTAGTTTAATCATTCCTTATGATTTCAATATCCCTATTATAAAATACCTACACACATAAATATTAAATCAATTACTTTTACAGCTTAAATTTTGATTGTTTGAAATGTATTGATGTACAATTGTGTTATCGTTTCCAATAAACAGCATTCATCATCACCAAATACCATATTTGTAAGTTCTTACTTTATCGTATGTGTTTTTGTTTTGTTTTTCACACAGAGCTACGTCTTCTTCAGAATATATTTAAAAAATCTTTATCTTGAATAGTTTTTTAATTGCACTGGACTGACTACACTTTGAAGTGTATCCACTAAGTCATTCCACAATAAAGTTCAATCGAATCAATAAATGACAACTCTTCACTACTTTTTGCAATTTTAAAAATTTTAACAACCCCTGAAAGCTGTGAAATGGGACTTTCTGATGGTACTATAAAGTCGAAGACAATCCAATTTTGTTTTTGTTCATTTCTACTTCTGACACAGAGTTTGACATATTTAATGACATAAGAATGGTAAATACGTGACAGATTTTGAAAGTTCTACTTCTCCTAAAAAAAAAAAAAAGTTGTGTATTATTCACATGTAGGGCATTTTTACCCAAGTATTGACAAAACTAGTAAAAGACAAACAGGCGTTTTGACGAATAGAGCTACTATCACGATGCTAAAAGGGGTAGGCATGGGACCGTGAATGATCGTCTGGGGTCCGCAATTGGTCCGCGGGCTACGAGTTTGAGACCCTTGCTCTACAATCATTTCCTGCTTTGTTTCTTCGACAAACACAACCTCTACCTCAGAAATCAGAGATAAATCCATCCATTTAACTTCTGCAGTCACATTCTGTACACTTCAATCTACAAATAGGTTTAATAAACTAACCTAAAACAGTTATTTATCGCTCTTAGACTTTAGTTTTCTTCCACACCTCATGTCGCCTCTGTATTTATCAGTTTTTTATGTCCTCATCGGTGAGTACATCTGGTCTCTTTTGCTAAACAAAACCGAAATAACGATATTTGATATCTGAGATGCAGGTATCTACATAAATCTCATGCAGATTTGTGTATTTCTGTTTGATTGTTGGCGAAACATTTATAAGGTTTTTTTGAAAAAAAATGAGCGAAATAGTTTTAAGGTGTGGCCTCAAGGGGGCGCGGTTGTTTCTGTGGAATGAGTTTTTTCCCTCCTTTTCTTTCCAAAAACATTTATCTAAGGCTTATTTCTTCTTTAAAAATAAATCTATCTTGCTGCTTCATACTCTTAACCATCCAAATCCTTAAATTGATGATAATAAGCAGAAAAATCCTTTAATTTATACAGACGTATTCTGTAGTGAGAGGATGAGGTAAGAGGTGCAGGAAAAGCTGGAGAGGTGGAGGTTTGCACTAGAAAGAAGAGGAATGAAGATTAGTCAGAGTACAACAGAGTACATGTGTGTGAATGAGAGGGACCCAAATGGAAAAGTGAGGTTACAGGGAGAAGAGATAAAGAAGGTGGAAGATTTTAAGTATCTAGGATCAAGAGTCCAGAGCAATGGAGAGTGTGGAAAAGAGGTGAAGAAGCGTGTTCAGGCAGGCTGGACCTGGTGGAGGAAAGTATCAGGTGTGATGTGCGACAGAAGAGTTTCAACTAGAATGAAAGGGAAAGTGTACAAAACCGTGGTGAGACCGGCCATGCTGATTGGTCTAGAAACAGTAGCACTGAGAAAAAGACAGGAAGCAGAGATGGAGGTAGCAGAGATGAAGATGCTGAGGATGTCTCTGGGAGTGACCAGGATGGACAGGATCAGAAATGAGTACATCAGAGGAACAGCAGATGTTAGAGGTTTTGGGGACAAGACTGAGATGGTTTGGGCACGTACAGAGGAGAGAGAGAGAGAGTACATAGGAAGAAGGATGCTGGATTTGGAACCACCAGGAAAGAGGACAAGAGGAAGACCAAAGAGGAGGTTCATGGATACAGTGAAGGAAGACATGAAGATAGTTGGTGTGACCAAAGAGGGTGCAGCAGATAGGGTTAGATGGAAGAAACTGACTTGCTGTGGCGCCCCCTGAAGGGAAATGCCGAAAGAAGAAGAGGAATTCTTTTAAAATCTTTCATAGATCAACTTATCCAACAAGATGGCTTGAGAATAGAAGAGAATATTCTTTATTGATTCAAATTTAAGAGAAACATATGCCTAAACCCGGGCGGCATGTTGGGGCAGTGGGTTAGCACTATGACCTCACAGCAAGAAGGTCAGGGTTTTGAGTCCCGGGTAGGAATGACGCTTGGAACACTGTCCTTTCTCCGTGGAATTTAATTCTTCCCGTGTATATGTGGGTTTTCTCCGGTTTCCTCCCACTCTCCAAAAACATCCATGTAAGGTTGACTGGCCGCTATGAAATTGTGTGTGTGTGTGTGTGTGGCTCCAAAACAGACCTACACACTTGTTTATTCCCAACACGCTATGCAATTACCTCTAAAAATGATTGTGCGTGTGTTTGGATGGTTGTGTGTGTGGCCCCGTATCGTACTAGGCCAGGGGGAGGTGTCAGCCGGGATAGGCTCCAGCTTCCCTCGGAGCCCCGTTAGGGATGGACAGCTCAGAAGATGAATGAATGAAATCCATAAACACACAAACATAGAAACACGACTATATCTATCATCAGTCTTTGACAAAATAAACTAAATGGGATCTTTTTATTGTCAAATCCGTGTAGTCCGTCATTCATCCAGGAGTGATCCATAGTAGAAAAAGTTTTAAAAAAGTCTTCTGGACAGTTTAATTCTTGATCGAGACGTTTCGACTTCCATCCGGAAATCATTTTCAATCTGAATGAAATGGACAGAAAACTGGATCTATTTACACTAACCTGAGTAAAAGGTAAAAAAAAATAGTTCGGCAGGGCTCGACCAATGAGCCTGTGTTACCTATGATGGTCGTGAATGGCTTCTATTGTAGCCACAGACCAGTAAACGACCCTATTATAAAAATGCTAAAAGCCTAGTGAATAGAAAATACCTGCTAACGAGAGGCGTGAAACTGTGTCACGAGGTGTCATCTTTAGTCCATGGCTTCATAAGGCTGCTGTCAATACCGGGCAAAATGTAGTATCTAACGCCTCCACTCCGATTCAGAGAGGGACTCTCTTTCATCACAAAGATGGCTTCCTTCACCCCTCTTTCAAACCAACCTTTCTCTCTACTTAGAGAGGACAGTGAGGTGAAGATTCTAGAGTCTGAGAGTCCCTCTCCACCTTTTGAAGCCATGGACTAAAGATGACACCTCGTGAGCCAATTTCATGCCTCTCGTTAGCAGGTATTTTCTATTCACTAGGCTTTTAGCATTTTTATAATAGGGTCGTTTACTGGTCTGTGGCTACAATAGGAGCCATTCACGACCATCATAGGTAACACAGGCTCATTGGTCGAGACCTGCCTTACTATTTTTTTTACCTTTTACTCAGGTTAGTATAAATAGATCCAGTTTTCTGTCCATTTCCTTCAGATTGAAATGATTTCTGGATGGAAGTCGAAACGTCTCGTTCAAGAATTAAACTGTCCAGAAGACTTTTTTGAAACTTTTTCTACTATCTTTTTATTGTATTTAATCATATTGATAATGTTATTTACCCTTTTTTTCATCTTAATTTTTAGGTTTTACAAGGAGTTACGAGACAAAATCTGAGTGCTATGGAAAAGATGTAATGTTACCTAAAAAAATTCAACCAAACCAGTTCACAGACCCACTATACTTTTATCCAAGTGATGGGAGGAAAAAGAAACTTGTGATGGACAAGGGAGAGGTGAGTGTTTTTTAAAGCTGTGTTCTGCATCAACGTGAACAGAAACATCCTTACAAACTAAAACAGAACACTATTAAAACTTTCTAACAATGTGGATTGTTTAATGGTAGTGCAATCTTTACAGTTTTTTTTACTGGTTTAATAAATGTTTTACTTTTATTAAAAAGAAATGGAATTAATGCTATTTTTTGACACTTTTATGAAAACAGAATGTTTTTTTTTAAATTCCCAACCCTACTTAATTTTTTGTGTAAAAAAAATAAATACATCCCTGCCGGAGCCTATCCCGGCTGATTCAAGGTTAGAGGCAGGGTACACCCTGAACAGGTAGCTAGTCTATTTTGGGGCCACATACATACAACCATCCACACACACTCATTCCTAGGAGCAATTTCATGGTGGCCAATTAACCTAACATGCATGTTTTTGGAGAGTGGAAGGAAACCAGAGAACTGGAAGAAAACTCCCACATACACAGGAAGAACATGCAAACCTCACACAGAAAGGCCAGTGTTTCAAGCCACACCCGAACTCCAGGACTCAAACCCAGTCAAACTTCAGGCATTAAAAAAAAGACAAAATTTCTTTCCTAAACTTGTTCTCTTTTTTTTCTACTTCCAGATTTTGGACCCTCGTCTCCGAGTTTTAAACAACCGTGTGTATGTACAAAACGTGAACTTTGGAGATACCGGGACTTTCACCTGGAAGCATTACTTAAGAGATTTCGACATTCTCTCCTTGAAAGTTTTGGGTGAGAACAACATGACAAAAGCTTGTATTTACAGTTAATTCCAGGATTTAAAAAAATGTTTTTTCTTTGTTTTTTACCCAAAAGTAGTTAGATTTTTTTTTTTTTTACTATTGACGTGTTAGACGACACAAAGAAGGGGAAAAAAATACATTTTTGTTCTTTTTTGTCTTTTATACAATGAATTCAAAACATTAAGAAATGAACTAAAGACAACATGTCAGCATAATGTCTTGAGTCAGTCCGTTTTTATTCAGTATCTTCCTACTCAGATGAAGGCCATGCAGGCAGTTGTAGATGAAGTAAAAGTACAGATAATTAGGCAAAAAAATGATTTAAGGAGTAACAGTACAAATAAAAAAATATACTTAAGTAAAAGTAAAAAGGTACTTGGTGTAAATTTTACTTTTTAAGTGAAAATTAAAAGAATTCGACCATGATTCAAATGTTATTTTTTGTGCTGTAGGGTCACAGATAAATCCAGAGTACCGCCCCCCCCTGGTTTTGGTACACAAAAACAAAACAAAAAACAAAGAAGAAAGAAAAGGGGACTAGTCAAGCTATCTCCTTGCAGGGCCAGCGAATGGGCCATCAAAATGCAGAAAAATGACTCTTATTTTCAAAATGTTATGGGGGGGAAGCGGGGCCATAGTAGAGGGGGCGTAATTACGTCACGGGGGCGTGACGTAACTCACTTTAGAAAATCCTGGATCTGCCCCTGCGCCATGTAATGATGGTTCAACTTTTTATTTACCGTATTTTTACGACCATAAGGCGCACCTAAAAGTTTCAAGTTTTCTTTAAAATGAGCGGTGCGCCCTATCTGATTTGTGATTTGCCGACGTATTGGAGAACCATGAGGAGGACGCAGTTGAGAAGATGAGAACGTTAAAGGGTGAAGTGTGGGCGTAGATTGTGTCTAAAAGAACAGGTATGTGCTTTATGCAGAACGTTGCTGTTTTAATAACACTGAAAATAGAAAAGAGACACGCTTATGAAGCTCAGTTTAAACTGACGGCGATCACCTACGCGGAGGAACATGGGAATCGAGCCGCCTCAAAAAATTTAAAATGAACGAGTCGATCCTTCATAAGTGGAGGAAGCTGGAAAATGAGCTGCGACAGGTGAAGAAGACGCAGCTGAGTTTCCGTGGAAATAAGACGAGGTGGCCAGAGTTGGAGGAAAGACTCCAGCAGCAATGGATGGCCATAGGAGACCACCGCTACACGGAGGGTGGAAGGCAGCGCCGGGCGAGTTATGCCATAGTTTGTCAGTGGATTGTAGATGCTTGGGCTAACGTGTCTGCTGGCACTGTTGTCTGTGCTTTTGCAAAAGCAGGCATCATTTCTGAGGAGCCGCACGGTACAGAAAGTGACTCTGACAGCGAGGAAAGTGAACTTGCTATGTTGTATTTAGCACAGCTGCTAGATTCTGAAACAGAGGAAGAGGACTTGGATGGATTTGATAAATGACTTTATGACGACTGTAACTAATATTTAAACAAAGACAACCAAACTCAGTTTTCCTCCCGATCTGTTTTTAAATACGCACGTGTGTGCGCATGCGTGCGTGTATATGTGTTGTTGTAAGGCGGACGTACGTAGTAGATGATATGTATATATAAAACCCGTGCCCTATCATTAGGGCCTTATGAGTGTGTTAAACACAGAGCACGGAAAATTTGGACTGCGCCTTTTAATACGGTGCGCCCTATGGTCGTGAAAATACAGTAATAGTAAACACAACGAACAACGATATTTTGACTCTTTTCCAATTTGTGTGCTATATTTGATGTTAGTTTTTTGGCGGTGAATGACTGCAAAAAATGTTTACTCTCGATTATAATTGATCCTCGATTCATCGCTTCTTCTCCCTCTTGGAGGCCGAAGCGATCAACTGCTCCCTCTACAGGTTCATTTTGTTGATGCAGCTTCAAGATGCCCTAAAAAAACCTCTATATTTTTCAAATTCCTGACCGAAAATGTCACAAAAAATGCAAAACACACTTTTAAAAAGTAGCGGAGTAAAAGTACAGATATTTGCTCTAAAAATGTAGTGAAGTAAAAGTAAAAAGTACAGGTCTCAAATTTTACTGAATTAAAAAGTACAGATACACAATTTTTTTTACTTAAGTACAGTAACCAAGTACATTTACTTCGTTACGTTCCACCACTGTCTGCAGGAAGGATGGAGGTACTACAGTACATCATCTTGTTTGTGTGAAATGTTGATAAAAAAATTCTCGTTAATAGTTTGAATAGTTTAATAAAAAACGCAAACTAACCCGAATAGTCAATTTTAGAAAACAGTTTGTGACCAGCGAGCTTCTTTGTATCTCTCTGCAAGTTGGTTTCATGTTACATGGACAGCTGTCCTGACCTAGTCTTTTCTTAGCTCATGTAAAAATAAAAACAAGAGACTTTTTTCTCTTGTTGTAGGACAGAGTTTAAAGTTCACCAAAAAGACCTTTAAAATGGATTATGTTTGTTTTCTTTCATTCTTCTATTCAGATTGTGCTAAGCAGATCAAAAAACTTTACGGAACATCGCTGGAATATAGAATTCCAGCAGATGCCGACTTCGTGGAGTTTATTCCACTCAATAATGAGGAGCCGATCACATTGTGGAATCGCACAGATCCTCAAATCCGTGAGATGAAGGGGGAAATCAGGGAAAATGTCTGGACTGTGTACAGTCTCACACAATCACTCAACGGTCACTACAACTTCAGGCGGAATAATTACACTCTTGAAGCAAGGCTACGCCTGTTAGTAGAAGGTAATGTCATGAGATTTGAAATTCCCAAATAATGGTTGTGTATATTTGATAACATATATGATTTTTTTTCATACACAGAGCGTACTGATTATTACCACGGAGACAGCAAGTTCTTATTCATTGAGTACCCTCTGTCTGGTGTCCCGTGGACGATAAAGTTCCAGCCATACAATAAAGAACCTGTAACAGTGATGACAGTAGGCCAGCTATTAGAACATAATGACTTCTTTGATGAAATTAACATCAATTCTTTGGGGATTGGAATATATTTAAAGGACATCAGAGGCACCTTTAACTTTAAAGATCCAGAAGGCAACCTGGCCTTGTCTTTCAGCGTGGACGTTATTCCAGGTGAGCCTTCTTTGTGATTATACCGGAAAAGTTCCTACTAAACATGTCCCATTTGTTTTGAAATTGTGTTTTTCAGAAAATCAACGTCAATCTCCACTCGTAACTCTCTGTATCGGTGTTGGATGTGTGGTACTTCTGGGTTGCTGCTGTTTTTGTTGTTTAAGGAAGTGCTGTAAAAAAGACAAGTCTAGTACCCCTGCTTCTGGAGAACCCGCGGTTCAATTTCATGTGAGTTTTCTCATGAACGACCATCCAGATCAAGTGTTTTTTTTTAACTTAAATTTGATTATTTTTTCATTTTTTTCATTCATTTTGAAATACAGGAAGTAAATCAACCCCCTCACCAACAATCAAATCAACAACCTTCAGCCATTCCTCATCTCAGAAAGATGTCAGCATCTCCGAAAGAATCTAGACGTCCTTTTGGAAAACCACCAGTAGGTCTCAAAGAACCTCTAGAATTAGATTTGCTAGAAGTCATGTTGGTCATTTTGTGAACAATTTGAAGGTGGGATTACAAAGTTAAATTCTTTGGTGACCATACCTATGTACACACAGTGACCCTCATTTACCAAAGTTGCGCTCAGAATTGTGTCAATTTTTTATTTAAACAAAAAACACAGCATGGAGCATGTGGTATTTCTGAAGAGGGGTGTACTTGTTCCTTTAGGCCTACGTAAGGCATAATCTCAATAGCTGAAAGTAAGCTTAATTATAACGAACACGCTTAACTGTGAAACAGGTATCATATTAAAAAAAATCTGTCAAACAAAACTTTATACAAAGGAAAATTCACACAAGAATTTTTCTTTTACTATTTCACGTGAATGTTGAAATAACAAGAGGACGCCACCAAGGACGAATCCCACCTTTCTTTTCTTTCCATTTTGGGTTTTAGGTTTTCTGATTGGTCAGAAAAATCCCAGAAATGAGTTACACATACACATACGCATCACATGTCGTACGTTTCTAGAATAAAAATGTTTCAAAGGCCACGGTGGCTCAGTGGTAGAGCGTTTGGTCCTGGACCGGAAGTTAACCGGAAGTTCGATTCCCACTAAGTCACTAAGTTACCGTCTAGGTGTCCTTGGGGAAGACGCCTAATTCCTGTTTCTCCCACCATTGGCACTGTCGTGGCAGCCTGCTGCTGTATAGTAGTGCAGCACACAAATTTCCCCAGTGAGCGATCAATAGAGTATGTAAAAAAAATAAATAAATAAATAAAATTGATACATTTAACACAAACTATTGAACACTAGTTTGATTGGAAAAAATGAAAACAATTTTTGTCAAGTTGTTTGGCTTTTTTTTTTTTTTTAAACCAACACATTTCATATGTACTGATTATCATGTTGTTGTTTTTTTTATTTTATGCATTATCTTAAATTAAACTGTATTTATATTGTCTGTACTTTTCAGTCGTACCAATCAGTGATCCAGGCTGAGGTAAGGCACAAAAAATTTAATCCAAACATTTCCAACAAACTTTATTCCCACTCGTATGCAAACGTATTTTTTGTCTTGACTTCTATCCTCAGGTCACACCACCAGCATATCAGGAAAGTTCACAACCTCCTTCATTCAGCTCTACTCCGGTCCCCTCCGATGCTGAGCCGAGATTTGAGCTGAAAGGCTTTCATTCTCCTGCTCCTCTCAGTTCAGACTCACCTTTGAATGATGTCTACATGTCAGATAAACTGAACTTTATGTAAAAAAAAAACAAACTGTTTCACAAGATAATGGTATTATATATAAAGAACACTATATAATAACACTTTATAATAACTCACAGAATAGCAAATAACTGGTTCATGCTCATGTAATTCATCACTGTTTGTCACTTTATGCATCTTATGACACTTTTTTTTTTACCTCCTTATGCACTTACAGTCCGTATTGACCTCAATGTTTTTTCACATTATTCCTTCTATTTTATTATTTTGATATTTTATTATTTTTTTATTTTCCGTTCCGGGGTTGGGTCACAGGGGCAACAGCCTCAAACGGGCAGCCCAGGCCTCTCTCTCTCCGTCTGCATCCTCTAGCTCCCTGGAAGGATCCCATGTCATTCCCCGGCCAGCTGTGACACATAGTCTCTCCAGCGGGGCCGGGGTCTGCCCCTTGGTCTCCTCCCGGTGGGACGTGCCCAAAACACCTCGCCCGCGAGGCGCTCGGGGGGCATCCTGACCAGATGCCCGAACCACCCTATCAGGCTCCTCTCGACCTGGAGGAGCGGCTCGACACTGAGCTCCTCCCGGATGGCAGAGCTCCTCACCCGATCTCTGAGTGAGAGCCCAGCCACCCTGCGGAGGAAGCTCATTTCGGCCGCTTGTACTCGCGATCTCATTCTTTCGTTCACCACCCACAGCTGGTGACCATAGGTGAGGGTTGGAACGTGGACCGACTTGTAATTCGAGAGCTTTGCTTTTCGGCTCAGCTCTCTCTTTACCACGACGGAGCGATGCAGCGTTTTTTAAATTTTTTTATTTTCCTTCTTATGTATATTTATATATATATATATATATATATATACGTATACTGTCTATTTCTCTCTTTCTGGTTTGCTGCTGTAAAATGCAGAAAAATTAGTTATTTTTCAAAATGTTCTGGGGAGAATGCCCCCAGACGCCTCTATACTGGCGAGCACCACAGGAGCTCGTTTCTCTATGACCTCACGCCTCGCCCTCCCCCCTTTTTAAAAAAATCCTGGATTTGTCCCTGGGAACAGGAGCAGCTGGATGCCATGCTTTGGTAACCACTAGATTAGACCGATAGAATGTTGCGCTAGATTTTAAACAAGCACGTAAAATGTTACATCATGAGCGTTAAATTTCAAATCTAGCGGCGCTAGGTCTGAAATCTAGTGCGATAGCGCTTAAAGACGTCCATGAAGTTTAAGCACTTGATGTAACATTTTGCTTGTTTTAACATCTAACACACTTGTTTACGTGTGTGTATTGGGCCCGATGGCTTTTCATATTTGTGCACACGGTCTATTTTGAAAGCGTGGGCATCACTGAGACACACTCATTTGAAAGGAAGCCGCGTTGTTGTTTCTTTGGCGCCATCTAGTGGGAAATCATTAAAATTACAGAAAAAATAAAACTATCAAGGTTTATTTATTTAATTTTTTCTAGTTCAGTGGGCCGGATTAAACCATTTAACAGGCCGCATGTGGCCCGAGGGCCTTTGTATGGTATGTAATCACTGTGACAACTGTAACCTTTCTGTAACCTTTGCACCAAGTACTGAAAAACCATACTTTGTTTTGCACTGCTTCCTTTAAATACAAATGAGACACAGTATGTCACGGCCCTTACGCCTCATGTGTTTCCAACCAAAGACAAAAACACACTAGACCTCGCAACTTTGCAAACAATTCTCCAGTCAGATGATGTGTTGTGTGTATTTTAAAGTTAGTAGTGTTGGTATGAGACGTGAAAAATGTTTTATTCTAATAATCTTGTTTTAATCTAAGTCAGTATTATGTTTTATGTGCTTTATAAAGTCTCAGTGAAAACCCCGGCAGTAAACGTGAAGCTAACAATCGCTGGAGAAGATTTCACTTGTGGACAATATTTCAGGACAATAAAAATATATTTACATAAAAATGTTCAGTCACTTGTGTCTACAGTCTTGTTCTTTCGTGTGGCTGGTGACCACATATGAGGGTAGGAATGTAGATCTGCTGTTAAATCGAGAGCTTCACTTTTTGGCTCAGCTCTTTATTTACAGCAGACTGACGCAAAGTCTTACTAATTTTGGACTCTGCACCTTTATGTCTGTTGATCACCCGCTCCGTCCTTCTCCAACTCATAAGCAAGGCTCTCAGATACTCAACTTGGGGTGGAATTCTGTTACTGACTTGCAGGGGGAACGTCACCTTTTTCCGAATACTGATTCTCATCCTGACCTCTTCATACTCTGCTGCTAATCTTCCAGTTTACATCTGGTCTGTAGATCTGGAGAAGGCATTTGACCGTGTTCTTCATGATCTGCTGTGAGGGGTACTTTGGGACTTCGGAGTCTCAGGCGGTCTCAGGCAGTCTTTGGCTGTTCATATAATATCTAAAGAATTCCATCCACATTTTGAGTGGAATTTTATACTAGTTATAAGCCACAATTTTTAAGATTTTCTTATCCTTTCGGCATTTCTCTTCAGGGGTCGCCACAGCAAGTCAGTGTCTTCCATCTAACCCTATCTGCTGCATCCTCTTCGGTCACGCCAACTATTTTCATGTCTTCCTTCACTGTGTCTATGAACCTCCTCTTTGGTCTTCCTCTAGTCCTCTTTCCTGGTGGTTCCAAACCCAGCATCCTTCTTCCGATGTACTCTCTCTCTCTCTCCTCTGCACATTAATATTTTATCTGTATTTTTTTCTTTACATTGTGACTTTATCTTTGTTTCTCAGAAGCGTGTTTAAGTACTTTTTGAATGTGTTGTGCTGTATGAATAAACTTGCCTCACCTTGCATTGCCTTTTCTTCATCTAGGAAATTTTCTCACCCAAATTTTGCAGCTGCATTAGCTCGATCGAAAGTAAAAAAAAAAACGTTGAAAATACAAGTTCAAAAGAACTTTGAATTATTGCAAAAAAAAAAAATTTAAAGGTCTTTTTAGTTTAATGGGATTTTTTTTCCGTTCCGTTATCTTCCGCTTGTTCCGGGGTCGGGTCGCGGGGGCAACAGCCTCAAACATGTAGCCCAGGCCTCTCTCAGCCCGGCTGCATCCTCCAGCTCACCCGGAAGGATCCCAAGTCGTTCCTCAGCCAGCTGTGATACATAGTCTCTCCAGCGGGTCTAGGGTCTGCCCCTTGGTCTCCTCCCGGTGGGACGTGCCCAAAACACCTTGCCCGCGAGGCGCTCGAACCACCCCATCTGGCTCCTCTCGACCTGGAGGAGGAGCGACTCGACATCGAGCTCCTCCCGGATTTTTTAAAAACTTTTTTTTAATCCAGGAAGCATTTATCCTACTAATTACTCCCTTGATTACTGGTAAGACTTCTTGCTCACCCACCGGGAAAGTTGGAAAACTTTTTTTCTTGGAAAAAGGGATCAATATTATGGTCTCGAAAATCGGACTTATTCTGAGCCAGACAACGTACAACTGATGGGTTTAAAAAAAACCTTGTTAAGACATGTGGAAAGGTAGTCATGGACTGAAATAAGAAGTGACTGTCAAAATGAGTAACACATTCTTACACCAAATGGAGGAATTCAAATACCTGGTTCATGGGTGAAGGATGGAGTAAGACTGGTCTAGAGACTGATTGACTCTAATCAATCCACCTGGATATCGTTACATTCTTAACATCTGATTGGTCAGAGCTACTGTCTGGAAATATTTAAAGATTTTCTTTTCTCTCATTGTTACAAGTGACTCATCATGATGGCCACAGGGCTTCATCTGAGGTGGGAATGGGTTGCAACGGCATATTTGATATCATTACTTGGACAATTTGTTTATTAATCAATTGTTCTCTCCCAGGTTTCCCCTCTTCACCCTATTGGTTGTGCTAACAGATGGCTACAGTCCAAAAGGTTACAAAGTTTTATATTATTAATTATTGTATGTTCACTTGAATGATTTTAAACTTTTGTTTTCAGGGTCTCAAACTTCTGGTCAGACCAGCAGCGGTGGTGGAAGTAACTATGCTGCTTACCACAGAGGAGCACCTAGTTTAGGATCTGCACCATACAGTGCTGTTGGTGACCCTTATGGTTCCACATACGGCCAAGGATCTACTGTGTATCAGCCTGTTGTGGTGATGGCTTCACAGTTTGGTGGACCAGGGGCTGGTGTGTCTGGCACAGAGGGTTCTGGTGCTAGTGGTCTGTCTGGTGTGGGTGGACCTGGTGCTGCTGGCATGTCTGGGGTGGGTGGACCTGGTGCTGCTGGCATGTCTGGGGTGGGTGGACCTGGTGCTGCTGGCATGTCTGGGCTGGGTGGACCTGGTGCTGCTGGCATGTCTGGGCTGGGTGGACCTGGTGCTGCTGGCATGTCTGGGTTGGGTGGACCTGGCGCTGCCATGACCTCTGTCCTGCCAGGAGCTGCATACATTGCCGGCCCTGTGGTGTACGAGCCTGCAGGAGAATATACTGATTCCCAAGATGCAGTACCAGGTAAAGCTTGACGTGTCTAAACTGGTAATGGTGCAGGGTACAATGTTCCTGAAAGCATTGTTTCTGTGAGAGGTTGAGCCTAATATTTTTAATGTCTCTCCACAGCAACCCAATGGACTGTCCCTACCACTGTCTTCACTGAAGCTGGATCCCCTGACTCCCAGTACCTCAGTGACCTCCTCCCTCCACCCCCTCTTGGTCCACAGGGACCCACCCTTCGCTCTGGAGAGACCTCCAATGTGGTCAAAGAAGCTGAATTGGGCAACTACCAGCAGCAGACTGAAGAATTTGGCTACCCAGCTGACTTCTCTGAGTCTGGTCCAGTTTTCGGACAGGGTTTGGCTCCAGTTCTTGTACCAGGTGTCCAGCTGGGTGGTCTCCGTCCTGCTCCTTCTGTGAGGTTTGACCGGATGCTCCTGTATGGCTTGTACCCTCCCGGATCGTACAGCACCTTTAGTCAAAACCATGAAGCTGGCAAGGACTACTCCCAGGACATCCACTATTTGAAGGAGCATGTCACTGAAAGCCATGGCTCTGGTCAGCAGAAGAAGGTCTTCCAAAGTGCAGTGTAGAAGAAGTCTGACATATAACTGCCAATGGGACTAACTAATGTGTTTCAACTGAGGCCTTCTTTCACTAAGTGACCATATTTGTCTGCATAAAAGGATATTAAAACGAATGGCCAAATTTCTTTGTGATCCATCAATCCTAAGCCAATGTTTAAATTTAATCCCAAAGTTAAGAAAATATGAGCTTTAACTTGTTTCACCCTAAATTTAGAATTATTAAAGGATAATCTGAAAGTGTGTTGGATTATAAGCATGGGGGGGGAATTCTCTGATTATTTTAAAAGGTAGAATTTACTAAACATTAGCGTTTAAAAAAAAAAAAAAAAAAAAAAAAAAAATTCTTTTCATTTTTTATATGTACACTTGGTACACTACATTTGTGCTGCACATATCTCTACATTAATTTTACAGTTGTATATATTTGGTAAAATTGTATTTTCTGTTAAATTCTTATATGACTTATACTCATCCCCGTGCTGGGCTGAGGAGTCCCCTGTTTCCATCAGGATGGAGGGAGAGGGATCTCTCTTTCATGTGGATCCTCACGAGGTTTCTTTTTTTTTTCCCCCACTGATGGGTTTTTTAAGAAGTTTTTCCTCACCGAGGAGAGTCTAAGTGCATCAATGTGCTAGTCTTTAGTTAGCATTTGTTAATTTTCTTGGTGTGTATTTGTGTTAATACATTCCTCTTTTTCTTGTGAAGCCCATTGAGACGGAAATTCTGTGATTTTGGGCTATATAAATAGAATTGAATTATAACAGACCATGATTTCCATTTGTGGGGCAAGAAACTCAATCTGAGAAAGGAATTAGGATCAAATCTTTCTTTGATTTACTTAAACGATAATTAAATTTATAAAAAAAAAAAAAAAAACCTTAGACAAACGATCTTTTTCCACGTTCAAAACTACGCCCCCTTGTGGCCTTAAATGAAATCTTTCGCTAATTTTTTCCATAAAAACCTCAAATGTTTCACCAATAATCAAATATCAATACATAAATCTGCATGAGATGCGTCTCAAATTTCTTTGTGTCGGTTTTGTTTAGCAAAAGAGACCAGATGTACTCACCGATGAGGACATAAAAAACTGATAAATACAGAGGCGACATGAGGTGTGGAAGAAAACTAAAGTCTAAGAGCAATAAATAACTGTTATAGGTTAGTTTATTAAACTTATTTGTAGATTGAAGTGTACAGAATGTGACTGCAGAAGTTAAATGGATAGATTTATCTCTGATTTCTGAGGTAGAGGTTGTATTTGTACAATTTGGTTCATATTTCTAAAAATACCTCAGCATTATTTAAAGTCTTATGAGAATATCTTGCAGTAATTTTTTGTCTTTTAAGATCAGCTGCTAAAATAGACTCAGTTCATTTTTATTAAAGAAAAATAATTAAATTGTCTAGAGACAATTAAAAAAAAAAAAAAAAAGCATCAGCTTGCTTTTTAAATGATCCATTTTGTGTTCATTTCCCATTAAAAATAACATACGCTGTATCATCACTGTATCAGAGATGTTTGTAGCAGAGATGAAGATGCCGAGGATCTCTGTGGGAGTAACCAGGATGGACAGGATCAGAGGAACAGCACATGTTAGAGGTTTTAAAGTCAGAGAGGCCAGACTGAGATGGTTTGGACATGTGCAGAGGAGAGAGAGAGAGAGTATATCAGAAGAAGGATGCTGGGTTTGGAACCACCAGGAAAGAGGACTAGAGGAAGACCAAAGAGGAGGTTCATGGATACAGTGAAGGAAGACATAAAGATAGTTGGTGTGACCGAAGAGGATGCAGCAGATAGGGTTAGATGGAAGAAAATGACTTACTGTGGCGACCCCTGAAGGGAAATGCCAAAAGAAGAAGACGGTGTATCATCACTACTCTGTGTTTTATTTGTTTAGATAATCACATAAAAAATGAACTATTAAAAACTCCAAAATATTTGTATTTTTATTTAAAAAATACTTTAATATCATCAAGATAAATGGGAACAATTGCATGTTAAACTGGTCCAGACGTCTTCTAAAAAGACAACCTTATTTATCACTAACTATTCTCTTAAATAATCTGGACTCTTGAAAACGTTCTCTCCTCTACCTGTTGCCACTTCATCATTCACTTTGCTCTACATTTTTATGCTACATGTAGAGTGATTTTTATTTATAGTTTAGTTTTATTATATATATATATTTTTTTCTATTTAGACCAATTTTTGTGTTTGATGTGGCACACGATGCCAGAGCAAGTTCCCAGTCTGTGAATTTTCATTGATTAATAAGATCAGCTGTGTGTTGTTACATCATTAACCTCTGATTAGTAAGTATAGTGGTCTCCATATTTAAACCCCTCACCTGTCCTGCTACCATCACAGTACATTTCACCATGATGTCTGCTGCAGCCTTCCTGAGGTTAGACACTGGCTGAGTTAATGTCTATGTAAAAGATGTCTGAAGTGTTTTCATTGTTAATTCTGTTCCTCAGGTTTTCCATCTGTACCTTGTTGGTTCTAAACACATCTGGCTACTCTCTAAAAGGTAAATTATAGCATGTGAAGTATTGCAAGTTTAGAGCAAACTGATCTTTTATTGACCTCTTCTTTTATCCAGGGTCTCAAACTTCTGGTCAGACCAGCAGCAGTGGTGGAAGTAACTATGCTGCTTACCACAGAGGAGCACCTGGTTTAGGAGCTGCTCCATACAGTGCTGTTAGTGACGCTTATGATTCCACATACAACCAAGGACCTACTGTGTATCAGCCTGTTGTGGTGATGGCTTCACAGTTTGGTGGCTCTGGTTCTTCTCAGCCAGCAGGTGGACCAGATGCTGGTGTGTCTGGCACAGGAGGTGCTAGTGGTCTGTCTGCAATGGGTGGGTCTGGTTCTGCTGGTCTATCTGGTGTTGGCGGACCTGGTGCTGCTGGTATGTCTGGGCTGGGTGGACCTGGTGCTGCTGGCATGTCTGTGTTTGGTGGGCCTGGCGCTGCCATGACCTCTGTCCTGCCAGGAGCTGCATATGTTGCCGGTCCTGTGGTGTACGAGCCTGCAGGAGAATATGCTGATTCCCAAGATGCAGTACCAGGTAAAGATTGACGTGTCTAAACTGGTAATGGTGCAGGGTACAATGTTCCTGAAAGCATTGTTTCTGTGAGAGGTTGAGCCTAATATTTTTAATGTCTCTCCACAGCAACCCAATGGACTGTCCCTACCACTGTCTTCTCTGAAGCTGGATCCCCTGACTCCCAGTACCTTAGTGACATCCTCCCTCCACCCCCTCTTGGTCCACAGGGACCCACCCTTCGCTCTGGAGAGACCTCCAATGTGGTCAAAGAAGCTGAATTGGGAAACTACCAGCAGCAGACTGAAGAATTTGGCTACCCAGCTGACTTCTCTGAGTCTGGTCCAGTTTTCGGACAGGGTTTGGCTCCAGTTCTTGTACCAGGTGTCCAGCTGGGTGGTCTCCGTCCTGCTCCTTCTGTGAGGTTTGACCAGATGCTCCTGTATGGCTTGTACCCTCCTGGATCGTACAGCACCTTCAGTCAGAACCATGAAGCTGGCAAGGACTACTCTCAAGACATCCACTATTTGAAGGAGCATGTCACTGAAAGCCATGGCTCTGGTCAGCAGAAGAAGGTCTTCCAAAGTGCAGTGTAGAACTCTAAAAGTAAATAACTTCAGTTGTACATTCCAATCGGTGTGTTCAATGTCTTACCCAAATAAAAAGAATACTAGATGACTTTTCTGTGTTCCTTGATTTTTTAAATGACATGCCAAAAGTATCAATGGATAAGGTTTGGTCATGGTGTAGAGGCTTGGAACTGTAGCCTTTGTGTGGAGTTTGCATGTTCTCTCCTTGTTTGTGTGGGTTTCCTCCCACCCTCCAAAAAAAAAAATGTTGATTGACCAATGTCAAATTGCCCCTAGGAAGGAGGTTTTTGTGTGTGGACCTGTTCAGAGGTGTAACTTGACTTAGCTGGAATGGGCTCCCGCAACCCTGTGAGGGATAGACTGTTGAGGTAACTGGCTTGTTGCATTACTTCAGTAGTGGTTCGGTCACGGAAAACCCACAAATATAATTTTTTTTTTTCAGTTGATGTTGAAACCAAAAACTTAGAGGGCTTTTTTTTTTTTTTTTTTTTTTTTTTTTAAGCAAAAAAACAAATCTGCTAATTTAACTTGAGGTCAAATGAGGATGAACTCGTGAGGACACGATGGGATTTTTAAAAAAAAAAAAAAAAAAAAAAAAAAAAAAAAATATATGAATCTAAAGGTTAAGTACACAGATGGTTTGGGCACGTACATAGGAAGGATGCTGGATTTGGAACCACCAGGAAAGAGGCCTAGAGGAAGACCAAAGACAAGGTTCATGGATACAGTGAAGGAAGACATGAAGATAGTTGGTGTGACTGAAGAGGATGCAGTAGATAGGATTAGATGGAAGAAACTGACTTGCTGTGGCGACCCCTAAAGGGAAATGCCGAAAGAAAGGTTAAGTAAAAATGTAAAGACCTTTTTATTTCAATTGTACAGTTATTTTAAGATTATGTTTAACACATTTTATTTTTGTTGCTTTATGTAAAAACTTTACAACTTGATAATCGAATCTAACAACTGTCTCATTTCAGGACAGTTAATATTTAAACATTTTAAGTAAAAAAAGATGTTACGAGCTTTAAACATTTCATAATATCCTATTGCGACATAACTGTAATTGCTCAGTGTGTGTATGCGTGGTGTGCAGCAATGATTCCTTTTTTCTCTGCTGCACAAAGCATTTGATGCCGCAAGGATGTGGTTTTCTCTGTAGAAAAACTCAACAACGGAAGCGTCTGAGCATGGCAAGTTCGTAGGCTCTCATCCTCCACAACTTTCTTTTTCTCCTCTCTGAAGACACCGGCTTCTCAGCTCATCACTAGAGTCCCTCATTCTCCGATCTGTGCCTGCTACCATGTTCCCAAGGGTGATTTTAAGGGGAACTATGATTAAAAAATCACAACAGAAAAAAAGAACATCACCGTGTAACTACAAGGAGAGATTTTTTGTTTTGGACACCCAAGAACTTAAGTATTCTGAACGTCGCCCAGGGGTGAGTTTACAAGAAATAATCCAATATTTCAGTCTGGTAATATGGGTTCATTTATGCTCGAAGCATTTTGAGTCACATGCACTACAAAGTATTTAAACTACTTTTCTTTTTTTTTTAGAAAAAGCCAATGTTAAAAGGATGCATTGAACTGACCAAAATTAAGTGTGTGGAAATTGTTTGTACAGACATCCCCATACCGTGCAACTACAAATACCCTTTTCAAGTAAGATTAATGTCTCATTTATTAACTACTAGACAGAGTGAGATTTTAGTACATTTTTCTCAGTGCAGATGTCTCCACAGGTTTTCTACGACAGCCACTACCTTTATGTTTTCGCCCCAGACAACGACTGTCGTCAAAGATGGGTCAAAGCCTTAAAAGAAGGTAAGTCAGCAGCTTTGGAAAAACATCCCCAAAAAAGTCATCCTATTCTATTTGGATATTTATTCATTTATGAGTTTGCCCTTGAGATTCAACGTCTCATTTTTAAGTGAGTACAAAAAGAAAAGATACAGTTGCAGTTAGAAAAAGCAGCTTCAGAACACCCCTGAAGGTGTTAAGGCAGGAGTGGGCAAACTTTTTGGTTTGTGGGCCACATTGAGTTCTAACATTTGACCAGGGGGCCGGAACAGGAGTGGATGGATGGGATGCTTTGGTAACCGCTAGATTAGACCGATAGAATGGCGTACTAGATTTTGAACAGATCTAGAGTGCGCCATCTAGTGACGAAACATCAGAATTGCAGGGAAAATAAAGCATTAACACGTTTTTTTAATTACATCTTTTCAGGCCAGATTAAAACATTTAACAGTCCGCATGTGGCCCGCGGGCCACAGTTTGCCCATGCCTGGGTTAGGGGGATGCTGGAGCCTATCCCAGGTGATTAAAGGCGATGGGGAGGGTGGACCTTGAACAGGTCGCCAGTCCGTTGCGGGCCCACATATGCAGACAGCCATCCACACACACATTCTTGGGGGCAATTTTACAGTGGCCAATCAACCTAACATGCATGTTTTTGGAGGATGGGAGGAAACCGGAATTTCTGGAAGACACCCACACATACACAGGGAGAACATACAAATTCAAATTCAACATTAAAGCCCATAGTTTCAAGCCTCATCCCCACTCCGGACTCAAACCTTTGACCTTCTTGCTGTGAGGCTGCTGTGCTAGCCACTGCACCACCTTTAGAACATCTAAGATGTTAATACAACTGTGCAGCGGTAGCAGCAAATAAAGGTGCAATTTGAAACATCCCCAGGATTAAGAACACAAGAGAATAATAATCTGATTGATCGGCGTGATCAGTTCATTTTAAATGAAGAAAAATTGATAGCTTCTTAAATAAGAAATACAAAACTAAAAGCAGTCAGTCAGTCAGTCACCTTTTTATCCGTCTGTCCCTTACGGGGTTTGCAGGGAAACTAAAAGCAACAACGTCAAATTTGAAATGTGCAATTAAAAAGGACTTAAATAAACTAAAAGGTGTTAAGGATCTTAGATAAGTGGGTATGTTATTCCAGTCAGAGAGTTTTATAATGCAATGACTGATGATACTGTATGTGTGACACCATCAGAGCTTCTGAGGGAATAAGATGTTACAGGAAAATTATACGGTCTGTACATAAACCCATGCAGGTTTGGGTAGGATCAGAGAAAGACTAGGAAATATATGGTTTGGTGAGGTGCATATAAAATAAAAGCTGGTGTTCACCATGCTCCTTTTCACTCATGTGGTATTTTAGTTACGTATTTATGTGCTTTTGAATGTTTGCCCTGTTGTGCTGGTTGTTTTGACCTTCTGGACGTCTAAGAGCGAGAAATGAAATAAACGAAAATTTGTTCGAGGTACTGGAAATAGTAAAAGTGGATAGATTTAAAAATGAGTTGAGTCTCTGCAGCCGGTTGAGTTGATCAAATAAAGCACAGTGACGAGAACGGTAAAGTTCATTTAGAATAAATGCACAGAATGAATAAAAGAACGTTTAAGAAATGAGAATATGGCATTTTTGATAAATAAATGCAGAATCCATTTAGGATAAAACTAGTTGAGTGATTTTTTTTCCTGACTTCAGACTTTAGAAGGACAAAAAAAAAGCCTTAAATTTTCTTGAATTCTACTAATAATAAAATCAATGTGTGGTTTAAAGTTTATTTCAGAATATAAATCCTGGAGATGAAGTATTCATTCTTAATCCCTGTAATTATCTACACATCGGTGAATCTTAGAGCTCCACCGTGCCAACATTTAGAGACTTTCCTGCAGAATGTGACGGTTTGCCAGATACATTTAATTTAAATGTCACTAGTTATTCTCCTTGGACTGCTTGGAGTCTCACCGGACACTCAAATTTCCCAAGTATTTGATTAATAAAGTATCTTGAATTAAATTGATTTTAAATCTAAGGCAGTGACCCTTAAGGATTAAACTTTCCTTCCTAAACTTCCATTTAGAATAACAGCATCCTGAGGAAGATCTCCACAGACAGTTCACACATTCTGGACTCTCACTGCACCCTGTTACCATCCAGTTGCAGGTTCAGGTCCCTCTCACTTAAAACCAAGAGAGCCACATCCAGCTTTATACCTACCTCGATACGACTGTTGAAAGGCTGAGGGGCATTGTAACGGGTGGCCATGTACCGAGAAAATATTGACTATATGTTCTTATTTTATTGATTTATTAATTATGTGGTTTTTAATTTGTCTGTGTTTATCCCGATGCTCTGTCTGCAAATGAAGATCCAAACGGATAAAGTTGTTATTATTAAATTCTATTGTGGAAGCTGCTTTTTAAAGTATCCTTTTTTCTTATGAAATAAAAAAAGTTTATTTTCAAGTGCATTAATTTTCACCACAAATTAGCTATTTTATTATAACAGTTATCAACCTTTTTGTTGCTTGAATGACCACCAACTACCAGATTTTGGTGAATTGTTTAACATGTTTAACAAAGTTTTAATGCACATCACTGACAAACTTTTTTTTGTTTTTTTAAGAAACAAAGAACAATAACTTGGTTTTGAAATACCACCCGAATCTGTGGAATGATGGGAAATGGAGGTGCTGTCAACAAACTGAGAAACTGGCAGCCGGTTGTCACGTTTATAATCCTGATGAATGCGGTTAGATTTTTAAAAATTCTTTTTCATGTTAAATGCAAAATGTTAAGAATTTGCTCTTTTGAAACAAAAAAGTTCACATCGATGTAAATTCTGCTGTGTACATAATTATTCATCCCTGCTGCAAGGTCTGACTTCAAATTTTTTTTGTCAAGCATATTTTTTGGTTTTAACTAAAATGACAAAGTTATTCTAAAATATTAATAAGACAATGTTAAAGAAGAATTAGTGTGGGCGAAAAAATGTATTTCTCAACTTTTACATTTGAACAAATGGTCAAAGTCATTCCTAATATTATTGAACAGGTTTATGAAGCAAAATTTTTGGGGGGTTATTATAGATGACAAATTGTCCTGGAAATCACATATTTATCATATTAAACAAAAAATTTCAAAATCAGTTGGTGTACTGTATAAAACAAAAGATGCTTTAAATACAAAAGGGTTATATTTGATTTACAGTTCATTGGTTATGCCTTATTTTTCATATCGTGCTGCGATTTGGGGGAATGCGGGAAAAACTCAGATAGATTCACTGGTTAAATTACAAAAAAAGCATTAAGAATAGTAAACAGAGTTGTATTTTATGAACACACAAATCAACTGTTTATTCAGAATAACTGTTTAAAACTACAAGATATTGTAAATATTAGAATATTACAGATTATGTATAAAGTTAAAAATAATTTACGTAGTTCCAAAAGGTATACAAAGTTTTTTAAAATTTAGAGTTGGTCATTATAATTTACGAGGGTGTTATATTTTTTTAAACGTGTTAAAGTAAGAACTTTGGTAAAATCAAGATGTGTTTCTGTTGTTGGAGTAAAATTATGGAATGAATTCAAAATATGTTCTTCTTTCCTAAAATTTAAACAACAGCTTAAATATAAACGTATTAGTGATTATAAGTAAGTTAAAAATAAGAGAGAAAAGAGGATAATATAAAGTTTATTGTGGTTTTCTGTTTGATTGGAGATGTGTACTTTGTAAATTTAATTTTTTGTTTGATTGTAGAAATGCTGTTCAGTTAAATGTATATAGATGTACGTATAGGGACAGGCACATATAAACCATGCTTCAGCCTATTCCTTTTCTTTGGTCTATTTGTTTCTTTGTTACATACTGCATCATTATTAAGATTTTGTAAAGTTTGTATGACCAAATGAATAAATCTAGATCTAAAATCTGAAAATCTGAAAAAGTGAGAATAAATTTACACCAGAGGGATGAAAAATTTGCCCCTGCCTGCCATATTATTATTATATATCACAATGTACAACTAATGACTGTTTGAAATCTATGTGATAACTACATTGAATCAGTCATATTTGGAAGGGTTTTACACTTTTTATCAAGTGATCAAATTTTACTATGTGACCTCATTGTATGAATTAAAAACAAAATCAGGTCAGCAGGTGGAGTTAGTTTAGGGTTTTGTGGTAGAGTTCAAAGTACTTTAGTTATAATAACTTGAAGTCATACCTAAAGTTCATCTATAGTTGGTACTGAGTAATTCAAATCTCCTCACTGGTTTGGGAGATATTGTGTTTACAAAAGTATAATGGAAGAATAAATGTCTTTTTTGTTCAAATGAAACCAAAGTTGAGAAATAATCTTTTCTTAATATTTTCTCTGCAATGTCGTGGTAATTTTTTGTAAGTTGCTTGTGTCATTTTCACTCCGGAAATAATAAAAAGGGTAGAGTAAAAGTACTTAAAGTAAAACTTTGCCAGTGATATGAATAACTATGTGCAGCACTGTTTAATTTTATGTTTAACATTGAAATTGAAATTTTGTATCAAATAAATGTTTTTAGGTTTTGCAGATTTAATCTTAATTTATAATGTGAAAAATAATAATTTGCTTATTTTAATGTCCTCACAGCCACTAAAAAACCACTTCCACAACTCCCGGATCCAGAGGTATTGCATTTTAAAATCTCAATAACAAACAATAGCAAACATTTTTTACAGACTTTAAGCTGAAACGAGATAATTTTGTTGCTTTAGCTGCAAACTCTTAACCAATTGGTTTCATATGCATCGGTTTTAATAAGGTTTTATTTGCTTATCTGGACATGTGCAGAGAGTTTTACCAACAGACATCTTACACTTACACTGTCATTAAAAAGATATTTTTTTTATGGCTATTTTGGTTTTTATGTAGCATCATGTTGAAATTGCTGCATTTCAACATGAAATGCAGCAATTTCATATTACTGTGTCGGTTACAACTAGATTTCTACTTGCTTAGTTTTTGCAAACTTTTTGATGGAGTTTTGAATTCAAAATGCATTTTCAAAAACCCATCTTTGATCTTTCTTTTGATATATTTTGTTAAAGAAAATGAATTTCCTCACTCCAGATGGAGCTCTGTGATTCAGGACAGCAGGTGGTCATTGCTATTCAGGATTACGTGCCACAGAGAGACGATGATTTGCCTCTCCAGAAAGATCAAGAGTATCTTCTACTCAACAGTTCCCATAATGAATGGTGGGCAGTGCAGGATGGCACTGGGTAAGGCTGGAAAAAACTTCTCTGTGACCATCTTCATTATGCATTATCATTTCTTTTCTTGGTTTCCCATCAGGAACAGAGGATTTGTCCCCAGTACGTTTATAGCTGAAAAATCTGGCAACAATTTTGCACGATTTGAGTAAGTTTTGATAAAGTTTTTTTTTTAATGTTTTCATAAGAAACTAGTTTTAACTGTTTAAAAACTTGGGCATTTTTTATTTCAGATGGTACAACAAACACATTTGTAGAGCAGAAGCAGAAGATTTATTAATTAAAGAGGTAAATATTTCTTTGGTTAATCATTGCTTTTAAAGATGAATTCTGGTGTTGATAAAGCCCCGTTTAGTTGTGACTGTGCCTCCTACAGTTTTTTTGCATTTGCAACACCTGCAAACTGTGAGTCTGACGTGATATGTGGGACATGAAAAACATTTCAGAACCACAGTGTTTCCTTTCGTGCTGAATTTCCTGCCGTCAACTGCTTTGCTTCGTTTTGCAAACAGGCAGGAGAACAGCTGTCCATCGCCATCTGCGGCTCAGATGATGGCGAGCTCCATCCTGCCATCAGCTGCTCACGGCCTGAAAGGCAGTTAGATATAAAGGAGAAATTTTTCTTTCAATGTCATCTTATGTGCTTTTATTTTTCCCCTTCAGGGTAAAGAAGGTGCCTTCATAGTCAGAAATTCAAGCCAAGCAGGAGTTTATACCGTGTCGGTTTTCACCAAAGCACCCGGGTAACACACACCTTATTTTTTAAGTCATGGTATTTATTGATTTTACCAAATCATCAGGAGTTCAGAAAATGTATGTGATAACCTGTGATCCAACTTTTAAGGTCTAATGGAGAAAAGACTCCTAGAGTGAAACATTACCAGATAAGAAGGACAGAAGGTGAACAGAAAGCCTTTTACTTGGCAGAGAAGTACCTGTTCAGCACCATTCCTGAGCTAATTCACTACCACCAACACAATGCTGCAGGTTTGTGAACGTCCTTGAGGAAAACCTCAAAGCAATGCCAAACTTATAAGAAAAGCAAACTTTTGAAATAATCTACCAGAGCAAATTTAGCTTTTGATGAATTGGTGTGTTTCTTTCTTGGCAGGTTTGATAACCAGACTAAGACACCCAGTCTCTTTAGGAGGACGCTTCATCCAAGAGGCTATTGAAGGTTACAGGATCTTCTTGCATGTTCTGAATTATTCAGAAATGTTGACTTGCTTATACTCACTGTGTTTTACTTCAATGAGCAAATTATTTTGCTTCTCAACTTTTTTATCCCCATCTTTGTACAACCACATGATGCATTTTCAGACCCTTCTCTGCTAAAAAAAATATGTTAGTGACCAAAATAATGAGATTGCGGATACAAGCAGCTGAAGGAGCTTCCTCCACAGGGTGGCTGGGCTCTCTCAGAGATAGAGAGATGAGCTCTGCCATCGGAGAGGAGCTTGGAGTAGAGCAGTTGCTCCTTTGGGTCAAGAGAAGCCAGATGGGGTGGTTCTGGCATCTGATTAGGATGCCTCACGAATGCCTTGCTGGTGAGATGTTTCAGGCACGTCCCACCGAGAGGAGAGTCACAGGCAACCCCAGGCTTGCTGGAGAGACTATGCCTCACAGTTGGGCAGGGAACACCTTGGGATTCCTCTTTGGTGAGCCGAAGGATGCAGCCGGGGTGAGAAAAGCCTGGATTTCTCGTCTGAGGCTGTTGCCCCCAAGACCCGGCCCCAAATCAATAGACGATGGAATAGAATGGCGTTTCAGTCATTAATATTCATAAAATGTTGTCAAATTGAACCGTTTATTTTCATTCACGCCTTTTCCGATGGCTCTGCTGCTTTCAAACCTGTTTTTACTTGGGTTTTTTCTCATTTCACATGGTGGGCTAAATGGTGGGCTAAATGGGGAAGATATTGTTTTGTTGCTGTAAAACCTTTTTATCAGCAAACAACAACTGAAGGAGGAAAACATGTAGATCTAGTGACTGATTTAGTTGACAAAGGTAATTTTGGAGACAGACTGTTTAAAAGACGTTGAACAAAGTAAAGAAATCCGAGCAGGTTCCTCCATCTGTAGAAGACTTATATAGAAATATGACAGGACGGTCTGGATTTTTAGCATTTGGGAGGAAAGAAAAAGATCAATTTTATCAATAAATCTAAGGGTTTTTTTTAGTAACATTTCTACATGTTCCTATATATTATTGAAGTTTTTGTCCGTTTCTCTCCAGCAGACCAGTGGAAGGTGGACCCTGAAGAACTTCACCTTGGTGAGGAGTTAGGTAGCGGCCAGTTTGGACTGGTGTTGGAAGGACGATGGAGGGATAAGAAGGTGGCAGTGAAGATGGTCAGAGAAGAATGCATGTCCGATGAAGAGTTCAAAGAGGAGGCAAAGGTCATGATGTGAGTGCAACATGATTAAAACGTCCAGGTTGAAGTTAAACCCACTCACTGTAAATGTGTGTATTTTTCCAGGAGGTTATGTCACTGTAAGCTGGTGCAACTCTACGGTGTGTGCACCCAGCGCTCTCCCATGTGTCTGGTGTTTGAATTCATGGAGAACGGCTGTTTGTCTGAATACTTGCGGCAGAAAAAAAGCAATCTATCCCAGGATGCAAAGTTAGGAATGTGTCTGGATGTCAGTGAAGGAATGGCTTACTTGGAGAGCTCCAACTTCATACACAGAGATCTGGTGAGGACAGAGCGGAACTTTTCTTTTTATCTCTGTCTGTCTGCTTTAGTGAAGACCTTTTGTTTTATGTCTTCTAGGCTGCAAGGAACTGTCTTGTTTCAAGCAACAATGAAGTGAAAGTGTCTGATTTTGGCATGACGAGGTATGCATCTTTATCGAACTTCTGAAAAAAGTTCTAAAGTTTGGTGCATCTTAATCTTCAGATTTTTTCGCTCTAGGTTTGTTTTAGATGATCAGTACACAAGCTCTCATGGCTCCAAATTTCCTGTGAAGTGGTCCGCTCCAGAGGTGATCAAGTACTCCAAGTTCAGCAGCAAGTCAGATGTCTGGTCATTTGGTGAGTCTTGGTTTGTCTTTGTGTATTTAAATTTTGGTGAGACGTTCCAAAGATTTGATATGTTTAAGTACACATTAAAAATAAAAGACTTTAAAAAGAAACGCTCGATTAAACATTGTTTACCAAATTAAATCCCATTGAGTTATACTGTGGATAAGGTTGGAAAGGGGTGAGGGGTTTTGCCTCGGTTACGGTGTCACCAAAAACTGAAAAAAAAAAAAGTACTATCTATAAAATTTTTGTCGTTTTAAAATAAAGGCAGTCTGAAAGCTTTTCTTGCGAAAAAATCCCAACGCTTCTTCGTGAATACTGGGAGAACTTTTATTGGGCATCTTTGACCATTCTGTAAAAGATATTTAATTTTTCCAACTTTGTTTCAGTGTGTGCACACAAGTTGTTGTAGGGGGAGGCGATGGCTCAGTGGTAGAGCGTTCGCCCTCAGACCAGAAGTAAACCGAAAGTTTGCAGGTTTGCATCTAGGGTACTTGGAGAACACACCTAACCCCCCTATTTCTCCCATCATTGGCGTTGTCATGGCAGCCTGCTATTGTGTGATGCAGCACACAAATTTCCCCGGTGAGGGATCACTGAAGAATACATTATTATTATAATGTGAACATTTGAAAAGGTTGATTCACTAGGTGAAAATTGGACTTAAATAACATAGCAATAAAATTTTTTTTTTATGATTTGTTTTAAACAGAAATGTTGTACGTTCCCCAAACATCTTTCATTTTTTAAAATGTTCTTTTAACAAAACATTTTGGCTCCAAAAATTTATTGAAAAAGTTTAAAATAATATGTTTTGACAGGAATAAAACCTTGACTCATCTCTGGATGGAGCTAAAGAGCCAAAACGTCGGTCCATCTCTAACCGAGTGTCAAGAAAAAGAGTAGATCTGATGATAGTCTGGTTAAGAATATGGAAACCAGGAACTGCCAAATACAAGCAGGAAATGAATATGCAGATTTTTAGTCATAAAGATATGTAAATGCATTTATAAATATAAAAACTTTGGAAAAAGATTGGTGTGACACAGTCGAGGCATGGGGATCTTTTTACGTTGCACTCAGCAAAATGGAAAAAGGGTGTGAGGCAAAAAAAGTTCAATGTGTAAATCTCTCTTTAAATTACACACATAATACACAAAATATACACTTAATTGAGAATATTAATCAGTGAAATAGGGGCATTTCTTTCTTTATTTGAACTTTTATTTAGGTAGATTTATCCTTTTAAAATCTGAGTTTGTTCAGGGGCGGATCCAGGATTTTCTATGGGGGCGGGGGCGTGAGGTCATTGACAAAGCCAGTATGGGAGAAGGTTAGGGGCAGTCCCCCTCAAACATTTTGAAAAATAAGAGTAATTTTTCTGCAATTTGGTGGCCTATTCGCTGGCCCTGCAAGGAGATAGCTTGAGTAGTCCCATTTCCTTTCTTCTTCTTTTTTTTTTGAGGACCAAAAGGGTGGGGCATGTACCCCCCATCTCTCCCTGGATCCGCCCCTGATGTTTATTTTCTTCATCATTTATAATTGAGTACATTTATGTCCTATTTGTATTTGAGTTTCAGCTCTTCATATGAGGAATTCAATGGAATCAACTACATCTTTGATTATGTGGAAACCCCACTTTGTTTTTTTTATTAACAAACTTTTTTCCATCTACCTGAGGTCAGGTGTACTGATGTGGGAAGTCTACAACGAGGGTCGGCTCCCCTATGAAAACCGCTCTAACTCAGAGGTTGTGGAGTCTCTTAATGCAGGCCGAAGGCTCCTAAAACCTCGCTCAGCTCCAGACTCTGTGTATGTGCTCATGGAGTGGTGCTGGAAGGAGGTGAGGAAGAAAAAAAAAGTTCAATCATAAAAAGACGTTGTAATTCTGATGTAACTTTACTTCTTCTCTTGCACAGAAACCAGAAGACCGACCGTCCTTCGCACTGCTTCTTCATGAATTGGCCTCCCTCGCGGACCAATGAATTTTGGTGTTTACCAAAATTCATCTCAAAGACAGTTTTATTTATTTGTTCATTCAGTCATCTTGTTGTTTAATACAAATTTGCCCAGTAAATGTGAAGTTAGAGTCATACAAGTATTTTTATTTGTTTGTTTTCTATATTTGCACTTTATTTTCCCCCTTTTTTTCTTAAAACTCACTGAGTAGCAAAACTTTAGAAAAAGATTCGCTCTGATCTCTGCTCATTAAAAAGGTGGAACTGAATTAAAGTACATTCAGTATTCTTTTTCTGGAGCTCCACTTCTGACTTTATACTGGAATTAAAAGAGTGACTTGTTAGTAGAATAATAAATGATAGTGAGTGGGCATGCAGTGATACGGCCCGCTGTGCATCTATTTTGATCTTAACTGAGATGTGAGGTGATCCAGGAACAGTACCTCATACACACACGCTCATTCCTAGGGTCAATTTCATAGCGGCCAATCAACCTAACATGCACATTTTGGATAGTGGGAGAAAACCAGGGTGCCTGAGTTAAATCCACTGATACGAGGCTTGAAACACTGGTCTTTCTGTGTGGAGTCTGCATGTTCTCCTTGTGTATGCATTGTTTCCTCCCACCCTCCAAAAACATGCATGTTAGGACAATTGTCTGATACAAAACTGTCCCTAGGAATGAGTGTGTGTGTGGATGGTTGTATGTGTGTGGCACCGCAACAGACTGGTGACCTGCGCGGGGTGTACCCTGCCTTTTGTCTGAAATCAGCCAGGATAGGCTCCAGCACTTACCATCACCTTATTAGGAATAGTAAGGTCAGAAGATTACTGTAAACAAACGGTAATTTAGATAGGCCAAAATGTATACTTAGTAGTTAACCATCATGTTTACATTAAAAACACCATCACATCACATTCAATTTAATCAAGTCATATGAATGTTGTTAAACTGAAACTGTTAAAATTATAGAGAGCAAGGGAAATGTCTATCTGTGTGGGGAGAAATGTGGACTCTGTTGGAGCTGTTTTGGAGAGGAGGATGAGGGCTCTAATGCTGGGCATCCTAAAAAATCCCCGTCACCCTCTGCATGATGTGGTCACGACCCCAGAAAAGTAACAGAAGTAACAGGTTCCTCTCACTGTGCTTTAAGAGGTCGTTCATCCTTTCATTCCTCAGCCAATTTAATTTAACCGCCATGCCTGGAAGGAACTGAGCCCAATATGAGTATCTTATTACTACTTCGGCAGCACGGTGTCGCAGTGGTTAGCACTGTGGCCTCACAGCAAGACGGTCGGGAGTTCGAGTTCCAGGTGGGGACTAGGCTTGGAACACTGGCCTTTGTGTGTGGAGTTTGCAGGTACTCCGGTTTCCTCCCACCCTCCAAAAACATGCATGTTAGGTTGACTGGCCGCTACATAATTGACCCTAGGAATGAGTGAGTGTGTGGATGGTTGTGGGTGTGTGGCCCTGTGACAGACTGGTGATCTGTTCAGGGTGTACCCTGCCCCTCTCTTTGATTCAGCTGGGATGGGTTCTTGCTTGCCCCTGAACCCCATAAGGATGAATGGTTAAGAAAATGAATGATTTATCACTATTGATAGTAACTTTTATTATTGTATGTTGTTTGATTTATTTGTGATTTTTTTCGCTACAGGACACTTTTAGGATATTAATAAAGTTTTATCTTATCTGAAAACATAACTAATCTGATTTACCAAACATTTTAAAGCCAGTTGATGGTGATTTAGAGGAAACATGTGAGGGTCTGCTCCTCTGCTCGGTGTTACTGTCTCTTTAAGAGAATGCACTTGCAGCCATTTTCTGTTCTTTGTGTGGAGTGGATTAGAACAGGGTGAAACTACACCATCAATCCTCACACACGGACATCTACAAGCAAAAAACAAACCAAATCAACTCGCTGTCGCAGGGTGCGACATATTTCCTGCCTTTTACGGCTTTTCCTGGCCGGACGGACATGTAAATACCAGGTAAATGTTGTAAAGAGGGCTGGATGCTGTGAGGATGGGAGCTGGCTGGTGATGATGGAGGGGTAGATGAACGGAGGGAGGGATGGATGGAGAGAGGAAAGCCGTTTTTTTTCTTTATTTTCTGTTTCTAAATCAACCTCTTCTTTCATTTTCTCTTCCATTTTGGTGTTTGTGTTCGTTTTTAAATCGCGGTGTGTGAATTAAAGCGTGTGTAAAACGGCTTTAAATGTCGCTGTGTGATTGGTGTATTTCTAACATGAATGGAATCCCCGTTTGGCCCAGATCTCTGCTTTAAAAGGGTGGGGTGAGCTGATAAATGATGGAGTAGTGTGTAAAACTGTAACATTATGTCCCTACGAGCTCTATTTGAGCTGATTTTTAACATCTCCATCCGGGATGCAGCCTCTCTTCTACATCACACTAAATAAATATCAAATAATATGTTTGCAGACTTGTTCAGGCCTCCAACCAGCTCTACTTCCGTTTCACACTTGACACCTCTTTCCTTTTTTGATGCTCACATTAAATCTAAATCAACCCTCAGGCTGATTCTTTGTAAAGCACCAGATCTAATGGAACTCATTTTTGCAGAATATTTGTGCAGGATTATTCTGTAATCCAAGGTTTGAAACAGATTTATGCATTTTAAAGTGGGTTTTGTAGGTGTTTAAATAAATGCATTCATCTTTACAAAGTCAATACGTTTTAAAAGTATTTATATTGTAAAATGTTTGAGAATGTTTATAGTTTGACAAATAATTCAAATACTGTGTGAATATTTCATTCTATACATACAGTACGTAAGGAATCAGTCTGTTATGAATGAATAACATTTTTGTCTCAGACGTTAATTTTTTACTCTGGACGCTGCATCGGTTATTCACGGTAAAGAAAGAGCTGAGCCAGCAAAGCTCTCGGATTTACCACTCGATCTACGCTCCTACTCTCACCAATGGTCACCAGTTAGTGGTGACCAAAAGAACAAGATCCCAGATCGAAACGGCTGAAATGAACTTCCTCCGCACGGTGGCTGGATTCTCAAAGGTAGAGTGAGGAGCTCGGAGTAGAGCCGTTGTTCCTCTGGGTTGAGAGAAGCCAGATGGGATAGTTCGGGCATCTGGTCAGGAGGCCCAGAGGCAGAACCACTGGAGAAACTATGTCTCACAGCTGGACAGGGAATGTGTTGGGATCCACCCAGGTGAGCTGGAGGATGCTACCAGGGTGAGAGAAGCCTGGGTTTCCTGCATGAGGCTGTTGCCTCCGCGACTCGACCCCAAATAAGAACCTCCGTGAAGCTGGCCCCTCTCAAAAAAATCTATAATCAAAAATAAACAAAAAATATGTCAATCGTTTCTGCTGTAAAAAATTTTTGTGCTATTTTAGTTTTTTAATATTTTAAGAAACGATGACGTCCCTCAGCCCCTCATTCCGCCTAAAAATGCGAGAAAACTCATAAAAATGGTGTAAATCATTTGCGTTACGTTTGCGCCGTTATTTGCTGTAATAAAATCTTTTTGTTTGTGCTATTTTAGTTTTTTTATTTCAAGAAATATAAATGAGGAGCTGGATGACGACATCGTCCAAATTGTATTTGTTAAAATAAATAAAAAAAAAACTAAAATTGCACAAACAAAAATATTTACAGCATAAACGATTGTCATTTTTTTTTGTTTATTTTTGTTTATACTGTATATATTTTTTTAGGAGGGAGCAGCTTCACAGAGGTCTAATAAGCGGAAGACAACGGCATAGTTATAATTATGCTAGCCATATGATTATGCTATTCTGATTTTATACCTAAAAAAATGTTGTGGGCGGCTCTCTTAAAATACCTGAGGCTGTTCAGCGTCAATCCAACACCAGAAAATAAAGTTCCTCTATTTATGGAAATTTACTCACCCTAATTAGTTTGG
Source organism: Neostethus bicornis (assembly GCA_902685375.1). NCBI lineage: Eukaryota > Metazoa > Chordata > Actinopteri > Atheriniformes > Phallostethidae > Neostethus > Neostethus bicornis. The sequence goes on from LR738561.1 coordinate 12,910,485, forward strand.
CTCATTTGGCACATTTTGTGACACTTAACACACATGATTGTTTTGTAGTTGTTAAAGTTTTAGTTTCAAAAACATGCTAGTTTAAATTGTTTTATTGAATCGTTGGGGTGTGGGCATGGTGGTCCAACACCAGCTTACAATAGAAAGAAGAAGTGGAGATCAACAATGCTGCCAGATCAAGCTTAAATGTTTCACTATTGTTAAAAAAAACATTTGTTCCCTTTTTCATTTTTTTTTTTGAAAAAAAAAATCAGGTACATAAATATCTCATGCCTGTAATTTGAATACCCCAAAAACTTCTGCAAAAGTGAAAGCTGCTGGTGTCAGATACGTCTTTATTCTGTATCTGCCCTGCCTGATGGTCATGTAAACCAAGCTGATGTTTGTTCCCTTTTCATTGTTCCCATTCTGAAAGAAGAGCATGACATCACAGCAGTCATGGGACAGCAGGAGTTTTACCCCATCACTGAAAACAAAACAATCGGCCTGTCAGACACCTGCCAATATTAGCGCACCCCCACAGAAGCTGGAATCATCCAGCAACCTGTAGTTAAATGACGGAAAGCATTTAGAAGAAATTATTCATGAACTTTCAATATGTCCTCGTTTCCAAGTAAATTACATTCTTGGTTTTTCAAAGAAAGCATGCATGCAGTGTTAGCCTGAGGGTCTGGGGGTGTGATCCCATTGAGTGCTGAGACACTGGAGCTGACATACTTTATAATTCTCTGAGGCAAAATATTACACAAGGGAGTATCAAATCATATAGGAGATTCTTTACCCCTGCTGTTTTATCTGCAATGCTTTACAGGAAAAGGAGAATGAAGGGAAATACTTTGGAAATTTTCTGTGTTGTTTAGACTTTTTATTCATTCCACTGTAATACAGGCTAAGCTTCGTTACCAAGAGCCCAGAGGGGGGAAGAAGGGGCCCTTTGGTTAAGATGCACATGCACACTGAGCTGGACAGACATGCCAACTGTTCCACACAGGCTGGGAAAGTTTATTCTGCCAACCATGGGTTTAGACCCCGTCCGTATTCCCAGGCACAAATGGGAGTTTGTGTCTAAGAATCATTTGTCTACTACACTGAACCCCTGTTTAACCTTTCCTCCGATTGGCAGACAGAAATAACCATAAATGGGTTTGAAACAATCAGAGGGTTGATAAAGACGTGGTGCAAAGAATCTTGTAAACCAAGCTAAGAAAAAACAATCCGGTTCTTTAAAGTTGGTCTGGAAGATTTTTTACTCATTTATTTTTTGCATACATATTCTCTTCCGCCTGTCCCTTTACAAGTTGCGGGGGTGCCGAAGCCTATCCCAGCTGGACTTAGGCAAGAGGCGGGGTACACCTGAACAGGTCACCTCTCTGTTGCAATGTCATGTAAATCTGCCTTTTTTGGTTCGACTCATGGTTTAAGGTATTGTCACACCAGGCAGTTTAAATTGTACCAGAGCAGGGTTTGTTTGACCAGCATGCCTTTGTACGGTTCATTTAGCCAACCCTTGTCTGTTTAGGTCGAATTGACCAGAGCACGGTTCAGTTTTGCATTTAACGTGAGTGCTTACAATTCCAAAGCAGAAAAAATAAGCTGTATGATGCCATGTTTTTGCAATGCTCCAGAAACAATGCTCCAGACACAAAAGCACAAAAGACTTTTTTTTAGCACCTCACTGTAAGAAGGCTGCGAATCTACGTTGACCAAATAACTTCAAATGACTACCCACCAAGTAATCAGAGTGATGGACTCAAATGCAAACAACAAGACCACTACTGTTTATCTCTAAACCGTTGCACCAGACTGCTCCTGGTACAAATGGTGAAACCCTATTTGAGTGCAGACTGATAGGGAATCTGGAGGGAGGGCAATCAAACTCAGACCTGGTTCATTACAACCACGGCTAGTGTGAGTACACCCTCATTGCCTTTCTCTTCATTCAGTATCTGGGGCGCAGCAGGCATACCAGGGAAGCCAAGAATTCCCTCAGACCGGCCACATTGAGTTCAACCACGTTTATACTGATGTGTTCCTGAATGTACAGGAGTAGAGCTGTAGTTCCTGCAGTACTTGATCTGCCCCTGGGTCTCCTTCATTTATGTCTCACCTTTCTCTTCATCACAATGGACTGATGCAGCGCCCCTATTATTACGACTGCAAAAATCTACCCATTGATTTCCCTCTTGATCGTTCCGTCAATCGTAATTAAGATAACTAGATGATGAAATTCCAGGACTCGTGGCAATAAATAGACCTACTGGAAGAAAAACTATTAAACATAAGAATAAATTGTGGACGTTGTAAGACATTAAAAGCATAATGAGAAAGGTTGATCATTTTTGTTTGGTGTACAGAAAAACCATTTGGTCAATCACTTTGACTTCCTTGTTTAGTTGATGTGTAAACATCTCCGTGAAACAACCGAGAGGCGGCGAGCATATAAAACAAGCTTTTTATTTGTGTGGCTCTTTTTTATTTCAGGAGTTCTATTGCTTCTAGAAATGACTTGTCATAGTCAGTAAAAGTTTGGAAAGACATAGGCTGGTCTTGTGCATGTGCTCTGTTCCCTAACAGCAACTGGATTCACGATAGATTTTCCAAAATGCCTTTATTTTTATGATATTCTCATACCGTTACATCGGTCCATTGGGGTAAAGAAAGAGCTGAGCTGAAAACAAACCTCTAAATTTAAAAGACGATCTACGTTCTTACTTTCACCTATGATCACCAGCTGCGGGTGGTGACCAAAAGAAGGAGATCACAGATACAAGCGGCTGAAATGAGCTTAAATGAGTGTTTATAAAACCTCATGGGTTCTCGGGGAATGTGGCGAAGCCCATCCCAGCTGATTCGAGGCGAGGGGCTGGGTACACCCTGTACAGGTTGCCAGTCTGTCTCGGGGCCATACACATACAACCACACACTCACTCATTCCTAGGAGCAATCATGTCATGGCCAATTAACCTAACATGCATGTTTTTGGAGGGTGGGAAGAAACATGCAAACCCCACACAGAAAGGCCAGTCCAAGCCCGGGACTGAAACCCACAACTTTCTTGCTGTGAGGCCACCGTATGCACTGTGGCACAAAATAAAAATAACTAACCATCCAATTATTTATAACTGAGCTATGTTTATGAACTTAATGACAGTCGGGATAATTGAAACACACTAAATAAAGCTTCTCTGTGTTGTATGTGTGTTTCTGTCACACACTGTTTGAAATCGGCCTTGAGATGACTGCTGTTCTTTAAGCATCACGACCGGGTGTGTTAAACGTGACAGTTAGATGTAACAGGAAACCCTGCCCTTCTTCATAGCAGCCAGCGTGACCAACACAATGTGGCTTAAGGCATTAAAAATGTAAGCTGCTCATTACATGACATGCATGTGATTTTTTAAATGGCCGTTTTAATATTTTGCACCCTGTAATGTAACCCTAAAATTTCTTCCTTAATGAAAACACTTCATTTGTTCTATTTTCTTCACTTCAGAACTTTTAGGTTTACTTCCACCGTCTGTGGCTGGTACAGGAGTGTCGGGTCAGGCTACCAGGTCAGGTGTAAAACAGGCATTTATGAGAACCTTGTGATATCCAGCACGTTGCTTTGGTGTTGCTCGTACTGATACTACTCAACATAAGACCATGTTAACCCATTACTGGCTCTAATTTATAAATTTTTTTTTGAAAAGATAGTGAATGTTATAGGTTATTAATCAATGACAATCCCAAAGTGTTCTTTATTTAATTTTTTTGAACCATTCTTTTTCTCTTCTAGTCATGTTTTTTATTAAAGTTTGAAAGAACACCATGTTGTTCTAATGCTTTGTATAATCTCATTTTATTAAAAATAGTTTTAATCTGTGTTTTTATTTTAAGGGACACAGAGGTGATCTGGGTCAGAGTTTCTAAAAAATTGCAAAAACTGGTGACATTTCCAGATGTTGGCATTTCAAACAACTACACACTCCAAATCTGAACTTAGTCAACAAACAAAAAAGCTGAAAAGGAAATGACGAGGGACTTCTACTCTTTACTTTACCCTCGAATGCTCTAACGTAGGATGACGGGGGAGGGACAGGTGCAGAACTGTTGCACCCTGCAGCCTTAACTAAGTCTCAGAAGAGGAAATGAAATTGTCTAGACATGTCAAGAGAACATCTGGAAACGGAAACGCGTACGCTCTTTAGAATCAATGTCATTTGCACGTGGAGATGGAGAGACGGTATGAAAGATCTTTAAAAATGAATGTTTTGTAATATTTTCTAATTCTATCTTTACTGGTTGTACTCATGGCAATGAGTGGGTGTTGCCATAACGCAGCTGGGATGTCATCACCTTGAAGTAAGAGAGTGGGAGACGGTCACTAGGGCAACTGGGATTGACCCACCGATCTAGAGTGAAATAAAAAAAAAAGTAGTCCTTTGTTAGAGTTGTGACAAAAACAAGGTAGCCACCCTCTGGGAATCTACAGTCATGGATTACTTGAACCACTGGTCCATCTGTGGTTTCTGACAATGTGCATGTATTTTTAGTTAATATTTTCCTTGATGTGCTCCATTTTTCCTAGAACTGACATTTTTCCATGTTTTCTATTTGTTTCTTCACTGCTTCGAAAGCTTCTTTTCACTGTCCTTAGTTCAGTTCGGGTTCTCTCCATAGGTGTCTTCATTTTTTTTACGTCTTAGGATTTAGCCTATGGGTGCTCTTGCTTTCCTTAAAGTTACACAACAATCGACGTACTCTGAAACCTTCATAACTCGCTCAATTTGCATAGAATTTGGTGTAAAAAGGATTTGGGACGTAGGCTTGCTTCATGAGTGAGGTTCCTGAAAGCTTTCCTTTTTGTACCCGCAGATGTTTGTATTCCCTTTTCATATTCCCTTTTTTTTTTTTTTAACTCTACCTTGCCTGGCGTTATGACAAGCAGAATGGTGATCTGCATGCCAAGTTTTGCCAGACAGATTAGCTCTAACCATTTTGTCTCATCTTCCCATTTGTTTTTTTTTTTTACTTCATCTCTTAGATTGGGCTGTTGTTTGAGTGACCGCGTGTTACCATGACGACCCACGTAACCCTGGAGGATGCTCTGTCCAACGTGGACCTGCTGGAGGAGCTACCCCTACCGGACCAGCAGCCATGCATCGAGCCGCCTCCCTCCTCCATCATGTACCAGGTACACACCGTCGCTCACCGTAATCCACAAGCCGCTCAGGCCTTCACAGGCGCACGTCTCTGACTTGTTACATCTTGTTTTTACAGGCAAATTTTGACACCAACTTCGAAGACAGGAACGCATTTGTGACCGGCATCGCTCGTTACATCGAGCAAGCCACTGTTCATTCCAGCATGGTAAGAAAAAAGAACCAAAATGACACTTCGTAAACTAATCGGTTATATTCAGCTACAAATTAATAGTTTTTGTTCCTTTTCTTAGTGAAAACACTTTGGGAACTTGCATTATGTTTTTTAAAATGGACTAATTTTATGTTAATTGGTAATCATTTGGTTGTTTTGTCGGGATTCGGCTTATGTACACACACTTGCATAAGTGCACGTTCCTCTTACACGGTGGTGATTCAGGCTGGCAGTGAACTTCTAAACCTCTTTGCTCTGACTGTGAATGAATGGAGAATGTGATTTGACTCACAAAGAGGGGAAGTAGTTCTTTATTTAACCTCATTGAGGCTGATGCCAGCCTGCTTGGGAAAAAAAGCTTCATCTGTATGTGTGAGACAGAGAAAAGTACCATGCTAAAATATTCATCAAGTTTGGGAACAAATGACTCATTTCAAGTCTTTGACAGGTTTATTAGTCTTTGGCAGCTTTACAGAAAAACTAAGGTTTCATTTAAAATAGTGTCTTATTTTAGCCAAAAATATTCCTCATGAATACTTTAGTTTTATCACAATAATGCCAAATAAAATGTATTATGTGTTTGTGCAGAACGAGATGCTGGAAGAAGGACATGAGTATGCTGTGATGCTTTATACCTGGAGAAGCTGTTCCAGAGCCATTCCCCAGGTTAAACCCTCTTAAATGGCTTTATTCTTCACTCAATTTAAACATCAGTCATTGATCAGTAGAAATTTCAGTATTACATGAACATTATGCAAAAAGCTTTGCTGAAAGGAATTGTTGAGCATAATATTTGTGACATAATTTAGCCACTTAATTATTTTATTTCAGCTTCTGTTTCACCGTAGCTCTTTAAAAACATAGAAATAGATACTGTTAACCTCATAATTTCACCACTAAGGTATCTTTAAATGCACATATCTATTTTTCTAAATGATATAAACTAGAAATTTTAGTCATCAGTAAAATTCTTTCTGATGGAAATTTAATTTGTTTTTTGGCTCCATCTTGTGTTCATCAGGTGAAATGCAACGAGCAACCCAACAGAGTGGAAATTTATGAGAAAACAGTGGAAGTTTTAGAGCCTGAAGTGACCAAACTTATGAAGTTTATGTACTTTCAGGTAAGTTTTATTAAAATAGAAACAAAAAAATAACGCATAACAATGATGCAAACAGATTACAGGAGCATTATCTTAAAGATAAAGTTGCACAATTTTTTATTCAAACGTAAAAACATTTTAGCTTTTTTTTTTTTAAATAGTTTAATATTTCCATCACTTGCTTTTTTGTTAAGTTCAAACGTCGTCTTATCATTTGACTCTTTGAGAAGTAGGAAAAAAATCTTCTGCAGGTGAAACAATTTATTCTTTCTTGTGTGTTTTTTAGCGGAAGGCTATAGAGCGTTTTTGTAGTGAAGTAAAGCGTCTGTGCCATGCTGAAAGAAGGAAGGATTTTGTGTCTGAGGCGTATCTGCTTACCCTGGGCAAATTCATCAACATGTTCGCAGTGCTGGACGAACTCAAGAACATGAAATGTAGCGTCAAGAACGACCATTCTGCCTACAAACGGTATGCAGACATCAATTTTAATGTTCCACAGCTGGTTTTCTGGTAAATTTGTTAACTTTCTGCACCACACAGGGCCGCTCAGTTCCTGAGGAAGATGGCTGACCCGCAGTCAATTCAAGAGTCCCAGAATCTCTCCATGTTTTTAGCCAATCACAACAGGATCACGCAGGTCTGTGGCTTAATTATTCTTTTTACATGATGGAAAAAGTTACGTAGCATCTGTCCCACACGTCTGTCCCACACGTCGCGTAACCTGGGTTGATGTTTCATGCATTGAGTCACAACAAAGTCCGCTACACACACAAAAAGTTGAAAATGAGACAAAGTTAGAAAAACAAGCGATGATGTTTTTGTCCAACTGTTTTAGGAACTTTTGTAAACATGCTATAATTGTAACGCTGAAAATGGATATTTAAGATTGATTGGACTTTTTAAATTTTTTTTTTGCCTTGCAGTGCCTCCACCAGCAGCTGGAGGTGATTCCAGGCTACGAAGAGCTTCTGGCCGACATTGTGAACATCTGTGTAGATTACTACGAGAACAAAATGTACCTGACTCCCAGTGAAAAACACATGCTGCTTAAGGTAAACATATATTAACCTACTTCCAGAAAAAAAAGATCAACACTCAGAACTCCGTGCAAAGTCAGAGTAAATTCCCTCCTGCTGTCAGGTCATGGGTTTCGGGCTCTACCTGATGGATGGAAATGTGAGTAACATCTACAAACTAGACGCCAAAAAGAGGATCAACCTGAGCAAGATTGACAAATTCTTCAAAGTAAGTTTTCAATTCTTTCTTACTTTACTTGTCAAAATGTGTTTTTAAATGGCAGTTTGACCTTGTTTTTTCAGCTTCAAGTTGTGCCGCTGTTTGGAGACATGCAGATCGAGTTGTCCCGCTACATTGAGACAAGTGCTCACTACGAGGAAAACAAATCAAAGTGAGACAAAATTCATATGTCAAGTGTTTACATTTCATTTTTACTCTCCTCTTTCAAATCACCTCCACCGCTTACCTTTGATCCCTCAATGTGCGCATAGGTGGACGTGCACGCAAAGCAGCATCTCACCGCAGTACAACCTGTGCGAGCAAATGGTGCAGATCAGAGATGACCACATCCGTTTTATCTCAGAGCTAGCGCGATATAGCAACAGTGAAGTGGTGACCGGGTCCGGCCTGGACAGTCAGAAATCAGACGAGGAGTACAAGGAGCTGTTCGACCTTGCGCTTAGGGGCCTGCAGCTACTGTCCAAGTGGAGCACACATGTCATGGAAGTTGTAAGTGAATATAAAGAATTAGAGATCCGACATGTTTTGTGGTTATCATGGCTAATTTGTCACGTTTGGGTTATCAGTATTCCTGGAAACTGGTCCACCCTACAGATAAATTCTGTAATAAAGACTGCCCAGGTACAGCGGAGGAGTACGAACGTGCCACACGGTACAATTACACCAGTGAGGAGAAATTTGCCCTCGTGGAGGTCATAGCTATGATCAAAGGGTTGCAGGTAAATCACAGCAGACACTTTAAAAATCAAACCATTTGAAAAACACATAAAAGCATGAATTAATATAAATAAGTACGCAATTGAGCTTGGTCGGTACCAACATCTCAATATTGTCAATTTTCATTCATATTTCACTGTGTTCTACATTTTTGTTGCATAAAATGTAACAGTGTGCATTACTAAACAATAAGCTGTTACTTTTCCATAAGTTTTGAGCCATGATGCTTATACTTTATGCAAAGGTGGGGCTAGTCTATAAATTTTTCATCTACCAATTGGGATGCTCTAACTGGAATTGTAATAAAAAATAAGATGGACAAAAAAAATCAGTACAAAGAAGAACGGGCATTTTTTTCTTTAGCAGATAGAACACGCAGGACAAATGACCAAATAGTAGATATTTTCAAATCCTCACTCCTTCATTATAGATAACACGCCAACCAGCAATCAATCTTTTCATTATTACTCTACGATATTGTGGGTGCGCTCAATTTACGATCAAATCTCTCACATTATTCTGAATGTTTCGCGTGTTTCCCTCTCTAGGTATTGATGGGCCGTATGGAGTCTGTTTACAACCAGGCCATCAGGAACACGATCTACGCCGCCCTGCAGGACTTTGCTCAGATGACCCTAAGAGAACCTCTGCGCCAGGCTGTGCGCAAGAAGAAGAACGTGCTCATCAGGTGCTGCCCGACAAAATAAACACCATCAAACACCAGATTATAACTGCCTCTCCTTTACTGTTAGTGTGCTCCAGGCCATTCGGAAAACCGTCTGCGATTGGGAAGGAGCAAGAGAGCCTCCAAACGATCCTTGTCTGAGAGGAGAAAAAGACCCCAAAGGAGGTTTTGACATCAAGGTGCCCCGCAGAGCTGTAGGACCTTCCAGCACACAGGTAAAAATAAAGTCAGGACAGAAGATATCAATACCATTTGATATAAAAGTATCATGGTGTTGGTAACATTTTTTTGATGGATTTTGTCCTATAAATTACAAAAAGTTTTGCAGATCAAACAATGTTGATACGAGGTCAATGAGATCAATGCGCTCGGAAGGTCAATGAAATAGTTTAAAAAGTAATCCATGTGTTTATTTAAAATAATTCCATTAATTACTTTTTTAAATGTTGATGGAAGAAGAGACAAATGGCTGTGGTTTAAAAGCGAGAAAGATCACTTATGTTTATACTGCTCTTATTTGAACAAAATGCCGTGCTCATATTTAAAAACTTTTCTCCCTCTTTTCACACCGCAGTTGTACATGGTGCGCACCATGCTGGAATCTCTGATCGCCGATAAAAGCGGATCAAAGAAAACTCTCCGCAGCAGCCTCGATGGACCCATTGTGCAGGCCATCGAAGATTTCCATAAGCAGTCCTTCTTCTACACACATCTGCTAAACTTCAGCGGTGAGATGAAAACAACAAACTAGTAACAATCTGGTTCTTCAATCACTGTTGTTACCGGTTCTTCTTTGGTTCTTCTGTTTGCACTGCAGCACTCACATTTCCCTTTGGGGATTAATAAAGTATTTTCAATTCAATTATTTTCCTGTTGTCTGGTGTTTGTGTTGTCCAGAGGCCCTGCAGCAATGCTGTGACCTATCCCAGCTTTGGTTCAGAGAGTTCTTTCTGGAGCTGACCATGGGACGGAGAATCCAGTTCCCTATTGAGATGTCCATGCCCTGGATTCTCACTGACCACATCCTGGAGACCAAGGAGCCTTCTATGATGGAGTAAGACATATTGATGAGCATATTTTGCCCGTTTAAGTGAAACAGAGCCAGTCTCACTAACCTCCGTTGTTTTTCCAGATACGTGTTGTATCCTCTAGACTTGTACAACGACAGTGCCTACTATGCTCTCACCAAGTTCAAGAAACAGTTTCTTTATGATGAAATCGAAGCCGAGGTGAGCACGCTTAGGTAGAAGATCTGAAATATACAATGTTTTCTATTTTTAAGCGGGTTTTTCATGACATTTTTCTTGTTTGCAGGTGAACCTCTGCTTTGATCAGTTTGTCTACAAGTTGGCAGATCAAATTTTTGCTTATTACAAAGCGATGGCTGGAAGGTAAGACGGGAATAATTCCACCTTTGTGGACATAAAAGTTTCAGCGGACGTGTTCGGAAGCTTCTGAATCTGATACGTTGTTTCACAGCGTTCTCCTGGATAAGCGTTTCAGAGCGGAGTGTAAAAACTACGGCGTTATCATCCCATATCCTCCATCTAACAGATATGAGACGCTGCTGAAACAAAGACACGTACAGGTACATGCAAACAGCCACGTCTGCCTACTCCAGACAGACTTGATTTTTTTTCAACTGCATAAAATATGTTAAATATGAAACAAAGCCTTCCTTATAGATGGAAAAAAGTTCACTGAAGTTTTAACAATAATTTCTGTATAAATTTTCTATTCAGCAAACAAAGTTACGTATAAATGGAAATTAGCAACAAACCAGTCTACGAACAAGAGTTAAAAACAGAGCTGTAATAAATAAACAGCTCTCCAGTAGGTTTTTAGTTCGTAGGTCAGTTCTTGTTTTCCATTTGACTTCATTGTGTCCATCTTTCGTTTATATCCAGCTGCTGGGTCGCTCCATCGACCTGAACCGCCTCATCACTCAGAGGATCTCAGCTGCCATGTATAAATCCCTGGACCACGCTATTAGTCGCTTTGAGAGTGAGGATCTCACCTCTATTGTGGTAAGCTTGTTATTCGGGGCACTAGTGAAAATGAGATTTCCTTCCTCCATGTGAAACTTATCTCGTTGACTCCCCAGGAGTTGGAGTGGCTACTGGAGATCAACCGGCTCACCCACCGGCTCCTGTCCAAGCACATGACTCTGGATAGCTTTGATGCCATGTTCAGGGAGGCTAACCACAACGTGTCTGCTCCCTACGGACGAATCACACTGCACGTCTTCTGGGAGCTCAACTTCGATTTCCTCCCAAACTACTGCTACAACGGATCCACAAACCGGTTCGTTTTGTGGTTTATCTTCACAGAGCTCAGTTTCAGCAAACTAAATGTCTCTTTTTTTGTTGTTCTCAGCTTTGTACGCACAGCTATTCCCTTCACACAGGAGCCTCAAAGAGACAAACCAGCCAATGTGCAGCCTTACTACCTGTACGGCTCTAAGGTGTGCAGGTTTTCTGTGAATTGGACTCTTTGGAGAAAGCTTTGAACCCACTTGAATTCATTCTTTTTTTTTTCTGTTTTCAGCCTCTGAACATTGCCTACTCCCATATATACAGCTCCTACAGGAACTTCGTTGGCCCGCCTCACTTCAAAACCATCTGCCGCCTCCTTGGTTACCAAGGCATTGCCGTAGTGATGGAAGAGCTGCTGAAGATAGTCAAGAGTCTGGTATTTAGCTCCATTTTCTAACTAACCACACGCTACAAGGTTCTGTTGGTTTGGTTTTCTTTCTTCTTGGTGAGATGTAACTTTGCTGTTTTGCTGTAGTTGCAGGGAACTATTCTGCAGTACGTAAAAACTCTGATTGAAGTCATGCCCAAGATCTGCCGCTTACCACGCCACGAGTACGGCTCTCCAGGTAAACTGATTAACAGTTTGTTTACATCATTTTTTTATTTGCAAGTTTTAACAACTTTTAGTAAGTGATGCAACTGGAAGTGACTGTTATATCCCTAAAACAAAACAGATTGTGATAAAAAGTTTGAATTGAAAGCGAATTGGAACTTGCAGGGATCTTCAAGCTGTGGTTTTCAGACTGATCCGTGGACTTAAAAAGTAGCTAAATACTATTTTATTATGCTTCTGCCGTAATAAGTAATAATAACAGTAATAATCTCATAGGCAACTTGTACCTATTTGCTTATTTAAATCCAAATGATGAGTTTTTATTTATTTATTTACGTTATTTGATCTTAGATAGTGTGTTTAACTCTCCTGCATGCTTGCAGTTTTGCCAGAGCTGCATGTGCAGATTACACTGGGTCAGATGGATTATCCCTATGAGGAGGGTTTAGTAATCTGTTAATTACTGATGTTCTGTACCTGGCGTTCTGTACCTGGCTTATGGCTTGTGATCTTATTGTCTGTAACTCATGATCATCCTCTGCTGTGAGAGCTCCCATCAGATGTGGGTCAGAGCGGCCGCTTGAACCTATTGACATCAACCTATTTCGCTGTGGATGCTGTAACACAATAATTAGATGTTAGATGAACTCATTTCTGACTTTTTGATTATTTAGATATTTTTAATCAAAAATGGCAGAGTTTCATTGCTGTATACTTTTTTTATTATTAATCTTGGCCACTTTAGGAATCCTGGAATTCTTCCACCACCAGCTTAAGGATATCATCGAGTATGCTGAGCTAAAGACAGATGTCTTCCAGAGCTTAAGGGAGGTGGGAAACGCCATCCTCTTCTGCCTGCTCATCGAGCAAGCCCTGGTAGGATATCTGTTTTAAAAGTGTTAAAATTCCATGAAGCTCTAAAGTTGTTTCCTCTCTTAATCTGACACTCAGTTCGTTGTGTATCATTCTGTACTTTCCCATCATCCTAAGAGATTAATTAGACTCCTGTGACTGTTTTTATCATTCTTTCTATCATATTTTACCAAACAGAAGTTTATAACATTATTGTGTTAAAGAGGGGTTTCAAGCAAAATCAACTTTTTGGAGGTTTCTACCAATTCGGACATCATAAACACACCTGAAATTGGTTCTTTTCTTTTGCATGGTTTGAATCATTTGAAAAGAAAGAAGAAGAATTATACTTTCTTCATCCCTCAATTGGGAAATTTGTGTGTTGCATTACACTGCAGCCAATGGTGGGAGAAACAAGGGTTTCGGTGTCTTCGCCAAGGACACCTAGACATGAGCTCAGTGGGATTTGATCCCACGAACTTCCGGAGAACTTCCGGTTCAAGGGCGAACGCGCTACCACTGAGCTATTGCCTCGCCCCATTTGCAAGCTCACCCGTCCTACAATTATGTTTGACCAACTGGTTGTTCTTTGCTATTTCTTGTGTTCTCCGTCAGACCTGCATTCTAAAGTAATTAGAAAGGCCTCCAACCGGTCAGGACTTGTTTTTTTCTCACTCGCCCAGGGGGCGGTACTAAGTGGGATGCGGGAGGAGGGGGGAATTTACTGTGTCATAAAATCGAAGTGAAACAGAATAAATGTATCTACAAGCTTTTTTTTTTTAAAGCCCTTTGCATTTATTGAGCTAACAAAATTCTCCATGTTTATCTGTAATTTCTATGAGATAAGAGTTAAATATTACAGAAAGCACAGCACCCCTCTTTAACATGCGCTTGTTGACCTCAAATAAAATGGAAACAACCAGGCTTTTTAACCTTTTTTTCCTGAAACCCAACTCTTATTTTTCATTTCATGCTGGCAACTACCACAGGTGGTAAGGAATTAGGTTTTTTGGTATCAAAATAACACTAGATTATTTTTTTATGTATTTCTTTTCTACCTGTTTCTGCATGCATAGTTTCATTCCCAGACAACCTTGAAAGTAGAAGGATTTAGATTAAATTTAGATTTTTCCACAGATTGTTCACATCTGTGTCTTTCTAGTTGGTTGCTAGTGAAATGTCGTGCATGGCTGCATGTTTAACAGCGATTTACTCTTTTTAGTATTTCTGTCTCACTTCACTGGCATGTTTGTGTATATCAGTGTGTAAAACAGTGTGTAAGACAGTGTGTTTGGATGTGTACTTTGCTTAATTACTGCATGAGATCCTCTCCATTAGTCTAGGTTTTTACGATGCATTGCCAGAAGTAGAAATGGACAATATAGATTATTTACAATAAATTGTTTCAAACATTTCCTGCGCTAAGAATTTGCCATCACACGATTTAAAAAAAACTGCAGTCTACAATTTACGAAAAACTGGCATCAATGGTGGTGAAGCTACACCATGCAGTGAATAGTTTATTCTTAATCCAAGCTCCAGCTCCTATTTGTGGGGATTTTTCGGTTTTGGTGAATTTACTAATAGTCAAAAAGTTTAAACCGAATAACCCACTTTCACATGTAACGTCATTGATGTTTGGCGCAAAAGTCCTGCTGGGAGTAGAATTCAAATGTTGGATTAAGAGATCAAAACTAACATTCTGTAAAGCCCAAATTTATGTTAGGAATGCTTATAAATAACAATAAAGTTAATTGTTTTTGATGAATAAACATACATTTTGAGCTTTACTAGTTAGCAGTAGACACCCACAATGTTCTATAGAACCATGTCACGATCTATTTTTTTAATACCAGGAATAGAACAAAAAATGCTTTTTAAATCTGTTGTATGTTTTATTGTTTATCTGCAGACATTTTTAAGTCCATATCGTTCATCAACACCAACACGTCTCATGGCAACCAATTTTATTTTTATGGTATATGTAGCACAAATGGCAAAAAAAAAAATTAAGAAAAAAGAAGAAAGCGTTTTAGTTGTTTTGAGTTATGGTGCAGCAAATTCTAACCATCGCTCCACATTATCTCTTTGTCCATGTTCTTAAGCTGAATGCAATACAGAGTTTTAGAATTTTTATGACAAAAAAAGGATTCAACAAAGTCCATTTCTCTCCAAGGCTGTCTGCATGCTCTCCTAGTTTAGTGGGTGATAGCGAGGCTTATTAATAGTTTATATACTATTGTTTTTATTGTGTTTGAAACCCAGTCTCAGGAGGAAGTGTGCGACCTTCTCCATGCCGCTCCCTTCCAGAATATTCTTCCCCGAGTTTACATCAAAGGTATTAAACTCCTCAGATTTTGCCAATCTGTAACATGATCATGTTTAACTGTTCCTGTGACTGTCTGTGTTGTGCACAGAGGGGGAGCGTTTGGAGGTGAGGATGAAGAGGCTGGAAGCAAAGTACGCTCCTCTTCACCTTGTGCCTCTGATCGAGAGGTTGGGAACCCCTCAAGTGAGTCGACATATTGTCTGTATCAGTGATGAGCCAATAAATAAAAAAAACTTTATATCTATTTTAGTTGAGGGGTTAATGTTACCTCCTCCTGGTTGCCTGTGGTGAGTCAAACTGCTTCCTTGCGGTTATTGTTCTTAAAACCAACCTACTCTTTGTAATCTTGTACAAAGATTTCTAATGTAAATTTTGTTTGTAAACCTAGGATAAACATTGCTATTTTATAATTACAAGATTAAAAATGTTCCAATAAATCCACTTGGCTGAAGGAAGAAACGTGGCAGAGTATGATTAGTATTCTAAAATATGGAGGAAAAAAAGTTATTTTAGATTTTCAAGCTCTTATACATAAAATATTGAGGCTTACCCCAATGGACAAACCTAGAAATTTCCATCTTTTCAAGACAGGGCTGATTTTTATATTTTTTATAACGTAGATAACTGATATAATGACCTGACTTGCAGTTGAATTCTGGGTAAATTTCTTTTACCAGCCCAACACACTGTTTGCTGTCAAACTGAGTTTGTACCCTTTCTTTGATCCCACGCAAATACATTTTCTTTTCCTCATTTCACCAGCAAATTGCCATTGCACGAGAGGGTGACCTTCTGACCAAAGAGCGACTGTGTTGTGGCCTGTCCATGTTCGAGGTCATCTTAACCCGCATCCGCAGCTTCCTGCAGGACGGGGTGTGGCGTGGGCCTCCCCCCACCAACGGTGTTATGCATGTGGATGAGTGCATGGAGTTCCACCGTCTGTGGAGCGCAATGCAGTTTGTTTACTGCATTCCTGTGGGCACACATGAGTTCACAGCAGAGTAAGTAAAGTTTTCTTTTTGTTGTCAAAGCTGCACACAGCAGAAAGTGACCATCAATGAGCTATACCGGTTGAGACCAAATGAACCTGGCTTCTGGGGCTCCTTCCTGACTATGTATATCGTGAGGAATAATGCTCTTTAAAGTATCCATTATCTGAAATGAATGGATGGCAAGGAAGAGTATTCCAGATAACGGACAACTTGACGAGTTTTATTTTCTTTACATTGTGGTTATTTAAGAAGGATATAAATATTAAAATTAAGATCACTACATTTAGATTATTTGTAGTTTAAATTGTATGTCGTATTTTTTTCTATGAAAAGCAATGACAGACTTTTTTGACAACAAACAGTTGGTTTGTTAAAAGCTTTTGAAAAAAAGTGAAAGTGTGGCTGGTATCACGGTATTGGTATCAGTCTAATACTTTTGGATACTTGTTGATATACTGATATTTTTTTACAATACTACATTGTCTTATAGGAACAATTAAAATTAATGTAGTTTGAAAAAAGCACCAAAGTTCAATCAAGTACAAATACATTATTCAAACATTTTTAATAGTTTTAGAATGCATAATTAACATATTCGGACATTTCTTTGAAATTTTGTTACGTCTTGTTTAAGTTTCACTGACAGCTTAACTTTGTGGGGCGGTTACAACCCGCAGGTCATCTATTTGACACCCCTGCTGTTGGTGTTTACTTTGCTTGCTGTGAGATGTCAATTTAACCTGCTTTTGACAGGAGCTCCCTGTGCAGGGCCGGCATGAAATACGTGAGATATACGTTGGAGCTTTTTGCACCATTTTGGACATGTGGCACAGAAACAGAAAGTGAAGACAACCAAATGTACATTTGTCCATAATGAAAATGTAATGAAATAATGAAAGCTTCGTCTTCTATGAATATGATATTAGATTTATGATAGAACTGTGCCCCCTTCGTGCCTTTTCTAAGTTTTTACTGATTGAACCCTCACAGTGTTTCTAAAGGTGAATTTTAGGGCAATCCTTTCATTTTCTTGACAAATGATTAACAGTTGTCCACCATTAGTGTCAGCTGATCGACCTGTGTAGATTTATTTTGAGCTGTTTTTTTTTTTTTTATTTTGAACATGAAGTATGAAAAATTTTAGGCGAAGTCAGGAAGAGGTTAAATGTGTCTGGTGTCGGTGTGAAGGGAAACAAGGCTTATCTTTCTCAAGACAACACAGAAAAATAAAACTCAAAGATCTTTTTCATATTTCAATGATGCACCGAGGCTGTTTTCGCCTGTCATACTGAAACTCATCGCCTCAGGTCAGCACGCTCCGCTTCACAGGGAGGAAAATAAATAAATAAAAACTGCAGAGTGTGTGTCCGCGTCACATCCCGACAGGGTCTGTAGCATGTTGCACCCTCCTTCTGATGAAACATGACAGGTTACGCTTGTGTCAGCAGAGGTGAACTTCTGTCGCACAATTAATTATGCAGACTCGTTGTATCTCCTATCGACCTGCTCAATTTGTGCTTGGTCTTGCAGGCAGTGCTTCGGGGACGGTCTGAACTGGGCAGGCTGTGCCATCATTGTTCTGCTCGGACAGCAACGTCGCTTTGACCTCTTCGACTTTTGTTACCACCTGCTCAAAGTCCAACGACAGGACGGAAAGGATGAGATCATCAAGAACGTGGTGCGTAATGCGCTATGTGATGCATTCACTTCTCACCATCTTCTTCAGATTTATGATCTAAGTTTTCTGCTTTTCTCACTAGCCCCTGAAGAAGATGGCTGACCGCATCAGGAAGTACCAGATCCTCAACAATGAGATCTTTGCAATCCTCAACAAGTACATGAAAGCAGTGGAAACTGATAGTTCCACCGTGGAGCACGTTCGCTGTTTCCAGCCGCCTATACACCAATCCCTCGCCACCACCTGTTGAAAAAGAGCCTAAACAAAAAGCACACATACAATTAAACACACATACAGTACATATACTCCTCGGAGCTTCATCGCTTCTCTCCATCTGTCTGGTTGATAAGAAATTTAAAATCACCGTGTCGGCTTTAAGATTCCAAACAGTGAATCGCAAACTTTTTTCCTTAAACTGTCTCTGTTTGGATTGAGCAAGGTAAGAAACCAAGTCAGAGGTGAAAATGCATTTTCACACATTAATTCTTTTTTATTTCATTTCATTTGTTGTTACTCTGTGTGTGGCTCTTATTCAGATTCATGCATGCCTTCTCTTATCCCCCTCTCTGGTTAAAAAAAAAAAGATTAAAATTTCTGGCAAAAAAAACAAAGCTAACAAAGTGTCAGCACAGGGCTAAGTAATCCAACACGTAGTCTTTAAATCAAGATGATATTTTAAATAATGCGTCCACTGGGACAGATGTGCCATTATTCTGTGAAAAACTCAACAAAAAAAAGTTTGAAAAAACTTTAAGTCTTCATGGAAAAAAATGTGTTTTTTTTTCATACAGCGGGCTAATTATATAACATATTTTAGCAAATTTATTTTGTTTTCAGACTCGTGGATCATAACTTCATACCAGTTCCACTGTAAACTTTCACTATTTAACAAGGTGAAGTGTCGAGTGCCGTAAATGTTCTTGTTTTTAATGATTAATATTTAAGTTTACACATCCTTGCTATACGTTGCCTCTCTGCTGTTGACTGAAAACCTCAACTCTTTTCCTCCCTGTGTCGTCAGCTGGTGGAGATTTTTATATTCTGTACATGAACACATTGAAAAAGTCACATTCACCTGATGAAAGTGTTTCTTTTTTTTTTAAGTGAAAATACAGAAGAAAAAAAAGTTTAGAAATATACCTCCAGGTTGTATAAAGGTTGTGTTGTATCAGACTGGTGTGAATGGATGAGCAGATCTAAAAAAAAAAAAAAAATCTCACGTAGTATTATAAAAAGGATCAATCATTTTGTTGAATTTAAAGTATTAACTATTACCAATTTTTTTTTTTACATTTTATTTAGACATAGAAACATTTTCAAATGATAAACCTTCTATTCCCTTTTTTCATGTAAAACAAACTAACTTTATTCAAATCTATTCAATATTTCTTTCTGCTCTTTTAAATTAAAATTTAGTTTTTTGTAAATCCTGTCTTTTTATCCTATTTATTCAACTTTGAGTTATCGTTCATTTTAAAGGTCAGTCTAGTAAAAATGAAGAAAACCGAAGTATCATCTTGAAACCTTAGCATGGCAGATGTAATTTATTGTCATCAGTGGCTCCATTTGTGACGAGGCTTTTGTTTATGATATTGTTGTACAAGTGACAATGTTTTGAAGTACAAAAAAACTGGATTAAAGGATGTAAAATGTACAACAATGGTCCTACAGATGATTTAAAATTATGTTGTATTTCCATGAAATAAAAAAAAGTTTAACTGAAGATCATGTCTGGTTTGATTTTTGTGAAGAGTAGTTTGAGATTGAGTAGATGGATGTACAATGTGTTTCCGTTCACCCTTTAGTCTATCAACTACCTACATGATCCCTCACTACATCTATAAGTAGGGTTGTAATGGGTTCAAACCCATCCCTAAATTACAATCGTAAGAAATACTTTATCTGTGACTGAAAGAATGTTTTTGCTTTAAGTTATTTAACCATGTATCCCTTATGTAGCAGGTTGTGACTTATGTGCTTGATGAGCACCAAGAAGCATCCTTATGTACTCTGAATACGACTTCTCGAAAATGATGCGAGACCCTATCCACCTACACCTCTTTGGTCTTCCTCTACGCCTCATCACTGGCAGTTCAAAGCTCAGCATCCTTCTACCAATATATTGCATTTTGAATTGATCATTTCTGCAAACAGATCAGAGAAGGACCACCAGTACTCCTCGGGAGTAAAAATAACTTTTAAAATGTTTTTAAACTAATTGAACACTTGTGTGTTTTCTGTGTTTTAACCATTCCGGTTAAAATCTAACAACTCCTCAGGCTTCTATGAGATAGAGTCTTACTGATAGAGCATGACCTATTTTCCCTTCAATTTGACTATATATTCCATTTTAGTCTTGTCAGGAAACTGGAGTCAATGCAACTATGAGGAGGAAAGATTTGGGGTACCACTAGCAGGTTAATAACTGTAGGTACTATCCCATATCAAAATGTCATCAGCATAAAAGTGAAAGTTTCATATCCTTATGGGTGTGTGCATGGATTCTCAACATCAACTCCTTGGGATGTAACAAAAATCAGCTGGGATAAGCTCTGGCACTCCTTTAGGAGTAAGTTGTTCAGAAGACATAACAACGGTTTGATGCAAGAAGTTTCTTTTTTCTACTTTGATGGGTAACCTCGACCCAAATTGAATTGAAAATACTTTTAAGGAAAATTTGAGTGCTGCAGTGCTACAATCATACAAGCTCATACAACAACATGATTTCTTTTTAACTGTTGTGAGTGAAAATGAAAAGGTTTGAAAGTGAAAGGTTAAATAGTTTGTTGGAGGACGTCAGAAAGAATTTTCTGTACCGTCTCTTTGAGCAGTGGGTTGCAGGAGTCTGTTGCTGAAGCTGCTCTTCAGATGGTCCACAAACCAAAAACCACAACATTAGTTTTTCCGTTTTTGGACAAATTTTACGATGAAATTTAAATGTGAGATTGACCAACCTTAATCATGTAGTAATTTGTGTCTGCTAGCTTTCAATTTTATACAAACATGTTTTGCCTAGGACCTGCTTTAACAGTCTGCTTTAGGTTCAGTTTAAGTTCAATCCTGTCTTTTTAATTGAAGCTAATTCACAACAAAGGTAATCCTTAAGAGCTCTCAGGGTTAAGTAAATACATGAAGCTTAAATCAAGGTAAATACTGAGGAAATAAATCCAGTTTAACAAATGAAATAAGAGGATCCTCTGTCATGGAGGTACAACCTTTCAAATCACAGATTGTCTAAAAAATGACAAATTTAGTAGTTTTTTAATTTATGTGAATGTGATTTCACTCAGTTATAAATGCCTATTTGGAAATACAGTATAAAAATAAAAACATATTTTATATCTGTCTTCTAAATCTAATGTTTATTATCTTTTGCTACATCAAAAATAAAATGAACTGCAGATTGATATTAATATAAATTACTTAAAAATATAACTTTACAGCATTTATTTTGGAAAAAACTGAGTTCATAAAACATACATAGGGTGCGGCGTCAGCAAAAAGTTGGAGGCTGCATCGGTCCGTTGTGGTAAAGATGAGCTGAGCCGAAAAGCAAAGCTCTCGATTTACAAGTCGATCTACGTTCCAACCCTCACCTATGGTCACCAGCTGTGGGTGGTGACCGAAAGAATGAGATCGCGGATACAAGCGGCCGAAATGAGCTTCCTTCGCAGGGTGGCTGCTCACTCAGTGAGCGGGTGAGAAGCTCTGCCATCCGGGAGGAACTCGGTGTCGAGCTGCTCCTCGTCCAGGTCGAGAGGAGCCAGATGGGATGGTTCGGGCATCGGGTCAGGTGTTTCGGGCATGTCCCACCGGGGGAGACCAAGAGACAGACCCCGGACCTGCTGGAGAGACTATGTCTCACAGCTGGCCGGGGAACGACTTTTGATTCTTCCAGGTGAGGTGGAGGATGCAGCCGGGAGAGAGACAAGCCCGGGCTGTTGCCCCCGCGACCCGACCCCGGGTGAGCTGAAGACGACGGAACAGAACATAAAATACATCAATACACAAATCTAAATCAATATGTATACATTTTAATAGTGAATATTATAGAATATTATGCTAGTTTATTTGCTTTATTACTATAATTTTTTTTTTTTTACATTAGCGTCAAAAATAAGCAGTATAAAACACTAAAAATACCAGCAAAAATAAATAAGAAATTCCAATTTATTTAATTTTTATTGTGAACAAAAAGTTTATCTGAAATTATTTTCAAAGTTAAATTATATTTATTTTTTCAAATAAAAACTAGTTTCTGACTACTTCCGCTTTTCTCCATTTTTGAATTACGTCTAAAGTGACGTCAGACGTATTTTTGAATTTCAGCGGTTTTTTTTCTTCTGTTTTGTTTGTCTGCAGGAGCTGCTCTGCAGCCTTTATATTAAAAAAGACCCTCAAAATGTCTTTTTCTAGAGCTCCTCTAAAGCGATTCAATGAAAATCCTGGTAAGTGAGATAAAATAGTGAGAAGTAGCAGCTTGTTGGTAAATCATCCACTTAAGATATTTAAGACTTATTAGCTTAGCTGACATGATTAGCTAACTGCTAATGAAATGTTAGCTTACAGCAAACATATGTTTAATTTAAAATTCATAAGACTAAATTAAAAAAAAAAAGACTGATATTTTTCCCAGCAGCTGATGTCTCTGTTTTTTTCCTCCAAGGTTGTGCTCCTCCACCTGGGAGTTATGATGTGAAAGGTGTGGACCCTAAAGGAGCTGCTTCATTTGAGAAATCAGAGAGATTCAGAGCTGTTAAAACAAGTAGGTCTCAGATATCTAACACATGACATTAACACTGAAAATACTCACCTTTTTCCTGTACAGTCATTCTTAAATTATATTTAACAAACAAAGAAATATACACGACATAGTGTAAACTGTAAATACAGTGAGTACATGAAGCACATCTTCTTTCGGCATTTCCATTCAGGGGTCGCCACAGCAAGTCAGTTTCTTTCATCTAACCCTATCTGCTGCATCTTCTTCAGTCACTCCTACTATCTTTATGTCTTCCTTCACTGTATCCATGAACCTCCTCTTTGGACTTCCTCTAGGCCTCTTTCCTGGTGGTTCCAAACTCAGCATCCTTCTGCTGATGTACTCTCTCTCTCTCCTCTGCACATGTCCAAACCATCTCAGTCTGGCCTCTCGGACTTTATACCCAAAACCTCTAACATGTGCTGTTCCCTTGATCCTTTTCATCGTGGTCACTCCCAGAGAGATCCTCAGCATCTTCATCTCTGCTACCTCCATCTCTGCTTCCTGTCTTTTCCTCAGTGGCACTGTTTCTAGACCAAACAGTATGTCCGGTCTCACCACGGTTTTGTACACTTTCCCTTTCATTTTAGCTGAGACTCTTCTATCACACATCACACCTGATACTTTTCTCCACCCGTTCCAGCCTGCCTGCACACGCTTCTTCACCTCTTTCCCACACTCTCCATTGCTCTGGACTGTTGATCCTATACACTTAAAATCTTTCACCTTCTTTATCTCTTCTCCCTGAAGCACATTCTTTTATATTCTCATTTTGGTGCAAACATGGTGGCCTTTATTAGCTCAGAAATATTATGCTTACTTGAAAAGATCAGTTTGATTTCCATTTTGATACTAAATTCCCTCCTCCTCTCATTCCTGAGTGGAGCCCACCTTATAAGTGCATACTTAACAAAGTTTAAATTTTCATCATAAAGTTAGCATAGCTAGCAAATATTCTTTTATATTCGTATTTTGGTGTCAAACATGGAAGCTTTTGTTAGGTCAGAAATATTCTGGTCCATTGTCTTCTGCTTATCTGGAAGCAAAATGACACAATCCTGGATGACAGGTTTTTTAAAACGTGTGTTTCCTGCAGCTGGAGATCTTCTCCCACCACCGCCGCCACCATCCCCCTCCAGATGTCTCCTGATCTCTCCTGTTCGTAGAGCTATGTCTGTTGATGGTCTTGTAAGTTAATATCCCTCACAAATGTACTTTTCTTTTTAAACCCCCTCCCTGTTACTACACTAATACTCTTTTTACTTGTCATCACCCAGGTTGAAGGCTCAGCAACAAAGAAAGACAAGAATGGCATGACCTTAGAGAAGAAGCAGCAGAAACTTTTGGAAAGAGAGGTATTGATGAAGTATATGTAAAGTTTTTGTCTAGCGTTATGTCAATTTAATATTTGATATTCAATCATGTTTTTTGTTTAATAATAAGCAATGTTATAGCAATCATAAAATGTTGAGCATCAAAAATCTTAAAAATAGGTTCATCTGGTTTTGACCGTCACACTATAAAGCTGTTGATAAAATTGTTACCTTGACATTTTTTAGTCCCAGTTGAAAAATAAGCTCAATATTTTAAGTGTCAACATTATTGGACCACAAAACTGAAACCCTTTTGGGATAATAAAATAAAATCTCCGCTCACAACATGATAGTTTTACATAATTAAAATAAAATATTTCAAATAAGACAAAAATTTGCTAATGAACTGAAGAGTTCTTAAGTTTGAACGACAAAGACATTTTTGGATATTGATACATTGTGAAACCTTGGAGAAGTACATCTTATAAAGTGTGGATTCATGTCTGTATTTGCCATATGTAGTTTTAATCTACCGGTAAATGGCATATAAACCAAATTAAAACAACCCAACAAGTTGTTTTGATTTTTATTCCAGATCCGTTGCCTGGTGCAGCAGCGTGGCGAGCAGGACCGTCGCTTGCTGGTTCTGCAGGAGGAGCGAAAGAAGTTGGAGGCCAAGCTGCTTGCTGCCGTCAGGGAAAAGACGAGTTATTCTGCTAGTGTTACCACGCTCGAAAGGCAGCGAGCAGAGCTTAAGAGAGTGAATGAATTTCTCAAAAACAAGGTGTGTTCTACTTTATTGAAAAGTTCTTTTTTGAGAGAAATGTTCTAAAAGTGTTGCTCTGAATGTGACGCTCTGCGCAGGTGTCGGCTGATGCCACAAAGAAGAGAATAAATTCTCTCACAATGGAGCTGATGGAAGTTAGGAACAATCTGGATTTAAAAAACAAGGTGGGAATCTTCTTTAGAAGTTCAACGAGTTAAACGCTTGGTCTGAAAACACCCTCCTGTTGTGCTTAATCATTTTGTTTGTTTTTGTTTAGGAGTTAAGTGTCTTGCAGATTAACACTGAAGGCCGCGTCAGGTTGTTAGAAACTGACCTACAATCTGCCAACGCTTCGCTTTCAGCCATGCAGGGCAGGAATAAAGACTTGGGTAAGATTAAATCACATGAGATAAATCACATGCACATGACGACAGATGAGTTTTATGATTCATGATAAATCCCATTAATTTTTTTATATCTAAAGAGGATCTGCATCAAGTGACCAAAACCCAAAATGACGAGATGGAGAGTGAAAATACGAGATTACACGGTAGGTTCTGTGAAAATTGAGCACTTCCCCATCCTAAACTGGTTTATTTGTGCAAGGAATTTGACCTGCAAAGCTAAATCAATTTAATACCAGCTGGCCTGCTGGTATTACAACAAATGTAGTCCTACTACTACAAATCCCAGAATCCCTTGCTAGTTGTATTACCAAGTAAATCAACAGTACACACAAACACTTGTTATTCTGTTAATGGCTGTCTTAGTGACCTCATGATCGCTCTGCAATTTTTTTTGTGTTTGCATTGTTTTATAATGTTTAGTGTCCAGCTTTGCTTGTTCAAAGTAAGTTTTTAAGGTTCATATGAACATCAGAAGAACAGTTTTGTAAAAATGTCATTGTTGGTTGAAAGAGTTTTTATTCCCAACATTTTATTTTTCAGCTGTGATTCAGGAGCTGAGGGAAGAGGTTAAAGTTCTGCAGGAATATCTGGATGCAGCCAATGACCAGATACAAGTAAGAGAGAGTCTTAAAGGAACTCATTTGGTCAAAAATATAATTTTTTAAAGCTGATTTGGAATGTTTTTAGGATCTCCGTTTAAAAATTCAGGAGAAGCAGCAGGAGGAAAACTCTCATACCAGCTCTCAAATGGATAAACTCAGGTAAATAGACACTTTGTATCATATTTTTAGTTTCATGTATTGTATTGCTTATTTCTAACTGTTTTTTAGTCAATTGGAGACTGAACTAGAGCAACGTACTGCAGAACTAAACACTACCAAAGATGAGCTGAGACAAAAACAAGAAGAAGCTCAGAATCTTCAAGAAGAACTACAAACATCAAAGAACACTTTACAGCAAATGGAAGAGAAGATGGAGTTCCAAGAGCTGGAGCTACAGTCTGCAGAGAAGATAAAAAGCAATATGGAGGAGCAGATCAAACTGGCAAACCAAGAAGTTCAGGACCACCAGGCAACAGTCCGTCAGCAGGAAACGGAGCTGGTCAGACTACACGAGACGTTCAGGACTACTGAGGAGGCGCTGCAGAAGAGAGTCCACGAAATTGAACAATATACAGCTTCAGAGGAAAAAAGAAGTATGGTCATGGATGGGTTTTTATCAGTTAATAGAAGCTTGGCTTTATGTCAATATTCTGCTTTTCTGCTGTGCTTCAGGAAAGATTCAGGATGAGGAACAAAGGAAAGTAGAAGATCTACAGATGGAGATAAACATGTTACAGCAGAGTAACCAAGAAGAGCAGAACAAACGGATGCAGCTTGAGCAGGAGCATGCTGAGCTGATAGAAGATTTGGGAAAAGAAAAGGTTCAACCTGGACAATTTCTGATGTTTTTTTTTATTTTACACACAATGGCCCGTTATTTATCAAACTATAATGATGAGCATTAGATGAAGACGATTAGATGTTCTTGAATTCATGAAATAGTTAAAAATAATTTTGAATTCTTTCTGTAAAATAAAAGGAACTATAATCCTTTTTAACAGGTAAAACATCAGCAGCATTAGCAGAAAACAATCTACTAAAAAGTTTACTTTAAACTTGAATAATAATTTTTTGTATTGACTATATTTTATTGTATTGACATTTTTAAGCAGTTTATTGTGTTTAGGAACAGGCATGCAGCTGTGCTGCACAGCTGCATTGCTCACAGCAAAAAAACATTTATTGGTGCAACACTGGCACCAATTTCCGTGCTGTTTTGATCTTGGGGAAAATTTGCTCAACCTCTGGATTTGGCGCAGTAACTTGTTCACACTATACCACCATTTTGGTCATATAACACATCACATATACTCTTTAATTTTTCCATACCCAACTTTGATAAAGGTTGAGCTTTGTTCTAATTTTTTTTCTGTTTTTTTTTTTTTTTTTTTATCCGTAGGCTCTCGTGGACTCTCTGACTGTGCTGGTTAACCAAGAACGAGATGAAGCTAAGGAACGCTTCAGACAGCTGAAGGAGGAGATGGAGGAAGTGCTGGGAGAACTGGCTGCCATGGAGGAGCAGGAGCAGAAGCGGCTGGGGGTGACAGAGACTCACCAGGAGGCCGTTCAAAGACTTCAGGAGGAGAATGAAGAGCAGTTGCAGCAGCTAAATGAAACGAAGGCGCTGCTTGAGACGTACGTAGGGGCTCAAACACTTCAAACACAAATTTTAGAATGAAGTCTGACTTGTTCGGGGTGAATCAGTGCGACTGGCTGCATTCAAACACTCAAACTTTCATTTGTTTCCACCATCTGTGTTACTATTTGGATACACAGTCAGTGTTTCCTCTGTGTGTGTATGTACTATGATGGGAAATAATTGCAGCAGCCTGTCTATCACACGCATGACACAGCCACTGGGTCACTCGCTATTTCTGTTTATGACCAATTAGAAGTTTGCAAGTTTGCCCACTTCTTCATGTGCTGTGTAGGAGGGCAGCAGGGCACCCAGTAAGGGACATGTGATCTGCTTTTATTAGACAGGTGAGAGCGACACTGATGGATCAAATTCTGAACACAATGTTGACCATCATGTCACTGTTTTATTTTTTTTATGCTCGCCTTCCAACTCTAGATTTCAGTATGAAACCAAGGGCCTCACATATAAAGCGTGTTTACGCATAAATCCAAGCTTACGCAAATCGAACTATTTACTGGATGAAAATGATGGAGTACATGGACTATTGCGTAACTCTATGGCCAGTCAGGAGTTCCAGGCAGCACCAGATATAAAAGCAACATCACAGAATGACACATTTTTTTACTGGAAGCATGTCTTTTTGGTCAGCTGTAATGCAGCAGAACATCTTATATTTCTTCACTTGAACATTTTTTGCAGTTTTCTGTTTCTTGTGAATCAAAAATCTCAAGGGTGAACCTGATTCAAGTCTGATTTACAGAAAATAATCTAGGTCCTCATTTACTAAGACTCATGCAGATCTTTAACTATACGAGCTTTTTGCTCAATATGGCGATGCTAATGTCAAGCAAACATAGGATTTATCAAAACCACTGTAACTCTCTTTAGGCAACATAAGATTCATAAATCACATCTGTGACAACTGTCAGGCGTAAGCCAAATTAAAATCCATCCCCCTCAGCCATGCCTCTTGAAGTCTATACATGGATCATGTACATTTTGTGATACATATTCAATGATCATGTTCTCTGTTCACTTCAGGTTCTGCCCACAAGACTTGTCTTTTAACTGCACCTTGGAATTTAGCTACAGCAGCTCCCGACTTCCCTTTAGGTCTACAGAATCCGGCAAAGTGTCATAGATTGCCTGATTTGTTGGCATATGCTCAGATTATGGCATACTGCATGCATGCATGATAAATGAGATATATTTGTATGATTATTAGTAACAAAATACTGAGTGAGAGAGCTTGTAAATATCTCAAGCGTGAATGTAGAAAATAGAAAACCACAAACCTAAAACCACTTTAGGTTTGATTTTATAGGGAACGATATTTAACCATGTATGAAACTTCCAAAAAGTTGAGTTTTGCATGAAACATTTTCTTCAAGCACAATTCACATGACAAAGCTAAAAATTTGGAGTTGGGGAAAAATATATTTAGTGATTTTGTTTCTGATCTGATAAAAAAGAGAGAAGTTAGGTTTTATGTGGCCTTTGAACTGAAATCAGTTTGACTCCCCTGTTTTACAGTATGTTGTATGACAAAATCTCATTCACAGAAGTATTTTAGAAGCAAAGTTTCATTCTGAAAAGTTTCTGATCCAAAAAGCTCCCTCATATCTGCAACGTTATAGTTTGTTCTGCTGCTTGTTTGGCAGAAGTCATCCTAATATTTACTGAGCAGCCCCTTTTAACAAATGGCGTGGCTCATCCAGCTGACAAAGTGTGTTTGCTTCTCATTTTCAGTAACAACCTGGATTTGGCAGCTCTGAAAGAAGTGCATCTGTCTGCCGTGCAAGCGCTGCAGGAGGCAAACGGAGATCTGCAGGAGAAGGCGGGAAACGTTGTCACGGAGCTGGAGAGGTGATCACTCAAAAGCTTTGCTTTGAAAACACTGAGACTTGTATCTAAGGATGGTATCATTAAGATTTTATCGATACTACTCTTATAGATATTTTTCTGTCTAAAAACAAGGAGGGAGACAAAAAAACGATGTACAAGAATATTTTTTTAAAATCTTAGATTGATTTGAAACACTGTTAATTTAAAATCTTGTTAGATTTTTTTTTTTTTTTCTTAACTGGGATTCTGCTGCTGTTAGGGTGAAAGGATTTTTCTCAAAGCTCACTGATGATGTTGAAGGGAATAAGAGTGTTTTTAAGACATTATTTTGCTGTCAAAATTTCTTCACAGAAATAAAAGTAGCTCCAATTTAATTTGCACAGTATGGAAATATAATTAGTACAAATATTTTTTATCATTGAGGCACAAAATGAACTTTCAGCCTGTTAATGTTTCTTTTTTTTTTTTTTTTGTAATATTTTCTCCCCCCTTTTCATTAAAGTTTTATATACTTCGATGAACAGCACCTGTTTAACAGTGCTCTACGTTCATGTCGCTAACGTACCTGTTGATACACCATCTCCGCTACATGTCTCTCTTAAGCCAATACTGCAAATTTCTGCTAGAACATGGTGCATTTTAGTAAGCAAAAAACATTATATACTCACTGCTATTCACAGATAAAATCCCAAAGTGCTTTACAAAGATAAGCGTGAAAAATTCAAACATTTAAACATAATAAAATGAATCAAATAAAAGAACAAATGCCATCAGCTGCAAAGGCGGTTCCATGAAGAAAAAAATAAAACAGGGTGTCTGCCTGAGAGTTTTTAATTGGGTTTTTGGGACGGTAAGCAATGTGCAACTAGAGGAGTAAGAGGTCAAGTCAAAATCAATCTGAATTTTGAAACTTTACCATGATCCAGTGGAGGGATGATAAAACTTGAGCAATGTGGGACTTTTGAGCAGGTTTCTGGTGTTATCACCTTCGCAGGCTACGTTTTTATTACAATTGAGACAGCATGCACTGTTTGCATCTACTTTGTAAAAATGCAGTCACACTTGGAACCTTTTTGTTCACGGTCGTTTCCCGCAGAGAAACAGGAAAGCAAGACCAGTGAGTAAATAGCCTGTCTTTTTTAGCCATGGAAAATAAAGCAGTACACACTGTGTTCATGCTGTCTCCATGCCTCTATACTAGTAACAAGAATAGAAGGAGAAATACTTAAGGTTAAAATTTATTGCTTCCATAACACCAGAGTGACTCATATCTGTCTCTTTAGCACCAAAAAAGCTCTGAAAGCCGAAAAAGAAAAACAAAAGGAACTACAGGTAGAGCTGGAGATGCTCGGTCATCAGTTGAAGGAGGCGATGGACAAATTGATCGAAGAGAAAACGAGAGAGGTGGAGGCAGCGAAGAAGTGGAATGATGAGCACGAGGAGAGACTTATGGCTGAAGAACAAGTCTCAGAAAAATCCAGGTATATTCAGAAAGACCAGTTGATACTTTCCTACTTTTATTGAATAATATCTTCTTGTAGGATCATCCAGGAGATGCAGGATTGCATGGCGCAGAGAGATGAGGACATGAAGGCGATGGAAGCGAAGCTCTCTGCTCACATTCAGCAGCTCCAGGCAGAGATCCAGCTACAAACTAATGGACGGGAGCAGAGCATCCAGCTCCAACGTGAGAAGGAGGAGATCCGTCAGCAAAGAGAAGAACTGATCAAACAACTCCAAGAACAAAAAGTCCAAATAGAGGCCGCCCTCCGGGAAGAAAAGGAAGCGGTCGAGGTTGAAAGAAAAACCATCGAGCAGATGAAGTGTGAGATGTCCAGACTGCAGGCGGAGCTGGGGAGGATGGAGGAGGACATGAAGGTTGTTCTGCTGAAAGAGCAGGCCAGGAGCGATCTGCTCGCCGCTCGTCTTGACCAAACCGAACAAGTGAGCGCTCGTCTCCAGGCCCAATTAGAGCTAGCGCAGGAGAGGACGCAGGCTCTGGAGGGCGAGTTAAGGAAGCATCACGAAGACAAGCAGGCTCTCAGGGAGCAAGTGGATGTTCTGGCTCAGGAGAAAGTCATGCTGCAGTGGGAGATGGAGGAGACGCAACAGAGGCTCAAAGACCAATTAGCAGAAGCTCAAGAGCAGAGGTGAGAAGACCGGGATCTGTTCCAACTTAAAAAAAAAACAAAAACTTTTACAACTAACAGATTTTATAAAATTATTTTATGTTTTATTCTCTTTAAGTCCTGAGATTGAGCTCTGGAAGAAGCGATACGAGGATCTGTCTGCTAAAGTCAAGCCTTTCCAGGTTGGTCATTTTTTTCATCTCCCTTAGAAATTCTTTGTGAGCCACAGTGGTCTTTTCTGGTTTCTTACTCATCATTGAAACCAGAAAGTTGAAGTGATTGAAAAATGGATTTAAAAAAAAACTTTATATCCAAACAGTTCTAATTTAAAAAACTAAATTTTTTATTACTCTGCAGGAGCAGCTCGATGCGTTTGCGGCTGAGCGAAACGCTCTGCTGAATGAAAACGGAGTGAACCAGGAGGAGTTAAACAAAGTGGCTGATGCTTACGCTCGCCTGCTCGGTCACCAGAACCAAAAACAGAAGATCAAACATGTGATGAAGCTCAAAGATGAAAACGTCTCCCTGAAACAGGTGAAGCGTCACAGACCGACACCAGATGTCTACTGTATCACTTTTAGGAAAATAGCCGACTTATAATGTTGACTTCAATAAGTTGTCCATAAGCAGTCAGTAAAACAAGCAACTCGAATCTGTACACTCCACTAACATATTTTTTTTTTCTTTCCCCAATTGACTAGCTGGTGCATTTACAGCAACGTTAATACATGTACATTTTCCCTGTCGAACAAAACGATAAATTCTTTTTGCAAAACTCTTCTCTTGAATCAGCCTGCGCTTCACGTACGCATGTTTATGCAAACAGGAGGTGTTGAAGCTGCGCGCCCTGGCGAACCGACAGAAGAGCGACTTGGAGCAGCTAAAGGCGAAGCTCCCTGGCGCTCCTCGCCGCAGGTTCGATCCTAGCAAAGCTTTCCAACATGACAAGGAGAACAGACACTCTGACATGGCCGAGCCCCTCAGAGAAGGTGAGACGTTATAAATAAACATTCAGGTTTGTGTTTGACGGAAAGCTTTTGTATCGTCTCTGACTTCTCATCTGTTTCTTCTGTTTGGTAGGAAACCACATGGAATAGCCGAGCTGGAACAAGTGATGAAGCAGACACGTTCTATCTGCTAGGTTTGGTGTCTACTAGGGACATGGTTATGATTTTGTTTGCATTAAACTTTAAGTTTTTACAAAAGACATGTTTTTTTAGTGTAAAATTAGTTAATGTTTAATATATATGTTCCTTTAATGTTATTCTAATTTTATTTGCATTTCTTTCATGAACAAGACAAATACCTATCTTATGGGAGCTTTCTAAATGGTTCAGTTTCTGTAAATAAAGACATTTTAATACTGATCTCTTACAGGATGAAATGATTTAAGCGTGTTGGTCCGTCACCACTCGGGGGCACTGTTACCCTGCAGCTGCATGCTGCAGTAACTCATGTTCCATCAGCACAAAAAACATAGAAGCACATGTTTGCAGAGGAGCCTGAGGTTACGGGTCAGGAAGCTTTATTTCCTTCACTTGATAAGACATAGCCAGCAAGTCTAGGACCAGAAATTGACTTTAGGACCTTTTTTTTTTTTTTTTTTTACTATCTATGAGTGTTGCTAACTCTGAAGTGGTGAGTCAGTCGCAGTAGCCCTCCAGGTAGTGGATGCTGCATGGTTTATGGCAGCACTGCTCCACGATGCCTCTCTTCACCTTGGGCTCAGACAGAACCTTCCAGAGCCGCTCCTCCTGTCTGGCTTTCTTAGACAGGAACCCTTGGAGGTGGAGAAAGTTCGGTTAGCCTCATGTTAAATCTTCCTGCTTCTACACGAATCACCAAGTACTTCATGAAATCTTATAATCTAGTTAATCTGATTGGTCCAATCCATTTAGGCTTGTTAGCTTCTACTTGCGGAGCTATGATATGATGAAGCTCCAAGTCAGGCGTGACGCAGCTTCCACTCTCATCTTCACTTCAAACCAACAACCTTTGAAGTGGCAGGTCTAACTAAGCCACTTTAGAACGTCTTAAACAATATGAGAGTTTCACAGAATTTGTGAAGAATGAATTTATCACATCCTAGATGTTTTAAAGCAACAAAAAAAGTTGCTTTGAATTTAAAAGCCTGTCAACACAATGCAAAGATTTCAATAAAGCCTTAAACATTTCTCCTCAAGCAAGCAAATGTCATTTTAAGCATTAAGTATGTGCAGAATCTGAGGAAACAGAGCCTCAAAGGGGAGATGATGTCATGCTGTTTGTTTCAGAACTTCTCCCATCAAAGAAAAAAACAAACTTATTTTTACACATACAGTAAAAAAAAAAATCTCTCACCAAGGAGATGCCCCAGATCCCGCTTTCTAGTTCGGCTTGGGCTGAAGTAAAAACCACGCTCTCCACAGATGAAGTAGAGAGCGTCCACCAGGTGGGAGCCACACAGATGCTGGATGGGGGTGGAGGACACCCCTGGAGAGCAAAGCAGCAGCAGGAGAAGCACTGACACTGCCCATGGTGCCCGGGCCATACGGGGGAGGCCGCTTAGACAGAAAAAAAGGAGAAAACACTTAGAAGATGAGTAAGTAAGTGAGTAAGTTCTTATTAGAAATTACGTTCAGGCACAACAAGGTCTCTGAATCACAAAGCAAAACTCTAGATTTACCGGTCAATCTTCGCCCGGACCTGAACG
Organism: Neostethus bicornis; assembly: GCA_902685375.1. Classification (NCBI taxonomy): domain Eukaryota; kingdom Metazoa; phylum Chordata; class Actinopteri; order Atheriniformes; family Phallostethidae; genus Neostethus; species Neostethus bicornis. The sequence goes on from LR738561.1 coordinate 12,944,478, forward strand.
ATGACTTTAAAGAACAAGATCGCAAATAAAAGCGGACAAAATTAACTTCCTCCGCAAGGTGGCTGGGCTCTTCTTCTTAGAGAGGAGATAGATGGGGTGGTTCAGGGACCTCATAATTATGCCTCCTGACGCCTCTTTGGTCAGCTGTTCTAGGTACGTTCCACCGTGAGGAGACCCAGAGGCAGAATCAGGACCTCCTGGATGGACTATGTATCACAGCTGCTCTGAGAAGGCCTTAAGATCCTCCAGAATGAGGAGGATGTGGGCAAGGAACGTCTGGGTCTTCTGCCGGGGTAGTTGTTCCTATGACCCAACCCCAGATAATCAGCAAGAAGTTGGTAAGGTAGATAAATACTTCTTCCAAACCCAAGTAAAATGGTATAGAAGACATAGGGTAGCTCAGCAATGCCCACTAAAGTAAATCTGGGCTTTGAAGTGCGCAGATGGCTGAATAATTCATTCTTTCATCGGAAATCAAAGGGCAGGATGAAAAGCTGCGCTAAAGCGAGGTCTGCAGAAGAGTCATTGTTTGACATTTGTCTCTAAACTTTACAAATTAGTGCAGGCTTAAAAAGACAAAGTTAAGATTAAGAGAGATTAGAAATTCAAAAATGACATTTAAATGACCGCAGTGCCATCTTTAGTTTTTTTTTTTGCGAGGGAGAAGATGCCGTCAGATCATTTGTGAAGGAACTGGAAAGTTCAAAGTTAACGTGGACCTCTAGATGTTTAATGTTTACGATGCTGTTTGAAATCATCAAAAAGCTCAAAGAATCAGATTCTGTTTTTTTTTTTCTTTTAATCCTTTGTAGAATTTTTTTAAAGGAAAAAACAAACACTACTTTTTAAAACTCCAAAACTAGATTTTTCCACAGTTTTCATCAGTTAAATCTCACATGCGTCGGATATTTTCACAGATTAAAAGAAAAAGCTACTTTGCAGGCTTTTAGGAACTATATAAACCTTTTTGTGAACATCTTGTTGTAAAGTGCTGATTATTAGATGGAAAATAAATCAGTTTAACTGGAGATTTAACAATGCACATGTGCCAGGGTTTGCTGGAAGGAGGCTGACGTTCTTCCAGTCCTTTTGGTTCTGGGCCAAACTCTTTGGCACAGAAGATTAAATTGCAACTCAAGCTACTTTTTATATATTTTTTTTCCTTCCCAGTTATGGCAAAGATAAATTTTAACATCTGAAAACTCTAGGGAATACAAAGAAGTCTCTCTTACCTGCGTTTGGAAGTCTCAGCACAGCAGAGCAGCTGGTTGGCTGTAAGATGCAGAGAACATCTCTACTTGGCCACCTTTTTAACTCCTCCACCTCCACCTGTCCTTTGTCAGAGACAACAAAAAGCCTAAGGTCTCTTCATTAACACTCTGACCCTTAGTTAATCATGCCTGATCTGCTCTGGACCAGCCCTACCAGCAGTAACAGCAGTGGGAATGTAGACAACCTGGAGTGATACCCACCTTGCCCCCTGCTGTGCTGTGGCCTAACTGGCACTGCTCTCAGGCTTACAGACACCATATGTCACGGTCTAGATTAGGAGATTGAAGCTTATTACTGACCACTACCGGCGTGTAGCAGTATAGCTTTCTAACGCTGAGGAGCTGAGGTGATTTGTCTTCTCTGTTTTGGGCTATTAAAGCAGTGATGCATTAATTATCGACCACAAGCAGTTCAAGATTCAAAGATTTATTGTTTTATGTACCTGTTTCCCTGTATAATGAAACTCTTACTTTGCGATCCACTTTAAATGTCAAAAATAGCAAAATTAGGTACAAGATTGATATAAAAAGACCACTATTAAGAGTCACAGGTGCACGTGACTGGAGCACAAGTTTGCAAGCATTGTCACAATGTATGCTATGCATTAAATACGTGCTCTTGCGTAAGAGGGCATGAGATTTTTTTGGCGATATGCCGAATTTCATTCTCTCCACAACCAAAACAGACATTGCAATGTCTTCTTATCCATTTGTCCAAGTGGGATTGTCTCTGGTGTGGACTCTTGAGTGCTTAAGGTTACTGAGCCCTTTCACTTCCAAGTCCTACATAGGTCTTCTCATGTCTGATATCATCCTCTTGGTCTTGTCAGTGGCAAGAGTGAGATTTCTGGCCCCTTTGTCTTTACCACTAGTCTGACCAGTCACAGCGGTATTATCAATAAATTTTAGGATGGGTGATACAACGTACTACTGAGTCGTTGTGTCACCCATCCATTCTTCTTAAGTTAGGGGACAATGATAGTGGTCAATAATGAGGGAGACGGTGGCTCGGTGGTTGGAGCGTTCGCCCGCGGACCAGAAGTTCGCGGGTTTGCATCCCACTGAGTGCACGTCTGGGGTCCTTGGAGAAGACACCTAACCCTCGTTTCTCCCACCATTGGCGCCATCGTGGCAGCCTGCTGCGATGTAGGAGTGCAGCACACAAATTTCCCCGGTGAGGGATGAAAAGAGTAAAAAGTTTAAAAAAAAAAATTGTAACGGATGGGCTGCATTGGAAAAGGAGCAGGTTAAAGATCAGGGTGGAGATGTTAGCCACTTCTGTAACACAAGCAACTGAGGGCCCGCCCAGGAAAGTTGTCAACTCCTGCCAGATGAACATTGTTCAGATCAGATCTATTTGTAGAGAAAACGAATAACTTTGCTCATTTCTCATTTTCAACAGCTGCTCTTCATCACATCTCTCTGTGGGTGGGCCAGATTCAGATGAAAGTTGACACACTGTGTAATTTTCTATCAAATGATAAGTCAATTGTCAGGCCCTCCGCTTTCCACCATCACCAGTCTGCCTTTGACGTTTAATTGAGCATTGATGACGCCTAACTGATCTAATAGTTTGGTCTCAGTGGACGGCACAGAAACACAGCAACTCGGGCAGAACGATGTAAAAGTCATTTCCTCAGATGAGTTTTACATTAAAGTAAATTACAGCTCTGAGTTTTCATCTGATGTGCCTCATTGTTGCTCTTAAAAATAAAAATATCTGGGTCTGGGAATGACTTTGGAGCTGAAAATGAGATCCAACAATTCAGTGCATCGTTGTTAGTCAATCTGCATGGATTTATTAAATACACCATCTAGGAGATGGAATCATTTTTAGATACGGCTGCTATCCTGGGCCTTCTGCACCAGATTAAACTGCAGCTTTGGATTTTATGATGAAAATAAGAAGATGTGGGTCAGGGACAGGGTCCTGCCCCAAGTGGAGGAGTTTAAGTATCTCGGGGTCTTGTTCACGAGTGGGGGAAGGATGGAGCGGGGAGATCAACAGGCGGATCAGTGCGGCATCAGCACTAACTAGGACATCACATCGGTCCGTCGTGGTAAAGAGAGAGCTGAGGGGAAAAGCAAAGCTCTCGATTTACAAGTCGATCTACGTTCCATCCCTCACCAATGGTCACCAGCTGTGGGTGGTGACCGAAAGTATGAGATTGTGGGTACGAGCGGCCGAAATGAGGTTCCTCCGCAGGGTGGCTGGGCTCTCACTCAGAGATCGGGTGAGGAGCTCTGCCATCCGAGAGGAGCTCGGTGTCAAGCCGCTCCTCCTCCAGGTCGAGAGGAGCCAGATGGGGTGGTTAGGGCATCTGGTCAGGATGCCCCCCGAGCGCCTCGCGGGCGGGTGTTTCGAGCACGTCTAACCGGTAAGAGATCAAGGGGCAGACCCCAGACCTGCTGGAGGGACTATGTCTCACAGCTGGCCGGGGAACGACTTGGGATCCTTCCGGGTGAGCTGGAGGATGCAGCCGGGGTGAGAGAGGCCTGGGTTACCCGTTTGAGGCTGTTACCCCCGCGACCCGACTCCGGAACAAGCGAAAGATGACGGAACAAGAAGATGTTTTTTACTTTGTTGCTCTGAGAGAAACAACCTGCTTACAAGACGTCTGAAAAGAGCTACTTAATTTAGTAAAGACCACTGCTTCTCCACATTGAGAGGATCTACTAGGGGAGTTTCAGACACTGGGCAGCTCCTACCTTTAGAAGGAGACCCCTCCGAAAACAATGGGAAGTTGTTTTAAAACCTGTGCATTTTTTCAAAGCTAGGGGTCTTAATCTAATATTTTATGCCAGTCACCTTGAATCATTTCTTCAAATCAATTTGAAAAATATGCAAAAAGAGGATGTTTAACATGTTAAAAATAAAGAGCATGAAAAAATGAATCAAAGTATTCTCATTGCTTTGAAAAATTCCGATGATACCCTCAGACATCATGGTCAACCAGATGAATTGTTCATTGCTGTAAACTCCTGTTCGTCTTTATGTCCTTATCATCAGAATGGGGTTCGCTCATGTCAACATGTGTTCTAAAGAGATTGTCTTTTTTTATTTGGATTATTCATCATTGTATAAGAGCTCCACCTTGACTTACCCGTGTGACTAACTGCGTGAGACCAGACTTATGGAGATAAATGTTGTAATTAGTGACTTATTATCTCGCATGGTGTTTAGGACAGAAAGGCCAGCAGCAAAGACAGGACTGGAATGGGATGCTTTTTCTTCCGTGGACTTTGATTTGTGAATCAGAAGTTGTAGGTAAGGCTCTGGTTACCACAGTGGCCTCACAGCAAGAAGGTTGGGGGGGTCGAGCCCTGGGTAGGGACGAGGCTTGAAACACTGGCTTTTCTGTGTGGAGTTTGGATGTTCTCCCTGTGATTGCGTGAGTTTTTGCCGGGTGCTCCAGTTTCCTCTCTTCAAAAACATGCGTGTTAGGTTGATTGAAAATAATCATTTGTACTAGGTTGATTGGCCACCATAAAATTGCCGAAGGAATGAGTGTGTGTATGTGGATGGTTGTGTGTGTGGCCCCATGACAGACTGGCGACCTGTTCGGGGTGTCCCTACCACTCGCCTTGAATCAGCCAGGATAGATTCCGGCACCCCCTGCAATCCCGCTAGGGATGGACGGTTCAAAAGATAAATGAAGTTGTAGGTACCCCTTGAATCATGAGCTCCTGTTAGGCATCTCAGGAGCTTTCATGAAGGTATTGGGTTTTTCTTAAATTTGTCTTTCTCACCAAAATACCATTAGTAACCTCGTCAAAGTGATCTGCAAACAATAAATTGTACCAACTTATTATACATGATAGTGTTTTGATAGCGACCTTTGCGACCAGATGATCCAATGCTTGGATTTAAATGTTTTTTGTTTTTTTTATTATAAGGATTTATACAACCTAATGTAAGTTTTTTCTTTGCAGTATTGATGGTTTTGGTTGAATAAAATGTTCTTTTTCATTTTGAAAAAGTTTAGTCACAAATAATGAGCCTCTACCTAATTTATGTTGAATAGAGAGAAACAGTCCACCCTTGACATATTTTTAAGAAGTCACGCTTTATTTTTACTTCAAACAAACCACAATGTACTAATTATTCAGAATCAAAATTGTTATTTTTGGATAGTTTAAAATTAAGCAAGAGTTACTTCTAGATTTGGATGAATGTTATGGGAACCCCCCCAAAAATTCTTAATTTGCTTCACTTATACAATATGTTAGTCAGTCACCTTCGTAACCGTCTATCCCTCACGGGACTACAGGGGATACCGGAGCCCATCCCAGCTGGTTTGAGGCAAGGGGCAGGGTACACCCTGAACAGGTCGCCAGTCTGCTACACACATACAACCATACACTCATTCCTAGGGGCAATTATGTTGTGGCCAATTAACCTAGCATACATGTTTTTGGAGGGTGGGAGGAAACAAGAGTACCTGGAGAAAACCCACGCAGACATGGGGAGAACATGCAAACTCCACACAGACAGGCCAGTGTTCTAAGCCTCGTACCCACCTGGGACTCAAACCTGCGGATCCTTGATGTGAGGCCACTGTGCCGCCCACTTATACAATATGGTTATATTTGTAGATCAGATTCAGTGGTAGTCAGTAAGCATGTAGCCATTTTATTTTTCGGAGGGGAGAGTCATTTGAGAAGAATGTGTTCTTTGGTTGCTGTGGTTACAGTTAAATGTCCCAAGGGGGAACTTTTTTTTGCCAGACAGCAATGCTTGTAAATAAATAACCTGATAAAATTTCATGTCAGGTAAATTTTACTCTAAAATCTCCTTTAAAAAAAAAAAAAAAAAAGCAAGAAAGATCTACCAAAACATTCCCTTGGATCTACTGGTCTATTGTGGATCTCTGTAACAAGTAACCTTGATTCACTTCCTTATATCTTGTTGTTTATTCACCCTTATACAAAAAAGTAACTTCATAATGTTCTGTATTAGTTTAAATTACTAAAAAAAAAAGAAAAAGTAAGAAGAAGAAAAAAAAAGAAGAAGCCAAACAAACATTTCCAATCAGACGCTCTTTTCCTTCTTTTTTGTTTAAACTACCAAAAACTAATTAAAATCCAACTGTTTGTTTTTTCTGTGAGAGTAAATGATTGTTTTATAATCAGTAAATTGTGAAGATTCTAAAGTTTTCAGCCTTTTTAGGATTTTACCACTTTGATTCAAACAAACTGGGTCTGAGATGATAATGAGCCATGCTCTCGGTTCTAAGGTGATTCCACTGAAGACGGTATTTGAAGCAGTTTCCTACAGAGAAGATACTCCTGCTAAATGACAGTGGGAAATAGACAGGTCTTTCAAATCTAGCTAATGACAGAGGAGCCTTTGAGGAATGATAAAAGAAAGGAGTGGGAAGGAAGCTATCCGACACCTCGACACCGTGAATTCACAAGGTGTTAAATGTAGAACCAGGAAAGGTCCAACTATGCCGTGCTTTGAAACCCATTCCTCTGGGGAAGCGGCTAAAGCTGTGAACAACAGGCACATCCTTTCCGCCCCGGTCACACGGCTGCTTCAAACACGCACATCAAATAGCAGCAAACTGGTAGCAACCCCGAACACGCGGAGACAGACAGAAGTTGGGTGGAAAGTCGGATGGGTCCCTGAGGTGAGGGGTTGTGTAACTCTTCTTCTCTTCTATCGCATTCGAAGAGATAAAAGCGAGTGAGGAGTTCAGCCCAGTGAGATGTTGCTAATCTGCTCTGATAGTGAGTCTTTTTAAACCCGTAATTATCCCAGACTTTCCTGGAGATGGAAGAGACTTTAGAACATCAAAAACCGATCATTGACGGACACGGCAGACAACAGGAAAAGCTCGGATCATTATGTTTTTTATTTGAAAGAAGGCAGAAGTAATGAGACTGATTTCCATGAATCAACTGTGAGACGTGAGCATGTAAGAAGAAGAAGCTCGGTGTAGATTTTTATTAGCCTGGATGGAGCGAAACATCAAAGAAATGTCTGGAAAAGTTAACAAGAGAATTACTTTATGAGTTTTTTGCAAAGTCAAACAGTTTGAAGTCTCCCAGGTCAGTTGGAACTGTCACATACAAACATGGTGTCACGCATGTGTGACCATAAACATAAAGACAGACTGGACCTGTCGTCCTGCTCTGGACACTGCCCTCGGTGTGTGTCACGGCCTGCCGGCTCACAGCCATGACAGGATGTCTTAGAGTTCCAGAAATGTTTTGTATGTGAGTGTGTGTGTGCGAGGCAGAGTGAGAGGAAGATGGCTGCCCCCATGTCAGTGGTCCCCTGTCGCTGAGGTGACAGTCACTAATGCAGTACTAACCTCTGTCATGACCTACTTTGCTATGCTACCTCGTTTTTTGACCCTACGGGACACACACCCAGACGTCAGCGCACACACATCAATAATGAATAAAAGCAGAGACGTTATATTTTTAAACTGTTCTTTAAGGTTCGCCCACATAAATTTAAGCAGATTAAAGTTAGACTGTGTGGCAACAGAACAGTTTGACAGCTAAAGAAAATGGTTGCTTGTTACAAATCTGACACGTTCCCAAGAGAGACAAGAGGCAGGACAGAATGACGGCCAGTTTGATTTTCAGCCCAGAAAATAGATTTCCATTTCAACCCTCATGTGAGCAGCCTTTTCAAGTTGAGCTGAGCCCAAGACAAGAGAATTTCATTTGGAAGTAGCATTTTGCTACTTGTTAGCCTGATGGATTGATGTGAGACCCTGTTGCTTCCCCTCTGTAGACAGTCTTTCCCCAGATATCTGGATAGGAAATGGGTGCGAAGACTTTCTGAAACGGTAACCCAACAATGCGCCAATGAGAGGTTTGAAAAAAAATCATCTGGAAATGTGCTTTATCTCTTGTTTCCCACCAGAACAGGCAGAAAACTTTACCAGTAAAGAGAATGAAGGCAATCTGTATCTTGTTGAAGAGAGCATTCAGAATCCCTTTAAGGAGGAAGTTTTTCTTCATGCAATGTCTTCTTTATGCTCTATTTTCTCAGAAGAGTGTACTGTATATTACTCCCAGTATTGCTTTTAACTACCCACCTTCCTACATACAGTCACAAAAGTAATCTTATTCCTTATGTTTTAACAGATATTTATATATTTATTTATATGAGGCAACATTCTCAAATGACATGGTGACACATTGTGGCAGTCTGCGCAAACCGGTCTGTGTTAAAAAAAAAACAACCTCAAAACAACTAAGACGGCAATAACATTACTGGGTTAATGTGTACGAGCAAAACATGGACACAGTGTTAGTTCTTACTACTTCCACCTCCGGAAGCTAAAATAATTCCTGCTGTCAACTTTAATTGTTTAAATTGATTAGTAATTTCAGCCCTAAAAGTAACTCAATGTTAAATTGTTATGGTGAGGTGTGGTAGAACCCAAGCGTGGAACACAAGATGACGAGAAAAATTGTAAAATTTATTTATAATTAGGTAAAAACTGATTCTTCGAAGCAGGCGGGTTGTCCGAGGCAGGCAAGCGGTCCAAGGCAGGCGGGTTATCCAAGGCAGGCGGGTCTCTTGAACAAAGGAAACAAAATACAAGACCACTGGCATGAAAATCGGCTGACAAAGATCCACTAACGGCCCGTTGTTGTCACTGCATGGAACTCAACAATCTGCCACTGGCTGGGGTTGGAGGACGGCTTATATAGCTTGTTGATTGCTGATCATCTGTAGGTGCTGAGCAGGTTGCCACGGAAACAGACACCCTCTTAGAAGCAGGAGCAGGGTTCACAACATGAATCTTGACAAAATTAACAGGTCATAGTTACTTTTGTTACATTTTATTTTCTCTGTATACTGTCACTGGTTTTTTCCTGGTGGCCACATGGGATCTTCACACAGGGTACTTTTTGCCATCGGGTCGTGTGTTTGACAACCGAAAGCCAAACCGTTCTCACGTTCCACTTTTTATTTCCATTCACCTGCTCTGTTCATGACAACTCTCCACTGTGGTTCTTTATCCTCCCATCATACTAAGCTGTCAGCTCCATAGTAATAACTCTGCACCATGGTGGAAAGCGAGGTCCAACCCAGGTCCCCACAGACCTACACTGGACCTCCCTCAACCCAACAGAAAGCAGTCCCAACCCTCAAAGTCCCAATCCTCTGGCCTGCTGGTTGAATTCTAAATCTACTCGCTTCTCTGCTCCATAAAGTTTTTTAAATGAAAGGATCATTAAAAATTTACTTTCAACTTATTACTGAGTGGAATAGAGAGACTCCAGAAAGAAATTTGGTATTCAATCTGTGCTTTTGTGTTAAAAATAAACAGCTTTTGGAATTCTGAATGTTGCATCAGTTCTCATACAACAACGCAACGGCCATGGAGTCGGGAGGCTAGTTATTTACTGGAGTTTCAAAGCTAAATGAATTTCAGTAAATAAAGATTCAAACTAAAAACTTTGTTTCTATTAGTGGTGGTTGGAAGTGAGAGGAAAGGACTGGATAATTGTCAGGAGAGTAGTCTGTTCCCCCTCTTTGTCCTGTTTCCCCCCTCCTTCTTGTCTGTTTGTGTGCAACTAGTCACACCTGAAACTAATCTACTCATCTGCTGGAGCATAAATGAAACAGTTTTTGACACACTCTTCGCCAGATCGTTTTTTTAATCATGCTTGACCTGTTATCCAGTTTTTGGCTTCCCGCTCGCCTCGTGGGTGGTTCTCCTGCCTATACTGTATACCGCCTTTTGGATGTGCATCGGCGCGGTAGGAGGCTTCAGTACTTGGTTGATTGCGAGGGGTATGGTCCTGAAGAACCGTCGTGGGTCCCACGTTCTTGCATTTTGGATGCTTCCCTGGTGAGGGACTTTCACCAGTCTCATCCTGGGCGGCCTGGCAGGCGCCGTCCTGGAGGGTGTCGGGTGGCGCCCGTTACGAGATGGGGGGTGCTGTCAGGAGAGTAGTCTGTTCCCCCTCTGTGTCCTGTTTCCCCCCTCCCTCTTGTCTGTGTGTGTGCAACAAGTCACACTTGAAACTCATCTACTCATCTGCTGGAGCATAAATGGAACAGTTTTTCACACACTCTTTGCCAGATCATTTGTTATCATGCTTGACCTGTTATCCAGTTTTCAACTCCAGCTCCTACATCAGAACCTGCCTAGTTTATTTGTTTTTGTCTTCTTTATTTGGACTTTTTATCAATCTAATAAATCTGCTTGTGATTTTCCATCTGAACCTGTCTGTTGTGTCAAGGGTATAATTTTGGCCTCAGCTCCACATCATGACACTATTTAAGCTATTTCTTTAAATCCTTTTAAAATATCCCATGGCTTGGTTGCAAATGTTCTGCTATGATGGACTCGGGCACCCGCTGCAACTCTGAAAGGGATAGACGGTTAAGAAGGTGACTGACTGACTGATGATTTTCCGTGAGCAATGACTCAAATTTAAAAGCACACGAAGACACAAACTGGCAAAGAGGATGCTCTACAAAATCTCTAGAACTAGTAAACACAACTTTTTTGGTATGCAATTGAATTTAATGGCCACCTATCAACAAAAATGTGTTTTTAAGACATTCCCAGTGTGTTGGATTTGAAAGATGCTGAAAGTAAACTTTGAGTGCAAGTATTTACTTTAGTTTTTATTTTTCTTCACAAAATAACCAGTAAAGTGTAGTTTGGGATAGATATGTTGAATCTCAAGCATAGCAGCATAGCTGTACCACAACACTTGTTTATTATTGTTGGTGTGTTGGTCTCTGCATTTTTGTACAAATCGATATGGCTGGTATCACCCCCCTGAGTCTGTCTCCCACTGCTCTCAGAGATAAAGTCGAGAGAGCAACCCCACAGCCAGACATATGAGTGGGATTAACAACAGGCACTTATTCTAGGAGAAGAAAAGAGGTAAAATAGCAAAAGATATAAGGATTCCAAGACTTTTCATTATTTTGTGGGGAATGTGTACAGCAGGTACTGTCAAGGAAAAGGTCAAAATCAATCCATCCAATGCTCTCTATCAACCTGCCTCAAATTGCATATTGACTCCAAACTGCTGGATTAGATGCATGTTGACAACTCTAAAGCTGGACTGTGTTGATGCTTCTAAACCAGATTTTTTTTTCACTCTTCCCTTTTCGGTCTTTTCCACATATAATGTGCCTGAATTTAAATGTGAGCAAGCTTCTGGCAGTTGTGATGCTTCCTTGTTTGTTCATAACTACATACATATCAAATGCTTGGAAGATGACAGAAACTATGAGAAAGAGGTGTATTTTGATGATTGGCTGCAAAAAATATGGCTCCACATCACTCAGTTGGGCACACGTATCGTATATTGAACAGGAAATACCCGCTCTGATATGTTGATGAGAACCTTTTATGTTGTGTTCTCAAGTGTAAAAGAAAGCGCAAGTGTTCACAGACGTGCTTTACTCTTTTCTATAGGATACATCATTCCGAGTCCTTTCATTACAGAGTTCTCCTTTGAGGAATGATGGACGTGTAGAAACTTAACATTTCATTGTGGTTTTGCTGCAGATAAAGATTGAATCATCTACGTACTTTTTAAATCCCCATTCAATGTTTTTAGCAGGACTGATAGATTTTGTCGCGGCACTCGGGGAGCAGCGTGCCCCCGCTTGTTTGCTAATATCTGAAATGAATTCCTCCACCCATCCCAGCTGTGCCTGTAACAATCCAAGGGCAGTGTTTGATTCTCAATTTGAGAATTTACTGAAAGGCCTTCGTATCACCACTCGTAATGGTGTTTTCGTTAGGCATAATTCCATTTATCATTACTGCGTCCTCCAACAAACTGATTTGCTTTTCCCCCAAAAGCAAATTAAATGTGACGCCCAATGAGAAGGCTTGTTAGCCATTAATGATAGCAGATTTATTCCGTAAAAGAAAAGAAAGGAGGAGGATACTTCTTTGAAGAGAGAGCAGAGGTCTTCTTCTGAGTTACCACATAGAAGAATTAAGAAGAACAGAAGACGAGGTGGGAAAGGAGAAAGGTGAAAATAGAAGGCTCTGAGGTTTTTGTTGAAACTGTACGAGAATGCTTAATTTCTCTTCCAGGCAAGACTTGCTCCATAATTCAACAGCGTCTGAACCCCAAGCTTCTCATTCTTCCACCACATCCACTGTGCACACAAGCGCAATCATTTTGGACACTGTGAGCTTGGCCTTTGCCCCTGCTTGGAAGTTTGCTGCCTGGAGATCTGGATCGTCCTGAATTCAGTGTCACGGTCTTCATTGGATGTGCAAACAGAACCAAACTTAGACATGGCTAATGGAGTTGGTCAGGTATATCTTTGGATGAGGTTAAAAGGGCTTTCTTTTCAACTCAGTATTATGTTTGATGGGTGTCTGGTGGATGACTTGGGAGTTCATGATTTTGTTGAAGTAAAACTTTTTCTACTTCACAACCCAAAAGAAAAGTGATCCCACTGCTTCTTTTGTTACCCATTTGAAAACAGGAAAAGAGACAACCATATCCTAGCGGAGCTTTTGACCTTTATAAGCTTTATAAAAGTGTTTTTTCCTCAAACTTGATTCTTTGTCTCGCATGTACCCATGGTGATCGGCATAGCAGTGGCTTCACAGAGCTGAAAAAGGTCTGTGTGCTCTTTCATGTTGATTGGTTAAGAACAATCCTTTGGTTTCAACAAATCTTTCTTGGGATAAAATTTGAGGAGTGTCATAAAATTTTAAAAATGTTTGAAGAAGTCGGGATAAAATGAAGCAGCAGAATGTGCAGAAAGCAAGACTAAAATCAGACTTTGTTTTCACAAATTAACTTTCAAATGTGCAGTCTCACTATTCCACATTCACATAACTTTCTGGTCTTTCTCACTCTCTTCTTTGTTTTTTTTTTTTTTTGTGGAAATTTTTTTGTGGTTCTGTTGGCATCATCGGACCGTGATCTCCAGCTCTCACTGGATCAATTTGCAGCCAAGTCTAAAGCAGCCAGGATGGGAATTAGCATCCCTAAATCCGAGACCATGGTCCTCGCCGGGAAAAGGGTGGAATGCCCACTGCGGGTCAAGGACAGGGTCCTGCCCCAAGTGGAGGAGTTTAAGTATCTCGGGGTCTTGTTCACAAGTGGGGGAAGGATGGAGCGGGAGATCGACAGGCGGATCAGTGCGGCATCAGCAATAACTAGGACGCTGCATCGGTCCGTCGTGGTAAAGAAAGAGCTGAGCTGAAAAGCAAAGCTCTCGATTTACAAGTCGATCTACGTTCCATCCCTCACCTATGGTCACCAGCTGTGGGCGGTGACCGAAAGAATTGGATCGTGGATACGAGCGGCCGAAATGAGGTTCCTCCGCAGGGCGGCTGGGCTCTCACTCAGCGATCGGATGAGGAGCTCTGCCATCCAGGAGGAGCTCGGTGTTGAGCCGCTCCTCCTCCAGTTTGAGAGGAGCCAGATGGGGTGGTTTGGACATCTGGTCAGGATGCCCCCGAGCGCCTCGCGGGTGAGGTGTTTCAGGCACGTCCCACTGGGAGGAGACCAAGGGGCAGACCCCGGACTCACTGGAGAGACTGCGTCTCACAGCTGGCTGGAGAATGACTTGGGATCCTTCTGGGTGAGCTGGAGGATGCAGCCGGGGTGAGAGAGGCCTGGGTTTCCCGTTTGAGGCTGTTGCCCCCGCGACCCAGCCACGGATGAGCGGAAAATGACACAACGGAATCGAAATAACACAAGTGAGATTCCTGACAATATGTTTTCAATCTGTGGGCCGTAACCTTTGGGTTTCAAAGTACGTTATTCTACTTCATTCGAATTTGTTTTCTAAATCACAGCCCTGTATCACAACACGGTTAACTCATAGCGTTTCACACAGAATTGATCAAGCATTGACACAATGGTTTTCATTTATCAAAGTGGGCACAAAATGGTATAAATTTCAGCATAGATAGAGAATACGCCAGAGGGTGCGTGGTATTTATGAGGAGGAATACTTGTCCGCTTTAGGTGTGTGCAAGGCGGGCTCTTCATAAATGCGACATCTGAAAACAAGCATGAACATGCCTATTTTTATTCAGATCCAAGCTTAGTCATATCCTTATTTTATGTATTTATTTTGGGCCAGATTTCCACAATATTTGCACAACTTTTTGATCGGGCGCAGCAGATTGTGTACACCATACACTCGTGTCGTTTTGATGAATTTAGATGAGCTCATCGTTTTCAGGCCACGCCACCCACACACCCAATGTCTGTCTCTTATACTTCGGTATGAGTAAATTAGACTTCCATTGCACAACAAGTTGCAGCTAAACTAATCAGAACTAAGATCATGTTGGTCTTGTTACTTAGGTTGTCGGACTTGTTGATATGCCGTGGCTTGCATTTTCTAAGACATAACTTCCATTCCGTCCGTTCCATCATCTTCCGCTTTTTCCGGGGTCGGGTCGTGGGGGCAACAGCCTCAAACGGGCAGCCCAGGCCTCTCTCACCCCGGCTGCATCCTCCAGCTCACCTGGAAGGATCCCAAGTCGTTCCCCGGCCAGCTGTAAGACATAGTCTCTCCAGCGGGTCCAGGGTCTGCCCCTTGGTCTCCTCCCGGAGGGACATGCCCGAAACACCTCGCCCGCGAGACGCTCGGCGGGCATCCTGACCAGATGCCCGAACCACCCCATCTGGCTCCTCTCGACCTGGAGGCGGAGCGGCTCGACACCGAGCTCCTCCCGAATGGCAGAGCTCCTAACCCGATCTCTGAGTGAGAGCCCGGCCACCCTGCGGAGGTGGCTGGGCTCAATACCTAAGACATAACTTTTCAAAGAAAAAAAAGTAGCTGTGCAAATAATAGTTTGTTGTTATATGAGTGCAAATACTAGCCCAGAAGTGTCAGAGTCAGTTCCTCGAATGCTAAAGTCCTACAAATTTATATATTAATCTATAAGCATAAATTTGGCCAGTGAAAAAAAATTTCTGTAGTATTGCAAAACAAAGTATGAAAATCTTTCATACCATATTTCATCAGTCCACGATCCCTCAGAGGATTTTGAGGCAGTCAACTAAATTCCATTTAGACGCATTATAGTAGGAGTTGACACCTTCTTCTACTACAAGGAGAATTGTGTCTAAAAGAGAGAAAAATAAAAAGCCCATCTGGAGATAAAACTCTAAGACAAGGTTAAACATTAGTCAGGCATCTTCACAGTGTGACTACAGTGACCAAACACGTGCAAAGTTAAGATCCAAGCCTTCCACATTAAACGGGTAACATAAAGCTTTGATATAACAAACAGCACTGATGATTTAGTGCAGCCAACCTGACTTGTGACAGAGGCAATCCTTCTAATAGAAGCGCTCTGATTTATCACAGAGACTCTCCACAATGGAGACTCTAATGGGCTTTATTCATATTTTTATTTTATGAAACACGATGAAAGGGGTCATGGTGGCCATTAAGTGGATTAATGGTACGTGTTGGGTAAAGAAGATGCTATAAAACCCCAAAAGTTAATGCTGTCATCTGCAGACTACTGTTCTGATGGAGTGGGAGGGGCCTTGAGAAGCTAATAGACATAATTCAGCCAGGTAATGTTGGATCAGTGGGGTACAAGATGGATATCACTTGGCAATGTTATGGGCTGTGTTGTGGTGCGGCGGCACATTTACGCAGCTTATTTATGCTCCTTAATGAAGAGCATAATGAAAATTGGACACAACTATAAATATGAGCAGGGAAAGTGTAATGTGGAAGAATAATCATTGATGCAATTAAGATGTCGAACACATGCAGTGTGAGCCTGGCCTCCTCCGACTTTGTCCTCTTCTTTTCACCAGCGTTGTATTTTACCTTGAAGCATCACATTTAATCAGCCAGAGACTTGTTGGCATAAATTCACCACTCTTACACAAAAAAGACTGGTGGGTTAAAAATAGCAATTCTGAAAATACAAAGTTTATTACTAATCTATTGCTGCTCGTTTAGAGATTTATAGCTTTTTTTCTTGAAGATTTTTTAGTGATGACAATATATTTTCTCTCCTAATAAAAAGTCTTGTTAAACGCTTTAAAAAATATATAAATATGCATATCACAACAGATCGTGCTTGGAACACTGGCCTTTCCATGTGGAGTTTGCATGTTCTTCCCATGTATGTGTGGGGTTTCTCAGGGTATTCTGGTTTCCTCCCACCCTTCAAAAACAGATACAGTATACTGGAATCAAACTGCAAAGGCTATACACCATGTTGTTCCCAATAGGTTCGCATGTGCGACCACTCTGATGGGGTGCGCGTCTAAAAAAAAATCTGCTGGGGAAAAAGGATCATTTCAGTACAATACAAGGAGAAGCTGCACATGCATGGTAGTGCTGTTTAAAAGGACAAGGATATTGAATTGAATTAAAAATACTTTATTTATCCCCGAACAGAAATTTGAGTGCTGCAATCATAGAACATGATTTTTTTGTTCCGTTCCGTCATCTTTCGCTTGTTCCGGGGTTGGGTCGCGGGGGCAACAGCCCCAAACGGGCAGCCCAGGCCTCTCTCTCCCCGGCTGCATCCTCTAGCTCATCTGGAAGGATCCCAAGTCGTTCCCCGGCCAGCTGTGAGACATAGTCTCTCCAGCGAGTCCGGGGTCTGCCCCTTGGTCTCCTCCCGGTGGGACGTGCCCGAAACACCTCGCCTGCGAGGCGCTCAGGGGGCATCCTGACCGGATGCCCGAACCACCCCATCTGGCTCCTCTCGACCTGAAGGAGGAGCGGCTCGACACCGAGCTCCTCCCGGATGGGTTTTTTTTTTTTTAATTGTTATGAATGGTAAGTAATTACAGGTTTGAAAGTCAAAGGTTGAATATTTTGAAGGAGGACGACAAAAATGTTTTCTGTACCATTCCTTTGAGCTGCGGGGTTGCAGGAGTCTGTTGCTGAAGCTGCTCTTCAGATGCTCCACAGATTCAGGGATTTAGCATGATTGATGACAGTTTTGCTTTCATCCTGTCCCTCGCCACCTCCTCCACGCAGGCGAGGGGTGAGCCAACCACACGTCCAGCTTTTTTATTTAATCAGTTTGTTTAGTCTCTTGGCATTCTTTGTTTTTATACCAGCTGCCCAGGCGGCCAGAGCAAAGAACAAGACACTCTCCATGATGGCACGGACCATCTCCATACAGATCGTCCCGTATGGCACCAATCCGTCATTGACCGGTTATCAATGACGGATTGATGACCGGTCCGTCATAAATACAGACCGGTGAAGTCCACCACCTTCTTCTTTGTTTATATGTCTCATATGTCGCATATCCACATGTCTTGAACTAAAGTTGCATATGGAAGACTTATTTTTGTTAGACTAAGCTTTGCTATATTCAAGTTTCAGGAAAAAAACGGGTGTGCTTCTATTAGAAAGTGTGCTTCTATTGGGAATAATAGGGTCATTAAATAGCTTGTGAATTGAGGTTCGTTAGATGGGGTTCATTCATTTATTTTCTGAAACGCCTATCTCTGTCAGAGTGGTAGGGGCTGCCGGAGTCTAACCCAACCTCAAACACAGTGATACCAAAACTAAATAAATTCCAAAACAAAAAAGAAGGGAATTATTTCTGTTGGTATTAAGTAGAAACTTTTGAATCGAATTGTTACATAACTGTCCAACTTCAGTTGAGGTGCTGCCCTGCGCTGCAGGTCAGGTCGAGGTCAAAGTCCAAGGGGAGCTGAGGAGAAGTAGACGATCTGGAGGAGGTGTAGAGAAGGAGACTGTCAAGAGGAGGTGCTTCGGGCCCTGTGTCTTTGCTTGAGGGTTGTTCGCTTTAGGAACTGGAGACGCACACTTAGATGCAGCAAAATACAGAGAGACCAGATTGATGTTCTTCACTGCGGCTTGACTTTGTGGACCCATTCCAAAGTCCAGGTTTTGGGTTGCCAGGTTGGACACAGTGCAACCATGCTGGAACGCCGGTGGATAGGAGCGAGAGGGCATCAAGATGTTTAACACCTGGTGTTTGCACTGCAGCACTCAAATTTTTCTTCGGGGATTAATAAAGTATATTCAATTCATCCCAGGATAAATACGGAGGAACTCAATTTACAAATTAAACACTCAACCTTACGTTCGACAGTCCTGCTCTGAAGTTTTTTTTTTAAATTAATTCCATCCCCAGATGTTGTATGTTTATAATTCAGGTATTCTTGATGGGTTATATGTATTTTATTACAACGTTTTGTTCTCATCTGGTCTGAACAACAAAAGACATCCTTAAATATTAATTAATAGAAACTTTTCTCATTACAGAAATCAATATTTGACCGAGTATGAATCACATTGAGATGATAAAATCTTATAACAACACAATTTCCACTTTAATAGGCAACATATTTGACACAGACAGCTGGTTTTACAACCATGAGTCACATTTCATTTAAGGGTAACAACTTATCTCTGCTTTGCTAAAAAAAAAAAAAAGAACACACGGGTATATTTTTGTGAGGATGGTGTTAAATAAATCCAGTTTATATTAAACTATAGATGCACACAGCAGCAGTGACAGCTGTAATACTTTAAGTGAGACGTCTAATTCAGCAAGTAAAGCCGTGATAGAGAGAAGAGCTCCTGTTTCTGTCACAGTTATGGTTATGTTGGGAACATTAACATAAACCTGACCAGTGACAAATGATTGATTACTTTGCTTTAATAGATCGGTACAACCATTAACGTTACAGAAGCCGTATATCACAGTATAAGCCTGGAGACAGAAAACGCTGGTGTGTCATAAAAAAAACATTTAAACGCCAACAGGGAAGTTTTAAAACTCTAATAAGCTTTTATTTTCTTATTGAATAGATCGTAAACTAACGAGTAACAAAACAAAGTCACTGCCAAGACGCCAGACAATATTTCTCTGTTTGTCCTCATTGCAAACTTTATCAGTTAATCTATAGATGGTACTGAATAAAAGTGGGCAGTTATGGCTGCACCCATCATGGCTGCAGCAGAAGAGCAGATTACCTAACAATAGAATCTTCTTCTTTTTTTGGTTTTAAGGGGCGAACTACCAATGCAGGTGCATTACTGCCACCTACTGACTCGAAAGAAACTCGTATCCTCCTCAACAACCCTCTTCTACTTCTAGGATTCTGACAATGGAACGATGGACACAAGGAGTTAAATAACCAGGGGAAGAGGAGACACAGGTGCATACATCAGGGAGAGGCACCGAATTAGGGCATGGGGTGAGATTTGAAGGGAGGAAATGATTTAGTGATATTTTTTTTAAACATACTCTATTGATCCCTCACCGCACCAGGCTGCCACGTCGGCACCAATGGTGGGAGAAACAGGGGGTTACGTGTCTTCTCCAAGGACCCTAGACATAAACTCGGTGGGAATTGAACCCGCAAACTTCCGGTTAACTTCTGTCCTGCGGGCGAACGCTCTAACCACTGAGCCACTGTCTCCCCCAACTTTTACCAGTCGTTGTAACCAAGTAGTTTTCAAGTAATTTTCTCCACAAACTTTCAAACATTTCCAATTTTGTTAAAGTAAGAAAAATGTTAGACTAATTACATAACAACCCACCTTTTTCAAATGACAGAAAGATGCAAATAAAAAGAGAGAAAGAGAAAAAAGGAGAAACATGAGCTGACGTGCCAGGGAAGATCATCCCATCTGTCAGCCATGGTGGTACGGTTAAACCTTGAGCATATATGTCTGCCAAAAGAACTGGCATGCTGAGATTTATTGAAGATTTGTCTGCGGAGTGAAGCAGTGAGATGAATGTGGAG
This sequence comes from Neostethus bicornis, assembly GCA_902685375.1. Taxonomy (NCBI): domain Eukaryota; kingdom Metazoa; phylum Chordata; class Actinopteri; order Atheriniformes; family Phallostethidae; genus Neostethus; species Neostethus bicornis. The sequence goes on from LR738561.1 coordinate 12,964,460, forward strand.
CTGTACAGGAGCAGCTTATGTGCCCTAGTTCAGCTGCCTGTATCAAAACCTTTTGAACATTTTATCATTCAGGAGAACAAAGATGCAAAAAAAGTACAAATTTTGAAGGTGGAAATGTGGAATATCCTCTGGCAATGTTGCATTGCTCCCCAGTAATCTCTCCCTGATGTTTCTACTGTCTAGGGATGCTTAAAAGGAGGAAATTTGAAAAAAACAAAGGAAAAAGAAAAGATCAAACCTTTTTATCCATAGAAAAAAACCCCAAACATACTGCAACTCCATTTATTTTCACACAAAGTTGTTCATAAGTTTTCTCTGTAATATTCTTATTATTTTACTTTTTTGGTGGTACAATTATAATTGTTGTCCTACCTCGAACCCCAGCTCCACTCCAAGCTCTTCCGGTTTGGCAGAGGTCATTCCACTATATCTGAGCGAGAGCCAGGGCAAAACCCTCTGGAGGAAGGAGGAAGCTCATTTTGGCCGATTGTATCCGGGATCTTGTTCTTCCAGTTTCCACCCAGAGCTGGTGACCTGAGAGCTGTGCTTTTTGGTTCAGTTTTTGTTCGCCACGAGGGATAGATGCACCGTTCGAATTATTGCAGACGTTGTACCAATCCATCTCAATTCTTCCCTGCTGTGAACAAGACACTGAGATTCCGAAACTCCGCCACTTAGGGTAGAACACTGTCCCTGACTTGTAAGGGACACTCCACCCTTTTGGGCGGGTCTCATATTTGAAGGCGATGATTTCTATCCTGGCTGCTTCACACTCCGCAAAATTGTTACGCACCAACAATATGAAGAGAATGAATCAGAGGCAAAACTTTGCAAATACTTCTTCTTCTTTCGGCATTTCCCTTCAGGGGTCGCCACAACAAGTCAGTTTCTTTCATTTAACCCTATCTGCTGAATCCTCTTCGGTCACACCAACTATCTTCATGTCTTCCTTCACTGTATCCATGAACCTCCTCTTTGGCCTTCTTCTAGGCCTCTTTTCTGGCTGTAAATAAAAATGTCATTACATTACATTAACAAAAATCAAAAGAAAATGCTTCACCTTTAATTTTATTTATTGTAGTTTTGGAGGCTGCTGTAAAATCTGAACGTTTGAACCTGTTTTCATTCTTGGATATTTTACTAGCAGCACTGAGACATAAAAGTGAAAACGTGAAGATATTTTGCATGTTTCAACCAAACCTGCACCTGCTCGCAGTGTGCTTTACCCCTACAATTATGCATCATTTTCCTAAGTAACCAATTAAAATGTAAACCTATCTGTTCCTGCTGAGAAGGTGGGTATTTTAACATCGTTTTCACGGTGATTTGCTCTCTTTTAGAGACTGCATTAAGTGGTCATTTAGAAAACTGCTTATTTTTGTGCTTCATCGCTGACTTAATGCTTCTCCTTTGAATAATACTGCTTGGCTGATGCATACAGTACACACCGCAAAGGTTTAAGTAGATTTATGCATATTTCTGTGCCTTCCATAAATAAAAAGTAATTGCCTGGATTATCCTCTGTATTTTACACAGTGAATGCTTATGTGTGAAGCTTCATTATCACTATGCACTTCTCTCTTCAAAGCCATGATCTGATGAGATGTGGCACTGAAGAGTTTTGGAATCAGGACATTTCTTCTTCAACAGGATGTTGAGCGCAGCACGTGGGCGCCGAGCGAGACGAAGATGTTAGAAATCACAGAAATGACACATCTGACAGAAAACATGATCCTCTGTCGTTCTGCTTTACACTCTTTTTGCACTTTCAAAGTCACAAAGTTTGGAATAAAAACTGAAGCATTTCAGCTTCTTCACGTCAATTTTGTAAATAGAAAAAGAGGAACCACAAGGCTGAAATGACAGAGTTCATGACCTCATTCAGCAGGAGGTCTCGGGGGGAAATTCTGAAAGTTAATCCCTCTAATAGCAACAATTGTACCTGTCACAGCCTGGTGAAACGGAGCGGGCTGCTTCAGAGGACTTTGTTTTGAGTGAAAACCAATTAGCATTTTAGACCTTGAGAGTTCAGAGGAACTTTTCTCTCTATATGATTTATTGTTGAAGAAATGTTTTAGTTTGAAAGACGCAAAACTAAGTTAAGGTTTGACACAAAGAGAGAAGATTAAAAATGGATCATGTCAGCTTTGATTGTTCAGTACAGAAGACAAACAAGAGGCACTAACATCCACATGTTTATGATGTTTCTGAGGTACTAAGCGGAATTTGTTTCTCTCATTTGATTACTTGGACATAAAGAGTACCTCTTACCTCATATCAATCCTTAGACTGAACGTCCAATAGACAGAAATAAGATTGTAATCTCAAATGTCATAAATTACAAAATGAAAAGTTAAAGTGGAGGAGTTTAAGTATCTCTGAGTCTTGTTCACAGGTTGGGGAAGGATGGAGCGGGAGATCGACAAACGGATCGGGTCAGCGTCAGCAATAACTATGACATTGCATCGATCTGTTGTGGTAAAGAAAGAGCTGAGCCGAAAAGCAAAGCTCTCTATTTACAAGTTCCGTACGATAATGTCTCAATTATACAGTCCCGGTAGAGAGAGAGCTGAAAAGCAAAGCTCTCGATTTACAAGTCGATCTACGTACGTTCCAACCCTCACCTATGGTCACCAGCTGTGGGTGGTGACCAAAAGAATGAGATCGCGGGTACAAGCGGCCGAAATTAGCTTTCTTCGCAGGGTGGCTTGGCACTCACTCAGAGATCGGGTAAGGAGCTTTGCCATCCAAGAGGAGCTCGGTGTCGAGCCGCTCCTCCTCCAGGTCGAGAGGAGCCTGATGGGGTGGTTTGGGCATCTGGTCAGGGTGTCCCCCTGAGCGCTTCGCGGGTGAGACGTATCGGGCATGTCCCACCGGGAGGAGATTAAGAGGCAGACCCCGGACCCACTGGAGAGGCTATGTCTCACAGCTGGCCGGGAACGACTTGGGATCCTTCCGGATGAGCTGGAGGATGCAGCCGGGACGAGAGAAGCCTGGGCTTCCTGTCTGAGGCTGTTGCCCCTGCAACCCGGCCCCGGATGAGCGGAAGATGACGGAACAAAACAGAACTCCAGGACCAATAGTAAGTTTCTTTGGTCTAATTTTTTCATTTTTGTTTGCAGTATATTTGTTCCTTTTTCTGATTGCTTTCATTTCGGTGGAGACACAGAGCTGTGCAACAAACTTTATTACAACTTGGAAGTAAATTTAGCAATAATTTTCTACATAAAAGGTATGTGAAGAACAGCTCAAACAAATTGCTGAATACAAATCATTCATCAAGGTTTTTAGTTCGTTTGGTTACTTTCTGTTTTATTTTGTCTTCTTACACTGATCCTGTCCTGTCATTGAACTTTCCTCTAGAATGTTTTTCTCTTTTGTCTCAATCACATCCACAAGCTATCCATGTCTTCTGTGCCGGATCGTCTTGTCTTCCTTAACAACAGTTCCAGTAAAATTATTTCCCCCTCTGCTCCTTCTACTTTTCCAACTCTAAGTTTCTTCACTTCAGAACTTGGGATTACCTTCCAGACTTTTTTCCCTCTAACAAAATGATTGATTCTGACCCCGGTTGTTACTCAAAACTTTGATTCAGTCTTCTCCTGCATTGTGTCAAAACTGATTTATTTCTTAAAACTTCTGTCCATCAGAGATAGTTCACTGCTTTCACCAAAAGTTGAAATGATCACTGTGAAGGAAGCCATGGAAGGTCAGAGGACAATAGTCAAGGGAACCAGTTGAGAAAAGAAAAAGAGGAAAGTGAGCAGGTGTGCAGGTTAAAAAGTGTCCGATTCCGTCTCTCTTCTCCGTTAATGTCTGATCTCTGGAAACAAAAAGAACCTGATATGCATGATATGAGGAATAGGGACATTTTAATGGAAGTCTGAGCAAACCACAATCAAACAAAGTTAGACTTCCGCTAAATGTTTCAGAACGGTTCTTTGAACATCAGTCAGTCACTTTCTTCACTGTCTCTCCCTTACGGGGTTACTGGAGCCCATCCCAGCTGATTTGAGGGCGAGGAGCAGGGTACACCCCGAACAGGTCGCCAGTCTGTAGTGTGGCCACACACATACAACCACACACACACTCATTCATTCCTAGGGGCAATCATGTAGTGGCCAATAAACCAAGCATGCATGTTTTGGGAGGGTGGGAGGAAACCAGGTATCCAGAGGAAACCCACGCATTCACGTGGAGAACATGCAAACTCCACACAGGAAGGCCAGTGTTCCAAGCTTCGTCACCACCCACAACCTTCTTGCGGTGAGGCCATTGTGCTGCTGTTTGCAAATATTTTGAAGAGGTCTTCAAATCGATTTATTAAGTCCCTAAATACTTGTGAGTAAGGAAGTAATTGTTTTGACAACAAACGATCAGCAGAAAAGTTTAAGTGGCTACATTTTATTTAAAAAAAGTAGCATAAAAACATAAATTGATGGAATCTTTTACAATTTTCTGAACTGCATTAAAAATGATGAATTCAAAGTCAAAAAACACAAGATCAATCATTTTTGTTGCTTATTGTTAGTGTCAAATGTTAAGAGACAATGATTAGATTTCGGTTGAAAAAAATGAGCAGATTTGTGTGGATTTAAAAAAAAAAAAAAAAAATCAAATGCAGAAGCAGCCAAAAAAAACCCCAAAATCCATTTGGAAATTGTGATCATATGGGAAGAGAAATCCTTCCCAACAAAAAGAAGTGGCTCATCTGGTTTCTAAACGGAGTGAGTGAGACTGAGATACTCCAAAGAGGTGTGACTGCTCTTCCGTCTTTGATGAATTATTTAATTAATACTCTGGAAAATACTTGTCACACCTCCTCCTCGACTTCAAGTTCAAGGAACGTGACGATCTAAATACCTCAAGCGGTGTTGATTCATTAATGTGAGTATGATTCTCTTATTGTAACCCAAGTTCCTGTTGCACTAAATAATTAATGTCTGTTTGTAATGATGCTGTTTATATCATATCTGTATCAATTTCACCACATTGTGTTTTGGTAATATTTTGAAGGGTTAACTTCACTTTTGATTATTTCGTAAAATATGTAAGTCCAGGTCAGTCAGTTTACCTTCTTATCCGGTCCTCGAGGGCCGGTGTCCTGAAGGTTTTCCATATGTTCTTGCATCTTCACACCTGATCCAGTTAATTGAGTCATTGTGCCAAATTTAATTGGCTGTTGATTTCACTTTCTGTGCATCAGCTGTATTGAACCAGGAACATATGGAAAACCTTCAGGACACCAGCCCTCGAAGACCGACTTTGCTGGATCCCGGCTGATTCGAGGCAAGGAGCAGGGTACATCCTGAACAGATCGTCAGCCTGTCGCGGGGCCACACACACTCATTCCTAGGGGCAATTGTGTAGTGGCCAATAAACCTAGCATGCATGTTTTTGGAGGGTGGGCGAAAACTGGAGAAAACTCACACATAAACGGGGAGAACATGCAAACTCCACACAGAAAGGCCAGTGTTCCAAGCCTCGTCCTCACCTGCGACTCAAACCCACAACCTTCTTGCTGTGAGGCCATGGTGCTAACCATTGCGCCACTGTGCTGCCTGGAAGCCCAGATGTTAGACACTTTTTGGGTATAAAGATTAAAAAAAAAAACTACCAACCGGTCAGAACTTTTTAATTAAAATTTTGGGTCGGAGGCTTCATTTATAAAGATGAGCTTAGATCTTAAAGGGAGCAAACCTTTTTAATCAGTTTATGAACCAAGTTTACGTATAACCTATTGAGATCATAGAAGCCTTTACACAACTTGAGCTTGATACATCAAACCTGCAACAAGGTTCTCTGACCAAGGTTCCAGAAATGACGTAAATACCAGTAAAATAAAAAAAGAAATGGTAAAATGTAAACTACAGCTAGCTGCTTACCAGGAATCTATGTCGGCCACAGGAGGCGGTTCTCAATGATATTATTATTTGTATTACTGATGATCTTTTTGTGTAGGATGTGAAATATTGCATAGAAGAGGCTGCATGAGACGCATGGTTTCAAAATAAGTTCTAATGTGGTGAGTGACGATATGCATACAGTATATCTTAATTGACAATCTATTCTGTGATGTGACCCATTTCTCCTGGGACAGGAATTTACATGTGTTTCACAATTGTTTTCTGAATGCTTCAAATGCTTGATTTCACTGTTCACTTCAGGTTCTGTCAAGTAGTGTTGTCTTTTCCCCACCGGTCAGCAGCTCCCAACTCGGCTACCAATTGTCCAAACTCTCTGCCATCTTTATAGATCTCTCATTTTACGTGAAAGTTGATGTACGCACAGGTTTTTTTTTTTATAAGCACGTTTAAAAATCAGGCCCTCGAGCTCTGGTTTACTGAGATTCTAGATGACTTGTGAATGCATATAAAAAGTGTTCATGCAATGTGTGATGCATTCTGTCTCTCCTTATCACTCCCAAGTTCTGTCCCAATGGGATACATTATTCACAGGACAACCTGCATCCAATAAAAAACAAGCAGCCACACATGTTCTCAGCCAAATTTAGCAAATGTCCCTGGAAATGAGGAGGAAGCATCATCGCTGTAAACACATTTTCAGATTTCTTAGTAAACTACAAGAAACAGTGTTGTAGCAATGAAGATTTTAATAGTGTGTTAAACAACACAAGTTTAACAAAATTTGGATGAGAAATAACATCAAGTATGTGTTTTTATATTTATAGAAAAAATTATTTAGAAAAGTTTGGATTTGTCCATCAGTTGAGAATTGGCATACTTGCAACATGAGATTAAGATTCCAAGCCAGTCAAACTTAGATGCAACAACTTTTCTAAATCCTAAAAGGGGTCCATTGGCCCACCTCAGCTTCTGGTCTTTCACCATTCAAGTGCACGATCTTGCACTTTATCTCCAAAGTGCAAGATCGTGGAATTTCTTGCACTTTGGACTTTATAGTCCATGGCTATAACCCTCCACTGTTTGCGGACCTGGAACCAGAGCCATCAGTGACATCCACCCGGGTTCAGGTATGCCCCTGTCGTCGTATCTGGGTGGCTACCCGTCAGGTGCTGATCCAACAACAAGGCAGGGTGAAGCAGGCGGCTATTGTCCTGGACAAAGAGTGTGGCTCTCTGCCAAGGACCTAAACTTACAGGTGCCCTCCACGGTTTGTGGGTCCATACCCCATCTCTAAAGTAATCGGTCCGGCTGCGGTTCGGCTCCGCCTGCGCATCCACCCGACTTTCCACGTCAGCAAAGTCAAGCCGGTGAGGGTCAGTTCCATGGTTCCTTGCTCTGACCCTCTCCCTGCGAGGATGGTGAGTGCGGGGCCTGTCTACACGGTGAGAGAAATCCTGGTGGTCTGGCATAGGGGGTGCAGACGGCAGTTCTTAGTGGACTGGGAGGGGTACGGTCCAGCGGAGCGGCAGTGGGTACCTGAGACGTTCATCTTGGACAGGACTACAAGTCCCGGGGGCCTGGACCGTCCGGTGCCGGTCCTTGAGGGGGGCAGGTGGAGATACTGTCATGTCTGGTCCATCTTCTGTTTTGTTTTGGCACTTTATGGTCCATGTCTCACTTGTGTTGTCTTGTGTTGCTTCCTCTTTCATTTTGAAACACTAACTCTCCTCTCGTTTCAGGCCATGTTACTTCCTGTCCTGGTGTGTTTCCCTCAGGTGTGATTGTCTAATCCTCCCTGATTGTTTCCTCCTGTGTTTTCCCCCTCCTCATGTTATAAAAGTCTGCATCTTCCCTTGTCGTGTGCCAGATTGTTTTGACCATATGTCTAGAATCACATTTGAGAAAATAAAAGTTACTTTCTGCATTTGGGTCCAGCCTTGTTCCAATCCAAGCCTGACAGTTTCACATTTGTTAGTGTGCAAATAGATGCAGGTAAAAAGTTTGCAAGAAATCAATTCCTGTTTTATCACCAGAAGATCTGATTATAAATACATATAGAAATAGTTTAATAAGTTTAATCTCAGAGCTGAAGAGTTGTTGTTTGTCTAGCTTAGCTCAAAAGTAGCAGCAGTTAACTCGACGCTACATTGGAAGCTTGTGGAGTGTGGAAGATGATCACTAGAAAACCCACATGGTCCATAGAGATGCAACTGTGGGGTGGAGTTTGTTTTTGGTGGAAGAAAAGAAGACCTCTACTTCCCTGGTGTCATGAAGCAGTGTGCAGGTGGCAAGAAGAGGACCCAATTGCAGACAGAAAACATGGTTTTGTTTGAATTTAGCAGTCCATTAATACTGTGAAAAGAAAAACAAAATTTCAGTGGCATGGCAAAAGGTTATTGTCAGAATGTGTATTTGGTCAGGCAACCAGGGAGACCTGGCTGGAAGGGATTGTATGACCCATCCTGGATGTCTGGGATTATTGCCCTTAAATAGATGGCAAGGTCCACAGATGTGTGGAATCAGGAATCATCCTCAGGTGACCCTAATTAGGGTGATGAGGAACATCCAGGCCTCCCTCTGGACTGCAGAGGCAGGAGAGGGGATCATGACACCTGGTTTGGAACATCACTCATCATGCACAAGGTACTTAAAATTTATTTTATTTTTCTTGTCAAGTGAAACTCTCTTTGACTCATTGGGTTTCTTTGCAAACAGACATGCAGACCTTCAATGTTGATTTAGCTTGGATGATTGGAGGGATGGCTAAATGGGTAGGGTGACTGTCCTGTAAGTGGTGGTTCACTGGTTTGCTCCCCTGCCTTGAGGTGTCCCTCAGCAAGACACTGAACTCCCAATTGCTCCTGATGATGGTTTGCAGCTTGCACGTCAGCTTCTACCATCAGGTATGAATGTGTGTGAATGGGGGAATTTGAGCAGCAATGTAAAGTGCTATGAGATCCCACATGTGGATAGTAATGATAAAAAAACCACAATTTTTAAATAAACCTTGCACAAACGTATAGGATTCTAGAGAAACTCATTAATTTCTAAGGAAAAAGAGTAGAAAAAAAATATTTCTACGTTTCATTCAGATCTTCAACACATCCGTACACTCCTGCAACAAGTTTGTTCACCATTTAATGTATGCTAAACACTGCTGTTTTGACCTTTTGTTCATTCAAACTGGTACAACAGATCAGTACAGTAATTCAACACAAGTACTGCTTAATTTCTTGCTTCCTCTTTTATAAGGTCACGACTGACAAATGATGCAATGTGCGAGAAGAAAATGAGAAAAAACTCACTAATCGCTCGTAGAAAGCGAAACAAGAAGGTCTTTTTACTAATTAACCCTTGCTAAGGAAGAACGTTTTTTTCTAGGAATTGATGTTGTGTATTTGAAACAAGTACGATATGATATAACGCTGTTTTAAAAAAAAAAAACAAAAAACGTTGCAACTAAACAACCTGAGGAAAAGTAGATACAAGACAAAAGAACACAATGTGCAATTTACCCAGAGGTGCTCCAATCCAGTGTCGTGCAACATCATTTGATGAGAAATACAGTACACACCGACTCGTTGAGTTAGAGAAAATGAAGGGATTGGACCGGCCGCAGGAGATCTGTCTGGAATCATTCTTGGGGTTTTTCTCTCACCCAGAGGCAAGAAAGACAGAAATGACTTCATTACATTTTCATCACTCTGTGGCAACAACAAGGTGGCAGGAGAAGTTGTTTTCTCAAGACGAAGAGTGCAACAGTTACAAAACTGTATTTCTAAATTGTTGTGAAACTGTACAATAGAAATAAAAAGAGAATAGAGTCATTTGTAAATATAGTAACTAGTTAATTTTTTTAAAGCCATTTGATTGTCTGATAAACATTACAATAATTATACACTATTTAAAGGTCCCCTATTATGCTTTTTTCCCCTTATTTTATCCTGTGCTATGTATCTGATATGCATAATTTTACATTCCGCCACAATCTCAACACAATAGTTTTTAAATACTACCCTGTTTAGGAGCGCAGTTTCAGACCCGGAAGTCAAAACAGCTTGTTTCAGTCTTTTTTTATTTTTTTTTTCCCGGGACCCGCCCCGTTGGTTGCGATTGGTTGTCATTCATTGTGATTTCCCCACCCACCCAGCACAGCGTGGAGCGGGAGGGGCGAGGTGTGAGACGTATTGAGTAAACAAAGCGGTTCGGAGGAAGGAATAAACTTTGACTATGGCTGTCCCCGTTACTTTGCCTTACGTTTATGATCCAGAGTCTGATGAAGATTTTGAAGTCCATGCTGCACAAGTACCACGAAGACTTCATCAAGACGTAGCAGACTGGTAAACATGCTAACCCATATTCATTGTGAGATTACAGAGTAGCACATGCTAATTTTAGCTTTCATTGTAACTTAGGTGTAAGTGTGGTGTCTGTCAGACAATGCCAACTGAACAAGAAAATGTTTGCTGTCAGGAAAAACCAAAGGTAAAAGTTTAGTATGTTTGTATCTTTGCATTCAAGTAAAAAAACAAAGCACCAACATCATTGTTGGATAACTGTCACATCTTTTGTGTATGTATTTTTGATTTACAAATGTTTTAAAGTAAAAAATGCATTAAAAATAAATTGGTAAAGGATAAAGTATTTGTGGATTTTCCATTTTGATCGCAGTGCAAAAAAAAGCTGACACGAACTTTTTATACTATAAAAACGCCAGAAAAACACCGATTAGCCTACTACTTCGTGTTTTGCTCTTCAAACACATGATGCACATTAAAAGTAATGTACTACAGCAAAATTCTGGGACAAAACATGTCAGCTGTATTCCGTTTGTACACGTCTATCGTGCCAAATTTGATGCTAACATCTATAAATACATTCGGAATATAGCGTTAGCATGCTAGCGCCAGTGTTACTTACAGCTGCAGGTTCCTCTTCTCCTCTGTTTGTGGGAACAGCTCCAGTTTGTAAAACCAGCTTTTTGGCAAAACCACTTTTGAAAAGGCCAAAGTTTTGAAAGCAGGTTTCAGAAAAATGCCGTTGGCACACGAAGACATTTGAGCTGGTGGTGTAATGAGGGTCTCCAAAAATGAAAGCTAACCACTCTTTACGTAGGTCTTCTGTCTTCGGAATAGTAAACAAAGTTGAGACATCAGCACAACCAAATTCACATTTTCTCATTGTTGCCATGGTGTATACAGCTTTTGAGGAGAAAAAATACCGCCAAACAGATCCAAGTGAAACAGCAAAGGCAAGGTTTGCTTGCTCTTGTTTGGTGAAACACCAAACAAGAGCTTTTCACAGTAGAGTGAAGCACGGAAATGGGTGGATATCAGGGTGGAGAGCAGGTAGAAGTGGGGGAGGGTGTTTGAGCTGCAGGGGGCTGAACAAAAAACAGATGTACGTCACTATGTTACACCAGTCGTTAGAGGTTTGGAGAACACGCCCCTTACTTTGACTTTAAATATCTCAAAATAGCATGAATCACAATAAAACACACTTTGGGGGATTGTTTGGGGTAGTACTAAGTAAAATAAAAGGTTAAAACCTCATAAAAGTCAGTTTTGCATAATAGGGGACCTTTAAGGATAATGTGGTTTTCCATTTTTAAACATTTCTAGGTAATTTTAAAAAAGATTATTGACAGTGACATGTTTAAGATTAAACAACTTTTTGGGGAGTTTTTCACCAACAACAAAAATTGGAAGATTTAAAAAATTGTTTTCGTGCTCTGTAATTTTTCTCTATTCATCACAGCACCAATAATTTGACCAAAAAAGCAAACTTAATTGTTTTCTCACTACTTGTGATGTGGGGATGTGGAAAGAGGAGGACCCAAATGCAGGACAACAAAACAGGATTTATTAACCAAAAGTCCAGCAAGGGCACAGGAGTTCAAATAATATAACAGAATGCAACTTATGGTCAGGCAGCCAGGAAGACCCGTCTGGGAAAGGTAGTGGTGGTGATGACATGGAAGTCTAGGGTGATTACCTTTAAATAGGCAACAGGTAGAATGACCCGCATCCGACTAATCACCCTCAGGTGTCCCTAATCAAGGTGATGAAGGGAGGTCCTGGGCTCCCTCTGGTGGCCCGTGAGGGTATCATTACAACTTGCTATAACTTTTCTATCTTCTTGATTGCAGACATAAAGACATGGGCACTGTGTATTGATTACAATATATGTTCAAAACATTTTCTGCAGTAAGAAAGTTCCACTCCCCGCCCCTCCAAAAAAAAAAAAAACAATTTAAAGTGAAGTCTTATTGGTAATGTATTCAAAGTGTGTGTGACATTTACAAGAGCAAGTACTGGTATGTAATGTGAAGACTTTTTTTCTAAATCAAGGTTGCATTGTCTGCAGATTTTTTTTTTTTTTGGTTTTGGTGATAGATTTATAGTCAAAAGATAAAGCTGAATAATCACTCACAATGTGAAGTTATTGACGTCTGACAAGTGCTGCTGGAAGCAAAAAAGCAAACATTAATGCATCAATTTTTAAAGATGTTTACCTATCGAGTTAAGCTTCGTGTTATGGTTGGGATGCTGAGTCACTCTGTATGTCTGGTAAATGCACTGAGATAATGAAAAAAAAATTATATTATTACCTATAAATGGGTAAGTTTATATTTATTTTTACTGCCAAGTCATCCAGTTTAACATTGAGCATAGATTTTGACTGCCATGATACATTAATTACAAAGTACAACAACAACATTTTATTTAATTATTTATGAACACCAAGCAAAAAAATAGAAAAAAAAATCAGCGGATTAATCAGAAGTCAGTTTGTCTTGTCTTGGATTATGAAATCAGTATCGGCATTAGTCTGAAAAACTTGAGCCCTAATTGCATTGACTTGAATTTGTTTAGTCAAGTATTGCAACGCTATAGTCTCAAATGCTTCACTCAAATTAGTTGGAAGATATGTAAATGATAGTTAATTACAAAACTAAACAAAAAAAAAAAGAAAAAAAATAACAACAAAAAACAGCAGTTGAAACAAAGAAGAAACCTCATGGAGATCCACATGACGTATGGACCCACCTTCAGCCCTCCCCTGGCAGGGAATAAAGGAAATGCAACAAGAACAGTTAATTAAACATTATCTAATTCAAGTCTATGGCTATAAATTCACATGAAATAAAACTTTGAGGATATTTTTTATCTTGTTGATCTAACCGAGAGATGTTATTGGACAATCAAAAGATGTGAGTACAGGTGGAAGTTTCCAGAAAAATCAAGTTGCGACCAGATGATGAGACAATCATCATATAAAAAAATGGATTTTTGTGTCACTTAGCAGTTCAGATTTTACTCTAACGTCTAAAAAAAAGAAGCTGTTTATTTGAATGAGTTTGTCATACAAAATAAAGTCACTGAGAATTTCAATCAGTGCACAAACATAGTGTCATAATTACCTCGCCCACCACTAGAGGGAACTGTGGGCCTTCCCTCATTTGCCTGATTTTACACACATGAGGATCTTTGTGTAACTGCCTTTAAATAGGCAGCCTGTATTCCATTCAGGTGTCGGGTCATTACCATCCCTTCCAGCCAGGTCTCCTTGGTTGCCTGACCATGAAACACATTCAGAACAATAACCACTTGCCAGGCCACTTAAACCTTGTGTTTTCCTTCACAGTATTACTGGGCTGCCATACTCAAATAAAACCATTTTTTCGGTTCTGCAATTGGGTCCTCCTCCTTCTACCTGCATTCCACATTATGACACGTAGCCTAGAGATTATTAAAGTGACTGAATGCATAAAGACACATTCCTTTCAGAAACCTCAGCACCAACACAGTAATATATAAAATCATGCATAAAGATAAACTAAATTTATAGTATTTGCTGTAAACATCAATAAATGCTGTGAAGATTTAGAAAAAATCCTGTCATAACTGTTTAAATATGTGTGACGTTTCTTTCCATAAAGCTTCATCAGTCACCTCCAGCGTTCCCACTGATCTTTAATCAATTTATCCTGCAATAAAATGTAGACTTTAGGTAGAGCAGGCTGCTGCATAAATATTCAGCTTCATTGCACTTCAAGAGACTTTTAACGTCTGACATATTTACCTTTGAAAAGCCAAGTCTTTGAATGATTTCTTCATTGAGATTTGCAGGCATGTTGCTCCTTGAAATGTGCCGAGAAATACCAACAAGGTAGCAGTAGCTTTTGTTTGATGACTTGCTGTTTGTGTTTTTTTTATTTGATCTGATATATAATCACTAAAATTGCAGGCAGAATTTATTCTTTACCACTTATTGAGGATTTTTATTTTAGCAGCAGAACAGCAGGAGGCTTTAGTCTTGGAGCGAGTCTGACTTGAAAAGAGCAACATAATTAAAATTCACAACAGCACTAATGTGTAAAAAGAGACTTTAAAGACTTTTTCTTTATTTATTTTTTATTACACCTAGAAAAAGACTTATTAGAAATGTATATTTATTTCTTCATTCGATACATTTCACATGAGAAATAAAAATTGTTTAGATTTTAAAATTCCTTTTAACAGACTGCTTACAATCGATTCCAGCTTTGCCAATAAATTTTAATCCCTGCATTTGGAATAAATCATCCCTTCACCTTGAATGTTGCTTGAGCCAGACATTTTATCTCTATTAAAATCTGCAAATTACAATGAACATTTCTGGCAAGGCTTGTGTCGGTTACCGTAGCCATATGCTCGTTTCTCAACAGCTGAATCAGTGGTCGTCTCTTTTAACCAGAAAACACAATGTGACAGAAACTGGCAAATGCCTGCTGTCTCATCTTAATACTCCTGTGGGTGCTGGTGCTTTTCTCCCTCTCTGAGCACCAGTAGGTGACAGTGTTGTACTTCTGTAGTCTGATCCCATCGTTTGGCCTGCCTAAGCCTCGATTCAACCTTGATTAATTAGTTCAGAAACTGTTGTGTAGACTTTGGTGCATTGGCTCTTGTCCGTTTTTGGCTCTCCACCTCTGGTCGCAGACAGATTAACAGATAAATGGATCACCATAGAGTACTCCAATGGTGCAGCAGGAATCAATATCTATTGTCCAGTAATGGCTCCAGAGAAGAGACAAGAATCTCTCTTTCTCTTTATTTTAAACCCTCCACCCTGAAAACCTCAAACCATTAAACTCTAACACGCCACGGAAGAAGACTATTTTGGGAAAAAGAAAAAAAAAGATAATAAAAGTCTTTATTCAGTTGCGTACGTGGTGAACAAAACATAACAGAGATCTGGAAGAATGTGCAATTTAGCATGAATAAGTATTCATACGTCAGATGATGGAAAGGCTTTCAAGCTTTGCTAAATTTCCATTACTTGTCAGGCATATTGTTAATTTCAATGAAAATTAATTTCCTTTCGTTTTAATTTTGTAAGGTCAGCTAACTTTGAATAGCTAAGCGAGGGTCCACCATTATCATTAAATGTGTCTTGATTGGGATTGGCCCCAACTGAACAGTTTATAGGCTTGAAATAGAACAGGAAATTGTGGGTGCAAACCTTCAGGGAAAATGATAAGGAGAATTCTCTCTTTTTAATGAATCAATTGTGTTTCTAGCAAGAGAAATTAATTACATACCTAAAACATCCCTTATTGAGAGAGACAAAGAAGCTAAACACTTGGCAATCAGCTGAGACAGAAATACGCTTCATTTGCCGTGTGAATGAAATAGTAAATGAAACATCATTAATTAGTAAGAAAAATAAAGGCAGTTTAAAGGATGAAGGGACGAGCTAGTGATCCAAACCGCAGAGCTGAAGGATACACAATAAAACAAAACATTCAAATTAGCTTCTCATTCATTATTAGATACAATTCTTCTGATTTATGTGGGCTTTTCCTTCAGACAAACAGAGTTTGCTTGGGTTTTTTTTTTTTGTTGGTTGTTTGTCGTCATCTTTTAAGTTGACATTTATATTTTTGATTGGATGAGACGGATGGTTCTTATCATATTTTAATACCGTTCTCACATCAAAAACATACCTGAAGTGTTTTATTTTTTATTTAATTCCTGCACAGCCAGGTAATTGCGAAGCCCTCCCGTCCAGTATTGGGATAATAGTCGAAAGCAAGATTTTTCTTCACCATGCCTTTTGTTCTCGGCCACGCCCAGATTCTAATGCAGGTAAATGGTAAATAGACTCTACTTGTATAGCGCTTCTCTACCAGTGTTTGTACTCAAAGCACTTTACAGCGTAGCCCACATTCACACACACATTCATACCTGATGGTGGAAGCTACGATGCAAGCTGCAAACTACCATCAGGAGATATTGCTGCTTTGGTGTTTTGCTCAGGAACACCTCGGCATGTAACCCACTACCCCCCGGTTACAAGACGCTCTCCTTATCCACTGAGCCATCCTTTCCCATCTTTTGTATTCTAGTGCATATGCTCTGCTCATGCTCAGTCCTTCCCGTTCCGGACTTAGCAGTCAGCAAGAGGAAAGAGAAATTTAGTGTTGAAAACAAAAGTGAAATGAAGTAAAGGTTGTCATAAGCTTTTTTTGGGGAGGAAAATATCACCATTGAGCCAGATGGGATGGTTCGGGCATCTGGTCAGGATGCCCCCCAAGCACCTCGTGGGTGAGGTGTTTCGGCACATCTCACCGGGAGGAGACCAAGGAGCAGACCTCGGACCTGCTGGAGAGACTATGTCTCACAGCTGGCCGGGGAACGACTTTGGATCCTCCCGGGTGAGCTGGAGGACGCATCTGGGGTGAGAGAAGCCTGGGCTTCCCGTTTGAGGCTGTTGCCCCCGCGACCCGGCCCCGGGTTAGCGAAGACAACGGAACGGAACGAAAATATAACATTTTTGACCTATAAAACATCCATGCAATAAATACCATGAGATGAGAATTATAACCCGATGGAAACACAAACCCTCCTCTTTAAAATATCAGTGTCCAAGTGGAATGAAATTAAAATGTTACAATTCTGAGACATAAATTGCTGACTTCATTCTTTGAATTTGATGAGACTAAAATATTGACAGGCAGCGTGACCGGGTGTTTTTTTCTTTGCTTGTTTTGCACAAACAGTATGACGTGCATATGATTCACAAATCCCTCGTCAACAAGTCCAGCTTTCCCAAGATTTATTAAATAAACGCTGAAGCCCGCTAAATAACATCTTCCTCTTGAGCTGAAGCTTTAACTTTTAGACGCGCCATGAAGGCCATTACTAATTAAACACCTTGCACCTTGACCAGACAAAAGAAAAAAAGGAAACCTCTGTTCGACACATCCAATGCCAGCTATGTGTGAATTTAATTATCCCCTTTCTCTTTGAAACTCCAGAAAATGATAATTAATTTTTTATAGTGTGAATTAGAATCCTAATTTGGAAACGGAAGATCAAAAGAAACTATTTCAATGGCTGGCTAGTAGAAGTAATCCTTAGTGGCCGAGGAAAGCAGGTTGCAGTGTTCAAGATATTCCCAATGGCGACATCCCAGCAGAATGCAGAACAGGACTGTGTTTTTCCTGAATTACATTAATAAACCATGTACCTATTAAACCATATCAATACCCACAGTACAAATTAGTAAAGCCAGCCTTTCTTAAGTGAGAAATTTGCCTTTCTAAATAGGCGTGCTTCTCTGCTCCTGATGATTAGTCAGTACTTACCGTGGACTCGTAGGTTACACAATACATATTGACAAGCAGTTAAATGAGCTTCACCCATTTTCAATGCATAAAACAGGAGCTCACATGTTGGGTCAGGAGCAGCGCTGCAGGCTGGATAGAAAGGTTGCCTGGGTTGTGAATCACATAGGAATCCTGATCAGTTCTTATTGCTGCTCTAATTAATTACAGCCCAGAGGGCAAGAGATCACACGCGCAAACACAGACACACAAAGCAAAACCTATCTTGGACTTGTCTTCTACTGGTGTACCAGCATTATTAAGTCTGAGAATACAAACACTCGCTTGTTAATTTGTCAAGGCAAAAAGTATAGACGTAAACCACAGTGTCCATGATATGCAATATTTAAAATAAACTGGAAACAAAAGCAGATAAAACTAAAAAAACTAATCTCAAACTGTTTCAAAGTGTTTGAATTTATGAAGATTAGGGTGATCCGGAATGCTGGATCATACCAATATCAGCTTCACAACTGTTTTCTTTTGTTGAAAGCTGTCCTTTAGGAGGAGGAAGTTTATAACTTTGTGCAGTTCTTAACCAATGGTGAAAGAAATATTTGTTTTGTTTGGAAAAGTGAGGTTACAGGGAGAAGAGATAATGAAGGTGGAAGATTTTAAGTACTCAGGATCAACAGTCCAGAGCAATGGAGACTGTGGAAAAGAGGTGAAGAAGCGTGTGCAGGCAGGCTGGAACGGGTGGAGAAAAGTATCAGGTGTGACGTGTGATAGAAGAGTTTCAGATAAAATGAAAGAGAAAGTGTAGAAAACCATGGTGAGAGCGGCCATGCTGTTTGGTCCAGAGACAGTGGCACTGAGAGAAAGACAGGAAACAGAGATGGAGGTAGCAGAGATGAAGATGCTGAGGATCTCTCTGGGAGTGACCAGGATGGACAAGATGAGAGGAACTGCACGTTAGAGGTTTTGGAGATAGTCATAGAGGCCAGACTGAGATGTTTCTACATGGCTAAATACTTTGGCATTTTTAGACACAAACTTGGGTATTTTAGTCGAGTAAAATAAATGCTAAGTTTGAACTTAACCAACAATCTCAATTTAACGTTCAGAGGGGAAGATCGAGAACCTTCATCTACAGAACAAAACTTTTGCTGTGTCCATAAAATGTGTGTGTGTGACTTAAGCAGTGATGAAACATAAGAAAGCACATTTACTTTGTTACTGTTCTTAAGTGAAAAAGTCTAACATCAAATAGGAAGTCAAAAGATGGCCCGAGAGACACCGATGGTCGAGTAGAGAATTTTCACTCTACCGTCAAGATATACCCGTCTATACCCCGGAGCACAGAGAGATTGCTTAAAACAACTTAACACCTAACCTGAAAAAAACAACAACACTTTTTTACTATTGTATTTATTTGTAGCCTTGCGGCACAAACAAAAAATCTTGACTTAGTGTTGAATATTTTTACTTTTTTACTTAAAAGTAAAATTTTCGCCCACTTCTGTAGTACTTTTAGTAAAGTGGTTCTGTGCATTGATACTTTTACCTTAAGTCCTTTTTGTTCAATTACTGTATTTGAATTTTACTTCAATACAAAAAGTGAGTTTTTCCTCCACCACTCTGTTTAAGTACAGTGGAGCGCCCGTGTGAGACACTTAGTGATCATATTTGACTCATGTCCGTTGACAGGGGGTAATATTTGGGCGATGCTGCAACTTGGCTGTCGTGTATCTTTGTATTTATCCTTCAAGGGGTTTATTCCTTTCCGTTCTGTTGTCTTCCGCTTCTCCGGAGTCGGGTCGGTTACCCTGGCTGCATCCTCCAGTTCATCCCAAGGCGTTCTTCAGCAAGGTGTGAGACATACTCTCTCCAGTTTGTCCAGGGTCTGCCTCTGGGTCTGGTCCCGGTAGGACATGCCTGAAACATCTCACCAGCGAGGCGAAGCAGCAATGTCATTTGCTTCACAATTTTCAGAAAAGCAAATAGTAAAGTGTCCGGTCAAACAGACTGCGCAAACGATAAACTTCCTCCGGATAGAAATGTCCATATAATCCAGCAAAAGTGGGGCAACCTCTCTACAACTCCGAAAGTCAAAGCCCTGTTATAAAGGCATCACTTTCAAAGTGAGTCTTCAATGAGAAATACAACTTTATTACTGTGTAGGTGCCAATTCGTCCGGTTGCTCGCTTGGGGAACTGAAGGCGCACACTTGGACCCAGTGAAATACAGAGTGAACAGTTTGGTGTTCTTCACTGTGGCCTGGCTTTGTGAGCCCATTCCAGATTCCAGCTTTTGGGTTGCCAGGTTGGACAGAGTGCGACCAGACTGGGTGAATAGGGGCGAGGGGGCATCGAGGTGTTAAACACATGGTGTTTGCACTGCAGCACTCAAATTTCCCTTCAGGGATTAATAAAGTAAATTTGATTCAATTAATGGGATTTTTGGGCTTAATGGTGAAAGATCTGGTACATATACACTTCAATGTTATGTCATTTTCTATTCATATGCGTATATTGATGTCATCTAATAGTTGTAAATAGAAATCATAGAAAGTGTTTAAGTTTTAGATGAAAAAAAAATCAACTATATGCAGATGATGAACTTGTTTTCAAGGTATTTAATGAGAACAAGATACAAACCCTACACACTCAGTTACAGAGCAGTTTCTAACCTTTTGGGAGAAGCTCCTATCAAACTTGTAGTTGGTGAGCCCACATTTGAGAATGAAGTAGAGGATTGCTGGTGGGTAACAAGGTTCTACTCTGTTTTCAGCAGCTTCTCACATATTTAGGAGAAGATGACTAATGAGAGTACTTGTCAGTGAAAAGTTGAGCACTAAACTATTTACAGTGCAAGAAGGAGATCGTGTCTCTGTATTCCCAACACAAACAGCTTGGTGAGCTTGTTCCATATGTATGTGCAGTTCTCTGTCACCGAGGAACTTGGCTAGCTCTGGTCGGCATCATGTTTCCAAAACAGGTTTATTTTTTTATCCTAGAAATACGACTATGCATAATAAATCTGCTTTAGGGTTAAGAATAAAAATTGTGTTGTATAATTTTATTTAGTTTACTCTTCAATACATTATTATTCAAAACCAAAAATCCTTCAAATTATTAAAACTTTAATTAAAAACCGAAAACATCACAAGATAAAAAAAAATCTTTCCTCTACAAATGCAAGATTTTTTTTGTTTATTGTGTAGAAATTTAAAAAAAATAACTGATTTAAAAACTTGAGTCTGATTGAGCGTTACCTGCAGCAGGATAAATCTCTGACTACTGAGGAAATAGAATAGATTAAAAAAAATTGTAAAACCAAGCATATAGATAAAATAAACTTTACAAATTAGATGAACAAAAAATGGGTTCTTTATAAATATTTCAGGTCTTGTTCACTAGTGGTGGAAGGATGCAGCGGGAGATCAACAGACGGATCGGTGCAGCATCTGCGATAATTAGGAGGCTGCATCAGTCCATTAGAGATAAAAAAAAAGTGATGAGCCATAAAGCAAAGCTCTCGATTTACAAGTCGATCTACGTTCCTACCTTCACCTGTGGTCACCAGCTGAGGGTGGTGACCGAAAGAACAAGATCCCAGATACAAGTGGATGAAAAGCTGTCTCTGCAGAATTTCTCTCACTCAGAGATAGGGTGAGAAACTGAGCAGAGTTCTTGCTCCTTTGGGGTGAGAGAAGCCAGATGGGGTGGTTCGGGCATCTAGTTAGGATGCCTATCAGATGTCTAGCTGGTGTGGTATTCCAGGCTCGTCCCGATGGGAGTAGACCCAAAGCCCACTGGAGAGGCAACTTCTCACAGCTGCTGAGGGAACATCTCGGGGAACCCTAGGCCTCCCTTCTGAGGCTGTTACACTTTTGACCAAGCGGTCAAAGTGGTAGGCAGCGAAACCGAACGGAATATTGGAATTTTTTTTTAGTATTTTGTTCCTTATTTGCAACTTTCAGGTTTAGTTTATTAAACATTAAGCTGCTTTAAACGTTGCGGTTTAATTCCAGCCACAAGCTTATGCCGAAATGTCCCTGGACAAGCCATCAAATCCCCTATTACTCCCACCACTGACATGCCATTGTTACCTTTCTACTGCCGTGCATTGCAGCACCAAAATTCCCCCTTGAGGGATCAATTGAGTGTAATAATATTATTATTATCATTAATTTTTCTTAACATGATTAAATACAATCAGAAATGGTGTAAGAAGTTGAGGTTTTAGGCGTTTTTTGAACGACCCTTTATTAATCCTAAAAAATAGGATATGTATGAATGGTGCATATTTTTATGTAAAAAAAAAAGTCTCAATTATAGAATGAACTCAACACTCAAAACCAGAATTATCACTCCAAGTTAAACTGATTAAACGGTCGTCTCCGGGGGGTTTCAAAGCCACTTTTTTGTGGAGGTTGTTGTTAGTTCTAATGTTGGTTCTGCTCTTGTGCTTGTGGCAGCTGAAGCATTAGAGGGGGCAGTGTGTGGGAGCTCTGATTAGCAGTGAAGAGGCCAGGCAGAGGCTTCTAGGGCAGCTCTGTTAGCAAACACTGAGAGAAGCAAGGGCAATCCAAAGCAAGGGATCACAGGGTTGTGTGTGTGTGTGTCTGAGTGCGTGTGCATGCATAATGCCGTCTATCTAAATGAGACAGTGATGGGTACAGCTTTGCTGACTCAAACTCTCAAAAGTATCTTCCAGATTATCACTCGCTCTAAAATGTTGTGATCCTTGACATCAAAATAGACATTTCAAAAAGGTAAAAAAAAAGCTTTACATATTTAATAATCAAAAAGGAAGCTTGTGACTCAACCTTGGAGGTTAGCATTTTAAACTCAAGGGTTTTGTTTGTGTAGAAAAAGTCAACAATGAGATTTTTGTCAAATTTTGAACCTCACGGTGATGCAAAGTACATATTTTTCTAATCGATTTGGGAGCAAATCCTTTGACGAAGACATAGAAGATGTTAGTATTCATGTGGGCATGTGAGCCTCCCTCTGTGTTAATAATGGCATCCTTAGATAGGCTCTGACTTTAATGAGGATTTACAAATTCAGATCACATTGTTCTACATATGTCAATATCATCAATATTTCCCAACTTCAGCTTTACAGTTTTCTCCACATTTCATGCACATGCTTTCTTCGTGACCTCTTTCACCTCAATGAAAACCCGTAAAAGAACATTACAGGCACTTCAATCAGACGACGACACGCTGGCGACTGCACAAAGAGTCGTTTTTTTTTTTTTACAGGGAAGCTGTTGGCAAGTAAATAGGATAAAAGAAGAAAAACAGAGAGAAAACGGAGAGGTTACTGTTGCTTCTATAATTCGTCAACAATCCAACAAGCAGATTTTGTTGGATTTCAATCTACTTTATTAAACTGCCTTATGGTCCAATTTCTGTAAGTTTCAGTTTCACATTTTGCCCTCTTAACTCTGTTTGCAAACAGTAAGAGCCCATTTCTGCTTTAACTATGTTTAATAAATGTTTAGCAGAACAAGGACATGTGAGTCAATCTACTTTCGTTCGCCCACTCTGTGTCGTGCACTAAGTGTTTATGTAAGTACGAGCGGTGACCAGTTCTGCCTTTGGTTTTACCATAGGTTACATGAAGTAAAAAAAACAGGTAAGCATTTCAAATCAAAAGCTACAATAGTTTCTGTGCACTTAGTGTTTTAAGCACATTTCTTCATTATTTAAATGGCTTTCCCGCTAACCACTAAGAGCAGAGTTTACTTGATGCAATACTCCGACATAGAAGTCTCTCCTCTTTGTTTCGCTCTTCCTAATAGTTCCTTTGAAGAACTTAAGGTCGTTAAAGCCAAAGTACTTGATTAATTAAGTAGTTAAAAGGCAAAGCACAGAGCAGTGGTTTGCTGCGTTTTGGTCAACACTTGTTGTTGCTGTTTATTAAAAAAAGATCCTTAGGGTGGATAGACCTCTTAAATGGGGTTAGAGCTTGTTGGAAGCAACATTTTCTGCTGCATAATTGGATTGCAGCTTTCAGCATGTGTGTGCGTATATTTTTGAATCGAACAGAGCCAGGGGTGTATTTTCCTGAAGAGGGTCCATTTCCCTCACTCACTATTCTGCCTCCGTTTCCTGCTAATCAGTCAGATAAAGAATGCCCTCACTGAATTACCTTTAACAGTCTGAATGCATTCACAAACATCCTCTGGTGGGAAAAATTTTACATCAGACAAGAAGGTTGCAAGGGCTGCACGGTGGTGCAGTGGTTAGCACAGTGGCCTTGTGGCAAGAAGGTTGGGGTTCGAGTCCCGAATGGTGCGAGGCTTGAAACACTATCCTTGCAGTGTGGCGTTTATATGTTCTCCCAGTGTATGTGTGGGTTTTCTCTGGTTTCCTCCCACCTTCCATAAAGCTGCATGTTGGGTTGATTAGCCATTATGAAATTGCCCCTAGAAATGAGTGCGTGTGTGGATGGTAGTCCGTATCTGTGTCTCTGCAACAGACTGGCGATTGTTCGGGGTGTACCCTGCCTCTAGTCTTAAATCAGCCAGGATAGGCTCTGTCGCCCCTCAGTTCAGAAGATGACATGCGGTTCAGAGGACGAAAAGAAGAAGGTTGCATGACGTAGACAAGAATTTGAGCACTTAGATCATGGGTGGATAAACTACGTCCTAAGGACCACATGCAACCTGTCAAGCTTTTTAATCCGGCCAAATTTGAAGAAAATATAAAGAAATGACATAATAACAAACATTTCTATTGTTTTTTTCCCCCTTCAATGCCAGAATTTCTCAGTAGACGGATGAGTCGGGGTACATTTCTTTGTTCTCAGAATATAAGACTTCTTGAGTTGTTTTCTTTGACATTTTAGATGTTTTGGGGGATTTTTACCATCGGAAAGCCATTTTTCAGACTATTTTTTACTAGACATCGATACGTTTCTCTTTTAATCAATTTAATTTTGTCTGGTATGATGACAAGGTCATCTTAACAAATAATCAGGCAGGCAAATAAGAGTGAATCGTAAATATTAGTGAACCAGAAAAGAATAAATGTGGATGGACAAAAATCTCGTTTTTAATTAAAAAAATTAATTGAAGTCTATGTTTTCTATGTGTTCCAGATTAAATTCTTTTAGATATTATTTGTTAAACCACACCATGTTTTTGCTCTGGGTTTGGCCTTTTGCTCACATCACACGACTGTTTGTGGCACATGAGTCTAATGCAGGTATGGGCAAACTACGACCCGCGGACCACATGCGGCCCATGAAACATTTTAATCCGGCCCGCCAACTTAAATAAGTTAAATAAATAAACCATGTTATTGTTTTCATTCCCCGCAATTCAGATGTTTCCTCACTAGATGGCGCACTCTAGATATATTGGCTTTGTTTCAAAAACAACAACACTGCTCCCATTAAAATGTGTGGGTCTCTGTGATGTGCATGCTGTCAAAATAAACAGTGAGCAGAGGTATAGAAAGCCATTGGGCCCAATACACGCATGTAAACAAGCGTGTTAGATGTTTAAACAAGCAAAATGTTACATCAAGCCTTAGATTTCAAACCTAGTGCCGCTGAATGCACGTTTTTAAGCGCTATCACACTAGATTTCCGACCTAGCGCCGCTAAATTTGAAATTTAACGCTTTTGATGTAACATTTAGCTCGCTTGTTTAAAATTTAGCGCCATTCTATTGGTATAAACTAGCGGTTACCAAAGCATGCCATCCATCTGCTCCTGTTCCGGCCCCTTTGTCAAATGTTAGAACTCAATGTGGGCAAACCAAAAAGTTTGCCCACCCCTAATCTAAAGCCATGCCCGCCACTGATCTAGATGACAGTGTAAAGTGCACTCTATTATATGCATAAGTTTATATAAAAGAAGATACATGCACACTTTATTTACCATTTTTGATAATATTCTGCTCTTTAGCTCCATTGATGTCGTCAAAAAAGGAAAAATCTGCAGTTTCACTTGCACATGCGTCTTAATTCTAGTAAAATCTGTAAGAGTTTAATTTGCCTTTTGAAATGTAAATTTAGAAGACATTTCCATATTTCATCACCTTCTTGGCCAGTTTTCAATCTTACAAATTGAATAACCTTTTATTGTGACAGAATAATTACTCTTTGTCAATCTCTTAATTTTTTCGACCCTTGATGTCTCCATATGGAAAAAACAATACATCTTTGACAATTCAGACATTTTTAGCCTTTGAATAGAATAAGCTTGATATTATGAAATCTCTTAATGGATTATATTTGAGTTTGTCATTTAGTTTATATTTTGACAACCTTGCTCTTTTTAGTTGTCAACGCTGCTTTTATTGGGCCTTAAATCACCAGAAAAGATTAAAAAAGAAGCAGCAGTAGTTATAATTTATCTACATGCCAACTATGACTTGTGGCTACAACGACTGAGTAAAAACTACCAGCGGTAGGCGTTAGCTCAAACTCCTGGCTCGTATGAAGTACCTTCATTTGATATAAAATTTTTCATTTCATGATAACAGTAAAAGATAAACTGTTTGATGACGTATATAGAAAAAACAAAGAAGCATTAATGCTTGTTTATTGTCATTTTGATCGTTTCGTTCTGGAATCTACCGCTTTATTCGGGGCTGGGTAATGGGGGCAAAAGCCTCATCCAGGAAGCCCAGCCCTGATACTTTGTAATTGAATTGAATTGAATCTACTTTATTAATCCCCAAATGGAAGTTTGAGTGCTGCTGTGCAAACACCAGGTGTTTGACACCCCGATGCCCCTTTGCCTCTATCCACCGGCGTCCCAGTCCGGTCACACTGTGTCCAACCTGACAACCCAAAAGATGGAGTCCGGAAGGGATCACAAAGCCAGGCCATGGTGAAGAGCACCAAACTGGTCTCTCTGTATTTCACTGGGTTCGAATGTGAGCCTCCAGTTCCTCAAGCGAGCAACAGGACATTTCCATGGAAACCGCAAAAACACTGAACACGAAGCACCTCCTCGAGACAGTCTCCTTTTCTGCACCTCCTCCAGATCGACTCCTCCGCAGCTCCCTCGGGACCAAACATGCATATTAACGACAGAATGACTTCATAACCAGCTAACTGTTGGGAGCTAGCTGGACGATTTTTAAAAAATCAGCAGTCCGACACAAACAAAGTCCAAAATGACGTCCAAAGTGCTTTCAAAATGAAATCTTCAGAAAGAGACAAAACATAGCTAGAAGTACGATACGAATAATAATAAAAGTAAACACCAATTAGCTATTTTTATTCGCTTTTTTTGTGGGACTAAGAAAGGTTTTCTTGATTTTTGATTCTTTTATTCCTGAGTTTGAAAAAATAGTTCATGACATCAAGCCAAATGTTTCTTACTACAGATTCTCACTACAAAAAATGTTTTTACGGTAAATCATAAACAACGTATGTCACCTATCTGTTGCTGCCGTCAGACAGAGTATTTAAAATCTGGATTATCGAATCACAACTCCTGGTTATAGTTAGTATCCAGAGCTGGGTGAATATTTTCATCAGGTGTTACTAAATCTGAAATAATTTTTCATTGATCGGATTGTCTTTTGGAGATGTGTTCTGCTTTTTAATTTAGCCACTTCATAAAATTATTTGTGTGCTCATAAAACCATGGTTGAACAAAAAGCTTCTGCTATGCTGGGATAGTTTACAGACACTGTTTGCTCATCTGCAGATGGCATGCCAAAGTCGGACACATTAGACCACAAAGTTGCTGATTTTGGACACATTTTTATTTGCTCTAAGAATGAAATTGCTTCTCTCAAGCTGTGTGTGGCACTAAAATTTTTCAGATTATTATAACCTCTTGGGGGAAACACTTAGAGGTCTTCAAAAGATTTTACACATGCCAACATGGCCGCCTCTGTGAGAGACCAATCAGAGCTTTTATGACTTCATAGAACTGGGCAGCTGAGAATACATTTAAACTGTGTTTCTCTGCTCATTGAATGCACCGGTTTGCCAGTAAATGGGATTCTTTGAGAAAACAATGAACATTGGCATTGCCAGTGTAACCGGAAAATTATTTTTCTCTCCTCCGTATCAAAATATTCCCTTTCTTGGTGACTTCCCAACTGAGGCAAAGCTTGTTCAGTGAATCTGTTTGTGAATCATTGCAGCCTCATTTAGTTATGCTGAATAGCAGCTGTTACGAGCCAACATTCTCACAACCTTGAACGCGGTGGCACTCGGATTAAATCACACTCTTTTATGACCCAGCTTTTCACTACGACACACGAGACCAAAGAAGATGGCAGGCTTTGTAGAAACAGAAATGCAGCACCTGAATCATCTCTTGGCACAGTGTTGCTCCCGAATCTGGTTTTGGATTTACTGTTGAAGGAGTTATTAGAGGGCAAGGCAGTGGTGTCTTTTATGTATGTGGCTGATTTTTGTTGTGTGAGGGTACCACCGGAGACCAAACACCCTGACTTATAGCGTCGGCAATGTAGCGGTCACCCTTACTGAAGGTTTACTCCAGCAATAAAAATGTACTGTGGGCATAAAAGCCAAAGGTTGTTTCATTTATAAAGTTACTTTAAAACAAAAAAGAAGGAAGTTATAAAGTCAAACTTTTTTAAAGTGTAAACTATCTGTTGTTCTGTGTACCAGAACAAAAAATGAAGTATAAAATTGAATGACCATGTGAGCAAATTCTATTTAATAAGGTCCTGAACTTCATCAAGACACACAGCATGGTGCCATTATCTCCACCCAGAGAGCGATGCAAGGTCCCTGTGGCTGATGGGATTAAGGAACAAAGAGAATCATGGGATTAGTTGTTTACGGTAGCGTTGCGGGAGTCTGGAAGGCAAGCATTTTGTTTACCTTTGTCTTTATTCTTTTATTCCATTTCCTCGGCCTTGTGTTGTGACTCCCTGTTGAGGGGTGGGTGGAGAGTGATATCTTGTTTGGCTCCTGACAGCATCACTTGGAGAGGAAAATGAAAAGAGATGGCGATAACACAGAAGCTCGTGCATTCATACACCGCCCCCCCCACTGGCTTGTCCACCCCACGCTGTTCATAGGCCAATCCAGGCCTGGCAATTTAGGGCCGAATGAAAGTGGAGGGAAAAGCCTAAAACACTGACATGAGGTGAGAGAAATTGTAGGAATGGTACATAGGAAAAGACCCCAAAAAGGACATTCCCGTGGAGTGATTGGTGGAGCGGTGGGGGACAAATGTCATTTTCAGACAACGGCAGGGAACTGATGTAATTTTCAGAATGCAATTTCTGCCTTTGTGTGTTCGTACACAAACATTGTGATTGTGTGACGTTTTAGACCATGCAGATGGTACAGCACTTTGACGGAGAACTCATCAAATAAAAGAAACAAAGTATTCGATTCCAGCACTTTGATGCTTTTTTTTTGGGAGGAGAAAATTGATGCAGGTTCGGATGTAATGGGCACCATCAACATAAAAGGAAAGTTTTCAGACTTGGTTCAGCAGAAATTGCATTGTAACAAACACGAGTCTTTAATCTCTGGAAACTTTGCTGAAAAAGAAGACTAAATGAACAAAAAATCCAGTTGTCAAACAAGTAATATTTTTCTTTTTCTTTACAATTGAACAAACAGCAAGAGCAATCAGTTGTGAATTAGCTTTGAAAGCCTGACAGGATGATGGTAATAACCCACTCAGCAGAAATTGTGACTTTCAATTTGGACTTCTCTGTTGGACTTGCAAAACTACTGTTTTTGCCAGAGTAAAATTATTTAATGCACAAACAATTGAACAGTCTTGGTGAGAAATTTGTCTGACAGTTGAATTAAAGTACACAGGGACTTTGTTTATGGGACATTTATCTTCTTGGTTCAAACAAAAATCCATTAAAAGAAAGAAATGGAATTTTTCATTGACTTTTCATTTGTCATACCGCCCCAGAAACAATGCGGGAGTGGCCGAAGCCTATCCTGGCTGATTACAGGTGAGAAGCAGGGTACACCCCAAACAGGTCGCAAGTCTGGCAATGACCATTGTTGGAGTGTTTGGAGTGTTTCTGGTTCTGTCTTTACCCTTTTAGCTTTGTTCTAGTTATGCCGGCGGAAAAAAAAGCCCAAAAGCAAAAGTGGTGAAAGAATCTGATGTTCTGGAAACCAAGTCTGTTGTGGGGATCAATTGAATTTTTTTTTTTTTTTACTGTTTTCTTCAAAGGGAAGCTTTGTGAATCCGAGTGTTTGGTAGACATGCTTCCAGATAGAATTCGACCAATGTCTTGTCAGAGTCCAAATTTGACCGATTTAATAGCTCCAGCGATAAATCCGCCATACCATAAATTGGTCAAGCTTTAGATGAAACACACTTTCACCTGTTGTGTTTCACACTCGTAACGTAGTGCTGGTTGATTAGATTCTTTTTCTTTCAGTTTTACTTTAAAAAGGCCAACGTATAGGGTTATTTGCCTCAATCTAAGCCTGTTCATTTACATTTTTTTTACTTACGCCAACTACCTTCACGTTTTTGTTACTAAATTCATAAACTTCTTTGTTCTTCTTCTTGATATTCAAAACTCCTCCTCCCTCTTCTTGTGTTTTCACACTCTTTTTGAGTTCTGAGACAAAGATGCAGAACATTCTGTCTAATCGTCTAAAAGAATACAAAAACAATTGTCCATGTTGTCAACTGCTAATAAAAGGGATTTGAAAAGGTTGATCTGGAATTACTGATTAAAACACAACTGATCCACCTGTTCAAAACAAAGAGAAAACACTTAGAAGACATTTCTAAAGCTCTGTTTTACCACAACAATGACAGCTAATCTAATTAAATTAACGATGCCGTTCTCTCATTGTAAACATGACTCGGCTGGTTTCCGCTGAAAAACCGTGGAGCCTTTTTCACCACACTTCTCTCCTTCCTTTGACAAGCCCAAGGCCAAAGCCATTTATAAAAACTGCATGCGGTTTGAATTATTTGTCTGTGCTTCTAACAAGCCTGACGATTGCTCGTTGTCATCACAACACTGCTTTGCTGTTTTATTAAAGCTTGTAGTCAGAGGTCACAGTATTAAAAACCTTCTCATCATCGGCCCAGATAATTGGTCGCTTTAGAATAAGAGCCCATAACTGATGGAGGATAATACTAAAAGTGTAAACATACAGGTCGAGACCTCATGAAATCACAAAATCTTTGCAGCACAGCAGATTTTATTCGAGCATTCACCTGGAGATAAGATGGTGTTTATTGGCTTAACATGGATGACCTCCTCGTCCTTCTGTTTCACAGCGGGACTGTTAGCGTCATGATGGAGGGTTGTCTCCTAGCGTAAAACACTCAGCCTCTGCAACAGCAACTTTATAGAACACCTGTGGGCGTAGGATTTTTATGAGTGCATTAACTTGTGTGATTTTACATTTTCCATTTGACAAAGTGACACATGGTGCTGGAAACAAAACTCCACGTCCTGAAGAACCTCTGCCAAACCCAATGAGCAACATACAGTTGAAAGATTACCAACACCCCACACCCACTCATTGTTCCACTGATGATACCCCATTAAAAACAAATGTGTTGCTACGTTTTACTACAATCAAAATCAAAATGATGTGTCAGAATCAGTTTAATGTTCAATTAGCAGTCTCTTTATTTTCTTTTAAGACCCTTCGGTAACTATTCCCCTTTGCATGTATTTTGCATAACCAGGCGAGTAGAGGCTGACTCAGAAAAGCACCGGTAATATATCTCCTCACGGCGAAGCACCTCGATCCTTTTGGGGGCAGTTGAAATTCTGCAGAAGCCTGGTTTTCATTTTCATGGCTGCATTTACATTCTGTCCTCAATTCTGCCCCCTTGAGTTATATCAGGGGGCTTTATCACCTGAAATAAAGCAGAGATAAATGTTGCAGGGAGGATGTAACCCTCCCCATAACACAGTGTGTTTGTATAATGAGTGTGTATGAAAGCGGGCATACTGGTGTGTGTTATTTAGTGCTTTAAAACTCGAGCCATGATGTGTGTGCAAAGTATGAGCGTTTTGCAGACTCGGCTTGTTGTGGTACTCCTGGGCTTCTGCTGAAGATGCACTTTCAGCTCAGGGCTACAGGAGGTCACTATCTTACAGAACACACACAACATGGCGTGTGTATGTGCACATGTTTATATGTTCATGCTTATTTATTTCCTGACATTTGAAGGGAGGGTTCGTGCAAAATCAACTTTTTGGAGTTTTCTGCCAT
Source organism: Neostethus bicornis (assembly GCA_902685375.1). Classification (NCBI taxonomy): domain Eukaryota; kingdom Metazoa; phylum Chordata; class Actinopteri; order Atheriniformes; family Phallostethidae; genus Neostethus; species Neostethus bicornis. Next base: position 12,996,108 of record LR738561.1, read on the forward strand.
GTTTGGATGTTATTATCAGACCAAATACCTGAAGTAGTTTTCTATTTCATTCATATGTGTTGGAATAATTTGTGAGCTCTCCTGTTTAGTATTGAATACAACGCTATTTAAATTCCCCCAGTGGATTATCGCCAGGTCTTTTGTTCCTCACGATGCATACAATTTGTAAATTAGCCTGAAAATACAAAGTCCAATTTTTTTTCCACAGATCTAAATTTTTTTATTTAAATCATTTTTTCCCTCAAAAACAAAGAACTACTTTTTTTTTTTTTTTTTTAGGGTCAACTCACAATCTAACGAGAGAAAAAATAAAAACAAACAAAGCTCAAGCTCAGCAGCATGTTAGCATGTCGCTACAGTGCGCTAGTTTAACATTAAGAAATAATTTACAAATAAAACAAAACAGCAAAAACTTCATAACGTTAACACTGTGTGAATTTAACATCTAAATGATGTTGAAACCTTTGCATAATGATAACATTATCTACCGACCTTAGCCGAAACACTAAACTCTGAGTAGAACCTCTTAGCTACTCAAGTAAGTGCATAATGTAAAATACAAACAGCAGGAATTTAAATAATTAACCATAAAAACTAAGATTTTTATTAGATTAACTGTTCTTGGTACAAACGCCAGCTTTCTCTCAGTTACTTTCATGCATGTGAACATACCATGTCTGACTAATGTAGCTGTTTAGAAGCATGGTGGTGCAAAAGTTCTGCTAACAGGTTTTTCTAAGAATAATGATAAATATGTGAATTTAGTTTAATTTAAAAAAAAAAAAAATCTCGTTTTAAACTGTGAATTGAAATTGTTCCAATTAATTGGTACATTGCACAACTGTAGCCAGAATCACAGTAAAACATAAGCAGGGTTTGTTTTTGCTGCTTGTACATGCTCTGCTCATGCTCGGTCCCAACAGAGAGCACAATTTTTTCATGTGAAAACAATAAGATAAAAATATAAAAGGTTATGTGCTAGTTTTGCTAACTTGTTGTGCTTTACTCTGCCTTTGCAGCCTCAAACGAGCTTTACGCAGGTTGGTCTCAGAGAATTCAAATTCGCAAAAACAAAGTTGAATTGAAAAAAAAAATGATTACAGTTTTTATTCTGGAAAAGCAGAATAAGGGGATGTGGATGATTTGTGTGAATTGAAGGTGAAATTTTTTTTTTATCAATAAAAGACTGTACTAACTGTCTCACCCCTTTGATGCAAAAATAGATGTTGTTGTAAATGAAAGTTATTTTCTTGGTGACAATTCCTCAGTCGCTGGAGATGGTTAGCTAGAGGGATTGGAGTTCATCAAGAATATCCCTCTTTGCTCTGATTGTTGAAAAGCTATTAGGATGGGTGCTGTAGGCTAAGAATCCAAACTAGCCAAATAATGAAGTAAACCCATCCACTTTAACCGCATCTTGCTTTGAAAGTAATAAAATATAGAAACACCCTCTTGTTATTTTGCTCCCATCTTGTTTGTACTCTTCTCCCAGACTAAAACTGCTTTGTTTTTCTTTTTATACTTTTTTGAACTCTGAGATCGTCTGTCTGTATATATCATGATAAACCAAAATGTTGTGTTGAAATAAACTCCGAGGTGTTCTGCACACCAAAGGGCTGAGTGTGTTAGAATGAAAGCTGCTAAGAGCGAACAGGAACCGTTAGAGGATTTAAGTACAGATAGATGTACTCAAATCTGGCGAGGTGATTATTTTCCCACTAATGTCCCACTAACTCTTTCTTAACAACTTCCCTTTTACGCTTTCAGAATACATCCGCTGACTTTGGATTCAGTTAGGGTTGCCACTGTGTTGGATGATGAAGAGGTCCCCTGACAAAAGGCGACTCAACCTTTACAGCTTGCAGATGCAAATGACTTCAGAAGAAAACCACCTCATTGGCTCAGCGAGAAACAGTAGGACACAAAAATTCTGATCATGTACCACTGGCGTAAAGTTTTTTTTTTCCTTTCTTCTCTCTTTTTCCACATCTCAGACTTATAAGTGGTTAACTGAGGACTGTAGAGGTTCACCAATCATTTAATGACAAAACATGAAACAACGTAAGGATGTAATGCAATATCACAGCACAATCCAATTTTATTATTCCTGGGGGGTAATTGATGGAGTCAGCAAAAAGACAGGGAGCAAGACAAAGAGAGATGGTAACATAACTAAAATTTAATAAAAAAAGAGAAGGGACAAATGTAGCAAGTGGTGCAATAAAAAAAATAAAGCACTATTCCAAGAATTTTATTTACTGTCTGCCTGCACACTGGAAATGTTCACCTCCATGGAGTTATTGCTGGATGTAACTGTACTTTACTTCATCTCATATCCTATATTTCTTATCATTCTGGACAAGCATACTATATTCGGACTCAGCACTACTGCGAGTGAGAGAGCAGAGGATGCCCTTCCTTTGCCAAGTAGTGCAGTGCTGAGCAGAGGGTAGACCTTTTGCCAAGCCATGCACAGCAGATCAGGGCCAGATTGGACTGGAATCCCCTCAGGGGTTGCTGCAGTAATTCCACATGCATTGTTTGGGAAACAAGAAATAGATGCAGACAGGTAGGGAGCTGGCTGTGCACGCTTTAGGCTGTGTGTGGAAGCTTCTTTTTCTGAACTCAGCAATTCCCATTGCAATGTGGAAACAAAACTTTGTTCTAGTCCAACACAAAAGAGTTTTTTTTTCTGTCAGCATAATTTTCTTTGTTTGATCTGAAGCAACCCTTCAACAGCTACGCACACATTGTGGAATTCTATTTTCTATCAAGCTTCCCGGTGAGCATTTGGACTCATGTTGTTGTAGGCGTACACACAAGGTGATGAGGAGATGTGTTCCAGAAAATGGAACTGTGTTTTCAATTGAAAAGCAACACATGGTAACATCCTGGTGCAGGAGCTCTTTGGGCAAAAAAGAAACATTAAAGGCTCAGGTTAGCGATGGGGAGGATGATGGAGGAATTTGTGGGGATTTTTCAGCCTGGGCCAGCCCACGACCTTCCTGTAGGGTGGAGAATCAATTTTTAAAAAATCTTCAAATTTTGAATTTGACCACTTTTGTAAGAAACTCTGAAGTAGGAAACGGGCATACTTAAAGAAGGAAAAAATATATTGCCTGAAATGACGAGTGATGAACCAGTTACCTGACATGACGATACCAACATAGAACTGATAAAATGATAGATATTACAAATTACATTTCAAATATACCAATCTTTTCTAAATCGGCATTATTGTTTCTCACGGTCGGTATTATGCAGTTTTTGGGGTTGATTATTCTAATACAATTCACAACTACTATCAATAACTGTGAAAGTTGTGAAATCTAGCTTTTTCTTCTTTCGGCATTTCCCTTCAGGGGACACCACTGCAAGTCAGTTTCGTCCATCTAACCCTATCTGCTGCATTCTCTTCGGTCACACCAACTATCTTCATGTCATCCTTCACTGTAACCATGAACCTCCTCTTTAGTCTTCCTCTAGTCCTCTTTCCTGGTGGTTCCAAACCCAGCATCCTTCTTCTGATGTACTCTCTCTCCTCTGCACATGTCCAAACCATCGCAGTCTGGCCTCTCTGACTTTATGTCCAAAATCTCTAAGATATGATGTTCTTCTGATCTTGTCCATCCTGGTCACTCCCAGAGAGAGATCCTCAGCATCTTCATCTCTGCTACCTCCATCTCTGTTTCCTGTCTTTTCCTCAGTGCCACTGTCTCTAGACCAAACAGCATGGCCAGTTTCATTACGGATTTGTACACTTTTCCTTTAATTTTAGCTGAAATTCTTCCATCACACATCACATCTGATACTTTTCTCCACTCGTTCCGGCCTTCCTGCATATGCTTCTTCACCTCTTTTCCATACTCTCCATTGCTCTGGACTGTTGATCCTAAGTACTTAAAATCTTCCACCTTCTTTATCTCTTTTTCCTGTAACCTCACGTTTCCGTTTGGATCCCCCTCATCTATACAACACAGTATTATTCCTGGCAATCCCTCATTCGTCCAGAAGTGATCCATTATAGAAATGGTTTCAAAATTGTGTTCTGGTCAGTGTAATTGTTGATAGATGTTTCGAGCCCCATCCGGAAATAATTTTCAGTCTGATAGACAGCACCTAAGAACTGATTCTATGTGCTTAGGTTTACAACCCTGAGTTAGCCCAATCCTTAGGGCGGCGCTAACTTCAAACCTGTTTACAAATTGTTTATATTTGAAAGGATGTGACTTGTTGACAGTGGAAGGGTGGGTCTTAGCTTGCCTCTATTGTAAATTAATTGCTTGTTATTTCACTGTTTAACTAGTTTGACGTTTTCCTAATTATTATGCGAAAAGGCCTGTGAACTGAAACTGTTCCACCAAGTAGAGAATTGATTCTAGGAAGTGAAAATGCTATTGTCAACTCTAGGTAGGTTGTAGTACGGAGTTCTCAAGTCCAGTCTATCAGATTGAAAATTATCTGCAGATGGAAGTTGAAATGTCTCGACCACCAAATACACTTTGAAACCTTTTCTGCACTACAATATATACTTTATTCAAGAAGAATCTTGTCTGATCTTGTCTTGATCAGACAAATTCTTAAAGGTGGTGTAGATGATTTGTGTGAGCAGACACAATGTAAATAACTATTCCTGTGGGAGAGTGCATGTTCAGTTGTTTGAAGACAAAAACCAAGAAAAAACACAAAAAACTGAGGTGTTGTCTATTGTTGACTTTTCACCAACAGTCCCTGGCCTCTCAGCGCTGGAAGATTTTCCATATAGCCTTTAAATATTCTAACATACACCACACTCTTACCCTTCATCTTGGTAAAAGCCACTGAACCCGTGTCCTTTTATATTTTGTTTTTACTTTGTGAAGCTCTTTAGATTGTGTTTGGCAAAGAGCTATAAATACTTGTTTGATTTATCCTCATGTCAAACTAAATAAATCCCCTTCTGACCCTGGCCTGTGCAGACTGTGAAGTAGAGCAAAGAACAGAGCCTCCTTAAGGGTTCTGAGATGCTGTCTTTTTTATTCTTCAGTCATGACAAACAGCCTGGACACTATAACAGGCACAAAGTTGTAAAGCTTCTTCACATACCATACAGCACATTGTTTCAACACCCAAAGGCAATAGTTCTCAGACTATTGTCTTTATTTTAGCTTACCTCACACTTTCCATAACTCACAGACTATATCTCGGACATCTCTGAGAATGTATTAGGTTATCATTTGGTCCTTGTTCAAGCATCAGCAATTCAACTGAACATTGTAAAATAATAATGGCTCATTTCTTCAGCTTCAACTAGAACAATTTCGGCTGTTTCAAATCTACACCATTCAATTCAGACTTACAAGTTGGGATGGAGATGGGTGTACTCTTGACAGGTCACTAGTTTGTCTATAGAGACAGATGACCCTTCAAGGTCACTTCTATGCGGTGTTAGAGACCCAAGATGCATGTTTTTGGACTTTCAAGAAAGTTGGATTACCCACCGGTAAACGTCTTGATGTGGACTTGTCCGGCAGAAAAATCAATAAAAGAAAAAATTCAATTCAATTGAATTTCACTAAAAAAGTACATACATTATAAATTCCATTCAAATATGAAACAATTCAAAGGTCAAAACTTGGAAACGAGCCTATTTGCAGCTTTCAGCTGCTTGTGTTTACTGTTTTTGTCTGATAAACCGACTGGTATTTTAACCGGGGAGTTGTCATTTTTTATTCATGTTCAGATAACACTGTTGGATTTTCTTTTGTTTTTGCAGAAAGGAATAAAAAATGAATGTGTTGAAAATCGGGCTTGTAGACAGCCGGAGAAAAGAACAGTGTGCGCACGCTCATAACGTTTGTCAAAGCCGCTTTTGCACCCCATGCGGTTCCTTTCCTTCAAGTTCTCGCTGAGCCACAATGTCACCCTGATAAATTAATTGTCTGATTTTTTATGCAGAGGTGGAGAGAGAAAGAGGAGTGGATGAGTACAATGAACAGTGGGGGACAGTAATTGAATCCCAGAGTTATTGATTCAGTCAGAGTATCGCCATGGGAGACCTTTGGCCGAGATAAGTTGTCTGTAAAGCTCTTATTAGCATTTACTGTAACAGTAGGCCTCCTGTAATTATGTTTTGGATCTCATTACAACTTCTATCTATCTCTTGTTTTAACTCTTGTCTATTCGGTTTTTCCTCTTTTTGTGTCACATTCACCTCCTTTCCGCTGATATAATTTACACAGCCGGTGCACATCTACGCACATAGTGTATTCTCCTTTTGACTTTACACTCCGCAGGGTCTTTCTTAAGTGCTTTGGGGTAAAGTGGACTGAAAAGCAATTTCTTGTATAGGCACAGGCCATTCCTTTGTGGTATACAACGATTTAAAAGTCAAAAATACGGTCTTAGCTTCTGGGAGCCATTATTGGGAACACACAACAGGTGATCAAAGGTACTTTCTACATGGAGGAAACAAGCCATTTGTAGGTTGCAAAGAAAAAAAAAAACCCATATATATATTTATCCACATGAGGCATCAGTGAGAGGGAAACCCAAAGAAGTTCCTTCAGATAAATGTTCACAAGAAGTCAACATTAAAGAAAGCACCTCAAGTTTTTAAACTACCCGAGAATCTGAAACTATGATCAACCTGTGTCAAACACCTTGTAAATTTATGAAAGTAGCTTTTCTCCAGGTCTTCGTTTTCCTCCCGAAAACATATGTGTTAGGTTAGTTGGCCGTTACGAAATTGCCCGTTGAAATGAGTGTACGTGTGGATGGTTGGGTTTGTGGCCCTGCGACAGACTGGCAACCTGTTGGTGTTGTACCCTGCCTCTCGCCCTGAACCAGCCATGATCTAGTATGTGTTTAATTTACTTTGTTTTTAATAAATTTTTGTGTTGCACTTCACCGCAGCAGGCTGCCAACTATGACGGCACCAATGGTTGGAGAAACAGGGGCTTAGGCGTCTTCTCCAATGTCCCCAGACGTGGACTCAGTGGGGATGCGAACCCACAAATTTCCGGTTAACTTCAAGTCCGTGGGCGAATGCTCTAACCACTGAGCCACCGTCTCCCCTTTAATTCTTCTTCTTTCGGCATTCCCCTTTAGGAGTCGCCACAGCAAGTCAGTTTCTTCCATCTAGCCCTATCTCCTGCATCCTCTTCAGTCACACCAACTATCTTCATGTCTTCCTTCACTGTATCCATGAACCTCCTCTTTGGCCTTCATCTAGTCCTCTTTCCTGGTGGTTCCAAATCCAGCATCCTTCTTCCTATGTACTCTCTCTCTCCTCTGCTCATGTCCAAACCATCTCAGTCTTGCCTCTCAAACTGTATCCCCAAAACCTCTGACATGTGCTGTTCCCCTGATGTACGCATTTCTAATCCTGTTCATCCTGGTCACTTCCAGAAAGATCCTCAGCATCTTCATCTCTGCTATCTCCATCTCTGTTTCCTGTCTTTTTCTCAGTGCCACTGTCTCTAGACCAATCAGCATGGCCGGTCTCATCACGGTTTTGTACACTTTCCCTTTCATTCTAGCTGAAACTCTTTTGTCACACATCACACCTGATACTTTTCTCCACCCGTTCCAGCCTGCCTGAACACGCTTCTTCACCTCTTTTCCGCACTCTCCCCTTTAATGTTGTTCCATATTTTCTAGACTAACAAATACTTTTTTACCCCACAAAACCAAGGCGAAAATTTTTTCATATTATTTCACTTTTCATAAGAATGTCTCTCAAAATTTGTGACCCTCAAATGATACATTAATCTACGTGATAAGCATTTGCTTCAGTCGATACCTTTTCGGTCCCTTGGTAAAATACAATTTCAGAAAAAAAAAGTAACTTTCTTTAATGTGAATTTACAATGTGACTGAAAAAAATAAATAAATAAAAAAAATGTACAAGTATACATCTATGTACTGTATGACCCACACATGCACACATATTTGCGTGTGTGTGAATGTTTAATCATATATGTATAATCATGCACATTTCCTTCCTATAGTAGTAAAAAATATGCATCTTCTCCTGGGCCCGAAGCCAAAGCCCAGCATTGGCATTTTATAAGGAATAGAAGTGCAGCGATTGCACTTCCTCAGTTCTCTGCCTCTTTAACACTCACTTCAACCCCCCGTACCCTCTGGGGAACCATGTAGATAAGGACTGAATATCTCCAGATTCCACTTTGCATATATGTTTAATAGCAGGGAAAACATTAGCATCGGTAATTAAAGCAGTAATTTAAGCCTAGACGCCATCAACAGGCAAGCTTCTTCTACGCTGGAATAACACCCCTGAAACACAGTAATTAGCTCTGCTTTGATTGGATGGGAGATGTTCTGACTGTGTGTTTATGAACGCATGTACTTTTGCACGTCGGCATGCTTATTACAAAAGAGGCCATGCTTTTTATATTTGCTCGGATTCCGCGTGTAAGAGTTTTAAAATCTGCTCACGATTGCACAGGAGTAAAGATTGATTCGCCACTCCCTGCAACTCAGCTGAGGATTGATCGTATGAAAATGTGTGCATGTGTGCTGAATGACATTTGACATTGGCTAAGACAGTGTAAAACAATGGCCGGAGGGGTCAAACATTGTCAGGGACTTCCCTGAGCTGGCTGATATTGTCTTGTGTTATCATCCATGTCCTGCACACCTTCCCTTCACTCTAATTCTTTCTAAACTCTGGACTCTAACCTTTCCATCTGTCTGAGACCTTTGGGACGATATCCTGCATTCTTTTTCATTAAAGTGCTATGATAGCAATATGGCTGTGAGGAGGGGGTGATATGTTTGCTTCTTTTTTTTCTACTGGCATCAAAAATCGTTAGGAGTGCAAGGAGGTCATTCTGGCTTGTATCTGGCTTTTAATGGCTCCTTAAAGCTGGGCCCCAAGGGTGTGTATACACACTCACACACATACACAGAAAGAAATCTGCAGGGTGTCTGAAACCAAGCCAAGACCTTGGTCTTATCTCCCCTCTCTTTATATCACTCTTTTTTACTCACTTTATTCTCCCCTTTTTTCTAGCCAAATAGCTGCAGTCTTTGATGTATTGCTGAGGATTATAGCCAGTGTATCAGCGTTATACTATGAATCTAACTCTTCTCTGGCTGCTCTGATGGCTGGTTCTATTTGTGGTCGGGTCTAAACAATTGATCAGTTGGGCGATTAAATCGGACAATATTGCACTCTTACGAGACATTGCTAATCGGCAGAAATGTTGCCGATGGGTGCTGATGGATTTCTGTCTGAAATATCCACCAAAGACTCAGATTTACAGTTTCCTTAAATGCTCTAAGTCACATGAGTCACAATTACAGTACATGAAACTCTGCTCTTTGTGGAGGAAGAAAGCAGAAACAGACCTTTTTCACTTATTGTTCATTGTTCTGTGTGCATTATATGAATAAATTGGGTTTTGTTGCGTGATTCAAAAGCTAGAATGCTGAAGTTTAGATTATATATACTGTAATCTATTACAGTACACTTTGCTTGGCCAAGTTTGTTGCTGCTTGATTACTTATTGTGTATCTATTTCTCATTCAGGCATTTAGAAATGCAATATGGTGGCAAAATGGAGATGGTGGCTCAGTGGTTAGAGTGTTTGCCCGTGAACTGGAAGTCATTCGGAAGTTTGTGGGTTCGCATTCCACTGAGTGCACATCTACGGTCCTTGGAGAAGACACCTAACCCTCGTTTCTCCCACCATTGGTGCCGTCATAGGTGGCAGCCTGCTGCGGTGAAATGCTGCACATAAATTTCCTGGGAGGGATTAATAAATCTTAAAATAAAAAAAATATTGTGTATGTTTAAAGGACAGAGAGAACTTAGCAGAGTTGCTAACAATTTTAGATTAGATTATAGTTTTATATGCTTACGAAATTAATTATGCATTGAAGACCTAAAGTACATGTGTGTGTTTTTTTTTTTTATTATTGACTGGTTTCATTTAAGTGGCTATTTTGAGCAGATGACATCATTAGGGGTGGTGAGAACCGTGGTGACTGTGGTGAGAATGGCCATGCTGTTTGGTCTAGAGACAGTGGCACTGAAGAAAAGACAGGAAACAGAGATGGAGGTAGCAGAGATGAAGATGCTGAGATTGTCTCTGGGAGTGACCAGGATGGACAGGATCAGAGGAACAGCACATGTTAGAATTTTTGGAGATAGAATCAGAGAGGACAGACTGAGATGGTTTGGACATGTGCAGAGGAGAGAGAGAGAGTACATCGGTAGAAGGATGCTGGGTTTGGAACCACCAGGAAAGAGGACTAGAGGAAGACCAAAGAGGAGGTTCATGGATACAGTGTAGGAAGACATGAAAATAGTTGGCATGACCAAAGTTATCTGATAGGAGCATAGATCTATACAACCCTAACATGTGAATAATAATGGAAACATGTTTTTTATTACTCATGAACATTAAAAGAAAAATTTTGAGCAATCGAATAATCAGAAATTTGTCTTCCTTCGACCCTTTAAAGTAGTAACGGTCTTATATCTGAGAGTTTAGAATCTACAGCCTGCATTTATTATTATAATTTTTTTTATCTCACCATGAATACACCATGTTTTTATTTTAACATTTTAAATGCATGTTCCTGCTCAGTTTAATACCACCTCCGACCTTCTTCAGACAAACTGCTTTACTTGTCCGGCACCCTGCTGCTTCCTTTCAGCATGCTGATAGAGTTTCCGTGCAGTTTAATTAAGCATATTGAGTTTGCATCAGCAGTAGGGTGTTATATAGCTAGCCGGATGCACACACACATTCCCATGCTGCTACGAGTACTCGTATTCATCCCAGCTGACAGCTTGTTAATAGCCCGGGGGTTAACTGGAAGTGCTGGTGTAATTGCATCAGAGTTTTAATTTAGCCTGCCCCCTTATTTATTTACCTAGTGCTGGATTTTAAAACGGCATTAATCGTCCATTGGGACACAGCGGGCATTGACAAGGCTGTTTTTTTAATCTTGGATTTGAACCAGTTAACTTGTAGATAGTTTAGGAGAGGATGATGATATCTACCCTTTGATCAGGGATGAGCGATATAAATATACAATATCACAATATTAATATCCACAGTTTACCACAAGCAAAAAGTACTCGTTATGGTCAATCTCAATGTGGAGAATTCTGAGGAGCCAACTGATTTGTCGAGCATTTGAAAACTTTCCAACAGGGTCAGAGAAAAAATACAACATCAACATTAAAAGTTACAACAGATTTGTTGTTAGCTCATAGGCTACATTGACGTAGAGTTTTGTTCTGTTCCGTCATCGTCCGCTTGTTCCGAGTTCGGGTCGTGGGGCAACAGCCTCAAACGGGCGGCCCAGGCCCTCTCTCTCCCCGGCTCTAGATCACCTGGAAGGATCCCAAGTCGTTCCCCGGCCAGCTGTGAGACATGGTCTCTCCAGCGGGTCCGGGGTCTGCCCCTTGGTCTCCTCCCGGTGGGACGTGCCCAAAACACCTTGCCCGCGAGGCGCTCGGGGGGCATCCTGACCAGATGCCCGAACCACCCCATCTGGCTCCTCTCGACCTGGAGGAGGAGCGGCTCGACACCGAGCTCCCCCCGGATGGCAGAGCTCCTCACCCGATCTCTGAGTGAGAGCCCAGCCACCCTGCGGAGGAAGCTCATTTCGGCCGCTTGTACCCGCGATCTCATTCTTTCGGTCACCACCCACAGCTGGTGACCATAGGTGAGGGTAGGAACGTAGATCGACTTGTAAATCGAGAGCTTTGTTTTTCGGCTCAGCTCTCTCTTTACCACGACGTAAAGTTTTGTAGTAGAGTAGTAGAGTTTTGTTTCCGAAGTATTTTTTTTTTTTTAAATACGTTATGCCACGTACTACCAAGGACTTACAAATATGACCTGCAGCCGACTTTACTTCCTAAGGAAGCTGAGGTTCTTCAATGTGTGCAGCAAGCTCCTGGAGATCGCTACCAGTCTGTGGTGGCCAGCTTCTTGTTATTCTCTGTGATCTGCTGTGGGAGCAGCATCGCAAGCCAGTGACGCCAACAGACTGGCTGGCTCTGTCATTGGCTGCAATCAGGATTTAAAAAGTACTTCCATATAGTCAGTGAATGAGTTCCCTTCTTAACCATCCAACCCTTACGAGGTTGCCAGAGCCCATCCCGGCTGATTCAAGGCAAGGGGCAGAGTACACCCCGAACAGGTCGCCAGTCTGTCGCGGGGCCACACACATACAACCGTATACACATATACACACTCATTCCTGGGGGCAATTTGGCACCGGCCAATCAGCCTGCCATGCATGTTTTTGGAGGGTGGGAGGAAACCGGAGTACCCAGAGGAAACCCATGCAGACACGGGGAGAACATGCAAACTCCACACAGAAAGTGTCAGGAACCAACAATAAGTAGGACTCAGATGCAGAGATCTTTACAAAGGTTTAATCCAACAGGAAGATCATGAACATAATCCAAAACACTCTGACACAGGACAAGGGGAGACAAGGACTATTTAACACAGAAGGAAGGGGATCTCAGGTGGAAACAATGAGGGACAATTAGACATACACAGCTGTGGGAAACACACTAGGCAGGAAGTAACAAACATGAAACAAGAGGAAAGTTCGTTTACAAAATAAAACAGGAAGTGCAAAACACAAGACATTACATTACCCCCCCCCTCAAAGACCGGCACTGGACGGTCCAGGACCACGAGACTTGTAGAAGTCCTTTAGGAGAGATTTGTCCAAGATGAACCGCTCTGGAATCCACTCCCGCTCCTCAGGACCATACCCCTCCCAGTCCACCAGAAACTGACGCCCCCGACCCCTGCGACGGACATCCAGGATCTCCCGCACACTGTACACTGGGCCACATCATTCTGGGCGGCGGTGGGGGCACAGTTGGAGGGACAAGTGGACTATCCACCACCGGCTTCACCTTGCTAACGTGGAAGGTAGGATGAACACGAAGGGACCGAGGCAGACGAAGGCGAACAGCGGCCGGACCAACAACCTTGGTAACGGGAAATGGACCCACAAACCGTGGAGCCAGCTTTCTACAGGGCACTTGTAGGTTGAGATCCTTGGTGGAGAGCCACACCCGCTGTCCGGGTCGATAGATTGGGGCAGGACAACGCCTACGATCGGCCGCCTTCTTAACACGATCTCGTTGGCGAAGCAGAACTTGGCGGGCGGCAGCCCTAATGCTGCGACAGCGCCGAACTAGGGCGTGGGCCGATGGAACAGAGACCTCAGGCTCCAGGTCTGCAAAAAGGGGAGGGTCATAACCAAAAACACACCTGAATGGAGACATACCCGTGGCTGTGGTAATCAAGGAATTGTGGGGATACTCCACCCAGACCAGGTTCTTGCTCCATGTTGAGGGGTTCTGGGAGACCAAACATCGGAGACCAGTTTCCAGCTGTTGGTTGAGGCGTTCAGTCTGGCCGTTGGATTCCGGATGATAACCAGAGGTCAAGCTGACCCTGGCGTCGATGAGTCGGCAAAACTCCCTCCAGAACCGGGACACAAACTGAGGCCCCCGGTCAGAAACAATGTCCTTAGGGAAACCATGATATCGGAAGACGTGGTTCATCATTATCTCAGCCGTCTTTTTGGCCGAAGGCAGTCTGGACAGGGGAATAAACCTGACCATCTTTGAAAACCTGTCAACAACAGTTAGTACAGTGTTGTTACCTTGAGAAACCGGAAGCCCTGTGACAAAGTCCATGGATATCTCAGCCCATGGGCGAGAGGGAATGGGAAGTGGTTGAAGCAGTCCCATGCGGGCCCTGGATGAGGTTTTGTTTCTGGCACAGACTGAACATGCTGCCACGTACTCCCGGACCTCCTTCTCCATGCACGGCCACCAGAATCTCCTCGAGATGCTGTACATAGTCCGCCGGACGCCTGGATGACAAGAAAGTAGTGAGGCGTGGGCCCAATGAATCACCCTTGAGCGTAACGCCGGAGGAACAAATAGACGATTGTCCGGACATCCAGTAGGCAAAGGCGTCCCACTGTTGGCCTGCTTGACCTCATTCTCTATCTGCCAAGTCACCGCTCCAACCACACAGGTTCGTGGAAGGATAGGCTCTGGTTCCTTGGCAACAGGCTCGGGGTCGTATAGACGAGACAGGGCATCAGGCTTGATGTTCTTGGACCCCGGCCTGTAAGATAAAGAGAAAGAAAAGCGGTTAAAAAATAACATCCACCTGGCCTGGCGAGAATTAAGTCTCTTTGCATTGCGGATATACTCAAGGTTCTTATGGTCCGTCCAGACAATGAAGGGATGGGCCGCTCCCTCCAGCCAATGCCGCCACTCCTCCAGAGCCACCTTAACTGCCAGCAACTCCCGGTTGCCAACATCATAGTTACGTTCAGCCTTAGACAGTCGCCGAGACAGGAAAGCACAGGGGTGGATTTTGCTGTCGATTTCTGAACGCTGGGAAAGGATCGCACCAATCCCCTCGTTAGAGGCATCCACTTCAACCACGAATTGGCGGCGAGGATCTGGAAGTGTGAGCACTGGAGCCGAAGAGAAGCGTTGCTTAAGAGTCTGAAATGCTGTCTCAGCATCAGGTGTCCATCTGAACAATGCTTGACGAGACGTGAGAGCATGGAGCGGAGCGGCCACGGTGCTGAAACCTCTGATAAACCGTCTGTAGAAGTTAGCAAAGCCTAAAAACTGTTGTAGTTTCTTGCGGCTCACAGGCGTTGGCCAATCCATCACAGCACTCACTTTGGCAGGATCCATCTCTACCTTACCGGCTGACACTATAAAGCCGAGGAAGGAGATTGTCGTGGCATGAAACTCGCTTTTCTCAGCCTTGACGTAGAGGTCATTTTCCAAGAGACGCTGAAGGACCTTAGTGACATGGATTTTGTGAGACTCCAAGTCAGGGGAATAAATGAGAATGTCATCCAGGTAAACATAAACAAAGTGATCCAAGAAGTCTCTTAGGACATCGTTGATCATCGCTTGAAACACTGCAGGAGCGTTTGTGAGGCCAAAAGGCATGACCAGATATTCATAGTGACCCCTAGGGGTATTAAATCCGGTTTTCCACTCATCCCCTTCCCTAATCCTGACCAGGTGGTATGCATTGCGTAGGTCAAGCTTGGTAAACACCTTGGCCTGCTGGAGCTGGTCAAAGACAGATGACATGAGAGGAAGGGGATATCGATTCTTTATTGTAATTTTATTGAGAGCACTGTAATCAACGCAGGGTCTGAGAGATCCATCCTTTTTCCCCACGAAGAAAAATCCCGCTCCTGCTGCAGAGGAGGACGGACATATAAGACCCGCTGCGAGAGATGTGTCGATGTAATCGTTCAGTGCGTCTCGTTCAGGAGCGGAGATTGAGAAAAGACGCCCCTTTGGAATGGTGGAACCTGGAACCAGATCTATAGAACAGTCATATGGGCGATGAGGTGGAAGACTTAGAGCTTTGGACTTACTAAAAACTTCTCCCAGATGGTGGTAGCAGACTGGCACCGTACTCAGGTCTGCGGTTCTTGGACCTGAGGTGGGATGAGCAGAGACTGGATTACTAACAGTAATGCATTGTTTCAGGTTAGTGAGGCAATTATGCTGTTTCTCACAATCTGGCCCCCATCTCAAAACCATTCCTGTATTCCAGTCTATCTGGGGATTATGCTTGCACAACCACGGGTATCCCAGAATCAGCGTCTTAGACAGACATCTGAACAAGTAAAAGTTCATCAATTCTTTGTGTTTCTCAATGGAAACCAGAAGAGGTTCAGAGACGTGAGTTATGTTAAACAGTCCTTTCCCATCGAGAGCTCTGGCCTGGATGGGTTTTCTTAGCAGTTTTGTACACAGTCCCAAACTGTTAGCTAACTCCCAAGACATCAAACTCTCATCAGCGCCAGAATCTATGAGTGCTGGTAATTCTATGGTGTTGTCGTGGTGAGTTATCTCTACAGCCGTGAAGCTCCGTGTGGAATGAGCAGTAGTGGAAAACTGACTCACCGTTGTAGATTTCTTCATCGGACAGGAGGAAACAAGGTGATTCCGCTCCCCACAGTAGTAACACCAACCTTCCCGCCGGCGCAATCTCCGTTCCTCAGTGGACAGTCGCGCCCGACCCACCTGCATGGGTTCAGTTTCATCCTCCCTGGGAGAATGACGATGTGGGTCGACTTGAGAATGGTGGACTCCTTGTTCAGCTGAGGTGTGAGACAACCCCACATCAGTAGATCTATAATGCTGTTGGCGAGACAGCTGGCGTCCCCGGTTATCTGTACGTATCGCGAGTGCGATGAGAGAATCCAGGTCCGGTGGTAGATCCAGCGGCACCAACAGCTCCTGAATGTGCCGAGCCAGTCCCTTCAGGAAGGTATCATACAAGGCAGTGGGACCCCATCCGCTCTCCGCCGCCAACGTGCGGAAACGAATGGCGTAATCACAAACCGTTTCCTTGCCTTGTCTTATCCCGGTGATTTCTCGACCCTTCTCCCGGCTGGTGGACACCGGATCAAAGGTGTTCTGCAGGGCGGTTTTGAAAGCAGCAAGTGATGAGCAGAGTGGAGAATCGCGAGCCCACTCCGTCATGGCCCAAGAACGAGCTCTTCCTGATAGGTAGGAGATCATGAAGGCAATCTTGGCTCTGTCAGATCCCAGGCCGTGAGGAGAGTGTTCAAAATGTATTGAACAAGCTGTTAAGAACTCCTGGCAAGATCCCGGCTCTCCAGAGTAGCTCACAGGAGGAGCGATCTTATCCTCAACATTCCTGGTAGACATGGTGAGAGGATGAGCTGGTGCTGCTGAGGAGAGACCCGGTGGAATGGGATTCCATAGCTGACCTGAAGGAAGATTCTGGACGTGAGAGGAAATCTGGACCATATGGGATGCCAGGTTCTTCTGGTAATCCTCCTGCTGCGCAAGGCGGGCTTCCAGGTTTTGCAAAACAGCAGCCAGTTGCTTGTTCTCTGCTGAGTCCATGGTGGTCAGAGTGTAATATCAGGAACCAACAATAAGTAGGACTCAGATGCAGAGTTCTTTACAAAGGTTTAATCCAACAGGAAGATCATGAACATAATCCAAAACACTCTGACACAGGACAAGGGGAGACAAGGACTATTTAACACAGAAGGAAGGGGATCTCAGGTGGAAACAATGAGGGACAATTAGACATACACAGCTGTGGGAAACACACTAGGCAGGAAGTAACAAAACATGAAACAAGAGGAAAGTTCGTTTACAAAATAAAACAGGAAGTGCAAAACACAAGACATTACAGAAAGGCCAGTGTTCAAAGCCTCGTCGCCACGACCTTCTTGCTGTGAGGCCACTGTACTACCGACTGTGCCACCATGCCGCCGTTCGATATAGTTGTAGAAAAATTGATTATGTGCAAAGTTATTTTTATTATCATTAAATAGAAAAAAAATCTACTTTTCTAATTCTTTATTTTTTTATTTTGACATCGTCGTAATAGAAATACCTGTATGATGAACGAGCCTCGCTGATTTATGTTATCAATGAGTGGTTCGATACAATATCATAAAATCAAACAGAAAAATCCCAATAAGATATTTAGTCAATACTCTTTCTTTTGTTGGAACAAAATTCAAATCTGAAGCAGAGTTTTTCTTTCTGAAGCTCGGCAGCGACGATAGATAATCCTCCTGTATCAATGCTTTGTGCCGATGTTCTCAGAACTCTTGAATACGGCTGCTTATGAGACCTTGATGCTTGAATGCTTGGCATTTTATGACTGCCTTGACTTTTTTTCCCCTCCTGATATGTTTTTTATACCACTTATGACCTCGGGGAAACAGCAAAGCAAGAGGGCCTTGGTAATCAAATTTATTCGACAGGGAAGCAACTTAAAAGCTCTGCTGCAGTCTAGTCTCGTAGTTCAAGCCTTCGAGAGAGGACAAGACACACAGATAGCTGCGGTATGAAACCCACTTTAGAAAAATGTCATTTCCTTGATTCATCTCAGCACGATGGCTTTGAAAAATGACATGATTAGTTAGAATACAGGCAAATCTGTTTAAGTTGTGACTTTTAGTTGAAGTTTAAAGTTATTTTCCTCACTGTGTGTGTGTCAGTGTGTTTATGTGCGTGCACCTTTGTGTGTTTACTCAAAGTGTACAGCAGAACGACACAGGGTGAGTAAGGTTGGGGAATGGGATAAATTCCCAGAAGCAATCCACATTTCCAGCTTGATGCTTTTTATCTATCCAACTGCCTGCCATCCCATCTGCCTACACCGAAACAAACACACACTCCTTCACTCACTCCTATGGGCCCATCCATCCATCTCCTTTGACATGATTGTTCCTCTCTTGTTACTTTATGTTCTAATCCATCAGCTCTGAGTAAAAACGGCAATTACAACCGGCCATCGATGCAGACAGTCAGAATTACGGCATGGTGCATTACAGCAAATTGCTATTAAAGTTGTTTTTTTTTTCCAACCAAAGCAAAAAGAGAAAGTAGAGAGTGGATACTCATAATAAGACACATCATTAAGATGGATCAAGTCGTTTGAGTGTTTTAATCACCGCTTGCAATTTATCCTTAACGTGCATCTTTACGGTAGTTTGAGTTCCTCATTTTGCCTCAACTGACCTTGCCGCTGGGGCTGAACTATTATCATCATTTTCTCATCATTTCCCAAAGACCTTCTCCAGGTTAATTGCCATCAGCCACAGAGCAACACGACTTTATTTATAACCCGTTTCTTCATGGTCTCCTTCAGACAGACGGTGAGATACGTCCTGTCTTCATTAGAAGGCAGACACGTTATGTAAAACCTTGCATGGAAAAACAATGTTGAACACTTGATTAGTTTACCTGTTGAGTACGAGCAGCACTGTAGATGGGAGAAAGTCAGAGTATGGAAAAAATAACAGTGATGAGGATGGATGGAAGGAAAGGTGAGGCAATGAGAGGTGTCCTATGAGCCAGTGCTTGAGGAGATGGATGGTGTGTGTGTGTTGGTGTCCTTGGTGTGGTACTGATTGTGTATGAGCTGGTGCTCAGCAGGACAGATGGTGCTAGTGGGCAGATGAGTGAATAATGATGTTTCACCACAGTGCAGTAATTACCTGCTCCCAGGCCTTTCTGGACTTCATGCAGGCTACATGCATGCATGCACACCTAGGCCTACAAATGAATCCTTTTGTGTTGACTTGTAGAGTTGCATACTAACACGTTCTGAAATTTGACTTCCTCTACTGTCCTCAGACAATCTGGTGCAGCACTCATCTCTGCACTCCATGGAAATAAGCGTGGATGCTGATTTTATGTCCCTGGAGAGCTTACTGATTCGCACAGCTGGAATTTGCTGTCTGGGAAGCAAAGTCTAGTTTGCTGTCATGTAAATCAGTTCTACACCGGATACCAAAGGGTTTATCTGCAGTGTGTGTGAGGCAGTGAGGAGAAGCCACACACTGTCATTAAAAATGACAAAAATTACCCACACAAACCTTTCACCCATTCTTTAAATTATTCAGCTATCATAAAGTAGAGGTGCTCGTCCGTTCCCAGATTACACTGTTTAATTATTGGATTATTTCTTTCTTGTTTTATCTTTATTAATTTGATCCTGTTTTAATGTCATTTTATTTAATTTTACTGTGAGGTGTCCTTTATGTATCAGAAAAAAAAATTGTATCGTTTTAGGGCTGTACCAGAACACAAAATCACAGTTCGGTCCGTACTCTCAATTTTTTTTTTTTTACTCACTCTATTCATGCCTCATCAGGGAAATTTGTGTGCTGCACTCCTACAACCGCAGTAGGCTGCCCACGACGGCACCAATGGTAGGAGAAACGGGGGTTTAGGTGTCTTCTCCATGGACCCTAGATGTGCACTCAGTGGGATGCGAAACTGGGAACTTCCGGTTGATTTCCGGTCCGTGGGCTAATGCTCTAACCACTGAGCCACCGTCTCCCAATTTACCAATTGGTCTACATTCTTACCCTCACCATCATAAGGTGCGAGATAGAGTGTAGACCTTATCATGGTGAGGGTAGGAATGTAGACCAATGAGGTTCCTCCGCAGAGTGGCGTTGCTCTCATTCAGAGATTGAGTGAGGAACTCTGTCATTTAGAGGAGCTCAGAGCAGAGCTGTTGCTCCTCTGGGTCGAAAGAAGCCAGATAAGGTGATTTGGGCATCTGGTTGGGATGCCTTCCGGCTGTCTCGCTGGTGAGGTGTTCCATGCATTTCCCATCGGGGGACACACCGATTCCACTCGTGCGACTATGTCTCACAGCTGGCCATGGACTGAACTGAGGCTGTGGCAAAGGAAGGTTTTTGAAAGTTGTTGCCCCTGTGACCTGGTCCCAAATGAGCAAAGGATAACAAAAAAATTCTTCATTGCTTGATGTGATGTTTGTCACATTCTGATTGGTTGACTGTAAAGCTAAATATTTCTTAGCCTCTAATCTTCAGACACATGCAACTCTCTCTGATATCCATGAGGAATCGTGTGAGGCTAAGCCCCACAATGGAACCCAGAACAAAGGTGGGATTTCACGTATCTATTTGAGATCACAGCGTTTTTTATGGAAATTAATGGACTACCATTTGATTTGGTGGTGCTATGATCAACGTGACCAAAATAGTCAAGATGATCAGGCCAAAGACAGGTCCTATAATTTTTCTGTCTTGCTTCATTCCTTCTTCCAAACACAGAATCACTATTTATCAGTTCAGCCCAAAGGTGAAAAAATTAAAAAGTGAGGAATATAAATAGATGAAAGAAAGATGGAGTGGAAATATGATGAAATATGGCTTTTTTTCCCCCATCTTATTAGGATTCTGTTAATCAAAAATGCTGTTAATGAATGAAGCTTAAAAATTAATCACCATCCTTTTCAAATAACTTTTTTTCCTCCTTTTTTCAATTAAACTTTACTGTCATCAAAACCATTTTTTTCTTGAGGTTTTTGTTACTTTAACTCCTGTTTCTGGTCACAAAGAGTGAAGCGATGCTAGTCATTTAAAAGATGTTATTTTTGACTCGACGGTAACCTTCAACATTTGTTAACAAAACTTTTGGATTACATTTCAATATAAAGTTTGGTTTCTCAGGGTAAATTGTTCTTGGAGTCATGGAGGTTGAGTTGTGTTTCCAATAACTAAGCAAGACAGCGGTTAAGTTAAGCCACGTAGTCAGAACCTTCTCTAACATGGGTACATTACCTGATCTAGCATGAGACCATCGTTTCCTGTCTTCTTTAAATTCATTGAACCATGCAGGAAGGTATTTGAACTCCTCTTCCTACTATTTTTATTCACTTCATTTATGACCCACCTGTCCTCTCCGTTCAATTTCTCCAACTAAAATGAGTCTCCTGTTTCTCACGTTGAGACAAAACAGAGAGTTTTTAATGAATAATTGTGATGCTCGGGTCATAATATTACTCGGAAAGTTCAGAAAATCTTATAGATGTTTTTACCATTAATTTGCACCTTTAATCAAGCGGATATTTTTAGAGGTGAGGAAGAATAACCTCTGACTTCATCGGTTTCTTCCTCAGAGTCCACTACTTTTATTAATGACGTGTCTACATATTAATATATGGAAATCAGACAGAAGTTTGGGGGAATTTTGGGGAATTGTTAACAGAATGTTTTTCGCATTCTGAACCGCTTATTTTAAAAAGAGTCGCGGGGGTGCCGGAGCCTATCCCGGCAGAGATGAAGATGCTGAGGATCTCTCTGGGAGTGACCATGTTAGATGTTTTGGAGATAAAGTCAGAGAGGCCAGACTAAGATGGTTTGGACATGTGCAAAGGAGATAGAGAGAGTGCATCGGAAGAAAGATGCTGGGTTTGGAACCACCAGGAAAGAGGCCTAGAGGGAGACCAAAGAGGAGGTTCATGGGTACAGTGAAGGAAGACATGAAGATAGTTGGCGTGGCTGAAGAAGATGCAGGAGATAGGATTAGATGGAAGAAACTGACTTTCTGTGGCGACCCTGTGGAGATGGAAATGCTCAAAGGAGGAAAAGAAGTGGTCAGTTCTGTTTCTTAGTACTGCTTTGTCTTCTGCAAATATCTGGACTTTCTTGCTAAGAAGTCGTATGCAGAGAAACAAGAGGGGCATGGTACACTGCTTTGGTGTGTCCCATTGTTGATTGTGGTGGTGGAGGAGATAGTTTTGTGGATTCATCTACCCCATGATGTAGAACTCCGATCGATAAAGGAGAGCTGATGGTGTAAAGGGCAGAGTAAAAAAAAAATCCATGAAGAGCAGACAAATGTAGTTTTGAATTCCTCAGGATGGGTAAAGGCTGTGTAGATTATTGATGAGATGGCGTCATCAGTGGAGCAGTTCCTCATATAGACTCACAGCTGAGGATTCACGGTGACATCAATGGACTCTTTAAATGTAGGTCATGACTAGTTTTCCACTGCACTTCAAAACGAGCCTGGTTAGTGCTGTGTGTTATAGTCATTCAGGCATGTCACCGTGGATGTCTTTGGCACAGAGAAAAAGCATAAAGACATACCAATTGAAACAAAAATACTTGTTCCCGAGCAGGAGATGGTGGAGTTTTCAATTGGGTGAGCCTCGCCAATGAGCTGCAACACCAGGTTGCGTGTTTGTATGATATGTTTCTCCTCAGGCTCTGTGGGATCTTCTCTGTGGGGCTCAGACTGGCCGGGGTAGTGCGGGTCCATCACTTTAGCCAGGTTGCTTTTGTGAGTGCACGTGTCTCCGGGAGCTGGGTAGAACTGTGGGATTTTGACCACTATAGTCATGGGCAGGCTGACTTCTGGTCTGGCTCAATCCCCAGTTATTGTTTCCTCACAGCGGCATCAGGCCGAATGTTTATTTTACAAAAAAAATTTGATTTGATAGAAGAAATAATAAGCGCCTTAACTTTTTTGTGCAACATTGTGGAATAGGACACAACAACAAACAGATTTTAAGCTCTGAGTTTGGATTCTTCTATGTCTATATTTGTCGCCATAAAAACAAAGAAATCAAAAGCTTCAATGTATTTTTTGTCCAAACATTGTTATCGTTGTCTGCCACTGTCTAAAAATATATGTTTGAGTACTGACATGTTTGCAAAGCTTGAAACTGGATTCTGGATGTTTCGCTTACCAACAATCCGATGTAAAGGAAACACGAGAGGATGTGGGCAGGAATGCACCTATTTACATAAATTAGATTAGACTTTGGGGGGGTTGATCCCATTAAATTTTCAGGTCTATTTTTAATTGTGGCTTAACTCCATGGTTCATGTAACAGAACTGAAAGCTCACGGCATCTCAGATGTTCAGTCATGCCTTTCCACTCAATTCTGACACTCATCTCCCCTTACCTTCCATCTGTGTGAAGATCAAGAAAGATTTTTTTCTAATGAAATGCATTTATCGATTATTTTTCCAGTTTTTGTGGTTCAGGAGAATAATGGTGTTTTTTTAATCAGTGAAGTATGACATTTACATGTGAGACATATCCGGAAAATGAGTTTGACGAAGAATATAAACACTACAAAACTGTTTTGAAAGGTGCGTAAAGTTGAACCCACCATGTTTCATACATGCCACTAATCATCCCGACAAGTTTTTTTAAACAGCAGGTTGTCTGGTACCTTTTCAGCTGTGAATAAATTCTGGCCTCAGGTTAGAAAATTATTGCAAAATGTTTAAATAAGCATAAATTTCCGATGCCAGATTGTTTGCCCTCGAGTCCAGGCTGCTTTAATGACTTCTTGCGGTGGCAACTTTTATTTTGTTTTTTATTCCCTCAAACTCAGCCTGTTGTCAACTCATTTGGATTAAGTTGAGATTACTGCTGGCACTTGAAGCTGGTGGGTTTTGTTAATGTTTTTCAGTATTTGTCAAATTTATGGGACAAAACCACCTGAAAAAAATCACAGTAGTTCATTTTAAACACAACTTTGGTTGTTTTGGGGTGAAAAGATTCAAACGATGATTGGAGAAGACCTTCTGATTCTACACGGGGCTGGATCATACAGTTGTGATGTCATATCTGGAGTAAATTCAGTCAAATTAAAAACATTTACAGCTATATTTTTACCAACATAAATGAGCTACTTAAAACATGGACATCAGGCTAAATTTCTCCAATGCAAATTGGGCCTGATCCACATTTTCACACCAGAATGGATCTTTTAGTGATGAGCTCAATGTCTGATAGTAAGGTTTATATTGCTGAAACCAAGAAGTTGGAACGGTTTCAGCAGGCGGTCAGCCAATATTTTTGATCACCGTATAAAAATAATTGCCTGAGGTTTTTAATGTTTTTGAGAATCCAAATTTCATGATCCTCTCACTTGCCACCAGAGAGAATCATGGATCTTCCCTCATCAGTCTTATTGGGACATCTGAGGGTGATTATTCTGATGCCACACATCTGTGGACCCTGCTGCCTATTTAAGAGCAATCACCCCAGACATTCTCATGGGTCATATAACCCCTTCCAGCCAGGTCTCCCTGGTTGCCTGACCAAGAACACATTCTGAACAATAACTTCTTGCCAGGCCACTAAAACTTTGTTTTTCTTTCACAGCCTTTTTTGACTGCCATTTTCAAATAAACCATGTTTTCAGTCCTGCAATTGGGTCCTCCTCCTTCCACATGCACACCGCTTCATGACACACAGTTTATTCATATTATTTTTACTTTTCAGTACAGCTATCAATAAGTATAGTCTACTTGATAGACCATAGGATCTGTTACCGGTTGGCGTTGCTGCGCAGGTTCGAATCCTGCCGACAACGCCAATTTGTTACCGGTGGCCGAGTGGTAACAAATAGATTTCTTTGCAGGTTCTGTTTCGCAGGGAGACCACACTCAAGGTAGAGTTAAAAATTAAATTTAATTCCAAGACAGCTCTTCACAATATTCAACCACACTCCTAGTTTTCCTTCTACAACTGACAATTCAAATTACCAACAGTTATTTAACGGTCCGCTTTTGTTATATTTTAAATATAATCAACCGCTTTTAACTGTCTGTCTCCATAACCCAACAGTCGTTGCTGTCATGGTAACAGGATCTATCTCTTAGAAATGATAGAATACAATTGAGTCACAAAATACATTTTCATAAGATAACAGCAAAAAATGTAAAAATCTTACACGCACACATGACTGTTTTGATGTCGCACACCTCAACCATCCTTCATAAAGTTTGTGATATTGGGCATGCGTATGCAATCATTTGACATCTTGACAATGGCATATTCTTGTTACTCGTGTACCATTCCAATGTTTCATTATTCCCGCACTTCACTATTCACGAGGTCTCTCTTCCCCTGTATAAACTGTTTATTTTGCGCCAGCAACTTTGTTTCTTTTCCGTCTTCAAATAGCTTTTTGCCAATTTCTTTCCACTTTTTAGTTGGCCTTCTCTCGTAGAGTAAAAACAAAATCCTCCCGTACAATTTTCTTGGGTTACGCTAAATATTCAATCAAATTAATTTCCTCCTTCCAAAAAAGTCCTGCTTGCAAATTTGTTAAATGAAACTTTTCAAGTCGAGTTTAAAACTCTGAAGAACTTGCATGTTTTGACAAGTAGAACTACTGTAAAATCATTTTTCTTTTAGCTCCACAAAGTGTTTAACATCTCAGTGCCACGGGGGCACAGACATAAAAATGAGTCGGACAGGAACATGCCACGCTTGTATCAACTTGCTGAAGGCTAAATATAGATTCTTAAGTAAAGTTTGACTCTCCTAAGTAACATCTAATGCTCTTGTCTTCATTTGAGGAAGACAAGTTAAGAAAATGTGCAATTACAGCTTCTCGTTCCGCGACTAGTTGCTCTGACAAACTCAACATATCAATTAGAACTTCTTTTTGAATAAAAGTTCACTTCATCACCATCAGGTCAATGCCTTACCGTTCTATATTCTGATCCTGTTGTCCCCCTGGTTCAGACAGCACTTCATCAAAATCCGCTGCTGGAAAGTCACACAAATTACCCACAGGAACCCACTACAGAGCTTCTAATCGCAATCAATTTCCCTGCTATCCCATCTGATGTCATATGCGGTAAACACTGCTATGCATAACTTATGCTAATGACGAGAGCGAAAGCAGTAGGTGGGAGAGATGGTCCTTAGATGATAACATCCTATATTGCGTCTGGTTAAGTGATGAGTACTGGTGGGAGATGCAAAATAAATTTGCCCCTGGGACATAATATTACACTCACACGCGGCTATAAATCAAAAGATTACATTACATTTCAAAGACCTTAAGGATTTCCTCTTAAATGCATCTCACAATGAAGGGGATCATGTTAAATATGCTTTTTAATTTTCATCATGTTCTACATGAATCTCAAAGAAATCACACACCTCTCATCGTTTTGACAGAAAGAGGTCTTTTTTTTTCATGGCTCTGTTACAAGTTTGTTGGCTGAGGAAATTCCAGGAGGATTCTCAGTTTCTGTAAGTTCAAGCTTTGGATAAAAGAGGATAAAAAGAAAGTCTGGCTTTGTTTCTTTCCCAAGATTTTTGGATATGAGAATGTGCAATTGGCTGACAGCATCTTGGTGATTAGGCTTAAGTGTGGATGAAACAACATGCAATTCAACGGTTGCCAATGCAAAGACCCCACAACAGACCCGGCTGCACAGCTCCATCTCTCTCTGATCCATCCCACCTTCCAGATCTCTTCTCACTCAGTTGGAAGGAAGGGGAGGAGGCACAGCGTTACTCACTCAACCCAATCTATTTTCAGATGGAAGCAGAGCTGAAAACTTGCTCCTCCTTTTGATTTCCGCCACTTTTCATCTTTGCTCTCTCATCTCCCGTAGGGTAGTGAGTGTTGGAAGACTTGTTGCAGATATACCATAGTCTCTCATCAACACAACAGACCTGTCTCATATCTGCTAGGAGCATCACAGAAAACTACCTGGATGATACCTCAAAGCAGGGTGCCTTTGTAGATGCTGAGCTGCTTGAGGGAAGTGCTGGGCTGGGAGGAAGTAAGTGGACCACCTGCGCTGAAGGCGAGACTTTCAGCAGCGTAGAAACGCACTGATTCCTGATAGTGGCTGTATCTCTAAACACATACATTTGCATGACTCAAATATAAGCAACAGGTGTCAGGAAACTTTACTTTGAACTTAAAAAGTCTCTAAATGTCAGTGCTTCAAACGAGTACAGCGGTCTGCAGAAGTTTGGACACCGCAGATCAAAAACTTTAGAAAGAATTATATCAACAAAAAGCACAAAGTCAAAGGGGAATGTCCTGCCTTTTATGTTTCAAACGAAGCTTAAAGCTGTCATATATTTTGCTTTGGTCTCATCCAAGTCTTTTTAATTGACTTGAGTCGTTTCGGTTGTGCAAGCTTTAAACTCTATAAACACAGACTTAACCTTTTCCCGGCCACAGATAACTAAGACTTACTTTAAACAGTTGCTTGACATTCTGAAAAATGAACTTATTGACGCCAACAAACTAAAAAAAAGCGTCCAGATGATGATGTTTTAAATATTAGTCTTTCTTTTATATAAAAATGATTAAATGGGAATTTAAAGAAAATATTGAAATGACACTTAATGTCTTAAAAAGCATTTGAATTGAGGATTATCATGCCTGGTGCAAAACCAATGTCAGATGGTATTATTCACACCTTGGATGTCATAAATTAGTGCTCCTTCAGTAACTATTTTTGGCTTACAAAACCATTTTACTATAGTGAACTATTGTAAAAAAAAATAAAATAACTTGGGCATCAAAGTGGAAAATCTTTACAACATACGCCTTCTGTTCCATGCCACTCGGATTGCTTTACTTTGTTCAACTTCTTTTAAAAAGTTCCAAAAATGACCTTTTAACTAAATCAGCCACCAAAACTACTTAACTCCATTTACTTTACTTCATTAGTTTGTGTTTGCTGATAAAAAAAGACTTACAAAACTTTCCATTCATGATTCCCAGCATCCCTGCTGTTTGTTTCCTCAGTTCACGTGTTTTATGTTGCTCCAATCAGCAATAGAAAGACTTCTTGGTGGATCCATCTTCTTGGTCCATGAAGACCTGGCCAAAGTCTCATTGTTTAATACTATCATGATCCCCTCCCCTGCCACCAGAGGGAGCCCTGGGCCTTCCCTCATCACCCTGATCAGGGACACCTGTGGGTGTTTAGTCTGATGACACACATCTGTGGATCCTGCTGCCTATTTAAAGGCAATAATCCCAAACTTTTTTGTAGGGTCATCGTCGTCATCAGCATCCCTTCCAGCCAGATCCTCCATCCTGGCCATAAGTTCCATTTTTGAACTCTGTTATATTATTTGAACTTTTGATTCTGAGTTAATCCTTTGCCTTACAGCTTTAGTGGACTTTTGGTTAATGAATCATGTTTCGTTCTCCTGCATTTGGGTCCTCCTTCCTTCCACACACCCGCATCCTGACAGATATAAAGTTTAATCACTGTTCTCTTTGTGTAGAGAAAGCTCGCAAAACATTATTCAGGCCTTTGCGGAAACTCTGCTGATTTTAGCCTACCTGGCAACAAGTTATAGCTGTAATGTAATGTTAAACACTTAAAATCAAACACACGTGTTTGGATGAAGTGGAGCCATCAGAAAAGCCATAAAAGTAAGCAGACAGACCATTTCGGAATCTTTTATATATTCGGTGGCTAAAATATAGTTATCATTGAATTGTGATTCAGATATTTTTAGGCCAGCAGAGAAGGCTTTAAAGGTGTTAGGTTTCCACCAGTGCCAGAAACTTAAGAAGAAAACTTTACTTTTATCTTCAACACGTAACAAAATGTTTGCTTTGTGTGGTATTTGGTGATTGGCCTGTAAATCAAGAATGGACCTGCCCTAGGGTCTTGTTTATAAAAATTTCTTACGGCAAAATATGTGCAAATGCCGACTTTTACGCAAATGTAGCAATCATAAAGGTGGCTGCCGATGTGGACCATTGGTGGCTTGTTAAATAATGACGTTTGCCCTGTCATTGAAATGGTTTTACCTTTATTTCTCAGTGTTGGGGGGCCGGTCTTAAAGACCAAAGTCTTTTTTTCCATACAGTGCTAAAGTGCTAAAATGTGAAACCTACGTAACTGGATGATGACTGGACCTTTGATTCATTTCTTTTTCCATTGTAAAATAGTAACACCTGAGGAGAAAATAATGTTATTAACACTACTAAGAACATTAGTCATTTTTTAAACGTTTCAAGTTTTTTAAAATTTGATTCGAAAGTTTGATCAAACTTTACATGTTTTTTCAGTATTTATGACTGTAATTGCAGAGGACACTGAAACTTTTTTTCTTCCAAGATCAGCCTATTTTACGCCTTTTTTTTAGCTTAAAAATTTAAATTTGTAATAAAACAGTAGTTGTGAGAAGCTAATTAGATCTTTAACTTCAGCTTAAACCCAATCAGGTAGGGGTATATGTACGTGGATGTGTGTTTAGGTGTGCATCTCTACTTCTTACCCATCTGATCTGTAACTAAAGTGGCAGGACTGTTCTTCTAAAGGTCACCTATGGCATCTGGACGTTGCTGCTTTAGATTTGATGAGTATTGGTGCTGATAGCTGCACCACTGGTGAAAACTCTGTCCTCTTCTTGTCTCTATAACTTTCGATCATTTCTGTAGTGTCCAAGCACAAAAAGGACAAGGGCACGTGGATAGGCAAGCCTCAGGTATTTAGTGTGTCTGAAAAGGTCACTCATCTTCACTCTATTTTACTTCTGTATCGAGGTGATACTCATAAAGCTTTCATGTGGAAGAAAAATGTATATGTTCTGGATTTTGGCAGCATGCGCAGAAAGTACAACTCTGGATTACGTCACCTAATCTATAGTGAGAAGAACAGAGTGGCTTGAAGCCAATATTCTCCGTCACCAGTACAAACTATCGATGGCATCATCACTCTCCTCATGTTTTATTGCCATTTCACTTCAGTTACAGAAATGTTAAATAAACAGTGATGACGCCAACAATCTGATATTAGCATTGAAATCCCAGAAAGTCATAGATGGCTGTTCCAAAATTAAAATGTGAGAAAAAGCTAGCACCAGATGCTAACCCTAACCTTCCAGATTAGATCGCCCTAGCTCTCAGTCTGCAGCTGTCTGGTATCTAAATGGCTCTAAATTTATTTGGTACTAAACAATAAAAATTAATTTTTCACTATACATACTTTTGCAAAATGCTTTTCCCACTTGCGATGGATGATGTGTGTTGCTGTACGCATGTCTTTATGTAGCGCCCAGAGGTGGCAAATTGTAAACACACTCATTGCGCATTAACAGTTGTGCAAAATGCTCAAATGACTTGAACGTCTTTTACCGAAACAATATCCCTGTGTGTGGAGTTTGCTTCTTCTTGCTGTGTACGTGCGTGTACTCACCAGGAATACTCTGGCTTTTCCCAACTTCCGAAAGCATGCATATTAGATTAATTGGACAACTGAAAACTTATTGTGAACATCACACGACAGACTGGTGACCTGTTCAGGATACATGCATCTCTATACAGTATGTATCTATATATTTGTTTGTATTTTCATTTATTTGAATTGTTTGAAATATCCTTGACCGGGTTAGATTGACCCCAAACTGCAAAATGCACGTGCTTTTCCTCATAGATTTTACTGTTTGCACTTTAAAGTTACCATTGTGAGTAGTGTTGAATTTTGTCTGATTGGAGATGCTCTCCTATGGCGTTTTTGTTGGCAGCTGCCCAACAGGATGGCCGACTGTTCAAACTATAACGGTCAAAGTTGATCAAAACAGAAAGCAACCAAAATGTCCCTGTCATGGTCAGAAACAGAGCTGACAACAGTCTGTTTTGGGCTTGCTTGCCAACAAGCAAAAAAAAAAAAAAGAGAAGGAAAGGGGCCTGATGGATAATTTTTTGTCCTAATGGCACATGGGGGAAGAGCCTTTGGAGTGGATGAGCAAACACTTGAAATTGTTTGCCTAAAAGAACCCCTTTGCTTCGTCCTTCTGCTTCGGGTCTCCATGCACTTTATTAGTACCGTGTAATTTGACAAACAACAGAACACATCTCTGGTATAAGCAGAGTGGCCCAGCTGAGGACCTTTGAAAACCTGGGTACTCTTAAGCCAGGTGCAGGAAAGGAAACAAACAACCCGATTACAACGGTACTCATGTAGCATTAGCACACATGTTTGATGCACCATTTGTCCTTAGAATGATACAATTCCCTCTTAGACTATAAGTGGCACCCCAAGGAAAAGTGGTACAATGGTACCACAATAGGATGTATTTTAGACTTCCGCACTCGTTAGGCCTCATGATTGATCTCAAGGTAAGTAACTGTGTTTCATTTTGTGGCCTGAATGGTACATTATTTTCCAACCAGTAAATGTATTACTCATACTGTAATGGGCTTTTCATATAGTAATGAGGATGATATTGTTGGGAAAAGCATAAGGGACACATACCATATATGGCTAAAGTGGCCCCAAATCCCCTCTTAGAAACCATCTCTGCTTTCAAGCCAATGTTTTTAAAAAAGCCACAAAAACGGGCATAAATGCCAATGTTAATTGCATTCAGATTCGCGGAAAATTCGGAACTTCAGCGTTCCAAATCAATCAATGACCAGATTAAACCTAATAACTTTGGCTAAATAATTCACAGAATTACATTAAATAGAGAGTATTGTCCCCGTTGTAGGCTGCCATCCATCTCTTCCTTCACCCGATCCCTATTGGCCCCT
This sequence comes from Neostethus bicornis, assembly GCA_902685375.1. Taxonomy (NCBI): domain Eukaryota; kingdom Metazoa; phylum Chordata; class Actinopteri; order Atheriniformes; family Phallostethidae; genus Neostethus; species Neostethus bicornis. The sequence continues at coordinate 13,027,767 of LR738561.1, forward strand.
CCTGCAGGTGGTGAGTCCACTGGAAGGGTGGCTCATGTACCCTGTTTGGGCTGAGCCTGGCCAGGCCCCATGGGTAAAAGCCCGGCTACCAGGCGCTTGCTCTCGTGCCCCACAATCAGGCCTGGATCCAAGGGGGGCCCACGTCCGGGCAAGGGCAACTTGGCCATGCTTGATCGCTTCTTGGGGTGTTTGAGCCACGTTTTGTCTGGCCCCTCACCGAGTACTTGTCTTGGTTGACCCTACAAGGGGCATTACGCCACAGACAATATAGCTAGGATCATAGGATCATTAGGGAACCCTCTCAGCTGACCTGGCCCCGGATGAGCGGAAGACGATGGAACAGAATGGAGAGAGTATTGTGCTTTAATGAGATGTTAAGTCTTTTTTCACTTCTGCTTTTGACCCAGTAAATTCCACCTCCTCTTGTTCCCACTAAGTCCTACCCAATGAGTGTATGCACAACACAGCGTAAATCTTTTTTGAGACAACACAAAGTATGGAGTGTATCCAGTTAGCTGGGCTAATAGATTTACTTTTTTATTCTTATTTTGGTACATTTGCCTCGAAATGAATGGAACCCCCAATCGGTAGGAAAGTCAGAAGGATAACGAAGATGTTGGAGTAACCTTAATGATACTTGGTATGAAATTGGGGTTGGCAAGAGTTTCAGCTAGAACGAAAGGGAAAGTGTACAAAACCGTGGTGAGACCGGCCATGCTGATTGGTCTAGAGATAGCAGCACTGAAGAAAATACAGGAAACAGAGATGGAGGTAGCAGAGATGAAGAGGCTGAGGATCTCTCTGGGAGTGACCAGGATGGACAGGATTAGAAATGAGTTCATCAGGGGAACAGCACATGTTAGAGGTTTTGGGGATAAAGTTCCAGAGGCAAGACTGAGATGGTTTGGACATGCGCAGAGGAGAGAGAGAGTACATAGGAAGAAGGATGCTGGATTTGGAACCACCAGGAAAGAGGACTAGAGGAAGACCAAAGAAGAGGTTCATGGATGCAGTGAAGGAAGACATGAAGATAGTTGGTGGGACCAAAGAGGACACAGCAGATAGGGTTAGATGGAAGAAACTGACTTGATGTGGCGACCCCTGAAGGGAAATGCCGAAAGAAGAAGAAGAAGAAGAAATAGCGGAGTGATAAACCCAACACTGCTGGCAGACTCTTGTGAATCCAACTGCAAATGAATGGTTGCAAAAATAAGAATAACACAAAAAGGAAAAATGTACATTCCATTGATGAGGTAAAGGGCACAAGCTTGTAACCCGAACGACAGAATCAGGAGTGTAACAGTGTGTTAGTCTACCCTGTTATGACTGCAGCAAAACATTTCAAAGGAACATCTCGCTGACAAGCTTTTGTATTCCTAAAGGTACAATTTGGTCATTTTTTTCAAAGTACAGACACCATTGTTACAAGCATTTTCCTGGAAGCAGTGTACACTCCCTCACACCAATCCAATGTCCGTCTCCCCTTACCTCACTGTGGGTTTGTGTCATGATGAAGGCTCTGTCACTCTATCCTTATTACCAGAAGAGAGGTCAGTGTGAGTTCACCCTTACATCACTCAGACTCTGGCAGCAACAACACTGCCTGCTAAGAAAGAAAAAGTACCCGGCTTATGGAGAAAGGGAATGAGAGAAGTGATTCTGTTTTATGGGAAGGAGTACACTCAATTGGAGCAGCTTTGTTTCCTACTGCAGGCTGTCTTGGAGCTGAACGAGTTGGAAAGCCAAGTTTTTTTTTTTTTTTTCTGGGTTTGACTTTCTATTCAGAGAGATAACAATGTGAAGTAAAGGATAGAAAAATGTACAACTTGTGTAAAATATGAAGAATAGAGAAAAGAAAATCCAATGTCCTGACAAAAGATGCTTCAAACTAAAACTTGATGTTACCTAAACTAAAGAACTTTTTTTTTTTTTTTTTTCGGAACTGGCACTGGAAAGCAACATTTTTCCACTTATCTTTTCATGTTTTTGAAAAGCGGGTATTGAAGTTCTCCTCTGCGGCTCTATTTTCAGCACACCTGCAGGGCATTCGACGAGTCCACTGAACATATGTAAGCTTTTAACCAAGTTCCCCAATACCCCGTTTTCCACATTCAATCAATTACTCCCCCTATTCAACACGACCCGTGTTTCGCTTGTCTCTCCAGGACCGTGCTCTCCATCCCTTTTCACTTTTGACTTCTTTCCCCTTCAGTTACTTTGCTCCGGAGCCGCTCTTTCACACCCTGTAGGAGGCAGGTATCTCTGCCGAGATGCCTGGGCTTAGGGTTCTTTCTAAATTCTTTTATCTCCCCAGGTAACCACACCCTCCCCGTCCTCCTCTCCTCCACTCTCCATCTCCTTGCCTTTTGAAAAGGCATAAGCCACAAAGCAAGTCACAGAACAACGCAGAGGTCCTCAGCTTGCCTGAAGAGAAATTCGGGATGGAGAAAGGCCAAACTTTGTTTTCTTATTGACATAATCCTAAAAGCTTGTGCCTGTGAAGCTGGATCAATTTTCAGCACCTTATCCTATTATTAAAAGCTAGCCTGAGGGCAGAAGGAGAGGAAAACATGCAGGCAGACAGATGGAGACACAGCAACTCACTCCCCAGCCAGCACGCCGATAAAACATGTATCTAGTATGAATTTGATTTTCCAATACTGTCATTAATAGATGAGCTAGCTGGGGCTGGGTTGAGGCCTGCGGAGCGGGCAGGCGCGCTGTAATACCCACGGACAGGAGCGAAGATAGAGACAATCACTGCTGCTATGAACAACACTTCATCACTGTCACGTTTGGGCAGAATTCAATTTGCACATGTCGAACTAGCAACTCCTTTCCCCCCATCTCAGTGTCACGTCTTCGTTGTGGAAAAAGACGTATGCACGCACACACATGTGAACATAAAGCCCCAATAGACACACAAACCTAGCACGGTTGTTTATTATGTGTTTTTTACAGTGAAAACCATATTAAGTGGAGATAACAACGTTGCCGGGAACACTCAGGGAACAAGAGGATTGAAGAGCAGATGCTCTCTAAATCCATGCACGTCCATATTTATAAGCGCTTTTCACTTTTTGGTAACTTAATTTTGCTGAAAAATGTATCTCAATGAGGCAAGAGAGGATTTTATAGTTACTCACTTTCCTCTAGAGCAGTTAGAATGTTTAAGTTAACATTTAAAAACAAGGGCAGGTTGCACGGTGTGAACATAGGAATCTTTCTTTTTTTTTGAGTTGATGCTTTAAAAGGTCTAAGATTTCAGGTCTCGATGACAGCAGCCTTAGCTGTGAAGACTAGGTCCGCAACTAACGATTATTTTGATGATCGATTAATCTGGCGATTATTGGATAGATTAATCGATTAATCGGTTAGAATTGACAACTTAATAAATAATAGTTTTTTTTGGCATTTTATTGAATGTAGTTATGCAAAAAACAACTCATAACCACTTAAACAACACATTGAGCTCATTCTAATAAGTAAAAATGTTAATCTTTCTGTGAAATAAAGAGGGAGTATATTACCAGTTCTACAGCAAATATAAAATAATAAATCTACTTACTGTATACAGTAAAGGTAAATCACGAGCACCCATAAAATGTATTTTATAGTACTGGCTAAAAAAAACATAAAATGGAAACTGTTGACCATCCAGGATCACATTTAAAAACAAGAAATCGTTAACAGTTTTAGATTTGAAAATTTAACCTTGTTCAGAGGTACAGTACCAAACAAAAATGGCCTAGGTTAACATGAGTAAAAATGTGTAATAGTAAGTGCAGTTGACAGCAAAAACTTTCTAAACGATTAATCGATGATTAAATTAGTCGACAACTATTTCAATGATCGATTGTAATCGATTAATTCGATTAGTTGTTTCAGCCCTAGTGAAGACCAAACTTCCCTCACCCCAGCGACATATTCTAGCCCCTCGGAGACGGTCTTGAAGTGTTTCAGCTGCAAAAAAGATTCTTTCCTCGGTCTGCCTGTGGGTCTTCTGCCAGTAGGAGTGGCAATCTTGTTCTTTTGGTCACTGCCAACAGCTGGAGCGCAGATCGACTTGTAAATCTAGAACTTTGCTTTTCGGTTTAGCGCTGTCTTGACCACAACAGAAGAATGCAGTGTCCTAGTTGTTGAGGATGTCCCACCCCGATTTACAGCGGGCGGCATAGTGGCACTGTGGCCTCACAGCAAGATGATATATGCTAATATTCTCATTTTTTTATAAACCATTCCTGTTACAGAACTACTTGTTCTGTTCACAATGTTACTGTCTTGTTATGAAAAAGGATCTTGTAGTCATGGAAACCATTTTCTAAAACATGGTGCCCAAATGTTAACGGATTGTCTTACAGAACCATTCTCATTATCTCCTTCACCCATGCTTTGACGGAGACTGACAATAAAATACAATTCTTTAACTTGGGTTTTGAAAAAAAGAGTTGACACTTCATAGTTTTGATTTGTTTTGCTTGACAGTTTTTCACTTGAGCTTCACTCTGAGCAATTGTTTTAAAATCTGTTTTTATCTTTCTGTGAGATTTTTTGAATATAAAAAGTTTTTATATTCTAGTTTAAAACAAGATAAAAACTTGTCTTGTTTTTATGTTGTTCTGAGAAATTGGTGAGAAGACAAATTCTCACCACTGAAAAAAATAGACTGTTTAATTTTCCTCAGTCCAAACTCATCATGTTACCGTCTAACTTGTTCAACACATGCTGCCACCATCATGTTTGTTTCTTGGATTTGGTTGGTAACCTGGTTTGCCAATCGTGATCAAGTTAAGACTATTTCTTAGAAGTCAGCACTTCTTGCCCGGATGACATCGTCATACATCATTACAGTTAACACACTTTTTAGATTTCAGATCATGCTCATTGTGGAAAGGACAAGCAAAGGACACAGGATTAACTCAAGGTTTCCAAAGTCCAAATAATAAAGTTCAAAGATGGTCAGGCAACCAGGGTGACCTGGCTGGAAGGGATGGTAAGACCCATCAGGGCAGTCCAAGTTGATTGCCCTTAAATACTAGATGGCTTGGTAAACAGATGAGTGGAATCAGGAATCATCCTCAGGTGACCCTAATCAGATTGATCAGGAACATCCAGAGCTCCCTCTGGTGGCCAAATTCAAACATTATTATTTAATTTTTCAGTCCTGTGTTAATCTTCTTCTTCTTTCGGCATTTCCCTTTAGGGGTCGCCACAGCAAGTCAGTTTCTTCCATCTAACCCTATCTGCTGCATCTTCTTTGGTCACACCAACTATCTTCATGTCTTCCTTCTCTGTATCCATGAACCTCCTCTTTGGTCTTCCTCTAGTCCTCTTTCCTGGTGGTTCCAAACTCAGCATCCTTCCCATGTACTCTCTCTCTCTCCTCTGCACATGTCCAAACCATCTCAGTCTTGCCTCTCTAACTTTATCCCCAAAACCTCTAACATATGCTGTTCCCCTGATGTACTCATTTCTAATCCTGTCCATCCTGGTTACTCCCAGAGAGATCCTCAGCATCTTCATCTCTGCTATCTCCATCTCTGATTCCTGTCTTTTCTTCAGTCCTACTGTTTCTAGACGAAAACAGCATGGCTGCTCTCACCACGGTTTTGTACACTGTTCCTTTCATTCTAGCTGAAACTCTTCTGTCACACATCACACCTGATACTTTCCTCCATTCGTTCCAGCCTGCCTGAACACGCTTCTTCACCTCTTTTCCACACTCTCCATTGCTCTGGACTGTTGATCCTAGATACTTAAAATCTTCCACCTTCTTTATCTCTTCTCCCTGTAACCTCACTTTTCCATTTGGATCCCTCTCATTCACACACATGTACTCTGTTTTACTCTGACTAATCTTCATTCCTCCTCTTTCTACAAAGTAGTGCAAACCTCCACCTCTCCAGCTTTTCCTCCACCTCTTCCCTCCTCTTACTACAGATCACAATGTCATCTGCAAACATCATTGTCCATGGAGATTCCTGTCTGACCTGTCCTGTGTCCTGTGTTAATCAATAGCAGTTAATTTCAAACACGTCAACAAAAGCTACCCTAAACAAACAAAAAAACACCCAAAACAATAAAAAACGGCATTTATAGACTTATGTATGCCATCAGACATTACACCTGTTTAATACTAGTTTTGCAATTATTGATATGAGAAATAAATGGGGGATACCAATAAGTGTTCAACTCTAAAAAATTTCTCAAACTAGAAAAGTTATAAATTAGTGACAGAAGTTCTCAAACCAGAAGCAGTGAAATTTCCGTCTGTGTCGACTGAATGAAGTTTCGTTTGATGCCTTCTCATTACAATAAAACAAAGTAACACATCTGTCAAACTTTGTCCAATGAAGACCTAATGATTACAATTTAGCTTCTCGGTTTAATTTCACTCCACCTGGGTTTGAAGAACAGCTTGGACAGGAAAACTGCAGGTTGTAATTCCTGCATGACAGTGTACCATTTCCCTGTTAAAGCAGAACATATTCTCCCCACCTGCCTTGCATCTCCACCCAGCCTGCAAAATCGACACACCGAGAAGCTTTCACGTCGTGTGCGTTTATAATTTATTGCATACAATGGATTGTTTTTCTGCTTGTGAATTGACACAATAATGGCTGCCTGTGATGTATTTGACCACTTTGCTTCTTACTTTCAAATCAACTCACATAATAGGTGGTGATTACGCCAGCTGAGCTGCGCTGCCACAGCAAATATTTCCTCTGAAGAATGGGACTGTTTGTGGCCCTTTCAGCCAAACACAAATGGAATCGATTAATAATTACCTTTTTTCCCCTCAAACAATGATTAGTTATTTCACGTCGTCATTCGTGGTTGATTTGTACGACGGCTGAGGGAAAGTTTTGTGTGCTTGCAGAGGGTGTATCCAGGGTCTTGGGTGCATGATTTGTTGCACAGGTACCTGGGAAATGTATTCTTAATTGCACTGAAACCTTGTTACACCCACAGAGTGGCAGGTCACAAATAACTAGCCAGCTGCTTTCTGGCTGTGGGCACACGATGGAGAGACAAATAAAAGATGGATGTGTGAGACTCTGTGAGATTACAAAAAGGAAGGTGGATTTTATCTCCTCGTCGATGAGGCTGCAGGTGTTGTGCTGTCAGGTTTAGGTGGGCAGGTGTGTGATTTGAATACCTGATACACGTCTACCTTCTAACATCTTTTTATTTTCCTTTTCCCTTCAAAAAGATTACAAGTGGTTTTGATTAGGCCAAACATGACGGATTAATAAAATACAACAGTAAGGTGAAAAAGGAAGCCACACTCAGGTTGCTAATCCCTTTAAACGCTAACATCACTTATCTTAAAATGCCAGAAAAAAAAGGGATATTTTTCCATTAGTGGTGTTTTGACTCGAGTCTTCTTAAGGATTTATGTTTGGAGGCTTGTGAGATAATTTTAGCCGTTGGGTAAAACAATCCACTCAATATATTAATGGAGTAGTGCATGTGTGATGCCAGGTGCTTGTGTTAATGAAATAACCAGTTTTTTTTTTAAGAGTACATTTCTCGGTGTCAGTTAGAATATTGTTCCAACTGAAGATCAAAAACGTAAAAATCTGTAAAAGCATTTTGCCAAAGGCTAGTCTGAATTTTTGTTTTTGACATTTTAATTTTGGCTTGTATATTTATTGGAACGATTTTCTTTAGTTTTTACAGGATGAGGCCTCAGTAGGGCATCCAGACATTTGGATCTTGTTCTTTGGGTCATCATCCATAGATGTGGATCATGGGTAAGGCTCTGAATGTAGATCCACTGGTAAATTCAAATTTATGCTTTTTGGCTCAGTAATTTGGCTTAAGTCATTTTAAATGCTTAATTCACCCCTCTACGGGAAAATTTGTGTGCTGCATTACACCGCAGCTGGCAACCAGGATGGTGCGAGAAACAGGGGGTTAGGCGTCTTCCCTAAGGGCACCTAGACATGAGCTCAATGGTATTTGACCCGGCAAACTTCTGGTCCAAGGGCAAACGTTCTACCACTGAGCTATCGCCTCGCCCCTTTCAACATCACAGCGGATCAATGCAGTATCCTAACTATTGCAGCCGCTGCATCAATCCACCTGTCAAGCTCCAGTTCCATCCTTCCTTCTCACTTGAAAGTGACTCTGAGATACTTAAATCCTTCCAGTTGGGGCAGTACTCAACTTATACACCCTCTTCCAGTTGAAGTCCATCCCATTGCTTCACTCTTGGCTGTGAATTAGTTTGAATACATAATTTTAATAAATGTCAAGTTAATTGTTCAAATGTTAATGATGTGACAGAGCGATACATATAAAGATTTTTTTTATTTGAATCTGTAAGAATATTTCTTGTTTAGAGGACAGCACAAATAAGCTCAACTTACTTCTCTGTTACCTCAGCTAACTGTGTTCGCATCTTAATCTAACCTCTCCACAAGAGTTCGGTAAAGTCTTTTCCAACTCTGCAACGCTCCCAGACTGAACGGAAACGGAATCATGATGAGTTTGACCAACTCTTCCTGAGTTTTACAGACTTTTACAGCCCTCTGCAAGACGCTACCCTACAGTTTCTCTGGCAGATATATAAACCAGGGTAGTTATGGCCTCGGCCCCTGCGTTTAGCTTGACCCTGAGAATTGAAAACCAACTGCAGGAGTTGAGGAAATGCAAACAAAAGCAAGACGTGAAAGTGTACTTAGAACAGAGTTCCAACATGGAGAAACTTTACCCCAGGAATCTTGTTGGTTCTATTTGAGTTTGAGTTGGAGTTGGATTTATGGCAACACGCAAAAAAAAAACCCTTTGATAGCACATTGAATATGATAACTGACTGATAAGTCCTGGGCAGTCCTAATGTCATTAAAATGTTCGCTCTGTGAGATGAACGATTTGACTTTAACAGTTGAGTTGTACCTTCCTCGTTTAGACTTGATGTAGTGATTTTCAAACCTAACGGTAATTTCAGGAATATGCTTTTACAGTAAAGACAATGCAGCAGGGTGGTGACCGAAAGAATGAGATTACGGATACAAGTGGCCAAAATGAGCTTCCTCTGCAGGGTGGCTGGGCTCAGCCAGCCTTACCCGATCTCTGAGTGAGATCGGGTGAGGAGCTCTGCCATCCGAGAGGAGCTCTACCACCTAGGAGGAGCTCGGTTGTAGACCTGTAGGAGGAGCGGCTCGAGAGGAACCAGATGGGGTGATTCGGGCCTCTGGTCAGGATGCCCCCGGAGCGCCTCGCTGGTGAGGTGTTTTGGGCACGTCCCACCGGGAGGAGACCAAGAGGCAGACCCCGGACCTGCTGGAGAGACTATGTCTCACAGCTGGCTGGGGAACGACTCAGGATCCTTTCGAGTGAGCTGGAGGATGCAGCCCGGGTGAGAGAAGCCTAGGCTTCCCATCTGAGGCTGTTGCCCCCGCGACCCGGCCCCAGTTAAGCGGAAGACGACAGAATCGAACGGAACAATGCAGCAGTAGTTTGTTTTTGTAGATAACTCTTATTTCCATACAATTTGGGGGTTTGATAGTTGTCTTCTTGATCAGGTGAGATCAAACTCCACACATGGGGCACCCTGTTTAAAGCGGTTCATTGATTTCCAGCCCTTTGCATGGATTAGTGATTATGAACAAGATTGGACTGTTAACTTAAATGGAAATGACTGATGTTTATTGCTGCTAATAAGCCATCGGCTCAACTGTGCTTCAAGGAAGAAACCAATCCATGCTTGTTTCTGTTGTGAGGGAGGTGGTGGGAAGCAGGTGGAGAAATGTGCTGCTTGTGTGCTTTGGAAGTATAAAGAAGACAGAGGCCAGAGTGAGATAAAAAGGAGAGAACATCCGTGTTTGTATTTCGATGTGCTGAGAGTAAGCTGCAGCTTAAAGCAATTTATATACCTGTGAAAAATGTGCCAAGCGTTTAATGGCTGTGGAATTAGCCGGCAATGGAACGGCACCTATTTCAAGGGCAGGGCTGCTTGTAGATAAGCATCACCATTTACAGTAATATTGCTGCCGGAGGATAGAGTCCTGTTACAGAAGAGATTAATGAGGAGCGTACGTCTGTGTCTCTGTGTGGCCAGACTGTATTTATATCTTTCCTGGAAATGTTAAGGTTTCCAGAAGCAAAGAAATGAATATTTCCTCACTTTTGACACAGAACACCACACAAGAATTGATTGCTGCCTTTGTGTGTGTGTTTGGAGACTAACTCTTAGCAGTGCCATCTGGTGGAAAGAGCTTTCCTGTTCACCTGTGTGTGCCAGCACTCATGATGAGGCAGCACTTTGACTTGTCCTTCTCGGGCTGATTTGTGACATTTAGCACAAACATGCACCCACACATACACAAATGTGCACAATATGCTATATTTGATTTTTTTTCCTACCAAAAATGATAAATGAGTACAGTTTCTGCCGTATTGATTGCATGCTTTTATGGAATTACATCTTTGGAGCAGGTTGGGCTTTAAAAGGAAGACAAATAGGTCTGACTAAATGAGAGTAAGCACAATCTGGCTTGAGCTGGATTGGAAGATTGCGGCACGTAAAGGTGAAGAGGGCTGCAGAGTGACATCCATCCTTTTCTTTCCTGCTGTATGTCATCACTCTGAAAAGAAGGACAGCTGTCCTCACGTCGAGGAATTTCAAATTGAATCCACTTCACTTTCTTCCACTTGCAGCCCAGAAAGCAACAGTTCAGCCTCATGTGTTTCTCTTATTACAGCAACATTAAAATGGACCTGCTCTATTTCCTTTATTGATTATTATGAAAGCATTTCATTATGCAGGATGTTTTACGGCCAACAAGCAATTATGAATTCAATACCGCAAATGTAAACTGAACTGTGACTTCAAGTAGTGTGTGTGGACGAAAGAGGTAAAAAAGTTAGAAAAAAAACCCTCACATATGCAGGATTAGGTTTAGAGAAAACAGAAATGGAATTAAAAGTTTGGACTTGTACTCGTTCAAAAACATGTTTTTGAACTGCTCTGAAGGTTTGATTATGGGAAGTGTTTTTATGCACCGCTGGGCAATGCCCGTGTTCTTGTTTCTGAACGTAAAGTCACGTCATATGAACAGTTTCCAAGCTAATAATCTGATATCGGAAGCATCCCAGAAAATTATTGATGGATATTGAAAAATAGAACAAATTATGAAGCCAAATTCTGCTGAAGCTAAACCTCACAGTTAAAGCAGCTAACTAGCAACAGATTCTAATCCTGACCTCCCAGACTAGGTCGTCCAAGCTCACGGTCTGCGGTTCTCTGTTTTGTAAATGGCTCTAAATGTGGTAGCTGATAAGCAATGAAATACAGTCATCTTAAACTGGTGGTGGCGACCTGCTTTGAGAATAGGCTCGGTCTTGATTTCATCCCCCAATCTTTTTTTTGCAGGACATCAAACAAGATTTATTTAACCAAGGATCAGCAAGGCTGAAAGCAAAGGAACAGGGTTCAAAACAGGATCAATAAAGTTTTCAACGAGATAATCTCAGTTTCAAAAGGATATCCTTTGGGTCGGTGGTCAGCCAAGTCAGGAAGGCATGAAGACCCGACAGGGAATGCTGGTGAGGCTGCCTTTAAATACTCAGCAGAAGAATGAGGTGCAGGCGGTCCAAATTAGGTAGGATTGGGGGAAAGGTGAGACGGTCCCTGGCTCCCTCTGGCAGTGGGTGAGGGAACCACAACAAATTCCATGAGAAGAAAAGATTCTTCACGCCAAAAAGATGTCACAATCAAGACAGTCAACCCCAATCTCCCAATAGAAAGTCAGGTCTGAATGCTAGTCCCGCACGTCTACTGCACGTGCCGGTCAAACACCATCCAAATTGCAGCATGTGCAGCCCGCACCAGAGCTCTATATGCTTTATGCCAAATAGACATAGAGGTCGAGAAGGCACGTCTTGAGGCATGCTAAACTCTCTGAAGCAAGAAGGTGAGGCTGAAGCAGCACTTGCGTAAGTGTTTCAGAGCACAGACAACGTGGTAAATTAGCTTCTATGATCTTCTTTTACATTCCCCTACATAGCAGCTGTGTTTTTTCATAACTTGTTTAGAGATTTACTCTCGGAGCAGTCGGAAGAGCACAAAATTGTTCCTCAGACAAATGTAAACTAGCTAAAAACTTCTAAGAATTGCTAATGAAACCTCGTAGTTGGCCAGGGAAGACATTCAGAAAGATTTATTAGTCTGTTCTGCTTTGCTGCTACACCTGTGCTAACACAACCTCAGCGGAACAAAACTATTTGTGTCCTCAGACCAAAATTTAAAGAGAAAAGTTGTGTTTACAGAAAAGATAAAAGTGATAAAAAATGGTCGTTTAGTAACGAAAGAGAAATTGCTATCCCCAAATTTTTACATTGGACTTCTAACCAGACGTCTTATCTTCTTCTCCTTTCAGCATTTCCCTTCAGGGGGCGCCATAGCAAGTCAGTTCCTTCCATCTAACCCTATCTGCTGCATCCTCTTCGGTCACACCAACTATCTTCATGTCTTCCTTCACTGTATCCATGAACCTCCTCTTTGGTCTTCCTCTAGTCCTCTTTCCTGGTGGTTCCAAATCCAGCAAATTTTTTCTGATGTATTCTCTCTCTCCCCTCTGCACATGTCCAAACCATTTCAGTCTGGCCTCTCTGACTTTATCTCCAAAACCTCTAACATGTGCTGTTCCTCTGATCCTGTCCATCCTGGTCACTCCCAGAGAGATCCTCAGCATCTTCATCTCTGCTACCTCCATCTCTGTTTCCTGTCTTTTCTTCAGTGACACTGTCTTTGTCATATGTCGTAGATCACGGATCTTTTTTGCTAAACATATGCAAAACCCATCAAAATACATTTCAATCTTAAAGATGTTTGAACACCGCATTGGGTTAAAATTTTGGACATTTTTTTTTCTTCCTTTTAAATCTGAAACACTCTTGCAATTTTAACAACAAAAAACAACCGAAGAAAACCAAAACCCTGAACTAAATTACTGCTAATTAAATAAAACGTGAGCTTTGTAAAACTACAAAAATTGAACTTTTGTTTTTCTTTTTTTTTTAATCAAACTTACTTCAGGCGATCTCTCAAAGTGGTTATTTTGATACATATTTCAAAAGATTCATTAAATCACAACTTCAAACTTTTTAGACAAGCTATCATGTTTTTTTTAACTGATCATTGTTTTTTCTCGGGTTTAAATATGTGATGGAGCTTAAATCTGATCAACAAAATATTTGTAAAGTGGAATAAAAATGGTGGAAATAGTTTTTCCAACTGGAGATGAAATGAAGCTTTGTGAATTGTCAACGAAAAAGGTCGACAAGGTTTAACTAAAAAGCCCCTCGTACGCTCCTTCGTTCAGTCTTCTAAAGGCAACAAGCTAATTTTATTGAAGTGGTGTCCATTGGGATGGAATTACAGAAAATCCGGCCTTCTTATGCTTTCCTCAATAAAAATGGCTCAATTCCTTGTGGCTGCATTACGGTTCTTTCCATCTACTGACAGCGGAGAAATTGGGATCTTTGCCTCTTATCTGCTTCTTTGATGTGGCCAATTATCAAGATGAAAAAGAAAAAAAATACATCATTAAATAAATTATACCTACGAACACAAACTGGACTCCCCTGACGGTCGTATTTTAGGTTTTGTTTTTTCTTTCATCTTTCTTTTAGGTGGATCTTAATGAAAGCTCTTCCCACTTTAACTTCCCAATCCTTTTTGCATTTTTACTTGAATCAAAACAGAAGTAAAACATTTAACCTTGGAGTCGATTTGGTGCAAAACTCGACCTGACTAATAGCCGCTCGTGTTCTAAAAGCTGCAGTCAATTTGGTAGAAGGCACCTTACTTTTGTAAAGCAAAAGAAATGAGGGGAGTTGAGGTAGACAGGAGATGAAGAAGACAGTGTAGATTTGTGGTGTGTTCTTAGTGCTTCAATCCCCTCGAGTGATCCCGGTGAGCGAGAGCCGAGAGAAAAGCGAGAGATGTTCCTGCTGCAATTTCCCTGCCTGATTTGTAACAGACTGATAAGCCCGGCAACCATCCCTGCAGGACAACAGACCAATGGTGGCACACCTCTCAAGCTGGGAAGAACCGGGAGACATGTGGTGTATGACAGATACAGCCTTCTCCCAATGCCTCTTGATTGTCATACACGAAGCGCCTCCGAGGACATTAATTTTTCAGGTACGCTGTGCTGATGTTATTTGTTTGCAGTGATTTAATATTTTTTTCCATATGAAAGTCAGTCAGGCAACGTGTCTGCACACGACATGGGGTTATCACATGCGCTATATAAACACAAAGTAAATAAAGCAAAGCCAACTAAAGGAAATGATTGCATGAATACTTTTTCTATCCAATGCAAACAATACCGCTGGTGGTAGTTAAAGCTTGACTAAATAATGACGCCTGCAGATATCTTTTGAAAAATGGCGTTATATTATGATTACTGAGCAGGAAAACAGAATGCAGGACTGCTGTGATCAAAATTGTGCACTGGCCGAAGTCCTGTTGTTATGGACATAATTGTATTCACACATAATCCCTAAAGTCCACCGGTGGTAAGAATATCCGTCGGACAAAATTATTGATATTCGATTTGCCTAACAGAAGTTGTTTTTCTTAAATAACCTCAGTCATTTGCTGATTTTCTCTCAAAACGTCTGCAAAGGAGCAAAAAGTTAGGACAATGATTCCAGAGCGAGCACCTTCTATCCAATACATCACCTGAAGAAAATGAAACCATGTGAAGTCAAATTACCTGGATATGGGGTTTGAAATGACTCAACACAATATTCTCCTTCCACCAGGAATCTATTGATGGCCCATTTAGCATCTGCGACCCCAGTGGCTGCTACCGAAGGAGAATTATAGCCTTTCAAAAGGAAACTATCATAGATTTTAGTGAAGTAAGAAAATGTCCCCAGGTACTGCTGGAGAAAATGAAATTATGCATGACCTCCTCATTACTTGGCTTAATAAGTGATCTATGGACTGAGGACAATAAAAAGCCAGATGTCATAGAGACATATGAACCAGGAAGATAAAAAAAGACGTTGAAAATAAATCCACAGCTGCACGTTCGCTACTGTGGGAATGCATCAAAGTGAAAGTTCCTCCTCGGTCTCTTTGTCATTCACGAGCGCGTGCACCCACGTGCCCGCACACACAAAACCAAAGGCTGTGATATCTGTCTCTCATTGGTATTCATTGACCCTGGGATGGAGAAATGGGCATCACACTTTTCATTTAATCAGACTCTTACGGGGATCAGCTGTATGCCTCTGAGGTGAGTGTGAATGGTGGACATCGGCTGTCAGCAGATATTAACGCAGACTCGTCAAGGTGGAAGAGTGCAGAGGGTATGGAACTTCAAGCTGGGTTAAGTAATTGGATTCTTGTTCAATAAAAGCAGGGCCGAGAGTGTGTTTGCGTCTTTTTGTGTGTGCATGACGTTCAGGTGAACACGTATGAATATATTGATGGGAGGTTATAATTGCTTTTTTGTGCAGGTTGTATCATAAGTGCTTATCTGGAGTGGCTTATGTTGGGATGGTGGACCGAGTTAGGCAACGTTCTGGAGATGTATTTATTTTGCTTAGGAGTTGATGCAGCAGCTGTCATGCACGACTCTTGTCGCCATTAAAGTTATCTAAAATAACAAATGTGAGAAGAGGGAGAGCAGTACATAAGCGGATGGACTGAGCATGAGCAGAGTGTGTGCACTTCTTTTTCTTCTTCTTTTGGCATTTCCCTTTAGGGGTCGCCACAGCAAGTCAGTTTCTTCCATCTAACCCTATCTGCTGTATCCTCTTTGGTCACACAAACTATCTTCATGTCTTCTTTCACGGTATCCATGAACCTCCTCTTTGGTCTTCCTCTAGGTCTCTTTCCTGGTGGTTTCAAACCCAGCATCCTTCTTCCTATGTACTCTCTCTCTCTCCTCTGCACATGTCCAAACCATCTCAGTCTTGCCTCTCGAACTTTATCCCCAAAACCTCTAACATGTGATGTTCCCCTGATGTACTCATTCCTAATCCTGTCCATCCTGGTCACTCTCTCTCCCAGAGAGATCCTCAGCATCTTCATCTCTGCTACCTCCATCTCTGATTCCTGTCTTTTCTTCAGTCCTACTGTTTCTAGACCAAACAGCATGTCCGGTCTCACCACGGTTTTGTACACTTTCCCTTTCATTCTAGCTGAAACTCTTCTGTCGCACATCACATCTGATACTTTCCTCCACCCGTTCCAGCCTGCCTGAACACGCTTCTTCACCTCTTTTCCACACTCTCCATTGCTCTGGACTGTTGATCCTAAGTACTTGAAATCTTCCACCTTCTTTATCTCTTCTCCCTGTAACCTCACTTTTCCATTTGGATCCCTCTCATTCACACACATGTTCTCTGTTTTACTCTGACTGATCTTCATACCTCTTGTTTCTAGTGCAAACCTCCACCTCTCCAGCTTTCCCCCCAAAAAGCACACACAGAAGCAGAGTGTGTGCACTGCTTCTGCAAAAACACTTCCTGAGCTTGTAAATGACAAAAACTTGTATAAATGAAATAGAAACCCACTTTGGATCTGGTTTTTATGCAAAAATAAGGTTTGAAATATGGCGAAAACTTCCACGGTTTGTTTGCATGATTCTTCCTCCTCATTCTGAACATAACCCAATTTTTAGCAACAACGCACAAAAACGTGGAAGACAAAATAAGCTTGAAAAATGTTTTATTCCCTTTGTTCAAACTCATAGTAATCTAGGGATTATACGAGATGTAAGGCTTAAACATATGTTGCAGTGATCTCTTTTTTTTTTAGAAGCAAGAGTGACATGTTTCCATTGAACCACCACCTAGTGTCTCATCCTCATTTGAGCCCAGATGAAAGCAGAGCACACTCTTCTTCAGGCTGCTCTCTGGGAGGTTTCACACAGTCCTGGCAACAGATGGAACAAGAGGTTTCTTAAATATGCTCTGGTTTGGCCCGATGGATTGCTTCCCTGCAGATCCCCTCAGTCTGCTCATCCCCACGGCAACAGTCTCGGTAGGTGTTGCTGCCGAAACTCTTGATCACCTAACACGTTTTTCCTTGGTGTTACTCCCTTTTGGGCCTCTTCAGAATCTATGGCAGTCCTGGTGGATAAAGTCTTTTGCTCTGAGGATAAAAATAATTTTAGTAATGCATGTCCAGGGTTTTATTTGATCATTTACTGTCCAGAAGCTGTGACCATGGGTGAGGGTCAGCAATAAAATCTGAGTGTTGTTTAGGATGAAAGTCAGGCTCGGGCTCTTTTCCCCGTCAGAGGTTGTTCAAAACAATTGCAAGCCCTAACACAGCCTTTGCACCAAATTTAAAGTCTATTTCCCCATCTGTTTGGAAGATAGTCACAAGGTCAGATATCAAAGTGCACAGTATCATCCCCACACAGATGGAGGTATCCCATTTCAAACGGACACACACATTCTGGTTGCATTTGAAGTTCTGTGACTCACTCTGGGGAAATTAGTCTTTTTCTGTCATTAGTCATGGATTTTTCAAGGATGTTGCCCACCTTGAAGTTAAGTGTGTGCTCTAGAGGCACTCAAAAATTGATAAAGACAAGTGTTTGTGTAAAAAGGAATCTTCTGAACGAGACACTTCATCGTGGAAGAAAAGAGAAAAGAACAACCCGACTCTAGTTAAACCAAATCAGGGTTTTTTCTTGGAAATTATTTCAAAAGATATCCATTAAAAATGAAGTGACATGTTCTTTTACTCTTACAAACACACACACATGCATACATGAATGTGTGTTTGTATTGGTAATAACATAGTATTATGCATACTAATGGTTGAACAGTGGTAGAAAGAAGCATTCAGAGGATGATGGTCTGCATGTGCATGGACACTACTTGTGCAATTACTCTTATAGCCAAAGGGGGGGAAAGTCATTAAAACTAATCTATCATTAAAATGTTTTGCCATCATCATCCCTGTAATGATGGAAAAGCAGTTAGGTACCATTTCAAATGAGTTAAATCCAAACCATGTCATTATTACACTTTCATATGACCAGAAGAAGGAGGCTGAATAAAAAGCCTCTCCCACATGTTGGTGTATATACTGCGAAAGCTTTAAGGACGGTGGCCATTTTCCTCTATGGCCTGAGGTTCAGAACCATGAAAAACAGATGAGTTGAGAAAAATACACCATAATAAACACAAGACAGGAAAAGTACTAGCCTCGGGAAGAAGAAGGCACTGATAAAAATAAAAAAGGTGACAGTAGAGATGAGTGTTGCTTCAGGTCCTCGTACGCTTGGACTCTCTGCATCTCAGCAAAAGAATGACTACTGCTCACTTGAGCCAACCACTACGAAGAGGGTAGATACTGTACATGTTGGAATTCAGGCAATTCTTTGTAAAAACTGGAAGCATGTTTTATCCCTAGGATAGGACTTCTTTTTTCTAATTTGCTTGAAAATTGTAGAAACAAGAATGATTATTCTCAAGGACGCTGCATCGGTCCGTTGTGGTAAAGAGAGAGCTGAGCCAAAAAGCAAAGCTCTCGATTTACAAGTCGATCTACATTCCAACCCTCACCTATGGTCACCAGCTGTGGGTGGTGACCGAAAGAATGAGATCGCGGATACAAGCGGCCGAAATGAGCTTCCTCCGCAGGGTGGCTGGGCTCTCACTCAGAGATCGGGTAGGAGCTCTGCCATCCGGGAGGAGCCCGGTGTTGAGCTGCTCCTCCTCCAGGTCGAGAGGAGCCGGATGGGGTAGTTCGAGCATCTGGTCAAAATGCCCCCCCGAGCGCCTCGCGGGCGAGGTGTTTCGGGCACGTCCCACCGGGAGGAGACCAAGGGGCAGACCCCGGACCCGCTGGAGGGACTATGTCTCACAGCTGGCCGGGGAACGACTTGAGATCCTTCCGGGTGAGCTGGAGGATGCAGCCGGGGAGAGAGAGGCCTGGGCTATCCATTTGAGGCTGTTGCCCCCGCGACCCGACCCCGGAACAAGTGGAAGATGACAGAACGGAAGAATGATTATGAATGGATGATTCTGCAGAGGAGATAATTCCGTAGAGTTTTCTGCAGGACTTTCAGCCTCTGAAGGAAATACTTCCTGTTTGCTGCTTTGTGATGTCATTTTAGCAGCTGCGTATTTGTCTGGGAGACTCCTTCCTCATCACGTCTTAATCCACCCAGCACAATGAGGGTTCTGAATCAGACACAAATATCTTTAAACTGTGAAAAATAAAATGTTATCAACTGCCTATTACCTGCTTTTCAGCTGCAGAGAACCTTTTTTGTTCCCACGTTGTTGGGAAAATTGATCTGCTTAATAATATGGAACATACTTTAAAAATTTTGGTCGAAATGAGCTGTCAAAAAACATGTAAGTTGTATCACTTGGTTCACTTGAGTCATAAATTGATTAAAATTGGAAATCGAGTTTTGTGTTAAAACAGGAGCTTCTCCCGATCCAAGGGCAGACTTTGTTGTGATCCCCTCGCCTGCCGCCAGAGGTCCTCATCACCCTGATTGGGGACACCTGAGATTGATTACTGATGCCACAAATCTGTGGACTCTGTCATCTATTTAAGGGCAATCACCCCGGACTTCCATTTTGGGTCATACCATCCCTTCCAGCCAGGTCACCCTGGTTGCCTGACCATGTTTGAACTTGTTATTATTTGGACTTTTGAAACCTTGAGTTAATCCTGTGCATCTTGATTTACAGACTTACTTGAATTGTGTTAATAAACCTTGTATGATGTCCTGCATTTGGGTCCTCCTCCTTCCAAATCACAACAGACTTTCTACCTCTGAGCGATCGCCTCATCCCCATTTCCTCCTCCCTAAATAATGACGATTTTAAAATCTAACCACAAATACATATTAATGAAGTAGATTTCTGGCTTCCAGAGCAGTTGGCACAAATTAGGAATACAGATTTTTTTTTCTAAGTGATCAGCGGTGGTGAGTTGTGAAACTAAAAATTATTTTGTTAAAAAAGCAAATAAATACTGATTAAGTTAGTCATTTATCTTTTGGTTATATTCATCAAATAGATTAGAGAGACATTTGGGGGGACTTTGCCACAGATGGGGATTGGCCCAGATTAGAAATGACCTCTAATCTGATATAACTCAAATCCCAGATGCAGATCCAAGACTTTAATTTTCCAACTTTTTTGATTAAGTATGACTCCAATATTTAAAAAATAATAAATTGTGGATCAGCTGTAAAGAGATTTTCCACCATGTCTACTGTTGTTTCTAATTAATTTGTAGCAGATATGAGACGAAGGATTGGTGTATCCTTTGGATAAAGATCTATAACCATTAACACACCTGGATCAAGAGTGGGCTTTTAATTACAGCAGCATTGATAGCCTGAGGTAGAGAAGCTGTTGACGCAGACACAGATGAGAAAAGATTTTCAGTTGAATCTAATGAAACGTAACACGCTGGATACGCTTTCATTTCAGTGATGTCGATTCTTCCACTTGCAATGTTCCTTCCTGCTAATTCTCAAACTTTATTTTGATAAGACAAGAAAATAGAAGACAATAATAAAAAGTTATGCTTCGATACAGTCCAGGCAGTGCCATATGGGTTTTTGAAAAGCTACGCAGCAGTGCTCAGTCTCTATTACTGGAAAAGCAGGCGTGTCTGTCTGGAGCGAGAGCAGCTCAAGGTAGCAGCATAGATTTGACCAGTCAGTCGTGTAGAGCGCTAAGTCCTTCATTTACTTCCAACGTTCACACAACCTCACATGCACTCAAAACAAAAACAATGCACATGACATTTTTTTATGTACGCCGTCTGCTCGTTGTC
Source organism: Neostethus bicornis (assembly GCA_902685375.1). Lineage (NCBI taxonomy): Eukaryota > Metazoa > Chordata > Actinopteri > Atheriniformes > Phallostethidae > Neostethus > Neostethus bicornis. Next base: position 13,048,564 of record LR738561.1, read on the forward strand.
ACACACTCAAAGCCACACACACTCCTTGTTTCCCGACTTACTCACTTCACCTATCCAACACACTTTATTTTAGTAGCCTTGAAAAGCTAAATGGTGTGAAGTTGAGTGTTGGCCCATCTGTCTCCTGGGTGTTTGGAAGGAATGAGAAAGAGAGCGAACAGTGGGTGAAACACGGGGGGAGAAAGTCTGGAAGAAGAAAAAGAAAAAAAGGGATTGGGGTCAAGTCTATTAATATGAATCAGCAGCAGAACCCCACAGCGGATCCATCTGTGGCTGTACGGCAACCAGAAACAATTCATAGCCAAGACAACGGGACATTAAAAGGTGAATGGGGTAAAAATACCTATGAATGGATTATTGATAACCATACAGATGACATTGTGAGCTGTAGTGAGAGGACGGAAGAGGTGAAAGAAAAGCTGGAGAGGTGGAGGTTTGCACTAGAAAGAAGAGGAATGAAGATTAGTCAGAAAAAACAGAGTACATGTGTGTGAATGAGAGGGATCCAAATGGAAAAGTGAGGTTACAGGGAGAAGAGATAAAGAAGGTGGAAGATTTTAAGTACTTAGGATCAACAGCCCAGAGCAATGGAGAGTGTGGAAAAGTGGTGAAGAAGCGTATGCAAGAAGGCTGAAACGGGAGGAGAAAAGTATCAGGTGTGATGTGTGATAGAAGAGTTTCAGCTAGAATGAAAGAAAAAGTGTACAAAACCGTGGTGAGACTGGCCATGCTGTTTGGTCTAGAAACAGTGTCACTGAGAAAAAGACAGGAAACGGAGATGGAGGTAGCAGAGATGAAGATGTTGAGGATCTCTCTGGGAGTGACCAAGACGGACAGGATCAGAGGAACAGCACATGTTAGTGGTTTTGGAGATAAAGTCTGAGAGGCCAGACTGAGATGGTTTGGACATGTGCAGATGAGAGAGAGTACATCGGAAGAAGGATGCTGGGTTTGGAACCACCAGGAAAGAGGACTAGAGGAAGACCAAAGAGGAGGTTCATGGATACAGTGAAGAAAGACATGAAGATAGTTGGCATGGCCGAAGAAGATGCAGGAGATAGGGTTAGATGGAAGAAAATGACTTGCTTAAAAAATGCCAATTTCTGACAGATTGTTGATTGTTGACGCTGAAATGAACATTATCTCTTTCATTGATATCTTAAACAGTGGATGTCCTTATAAGAGGCGGGGGCAAACATACACATCCGCACACATGGTCATGTCAGTATGACTGGTTGCCCAGCGGGATCTGCTTTGAATCTTTTTCAGACCGTAGAAGACGTTTTGAACCCATAAAGTATAAAAAGGTGAAGATGAAGTGGGCTCCTAAACTCCTCAAACTGCACCTTTTAACGCTTCATGTTGAAAGGTGCATAAGAGGAGGCAAATTATCTTGTTTTATGTCGGCACGCTAAAAGCTGCAGAAAAGTGCAGAGTGCAAATTAATTCACGGATTTGTAAAGTTCAGTTGAAAAAATAATTGGAGAGTTGTATTTATAAAGAAAATAACAGATTCTCAGGTCTTTGTAAGAGGTGAGTACTTTAAGAGAGTAAAAAATTTGTAGTTTGTGCTCAAACAAAAAGAAAAGACTTTTATTTTCTTTAACGAGGGCAGACAACTTTCCTAATTTCTAGCCTCCCGTCCAAAAGAGTTTAGATATCTCAGGGTTTTGTTCATGAGTGAGAGAAGCATAGATCGGGGTAATGACAGGTAAATCAGTGCGGCGTCTGAAATAATTTGAATGCTGCATTGATCCATAGCGGTTAAAGGAGAGCTGGGCAAAAAATGAAGCTCTTGACAGAATCCGGTTCCTTGTTTTATTCAAAAGGCACTAATCAGTGGTGAGATGTCTTTGGTCTTTTTTACACCCAGATGGTGGTGTATCATATCCTAAGCTGATTCACAAACTCAACAGTTTGGCATCTAATTTTCCTCCTAAGTTTCTTGATTTCTGGGCCTTCAGCCACAAACGTTAAAGATGACACCAGTCCTGCTGGCATTAGGCTTAGGAATATCAATGCAGAAATGATTCTGATTCGGACCCAATAGACATCTGTTAATGGGAATACAGTAAAGTGCCCTCTGTCAACAAGAAAATGTTCCCTTAAAACTGAAAATTGGGTGAAGTGTAGATTTTTACCGTCAGGTTGCCATTTATTATCACAAAAAATGAACCAAACAAACTTTAATACTATTTGGTAAAAATAGGTTTTTACATCTTGACTTCTTTCAATCGTCCAGACTTTTTTAAAGTCGAAATTTGTTGGTGTGGGACTGGCGGGATTTAGGATCAAAACCTCCAAATCTGAAACCATGGACAAGAGAAAGGAGGATTGGCGTCAACAGGTCAGTCTTTGGATTGTGGCTCAGACTTCCCTGCTAACTTTGCTCACTTCATGACCGGAGTCCAGATAAGCAGCAAGGAAACCTGACTGATTGTGTTCTGTTGAGACTGATGCTAATACAAATTTAAGGAGTACAAGAATATTGACTTATATGTTTTTGCTTTCATGGTGATTTGAAAAAGGGTCGGCGTAATAAGCGTTTGCTTCAGCCGATACCTTTTTGGTCCCTTGGTAAAATACAATTTCAGAAAAAAATCTAACTTTCTTTGATGTGAATTTACAATGTGACCGAAATTTTAAAAAAAAAGAAAGAAAGAAAAAAAAAAAAATGAAAGACAAATTTCCAATTATTACACCTGTTTTTTCTTTTTCCTTTTTTTGTTTCGTCTACCGAACTGCTTATCTCGAATAGGACCGTGGGGATTGCGGGAGTACATTTCGGCTGATTTGAGGCGAGAGGCAGGGTGCACCCTGAATAGGTTGCCAGTCTGTTGCAGGGCCACCCACCCATACAAAACCATCCACACACACACTCATTTCTAGGAAGAATTTCGTAGCAGCCAATCACCCTAACACACATTTTTGAAGGGTGAGAAAAAACTCGAGTACCCAGAGGAAACTCACGCATATGCAGGGAGAACATGTAAATTCACACAGAAAAGCCAGTGTTTCGAGCTTCGCTCTGGGACTTGAACCAATGACCTTCTTGCTGTTGAGGCCACCGTCCTAACCACTGCACCACCATGCAGCCCTATTTTTTAATGTAATGGTAATAAATAATTAGAGTAACAGTTTTCATTCACGTGTTAATGTCACAAAATCAGTGCTCAGACAATAAATAAATTAAATTGAATCATTCCCAAGCGAAAATGTTTTATGATTTACTTTTTATATAAATTCTATCATTTCAAGGATTCCGATTGTCATTAAAAATTGTGTAGAAAAGAATTTCCAAAATGGCAAAAAAATCACAAAAAATTATGTATCAATTTAGTCTCATCACGTATTATTTCATTTATATTTTCTGCCAATCTGCACCATTTTTGCAGATTACTGGTATCTCACAAGAAAGCAAACCGATCCAATTTGGTTCACCAGCCAATAAAACAGTTGGGCCGTAAAGAAAATCCTTTACAAGAATTTGTGCACATCGGTTTTCTGTCTGGTTTAAAATAACCTCAGAATTGTTTGACAGAAGTTTGAAGGAGTGATGAAGTAAACTCGTTTCCTTTCAGACAAATTAAATCACAATATACTTGATGGCTTTTGTAGATTTTTTTTTTTGTCCTGCGAAGCTAAAATTGTAGTCGGCTAACCCCCTGCTTTTACCAAACAGTGTAGCTGTCATAATTAACCCCCTCCCACTTTAGGAAGAAAAAAAAAACTTGCATTACTAAGCAACAAGGGAATCCAATTTGACAACCAGTAATTATATTACAGATAGTCTACTAATCCCAGTTGTGCTTGAATGCTTCTACAATTTGGGGCTTGACTTGTTTTGTGTCTTATCTGAAGTTTGATGGATGGCTGACATCAATTTAAAAATCATTTTGTGTGCTAAGTGCACAAAGCCCTGCAGGGAGCGTGGTGGCCGGGGCTATTAGCAGGAGAAAGTCGCCCCCAGCTGAAAACACCCCCTGACTGAAAAGTTGGAAGAACAAACTGGTGTGTTGGTGTGTGAGCTCTGTGTGAGCTCTGTTAGTTTTAAAGCTCGATATTGATCTTTTGAAAATAGTCAGTGAGCAAAAAGCTAAGAACAAGAAAGTAAATTTATTTTTTTTTATCCATTAAATAATCATAACGAGTCGAAAGTCATTACTGATAACTTATTTATCTACTCAAAGGAGTCCACGTTTTTTGGTTTTGAACTAGAAAAAAATCCATTAGAGGAGAAGAACTATTTAAAAAAAAAGCAAATAATAATTTGTTTTTTTAGGCCGATCAGATAGAGATATTTAAGATCTAGTTTAGTTATTAAAAAATAAAATAGCTAGGTTTTTTTCTTTGCCGTGTTGTTTTTTTGCAGCTTCTAATTGGTGACATCCACCAGAACACCTTGAATTAAATATACTTTATTAATCCCCGGAGATAATTTTGAGTGCTGCAGTGTAAACACCTCGATGCCCCTTCGCCCCTATCCACCGGTGTCTGGTCCAACTGGCCTCTCTAGGTTTCACTGGGACCGAGTGTGTGCCTCCAGTTCCTCAAGCGAACAGCTGGACGTTTCCATGAAAACCGCAAAAAGCACAGGGCCCAAAGAACCTCCTCTAGACGTCTCCTTCTCTGCACCCCCTCCAGATCGCCTCTATCTACTCAACTACCCGAGACCAAACCAACCCCTCCAGCCAAAATGGATATGGCTCCAAGAGCCAGCAGCTGGTTGTGCATGTCAACATGCATGCCAATGGCAGAATGATTCCATAACTAGCTAGCTGTTGGGAGCTAGCTGAACTATTTCCAAAACCCAGCTGTCCGACACAAAACAACAAAGTTCGAAATAACATCCAAAGTGCGCTCAAAATGAAATCTCCAGAACAAGACAAAATATAGCCAGATGAAGGGACAGAAACTCAGTGAAAGTTAGACAAAACGCCAAAGTAACAGGGAGCACTGCAGCAGGCAGCCGCCCAGGGCAGTGCCTCTACCTAACGGACGAAGCAAACAAGAAGCAAAGACGAAGCAACAGGTTTCTTTCATTTTTACTAAAAAAGACGGAAATTCAATGTGAAATAGGCTAGTTTATTATTTACTAGGATAAATTCTCTCTTTACTAATTTGATCCAATGTATTGAGTTAAGTTCACAAATACAACCAATATGCACAAACACACACACGTATACTTTTGTGTATAAATACAGTGTATACTAGGGCTGCAACTAACGATTATTTTGATGATCGATTTTTCTGGCAATTATTTGGCTCGATTAATCGATTAATCGGGTAGAATTGACGACTTAATAAATAATAGTTTTTTTGGCATTTTATTGAATGTAGTTATACAAAACACAACTCATAACCACTTAAACAACACGTTGGGCTCATTCTAATAAGTAAAAATGTTAATCTTTCTGTGAAATAAAGAGGGAGAATTTTACCATTTCTACAGCAAATATAAAATAATAAATCTACTTACTGTATACAGTAAAGGAAAATCACGAGCACCCATAAAATGTGTTTTATAGTACTGGCTAAAAAAACACAACATGGAAACTGTTGACCATCCAGGATCACATTTAAAAACAAGAAATCATTAACAGTTTTAGATTTGCAAATTTAACCTTGTTCAGAGGTATAGTACCAAACAAAAATGGCCTAGGTTAACAATTCAATTCAATTTTATTTGTATAGCCCAAAATCACAGAATGTCCGTCTCAATGGGCTTCACAAGAAAACATGAGTAAAAATACACAAAAACCAATCAAGTTGTGTAATATTAGGTGCAGTTGACAGCAAAAACTTTATAAACGATTAATCGATGACTAAATTAGTCGACAACTATTATAATAATTGATTATAATCGATTAATTCGATTGGTTGTTTCAGCCCTAGTGTGTACTTATATTCAGAATACTTTATAAATCCCCTTTGGGGAAATTCATGTGTGTGGTAGAGCTCCGGAGTCCAAAAGACAGCTCCAAAACAGCTTCAGAACAGCTGCTAGGTTATGGTGAGTTGGGTGGGATGGAGCTGTAACAGCCTCTAGGTGGAACAGCAGCTTAGTAGAGCAGCCGTGCAGTGGAAAAGCCATATGGTGGAGCAGAGCTGGAACACCCGTTGGCGGAACACATTTTGGAAACCTTTGTTTTTAAACGTTAAAGATGGAGCTGAAGCTAATCCATTCTCTGAAAAACAATATTTTTTTAGGATGTTTGGATTTTAATCACCGTTTGTTTATCACCAACTGGATTGGTGTATCTGAGGTCAGATGATCCACATATTGAGTCATTCGCACCGTTTTTTTTCGAGATACTTTCTTTGTTTTTCTTTGCTTTGTTTGGAGCTTGTGAATAAATCTCTGCGGTCCGTAGCAAAAAAAAAAAAAAAGCAAACACATAGCAAGAAGGCATGAGTTTTTCAGCAACATTAGAAATAAAATCATTCTTTGGAAACGATACTTTACCTCAGTTTACAGATTAGAATTAATGTCATAAAAACGAATGGCCTACAGCCTCTTTAGTAGTTAAGGTCTGAATTAGTCCTCTGGGTTTGACATTCATAAACTTAAACATCTAAAACGCAATTCATACGTAGGTTTTCTTTCTGATCCCCTGCAGAATAAAACATTTCTCTGGCCGAACCAGATAAAAAGCAAATCTGTCCATCTGAACTATGTGACGTTCTAAAATATATAAATTTAACTGGAAGTCCATGTTATATGGGTTCATATTTACCATATTTTTGCTCAGTAGACAACATCTTTGGTAAAATGGTCACCTTGGCTCTTTTGAGGTTATCGGTCACGGAGCACCGTGGGCTAGGTTGGTTAGTAATGTACATTCACTCTAAGCTTAGATTCCTCTCAGTCCACTGTGGTAAAAACATTATTGGGTGTATTTAGGGAAGCTGTCAAAACTGTCCTTTCCAGACTGTGTTCAATTCCACCTCAAGCACCCCAGGGCCAGCGTCTGGGAATTAGAGCTGTCTCATTCTCTCCAAGCCACCCACCTGCACATAAATTCACATACTCAAACACCCCTATTGGCCATGACCCATCTGGTTTCTTTCTACTTCTGCAATTCTCCGTGTCTGATATGAGAGGCAGAGCTAGTTAGCTGGTACAAAAATACATTTAATTACCCCCCAGCAACCCACCTACCCATATACCCAGACAGATTTGCAGAGGGACATATTCACACACATACAAACACGAGTCAAGACGAAGCACACCCACAGAAATGTCTCTTACTCTTTTACTTTGCTTTCTGGCTTCTCTTCCATCTCATCACTTGTCTTGCTCTGACAGGCTTATGTAAGTGTCCTGAGGGGAGGGAAATCTCACAGTGTTTGCTCATACAGTGTGTGAGCAGGCACCAAGATGTTCAAATAACACACACAACCACACACATGCACTTGTGTCAAAGCATGTCCACAACTAGTTTTTTTTAGGAGGGGGAAGACCGGTCAGTTTGTGAAATGGCCTGTCCATCTGTTTTAGCTTGTTAACGTCTTGGGGGAGTAGATCGACTGTGACATGACTGGTCCACCTGTCTACGAAGAGATGGTTACGTAATGAGGCAGTTTTGAAGTCTGCTGATTGGCTGATAGGTCAGCGGATGCACACGCCTGCACCTAACAAGTTCAAGGACAACGGTAGGATTTATGTAACCATCCCAATTCTGCACACAAGAGACATGCAGATGAAATTCTCTTTGGGTTGATGTGACTGTTTTTCTTATGTTTTGCCACCAAGAAAAAGGGTGTTAAAATTTGGAGCTGAAGCACAAGATATTAGTTTTTAGTTTTGAAGGTTTACTGAAAAATTAAATTATTCAGCCTCTGATTCTTACTCCTTCCTTCATGTTTTGCCCATTTGGTCCCAATTGGCTCTCCTTAATATTTGTCTTGTTTTCTTGGTGTCTCAGGTTGTCCTTTGTTTGCTATGTATGGTCTTGTCATATCTGGTTACTCCACTTCTGGTTCTGCCAGTGCTACATCTTCCCGGAGCACCGAGCCTTCCCGGGACAACGAGCCTGCACAGGTCGGCTACCAGGCTGCACTGCCTGTCTTTCTTACCTGACCAAATGGAAAAGTAAGGTTACAAGGAGAAGAGATAAAGAAGGTGGAAGATTTTAAGTACTACTTAGGATCAACGATCCAGAGCAATGGAGAGTGTGGAAAAGAGGTGAAGAAGCGTGTGCAGGCAGGCTGGAACAGGTGGAGGAAAGTATCAGGTGTGATGTGTGATAGAAGAGTTTCAGATAAAATGAAAGGGAAAGTGAACAAAACCGTGGTAAGACCAGTCATGCTGTTTGGTCTAGAGACAGTGGCACTGAGGAAAAGACAGGAAACAGAGATGGAGGTAGCAGAGATGAAGATGCTGAGGATCTCCCTGGGAGTGACCAGGATAGGCAGGATCAGAGGAATAGCACATGTTAGAAGTTTTGGAGATAAAGTCAGAGAGGCCAGACTGAGATGGTTTGGACATGTGCAGTGGAGAGAGAGAGAGAGAGAGAGTACATCAGAAGAAGGATGCTGGGTTAGGAACCACCAGGAAAGAGGACTAGAGGAAGACCAAAGAGGAGGTTCATGGATACAGTGAAGGAAGACATGAAGATAGTTGGAGTGACCGAAGAAAATACAGCAGATAGGGTTAGATGGAAGAAACTGATTTGCTTTGGCGCCTCCTGAAGGGAAATGCCGAAAGAAGAAGAAATTTTTTTTTTTTTTAGAAGAACTCAGACCAGCTTTGAGTTCTGTAAATACATGACTGTACACTGTAATACATTTATCCTAACCCCATTTATATATGTTGTTTAAATGTTTTTTAAATCTTCAGAATAAAATAAAAACATATTAACTTTGACTTTTCTGTTTGGATGAAAAAGGTGAGAGATAATTTGTCTTATTATTAGCACACTGTTAAAAAACGAACACCTGTGATGATACGCTAATGCCTCAGTGCACATGGATGAGTTGCACATCTGTGCCTTGTGCTGATGCACACAGGTTTATAAGCAACACATGCTAAACCCCGAATGACTGTTTGAAGTGCTCTCCTAATTTTATTTGGATCCATAAAGAAAATACTAAACAGCATTTTGTGGGGTAATAATTTGTATGCATATTTTAATAAATGTGGTATATCTATATAAGCTCATTGATACATTTATTCAGTTTAATTTCTGTTTATCACCGTATATTCTGCCTCCTATCACCGCTCGATCAGTCCTACCTCATAGGTTTTAAAAAAGAGTTTGACTTCAGAAATAGTATTTGAAGCTATTGCACATTCTTTTTTATTCATATTTTGTTGCATTTACATCCATACGGCACTCACTGTTTGGACTGAGCATGAGCAGAGTGCATGCATGCTGCAAAATACTTTGTTTTTACATTAGAATGTCAACATGGCGTTCAACGTAATTTGTGGCCATGAAAACCCAGTCGTTCGAATTGTATCTGTTATGATCCCTGCTCCCGCTTCTAAAAGGGTGTCTGTCTCCATGGCAACCTGCTCACCCCCTGCAGATGATAAGGAATCAACGAGCCATATAAGGTACTCTGGCTCCCCAGCCTATGCCAGATTGTTGGTTTCCATGCGGTGACACCAACAAGCCTTTAGAAGATGTTTGTCTGCTGATTTTCTTGCCTTTGGTCTTATATTCTGTTTCCTTTGTTCAAGAAACCCGCCTGCCTTGGACAACCTGTTTTTACCTAATTTGAAATACATTTTTATGTTTACCTTTTTATTCTGCGTTCTGTGCTCGGATTCTACCACACCTCTCCACAACAGTATCCTTGTACAAGATGGGAAAGCTTGCAAATAACTCAAACATGCATGGACAAAATGAAAACTACTCCACGTGTGTTTGTGATGTGTAAATACTGAACATTGTAGAAACCTCTAAACACTTCATTTTGCATGAAACCTTATTTAAGCAAATTTCTCAAACAACTCTGCGACAAATTCAAGTTCCGTTCCGTCATCTTCTGCTTGTTCCGGGGTCGCGTCGCGGAGGCAACAGCCTCAAACGGGTAGCCCAGGCCTCTCTCTCCTCGGCTGCATCCTCCAGCTCACCCTGAAGGATCCCAAGTCGTTCCCCAGCCAGCTGTGAGACATAGTCTCTCCAGCAGGTCCGGGGTCTGCCCCTTGGTCTCCTCCCGGGGGGACATGCCCGAAACACCTCACCCGCGAGGCGCTCGGGGGGCATCCTGACCAGATGCCTGAACCACCCCATCTGGCTCCTCTCGGACTGGAGGAGGAGCGGCTCGACACCGAGCTCCTCCCGGATGGCAGAGCTCCTCACCCGATCTCTGAGTGAGAGCCCAGCCACCCTGCGGAGGAAGCTCATTTCGGTCGCTCATACCCGCGATCTCATTCTTTCGGTCACCACCCACAGCTGGTGACCATAGGTGAGGGTAGGAACGTGGATCGACTTGTAAATCGAGAGCTTTGCTTTTCGGCTCAGCTCTCTACTTTATCAAATTCAAGTTTAAAACTCTTAAGACAGTGGATTTTTAAAACTAAAACTCATGCAAAAAGGGATCAACCAAAAGTCAATAATTCACCTCCAGGGTTATTATTCTTCATGCAAAGATGCACGTACACCTAATTTCATGGCGATTCCTGTAATAACTCCACATATATTTCAGTGTCAACATGAGCCAAAAAATCAATATTTTCCTTTGAAAATTAAAAACATTCATTTAACAAACCAATGACCAAATGATAGGCTCCTAAATCTTTAACATCTAAAGTTATCAGGCATACACACAGATTATACACATTAAAATGATAATGAACAGTTCACAAGGCTGCAGAGCTGTTTAATAGTGCGACAGAACTGTGATTTCTGCATCAATAAATCAAAAGTGTCAAACAAAAGCCTGAAGCCTGTAGCAACACTTCGACCTGTGGACCTCTGGTCATGGTTTTCGTTTTTAGCCCCGATGACCCGAATTAATTTGCTCGAGGCTTTTTGAAAAGTGTGAGTGTAAACAGATAGGTGGTTTTATACCTCGGTATTATTTTGACCACCTCCGTTTAGACAGTAAAGGGCATCATTTTCAGAAGGTTAAAGGCTGGTTTCCTTCTGATGTCACTTAGTAAGACTAAAAAAAGGATTAAAAATAACAGAAATGACAAAAAATGAAACTCTAAGAGCATTTAAACCTTTCCCAAAAAACAAAATGAAACTCTTAAATTGATGAGTGAAAACAAAAAAAACTTTTATGAAGGCAAAACAGACGATACGATTTCTTCTGAAAACGTGTTCAACATATAAATATAAATTTCTGGAAACCTGAAACGGTTGAAAGTGATCCCGTACCGAAATGTGGAGTTTTTATTTTAGGATTTGTCGTAAGACAGAGGAGGATCCAACTGCTAGCACAGAGGCAGAAAGGCAGATGGCTGAAGAACGACAAAGTCTGTTTTCTCAAACAAAGGCGACCGTCCTGCCAAGAGAGGGTGTGAAGAAACAACGATCCAACACATGTACAACAGAGAGCAAAAAAACAAACTAATTTTACACAAGAGTAAGAAACACGATGCAATTAGTAAAGAAAACAACTAATTATACTGAGTAAGTTAGACAATACACTTTTCATAGGTAATCATATACGATCACTAGAGTGAAAAATGAAAAAAAAAATGGCTGTAATGACTGGTGTGGCAAAGCCATAGACCTACGGAATTTTTTATTATTTCACTGCAAAAATATACCTGACTTTGAGAGGGTTTCAGCACCCTCAAAAAGGGTCTAGAACAGGGGTGGGCAAACTTTTTGGTTCGCGGGCCACATTGAGTTAAAACATTTGACCGGGATCAGATGGATGGCATGCTTTGGTAACCGCTAGATTAGACTGATAGAATAGTGCGCTAGATTTTAAACAAGCGCTAAATGTTATATTAAGAGCGTTAAGTTTCAAATCTAGCGGCGCTAGGTCTGAAATCTAAGCGCTTGATGTATCATTTTGCTTGTTTTAACATCTAACACACTTGTTTATGTGCGTGTATTGGCCCCGATGGCTTTCCATATCTGTGCACACTGTTTCTTTTGACAGCGTGCGCATCACGAAGACCCACACATTTTAATGGGTTTGTTTTCTCAACAAAACCAACATATCTAGAGTGCGCCATCCAGTGAGGAAACATCAGAATTGCAGAAAAAATAAACCATTAACAAGGTTTATTTATTTAATAAAATGGTTTGCCCATGCCTGGTCTAGAATAATCTCTGGCATTCACAAATTTTATGTGTAATTAAAGGAGAGTGCTAATATATTCTTAACCTAATAATTACCACTTCTGCTGCTGTACGCATCTACACAGAGTTTGTCATTTTCTGTCCATCATTGATATCTCTTGAATGTGGGCAGATCTACAAATCATTATAATAAATATACTGTATGTCACAAATAAAAAAAAAATAAAGAACTCGAGGCAAGATAATTAAAGTTTAGTTTAAAGAAAAAAACACAAAAAGTATTTAGGACGTGAAGCAAATGACAGAAGAAAATTTTAGTCTAAGTGAAATCTCCAGGAACACCGGGAGAAGTAACTTGGTGCTTACAAAGCACCAATACGTTTTAACCTGCCTCACAAGACGGCATGCCAATATATCATTTATTTTACCAGTATTTTAAATCAGTTTAATTCCTCATGAGTTTTTTTTACCCCTGTATGTTATTCCTACTGCCGCCTTTTAAACGACATCTAAACTCTATTCTCACATAAAAATGTTCCCAACATTGACCAAAATATGTTGGATGATTGCTGCTGTTTTATCAAAGCAAGCTAGAGCTCTAAAAAGTCAGTCAGTCACCTTCTATCTCTTACGGGTTTGCATGGGCTGCCTGAGCCCATCCCGGCTGATTCGAGGTACACTCCAAACAGGTCGCCAGGCCACACACATACACTCATTCCTAGGGGTAATCATGTACTGGCCAATCAACCTAGCATGCATGTTTTTGGAGCATGGGAGGAAAACCATGCATGTACGTGGAGAACATGCAAACTCCAAACAGAAAAGACAGGTTTCCAAGCCTCATCCCCACAAGGGACTCAATTTCATGACCTTTTTGCTATGAAGCCACAGTGCTACCCACTGTGCCACCTGATAACAAAATAATACATTAAAATACCTAGTTGCTGATAACAGCAGTTTATTGAACATGGTTAAAGGGGGAAGAATGGCTCAGTGTGTCAAGCGACCACCCTATAACTGGAGGGTTGCCAGTTCATTCCCCAGGAGTTCATGCAGAGGTGTTCTTGAGCAAGACACCGAACCCCCAATTACTTCTGATGGTGGTAATACACAAGTTTCGACACAATTTGGTGTGCTAGAACAATTTTGTCTATGCATGCTCACTCTGGTTTTAGTGATTCATCTATACTTTAAGTCAAAGATGTGTATTTTCAAATTTAATTATTGATTTTTGTCTGGTTCTTCTGAGACTGTGGGAGGCAGACCAACACTCTGCATCCTTTTAAATCCTCATTTAAACCCTTAACAGCATCTGAAATTGCTGATGTTTGGTTTTCACATCGACAAAAAATGTCATCGACCATCCATCCAGTCCTATTTGTCATTTTTTTTAGACGGACTTAGACAAAAACAGCTTATGAAATAGTTGCAACAAAACAAAAACAAGAAAAAGTGAGTGGAGGACATAAATAAAAGATTGATGATAAAGGGATAGAAAGATGTGGCCACAGCTCAGTGGATACAAACACAGTTAGCGGCAGTAGGAGCTCTAATCTCCACAGCAGACTGGAAGACATATTGGCTGGTCTCAGAATAAAAGGTGGGGATAGGTCCACATCCTCACATCCCCTTTTAAAAACCCTTTTCTCCTTTAGTTTTGGATGGAGGTGAGATTAATGTCTCCATCAATCACATATGTGGACATTAAACACAATCTATATGTAGAAACGCCACTGCTTAGTGAGTGATTGGGTCATCAGTTTTTGGAGAATAATGTTTGTACAAAGTTTCATTTCAGCACTAATGTCCACTTTACAACCAACACCTGTCTTCAGTCCAGCAAAAACTCAACAATGGATCATTAAACACATCAGCACTTAAAAGGATTTTTTATGGAATCACAAGGCGCGGTGATACCTCAACGGGACAACTGAGCTCAGGAAGTGCAAAACAATAATGGCTCCCAGTTTTGGCTTATTTGCAAGTTTTTTTTTTTTTTTTTGTGAAAGCAACACAAAAACGAAGGCCTGTCTCTCAGCAAGATAAGGTGTCCTTGGGTAAATCAGGCAGTTTACAATCTTCACACAGAAGAGCTGTTGTTCTGTTGCTGGATTTGAAGGCCTCACCAGCTGGTTCGGGCAGCCATTAATTTAGAATTGGCAAATCTCACTTTGAAAAGAGAAGGATGGAAAAAAAAAGCAGAAGGGAAAAAAAATACCTCACTATGAAGTCAGTAGGAAAGAGAAGGAATCAGAAAGTCATCAAGCAACAGATGCTGAATATTGTTCTCATTTATTCAGAGCCTGCTGTGTTAATGGTGGTGTAAATCTGCTGGTTTCACTGAGTGGTAGAAAGCAGCATTGGCATGCCTCAACAATACAGCCTAATTGGAGATAAGCCGGAACAACCAGACTATAGCTTAGAGTCATAAATTACAACTTTCCCTGCCACCCCGTCCATTTCTGCTGTTCTTTTAAACAATCCCACAACCCCAATAAATCCAAATCTCAAACACAATTGAACTCTTTATATTAATCACCGCTGCTTCTTGTTTTCCTTCTATGCAAAATCTTTCTCTTATTCTACTTGGTAATAGACCATCCTTCACTCCTCCATTTACTATCCCCCCTCTTTTCCCTCCCTGCCCCGGCCTCCCCAGGGTTGTAAAGAGGACTGTGCAGATTGAACAGTAAATTAAATTAATGTAGGCCATTTCTCAATCATTTTTCATCCCCCTAAAATGATTAAGGCTGACGTAAGAAGTTCATTAAAACAGAAAACATTAGGCTCATTAAAAAGCCATTAAAACTATCGCAGAGAGGTGATTTATGCTTGAGTGCAACTGGGGGAGGAAATGATTGGGGTGGAAAAGAGGAGGTGGGTAGGGGGGGCGACGTGTCCGAATGGAAGGAAATGGAAGACAGCGAAGAGTTGATGGCAGGGAGTCAGCTTTTTAAAAAGGAGGCTGCAAATAGCAAACTCATATGAATGGAAAACGAATGGGAGCAAATGGAAACAGTAGGAGGCAAATGTGAAAGCTTTTAAAGGTTTGGATATTTCTACTGAACTTACAGTGAACCGGTTTGCACGTTTAATGTCTTTATTCAAGTCCACAGAGCTTCAAATCATAGATTGGCTCAAATTTAAATGTCACAGCTCAGAATTTGTCCTCAGATATACATTTCATGTATTCCTGAGTTTCTATTGCTCAAATTTTGTTGCACAGGGCAAAACTTTTTTCATCTAAATTTTATGGCTCCACCCACAGAGGAGGTTTTAAGTACTAAGGCTTTGCATGCATTTGTGTTTCTGTCAAATGCAATATTTCCCTTATCATTGAAGAGATTTTAATGATATCTCCCACAGTTACTCAGTCCAACTATATATGAACTGACTAGGTTTTCAGGCTCATGCGATCAAAGATCAAGCTGACAAAAGTAGAGGTTGTGAATTCTTGTCTACCTAATACCTCCCAAGATGGTCAAGGGCTTTTGGCGGAACTTCTCACAGTCTCATTGAGGGCAGTACCAACTCAAACAATTCAGAACTAACTATAGATACACGGATTAGATTTTCAGGATTAGATTACTTCAAAGTCACAAATAATTACGCATTCACTGCTTCAGCCTCGTTGTTACATCCCGGCAAACAGAGAACCTCCAGGGAACGTTAGCCTGAGGTTTTCTAAAGGTTTATTTTTTGCCAAAAACTAACGTTCCCTAAATGTTAGTCGTTGGTTATGTTAGAACCTAGCCTTCCCAGAACATTGAGAGAACCAAATTCCAAACGCTATGGTTAAAATTAAGGTTAGAGGAACGTTCTGGAAACAAACAAACAAAAAACGTTTCACAACCATCATAAAACTTTCCATTCGAACCCTTAGAGAACCATAAATAAGGAAAAGTGAGGTTAAAGGGAGAAAAAATAAAGAAGGTAGAAGATTTGAGGTACTTAGGATCAACTGTCCAGAGCGGTGGAGAGTGTGGAAAAGAGGTGAAGAAGTGTGTGCAGGCAGGCTGGAACGGGTGGAGAAAAGTACAAGGCGTGATGTGTGATAGAAGAGTTTCAGATAAAATGAAAGGATGTACAAAAGCATGGGGAGACTGGCCATGCTGTTTGGTCTAGAGGCAGTGGCACTGAGGAAAAGTTAGGAAACAGAGATGGAGGTAGCAGAGAGGAAGATGCTGAGGATCTCTCTGGGAGTGACCAGGATGGACAGGATCAGAGGAACAGCACATGTTAGAGGTTTTGGAAATAAAGTTAGAGAGGCCAGACTGAGATGGTTTGGACATGTGCAGAAGAGGGAGAGAGTACATGGGAAGAAGGATGCTGGATTTGGAACCACCAGGAAAGAGGACTAGAGGAAGACCAAAGAGGAGGTTCATGGATACAGTGAAGGAAAACATGAAGATAGTTGGTGTGACCAAAGAGGATGCAGCAGATAGGGTTAAATGGAAGAAACTCACTTGCTGTGGCGCCCCCTGAAGGGAAATGCCGAAAGAAGAAGAAGAAGAGAACCAAAAATAACCTTTAAGGAGCGTTCTGCTAACCTTTGGAAAACCTTCCCAGAACGTTCTGGGAACGTTAAATTGTCAGCATGGATGGACCTCAACCACTCATTCAGACGTTATATATTTTGTGATATTGGGCAGGCTGAGGCAAGTTTTTTAACTTCTTGGCGTCAACTTTTTTCCCCTTTCTTTTTATTTACATATGTCACAAATATGCTTCAATGAGTGAGACTGAATTTCAAAGGCTTCTCGTTATTTGACAGGATGAAGAGAGCTTTCAATCTACTGTTCCTGGAACAAAGTAACAGAAAGATCTGATAAGACAGACAGGCACAGGAGGATCTTTTAAAGAAACTCTTTGAAGGAAAGTGCAGAAGCTCCCTGCTGTAAAAATTACCTGTATATGCTAACATAGCAACCAGCGACAGATACCAGCTCATTTCATTGGCACATATTTAGCCAATCAGATTGCGAAAACATGATCAAACTGAGTTTTATTATGAGCGTGTTATCATGCAGACTTATTTCATTTTGCATGCACAGAGAAGACCCGGTGACATTAGTGAACCATTTCTAGCCAGCTGTCTATGTTTACCGTTTAAATTGCAGTTTGCTCATTTGCATATTTTATTATCAATTAGCAAAATCTTGCTGCATAAGCAGAGAAAAAACATGCTATTTCGTTCATCTTCTGAACAGTCCTTTCCTAACAGGGTCGCGGTGGGTGCCAGAGCCGATTCCGACTGATTCAAGGCGAGAGGAACAAGCTATTTCAAAAGATAAAATACCTGTTAGAAATGTGTCTCCCTAAATATTCACATCAGAGAAGAAAATCTGATAAACAGATATTTTCAGTGGATTAATGACAAAAAGTTAAAGTTAAGAGATGAGTTATTGTGTTTTTGTGAAGTAATAAGTCTTATTTTATGACACATGGAAATAAAAATGGTAGCTTTTATTTGCGGCTACCCGGTGGTGCAGGGGTTAGCGCAGTGGCTGCACAGCAAGAAAGTTGGAGTTCAAGTCCTGGAGTAGGAAACGGCTCGAATCATTGTCCTTTCTGTGTGGAGTTTGCATGTTCTCCCTGGGTATCCCGGTTTCCTCCAAAAACATGCATGTTAGTTTGATTGGCCACAACAAAATTGCCCCTAAGAAAAGGTGCGTAAGTGTGTGGATGGTGGTGTGTGTGTGGTCTAGCAAAAAAATGGTGACCTGCTCGGGGTGTACCCTGGCTCCGGCACCCCCTGAAATCCCATTGGGGTATGCGGTTTAGAAGACGAAACCTTTCATTTGATTTTAATATACTTTATTAATATCTCACCGGAGAATTTGTGCGCTGCATTACACCACAGCAGGCTGCCACCTATGACAGCGCCAATGGTGGGTAAGGTGTCTTCTCCAAGGACCCTAGACATGAACTCAATGGGGTGCGAACCCACGAACTTCCGGTTAACATCTGGTCCACGGGTGAACGCTCTAACCACTGAGCCACTGTCTTCCCCCACTTAAATGCAATATTTGAAAAAACAAACAAAAAAACTTGTGGCCAAGAATAACCTGGTGTTTAAATGTTATCCAAATGTTTTTAAAAATTTTTCATACTGTATTCATCCCTCAACAGGAAAATTTCTGTGCTGCTTTGAACCACAGCAGGCTTCCAGGACGATGCCAATATGAGGAGATATGGAGTTAGATATCGTCCCCAAGAACACTTATACATGAGCTCAGGAGGATTTTAACCAGCTTCTCCCGGTCCAAGGGTGACATTCTACCACTAAGCTGTTGCCTCCTCCTCAATACCAGCTAGGGGAGCTCACAAATTTCTCAAGCAAGATATATTTGGGGAGGCGATAGCTTTGGGGGAGGCAATAGCTCAGTGGTAGAGTGTCCGCCTTTGGAGCAGGAGAACCCAGTTCAAATCCCATTGAGCTCATGTCTAGGTGTCCTGGAGGAAGACACCTAACCTCACCATTGGTGCCATCATGGCTGCCTGCTATGGCGCAAAGCAGCACAGAAATTTTCCCATTGAGAGATAAAAATAGCACATTTTAATTAAATAAAAACTCACTTTATGAATGTTTTGATGTGGAAATAACTTTCAAATATAATATAAACCATTGAAAAGTTGATTTTGCATTGCAAAGTACTTTAAATAAAAATTTATCATATCTTTGTTGAGAAATATCAGAAGTTTTCCAGTCTGGATTTTTCACACTTTGGCCCAAAATCCATTTTAGCAGGAAAGAGGAAACAGGAAGTGAGTCGAGCAGGAGATCATGGGTGTTTGTGGACAGCAATCATGCAGGTATTCAGAATCTGCGTCACACCTTCTTTCCAAACTTTGGCCCTGACATTTACAGTAAATAACACTTATGTTTTAAGATGTAGCTCTAATGTTCTTTCATCACTTTTTTTCAACCAAAATAGAAAAAAAATCTAAATGGCCATTTAATCTTTTCTTAACTTTTCTCAATTTATGAACCAAGTTTAGCCAATATTTCTCCTCCTTTTTGAATATGATACGGCTCAGCTAAAAATGTTCAGCTTTGCAAAGATTTATGATTGCTTTAACATCATAATTTATCAAATTCCACACATTAACTAGCAAACATATTTTTCGGCTTATTTGAATAGTTTTGAATTGGCTTGAGTATTGCTTACATAGAACTTATTTCTCTGCATTTGAAGCATTTTTTTTGTGCTAACAGCTACATGTGCATATCTTTTTTTTCAGTTTCACTCCATTCCACAAGAGATTAAAAGAAAAGGTTCACTATTCACGAGTCTTTTTGGGGACGTTTTTTGGGGACGTCTGCAGAAAATCTGAGTGATCTTCTACAGTATGACGGCAGCACAGAGCAGAGGTAAGTGGACTTTAAGCAAGTTAAAATTAGGGTTCGACCAATTTCTCATTTGGCTGATTACATTGTTAATCAACAAAAATTTGGTCAGACTTACAATTCTGAATAATCTAATTTGAAATAGTTTTTTTATCTGGCCACATGACCAATAATAATTTATCATTCATTAACAGTAAACCACAATTTTAAAAAAATCAGAAGTTAAATCAGAATTAAAATTTTTTGGACACTTGTACTCTGTATCAGCATCGGTCCCAAAAAAAAACAATCGGTTGTTAAAGTCACTGCTTCATGTTAAAAAAGAAAAATAAATGGTTGTGTAAATAAATTCACAAGTGTAAAAAAGGTTGTGAACAAATCAAAGCTTTTGTTTAAAAGTTGACACAATTTTCTGACGTCTCAAAGAAAAATCTGGGACACCCTGAAAAATACCAAGCGCTTTTCTCTTGAATTTATTCCTTTTCTTGTACAGTCTCTAAGAATCAGAAGTGGTCCACTTGACCCAATCCCACCTCCGTCATGCATTCCTAAATGTCTGTCTTTTAGAGATTGGCCACTCTTATTGTGGGTTGGCTTATAAACACACAGCGGATCCTCGAAGCACACACAGGATAAAAACTGCACAATAAAAGACAACAGACCAGCACATGGATGCTGAGCCAGCAGCTTTTTTTTTTTTTGGCCAGTTGGTCATAATCTCTTCTTTCAGTTGAAATATTCTGTAAATTGAGTCTGAAACTGTCCTTTGTAAACTAACACAATGCAGAAGTTAACTGAATTTCCATTGCATTGATTTTTATGAACTCTGGGTCAGATAATTGTATTTCTGGATGGTGAGTTTTTAAAAGCTGGCTGAGATAGAGTATAAAATAGTTCTGACATAGTCTGTTTTACTACGATTGGTTAAGAGTAACACTGGCTTGTATTGACAATAAAAAAGATTTCATTTTTTTTACTTTATAAAACCAGAAACTTTTCTTTTCTCATCGACGCTGAAAGCCCTGCCTGGCTTGTTGTATTTTTCTAATGGTATGGAAGCCCGTCCCGTCTCATCTGACTTGGATTTCTTTACTTTATTCAACTATTTTGGAAGATGACTTGATGACAAGTCAGTGGTGGTCCGACACCAAGGTATACTGGTACAAATGCTAGTGTGTCTGACTAGATAGTCAGCGAGTCTGAAGATAGTAGCCTTGCAAGAAGTTTCATTGCAGTTCACTTTCTGTAGATTGAAGAGTGAACTCAGCGGGCTGATTTTAGTCTACCTTGCAACAACTGCTGGCTGAAATGTGAAAATGCACATTTGGAAGCAGTGTAGGTCTAAGAAAAAGAATAATTTTATTTACAAAAGCAGAAACTATTCTTTTTATTTCAGTTTCAATTTTATGTAAAAAGTGTTTATTTTGGAACTTTGCTTTTCTTTTTTTGCTGTCTTGACCACAACAAAAGAATGCAGTGACCTAATTGTTGAGGACATCCCACCCTGATTTACCGCGGGGTGGCACGGTGGCGTAGAGGTTAGGTCGGGGTTTAAGTACAGGGTGGGATAAGGCTTGAAACACATGTCTTTCTCTGTGAAGTTTTCATGTTTATGTGTGGGTTTTCTCTGGTTTCCTCCAAAAATATGCATGCTAGGTTTATTGGCCGCTATGAAACTACCCTTGAAATGAGTGTGTCTGTGTGTGTGGACGGTTGTGTGTTTGTTGTCCAGCAGCAGACTGGTGACCTATTCGGGGGTGTACCTTGACTCTCGTCTGAAATCAGCTGGGATCGGTTTCGGCACCTCTAGCGATGCTGTTAGGAATAAGTGGTTCTGAAGACGAAACAAATTTTTTACTTATTTATTTAATTTTTTGGGTTTTATTCTACTTAATTTTACAAAGACATTTTTTATGGAACTCATATGACTCTTTTAATTCAAATTAAAAATGGATCCATATGTTTTTCAAGGATTATTTGGAAATAACTGATCTGAATATTTTGTTTGTAATTTGTAACTGAGATATTTTTTAGTCCTTGAAGGTGTTTAAGGTGCGGCACCAGTTTAAAGCTGCACCTGTTTTTTCTCATTTCTAATTCTTATTTCATTCTCAAGATGATTCCAATTTTTGTCATGTACTTTATTTACCATATGTTTGATTTTTAGATTCAAATTATGTCTCTTTCTGTATTTATTTTACATTCCTTCTCTTTTTATACTCTTTTACTTGCTTTAACTTTTCTACCCATTTCCATAACAAATGTTAGAGCACCGGCTGAACTTATCAAGAAAGAAAATCCTTTGCTCATTATTCATTCTGATTCTCTAAAGCGCAACATGTCAGTTAGCAATTTATTCAAATATGCACTGGTCTCTTTGAATGTAGGAATGCATACATATTGTTACTGTCGAACATGTAAAGCATGCAGAGCAAACTTGAAATGTTGTTTTTCTGCAGCTCTTCTGCTCCCTCTAGGTATGCTGGCCTTTGTCACATTTTCTCCTTTCAAGACAGAAAAAAACTTTACATGCAAATGTGGACGTACGCTCAAACATAAACTAGCATGTCGCTCTTTAATGCAGATGTTGTTTTTTTTTTTTTTTAAGTTTAAACAGAATTTTAAATGACCGCAGATACAAGCCACTTTTATCCTGAAGGGATCCTGTCGGAGGTTCTGTAATTGTGTGGGTGTTTTGTTGAGTGTGAACCAATCAGTTGACAAAAACCCATATTTTTACTCGTAGGCAAACAGATGAGCTAGTTTGGAGTCTTCAGACACAAAGAGTTGTTGTGGGCTTGTGAAGTACGTACTGTATGTGCGTCTGGTTTCGCCTCAGACGAAGTAGTTAGCCAGTGGTCACACGACTAATCTTTAAACTGGCTTATGGTTCAAAGCTACTTTACTAAGCCATATATTCAAACCCTCGGCAAGTGTGTTTTTATTAAAACATTTCTGCTTTTATTCACATAAAAAAAGTTCAATTTAAAGCAGCTTAGAAGGTTGAATGCAGCCGCACTTAATGAAAGACATAAAAACAGATCTATAAAGCAGCTAAGCAGGCAAACATCCTGAAATAAATTACAAAACATCTAAATTGAAATACTGCAGGCACCAGAGAAAATGAATGTGCTCACAGGGAGACATTTTGAATGCCGGCGGGATGAGTTTGCTGTTTGATGCTGTGTGACTTTTGAGGTTATTGAATGACTTCAGTTGTTTCAGCATAAAGCGTTACATTTGCCCCCTGGAAACATGGATGTTGTTGTCTTTCCTGGTCAAAGTTGGAATTTGGGTTTATTATTTTGTTTAGCTGTTGAGCTTCAGTTTTAAAAACTGGTTAAGATCTGAAGATATCTTTGGAAGTTTAAATAATTATGTCTGAAATCCTCAGTGCGTGGCCTGTCATTATGATGTACTTTTGTAGTTAAGATCAGGGGAGTGGGATCAAAAGAGGAAAGTTTTGGTTGATCTCAATGCATTTAGTGTTAAAAATAAAACCAGACTTCAGATTCATTAATTTTCCACAGTATAAAATTTTCTCATGTTATTTACATATAGGAATGGCTGTCCAGTGAGAAAGAATGCTGCAGACTTACTGCAACCATAGCAACCAAACAGTGCAACCCTCAACCCTTGTGTCGCATGTCGTCCCTGAAAGAAACCCCATTGAATTCATACGGAACATAGTAGCTTGCAGTTCAGTCAGTCAGTCACCTTCTTAACAGTCTATCCCTTTTGGGATTGCGGGGGGTGCCGGAGCCCATCCCTGCTGATTCACGTCAAGGGGCAGGATACACCCAAAACAGGACACCAGTCTGTTGCGGGGCCAAACACATACAACCATACACACACTCATTCCTTGGGGCAATTTTGGCATCAGCCAATCAACCGAACATGCATGTTATTGGAGGATGGGAAACCCACGCAGACACAGAGAGAACATGCAAACTCCACACAGAAAGGACAGTGTTTCAAGCCTTGTCTCCAACCGGGACTCAAACCCACAACCTTCTTGCTGTGAGGCCACTGTGCCACCATGCCGCTTACAGTATAGCTTACAGTTATACTACAATAAAAAGGAGTTGCACATTAGAAAAAAACGAAGGCTCTAGAAAACCACTTTGGGTATGTTTTCAGGGGCGGATCCAGGATTCTCTAAAGTTGGGGCGTGAGGTCATTGACAAAGCCAGTATAAGGGATGCTGGGGACATTCCCCCCAGAACATTTTGAAAAACAAGAGTCATTTTCCTGCATTTTTGTGCCCATTCGCTGGCCCTGCAAGGGAATAGCTTGACTAGTCCCCTTTTCTTTCTTCTTCTTTGTTTTTTTTTCCTTTGGACCAAAGAGGCGGATCCCCCCTGGATCCGTCCCTGGTTTTTGATGTAGGAAATACATTAAAACATGGTGGAAACCTCCATTACAATTTTGCATGAAAACCCCACTTAAGCATTTCAGACTACTTCAAAAATGGCAACTTTAGATCCGGTTTGGAAGCCAACGCATCCAGAGTGGAGGAGTCTTCAGCTGGTTGTGTTGCTGAGTTTTTATGGACCTGTCAAGATCAGTGTCAAGCTAAAAACATGTGAGCTTACCAGAGAAATGTCTGCTGAGCTGATGGCCAGTCCTCTCCTGTCTGTGCCTCACAATAGCTCCCCATCACAGTTCTCTCACTAAACTTACTGATCTGACTGCTGTCTACTGCAGGTGACACACTGCCTGCTCATGTGTGCTCAACACACACACACAAAAAACATATCTCTTTAAACAAATGCCAGTAGCTGGTTAATTTAGCTTGGCATAGCATTAGAAGGGAGTGGGCTGCCAGGAGAATTACGCACTTAATCCCCTCCTGTCATCCAAACCTGCAATTTGTTTGAAACACTTTCCCTTATTTTTATCTTTTCCTATCAGAATTTCTCCGTTTTGCTCAATCACTTTTTTTTTTTTTTTGCAAAATTTTCAACAAAATCTTGTATGATGATAAATAAAAAACTTTATTAATCTCCTACAGGAGAAAATTTGGTGTCCAGCACTGACACATCACACGGGCCATGCATACATACAAATAAATAGAACAACATACAATGAAGCCAACAGGTCCACACCATCCGCAAAAATCAGTTTTGGTTTGGGCATCTGGTTAAGATGCCTTCTGAGTGCCTCGCTGGTGAGGTGTTCCGAGCATGTCCTACCAGGAGGAGACCAAGAGGCAAACCTCGGATCCGAATAGCTGGCCGGGGAACAACTCGGGATCCTTCCGGGTGAGCTGGAGGATGCAGCCAGGGTCAGAGAAGCCTGTGCTTTCCATCTGAGGCTGGTGCCCCACAACCCGGCCCCGGATGAGCAGAAGATGACAGAACGAACATACAATAATATAGTTACGGTACTATTACGTGTTATAAGATACTCATTAGGACTCGTTTCGTCCAGGGTCTGTATGGTTAAATTCCCTGAGGGCAGAAGGGGTAAATGACCTTTTAAATTGCTCAGTCCTGCAGCGCATTGAGAGGTTGTTGTGTAGCATTACACGATCATGTAGGCATATTTATTTCCTTCACCGCTTATCCCTAACAGGTGTAGAAACCAATTACAGATGTTTTTTGTCTCAATAAATAAAAATTGTTACATCTTATCTAGGGCTCTGAGCTCTCTGCACTCCATTTTCTTGTATCTTCCTGATCATAAAAACCAAGTTGGAGATTGACTCAGTTTATTTTACCTCCACCAAGACATTTTTCCAGCACAAAGACATTTTTTGTAACCTGATGTAAAATGAGCTCATAATAGTCTGTATAGTCTCTCTTTAGACCCAAAGTTCTCTCATTGAGCAATGTTGTTTTCGTTAACGATGATGACAATGAAATGATTTCATCGACGAAGCATTTTTTCATGATGATGACGTAACAATAACAAAATAAATGCAATATTTTGGTGACGAAAATGTGACGAGACGTTTTCAAGTTTCTGTTGACGAGACGAAAATGTAACGTGCAATGCCGAAAATCCACCAGCATGCCAACTTCAAGGTAATGCTAGCTTCTCGGCGCTGCTAACTTCCTTAATTAGCTTGGTTGCACTAACGACTAATTTAAAGAATGCAATGTTTACTTTGTTTACAAGGTTATTAAGGGGTGTTTTTTTTAAGTATTCATAAGTTGCAACTTTCCTCACTCACTGAAAAATTTGTATTTATTTTACGTTGTTTTACAATGTTTGATGTTTTGCGCAAGTTAAAGCTCGGCAGAGTTTTCTATTTTTTTTTTTTTTTTTTTTTTTTTTTTAGCAAATAACCTACATTTGTCTCAGTAATAAAGACACAATCGTTAAAGTAATTTTTTTTTGTTTTTTTACTCTAAAACTAGACTAAAAATGTTCTTAGTCTTCCCTGACAAAAACTAGACAAAAACTCTTTTGGGTTTTCGTGACTAAAACGAAAATATAAAGAGATGATGAAAATGTGACTAAAACTTCAATTAATTTTCGTTCCAAAGACAAAGTCTAAAACAGAAACTTAGATGGCTGCCAAAAACAACAATGTCATTGAGCGTAATGGTGCACATGCGTATTTTAGTGTCACACGTTACGGTTTAGGATTAGTTCTCAAGGAAGCGCCTGTGGATGTTACCTGGTGCTCATCTGAGTTACAAATGGACTTACAATAGGAACGTAGATCGACTTGTAAATCGAGAGCTTTGCTTTTCAACTCTTTCTTCACCATAACGGGACGGATCATTGCAGACGCCACACCAATTCTTCTGTCAAAATCCCGCTCTATCATTCCCCCACCTGTGAACATGACCCCAAGATTTTTAAACTATCCCCGACACTATTCCTGACCAGGTGGGGCATTCCACTCCCTTCTGGTGAGCACCATGGTCTTGGATTTCAAGGCATTGCTTCCCATCCTGGCCGCTTCCCACTCTGGAATTACTTTGACTAATTTTATTTGCATCCATACTCCTGATGTAAAAAGTTAGTGGTTAGAGGACAGGTTTACTTTCAACCACTGGTTCAGCTGTGTTTTAAAGTGTTGGCAATTCTCTTTTGAAAAGTAGACGATTGTTCCAGAGTCTACAAGTCTTTATAGAAAGAGAATTTCGTGGAATAGCTACAAGTGGAATCTCACAATTACCTCAAGTGGAGGCCCTGGTCCTGACACTTCAGTGAACCCTTTTTTGTAAAAAAAAAAAAAGGGTCAGGGTCGCGGGTTGTTTCAGATTACTTTTGAGGAAGATTTTGAACTCTGCATCTTTTGGTTCCAGTGTGAGCCACCAATGATGCGGTTCGCTCACACTAACTTTTTAACACGTTCCACTTCACTACACACACACATATGAACACAAGCAATGAATGACTAGTGAGCCCCTTCTGCTCAAATGAATGACATGCACGTAAAGCTTTCAGCTTCTAATGAATTAGTCATAGCCGTCATCATCCATCAATCAGTCCATCAATCCATCCATCTTCCGGTGTGTCCGGCAGCCCTGGTGATGTGGACGGCCATGTTTTATGCATGGTCTGTTTGTGTGAATGGAGAGATAAACAGCTTATTTCATATGCATTTATTTGTGTAGATTTCTGAAACATTAAGGTTTTGTTGGAGCCAAAAGCCCTGTGTAGGCTACATGAGTGACTTTAGATTTCTGATGGACTGACTAGCAGATGTCTGACTTTCCTGACAGCAGAAAATCAGTTGATTTTTCCAGTTTTTGGTTTCCATGTCCAGTCGGATGCATGTCACTGTCAGTAGTGTAGCTGCAGCGGTTTACATTTTTCTGCCTTCTCGAAAAAGGCTTGTTTTTCCGTTTGTGGATTAAAGTGAAACTTCTAATCATCTTCGTCTTCTTCTTTCGGTATTTTCCTTTAGGGGTCGCCACAGCAAGTCAGTTTCTTCCATCTAACCCTATCTCCTGTATCCTCTTTGGTCACACCAACTATCTTCATGTCTTCCTTCACTGTATCCATGAACCTCCTCTTTGGTCTTCCTCTAGTCCTCTTTCCTGGTGGTTCTAAATCCAGCATCCTTCTTCCTATGTACTCTCTCTCTCCTCTGCACATGTCCAAACCATCTCAGTCTTGCCTCTCTAACTTTATCCCCAAAACCTCTAACATGTGCTGTTCCGGTAATGTACTCATTTCTAATCCTGTCCATCCTGGTCACTCCCAGAGAGATCCTCAGCATCTTCATCTCTGCCACCACCATCTCTGCTTCCTGTCTTTTCTTCAGTGCCACTGACTCTAGACCAAACAGCATGGCCGATCGTGACGGTTTTGTACACTTTCCCTTTCATTCTAGCTGAAACTCTTCTGTCGCACATCACACCTGATACTTTTCTCCACCCGTTCCAGCCTGCCTGAACACGCTTCTTCACCTCTTTTCCACACTCTCCATTGCTCTGGATTATTGATCCTAGATCAACAATCTAGGATTGAAACTTCTAATCATAGTTACGTAATTAACTATGCTGAATGTCATTTTTTTTGTAGTCAATTTGCTTTTTCTGTTCCAACATAAATTTTTTAACACTTTTTTGCCGTTACTTCAAACTTGCAGCCTAATTTAATTTCAGGCGGTGAATCATGTGCATGCGGGCTTTTGAAAAGAGAATATTAGTGCAGTAAAACCTCCAACAATGCAGAAAAGTAACTCATGTTGTGATTCTGATGATCGTTCCACTTCCATCACAACAGGGTGATGTTTGCACTTGTGATGTAACGATGTCAACAATCTCACGCTCTGGAACATAAATAAATAAAAATACAAAGTAGTGATGATCAAGGCGGTTTCTCATCTGAAATTCTACTTTTTTTAAACACTCAGGTTAGTGTATGAAATCAAGAAAAAATTACTTTTGGAAAGATTTATTTTACAAACGAGACAAGAAAAAATCTATTGTTTAGATGTGGACATAATGCATGGTAACATGCAATTGGCTGCATTTGACTTTGCATGCAGCGTGCAGTCACGCGGATCAATTATGTGCATCTATATATATTAGACAGTGAGCAGCTGCCTGCTGCAGTGCTCCTGTTACATTAGTGTTTAATCTAACTTTCGCTGAATTTCGGTCCCTTCTTCTGACTATGTTTTATCTCAATCTGGAGATTTAATTTTTTAGCGCACTTTGGACGTCATTTGGACTTTGTTGTTTTGTGTTGGACAGACGTTTTTCAGAAAACATCTGGCTAGCTCCCAACGGCTAGCTGGTTATAGAGTCATTCTGCTGTTCACAGCAGAATGCTGTTGATATGTTGACATGCGTGACCAACTGCTGGCTCTCGAAGCCACATCCATATTGGCTGGAGGCGTTGGTTTGGTCCCGGGGGAGCTGAGGAGGAGACGATCTGGAGGAGGTGTGGAGAAGGAGACAGTCTACTGGAGGTCCTTTGGGCCCTGTGTTTTTGCTGCAATGTCCGGTTGCTCGCTAGAAGAATTGGAGGTCATCACTCGGATCCATTGAAATACAAAGAGGCCATCTGGGTGTTTGTGGACCCATTCCGGACTCCAGCTTTTGGGTTGCCAGATTGGACACAGTGTGACCGGACTGGAACACTGGTTAATAGGGGCGAAGGGGCATCGAGGTGTTTACACTGCAGCACTCAAATTACTTTAATAAAGTAAATTCAATTTTAATAATATGTGTGAAAGAAACTGATTCAATGTGGCGTCCGATGCAGAAACGATGAAAAAAAAAGTAGGTAGAAATCTCAGCCGAATTGGTCCAAGGTACGTAGTTAATTTCTAAACCAGTGACAGGAGGCCCTGATACTTGGCCCCAGTTTTCCTGCAAGCTTTAGATGTTTACCTGCTCCAAAGCACCTGATGTTATTTAATAAGTCACTGCACAGAATGTAATAAGATTTTTTTTTATCCGTTTAATCTTTATCTAAGACCAACAGAACTGAGGGCTTTGACGATTGGGATTTCCCACTGTGATCTAAACGTCAAGCTTGTTTCTGCTAATTTGTTTGTTGAAGTCTCTTTAAACACCAAGAGTTTCTTTTCATTCTCATTAGTGAAGTAGCTCAGAAGTGCTCTTGAAGCAGAAAGGTTTTATTCACAACCATCAGTGCTTAGAATTATCTCAGCACTATTTTGAGTACTTGGTGATGAAAAAATGGCGTTTTACATTTCGGATGTACAAAAGAGACGGATAAAGAAATATCTAGAGTAATAAGTACTCATCAGGTATTTGTAAAAACAGTGAAAAGGTCCGTTTAATCTATTTCAACATGGATCCGTAACGAGATGGCACAGGTTTTAAGAAAAGCACATGTGAAATGTTTTGTTCCGTTTCCATCCGTCGTCTTCTGCTTATCCGAAGCCGGGTCATGGGGGCAACAGCCTCAGACGGGAAGCCCAGATTTGTCTCACCCAAGCTCACCTGGAAGGATCCTGATTTGTTCCCCGGCCAGCTGTGAGACTTACTCTCTCCAGTGGGTCCAGGGTCTGGCTCTTGGTCTCCTCCTGGTGAGACATGCCCAAAACATCTCACCGAGACACTCGGGAGACATCCTGACCAGATGCCCGAACCTCCCCATCTGGTTTCTCTCGACCCGAAGGAGGAGCGGCTCGACACCGAGCTCCTCCCGAATGGCAGAGCTCCTCACCCGATCACTGAGTGAGAGCCCAGCCACCCTGTGGAGGAAGCTCATTTCGGCCGCTTGTATCCGCGATCTCATTCTTTCGGTCACCACCCACAGCTGGTGACCATATTAAATGTATTAAATGTTTTTGTTTTCTCCACTGTCTCACCAAAAATGATCCGTGACATAAATTTCACCTCTGCTTTCTAAAGTTACATCGTCCACTTGAACATTTCAGACACATTTGTTCGTGTAATGTATAGTTTTTATATAAAATATAATCATTATTTGTTAAGTGCCAAAAAAAAAAAAAATGCATCACATTGTAGAAAAAAAAATCCAACTGTGATTGAGTGATTAGTTAGAAAACTTTGCTCTTGAGGTTTTCACATCTCATTATTGATTAAACTGGGGTTTCCAGATTGGAAGCCAATGATTAAAATGTTCTCAGAAAAAAAAGTGGAACCTGTGAGATCTGAACTGTGCTGTTCCTGTCAGAGTAAAAAATGTTTGCTGTCATCACGTTAACATCTGAATGGATTTTTATACGTAGGTGTAAGCAGTGAATGTAGAGGAGTGTTTGTTTTATTTGAAATAAATCATCAAGAAAGACTTTTTATTTTGAACATTTAATTTAAGCTAAGGTGCAGGCCTGAGTGGCTGATTGCTGCAGTGCTCAATGTCGAGCCTCTACTCCTCCAGGTTGAGAGAAGCCAGATGGGGTGGTTCCCGAGCTTCCCGAGCGCCTCGCTCATGAGGTGTTTCGGGCACGTTCCACCGGGAGGAAACCAAGAGGCAGACCCCGAATCCGCTAAGAGACTATGTCTCACAGCTGGCTAAGGAGCTGAAGGATGCAGCTGGGGTGACAGAAGCTCGTCTGAGGCTGTTGCCCCCGTGACCTGGCCCCAAATGAGTGGATGATGACGGAACAACACAAACAGAAATTAATTTTTGTCTCTCCTCAACAATGCTTAGCATCCAGCCTGTTCTGTCATGTTTCTGCATAGGCTTTCAACAGATGTGCTCTGATTTCTTTATTTTGTTCAAATCCTTTTAAAATTTGAATCTTGACAATGGCCTCCAAAGTATCCACCAAATCTATGTACAATTCTCCTTCAAATGTTATTTGTTAATGACTAGAAATGATTTTTAAGGCAATGAAACAATATTTTTAGTCATGCAGACGTTTTACTGGTTTAGCTGCCATGCTCTGTTACGTGGATACAAGCAGCCGGAATGAGTTTCCGCCATAGGGTGGCTGGCCTCTCACTCAGAGATAGAGTTAGGAGCTCGGAGTAGAGCCGCTGCTCCTCCGGGTCGAGAGAAGCCAGGTGGGATGGTTTGGACATCTAGTTAGGATGCCTCCTGAACGCCTCGCTGGTGAGGTGTTTCAGGCACATCTCACCAGGAGACCCAGGGGCAGACCCTAGGAAAAGCTACAAAAGACAACAAACTGTTTTAAAAATATTTCATAAATATTAATGGCTGTAATATAATTAGCACTATTTGTGATTCAGATATTTTTGGTAAGTAGAGAAGATTTTAAAAGCGTTCAGGATTCACCACTGACAAAATGATCCAGCATGCCCAAAATACGACCCCCATCTCAGACTTTAATTCCACTGCAGCTTTTTGTCTGCTGATTTATTCTTTTAAAAACTCTCGTATTCCTACAGTCATAATGTTGTTACAGAATCACAAGAAGCTTGTTTCAAACTCGGAGGTCAAACAGTGAGATAAAATATGTAATGTGTATCCTCAGCAAAAAACTGCTTTGACTTGAACATTTCACACCTCCCACCCTGCTTTTTCGGGATTCATAATTAATGACATATAGATGAATAATGCATTTTCATTCCACCCACTCCACTCAAACAAGAATTTGTGACGTGTGACCATGTCCACTCAAGTTAAAACAACCCACTCCCAACAGAGCATCTCTTCGTTTCTTCTTTTTCTCTCAGCAACACACAGTCCACACACCTGCTCACTTTTATCCACTTTTTCACTTCGATACTGATCATCCCACGTGCTGCTTCTCCTGCCCCAAACAGAGACGATCCATTAATCAGCAAATAGTGCATTACCTTTGTAATTAACATTCAACTGAGTTTTACCCAGTAATATTTCATTAGTTTATATGCAAATAATTTTGAGCGATTGCCTCATTTGGTCTGTGCGTGCAATGATGTATTGGTGTTCAGCACAAATCTGCATGTACGTGTATGAGTGTGTGCATACACACAGAGACCGGTGTGTTCTCTCAGACTGCATACTGTAGGTTAACACATTTTCATAACCTCTCTCTGTCCCTCTCACACACACACACGGACACATGATAGATGGTTGGCCCGTATATTCTTGTGCTTGGTTTTTAAATGCATTAAACTCTTTACTCACATTGGACTAATTTTAAATTCACAGCACTCCATCAAACCTGAGCTGACTGTTAAACCTACACGGTCAATTCCTTGTCACTTTACCAAAATATACCTGCAGACGTCTGGGGGCCGCACCTCTGACAGCTTCTAGTTGAGCATGTTTATTTAATCAGTGCATGAGAAAGCTTCAAATGAGAGGTTATTCTTTTAATTTGGCAAGTCAGGGCCTTTCTACAATAGCCCTGCCACTGGCGTCTTTAATTTATCACCAAAGCTTTTGTTCACACCTTGCATTAAAGTCTGTTCTCAGTCAGAAGGTGACACACACTGTTTCTTTAAACAAAAAGGAGAAATGAGGTCTTCCGGGTTCATACTGTAAATTTAGGTTATTTTTCCCATTGGGTTCAAAAGGTATAGCTGGGTTTTTAAAATTGAACCGCAATATATTAATAAACCACATACCAAGAAAGAAAAAAAACCCTAAGTCCTAAAGAATGTTACAATTTTTTAAGCAGATCCATATTTACAGCAATTTTGAAAGAAAACCAATCTCCAGCAAACAGACAACCTCAAGGGAACGTTAGCCTGAAGTTCTCTAAAGGTTTGTTTTTAACTAACCGAAAACTGACGTTCCCTAAATGTTAGTTGTTGGTTATGTTAGAACCTAACCTTCCAAGAACGTTGAGAGAACCAAATTCCAAACGTTGTGGTTAAAATTAAAGTTAGAGAAACGTTCTGAAAACCAAAAAATAACGTTTCGCAAGCGTCATAAAGTTTTCAATTTGAACCTTTAAAGAACCAAAAATAACGTTTCTGGAACGTTCTTCAAACCTTTGAATAACCTTCCCAGAACGTTCTAGGAACGTTAAATTGTTAGCTGGGTCTGCTGCTGACAAAAGGGAAATCGGTGGAGGAAAACGTTCCATTTTTCACAGAAAGGTAAGCCTCAAAAGTGACTTTGTCAGATTCCGTGCCCACACTGTGCCATACTGATGTGGAACAATTCCGGCAGACAAGTTCGGTGTCGAGCCACTCCTCCTCCAGGTTGAGAGAAGTCTGATGGGGTGGTTCGGGATGCCCCCTAAGCGCCTTGCTGGTGAAGTGTTTTGGGCATGTCCCACCGGAAGGAGACCAAGAGGCAGACCCCGGACCCGCTGGAGAGACTATGTCTCACAGTTGGCCGGGGAACAACTTGGGAATACTTCCGGGTGAGCTAGAGGATGCAGCTGGGTGAGAGAAGCCTGGGCTTCCCGTATGAGGCTGTTGTCCCTGCGACCCGGCCCTGGATAAGCGGAAGACAACAGAATGGAAGCAATTGATTGGTTTGGATACTAAGCACTAGGGTGCAACACAGACACTGACTTAGTGTGCTGTATTTGGGTTGTCACTAAGAAGGGCTGAATGTTACTATTATTTAATTTGTCAGTCTCTTGGGACTGATTTAATTTTTAAAAATCACAAGAAGGATCGAGTTTTATGACTCTTTCAATAAATCCAGACTGCTTTAGAAACGTCATCTGAAGTCCACAGGATGCCAAATCTGCGCGAATCCGGTTGTAGACTAGCATGACTGGTCAAAACCATTTAAGAGGAAAAACACTCTAATGTCATGGCAACCTTATGCAATGAATGGTCAGGCTATTCCCTCCGTACGTTTAACAAATGTTTTCAATTATTACGGTGAAGAAAACACTTGAACCTTGAAATGATCAGCCTCTACCTCTGACATCCTTCATCACACACAACAAAGGTCGTGTTCGGTTTACTGTTTGTTTTTCTTTCTTTTTAACTACAATAGTAATTTTTGACTGAAAGTGTAAAAGCCAGTTTAAAAGTGGGTTTAATTTGTAATGCTTCCAGTCAGAGAACTGGAACAGTGATTGTAATGTCTGTCAGAAATGACTCATCACGACAGCTCGAGACGATGCTTAATGCAAGAAGACGGATCAACACAGTGTGTTTGTGGGTGAACACACATTTGGTGCATACTCATACATCTAGGTGCCCCATTTTTTAAGGGACTTAATGCCCCTGGCTGCCCCATCATCTCCTTCAGACTAACCACATGGAGCATGTTTTGTGATGGGATGTAGTTAAATAAACCAGACTTAAGTGCAGATAGAAAATGAACTGAATTCAAATCACCTTCACTTGTCGATATTCACTTCTCAATTCTGTAGAATTGCATTTAAGTTAAAGTGAGGTCAGAAATAAATTGGCTGCCTTCATGAGTGTGAGATGGTGATGTGAAGCTGCTTGCTTTAAATTAGTTTGCATTCCACTGCTGTGCATTGATATGTAGAATTTACATGGTCAAATAGAAATGTGTCATGTACTGGATAACATCCAAGAGGAGCTCGGCTATAATTGGAGATTCATACAGCACGAGAATTTTAACCATATCAATAGCAGTCTGTGGTTAAACGTCATTTATAATTCAAGATTCCAGCCATGTATAGTTTGCTGATATTAAGCAGTATGTCTTACAGCAAACACAGCCAACCATGGACATGCAGCAGAGTGAACGTAAAACCTTTGTCACACAAAATGAGATGCATTTAAAAATTATGTGTGAACCTTATGATGCCATTCAGAATGGACTTTCTTATCACATTATTGGGACTTTTAGTGGAAAAGAAAGAGATGGCAGCAAACTAATACCTTGTTTGTTACTTTGGAAGGTTGATTGTAAGTTTAGCGTCACGCTGGTTGAGGACCACCTGCTCTAATTCAACTACTATGGGGATGTTAGTTAGTTTAACTCACTCTCTGAAATGAACATGTAGGAGACAAGATTTACCTTTAGACACAAACTCTTTGCAAAGAGAGAGAACTATCACCCAACAACTCTGATCATCGGAGAGTGAGCAATAGAGATAGTCTAGAGTAGAATAAGCTAATATTTAAACAATAATCTATCTTGTCCCGGGGGAGGGATCTCTCTTTCATGTGGATCCCCACGAGGTTTCTTATTTTTTCCCCACTGATGGGTTTTTTAGGAGTTTTTCCTCACCGTGAAGGAGAGTCTAAGGGCAGAAATGTGCTAGTCTTGTTTAGTTAGCATTTGTTAGTTATTTTTCTTGCTGTGTATTTGTGTTCATACATTCCTCTTTTTCTTGTGAAGCCCATTGAGACGGACATTCTGTGATTTTGGGCTATATAAATAAAATTGAATTGAAAATTGTTTCTTGCTCTCGCGAGCCTCGGCTTTTTGTGTCATAAGTTTTTGTTCTCTTTACGATAATTTTTTGCGGCCTAAGTTCACCTTGTTATACAAAACCTTTGTCAAACAGAAAGTATTTAACTGTTAATGTATCGACCTTAATCTTGATAAAGACTGTGCGTGACGCGACCTTGTGCAACATCAAATGAAAAAAAAACAAATGTTGACAATATGACAAAAAAAAAAATCTCCTTGATTCAAAATTAAAGATCTTACAAACTTAACATGATTCGAGTTGTACAAAGGTGGTCAAAAAAAGTAAAACATGACGCCATGTCACCCCACATTCCCAAAAGAGAAGGCTCTAAAAATCAAACATTCACTTCTCAGGACAATTGATTTGATGCTAAAGTTTGTTGATGCTCATAATTTGTGATCCATCGCCACTATAAAATTGCCCCTAGGGGTGAGTGTGTGTGGATGGTTGCGTTTGCTGTATCGCACCAGGCTAGCGACTTGTTCATGGTTTACCCTGCCTCTCGCCGGAAATCAGCCGGGATAGGCTCCTGAAATCTGCGCCATACCATCAGGGATAACCCTTTAAGATGACCCCACTAACTTGCTATATTTTGTTGCCTTAAGAATAACTTTGGTTTTGTTTAGACCTTAGTTTGCTAAATTTTTATTATTCTTTGATTATCATAAATTCTGCATCTTCTCTTCTATAGATTTTGTTCTTTTCCAGATCTTTAAACAAACAAATTCTCACCATTAATCTGTTGCGGCTGTCTTGGTTTGAAACTAAGTGAAATTTATTTTCTGCAGCTATTTTCGTTGCCACTTCTAATGATTAGTGGTAGTGATTGTATTTTTCAATGAGAGTGATTAATAAGGGGGCGGGTTGTGCAGGTTCCAAGGTATTTATTTTTTGGATAAGCTTTGTGACTTCAAGGTTAGCGTAAACATGCATATGTGCATACATTTCCACATAATGTTCAATGTGGTTTTATGCATTTGTATTTAATATTAGAGAGGATCATTTTTCATTTAAATCGAGTGTTTTTAGGCCTATTTTTTGGAAAAAAAAAAAAAAAAAAAGTAAAAAACTAACTGTTTCAATTCAATACAATGATGTATTGGGGTAATACTTAAGGGCAGCGTATTGTTTCCGTCAAACTTTTAGATATCTAAAATGAGCATACAGTATATTCAAAAACTTTTAATTAACAATCGTCTTGTAACTGTTTAATAATATTAATTATTCTTTTATATCTGAGTACGTGTGTGAATGAGAGGGATCCTTATGGAAAAGTGAGGTTACAGGGAGAAGAGATAAAGAAGGTGGAAGATTTTAAGTATCTAGGATCAACAGTCCAGAGCAATGGAGAGTGTGGAAAAGTGGTGAAGAAGCGTGTTCAGGCAGGCTGGAACGGGTGGAGAAAAGTATCAGGTGTGATGTGTGACAGAAGAGTTTCAGCTAAAAGGAAAGGGAAAGTGTACAAAACCGTGGTGAGACCGGCGATGCTGATTGGTCTAGAAACAGTAGCACTGAGAAAAAGACAGGAAACAGAGATGGAGGTAGCAAAGATGAAGATGCTGAGGATCTCTCTGGGAGTGACCAGGATGGACAGGATTAGAAATGAGTATTTCAGGGGAACAGCACATGTTAGAGGTTTTGGGGATAAAGTCCAAGAGGCCAGACTGAGATTGTTTGGACATGTCCAGAGGAGAGAGAGAGTACATAGGAAGAAGGATGCTGGGTTTGGAACCACCAGGAAAGAGGCCTAGAGGAAGACCAAAGAGGAGGTTCATGGATACAGTGAAGGAAGACATGAAGATAGTTGGTGCGACCGAAGAGGATGCAGCAGATAGGGTTAGATGGAAGAAACTGACTTGCTGTGGCGACCCCTGAAGGGAAATGCTGAAAGAAGAAGATTCTTTTGTATCTGATTCTTAGATTTCTTTTTTAGTTGCAAAGCTAAGATAAAAAAGAAGTTCATATTTTTGTTTTACAATATTAGCATTGTGATAAATGCGATATTGATCAGAGGAAGATGATCAAGCAGCATAAGATCTGTAACAAACCCTCCCAGCCTTTGAATGAGATTGAGAGGATCTTGAGTAACTCCTTCAAGCAGAGACTGCTGCATCTGTCGTGTAATAAAGAGCGCTATAGGCGGTCTATTGAACCGTTTGTAGTGAGATTATTTAATTTGGTTGTCTAACATTTTCGACAACCCTTAGGCTCCATTTGAGATAAGCAGTTTAGAAGACGTATGAACAAATTTTAATTTTTAAGTTCTTTCTCCTTGAATTACAGTGACCAATCAGTTTTCTTTTGGGAATAAATAAAGTAAATTTTAATCTTAAAATGATTCCCATTCGTTTTGAGCTTCTGTTGCATTAATTACAACTTTTTTCTGATTTTAATAAACCAACCCATCTTAAAGAGGTGTACATAATCTAAAAATACTAGACACCTAATCAGTATGGAGTATTAACCAGAGTTGAGTTGCATTTCAAAGTCAGTTTGTATGGAACTGAGAAATCTCACAGAACAGTCTTTATGAGACTTTACGGCATGCATGTGTGCTTGTGTACATTTCTAAGAGAATAGCACATGCAAACGTCTCTACTGCTGTAAGACGGTAAGGTGGTGGCTCAGTGGTAGAGCATTCGCCCACAGACCGGAAGTTAACCAGAAGTGCAGCCTATTCCCATTTAGTTCACATTTAGGGTCCTTGGAAAAGACACCTAACCCCCTTTTTCTCCCACCATTGGTGCCGCCATGGCTGGCAGCCTGCTGTGGTGTAGTGCAGCACACAAATTTCCCAGTCAGGGATTAATAAAGTATATCAAAAAAGAAAAAGATGTAGAAAAGAAATATAGTTTGAGCCAGTTTTGCATATTTATTTTGAAGCTGCAGCTTATATGTTAATTAATATGCATTGTCCTGAAATGAAAGATATTCATTTAAAAGACAAAAAATTATATCTTGAATCTTGTTAAAATAGTCAGAGATACAAGTTTGTTCTTTTGGTTTCTGCATCATGTCAGAATCTGTGTTTCTATTTCTACCACAGCTAATACTCAGGCAATATCATTACATTACAACTGGCAATAGGTCCACTCCAGTTGATTAATTGGGTTTCTGTGCAGGGAAAGAAACCCCTTCATCAAGCCAAAAGTGAATCCATGCTGGCCAGGACCTGACAGTTTCCCAATATGCAAACATTTTGTGTTTATTTATTTGCTTCTAAATGTCTAGAGTTTCAACCTACAGGGCTGTAGTTTTATATACCTTCTTTGCTATAAAAAAGTCAGGGATTTTTTTTTTATCGTCCGTGTTAATTTGTGCAGGCATATTAAAGTCAAACACTGGCATAACTGAGTGATAACCCTAGAGTACATTTTAGACTAATGCCCTTCAATGTTTGCTCGACAAAAAGTGACTTAGACTTTCTTGATCGCTGTTACACAGGTACACACACTCAGTTTGTACCTTGTTCTCTTCCTCGTCCTCTCTTTTACTGCTTTAATCAAAATAATGTCAACTCATTATTACATTGTGAGGCACATTAGAAAACAAGGTAATGAGTTTACACTAGATCCGACTCTAGTTAGAATATGAGAGATGAGGGATGAGGAATGAAGGACACACGACTCTGTCTTTGCCGGCCTTTTGGAAGGGCGTTCAAAGGATTTAGCCATAAAACAAAACCTATTTCGCTTCCGTCACAAGACTCCTCCCACAAAAAAGAACTTCTCATCTAGGATCTGTCACATGTCCTTGTTGAGTGTCAAAGAGAAAAAAGTGAAAATATAAATTTGATGCACAATGTCACTGAGTTTCTGTATTTGAGCTATGTTTCAAGTTTCAGTGTGCTCGTCTTTCTGTGCATCAAACTTTGTTCCGTTCTGTCGTCTTCCGTTCATCCAGGGCCTGGTCACGGGGGCAACAGCCTCAGACGGGAAGCTCAGGCTTCTCTCTCCCCAGCTGCACCCTCCAGCTCACCCGGAAGGATCCCGAGTCGTTTCCCGGCCAGCTGTGAGAGACATAGTTTCTTCAGCAGGTCCAGGGTCTGCATCTTGGTCTCCTCCCGGTGGGACGTGTCCAAAACACCTCACCAGCGAGGCGCTCGGGGGGCATCCTGTCCAGATGCCCGAACCACCCCATCTGGCTCCTCTTGATCTGGAGGAGGAGCGGCTCGACACTGAGCTCCTTCAGGATGGCAGAGCTCCTCACCCGATCTCTGAGTGAGAGCCCAGCCACGCTGCGGAGGAAGCTCATTTCAGCCACTTGATTTACAAGTCGAACACCCTCACATATGGTCACCAACTGTGAGTGTTGACCGAAAGAATGAGCTCAAACTTTGTTTGCTAACAAATTTGGAAATTTATACATTAGTCAGAATTTTTAAATAGACCAGACTTTCCAAATGTGTTGTTTTTTCCAGAAATATTTACAGAGAAATAGTACTGGACCTTTTTGGTCATGGGACGAATTAAATATGAATCGGGGATATGTTGAAAAGTTTTAAGACTGACCTTGTACACTCCTAGCATTCGCCAAGCATTCTGAGTGCTTGGCGTTGAACAGACTTTATGAAAGTCAATTTTTCAATAGGAAGTCTGTTGGTGTTGAATGTTGGCTTGTAACGAAGCCAGCGGGTACTTCCTATTTGGCCCACAGAAGGACACAACTTGCTATGTTCATATAGATCTGATCTTTCTGTGAAGTTTTTGCGTATCCTCTTTCTAAACCAGCCTGAAAATACTGGTTTGAGTCTTTGGTACTCTTTGGGCCAACACTACTTCTACTACCCGCAAACTGGGCGATGACTGGTGACTGACTGGGGTTGGGCTAACTGGTTGATGTGCTTGATAGAAATATTTGTTTTCTGTCCAAAGTTAGATGGTCTTTGGCATCAATTTTTTGTTTGTTTGTCTTAGTCAAAAGGAGACATTTGAATAATAGAAATATCCTTCTTTTATTCTTTATCTGTAAAGCTAATTAAAGCCTTATTGTTTGTTTCCACCACTTCCTTCCTGCCTTATTGGAGGAGACGTTACGAGACTACCTCCCCTGCCAACAAAAATCCACCTTTTCCTTTTTCATTGGAGTCTAAACTGCGCTTGATCTCACCGTGCACCCCTGTCTAGTTAACGTGTGCATGTATTTGGATGTGTTTGTGCGCCTGCATATGGAAGCCGTGCAGAGAGGGTTTAGGGAACCTGTTTGACAACTACGGTAAACATATTACATATGCAGCGAGAGGGCATGTGGGAGGCTGTTGATGTGTTTGAGTATACCGCACCAACCCAGGATCCTAATCTCATTGGGGGTCAGACTATAGCAGGATTAAAGCAGACGAAATGAAGGATTTCAGGCAGAGACATAAAGGTGCAGAAGCTCTAATTCTGCATGCTGAGCAGAAATATCTAATGTGTGGTGTGTCGTAAAGTCAGAAGTGTGTGGGTATGTATACGTTCTTCAAGTGCAACACATCTTTGTTCTTGTTCTCAGTGATCAAGGAATAA
This sequence comes from Neostethus bicornis, assembly GCA_902685375.1. Classification (NCBI taxonomy): domain Eukaryota; kingdom Metazoa; phylum Chordata; class Actinopteri; order Atheriniformes; family Phallostethidae; genus Neostethus; species Neostethus bicornis. Next base: position 13,089,805 of record LR738561.1, read on the forward strand.
AAAAACTTGAAAATCGTTATTCGTCAATGCAAATCGGTGCATATGCAACAAAGGGATGTAGTGACCGGGATTCTTGTGGCTTCAATGACTCGCTCTTTTAATAAACTATGTTCTCTTTTTTCCCCGTTACAGCTATCCCCCTTTTCACTTCTGCTCTGGGTTCTTTTTTACACTGTTTTTTATCTACTAATACCTGCAGTGTTAACATCATGGATGAGTTTAGCTTTCCTGGGGTTTGAGGAATCTGTTTCACAGTCCCAAAGATGACCTGCGCAAAACCTCACAGGTGATCCATCACTTTTCTTAACCAGACAATTGGGACCAACTAGTAATGCAACAACTGATCGATGTGCAAAGTGTAATTAAAAGCACGCCGGTAATAAGTACCTTGGGAGCAGTAGTCTGAACTGCGTGTGCAGCCATATCACCGAAAGCAGGAGCTTGTGTGGAAGATGAAGGGTCAAGGGAATGAAGCGAGGGATAAGAGGGATGGAGATGAATATGGGAGGTATGAAAGATGAGTAGCGTTAGAAAGGTGGTAGAAAAGAAGGCTGCAGGGCTGCAATAAGTAGGCATGGGTGAGAAGATCAAAGCTCAAGTGATCCGATGAACAAACTGAAAAGCACAGGGTCGAGAAAAGCAGAGGAGGGAGCTGCTGGCTGAATTTCTAACAAGTTACAAAGTGGACAAGTACTGGCTGCAAAAGCAAAATATCAGCTTAAATTAAACCAAAAAGAAACGAGGGGGGAAAACGCCGGCTTTTATTTGCCAGATGTGTATGCACAAGCTTTGCAGAACTGTTGCACGTTGCAGCTTTGACTCTGAACAAGCGACTGAAAATCTGCTGCTTTTGTCTCCTAATCTCTTCCAATATCTTATTAGGTTGCAGATCCATCTTCATCCTAATTAAAACCCATCTGAGTTTAGAACAACAATGCACCCCATTTATGTGAATTTGGACTGATCGGCAACACACATGCACTCACACACGCTGAATCATAAACCTTGGGTGGGATATTCTTCTAAATCCCACTGTAAACAATTAGGCAAGTTATAGACTGTTTAATGAGATAAAAGAAGATAGAGCCTTGTCTTTTGTTTGTTTCTCCAAAGGGACCACAAGCTGGAGTTATTTTGTGTTATCAGGATGTTTCCCCAGAGGCAGCTGCACGGCTGGAGTGCTTCAGGCATTAACACACAACTCGGCTCCATCTCACGGTCTGTGGGTATTGGGGTGTAAGCATGTGCTTCAACTTTAGTTTGAAAGTACAAATAAGAGTTAAGTTGATCTAATTTGTTGAAGCGTCTTCGTTTTTCCGTTTCTCCGTGTGCTGTATCCATCCTCTCAAAGAGGCTGAAAGGCCTCCTTGTGTTGCCTCACACATTTTTATTCAACAGAAAGATTAAAAATGCCTTCCTTTCTGTCCTAAAAATATATGACTTATAAACTACTGTTAATTACTGTTAGTCTTCTTCTTCTTCTCCTTTCGGCATTTCCCTTCAGGGGTCGCCACAGCAAGTCAGTTTCTTCCATCTAACCCTATCTGTTGCATCCTCTTCGGTCACGCCAACTATCTTCATGTCTTCCTTCACTGTATCCATGAACCTCCTCTTTGGTCTTCCTCTAGCCCTCTTTCCTGGTGGTTCCAAATCCAGCATCCTTCTGCCGATGTACTCGGTCTCTCTCCTCTGTACATGTCCAAACCATCTCAGTCTGGCCTCCCGGACTTTATCACCAAAACCTCTAACATGTGCTGTTCCTCTGATATACTCATTTCTGATCCTGTCCATCCTGGTCACTCCCAGAGAGATCCTCAGCATCTTCATCTCTGCTACCTCCATCTCTGCTTCCTGTCTTTTCCTCAGTGGCACTGTCTCTAGACCAAACAGCATGGCGGGTCTCACCACGGTTTTGTACACTTTTCCTTTCATTTTAGCTGAAACTCTTCTGTCACACATCACACCTGATACTTTTCTCCACCCGTTCCAGCCTGCTTGAACACGCTTCTTCACCTCTTTTCCACACTCTCCATTGCTCTGGACTGTTGATCCCAAGTACTTAAAATCTTCCACCTTGTTTATCTCTTCTCCCTGTAACCTCACTTTTCCATTTGGATCCCTCTCATTCACACACATGTACTCTGTCTTACTCTGACTAATCTTCATTCCTCTTCTTTCTTGTGCAAACCTCCACCTCTCCAGCTTTTCCTCCACCTCTTCCCTCCTCTCACTACAGATCACAATGTCATCTGCAAACATCATTGTCCATGGAGATTCCTGTCTGACCTCGTCTGTCAGCCTATCCATCACCCTGCTTGTTTTGCCTTTGCCACCTCTACTTTAACCTTATGCTGTGTCTCCCTGTACCCTTGCCTACTCTCCTCAGTCCTCTCAGTGTCCCACTTCTTCTTAGCCAGCCTCTTTCTTTTGACACAATCCTGCACCTCCTCATTCCACCACCAAGTCTCTTTATCTATCTTCCTTCCAGATGACACACCAAGTACTCTCTTGCCTGTCTCCCTGATCACATTAGCTGTAGTTGTTAATTACTGTTAGTAATATTTTAAAAAAACATCTCTATTTAGTTTGTCCATTTTATTTTATAGATTTTCCGATGTCTTACAAATGTGATTTTTTTTTTTTTTTTTATTCATTAAAGCGTTTGATCAATCCCATTTCAGCCAGTATATGTTGCCATGTAGACTAAAATCAGTTTTTTGTAAAGTCGTTAACTGTCCATCGTGCTGTCTCTCTTTATACACAGTAATGAAACTGTTTAGTCGATCCGATTTTTGAGCCCTTGGGGTCTCCTAGACAATCCCACACATCACCATTTTCAGACTGTGCAACAAAAACTAGTGACTACAGCTATTAGCATGCTAAGTGAATGGAATGTAGTTTTAATACTGTGACCCCCTTTTTTTTATAAGTAAACAACTACTGATGAAGGAGAATGATCAGATTTGGTGACTAATTTACTTTTCAAAAGAAATTGAACAACGTAAAGAAATTAAAGTAGCATCAACATTTGTAAAAAAAAAAAAAACCAAAAACTATGAAGATAAATAAAAGGGTTGATGAGGCTTTGCTGCTTTGCACCGCAGCAGGCAGCCATGAGGGCGCCCGTGGTAGGAGCAATGGAGTACTGTAGGTGTCTGCTATAGAATAACTAGGCATGGGCCCAACGGGATTGGAACCACCTTCTCCTGGTCCTAGGACAGACATTCTATCCCAGAGCCAATGCCCCTATTGGCGAGAGGATTAAACCCCCCAAGGAGGTTTAATAAACATTCAAATGGTTTTTGAGGGCATGAATGGTGCAGATGGAGCACTTCTGAAGTTCCGGGTAGGAACACACTGCTCACTACAGCAACAAAAGTTTTAAGGTTCCCAGAAGGCTGCAAATAAAACACAACTGTGAAGAAAAAGTTCCCTCCACTTTTTTTGCTCGAATTAGAGATCGTTTCGTGCACTTGTTTCTATCTACTCCTGCATGTTTGGAAACATATAATGAGAAGAATTTTTACGTTCATAAGTCACGAGTTATTTGGCTGACAGATTAAAGGAAGATCGCCAGGACTCGTCAAAGACGATGTGTCTGCAGGTCTGCTTAATGTAACTTTAAATAACTTTTGAAACTATTTAGCAAATTACCACTACGCTTTTTATTTCAGCTTTCCACTGTTTATCTCTTTCTTCTTCTCTAATCAATTCCATTCCTGCAGGCCATGTTTGCTAGTTATCACACATCACCTGCTAATCGAGAGAAAGGGTCCTGTTCTGTCAACAAGCCTGCAAATCTAAAAGATCTTATCAAGCCTCGACACATGTCTGCAAATACTCGGATGCCATAAATGATTCATGCATGTTTGCATCTGATGAGAGAATTCATATTGTTGTTTACTTGCCTCCTGTTTCAAAAAAGATGTGGCTCTTTTACACGAGGCTGCAATTACAATCTAGCAGACGAGTCAGAGGGTTGATGGTACAAATGTCACCACACTCCGATGAGCTAAACCCAGCTAAATGCTGACATGCACACTCTCTGTCAGACATACAGCCTAACAGGCTCTAGGGTTTAAGATCCACTCCACGATCCTCATTAGGAGTGGCTAATGCTAACGCTCGTTTCGGCAAATAGGCAAGACATCAAAGTCTCTTGTGATATAAGAGGTGTGAAAGGCTAGCGGTGCATCAGATCATAAACTCTTTTAACCATAAAATGTGACTGGTGCACACATCAAAGACCGTGTGTACGTGAGGGTCGTTCATTTTTCTCCATCATCATGAGGGATGAAAGGTGGTATGTCATTTTGACACGTCTTTGGACTCTCACTTGAGATTTACGGAGATACCTGCAGGGTTAAAGGTTACAACCATAGGCTGTAGATGGGAACGGCCTGGTGAGTTTATCACCACCTGGTTGAAATTTAAAGGTCCTATATTATGCCTTTTTTCCCTTATTTTATCCTGTGCTATGTATCTGATATGCATAATTTTACATTCCGCCACAATCTCAACACAAAAGGTTATAAATATTACCCTGTTTGGGAGCGCAGTTTCATACCCGGAACTCAAAACAGCTTGTTTCAGTCTTTTTTTCTTTTTTTTTTTTCCCGGGACCCGCCCCGTTGGTTGCGATTGGTTGTCATTCATTGTGATTTCCCCACCCACCCAGCACAGCGTGGAGCGGGAGGGGCGAGGTGTGAGACGTATTGAGTAAACAAAGCGGTTCGGAGGAAGGAATGAACTTTGACTATGGCTGTCCCCGTTACTTTGCCTTACGTTTATGATCCAGAGTCTGATGAAGATTTTGAAGTCCATGCTGCACAAGTACCACGAAGACTTCATCAAGACGTAGCAGACTGGTAAACATGCTAACCCATATTCATTGTGAGATTACAGAGTAGCACATGCTAATATTAGCTTTCATTGTAACTTAGGTGTAAGTGTGGTGTCTGTCAGACAATGCCAACTGAACAAGAAAATGTTTGCTGTCAGGAAAAACCAAAGGTAAAAGTTTAGTATGTTTGTATCTTTGCATTCAAGTAAAAAAACAAAGCACCAACATCATTGTTGGATAACTGTCACACAAACGCAGACAGAACATGTTTTTTGTACATTATAACAATTAGTAAGCTGGTCTATAACAATATGACTGTTATTCTAAAATTGCTGCTTACAAAATCCTTTTCAATGTTGACCAATATGACATTTTAATTATATGGGCAAAACCTACAGTTTTTTTTCTCATCCAGGTTGTTAGACGTATTAATCAGATGACAACCCCTCCTCCTTGCATCACAACTCACCCAGGATTTGAAGTAAACTGTTTAAATATCTATGCATTACAAAATATAAACAACATATACCGTGCAGACTATGGACCAATACGAAGGAGAACACAAGAAGAGTAAGTATTTTTTGAGGAGAAAAAATACCGCCAAACAGATCCAAGTGAAACAGCAAAGGCAAGGAGCCAAACAAGAGCTTTTCACAGTAGAGTGAAGCACGGAAATGGGTGGATATCAGGGTGGAGAGCAGGTAGAAGTGGGGGAGGGTGTTTGAGCTGCAGGGGGCTGAACAAAAAACAGATGTACGTCACTATGTTCCACCAGTCGTTAGAGGTTTGGAGAACACGCCCCTTACTTTGAATTTAAATATCTCAAAATAGCATGAATCACAATAAAACACACTTTGGGGGATTGTTTGGGGTAGTACTAAGTAAAATAAAAGGTTAAAACCTCATAAAAGTCAGTTTTGCATAATAGGGAACCTTTAAGGTAACTTAGTTGCCATTTTCGACCTATTTTAATAATTTTTCCTACTCTACTTGAAAACAAATAGGTTTTTATTTGATTTTTTTTAACTTTAGGGTCAAATTGCCATCTGACAAAAAAATCCCCAAAACAATCTTGTCCTATGGTCACCAGCTGTGGGTGGTGACCGAAAGAAAAAGATCGCGGGTACAAGCGGCCGAAATCAGCTTCCTCCGCAGGGTGGCTGCGCTCTCGCTCAGAGATCGGGTGAGGAGCTCGGCCATCCGGGAGGAGCTCGGTGTCGAGACGCTCTTCCTCCAGGTCGAGAGGAGCCAGATGGGGTGGTTCGGGCATCTGGTCAGGATGCCCCCGAGTGCCTCGCAGGCAAGGTGTTTCGGGCACGTCCCAATGGGAGGAGACCAAGGGGCAGACCCCGGACCCGCTGGAGGGACTATGTGTCACAGCTGGCTAGGGAATGACTTGGGATTCTGGTGAGCTGGAGGATGCAGCCGGGGTGAGAGAGGCCTGGGCTACCCGTCTGAAGCTATTGCCCCTGCGACCCGACACCGGAACAAGCGGAAGATGACGGAACGGAACATTCTTGTAAACACTATGAGCCATGTTTGATTTTCAACTTGGCAAAGACACAATAAAACTTGAAACTTAAAACTTGCTAGCTTATGCTGCCGAGGATCTGAGCGCTAGGGTCCCTGTCATTGGCTGCCACCCATCTCCTCCTTCACCTGACCCTTACGGCCCTTCCTGCAGGTGGTGAGTCCACTTGAACGGCGGCCCATGTCCCCTGTTCGGGCTGAGCCTAGCCGGGCCTTATGAGTAAATGCCTGGCAAACAGGTGCTCGCTCTCGTGCTCCACTCTCAGGCCTGGCTCCAAAGAGGTTCCCAGTGACTTGCACCCGGGCAAGGGCAACTTTGCCATGCTTGATTTCTTCATGGGGTGTTTGAGCCACACTTTGTCTGGCCCCTCACTAAGGATCTGTTTACCTTGGGTGACCCTACCAGGGGCATTAAGCCCCAGACAACATAGCCCCTAGGATCATTGGGGCACGCAAACCCCTCCACCACGATAAGGTGGCGGCTCAAGGAGCTTAAATAACAAATTTGGCCCCTGATTTTGTAAAGAGATTTTAATCCTCTGTAGATCTGAGTCTGACACAGTCTCTGGTTAAAGGTCACATCATAGAAACCATCGAGGGGCTTTAGCTGTAGCTTTCACCTTCTGCATGACAACCACATTTTTTTGTTACTTTTTCATCTGCATTGTTCTACATTGTCCTGTCGCACAGCTCCAGTCACCATTTGTCACTTCCTTCCGTCGCCTTTACCCCCTCTGCTCCCCGTTTGCTAATTTGTGCCTTGGCTAATGACCCATTCATCTTCAGTCACCTTCAACCCTCTCAAAGCATCTTTTGACAAATGCTTTTGCCTTCTCAAGGCCGCCGGTGTCAAAAAATCAGAGTGACGGTGTAAATACCAAACAACCGATGCTACCTTCGGGATAATCACCGGTCCATTCTCGGCACTCAGCAACCCGCTCAGCTTTTCTCTATGATTTGCAGCGGAGGAGGGTGGCTTATCTTCTCCTGTGTGCATGCAAGCCTGCATCTATGTATGATTAATCTACACTGAGCGAAAGGTTGGGTCCAATCAGCACTCCATTTGTGAGTAGTGAAGGACTCTGTGACCATGAAGGGGAAATGGGAAATGGAAGATGGCGTGTCCAGTGTTTTGGCAGGGTAATGGAGCCTAAGAAGTTATTTAGGACCAGCTCTGCCCTGTCACATGCCTGTCACACCGCTGGCTCGGCAGTGTCACATCCAATGCGCGTCTGCTGGAGCACTCGGCCGCGTGCTGGCATCTTCCATAGTCCCACGTCAGTCAAAGACAACACACATCACAATCAAAAATCTTTACACACACACACACTGAAACACACATGTGCGTTCCATCATGGAGATACCAAAACGGAGCTGCCCCGTCAAACCATCAGCTCTGTCCCCTCCAGATAAACATTGTGACATTTTCCTCAATACAAGCGTGAGTGTGCAGGCTGCGAATGTGCACGGTGGCGTGTGTATCGACGCGCATGTCTGACTGTTTTATTTATGCATGCAAGAAATAACAGGCCTTTTATATGAAGAGCAAAATTAATGTGTGACCCTGCTGTACCGGGTAATAAATCACTTCTTCTGAGATGGGTGTTGTTTTTTTTTTTTTTTTTTCGTCAGCTCTCCTCCTTAAAATGTTACCATTAGCATTTTGTTGTGTTGTGTCGAGATAAATGATTGGGAGATTTATGCAAAAAGAATTGGATGATACCGAGTGTTTCTGGCACGGTCACAAGAGTCATGTCAAACTGTGGCGTTTTTGATCCGCAGAAAAAGAGCGGTGACTTGACTTGACGTGTTCTTTTAACATCCTGCCAAGTTGAATTTAATTATAAGTTATTTCTTTCCATCCCGTGTGACCTGCGTTATTTGTCTTCCTGATGCATTTTGGACAGATGCTCACACAGCGGCGTAGCTACGACAACAAATAACTTTTTTCCGGCTTTGAAATAAGCATCATCCCACATTAGGATCACTATTGCAACTTTTATATACCAGCATGAATTACCGTATTTTCCGCACTATAAGGCGCACCGCGTTATAAGGCGCTACAGTAAAGGCTGGGGTTACGTTATGCATTCACTAAATGGAATATAAAAAAACAAAAAAAACAGTCAGATAGGTTAGTCAAACTTTAATAACAATTACAAAACAGCTTTCTGTTTTTACTCCCAAAATGAATAAACAGCTGTTTTTATTATTTTCTCGGAGATAAAGTATTAGTATTTTTGTGACACAGTTTATCTTCCATTGGAGATAAACTCTGTTTAGTCTTACTTTCTTGGCGCAGCGCATCCTCTTGTTTCCTCCACTTCCTCATCATTGATTCGTTAATGTTAAACTCTCTCGCTGCGGCTCTATTCCCCTGTTCTACTGCGTGACCGATCACCATGAGTTTGAACTCTGTGGTGTAACAGTGTCTCTTGGTAGGAGCCATTTCCGGGTCTTTACACAAACACACAAATGGAAATGAGACGTCAGCATGCACCGCGCACTACTTCTCCTTGGGGGTAAATGGAGTCGGCGTCTGCTTACCGCAGTTGCGACACCTGTGTTAGCTCAATATTAATCCGTATATAAGGCGCTCCGGGTTAAAAGGTGCATCGTGGACTTTAGAGAAAATTTAAGGTTTCTAGGTGCGCCTTATAGTGCGGAAAATACGGTAAGTCGATTTACGGTTCTAATCCACCGATCCAATCCATCCCGACTCGAGAACTTTGTTTATCTACCTCAAAGATTTCTCTTTCACCTCCTTGCGTTCCATTTGTCGTCCTCCTACACCCTTTCCACACCCTGCACGAGGTTGAATTAATGTTTGACTGTGGGAGACTTGTAGATGGCAAATGTTCACATTCATTATGCATTACTTCCATGTTGCCGCTAATTTCTCGGAGCCAGCCAAGTCGAGGAAATGATTTTGTACATTATGTTTGTTTAATGAAATTGTCACAGTAATGGAAGTGAGTCTGAATAAGATGGAGATGACTGTTTCTATTTGTCGTTTTTATGACCTCTCTTTTTTTTTTTGTTTTGTTTTCCAAACAGTTTTCACATCATCACCCTCGCTCTGTATTTATGGACCCATTCGGTACTCAAGAAGTTCTTATAGATCCTCACAGACTTGCTCAGCAACTCATAAATACTGGTTCCTTTAGCTTCTTCTCATTTGTTCTCATCAATACTAAATGTGTTAAACTTGTGTAGATCCAGATACACGTTTTTCTCAGTCTGAACCAACCTTCTGAACTGCTGGACTATTTACTCAAGGTCTGCAAGTGTTTTGAGCGTTAAGGATTCATCTGTGCTGATTTGTGAATTATTTAGGGGTCTGCAAGGCATAGTTCTCCCAAAGCAAACATGTTTTCATCTCATGTCTCGCTGCACCTGAAGCCAGTAAAAAGGATTCCAATCACATCTAGTTTTTTACTCCAAAAAACTCACTCCTTCCAGGGTCAATATTTGCTGTGTTGTATACCTGATAACCAATAGCTGAAGTGCTTCACACACACATACAGGCATAATGTAAGTTGTTTTTATGTATGCATACATTTATATATGTGTGTGTGTGTATGTGCATAAATAAATACGTAAAAAAAATTGTGTAAAAAAAAAAAAAAAAAAAAAACTTTATGACCTGGTCACAATAAACTTATAATTATATCTTGTGAATGATCAAAATTATTTGACCAAATGACTGCTTTCATTTCAGAATTTTGGTTTTAGAGTTAAGGTGAAAATTGTGGCCCAAAAATTGCAGTAAATAAAATAGGAGTGAGATATTTTTTTTTTTACAACACAGAGCATAAAAAGTCAAAGAACATTGAACAAATCTGAATATTTTAAAAGTTTTCTTTGTCTCTTTTTGGCCCCTCAGACCAGAAGACATCAATAGTTCCCAATACTTACTTCGAATTTTTGGGAGACAAAACATAAACAATGAAAGCCCTGAAAGTCTGAGTCAGTCTATCGATATCTGGCAGGTGTATCAGTAACCTGGTTGACTTTGAATTTCTTTCAAATATGTTTTTTTAATTTGTTTTAAGGAAGAAAAAAAATAAAATATATTTTATTCATCCCTCAACGGGGAAATTTGTGTGCTGCATTACACCGCAGCAGGCTGCCACGACGGCGCCAGTGGTGGAAGAAACAGGGGGGTTAGGGATCTTCCCCAGACACCTAGGCATGAGCTCAGTGGGAATCAATCTCGCAAACTTCCGAAGAACTTCCAGTCCAAGGGCAAACGTTCTACCACTGTGCTATCGCCTCCCCCTTTTGGGGGTTATTTGTGGTGAAGAGAGAGCTTAAACCAGGGGTGGGCAAACTTTTTGGTTCGCGGGCCACATTGAGTTCTAACATTTGACCAGGGGGCCGGAACAAGATCAGATGGATGGCATGCTTTCTTAACAGCTAGATTAGACCGATAGAATGGCGCACCAGGTTTTAAGCAAGTGCTGAATGTTACATCAAGAGCGTTAAATTTCAAATCTAGCGGGGCTAGGTCTGAAATCTAGTGCGATAGCGCTTAAAAACATGCATTTAGCGGCGCTAGGTTTGAAATCTAAGCGCTTGATGGAACATTTTGCTTGCTTTTAACATCTAATATGCTTGTTTACATGCGTATATTGGGCCCAAAAGCTTTCCATAACATAGAGTGTGCCATCTAGTGACGAAACATCAGAATTACAGAAAAAATACAACATTAACAAGGTTTATTTATTTAATTTCACCAAATTTGGCGGGCCGGATTAAAACGTTTAACGGGCCGCAGTTTGCCTATGCCTGGCTTAGACCAAAAGGTAAAATTCTCTCGACAATCGTCACCAGCTCTGGGTTCTTGCCATTGGTAGAGAGGTAGTTCCAGGAGTCACTGTAAGGACCATGTCTCACAGCTGGCAGGGGTATGCCAGATTAAGCTGGAAGATGTGGGAAGTGCGAGGGGGATCTGGGCTTCTCTGCTGAGGCTGTTGCCCCATCCTAACTCAGACAAGCAGCAACGAGACTGTACGGTACCATCATTAAAATCTAAATTAAACATGTTTCTCCAAAACAGATTGATGCAATAATACGTTTGAATTTGTGTGTGTTTAACCTTTAAAAAAAGCAAAGTTCAAACTCCTCAGGGTGGGGGTAAAAAGGGTTTGCTAGAGTGAACACAAATTTGGGCCAGCCTCTCTGCACTAACTCAAGCCAAACTTTGAGTGATGAAAAAGCATATTCAGATTTCACACTCCAATAACAACAAGTAATCAAGGCCGGTGGTGGAGCCGCCCCGACGGAGGCAGCAGACCGCGGCGGAGTGACGCTGCCGCAGCCCTCAGTCACATCTAAACACCTGTCTCCAAATGGACTCATCAATCCCCATTTCACAGCCCGCCTAGCCTCCTACACGGACACACGTGTGATATGCATTATAGATGCACACGCAGAAACCGTGCAGACGTTTGAGCCTATCTATCCTTTGCAGATGTGTTTTCTCCTTGATAATAAACACCAGGTTAGGACTTTTTGGATAAATGTTAGAACAGGAGACATGAGGATGTAGGTTAGAGGATATGAGATAGAGAAGCAGATGAGGTAAATCAAACTATGGAAATGTAGCGTATGGTAATGTCATCAGCAAAAAGAACTGATTCACAGCCCTAAAGTGGTGAGGGATTAAGGTGTGGCGGGTGAGAAAATGGTCCTGGGCTGAAAAGGGGTGGTGAGAAGCACTTAGCACCTGGGATAATACCCATTCTCTCTCTTTCTCTTACTAACACACATACACACACAAGCACTTTGCCTAATAGAGTAGCAGCAGTAGTCAGCGTTTCCCATGGCAGGCTGTAATCGCATGGCTGGACCCAGTGATGGATTTTGGGTTAGAGGCAGCATCAGCACCACTGCAATAAACACACACACAGGCCATTCACATGTGCAGACACTTAGGACTTTGCTGAAAAGGTTTTATACACAAGATCAATGGTGATACGTCAGAGAAACATAAAAGGAAGTCATGCACAATTTACACAGAAGCCAAATTCAACAAGTGGTTAATACACTAAAAATTTTCTATGCAGTATTTTTTAAGTTTTTAGTTTTTTAATTTACTGGCTTTGTTTTATTCTGGATTCCTCTGGATTCTATAAGGAGGCCCTTATGTAAGACACAGTTCACACATTGAGGACAATATATCCAGACTGGGACGGGATGAGCTAAGAGAGATGGCCAGAGAAAAATGAAATCATGTTTTCTTTGTGTTAGCCAAAGGTGCACCGAGATGAAGCAATTTGAACCGTGCCTGAGTGGATTTGACCACCATAGTGCAGTTTGTTTGACTAGTGTGAGTGTTCCAAACCGTGCTTGAGTGTAGTTCGTTTAGCCATCCCTGACTCATTCTAAACAGACGTGATAGTATACGGTGCTGGAGAGATGGATAGAACCCACACAGACACATTTTTAGGATGCACAAAATCCATTTTTTTGCCATTAAACCAATTAACCTTTTTTTTGCAACAATCTGTTAGAGCAGAGGTGGGCATAATACTGCCCAGTGGCCAAATGTGGCCCACCAAATATGAGCTTTTTAATCAATTTTATTTTCATTTACCCCCATCATATCCAATGTTCCCCAAAAGATGGAAAACACAGACTGTTTGTTGTGATGTGGAAGGAGGAGGATGTGAATGCAGGATGACAAAACAGGATTTATTAACAGAAGTTAAGTAAGTCTGTGAAGCAAAGGATCAACTCAGGATAAAAAGTTCAGATAATATAACAGAGTTCAATGATAACTTATGGTCAGGCAGCAAGGAGGACCTGGCTGAGAAGTATGACGATGACACAATGTGGAAGTCCGGGGTGATTAGGCAGCAGGGTCCACAGGTGTGTCGCATCAGAAATCAATCTCAGGTGTTCCTAATCAGGGTGAAGAGGAAGGTCCAGAGCTCCCTTTGGCGGCAGGCGAGGGGATCACAACACTGTTGTTAAGATGCGTTTCGGAAATGTCGGACTTCCCAAGTTGTTCTCTCTAATTTGGCAGGCATTATTTTTAAATTATTCCAGTGGCAAATCATTTTTTGTATTAATCTTCCACCACTTCAACATATTTCCTTTGTTTCTTGCAATTTATTTACTGTTTATCTTGTTCAGTGTTATAACATGTAATCTTAACAACAGATGGGTTTGATCCAGACAAAGAAATAAGGTTCTTATAAAGAACCAATGAGGTTCTTTATAAAGGCGAGTGGAGCCAAAAATGAGAAAATCCATTGGGAAATATTGAGTTATTCATTTAAAACACATTAATTAAAGACTAAGTAAAGAAATGTGACCCATTGTTCACATAATTGAAACCATTGAGGCTCCTGGATTTAAAAGTTTTAGAGGGTTGTAGATCAACACAGACCAAATATCCAACCATTTTTACCAATAAAGTAGATAGAGCCCCGCAAGAAACTAGCAACCTGTTAAAGGTGTACCCCGCCTGCAATCAGCAAGGGGTAGAGTTCATCACGTCTATCACCCTAACAGGTATAAGCGGTTCAGAACATGAATGGGTGAATAAAAAGGTAACCAGAAAGTTTTTCTCTTCCTGGAATTGTTACATCATACCCGTGCTTCTCAATTATTTCCAGTTGCGCCCCCTCTAGGAAGAAGAAAATATTTCACGCCCCCTCACTCTCCGCCGTGACTATAATTAGTATCATTTGTCTATGAAATTGTTATAAGTATTGTATCCTCATTAACATTAAAGAAAACAAAAAAGAAAAAGTAACGTACAACAAAGAACAGCTTTATTAACATAAAAATCCCCCAACATGTTTGACAGGGTCACATGCGCCCCCCTTGGCATCGTGCTCCACTATTTGAGAAGCACTGCATCGTGCTAACATGCTCTGGCCTAAATGGTGAAACCCTATGTGAGTGCAGACTATGGAGAGGAGGGACAGCTGTACGACAACCATACTTAGTGTGAATACACCATTGGATTTGATTCATTGGTGATTTTTTTCATTAATATTCTGAATAATTATTTTCTATTTTCTTAATTTTTAAATTTACATGTAAACAGACTCTCAAGGTTGTTTTTCTTTTTCTTCCCTTTTGCCTCTCTTTGCAAGTTTGGGCAAAGCCTTGACTAATTTACCTCTTCCAGTTAACTGGCAACATTTAAAGTAATAGATTTCAGTATACGGTCAAAGGGTTGTGCCTGGTGCTGATAAATGAACTCTGAGGTCTCTGAGAAGTGCTTGAGAGTAATACAAAGCAGCCTTACTGGCACATTTCTAATGTTTGTTCAATTTTTGATGAGCCAATGAGATCAATGGGTCACTAAGGAATTTTGTGTACACAACCACCTGCAACGTGCAGCATTTTTCTTTTCTATCGGCTTTCATTCTAATTTAAAGCTGCAATTATAGAAAAAAAAAACCAGTCTAGCAGACAGAAACACAGGATGTTAAACTATGGTGTCTTGGTCTATCAAATGTGTATATTCCCTAAATATAGTTCCGTCGTCTTCTGCTTACCTGGGGCTGGGTCACGGGGGCAAAAGCCTCAGACCGGAAGCCCAGGCTTCTCTTACCCCAGCTGCATCCTCCAGCTCACCTGGAAGAATCTCGAGTCGTTCCCCAGCCAGCAGGTCCGGGATCTGCCGGGGTCTTGGTCTCCTCCCGGTGGGACGTGCCTGAAACACCTCATCAGCGAGGCGCTTGAGGGGCATCCTGACCAGATGCCTGAACCACCCCATCTGGCTTCTCTTGACCTGGAGGAGGAGCGGCTCGACACCGAGCTCCTCCCAGGTGGCAGAGCTCCTCACCCGATCTCTGAGTGAGAGCCCAGCTGCCCTGCAGAGGAAGCTCATTTCAGCCGCTTGTATCCGCAATCTCATTCGTTCGGACACCACCCACAACTGGTGCCCGCAGCTGATATAGTTGTTTGGACTATTACTGCACACTTAAACAAAGTAAATTAGGGATGCACCGATATCAGGGATTTCACAGTACTGTAGTTGTTATCAAAAGGGATAAAAAAGTACGTAAAAATGTACACAAGAACTAAAAACAAGTATCAGTTGTCCGCTTCAGCAGATCAACTTAACTACATTTACCATGATGCTTTGCACTGCAGTTTAGCTAACAATAATGCATGTTGTGCATTACTCACACACACTGGTTAATGAATGAACACGGTAAATATTGGTCGGTACCCCTACTGTATTTAAGTTAGATTTGGGTAAGCGTATTTTTGGCAAATTCACAGTGTCTTTGAAGAGTATCTGTTTCTGACCAGGGACATTTCCCCATTGCACATGAGCAATGACAGGTGGCAAGGGCTCAATTCAAGACCATTGCATATGCATTGCTTCATTTGCATGATCCATGTTTGGAGTCCTTGAGGCATGGTTAGAGTGGAATAGAGTTTGAGATATGATGGAGATTTGTCGAAGACGTAATTTATGTAGCTTACCCCATGTAAAAATAGTTACAATGTTTTTGATAAATCATGAGTTTGCGTGGCGTAAGCAACGACCATGAGCTGTGCGAAAAAACTCAATCTATGTTTCAAACCTCACCTATGGTCACCATCTGTGAGTGGTAACTAAAAAAAAAAAACAAGATCACAAATACAAGCAGCTGTAATGTCCACCCTCCGTTTGGTGGCCAGGCTCTCGCTCAGGAGTTCTGCCATCGAGGTGCAGCTTTGAATATAGCCGTTGCTTAGGGGCCTCAGCGTTGAGAGAAGCCAATTGGGGTGGTTAGGATACCTCATGGAGGCCTTGCTGTAGAGGTGTTCAGGGCATGTCTCACCAGGAGAAGAGCCTGACACACACCCAGGACCTGCTAGAGAGACTGTCTTACATCGGCCAGGCAATGCCTCAGGCGCTAGGAGATGGGATCGGGATGAAGGAAGCTTTTCCCCCAAGACCTGGCCCCAGATAAACCTGGAGATAATGAAATGGAAAACATTATTTCTTAAAAAAAAATAGTTTGAAGGTGAATAGGTTTGGTAAATAATGCTCAAGCCCAATTTAAATAAAGCATTTAAAATTAGTTCCGTCGTACTTTTGAGAATATTTACCTATGGTCACCTACTGTTGCTCGAGAACCAATAAAAGCAGACATATTGAAATTCAAGTTCTCACTCCAGTCATGTGTGTAGTCTCCACACTCGTGGTTCAAGATGGTTTCCTCTAAATGACCTCATCTTGTAAGCTGACAGCCAGACAGTTGAGCGTTTAAATAGCTGGAGTGTGTTATAAAAAGACAGAGAGCACCTGGTAAAAGTCTATTAATCTTCAGGTGCTTGCAGGAGACATTCGTTATCAGAGCTCGGGAATTAAACATGAGCATGAATTCTTCAGAGGCGCGATATAAAAGAGTTGGATAATTTTAGAAGGGATCACTCCACCTGTAATTTTAGCTTCTCTCAGAGGTCTTTCTGTCTCCGCTGTTTAGAGATAATCCCTTTTGGAATTTTGGATGCCGCGTTCTCCAATATGTGTTCACAAAGTGGATTAAAGCGACTCAATAGTTCGGGTTTTGTTGTTTGTGTGATTAAACAAAAAACTCGGGAGAGTGAAAGAAGTCTGTAAACACTTAACATTCATAGAAAAAGTTCTTTATGACCGCACATGGGACCGATCTTCAAACAGATTGTAAAATAAATCGTTTTAATTCCCAAACTTTAACAGCGGCCATCTTTGAATCTCTCCCCGTGCGACCTGCTGTTGTGTGTTTATACAATGGTACCATGGTAACCAGGATCTATGTTCCTACCCTCACCATGGTAACTGGGATCTACATTCCTACCCTCACCATGGTAACCAGGATCTACATTCCTACCCTCACCATGGTAACCAGGATCTACATTCCTACCCTCACCATGGTAACCAGGATCTACGTTTCTATCCTCACCATGGTAACCGGGATCTACATTCCTACCCTCACCATGGTAACCACGATCTACATTCCTACCCTCACCATGGTAACCAGGATCTATGTTCCTATCCTCGCCATGGTAACCAGGATCTACGTTCCTATCCTCACCATGGTAACCAGGATCTACGTTCCTATCCTCACCATGGTATCCAGGATCTACATTCCTACCCTCACCATGGTAACCACGATCTACATTCCTACCCTCACCATGGTAACCAGGATCTATGTTCCTATCCTCACCGTGGTAACCAGGATCTATGTTCCTATCCTCACCATGGTAACCAGGATCTACGTTTCTATCCTCACCGTGGTAACCAGGATCTACATTCCTACCCTCACCATCATTCTGCTCTAGAGGGCCGTCATAAAGAAACAGCAAAACCAGCAGGTGTGTTTGCAGAGGGGTGTTACACAAACCATCACGATGTGATTGATGATTTCAGCTGTGGCGCTGACTCCTTCACACCCATTAACCTTTTAACCTCCCAGGTTAGAGGCCACATCGACTGCTGAGTAGGCCAGTGTGTTGGAGATCGAGATGTCGCTAATTTACTGTCCGATTACGACAACCCTGTTTGGATTTGTCCCAGTGGAGGTGATGAAGGTGGGACAGAGAAAAACAGACAAGGAGGAGAGGGAATAATCAACAAGGAAACAGCCAAACTGAAAAAAAAAAAAGCTAGAACCTAAATTGTGTCTTTTCTGATGTTTATTTTATCTTAGATGGCAGGTGTGTCGGGTGTACAACCTCGCCGTGCTCCCCGGCCCGTCCTCGCTGGCTGTGCCGCTCGCCCAGAGATAAGCTGGTAATGAAGCCGGATGGGAATAAGACGGAAGCCTCCGGCCAGATAGCCGGGACCAAAACGTCGCCTCCATCCCTCCTCCCATGGCTTTTCTTTGTCTCACAACATAAATTTGTTCCTTCATCCCCGTCCTACTGGCTCGGTTTGTTTAGGGATGAAGAGAAATAAATTGTGCTGATTCCCGGTGGGCAGTCAGGCCACTGGAAGCCCCACGTTGGTCTTATCACAGAAAACGCTTCCAGCTGTGGAGTTTAAAGCATGCATAGATGGAGAAGACTCGGTGATTCTGGCTTATGATTGTTTGCATCTCATTGTAAAGTGTGGGCATTAAAAAAAATCCACAAAAAACACATTAATATTCATTTGTTTTAGGAACACATGAGTGCTGAAGACGGAATAGAACCAGCAAACACTGAAGCAATGAACCGCAATGTGACCGTTTTACATGTGTTCAAATAATTCTATTTAATCTAACCGAATAAAAAAAATACATAAAAATATTGAAGTCTCTAATAAAATATAATTTAAATAATCCCTCAGTGAAATCTGTTCCGTTCCGTCATCTTCTGCTTGTTCCGGGGTCAGGTCGCGGGGTCAACAGCCTCAAACGGGCAGCCCAGGCCTCTCTCTCCCCAGCTGCATCCTCTAGATCACCTGGAAGGATCCCAAGTCGTTCACCAGTCAGCTGTGAGACATAGTCTCTCCAGCGGGTCCGGGGTCTGCCCCTTGGTGTCCTCCCAGTGGGACGTGCCCGAAACACTTCGCCCGCGAGGCGCTCGGGGGGCATTCTGACCAGATGCCCGAACCACCCCATCTGGCTCCTCTCGACCTGGAGGAGGAGCGGCTCGACACCGAGCTCCTCCCCGATGGCAGAGCTCCACACCCGATCTCTGAGTGAGAGCGAGCCCAGCCACCCTGCGAGGAAGCTCATTCCGGCCGCTTGTACCCGCGATCTCATTCTTTCGGTCACCACCCACAGCTGGTGACCATAGGTGAGGGTAGGAACGTAGATCGACTTGTAAATCGAGAGCTTTGCTTTTCAGCTCAGCTCTCTCTTTACCACAACGGACCGATGCAACGTCGTAGTTTTTGCTGATGCCGCACCAATCCACCTGTCGATCTCCCTCTCCATCCTTCCCCCACTTGTGAACAAGACCCCGAGATACTTAAACTCCTCCACTTGGGGCAGGACCCTGTCCCTGACCCGCAGGGGGCATTCCACCCTTTTCCGGGCGAGGACCATGGTCTCGGATTTGGAGGCACTAATTCCCATCCCGGACACTTCACACTTGGTGTGAAGCTCTGTGAAGTATTTCACCTCTGTGAAATACTAAAGAAAATATTGCAATGCTTCCATCCCCAAAATGCGAACAATCTAACAATCTTGATCTGTTTGTAGTTCGGTGCCCAAGCGATTGAGAATTAAAAGCCAGAACAAAGACAATGTTTAGGAAGCTTTATTTAGGAGAAAGACACGATTGCCCGTCTCTGATGGGATTGGGTGAAGTTAAATGTCAAGCTCAGTTTTCTAGTTACGTTAACTGTTTGCATTACACACAACCTCAACAGGCCCAGAAAGCAAGGATTGGTTAAAGAAAAAAGTACCCACCATGTGAGGTCAGATGGTTTCCATGGACTGAAGAACCAATCTGATGAATGATATCCTGTTATCTCCCGTAGCGCCAGGGACGTCTTAGGCCCCATGAGAATCGAACCAGGTTCTCCCGGTCGAAAGGCGGTATCTCTACCACTAGGCCAACGTCCAATGGGACCGTATTTTTCTTGCTTTTTAATATTAAAATGATGTAAAATATGACTGACCAGAGTTACTGTGGACCGGAGCCAGAAGACTGTGTGCCCAGTATAAAAAAATGTCAAAAAACACTGCATTAATTGCTCGTCTTAAAGATGTGATTCTAGCTCTTGAGCTTCTACGTTTCTTCTGCCGGATGCTGCAGGGTAGCAGGTGAAAGCTCACACTGACAGCACCAGGGCTTTAAATCCTAGTCTGTCCCATGCTCCGTGTGTGTCAGGAAGCCTGTGTATGAGGATTCTTTTTTTTTTTTTAATGGAGAATGGATTTTGCATTAGTGCCCTTGTTTCCTCTTCTTCCCTTCTTTCCCCCTCCCTCTCTTGTGCCTGTATCCCACACCCTCTCCCCTCCTATTATTCTCATTCTGCTCAAGAGGGCCGTCAGTGAACCCTGAATGCATTACGCTGTCTGCTTCATTGTTTGTGCTGTTTCTCTGTGCCTGCGCCCCACTCTCTCCCAATATTTGTTTTCATTAATCACAATGGGTGCCTGCTGCGGGTGTCTTGATGGCTTTTTTTTTTTTCGGTCTTCTTTTGTTCCGTTGCACAGTTTTTTGTCTTTAGGCATGGGGTTTCTGTGTTCCGTTTGTGTTTGTATGTGTGTCTTGTCTTTGGGCACATGTGACATGCAAACGGACGGACAAGGACAGAAGTGATGAAGCGTCCCTCCTTCTTTTATGTTTTTCTTTCATCTGGGCTCATTTCTGCCACTCTTTATTTTTGGGAAAGTCAACTTCAAATGGAAAAGTTTTATTTTACAATGTTGCAGAAATAATGGAGTCATTTGGCTTTCTACTTGCCTCATCATAACTTTAGTTTTTATTGCAAGAAAGAATCGAATAGATTCAGGGAACAATTTTAACATTTGAGGTGAATATATATATTTATTGAAAGAAGGAGAAGAAGAATGTCATTTAAAAAATTTCTTTTTTTTTTCTATTTCTTTTTAGCTACACCATGATCGAGAATACAAGACATTACAAACACAACTTATAGACAGGCTGCAAAATCAAACTGCTCAGATGTTGTTTGAATAAAATGAAATACCCGTTCAAACAGATCACAAGATTCTGCACAGAAGTGACAATGATACCTGCATGGTTGACCATGTACTTGACTGGTTGGAGGTGTTAACTCAGACTCTGCATGCAAACCACTGTTCACGTTTTTCAAAACCAAAAAAAAATATGGTTTAAAAGTAAGATTTTAACTTTTAAACATTGCTTATTAACATCATTCCAATGCTAATCTCGTTTGAATTTAAGTCAATATTATTTCATCAAAAGTTATTTTAAATGAGCATGTTAAATTACCAGCTCGAGAGGAGCCAGATGGGGTGGTTCGACCATCTGGTCATGATACCCCCGAGCGCCTTGCTGGTGAGGTGTTTCGGGCACGTCCCACCGAGAGGAGACCAAGAGGCAGACCCCTGACCCGCTGGAGAGACTATGTCTCACAGCTGGCTGGGGAACGACTCGGGATCCTTACAGGTGAGCTGCAGAATGCAGCTGGGGTGAGAGAAACCTAGGCTTCCCGTCTGAGGCTGTTGCCCCTGCGATCTGGCCCCAGATAAGCGGAAGACGATGGCACAGAACGAACGGAACAGAATTTTAAATTACAGACTTTATTATTTATCACACTATTGAAAGTTTTGGATATCTAAACATGACAAAGGTTGTAGACTGGTGAGCTGTGCATGGTGTACCCACCTATCCTCTACTTGCAAAAAGCTTGACATAATCAAGAATATCCACGTTAATCAGAAATTAATCCACACAAATAAACAACAGACATCTCAACAAATATCTAAGTGTGAGATTGTGTAATTACCTCTGAACGTTTATGAATGCATCTTCATCCATCTGCTTGTGTAACGGCTCCGTTCACATTTAATGTAGTTTTTAAATACATGACAGGTGGAGGAGTTTTCACTAAACATATGGTAAACACAGTATGAGACAGAAACAGGTGCTACGCTTCTAAACCTGAACGTGTTCGGCAGATTGGGATGATCTAAGTTAGTAATTAGTGTGTCTGTATCTTGAGGATTCATAACTTCTGTGAGCTTACGCAGGTTACGTTTCTTTCAGGTTGACATACGTTATGAGAGAAACTCGAAGTGTCGTAGAAACTGAAGATGAGTTCCCCCAAAATACTTGACACCCCTGGTATTGACTGTAAATTCTGTACCTCAGCTTCTTCTGGCGTAATAAGTCATCTATACGTGTACCCCCCAGACCTCATTTATAAAGTGAACACAAACTTTGAGCTAGTTTTTGGGCAGAAAACAGTGCTTGTTATGCAATCGTATTTATTATGAATAAAATAAATTTGCGGGCTCACCTCCCATTTGCGTGTACAAGCAGCCGAAATGAGCTTCCTCCGCAGGGTGGTTGGGCTCTCACTCTGGGAGGAGGAGCTCTGCCATCCAGGAGGAGCTCGGTGTCGAGCCGCTCCTCCTCCAGGTCGAGAGGAGCCAGATAGGGTGGTAAATGCCCCCCGAGCGCCTCGCAGGCGAGGTGTTTCGGGCACATTCTTCCGGGCAGAGACCAAGGGGCAGACCCCGGACCCGCTGGGAAGACTATGTCTCACAGCTGGCCGGGGAACGACTTGGGTTCCTTCCGGGTGAGCTGGAGGATGCAGCCGGGGTGGGAGAGGCCTGGGTTACCCGTTTGAGGCTGTTGCCCCCGCGACCCTACCCCGAAAACAAGCGGAAGATGACTGAACGAACGGAATGAAATAACTAAATTTGCAGGTTCGCATCCCACTGAGTTTACGTCTAGGGTCCTTGGAGAAGACACCTAACCCCCCGTTCCTCCCACCATTGGCGCCGTCATAGGTGGCAGCCTGCTGCGGTGTAGTGCAGCACAAAAATTTCCCAGCCAGTGATTAATAAAGTATATTAAAAAAAAAAGGAATTGCGAATAAAGAATTCAAAATGCTCAATTGAAAATGTGATAAAAATAAACATGATAAACATGCAGATTAACAGAGACAAGGCTAATTTTCCTTTTTGTTGCTAACGATGTAGTAATTTAAGCTACTTTATACTCTGATGGGGTTCATAGCATACATGGGAAACAAGGTACGCTTCGGCTGAGAAATACAATGTTAGCAAAAAAAAAAAAAGGCTTAAAACGAAACACTTTATTCTGTTTTGCATCCGTTTTTGACTTGTGAGTTTGCTCGTCCTACCACGCTTCCTGCTAAATACTGCCCCCTAACCCCATACATGGTGGTGTTGTGTTGTGACACCACGAGCGCAACACTGTGTGAATCTTGTTTGACGTTGTTTGACGTTAACTGAGCGTGAGCAGAATGCATGCACTACAATACCTACTGCTTATGTTAGAATTGGTGGAGAACAAAATTAGTGGCTGATCTTTCCCGTTGAAACAAAGTGGTGTTAACATGGCTAAATTGTGATGCACAAAAAGAACAGATTAAAGTTGAAATATTTCCTCTTTTTTTATTGGCTCATCAATAAAGATCCAGTTGGTCTCAGACAGGTGGTGTTCCAATAACACAGATAAATAAGTCAAACGCCTGTGTTTTTCCGATGGTTTTCCCTCCTGCTCTGCTTTTATTTTATGTATTCTCTGCTCCCTCGTTCAGTAAATTTCTCCTAAAAAAACTCCTTTTCTGAACCTTCTACTCATCCCACGAATGAATCACTAGGTCATTATCTAATTGAAATGAATGGATTTAGACCATGGTAAAAAAAATGTTGGTTTTATGGATTGAATTCCAACTAAATATATGATAGTGTTTCTGTTTTCTCTTTTAAAATGGTCCCTTACTAGTACGAGTTTCCTCTTCTTTCTACCTTCAGTCTGACTCAGATCTCCTTCTGTGTCGCACAGTTTCTGTGTTTGGTGCAAATCTGCCGAAATGAAGGAAAACCCTGTTTAAACACCTGAACCTAACCTACATTTAGAAAACCAAACAGAGGGGCTTTGAGTCGCAGCATTTGTATCCATCTGTGTGTGTGTGTGTGTGTGTGTGTGTGTGTGTGTGTGTGTACTTGAGCACAAATCCACTGTGTTAAATGATGTGCTAACAGTAAACGAGGTAGTGTGAATCCCCTTCTTCTCCCCCCAAAATCTGGCAATTCTTCTGGATAATGGTGTGTGTATCTGTGTGCAAACCTGCAAGTGTGTCACTGTCTATGGAAGTGAAACTGATCGGGGCTTCAGGAATATCTGTCCTCCCACTATTTCCCAAAAATAATATATTTTTTTCCCAAAAATCATAAACATCAAAGCAACTTTCTTACATCACGGTTACAGTAAGATACAGTAAGTACCTGTTGTTGTCTGGGGTGTTACCTCCTTGTGACTTCAGTCGTAAAAAACGTCACATGTTTTTTAGATGCTGAAGACATTCATGCTTTTACAAAAGCGGAATAATTCAGGTTTAGAAAATTTGTCAGCTTAGAAAATACAAGGAACGTCGTTGTTGGAAAAACCTTTAATCCAGTCTCAGCCAAATCAAGAAAACATTGGTAATTGTAAATCTTGGTTGCTGGTTCGTTCTGGGCCCGGTTGCGGGGGCAACAGCCTCAAACGGTAGGCCCAGGCCTCTCTCTCCCCGGCTGCTTCCTCCAGCTCACCCAGAAGGATCCCAAGTCGTTCCCCGGCCAGCTGTGAGACATAGTCTCCCCAGCGGGTCTGGGGTCTTCCCCTTGGTCTCCTCCCGGTGGGACGTGGCCAAAACCCCTTGCCCTCAAAGCGCTCGGGGGGCATCTTCACAAGATGCCCAAACCACCCAATCTGGCTTCTCTCGACCTGGAGGAGGAGCGGCTTGACACCGAGCTCCTCCCGGATGGCAGAGCTCCTCACCCGATCTCTGAGTGAGAGCCCAGCCACCCTGTGGAGGAAGCTAATTTCGGTAACTTATATCCGCGATCTCATTCTTTTGGTCACCACCGACAGCTGGTGACCATAGGTGAGGGTAGGATCGTAGATCGACTTGTAAATCGAGAGCTTTGCTTTTCGGCTTAGCTCTCTCTTTTCCACAATGGACCGATGCAGCGTTCTGGTTATTGCTGATGCTGCACCGATCCGTCTGTCGATCTCCTGCTCCATCCTTCCCAGCTGGTTGCTGTTGGTTGCTGGTCTCATCATATATTTATATTTTTTATCTTCTGGGTGAGGCACGATAGTGCAATGGTTAGCACAGCGGTCTCACAGCAAGAACATCAGGGGTTCAAGTCCCGGGTGGCTGCGAGACTTGAAACACTGGCTTTTCTGTGTGGAGTTTGCATATTCTCCCCGTGTATGTGTTAGTTCCTCCCACCCTCCAAAAGCATTGCATGTGTTTTAGAAGCGTTTTAGAAGACGAAATTATTTATTTTTTGCACATAAACAACCACAACTTGGATTTTAGAACATGCATCTCGATGAAGAAGCAAGACTTTCAGATTGAAAATAAATTGTACCTATTTAATAACGAGGTAATACCATAATTGAAACTTACAAATCTCACAAAAAGATGATTTATCATCAAATTTATTCTAACTTGTGCAGGAGAAATAAGTATCATCTTTAGTGCAGATCAAAAAAATCCTACAAGAATGTTCATTCAAGTTTGACCCAGTTTAACCCGCTTTCGTGTGGATCCCCACGAGGTTTCTTATTTTTCTCCACTGATGGGATTTTTAGGAGTTTTTCCTCACCGGGAAGGAGAGTTTAAAGGCAGGAATGTGCAAAACTGGTCTAGCTAGCATTTATTTGTTAGTTTTCTTGCTGTGTATTTTTTTTGTCTTTCTGAATCTGCGATGTGAAGCCTATTCAATTCATTTCAATTCAATTTTATTTGTATAGCCCAAAATCACAGAATGTCCGATTCAATGCACTATTGAGACAGAAATTCTGTGATTTTGGGCTATAAAAATAAATTTGAATTGAACTCTGTACATTTTTATTCTTTTCAAAGAAAGTTTTTTTTCTGCTTTACATCAGAACACTAACTCTTGTTTTCTAGAATGACCCTCCTTGTTTTCCATGCACCGTCTCACTCAAAAACAAACCACTTTACCCACACTTAGAGAAACCCGTTCATTACTTCCTATATCTGCTAATTACCTCCTTTTGTAAGCAATGTCTGGAAGCAAAGCAAATGCAATTAGCCATCGAGGCCATTACAGGTGACTGCATTCTGCTCACATCACAAAGTGTTTGGAGCAACAGTTGTTTTTTTTTTTTTCCACGGCTATACGAAGCGTAGCCCCGAGTGAAGTTACTTCAGTCGCGTTATCCACCGTGTGACCTGGCTGGCCTTGGTTTAACTATTAAAAATACAAATATATGTGGACAAGCTGCATTAGCTGTAAGTCAATTTAATTAATAGTGTAATGTCTAACGGGCAATGTGTCTTTTAATTATGTCCATAACTTTATAAAGCATAGCATCTCTATGCACATTTAAAAATCCCTCTGATCCTCCTGATTATAGAAATCCTTCGGAGCTTCATTAAACCATAAAGGAGTGGACGTTATTTGCTTTTGTTATATTATGCTTCAGTAGATTGATCTCTGACTTTTGGCTCCCTGACCTCCCGTCATTGTCTTCCTCTTTTCATTGGCTCATCCTCGGTGTTAAGCTTCAATCATTACGGCTACAGGGAGTGAATGAACTAGAAATCCCTGAGAGACATTAACTAGACGTATTTCGCGTGCAAAGACTCAAATTACATCAATACACACTTTGTGCATGAGGAAACGTCTATTAATCATTGATGTGACATCATTACTGAAAGAGTTCGCCGTATCATCTTAAAGTAGCTTCTTGGAGGAATCACAAGTTCTCATGATGAGATGTTTTTATTCAGCTTTCCTGAATTCTGTATCAAATTTAATCAGCTTTCATTCTGTAGAAAAGTTTTAATACCGGGTGCAGCAGAAAGGGATTTTCTTTAAAGCTGTTCTAACATTTTAAAAACCTATAGAAATGAGTGTTTTTAAAACTTTAAAAACAAATATGTGTCCTAAATGGTTTCCCTGATGTATAGACAGGGGTGTCTGCGCAGTTTTGGATGCAATATGATACTAAAATAACCAATTTGAAAAGATTTACAGACAATAAAACAGTAAAATATTTTTACATAGACATTGAAGATGCCAAAAGCTGTACAGTGATGCATGAATTTAATTAGTTTGAGGTTGTGGTAAGTTTTTGGACAACTAAACTTTATTTGTTAAATGGATATGTTTGATTCCAAAAAGCGAACCTTCACCTTTAAGACTGAACATCGACTGTGCAATTTTAGAATGTTTCAAATCGATTTTCATCCAAATCGTGCGTCTTAGTCACCCTGGATTTGAGCCCAGCCTCACGATTTACGTTCGTACATGGCACGATCTGAAAGTCTTCTGTGAGTGAAACACTTACTCTGCCCATGCAGAAATGAACAGGGACTGTTCTACAAGTTTTGCTTGCTTTCTATTGCCATCGTTGCAGATTCATATTTGGGTTTATTTGCCACAAAATGATCTCAGAACAGAACAGGAGATCCATAGTTTTGCTTCTAGAGTTCCATGTTTCGACAAGCGACAAAAAAAACAAAAAAAAATTAAACATGCCAGAAACTCTGCCAACCAACCAACCAACCAACCAACCAACCAACCAACCAACCGATGACTAATCAGGAGCAACAAATTGCTCCTCACAACGCCCTGTGCACAGAGCGACCCCTACGCACAATTAAGCTGAAATTCAGCTTAATCTTAAACTTGCTATACAACCTAAAATCTGGATAAGTTTGCGTCAACATCACACAGGATATGTCCGGCTTACACTAGCTGCAGTTTTACAAAATGGATAGAAAAAATGTAAAAAATGGACAGATGTCAGAGGGAATTGGTTTGGTCCCACAACAAACTACTACTGTTTTAAAATAGCTCTGGCTATTATCAGATTTTAATGTTTTAATGTTTTTGCACATGGTCACGGTCAAAAAAAAAAAAAACAAGATAAATCCAGCTACTTAGTCGCTCTGGTCATAGTAAAACAATTCAAAAGATAATTTTTGCCCCAAACAGTCCTACCTGAATGTAAATAAAATGACACAATGTCCTACTGCAGATAAGTAAATCAGATAACGCCCTTCTTTACTAATTTTTTCCCCCCAGTTTAAATACAACACATGATGAGATTCACCAAGAACCTGTTCTGGGATCTACTGGTTGATTACGATCGACGTGTTGTACGTCAAGCGAAACATTTTCACAACATTTTAGTATAAACTACTTTTACCATCTACTTTTTCACTATCTACTTTTACTATCATGGAGAGTGTCTTGTTCTTTGCTGCCGCCTGGGGAGCTGGTATAAAAACAAAGAACACCAACAGACTGAACAAGCTGGTAATAAAAAAGCTGGACGTGTGGTTGGCTCACCCCTTACCTGTGTGGGGGAGGTGGCGAAGAACAGAATGAAAGCAAAACTGTCATTAATCATGCTAAATTCCTCCCACTCCTTCCATGAATCTGTGGACCATCTAAGGAGCAGCTTCAGCAACAGGCTCCTGCAACCCCGCTGCTCAAAGGAACGGTACAGAAAATTATTTCTGCTTCCTCTATCAAAATATTTAGGCTTTCACTTTAAAACCTTTAACGCCTAAAAAAAAAATGTATGACAATGTATGATTATAACACTGGAGCACTTCAATTTTTTTTCGGAAATAAAGTATTTTCAATTCGACACTAGCCAGAAATATTTACACCCAGACAAAATTAAATCACGTCATGTGTTTAGATCTATCTAAATAATAATAATACATAAACAAATACCGTTCTAGTAAACCAGCAGGGAATCGGTGTAGCATCCATTTCAGAACAGATTTGTGTTGTTTTTTTTTTCCAGACTGACATTCACACATGTTACTGAAGATGATTTATGAGCTTTTTTTATACATATCACCATATCAACATTCATCATGTACATGTCAACATCCAACATCAATAGAAGTCTTTCAGCTCAATGACATTCAATTTTCACATCTATAAGTCGACCGAGGACGCGTGCACGGATAACTGGATAACGGGAAGCATTGAGCAGAAGTGTGAAAAGAAATGGTTGTTATTCAGACTTAGAAAACGGATGAATGCTCTGATAATGTTCCTGCACTATTAAGATGAATAAAAAATACATTTAAAACCGAGTTTGTGCCGGGTTCATATTTATAATACTAATGTGTGAATCGTGAGTCGCTGTAGTAAAGATTTATTTACATGGTGAGGTTTTACAAATTGTAAAATTTGTGGCTGATGTCGGAGAGTTTGATTTTTTTTTTTTTTGCGTGGTGTTTGAACATAAACACGTAGAAAAGATTCAAGATTATTACATCCTCAGCCAACTCATGTGTAATTGTTTGAGTCCATATTTGGCGTTAGTACTGAAACTCTTTCCATTGTGGTGTGATGATGATAAACCCCAATGTTTCGATTGGTTTTACAAATAATCCCAAAAGTGACCGAAAGCGTAATTTGGTGTCACCAACAACGACGGTCCAAGTTTGCAAACCAATCAATTTGATGCCATTTGCCAGTCAAATTATTTCTTTCCACAGATAAAATCCTGCCTTGTCCAACAATCAACGCCTGCCTATTGATTGTTCATACATAATAAAAAAACATTGGGAATAATTTGTGGATTAATTAAACCTTCCAACCAATTGCTTGTCTGTCAGAACACAACAACATGGAGAGATTTTGCCATCTGCTCGCAAAAAATGAACACTGAGTCTGACCGCAGTTGACGGGATTGTCACCGCATGCAATTATCCACATAAGAGCTGCAGCCAAGATGTAGTTTACACGAGGTGGTCATTTGGGAATAAAAATCTTGCATCTAACAGAAGCATAACTTTGTGGTTCTACTATCGCCTTTGAGTTTTGCTTTGGAAACATGGGTGCTTTTGTAAAAATAATAATAATGTATACTTTATTGATCCCTCTCCAGGGAAATTTGTGTGCTACACCACAGCAGGCTGCCACGACAGCACCAAAGGGGAGAAAAATGGGGGTTGGGTATCTTGGGGTGATGGTGGCTCAGTGGTTAGAGCTTTCGCCCATGAACCTGAAGTCAGCCAAAAGTTCGCGGGTTCGCATCCCACTGAGTGCACGTCTAGGGTCCTTAGAGAAGACACCTAACCCCTCGTTTCTCCCACCATTGGCGCCGTCATAGGTGGCAGCCTGCTGCGGTAAAATGCAGCACAAAGAGGACAATCATGACAGAGACTATCATGTCTGATTCCTTCAAGGGTTTGGGAAACCCCTAGCCCATAGACTGGAAAAACCTCGGCAGAAGCCTTTCCCTATATCGAAGGCCAAGACACAACCCCACCCAAAGACGAAAGCTTGATTTTTTTTCTTTGGGGGGGAGACAGTGGCTTAGTGGTTAGAACGTTTGCCCGCAGACCGGAAGCCAACTGGAAGTTCGCAGGTTCGCATCCCACTGAGTTCACGTCTAAGGTCCTAGGAGAAGACACCTAACCACTGTTTCTCCCACCATTGGCGCCGTCATAGGTGGCAGCCTGCTGCGGTGTGGAAGTGATAAATACGTAGAGTGAGTAAAAAAAAAAAAAAAAAATCTCCAGGGACCCTAGATGTGAATGCAGTGAGATGCAAACCCGCGAATGCTCTACCACTGAGCCACCGCCTCCTATTAGTCTAATTGAATTGGTTAAATGAAACAAGGAACAATAACGATAACGTTGAAGATACAGTATTATGGAGGACTTCATACATTCCTTTTTTTGTGATATTACTTACATTTACTTTAAATTTTGAATTTCTGTTAACATTTAAAATGATGCTTAAAATAATTTGGATAATAAAGTGACATAAAAATGTTTGGGTTATTGTAGTTAATCAGGTTGAGGTCTGTCTGATGAGTACGTTAAAACACCCATGTGAGGTTTTTAAATTTTGTCACCTCAAGCTTAGGTTGCACAATACTAAAAATCAGTTAATCTATAGACAGCTCCATTAAAACCTTTTTAAGTTTGGGAGATACCGCCTTGAAAACTTTGGGACGACTATTTTCGGTTAAGTGTCCATGAAAATTGGATCAGTTCATCTATAGATGAACGAAGCAGCCATATTGTTTGTTTGACACCCATAAAATAGTTCGGCACTCATAAAAATGAAGTTGAAACCGGCTGAATATTCAGTGACTTCTGTTATGTAGAATTTACCAGAAGTTTGGGGCAGAAATTAAAAGTGGCTCCAATAAAAAAATGGCGCACCAAACTCATTACATGCCATTTATTTGTGATAATTTGATGGCATGAGGGTTCAGGATTTAGTGCTCCAATTTTGCACAACAACAGTAGACAGAAGCTGTAATTAATTCCCTTTTTCTATCACAGATTTTTGTCAAAATATTTCCCAATTTGTGCAGCAGTTGGGTGTGGATTTGTTCTTTTTAACAAAGAGAATTTATTCCAAGTTGGTTTAGAAAACAAAATAAATTACAGAGTAGAGGCTTGAGAGAAACATGAAGATTTTAATCGACTCAGTTATGGAAAGAGTTTGATTTTCCTTTTTTAATCATTATTTTTTGTAAAGTATTCTTTAAATTCGTGACAACGGAATAAGGTCTTAATCAACAAAAGTGACATTCAAGAAATTTGACCTATAGGTACACCTAAATTTGACCTATAGATTCTGCTACACCTTTAGACCGGTCTGTGAAAATATTATCAGATACTAAACCGGTCCGTAGCGCAAGAAAGGTTGGGGACCTGTGCTGTAGTGGATGTGCAATTACACTTTATTCTGGTTCGGCAAAAAAAACCAAACATGTTCCACAGGGTCACATGCGCCACCCCTGGCTTCGCGTCGCTCCCCATCAGGGGGGCGCGCCCCACTATTTGAGAAGCACTGCTCTAGACCAATCAGCATGGCCGCTCTCACCACGGTTTTGTACACTTTCCTTTTCATTTTAGCTGAAACTCTTCTATCACACATCACACCTGATATTTTTCTCCACCCGTTCCAGCCTGCCTGCACACGCTTCTTCACCTCTTTTCCACACTCCCCATTGCTCTGGACTGTTGATCCTAAGTACTTAAAATCTTCCACCTTTATCTCTACCTTTATCTCTTCTCCCTGTAACCTCTCTTTTCACAACAACCAATAGAAACAAAATATTATATAGTTTTTAAATCTACCTCTTAAAATCCACATTAATATCGTCCTAAAAATACCTCCTACATTCTCTAAAGTTGTGACTGTCTTGTTTTGAAACATTTTTTTTGTATGTAGCTTAAATTTTAAGACTTGTGCATGTAAATAAATAATAAAATAATGTGTTTTACTTTGTTCCTGTCTCAGCCACAGTTTCTCTTTGTCTTGCACTCCTCCCCTCTGATGCAGAAATCCATATTGTTGTAAATGAAGCTGTGAGGATCGATGCGGCAGGCAGGCCAACGTCTGAGCGCTGCCACCAGTGTATTGCTACACTGATCTAGTGGTTAAAAACACATCGGCAAAACAGAGAAGGGAAGATAGATCTGAGCCAGCTGCACGCCCACATTGCTCTCGCCGGAGACATCATCAAATTAAACAACAACTATGATGTGTTTGTGCTCTGTGGCCCCGTTACCGCACAACCACGCTCCTCTTTTCTCTCTCCTCGTTATTGACAAGAACTTCCACTGGGGTAGAGCAGTAATTGAATGCACAACATGATTTGTTTCAAGTTTAAGATGAAGGCCAATTAGTTTAACAAACCGGAGACAAATCAGGTTTGACAAAAGTTTATGTTCGGGCGAGTTAAACTTATCCACAGGGACAAATTTTATTAGCCAAACTAAGTTTGTCTCTTTCACATGTTGAAGAGTGGGCTTTTAAAAAACAAAATAAAAAGTTAGACTTTAAATGACCACAACCAATGGAAGTAGCAAATTTACAATTACTGTAAAATGTGGATTTTTTAAAAAAAAAATACATTTGTTGCTGCAACATTATATTTTTTGGAACAAAATAAAAATATTAAGTTGCAGAGTGAAACTCCTTATTTATTGAGAGAAAATGGGCAAATAATCTAATGTATTGCAAAAATATGATACCTTGCAACTATCGGATTTATATATAAAAAAAAAAAAGATAATACCAGAGCGGGAAATATCTTGATCTGTAGTGAGAAGAGGGAAAAGGTGGAGGAAAAGCTGGAGAGGTGGAGGTTTGCACTAGAAAGAAGAGGAATGAAGATTAGTCAGAGTAAAACAGAGTACATGTGTGTGAATGAGAGGGATCCAAATGGAAAAGTGAGGTTACAGGGAGAAGAGATAAAGAAGGTGGAAGATTTTAAGTATCTAGGATCAACAGTCCAGAGCAATGGAGAGTGTGGAAAACAGGTGAAGAAGCATGTGCAGGCAGGCTAGAACGAGTGGAGAAAAGTATCAGGTGTGATGTGTGAGAGAAGAGTTTCAGCTAGAATGAAAGAGAAAGTGTACAAAACCGTGGTGAGACCGGCCATGCTGATTGGTCTAGAGACAGTAGCACTCAGAGAAAGACAGGAAACAGAGATGTTTGTAGCAGAGATGTTTGTAGCAGAGATGAAGATGCTGAGGATCTCTCTGGGAGTGACCAGGATGGACAGGATCAGAGGAACAGCACATGTTAGAGATTTTAAAGTCAGAGAGGCCAGACTGAGATGGTTTAGACATGTGCAGAAAAGAGAGAGAGAGTACATCAGAAGAAGGATGCTGGATTTGGAACCACCAAGAAAAGAGGACTAGAGGAAGACCAAAGAGGAGGTTCATGGATACAGTGAAGGAAGACATGAAGAAAGTTGGTGTGACCGAAGAGGGTGCAGGAGATAGGGTTAGATGGAAGGAACTGACTTGCTGTGGCGCCCCCTGAAGGGAAATTCCGAAAGAAGAAGTCATGACAGAATAAACAATGAAGTTTGACTTATTTTTACTGTTATAATCATTGTTAAATGATTATTTTCTAGATTTAGGAGATGTTTAAATGTGATATTGATTAATCCATCTTTATCTATTGATTTATCTCTATTTGCTTTTGTTTAATCATCCATCCTTGTCTTCATCCATGAGTCTATTGATCCAGACTTTTTTCATCCATCCATCTTTCTGTCTTTCTCACTATTTTTTCAGATTTTGTATCTTATCTCTCTCTTTTCTCTCTATCTCTCTTTGTATCTATCTCATCCTCCCTGCATTTTGATTTCAATCTTATTAACATTCATTACGTGACAGCAGCAAAACTTTTTCTGTTTCTTCATCACTTTCGCTCTAGTTTTCCATCATTTTTTTCGTTCTCGTCTCTCACTACATTCCATCCTGGTAGGTGACCTTTTCGTTTCACCTCGTCTTAGTCCTCCCGGGATTAACCTCATTGTAACCTGTGTTTCCGTGTTGCCACAGCGGTGTTCTGGATTACAGAAACTTCTCATCCCTTCGGTACACAGAGACACAGATGCTTGCACACAAATATCCTCCAGCGTTAGCTAGCGGCGCCGGGCAAACACAACGATTGCCGCCGTCACGTCTTTATTTACATCATTAATATTTTTCACACATTCAAAGAGACTAAATCCGGTTTGCTTACGTGCTTAAATGTGCTTTTATCTCGACTTCATAGGTGGACAACACGATGGGAACATCAGGGTGGAAAAGGGTCAAAAAGTTGCCCTTGCCCATGTCCTGCAGGGCAGATTAGATCTTTCATCCCTTCTTAACTCTGATCCAAAGCAAACAAACCCCCAAACACACACATGCAAACGTATACGCCACTACAATCTTTCCCCGCGGGTCACAGACCCCAACCACGTATCTGCTCCGAAAGAAACCAAGTCTGCGTGTTTTTAAAGCCTTATTGTCATCACGGTGTTGTTTCTGAAGTTAAACAGCAGGTTCATCCGCAGGGTCTGAGACCTTATCAGACCGAGTGTCCCATAGCACACTGAGCAATGTGAACACAGGACTTTGACTTCAGCCAGGGTCTGATCCTTGTCTCAAATCCACCAAGTGTCAACAGGCGATGGGCAAGAAGATAGCGAGGTATGAGGGGGCAGCTCTTTCCAGCTCCAGATAAAAGCTTTGTTTGTTTGTTTGAGAATGATCCCCTCCCTGTTCAGCTGTTCTCCTTCACACCATATTGGGCCTTCGTGTGAGCGCTGCAGATTAACTCTGATCTCAGGTATTTCTGGTCTACATCGTCCAATGTCTGGAGTGTCGATCTGACCTCCTCATCACGCTCCCTCTCCTGCTACTTGTCCATCTTCTCACACCATCGCTGCTGATTAACAATTTTGACACAAATACGTGTTGTTCCAACTCCCAAAGTGGAGAGCGCTTGAGATGTAATTAGAAATAAGAATATTGATCACACAGGGCCAAGCGGTGGCGTTATGAATCACAGCTAGTATGAATAAGTGAAAGTGATAGGTGAGTTCAAAGTGATTTATGGTCAGACCGCCGTGGTCCACGGTATAAATCACCAACGGCCATGTTCTTATTGAGTTATGAAGTCCCAGAGTTGCATCAGAATAATGGCCAACTCTACATCTTGTGTGTCTCTACTCAATCCATAAGATAACAGCCACGGACTAATAAATAAACGAAGGTACGTGCGCTGCTTTATGTCATGTTACAGATTTATATTCTCATCAATTATATAACCAGAGAATGAAGGCTTGAGGTGTTTGTCTTAAGATTTTTTTGCCATTTGAAGGAGACCAAATGCCTCATTTATAAAACCGACGTGTGCTAAAATCTTTGCATACGCCGAGTTGCATACGCCAAGTTCCACAAATTGAGTGATTTAGAAAAGTGGAGGGATGTAAGGACTTTTGTGTAACCAGGTTAGAATTGAATTTAGTTGAAAATACTCAGAAATTTGATGCTGCGGTGCCAACATCTCGATGCCTTCCCGGTCCGCTTACATGGTGTAAAAGCTGGCATCTGAACAGTTAAAAAAAAAACAGTTCATAATGAGTCCACGAAGTTGGGCTTCAATGAAGCACACCAAGTGGCCCATTCACAGTCCTGCTGGGTCAGAACGAGCGTCCCCAATTCCTCCATCTTGCCAGCGAGCATCCGGATGTTACCCATGACAACCGCATGGACACTTGGCTCAAAGCGCCTCCTTCTGATCATCTCTTTCTCGGTTCTGTCGGGATTGCATAGACTCCTCCAGCCATGGTGGATCTGGTTCTGAGAGCAAGCTGCTGGTTGAGTCCACGCTAACAATCAGAATCAGAATCAGAATGCTTTTATTGCCATGTCAGTGAAAAACATCAGAGACTAGGAACTTGTTCTGGTACTGGTGTGAAAACATATAAAATAAAAATAATAAAAATAAAATAAATAAAAATAACAATAATTTTTACAAAACTAAGAGTGCTCAGAAGAAAAAGAAAAGTAGTTCAATGTCATAGAAAATGATAGAAAACAATAAAGATAGTGAAGTGACAAGATGGAGGTGACTAAGAGATGTGGGGATCCAGGTTATAAAGAGTTCATAAGTCCAACGGCAGAAGGGAACGTTCTGGTCCGAATGGACCGGAGCCTCCTGCCCGAGGGGAGTCGCTCAAAAAGTCCATGTCCAGGGTGGGAAGGGTCAGCTACTATCCGACCTGCACGCCCCCGAGTCCTGGAGACGTACAGGTCTTCGAGAGATGGAAGGCTGCAGCCGATCACCTTCTCTGCGGAGCGCACAATGCGCTGCAGTCTGTGTTTGTTCCTGGCTGTGGCTCCAGCGTACCACACGGTGATGGAGGAGGTGAGGACAGACTCGATGATGGCTCTGTAAAACTGCACCAACATCTGGGCAGGCAGCTTGGCTTTCTTCAACTGCCACAGAAAGTACATCCTCTGCTGGGCCTTTTTGATCAGGAAGCTGATGGATGGCTCCCACTTTAGGTCCTGTGTGATGGTAGTGCCGAGGAAGCGGAAAGAGTCTACAGTGGTGATGGAGAAGTCTGTCAGTGCAAGGGGGGTAATGGGAGCTGTGACTTTCCTAAAGTCCACGATCATCTCCACTGTCTTCTGAGCGTTGAGCTCCAGGCTGTTGTTGCTGCACCAGGACACCAGCCGGTCTACCTCCATCCTGTAGGCCGACTCATCACCATCAGAGATGAGCCCAATGAGTGTGGTGTCATCTGCAAACTTGATCAGTTTGACAGAGTCATGGCTGGAAGTGCAGGAGTTGGTGTACAGGGAGAAGAGCAGGGGAGAGAGGACACAGCCCTGTGGAGATCCTGTGTTGATAGTCCGAGAGGTGGAGACATTCTTCCCCAGCCGCACGCACTGCCTCCGGTCTGTCAGGAAGTCAGTCATCCACCTGCAGGTGGAGTCAGGCACGTTGAGCTGAGAGAGTTTGTCCTGAAGCAGGGTAGGGAGGATGGTGTTGAATGCAGAGCTGAAGTCCACAAACAGGATCCTGGCATAGGTTCCCGGGAAGTCCAGGTGCTGCAGGGTGAAGTGGAGAGCCAGGTTGATAGCGTCGTCTACAGACCTGTTGGCTCTGTAGGCAAACTGCAGAGGGTCCAGAGAGGGAGAGGTGAAGTGCTTGAGATGAGGGAGGACCAGGCGTTCGAATGACTTCATGACTACAGACGTAAGCGCCACAGGCCTGTAGTCATTAAGTCCAGTGATACGGGGCTTCTTGGGAACAGGAACGATGGTGGACCGCTTGAAGCAGGCTGGAACGTGGCATGTCTTCAGCGAGGTGTTGAAAATGTCTGTGAAAACTGGAGACAGTTCCTCGGCACAGTGTTTCAGGGTGGCAGGGGAGACACCATCTGGGCCCGAAGCTTTCCGAGGGTTTTGCTTGCGGAAGAGCTTGAGCACTTGAAACTGAAAACTGAAAGGAAACTGAAGCAAAACAGTGCAGTCCAAAACGATGGAAGCTGCTTTATATGCAAAAAATGATACGACGAGGGAAAAAACGGCACATTCAGACAGAAGACGAAAAGAACTAACAGTGAAATGAAGCATTTGAAGCATTTAGAAAAAGCACAGAAATGCCTGCCAGTGTATGGCTTCATAAAAAAATTGGGGCTCCATTATATAAAGATAATTAATAGCCTTAATTAATAGTTTTTCTTAACATTTAGTTTTTCCCGTTTGTAAATTCTCTTTTGGACATAATTTGGCTTTGATTCTTCTTCTTCTTTTGGCATTTCACTTTTGCCATCTTCTTCGGTCACACAAACTATCTTTATGTCTTCCTTCACTGTATCCATGAACCTCCTCTTTGGTCTTCCTCTAGTCCTCTTTCCTGGTGGTTCCAAATCCAGCATCCTTCTTCTGATATACTCTCTCTCTCTCCTCTGCACATGTCCAAACCATCTCAGTCTGACCTCTCTGACTTTAAAACCTCTAACATGTGCTGTTCTTCTGATCCTGTCCATCCTGGTCACTCCCAGAGAGATCCTCAGCATCTTCATCTCTGCTACCTCCATCTCTGTTTCCTGTCTGTCTGTTTTGGCTTTGATTAATCCTTTTAACATTATAATTTGAGCTTTGATTTGAAAACATATTAAACAATGTACTCATATTTTAAAATATGAGTACATAAATTATTTTTATTTATTTTATTTTTTATTATTTTCATCATATAATATTGCACAGCTGTATCAAAGCAAGTTCCTAGTCTCTGATATTCTCATTGACATGGCAATAAAAGCGTTCTGATTCTGATTCTGATATTTCCGACACTCTCATTTGTGACATTTCATTTTTTTTTTAACAGTATAGTTAAGTTTAACTTCAAAACAAAGTTGGAGAAAAGCAAACAATGCAATTTTTGTCAAATTCTTTAGAGAATAATTGTAAATTGTGACAAATCACTTCTTCAAATGATAATTAAGTCAAATTCCCGCACCATTTTCTAATTCGTCAAATAAATGAAAGATCTGGAAGTTTGACCCGAACCAACAGAATGATGTAGAAAAAAAACAGTAAAATCAGGATTCAGACCGTAATGCTTCCTGGTCATGCTCATAATGAATAAACCACCGCTTAATGGAAAAACAAGCAAGAAACAAAAGAGCGTCTCTACACAAAGCGACAAACATGCAAACCTGAGCGATGGCAGCATTGTTGCACCAAGCTGGAATCAATAAACCTGAATCGCTTTGGTCGATGTTTATAGGAACTCAAGTTTAGCACAAAGACTAAAGACTTTTAAAGTTTTACTGGTTTATTTCTGTCAATTTTGTCATTTATTTGGCTACAAAATATATTGAATTTTTATTGGAATAAAACCGAAATGTTCAAGTTGTTTAAATTTTTGCTCTTTCGTTGTCAGAATTTGTCATTCGTTCTTATTGTATGAATTTCCACAAACAGCTCAGTAGGTGGGGTTTGTGTAGATTGTTTTTAACATAGTTCGGCTCCTAGTGGTAGAAAAATATGACAACTAAGAGATGATATATTCAGTTCATCTATAGTTGGTACTGAATAAGTGTCAGGAATTTCATTTAGTGGATCGGGAGAAATCATGCTTCCAAAATGTTAAGGAAACACGGACAGCCCGTTGGCTTAATCCTTCCTCCACATTCTGTGGCCGTAGGCATAAAAACTGCAGCTGTTGGTTTTGTTGAGTCAGCATTAAAATAACCTGCCATGCCTCAAGCTGTCCCAGTGGGTTGCTAAGTTGGACTTGTGTAGATACGTTTTCCCTCCATACCAGGTCAGACACTATGCAGTACAGCCTCTAGTTTTTTGCCCTGTCTTTTGGACCATATTAAGAAAAAAAAAAAGAGAAAAAATCTCCATATTTGGAAGACAAAATTTCCCGAATCATCATCACTGGATGATTGTTTTTTTACTCTTATTTCGAGTATCCATCAGTTCTACAACTACAGCCTGGATAGGTTCTCCTATTTCAAATATCTGGGGCTTTATTCATCAAGTGTGTTCACGCCCAAATCTGCCATCTTCCATGCAAATCGAGCAGTTTTTAAACGTGACGCAGATGTGAACAGTTACATAATGGAGGTAAACTTTTTAGCTGCTGTCCGCATATCCCGAAACATGTGAAAAAGATGACACTTATGGATAAAATCTGATGTGAATTTAGAACAGTGAAACTAAGTGTTAAGAGCACCGTGGAAGCCACATCTTTCAGTTCATCCTGTAAGATCCTTAGCTGTTCCTGGGCTGCTTGTGGGACTTGGTATCTCCAGCAGGTCCTGGGTGTATGTCTGGGTCTACTCCCGGTGAGATTTACCTGTAGCATTTGGGAGGAACTCCATCTGGTTTCTATCCGCTTGGATTTGCAACCTTGTATTTTCATTGATCACCTACAGCTAGCGACTGATATATGAAAGGCTTCCCGTTTTGGTTCACGTCTTTCTTCATCACTATGAACCAATGCAGTGTTGTAATTATTGCGGACATTGCCCCGATCTCTGACTACAGCAACTTCCTTGACTTTCCAAGTCATCTAAAATACCATATAAGATTTTCTTTATTGATACATTGTACAGTGAGATTAGATTAAATTCCTGGATGAGCCGTACATTTACAAAAATAAAAATGATAATAAATTATTTAAAGTCAGCATAAAACTAAAACATTGCATAAACAAAAGAAACTTTCATATAAAACGAAACTAACATAAATTAAAATGTGTAAAAACCACTAAGCAAAGCATTGACTGTAGAAGCACCGAACCGCTGGAACACTGTGCGTTGACATGTTGTTTTTATAGTAACATATGTTCATTATATCCGTTCCGTCGTCTTCCGATTATCTGGGGCTGGGTCGCGGGGGCTACAGCCTGAAACAGGAAGCGCAGGCTTCTCTCACCACAGCTGATCCCGGAAGGATCTCGAGTCGTTCCCCAGCCACATATGAGAAATAGTCTCTCCAGCGGGTAGTCTGCCTCTTGGTCTCCTCCCAGTGGGACGTGACCGAAACACCTCACCGGCGAGGGGCTGGGAGCATCCTGACCAGATACCCGAACCACCCCATCTGGCTCCTCTCGACCTGGAGGAGGAGCGGCTCAACACTGAGCTCCTCCCGGATGGCAGAGCTCCTCACCTGATCTCTGAATCAGAGGCCAGTTACCTTGCAGAGGAAGCTCATTTCGGCCGCTTGAATCCGCGATCTCTCTGTTATTGGAGCAGACTTCAATGGCCACGTTGGTGCAGGAAACAGAGATGATGAGGAGGTGATGGGCAGGTTTGGTATCCAGAACAGGAATGCAGAAGGTCAGATGGTGATCGACTTTGCGAAAAGAATGGAATTGGCTGTAGTGAATACTTTCTTCAAGAAAAGGCTGGAACACAGGGTGACTTACAAGAGTGGAGGAAGGAGTACACAGGTAGATTACATTTTGTGTAGGCGGTGTAATCTGAAAGAGATCAGTGACTGCAAAGTTGTAGCAGGAGACAGTGTAGCCAAACAGCACAGGATGG
Source organism: Neostethus bicornis (assembly GCA_902685375.1). Lineage (NCBI taxonomy): Eukaryota > Metazoa > Chordata > Actinopteri > Atheriniformes > Phallostethidae > Neostethus > Neostethus bicornis. The sequence goes on from LR738561.1 coordinate 13,131,134, forward strand.
TCGTGTGTAAGATGACCATAGCAGTGAGGAAGACTAAGAAGATGAAGGGAGTACAGAAGACTAAATGGTGGAAACTGAAAAAGGAAGAGTCCCGCTTGAACTTTATAAAGGAGTTGAGACAGGCTCTTGGTGGGCAGGAGAAGCTTCCAGATGACTGGACAACTACAGCTAATGCGATCAGGGAGACAGGCAAGAGAGTACTTGGTGTGTCATCTGGAAGGAAGATAGATAAAGAGACTTGGTGGTGGAATGAGGAGGTGCAGGATTGTATCAAAAGAAAGAGGCTGGCTAAGAAGAAGTGGGACACTGAGAGGACTGAGGAGAGTAGGCAAGACTACAGGGAGATTCAGCATAAGGTTAAAGTAGAGGTGGCAAAGGCAAAACAAGCAGCCTTCGACGACTTGTATGCTAAGCTGAACAGCAAGGAGGGAGAGATGGACCTATACAGGTTGGCAAGACAGAGAGACAAAGATGGGAAGGATGTGCAGCAAGTTAGGGTGATTAAAGACCGGAATGGGTGTCTCTTGACAGATGCCAGTAATGTGATGGGAAGATGGAAAGAGTACTTTGAAGAGTTGATGAATGAAGAAAATGAAAGAGAACAAAGAGTAGAAAATGTTACCAAAGTGGACCGGAAAGTGGCTAGGATCAGTAAGGTAAAAATAAAGAGGGCACTGAAGAGGATGAAGAGTGGAAAGGCTCTCGGCCCTGACGGAATCCCTATAGAAGTATGGAAGTGTTTAGGTGAGGTGGCAGTAGAGTTTCTGACTGGGCTGTTTAACAGGATATTAGAAAGTGAGAAGATGCCTGATGAATGGAGAAGAAGTGTGCTAGTTCCTGTTTTTAAGAACAAGGGAGATGTGCAGAGTTGTGGTAACTACAGAGGAATAAAACTGATCAGTCATACGATGAAGTTATGGGAAAAAGTTGTCGAAGCTAGGCTAAGGTCTGAAGTAAGAATTTGTGAGCAGCAGTATGGTTTTATGCCTAAAAAGAGCACTACAGATGCAGTATTTGCCTTGAGGATGCTGATAGAGAAGTACAGGGAAGGTCAGATCTTGAGAAAGCGTATGACAGGGTACCTAGAGAAGAACTATGGTATTGTATGAGGAAGTCTGGTGTAACGGAGAAGTATGTTAGAGCGGTGCAGGACATGTATGAGGGCTGTAAGACAGTGGTGAGGTGTGCTGTAGGTGAGACAGAGGAGTTCGGTGTGGGGGTGGGACTGCACCAAGGATCTGCTCTGAGCCCTTTGCTGTTTGCTGTGGTGATGGACAGGCTGACAGACGAGGTCAGACAGGAATCCCCATGGACAATGATGTTTGCAGATGACATTGTGATCTGTTGTGAGAGGAGGGAAGAGGTGGAGGAAAAGCTGGAGAGGTGGAGGTTTGCACTAGAAAGAAGAGGAATGAAGATTAGTCAGAGTAAGACAGAGTACATGTGTGTGAATGAGAGGGATCCAAATGGAAAAGTGAGGTTACAGGGAGAAGAGATAAACAAGGTGGAAGATTTTAAGTACTTGGGATCAACAGTCCAGAGCAATGGAGAGTGTGGAAAAGAGGTGAAGAAGCGTGTTCAAGCAGGCTGGAACGGGTGGAGAAAAGTATCAGGTGTGATGTGTGACAGAAGAGTTTCAGCTAAAATGAAAGGAAAAGTGTACAAAACCACGGTGAGACCCGCCATGCTGTTTGGTCTAGAGACAGTGCCACTGAGGAAAAGACAGGAAGCAGAGATGGAGGTGGCGGAAATGAAGATGCTGAGGATCTCTCTGGGAGTGACCAGGATGGACAGGATCAGAAATGAGTATATCAGAGGAACAGCACATGTTAGAGGTTTTGGAGATAAAGTCCGGGAGGCCAGACTGAGATGGTTTGGACGTGTACAGAGGAGAGAGACTGAGTACATTGGCAGAAGGATGCTGGATTTGGAACCACCAGGAAAGAGGGCTAGAGGAAGACCAAAGAGGAGGTTCATGGATACAGTGAAGGAAGACATGAAGATAGTTGGCGTGACTGAAGAGGATGCAGCAGATAGGGTTAGATGGAAGAAACTGACTTGCTGTGGCGACCCCTGAAGGGAAATGCCGAAAGGAGAAGAAGAAGAAGTATCCGCGATCTCTTATTTTTGGTCACCACCCACAGCTGGTGACCATAGGTCACCATTGGTCCTCAAAGGTCACCGGGACCCCCCTCTTGGAGCCAGGCATCAGGGTTAGGCATGAGAGCGAACACCTGGTGGCTGGGCTTTTACCCATGGGGCCCCAGCCGGGCTCAGCCCGAACAGGGAACATGGGCCGCCCTTCCAGTGGACTCACCACCTGCAGAAGGGGCCGAAGGGGTCGGGTGAAGGAGGAGATGGGTGGCAGCCAACGACTAGACCCTGGCAGTCAGATTCTTGGCTGAATAAACTAGCTCTAGGGACGTGGAATGTTCACTGTCTTATCTCTAAATTTATCATTTACTTTTATGAGTCAAATGTAAACATTTAGGTATTAAGCACCAATTAAAATAAAAAATAAATTCTATTAAAATGACAAAAACAAATCTAGACATATCAATGAGTTTGTTTGGAAATTAGAATGACTATTTTCCCGAACAGGAAGTTGTCCCATAGTTGGCAGGCTTTAATGTTGAGAATCCTGCCGTTTTTATCACACTCCTCTCTTCAGTGACACTAAGCCTCAGCAACAGGGGACGGTATTTAACAGGCCGCACAAACAGCCATTACCCCAAGTCTCTTAAGAGCTGTCTGTATGGTGCGCTGACAGATCTGTATCCCTCCTCCTCTACTGTGTCTTTGCCATCGGCAGGGAGAGCAAGATTTCATCCAACCTGATCAAGCATGGGGAGGAGAACAAACATCTCTTCAGACAGCACACATTACAAGCAAACATTTGCCACAACAGAGAATTGCTCTCGGGCTTGTGTGCTCGCCTATTCGTGTGTATGAGAGTGTGTTTTCAGCTGGTGATGTTATCTGTCTTTAGTATGAAGCACTCTCTGTGTTCTCCACCAACACCGCAGTGCAGGGCCAGCTTAGGTCAGTGTTGACTGCTCTTGTCTGTCTCACACTCGCTCTGTATTCCACCAAAACACACACATGGCCGCCTCCCCCTCAGAATATCGGCTCTGCAGAGAAAGCCTTTCATCACTCACACACTCTGGAGAAAAAAAATATTTTTGCCCACGCGGAGAACAACAGGAGCAGGGGAAATTGATTTTGATTTGAAATTGACGGGAAATAATGGGGCTCGGAGAATGTCCCCGAATCTGAATCAGTTTCTCATTCCACAATGTAAATGGCCTATATCAAGACTTTTGGGGGATAAACAGGTTTCAATTTCACTCTCTCTCACACACACACACAGATGTGCATGGTGTAGCAGCCAAAGGTATGCGCACACATTCACAGATAGCAGAATAATCAGTAGGAGGAGGGACTGATAGAAGCGCTACTGTATCTTTTTGACCACTGAACTGATCTCATTGCACAGGTCAATGATCACGACCTTTCCAAGCTACAGTTACACGCCGTAAAGGTCGGAAGAAAAAAAACAAAGAACAGCGTTTTAAAGCAGATTATGTTCTTTCTCACATTTTCAGCTGCTGCTTGATGGAGTTTATGTTCAAAACAAACGCAACAAAATAACAGTTGCCAACTGGTAGCTTGTAATGTATAAATTCAGGGTACCAACTGTGACTGCTCAAAAGCAAGCTGAATGAACGACACTGATTATTTTAAATACTTCAAAAATATTATTGTATTTGCGCTAAAATTTTAACTGCGTAAAAAAAAAAAAATCCCAATCCCTGCGGATTTCAGAGACCAGATTCCGTTCCGCCGACTTCCACTTGTCCGGGGCCAAGTCGCAGGGGCAACAGCCTTAGACGGGAAGCCCAGGCTTCTCTCACCCCAGCTGCATCCTCCAGGTCGACTAGAAGGATCCCGAGTCGCTCCCCAGCCAGCTGTGAGACTTAGTCTCTCCAGCGGGTCGGGGGTCTGCCTCTTGGTTTCTTCCTGGAGGGACATGCCCGAAACAACTCACCAGCAAGGTGCTCGGGGGGCATCCTGACCACATGCCCGAACCACCCCATCTGACTTCTCTCGACCTGGACAAGGAGTGGCTCGACACTAAGCACCTCCCGGAAGGCAAAGCTCCTCACCCGATCTCTGAGTGAGAGCCCAGCCACCCTGCGGAAGAAGCTAATCTCGGCCGCTTGTATCCGCGATCTCATCCTTTCGGTCACCACCCACAACTCGTGACCATAGACCAGATAACATCTGTGTCATGGTGTGGAACTGAGGCCAACAATATACCCTTGACACAACAGACAGGCTCAGATGGAAAATCACAAGCAGATTTATTAGATTGATAAAAAGTCCAAAAAAAGAAGACAAAAACAGATAAACTAGGCAGGTTCTGACGTAGGAGCTGGAGTCAAAAACTGGATAAAAAGTCAAGCATGGTAAACAACGATCTGGCGAAGAGTGTGTCAAAAACTGTTCTATTTATGCTCCAGCAGATGAGTAGATTAGTTTCAGGTGTGACTAGTTGCACACTCACAAACAAGAGGGAGGGGGGAAACAGGACACAGAGGGGGAACAGACTACGCTTCTGACAATCTGTAATCAATACTAACGCTTTACATTTACAGGGACCATTGACAGACACGAATATACAGAACATAAAAAATGAATAAATAAAAAATAGCCAACCTACAATATTGTAGGTGAAAGGGACGCTGTATTCGTTTTCTAAAATTGCTGAGGCCAGATGTGAACCTCAAATTTACCAGTCGATTTCTGTTCCAATCTTCACACAACTAGGTAGGAAGAACCAAATGTCAGGATCCCCTCGCCTGCCACCGGAGGGAGCCCTGGATGTTCCTCATCACCCTGATTGGGAACACCTGAGATTGATTCCTGATGCCACACATCTGTGGACCCTGTCATCTATTTAAGGCCAATCACCCTAGACTTCCATGTCGGGTCATACCATGCCTTCCAGCCAGGTCACCCTGGTTGCCTGACCATATTTGAACTCTGTTATTATTTGAACCTTTGAAATCCTGAGTTAATCCTGCGCACTTTGCTTTACAATCTTACTTGAATAGTTTAAATAAACCTTGTTTGATGTCTTGCAATTGGGTCCTCCTCCTTCAAACATCCATGAAACCTTGACACCAGATGGGGTTGTTTAGGCATCTGCTTAGGATGTGTCACCGGGAGGTGTTCTTGGCACGTCCCATTGGAAGGAAATTCTGAGGTAGATCCAGGCTGGAGGGACTGTGTCTCACGGTTGGCCTTGAGGAATGCCTTAGGATGGTCTCGGATGAGCTGGAAAATGTGATAGAAGTCTGCTAGGGGTTCTGATTCCTTGCTCTTGGACAAAGATACACAATTCTGTACTTCAAATTGTGTTTCAAAGCTTTTTTTTGCTATGCTTTCAAACCAATAAAATCTCTTAACATCTTACGTAACATCGTTTAGAAATAAATAAAAAAAAAAAAACTATTTTAGCTACCAAGTTACAATCTGCAAAGTTTAAAGTTCCCCCCTTTTCTGGCTCACCTACAAAACTGTCACGTTGACAGCTATTTATAAAAAAGGAGTTTGCAAATTAAACGTCATTAAATTGAACAAATTAATGATGATTTTCTGTGACAGTGCTGTGGTATAATAAAGAAAGCCTGACAAACAAAGCCGGGCACATCACCACTTGTAAATTAATAGTGACTGACACTAAGACTCCACGCTCTTAATTAATAGGATGCAAAACATAACGACATCCATCCAGATAGATGGGAACAAAGGAAAAGGTTGACATGTGACATTCTCTGTTTGGTGACAGTGAAACGCGGCACACAGAGATGGATAGCATGAGGACGTGCACCGATATGCTCAAATGTTGTTTTCCTAGACTGTGGTCTCTTAAGTAGACACCAAACACGCCCCAAGCCACTGACATTGAGTTTATAAGCCGGCATTATTTTTAGCGGCGCTGTCATGTTTCCCAGAGTGACGGATCCTAAAAGCTTCCACATGCAAACCCCACCTCTTATTGCACTCTGAAGCCATGTCTGCTTAACAGCGATGACTGGGCTATTATCTTACAAGATGAAAGCTGACACGTTGCTATGCTTTTCATTTTGTGCAGAGACCGTCGCTTTCTAGCAGAGTTTTTTGATGTTTGATTTGTCCTCTCATCTCCGCCCGCCATGTGGCCACAGTCAATATCCCGCCATCATAATAATATCCCATTGTCGGATGTCAAGAGACTGTTTTTACCCATTTAAACCACACTTGCTTTTGAAAGGAATAGCACACAAAAGGACAGAAAAGGGGAGGGGGTAAAGGTCAGAGCAACGTTTTAGAGAAGCACTCCGGAGAAACGGGACACTCCCAGGCACTTTGTCACATCAATTAGGAATTCTATCTGGGCAATGGGATCACGGCCTGTGGGGCAGTGGACAAGACAGCCATGATACATCTTCCTGGGTGTGCAAGTGCACGTCTCTGTGTGTTGTTTTTGTGCAAACGTTTGACACCCACAGGAAGGAAGAGAGAGGATTTATCAATTGAATGGCTGACTTTAGTTGAACTGACCCATGGGAAAGCTAATTTTTAGCCAAAGTTTCACAATAATTTGACCTACGTGCTAATGTTTTTGAGTTGGTGGGCTTGATTTTCATCCCCTGCTCTCTCAGACAGGCCTCGAGGCTGTCAGAGGGGGAACAAAGTAACTGGGTGATGAGCCAGACGCCTGTTGTCTGATCACAAAGACTGATGCTGTGCCAGACACAGAAACCTCTGATTCCCTCATCCAATTCTAACCAATGACTAGACCATATGTAAAAACTGTAAATAATAAGCCACTGAGTGCCTTATAGCAGGTCTTTGGTGGCGGTGCGTGATAGAGTTCTACTAAAAAATCGACACCGTAATGCAATGACAATTGAGGTCATGATAACCATTCTGACTCTGTTACCTTGGTCATGACGCTTTCTTGGTATGGTAAATGTTCTCTTTTACTGTATTTCACTACCATAGGTCGCACCGTATAAAAAGGGGCAGTCCAAATTTTGTGTGCTTTGTATTTAACACACACATAAGGCGCACTTAATGATAGGGCGCAGGTTTTATATACAGATCCTCTACAACGTACGTCTGCCTTACAGGGCGTGCACACACACGTGTGCGTATTTAAAAATAAATCAGGAGTAAAACTGAGTTTGTTTGTCTTTATTTAAATATTAGTTACAGTTGTCATAAAGTCATTTATCAAATCCATCAAAGTCCTCATCCTCTGTTTCAGAATCTAACAGCTGCTCTAAATCCAACCTCGCAGGTTCACTTTCCTCACTGTAAGAGTCACTTTCTGTACCGTGCGGCTCCTCGGAAATGATGCCTGCTTTTGCGAAAGCTCGGGCAACAGTGCCAACAGTGCCATTGGCAAACTGTGGCGGAACTCGCCCGGCGCTGCCTTCTACTGTCCGTGAAGCGGTGGTCTCCTCTGGTCATCCATCACTGCTGGAGGCTTTCCTCCAACTCTGGCCACCTCGCCTTATTTCCGTGTAAACTCAGCTGTGTCTTCTTCACCTGCCGCTGCTCGTTTTCCAGCTTCCTCCGACTTTTTTTAATTTTAAATTTTCTTGCGGCGGCTCGATTTCCATGTTCCTCTGCGTAAGTGATTGCCGTCAGTTTAAAACCTGAGCTTCATAAGCGTGTCTCTTTTCTATTTTCAGTGTTGTTAAAACAGCAACGTTCTGCATAAAGCCCATACCTGTTCTTTTGAACACAATCTACGCCCACACTTCCCCCTTTAACATTCTCATGTTCTCAACTGCGTCCTCCTCATGGTTCTCTATTACGTCCACAAATCACAAATCAGATAGGGCGCACCGCTCATTTTGAAGAAAATTTGAGACTTTTAGGTGCGCCTTATGGTTGTGAAAATACGGTGTATTCAATTTGTGTTTGTATAGCCCGATATCACAACACTATTCTCTCCAAAGGTTTGAATGTATCTCACATTTGCACCTAATGGTGGAAGCTGCCATGGCAAGGTGTTGGCCATGACCATGATGTCCTGCTCAGGGACATATTGTTATGAACTTTGGGCAAGGGATCAAACCTGCAAACTTCCGGTTACAGTATGACTGTTTGAATCATTGAGCAATACTTCTGATTTTTTTGCAGATATTTGCCCCATAGTAAGAGTTACTCTATTAGCTACTGGCCAATCAGATGAATCAATGAAACAATACATGTTTTACAGGTTAAATCGGCTGAAATACTAAACAATGATAGCGGGAAGACAGACGTCGATTCAGACAGATTGACTGCATTTAGGGCAGGCATGGGCAAACTACGGCCCGCGGAGCACATGCGGCCCGTTCAACATTTTAATCCAGCCTGCCGAACTAGAAAAACTTAAATAGATAAACCTTGTTAGTTTTGTTTTTTCTGTAATTCTGATGTATTGCCACTAAAGGGCGCCAAAGAAACAACAACACTGCTCCCATTCAAGTGAGTGTGTCTCAGTGATGTGCACGCCTTCAAAATAAACAGTGTGCACAGATATGGAAAGCCATCTGGCCCAATACACGCACATAAAGAAACGTGTTAGATATTAAAACAAGCAAAATGTTACATCAAGCGCTTAGATTTCAAACCTAGTGCTGCTAGATTTGAAATTTAAAACTCTTGATGTAACATTTAGCGCTTGTTTAAAATCTAGCGCCATTCTATCGGTCTAATCTAATGGCTACCAAAGCATGCCATCCATCTGTTCCTGTTCCCAGGGACGAATCCAGGATTTTTTTATTCCTCCCCAGAACATTTTGAAAAATAAGTAATTTTTCTGCATTTTGGTGCATATTTTGCCCAAAGTTTATAATAATTAAAGCAGTAAGAACACTTTTTTTTTGTGGATCAAGAGGGGGCGTGCGCCCCGGGATCCGGTCTGCTTGTCAAATGTTAGACCTCAATGTTGCCCGCGAGTCAAAAAGTTTGCCCACCCCTGATTTAGGGTCTCCAGTTACAAGGGTATATTTTTCAGAAAGCTCGCTCCTCATTAGCAATGTGGTTACCATTAATACACAAACGGGTCCAATTAATGCCTACTTTTGGCTCTAAGGACGTGTCCTCATCCATAATGGCAAAAAATTGCGACTGAATTGTTTTCATTTGTTTGGATCTGAACTTTATGGGTGACGTCACTCTCTTGTACCTCCACAGTTCCCCACCCGGGGCCCTTCTGTCTTCTAATCCCCCACCGTTTTTAACCTTCATCATGCATTTCTTCCTCCCAAAGAAAAGAAAAAAAACATTGCACCGCATTGTTTAAATATTAGCTGTGAAAGACGTACGTCTGAAGCCCTCCTTCCCTTTCTCTCCCTCTGTTTTCTTAATTGTTCTCTGGGTAGGAAGGTGGGCTCCTGCTGTGAGCACAATTACTACAAAACACACACACACACATACAGAGGCGGTGCTGAGTAATCAGCACTTTCAAAGAAGACAAAACATAGATGTCGATAAATGTACCAAACTTAACCCGTCCCCCTTCGTGTACACCTGCTGTGCGTTTGCATGTAGACGTCTGTAATCCACATTCCTCTGACAAGCCTCATCCATACCGGATTAAATCCTTTAAGATGTACGGTATATGAAACAACTATATTTTTGTTGAATGAGTAAGCTGACTTTCCTTCATGTTTGCAGCTCCCAGCTGCAGCAGTCTATGTATAAATCAATGCCTTGGTGGGCCGGAGAGAGAGAACAGTTATATTTACTCTGTTTCCTAGCTAGCAGCACTAGCTGTACTAGGGGGGTAAAGGAATTCGATACACACCACTGGGAGGTGGAGGCTTTTTTTTTTTCACTCACATGCAGGAATGGCAGTTCTGCTGACAGGGATAGACTAATGAAGGAATACCAGTCCAGTCGAGCAAGAAAACACTCTAACGCATTGGAATAATAATAAAAAAAAAACATGTTTGGTGATTCACCAGAAGAGGAAGAGGAGGGAAAACACATGAATGTGGGATCACGCCGAAACACACCCATCTGGTTAACCGTTAGATTTGTTTAGTCCCTAAAGAAAAGCTCCTAAAATCTATCTGATGGATTTGAATTTAAATCTGCAGGAATTTATTGATTCAGATGAAGCACTTGTGTGTTTCTGTTCATTCGCCGCACCGCTGAGTGGTGGATTAAAGTAGATGGCTATGAATTATACATGCAGGGAAATGTAATTCTCTTCATTAGATGACAAATCTCTTGTTTGAATATTGCATACTGTGGTAATAATACTGCTTTTATCATCGGACACTGAAGTTGAGGGGGCTGAGGAAAAATAGTCTTGTCATCACTGTAATGCACCAGTGCTAATTCATTAATTCAGCCACCAAATTAAAGTTAAATCAAATGTTGCCACATTAATTCTAACATAAGAAAACATGCAGTGTCTACTTATCTCCAGTGAGTAATTGAGGGAAGTGACTGTACGAGTACTAAGAGTGTCATTTTTCGGACTTTCTTTCTGTTTGTAATTGTGTGTATGTGTTTCTGCAGGCTGTAAAAAATGAGGGCCGGCCCCGGTTAATAATAGTAGCTCAGAGGGTGTGTTAGCGTAGCCCACTACATCACTTCTTAGCAGGAAGACATCTCCAGGGCTCTCTGCTGCTGTGATGGAGTGTTGGAAAGGGAACGGAGAGCCGGTGATGGAAAGAGGATCGGAGGACGTAGGCTGGAGGACAGATGAGATTCAGGCAGCCGAAAGGCAAAGATGTGATCAGTAGGGCGGTTTGTACTCTCCATGGCTTCATCATTTTTACTAATAAAGCAGCTGATGTGTCGGCTCACTGCCCTTGGTTTGACATACTTACATAGCGTGTGTTTTACTCATCATGAGGTGTGTTTGAATGAACTTGACACACAACATGTTGACATAATTTTTTTACCAAAATTAGCAGCGATGCAAATTATTCCATGTTTAAGTACGTTCGACCATTTAAGAAACGAATAACCCCAAGAGTTCCGCTAATGAGTTCAAAGTCAATTTTAGTAGCATGCATGTACTTTCACCTCATAGGACAGGGTGTCACACTGTTTCCTGTCTGCTACACCCCCTGCTCAATATCAACAGTATAGCGATGGGTCACACTGTTTCCTGTCTGCTATGTCCCCTTTTTTTAATCTACAGTTTCACCATAAGTCAGACCGTTCCTCTCTATGTTTCCTGTTAAATATCCACAGTCTACATTGTTTTGTGTATAACTGATCGTTAAATATAGAAGGTTATTCCATTCTGTTGCAATTTCCATTCTTGTTTAAGCAGAGGTAGATGGTGGCTCAGTGGTTAGAGCATTCGCCCGCGGACCAGAAATTAACTGGAAGTTTATGGGTTCGCATCCCACTGGGGTCACATCTAGGGTCCTTGGAGAATTCAATTTTATTTATATTGCCCAAAATCACAGAATTTCCGTCTCAATGGGCTTCACAAGAAAAAGAGGAATGTATAAACACAAATGCACAGCAAGAAAAATAACTAGCAAATGCTGACTAAACAAGACCAGCACATTTATGCACTTACACTCTCCTTCTCGGTGAGAAAAAACTCCTAAAAAACCCATCAGTGGGGAAAAAATAAGAAACCTCATGGGGATCCACGTGAAAGAAAGATCCCTCCCTCGGGACGAGCAAACAATGTGTCACAGATTATTCTTTAAATATTAGCTTAATCTAATCTACAGCTAAATATCTAAAGAAGTCAATAGATGTTCTTCATCCTGATGGAAACACGGGGGGCTCCTCAGCCCGGAGATGTCCAGAACGGGGATGAGTAGATGTTCTTCATCCTGATGGAAACACGGGAGACTGCTCAGCCCAGTGATGCCCAGGGCGGGGATGAGTAGATGGATTTCATCCTGATGGAGCGGGGATGAAGAAGCGCGGAGGTCTCCTCGGTGTGGCCATGCCCAGGACAGGAGGACAGGAGAAGACACCTAACCCCCTGTTACTCCCACCATTGGTGCCGTCATAGGTGGCAGCCTGCTGCGGTGTAGTGCAGCACACAAATTTCCGGGTCAGGGATTAAAAAAGTAAAGTATATTTAAACACATTTTTTTTTTCTATTTAAACCAGCATAAGTGTTATGACGTTCAACTTTGGAACTGTTATTATTTTGGCTTGTCATCCTAATTTGTCACTTTGTTTTTTTGCTCATCTACATAATTTTATCCAACTAAACTTTACGAATATCAACTATTTTGCTTTGTTATGATACTGGACCAGACAAATTTAAATAAAAAAAGATCAGAAAGAAAAAAAAAAAACTAGAGTAGATCTACTCATCAGAAAAGAAACTTTATTATAAAGATATTTTTTAGTCCATATCTGCCCAGAGATAGTCTGTAGAAGAAGAAAACCCACCCAGCAGAGCTTCCTTTCACTTTCTGTAGCACTGAAATCAGAAAATACTTTTTTCCACTTGTCCAAAATGTCACCATCCATTGTTATAAATGATGGGATGGCACTCTATGCTATTTTCTGTTCACCACAGGAAATTTGACAGGTAAAAAATTGCAAGGATTCAAACCATAAATGTTTAAGCATACTTTTAGCTTGGTAATATTTTTACAACCTCTAAAGGCTGTTTTGTGTTTTTATAGACATATTCTTTTGCATTTTTATTTGGGCTCCACTACCAATAGTCATTTTTCATTTAACACAGACCTTCATAAAACATCCAAACATCATATTACTCACTGGTTTTATAAGAAAGCATCGGAGCCAAAATTACAGACGATTTAGTTGCTCCTGTTTTTAATTGAATAATTTATTAAATACTATGCTACAAAAAACATGATTCAAAGTTTGTACTTTAGCAACAATGAAAAACATCCTGCAATGGATCTATTTGCGGATTTGCTGCAAGTGATTTTAAAATAGAGAAGACTGCTTTGAAATTGAACAGATACATATTATGATATTTAAAACCTACATATGGAAGTATTTTATTTTACCTAAAAAAATCTTACTTATGGTCACCAGCTGTGGGTGGTTACAGAAAGAACGAAATCGCGGATACAAGCGGCCGAAATGAGTTTCCTCCGCAGGTTGGCTGGGCTCTCACTCAGAGATCAGATGAGGAGTTCTGAAACCCTGGTGGAGCTCTGTGTCGAGCCGCTCTTTACCTAGAGGTAAAGAGGGGCCAGATGGGGCGGTTCGGGCATCTGATCAGGATGCCTCTCGAGTGCCTCCCTAGTGAGGTGTTTTGGGCACGTCCCACCGGGATGAGACCAAGAGGCAGATTTCGGACCCACTGGAGAGACTATGTCTCACAGCTGGATGCGGAATGACTCGGAATCCTTTCGGGTTGCAACCGGGGTGAGAGAAGCCTGGGCTTCCCGTCTGAGGCTGTTGCCCCCGCGACCAGGCCCCAGATGAGCGGAAGACGATGGAACGAAAAAAAAAAAAATCTGATTAATTCTCAATAGCAGAGTGTGTTCCCTCTGCTTGAGCTTCATGGGTCACTGTTTTCTCTCCGTAATGTCCCTTGTTTTTGATCCACAGTCTCAGTATAGTTCATGCTGTTTCCTGTCTGCTATGTCCAATGCTCAATATCTACAATGCTGCTCTGGACTCATCACATTACCCTCATTTATAGAAGTCTATCCTGGTGTTTCACAGTTTCCTTTCTAGTTTGAACATTTTCTATTTTCTTTGAAATTGTTGTGTATGTACTGTATATGTTTATTCTTGCCAACGTTGGCATACGATGCTGTCATTGGAAGCGTAAATCTATCCAGCAAGACTTTACAACAGATTACCACTCTGTTTGGCATAACGCTAGACAGGATGGCGTAAAAAAACAAAAATGATTGAAACATTTAATTTAAACTTAGCCAAAACAAGCTTACTGGGAACCTCTAAAGAGAAGATGACTCATCAGAAAAAAATTGTTTTTAGTTTTACTTTTATTTCTTCTCATAAAGAAGCAAATCAGCTCGACCAGCAATAACATCATTACAACCTAACACAGATACACCAGGATCATTTTTATTTTATTTTTTTTTACTGGCACCAAATAACTGCAAAACACAGCAACAGTAGCAAAGCCCACGTAAACGCTTGTTAGTTCATCTCCAATATACATCCAAACCATTTCCAGACCATATGTTGCATAAAAGTTTTACAGAACCCTGTGGTTTCCTGGTTTTTTTCTTTCCCTTTCTTCATGCTTATTAGCTTTAGTCTAGAAAACACTTGCGAGTTGTGTGAGGTGGACATCCTCGTTTAGAAACCCACACTTAGAATCATGAGGGGAAAAAAAAGTAATTGCACTATTTTTCCAGCTTTGGTGTGAAGCTGCACGCTCTGACTTTGTGGACTAAAGTAGACTTTTTGCAAACTGAAAACCTTTAGCATGTTTGCACCTGGATGCAAATTAATAACCTTGAAGTGCATCCGGAGCGTCCCCGGAATATTTGTGAATGCTAATAAACAGAAGTAGAGAATTTCACGCTTTCCCAAATGCCAGCTGTAACCTTTGATTTGCTTCAATATCCTTTTAGTCGAAGTAATCCGTGCAGTAGCCCGTCGCCTTTACAGTGATCCGGTCCCCGATGAAAATACTGCTTTCCAATGCCCTTCTGGAGTCTGGACAATGAGAGCACCGAAGCCTGAAAAAGAGCTTCCACCATCTTTATTAGTTTAATAGTTGTTCTGAGACAATCTAATAAGCTGTTTGGGTTTGCCAACACGGTGCTGGATGGAATTCGGTAATAGTCATTGCTATGAAGATCATTACAACGCAGAAGTCTGTACAGTGGGATGATTGTTGTGCAGAGATTATAACTCATGAAATAAAAAGCAATGATGCAGCTTAATCCTATTAATGTTGCAAATACTCCAGTTCTCAGGACGCTGCATCGGTCCGTCATGGTAAAGAGAGAGCTGAGCCGAAAAGCAAAGCTCTCGATTTACAGGTCGATCTACGTTCCTACCCTCACCTATGGTCACCAGCTGCGGGTGGTGACCGAAAGAATGAGATTGCGGGTACAAGCGGCCGAAATGAGCCTCTGCCGCAGGGTGGCTGGGCTCTCACTCAGAGATCAGGTGAGGAGCTCTGCCATCCGGAAGGAGCTCGGTGTCGAGCCGCTCCTCCTCCAGGTCGAGAGGAGCCAGATGGGGTGGTTCGGGCATCTGGTCAGGATGTCTCCCGAGCGCCTCGCGGGCGGGATGTTTCGGGCACGTTCCACCGGGAGGAGACCAAGGGGCAGACCCCGGACCCGCTGGAGAGACTATGTTTCACAGCTGGCTGAGGAACGACTTGGGATCCATCCGGGTGAGCTAGAGGATGCAGCCGGGGAGAGAGAGAGGCCTGGGCTGCCCGTTTGAGGCTGTTGCCCCCACGACCCGACCCCGGAACAAGCGGAAGATGACGGAACGGAACCGAATACTCCAGTTCTATGATGAAAACTATCTGATGAATTCCAATAATGAGTAATGTTAGACATTCTGTTTATGGTGATTAAATGAGCAAAGAAACTTAACTGGGTGATAAATGTAGATGCCATAACACTTTATTTTCGCTACTGTGCATCATGTACAAGAAGACTAATTCTAATTAGCAATCTTTAGATGAAGGTTTCACAATGAGAAGAAACAAGTGTGAGATCTGGATGCTTGTATGCAGAGAGAGAAATGACACATGCAGAAGGGTGAAAAAGACAAATAAATGCACGCTGGAGATTTTTTTTATTTTTTTTTCTCAGTCTGATTGCCGAAACAGCATCCGCAGTCGCTGGCAATCTGTGACTGATTGTTTGACATAGTGGTCATTACAAAGACACAACTTGTGTTTTTAGGTGTTGTTTTTACATATTTATCTTATTTTTTTGTTTTTATCAGTGGCTGCAAAGATAGAAAGAATTAAATGAGTGCGTCTGTGTGACGGAGAACAGCAGGACCAACACAGACACAGAAAGAGAGAGAGAGGCCAGACTTGGAGATTTGAAAGAAAAAAAAAAGCTGAATAGAATATTGTGCTGGAGAGAATGAACAGATTTGTATGGATGAGACTGAATGAGGGGAATTATGTGAGGTTTTGAATAGATTCCTGCACTGGGTGAGAATTGAAGATTTGAAATGATTTTTTTTTCTCTTTTCTTCTTTTGGAAAATGACTGAGCTGAATTCTTCTTTTCCCAAATGTAGTCTGTGTCATGATGGTGATGGATAATATCATTTGATGAATCCAGGGAGCCTGAGGTGGGGCAGGAGACGTGAATGTGACCCGTTCAGTCAGTAATCTATCCCCGACTCCCCTAACCTGCTCCACCTTGGCGCACCCCTTCAATATGCTCTCATTTTAGATAATGAAAGAAGTCTAGAGGGGAAAGCCACTGCAGAGATCACTGATCCCTTCTAAGTGAAAACCTATACTCAAGTTAATGTGAGGGTCCTCGGGGGACTGGGACTTCTAATTGATTAGCCACATTAACCGGATAAGAGTGTGTATGAGCGCAGTTCAATACAGGCTTCTACACTGGTTGTAGATAATGAACATTTTTTGAAAGCAGCATCTGCTTTAGAGTGTTCTGCAGGTGCTTACAGTAGCTGTTGTTTTTATCTCCGTCCACTAGAAGCAGTGTTGGATCAGAGATTCCTCTGCTCTCCTGCTTGGAGCATGAAACAAAATGTCACAGGAAGAACGCTGCAGCGGTTTCACTCAGTTTGAATAGAAACAGAAACAGGTGCAGAATTATTTGCATTTTTGTAAGAACAAAACTTCCTCCGATGAACTCAATGAACTGAGCTGAAGATGTTTAACCACCCCATGCATCTCAGCTCAGCTTTGTTGGCTCATAAGCTTTGTGGGGGGTTTGCATGTTTTTCTGTGAATGTTGCGTAATCAAAGCTTGGAGGCTTATTTCGCTCACCGGGGTTGAGCTTTCACCTCCTCACTGTGACTGGTGACTGTGGTGATTAAAAAACTCATCCTCCTTTGAAGACGCTCATGCGGCCGCCCTCACCGCTTCGAAAGAAGGCACCACGGTTCAAAATGAGCTTTGATCTTTCAATGCAGCACTAAAAGACAATACCGTGGCTTAGCGAAGAAAGCGACACACAGAGGCCTGATGTGAGACATCGGCCCTTAAAATCACACAGATTTTTTTTTTTTCCACTGTTTAAGTTATAATAAAGGCCACAATTAACGGAGCACACAGGCAGTTCAGACATGTAAGAAATAACCTGAGGTTTTCTGGAACTTTTCTTATGCAGGTAGGAGTTGGAAAGTCTGCTGGAGTTCTTTGAAGAAGGAGTCTTTTGAATATGAAACTCTTTGTAGGATGAACGTGTAATAAGCTTGTGGAGTTCTAGTCAGCTCACTTCGATTGTGATTTCACATCATAGAGGATGAAGGTTTATACTATTAGAATAATTACCAGATTTAAAAAGAGGTCGAAGATTTATCAGACATTCCAATATAATCAAAATGCCTCTTTGGAGCAAATCACCATCTTCTTCGTTTATCAAGGAACGGCTAAAGCCTTTACAGAGAATCACAGTCATACCATACCCTAGCCACATCTTCCATATGTTTAAAGCAGCATTAGGCACATGAACGTACGACATTGGTTCTGAAGTAGAACCAATGAGTAAACTCACAAACTCCATTCAGCTATTTTGTCATTTGTGTTGGTGCACAAAATATTTCAATCTGTTCAGAAACCAGAAATAATAAAAAAGGATTTATGTTATGTTTCCAGCAGCAGTGAGCTCTTAGATGTACAACAGTGGACGCCCATTTACTTTAGTGCATATGTGTTTTGCATGCGTGAGTTCAATTCCTCGTCACCAATGTCATGTTAGCACCAACCCAAACAAGCGGCTCTTTTTTGAGCCCCTCACTGTGCGGAGAACATTGATTGCACCCGGTTGAGTTGAGTTGGTGACCATAGATGAGGGTCAAAGCGGAGATTGAATGGTAAATTGAGAGCTTCCATTTTTTGGCTCAGCTTTCGCTTCACTATGACGAATTGATGGAGCATCCTACTTACTGCAGACGCCATATTGATCCGACTATCCATCTGCTTCATACTTCCTTTGATTAAAAAAAAAAAAAAACCCTTAGAATATTTAAATTCCGCTACTTGGAGCAGGAGATCATTGTGTGGCTCATAAATTAGTTTTTGGGTTTTTGATTTCTGTACATATTTTGTGTGTGATAAAGCTGATACTGTATGTCTCCCAAACCACTGAGGGCTCTTAAAAACTGCCCACAGTTACTCAATACCAATGACCAAAGGTCAAAGTTTGATATTTGGATTTAGCCCACCCAAAAATCTAAACTTTGTGGATACATCTTGTAAATTTAATGTTTTCCAAAATCAGCTCCAAGTTGTCTTTGAACAAACTGCAATTTAACTTTTTAACTTTTCTATAAAAATTTACTCTAACTCCGCCCACTGACCTGTTTTTTTTTTTTTTTTGTAAATTCATGCAATGAGGTCACACAATAAATTTGGAGATTGGTTAAAATTTTAAAACCTTACACATGAAACTGCTTCCATCTAGTAGAAGTACCACATGGCCCTCAACCCATTTGTTCTTAATTCATCACAAATCAAATAATCACTTCCTTTACTGAACAATCAAACTCTCATTAATACTAAAACTCCTTATTTTTTGATTACCCGTAGAAATAATGACAGGGCACAGCATAATGTGGGTTAAGTGTTTTAATTAAGTGCCCAAATCCTAAAACTTGAAGGGGAAGAAGGGGGCTGCAATTCTTTGGAAAGGAGAGGGGAGTGAGTGGGAGAGCAGTGATTAGACTGTGTTGGCCAGCAGGGTGGGTTTTTGCCTGCGTGTAGCGGCACACACACACACCTAAGCTGGATTTATTCACTATGGTGGGCCTGAACAGCTGATGCAATGTGGTTCAATGGGAATTTTCTGCATTTTACCACTGAATTCCAAGGCATAAAACATGTGAAAATGGGAACCAATGACAAAAGAGAGCTACAGCATAACCACGTTAGGCTGCTTGCCAGGTTAGGAAAAGGTGCATGTCGAGCTCTTGAGAGAAAAAAAAATCTACCTTCAGTGGCAAAGAAGTAAACAACACACCAGCTCAAGGCTTATTGCAAAACCAAAAACACCAACAAAGCTGAAGGGCGCAAAGTTTCGTGCACAAAGGACCAAATATTGGTGTTACACAAAGTACTGTTGCATCCCTGGGCAAGATTTAAAAAAAAAAAACCCAAAAAACCCTGAATGTGACACTGTTTTTCTGATTCCTACTCTTCCTTGTCTTAAGAAACAAACATCTTTGTGATAGATATCCATGCACCCTGCTTAAAAGTTAGACTTTACTTGATTGTTACATTCCTTACGTCTCATGTTGAAACTCAAAGATTTCCATTTATCTTCATTCGATTTTTACTTTAGACCAAGGGTGGGCAAACTTTTTGATTCGCGGGCCACTTTGAGTTCTAACATTTGACCAAGAGGCCAGTACAGGAGCAGATTGATGGCATGCTTTGGTAACTGCTAGATTAGACCGATAGAATGGTGCACTAGATTTTAAAAAAGCGCGCTAAATGTTACATCAAGAGCATTACATTTCAGATTTAGCGGCACTAGGCCTGAAATCTAGTGCGATAGCGCTTAAAAATGTGCATTTAGTGGCGCAAAGTTTGAAATCTAAGTGCTTGATGGAACATTTTGCTTGTTTTAACATCTAACACGCTTGTTTACATGGGTGTATTGGGCCCAATGGCTTTTCATGTCATACAGTGCATCATCTAGTGAGGAAACATCAGAATTGCATGGGAAATAAAACTCACATAGTTTATTTACTTAATTTTTTTCAAGTTCGTGGTCGGATTAAACCGTTTAACGGCCGTGTGTGGCCCGCGGGCCGTAGATTGCCAATGCCTGCCTTAGACCGTGTGAAATAAAGTTTTATGAATATTTCTATATTTTTAGAACATTTTTGCAGCATCAAAAACAAACCTGAAGTGTTTTTGTGTTTCATTCATACGTATTTGAAATATCTGCGAGCTCTATCGGCTAGTATTTGGATACTTTTGAAACACCTGTTTGTTCTAGGTAATGGATCACACCCACATTCCAACACAAGCAAAGACCGTTTTAATTCATGCTCTCTGCTCACGAGAAATTTCTCACCCTACCCTGACACAACAGGACCAAGCGGTAGTGAGAGGAAGGGGGAAGGAAACTTTTTGTGCTGAAATTAGAACTACACTGTTTTTTGTGATGAAGGATTCCCAATAGCTACCCGACCAACTTAGCTATTCTTCAACTGTATCTTAGATAAACAGAAAGGTGTACATGCAAAGAACAGTCTTCACAACAGTAGACATAAAAACCACCTAAAAATTTTAACCAAGTTGGAAGAAGCCAATTTTATTATTATTATATTTTGAGATGTATTTGTCTGAAAAGATTAATTATGCATTCAGTCACTTAGTGTCAGGGTTTTAGGATTCATGACCATGTTTGATGAAGTTTGATGTGCTAATAGACCATAGTCAGGCAACCAGGGTGACCTGGCTGGAAGGAATGGTATGGTGCACAGATGTGTGGAATCAGGAATCATCCTCAGGTAACCCTAATCAGGTTGATTAGGAACATCCAGGGCTTCCTCCGGTGGCAGGTGAGGGATCCTGACACTTAGTGCATAGGCTCTAATCATCATTCTTCCACCACCGTGTTTATATGAAAGCTGTTCTGTGGTTTTGCGATGGATTGTGCCATCTTTAGTCAATTGAAGTTCTGCTAAACATATTGCGCAACATTTCACCTCCCTCACACACGTAGTACAGTACATTTACATCCGTCGAGGGAATAAGTCAGGCAGAAAAAGTCAGGCAGTAGAAAACAAAAGCAAAATAAATCAGTTTGGATATTTTCAGATTTTTTATTTATTTATTTTTTTACATCAAGTTTCACTAAGTCCACCAACCAGAGGACACGATAACAGGATTTCCTTTCATTTGACCACATTCTTACACAGGTCAAGTATAAACTCATCGACGCATCAGGGTGAAAAGAAAACTGGCATCTCGCGTTGGGATTGAGTGCATATTGCAAATGCACATCTATACATCTACGGCTTATCAGAGTTCAGCTTTCTGTTTCTGCTCTCCAGGCGAATAAACCGCTATACCTGTGAAGCTGTTGATGTTATTAGGTTATGTTGTCATGCTGCAGTGTTATGACAGTACCAGATGAACTTTTGTGCACCAATTCCCTAGTTGGTTTTTAAGCTGGCCCGCAGACCGTGCCCTTTTTTATGGGCTTGTAGATTGCTGGGAAACACATCAATCTCCTGTGGGTGTGATGCAGTATGTCTTCCCCTTGGTGCCGGCTGACCCCATTGCCCTTCCTCTAGTGTCCACCGGGCTGCTCATGTCTGGTTCCTGAACTATCTCTGCCCTGGTTATTAAAGAGCACTGAGTGATATCCACCCGCACCTTTCCTTCTCCATCAGCTCACTTTGTTTCAGATTCTTTTTCTCTTACTTCTCCATTTTTCTGCTCATTCACTGAGAATATTTTTGGAGATTGCTGTTCTTCTATCATCAGATTGCACAAAATTCCAACTTGTCATTTACTCTGCTGTAAAATCTGCAGGACGTTTATCAATGAGGGATTTTTATTAATTGAAATGTATTTATAGTTCTCATCTGTAATCACAGACCTTCTCTTTTGCTCTTGTTCCATCAATCACAGTGTGGCAGGCATGCCCACAGGTGAAGGCGACTAATTAATGAGTGAGAAGTTGCACGCTCATTGCAGACGAGTAAAAGATTCTGCAGCTCCAAATTCAATCTGAGTGGACTTTT
Source organism: Neostethus bicornis (assembly GCA_902685375.1). Lineage (NCBI taxonomy): Eukaryota > Metazoa > Chordata > Actinopteri > Atheriniformes > Phallostethidae > Neostethus > Neostethus bicornis. The sequence goes on from LR738561.1 coordinate 13,153,022, forward strand.
CTGTCGTTAGCATTAGAATTACAACCGTAAATAAGTCATAGGGAAAAAAAACAACATAGCAAAGGGGATTTTTAAAGTAGCAACCAGCAATTGATGCGACACTAGCAAAAATGTTGCAGATTGTCACCAATGGAATTCTGTCTGAATGCCTATCTGCTAAACACCTGGATTTATAGAATTCCTGTAAACACACAACTATGTGTCAGGATCCCCTTTCCTGCCGCCAAAGAGAGCCCTGGATGTTCCTCATCACCTTGATTAGGGACACCTGAGATTGATTCCTGATTCCACACATCTGTGGACCCTTCCATCTATTTAAGGGCAATCATCCCAGATTGCCCTGTCGGGAAGACCATCCCTTCCAGCCAGGTCACTTGTGTCACTCTTGCCTGACCTTGTTTGATCTCTGTTATTATTTGAACTTTTGAAATCCTGAGTTAATCCTATGATTCTTGTTTTACAGACTTAGTCAAAGTGTGTTAATAATTCTTGTTTTAAAGTCCTGCAATTGGTCCTCCTCCTTTCACCTTCCTAAGACCCTGACACTATGTGCCTTCATGTGCACAGTGAATAGCATTGATGTCTTTACATCAATGCTCCATACAATTTGTAAATTTAGGTCAACATATTTCCCACTTCCTTTGAATGTGGACTTTTCTCTTTTTTTTTTTTTCTGTCTTCACCTTCTATGAGTTTCTTATGTACAAAACCCCAAATTTGGGTATGAACAAAGTACTTTCTTTTCATTTTTTTAAAAGCTCATAACAGTCTTTTACAAGTCACTTATCCTTGTGTATATATTAAATAAGTTGCAGGTATTGTGTTTTTTAACATCATTGATATCCTTATAAGGAACATAAAACAATTGCAGTGTAAAAATGTAATTTTGGATTCACATATCAATGCACTTCTTTTATTTTTGAATTGTTACCAGAGGAAAAATTAAGACTGTGGCTAAGCATTATGTTCCAATTTTTGTATGTATAGTAAACACAAGCATACTGTAAGCCTGAAAAAATGCATTCAAGAGCATTTTGACTAAAAAGATTGAGCATAAATCCCATCTTCCCAGTTTTGTAATTGTAGATATGCAAAAGTTTATATTGCTTTAAAATCCATTTTAACTTTTGCACAGCTTTTCTTTTTACTTTTCATCTAATGACTGGGCGACACCAGACACCAGGGTGTAAAGAGGAAGACGAGATCTTCTTTTATTCGTGCAACGTTTCCTCCTTATTTTATATTCTAATGCTTTAGATAAATGAAATATTCTGCTTTTGGGTCTAACCTTTTGTTTTTAATTGTACAAGTAATAATAATAAGTGTGATCATTAAAAAAAGCAGAATGAACACTGCTCATTGTACTTTATTTATTTACCGTAACTGCAATCTTCAAGTATGTTGAAATTTAGAATTTTGATTCATCTATTTTATATTAAAAAAAATGATGAATGACAAATGACTAAATTTCAACAGAAATTATAAAACAAATTTTGATATGATTTTTCTGAATGAGAGATTTTATTTTTGAGGGCAAAATCAGCTGAAATGTAGCCGATTAGAATACAGCCATTTAAAACAAACAATTAAAAAAAATCAAATAACTTTGGTAAATGTGGCATTTTATGGTAATTTGTGAGAGTTTCATGTAAATTTACCAAGATGAGAAAATACTAGACAATGCACTAAATTTGCTAACTTGATGTCCTTTGCACTGTATATGCAGCTTCAAATGAGATTTACACTGTGTTGTGCATGCAACCGGGATGCAGAATAAATCTCAGAAAAAAATCCCACTCAAAACCTGAACTATAAATGAATTTATGTGCTTTTTTAAAACAAATATCCTGTTTCAGAACTAGCATAAAACACCATGCTTATATATGCAATGGAAATAAGAACCATTATCCCACAAAAGCTCAAAAAACCCTTTAAGACGGTTAGTTTCTCTCTATTTTGTCAAATTTTTAATACTTTCCTTCTCTGGATCACATGGGACCTTCTGATGCCTCGGGTTGGGCCCGCAAACCTGTTTGTAGGATAGGCAGCGCCCTGATGTAGGGTATTATTGTCTCCAGACAGCAGACAAGTGAATAATGAATCTTTACATCCGTCTCAAGAAAAAGTTGTTTGTAGTCGTGCAAAAATGAGTTAATTAATTAAAACGTTGCAAACAGTTCAAATAGTTTCACACACCTTCAAAACAAAGACATCATGCTTTTTTCTAATAACTTCTTCCAGTCTGCTGATTGCCTTGGCATTATTAGCACGGCTGCTCACTCCTCATCCGAGAAGCCGTTGGCATTATTAGATGCTAAAAGTTTGATGTGCTAATAAGCAGGCCAGTGTGTGTGATGAGATGGAACACTTGATCCATCAAAAACAGTATGCATGTGTGGTTAGCAGTAATGATGTGAGCATGACCCTGCACAGACATCCAATCATTAAAATCTTAGATAAGAAGCATGGATAAAAAAAGTGTGGGAGTTAAGGCATCCAAATAATGTCGATTGAAAACTATAGAGAACTCCCGGCTAATGTGAACAATGTGCATTTTATTTTTTTTGGAACAGTCTTTTTTGTGAAATTTTACCTCCTCAAGTGAGAAATCAAAGAATGTTTTGTAAAACCTTCTATCAGTTCAAATTTCTAGCCATTTATTTTGTGCAAAAAAGACATTAAAGCTGGGATTGAAGTTCGTAATCCTTTTTGTAATGCCTACTCCCACAGAATGTGGAGAAGGCTTCATGCACGTAGGCTACTCGTGCATCCGTGGTTTCAGAACACTGTTATGAATATGGTGTCTTCCGAACAGAAAAAAAAAAATTCAATGAAATTGCCCACAGTTACTCATTACCAACTATTCAATTACAAATTAAGGTCCCAAGGTCGAGTGACCAAACGTTGATGTTACAAAGGTTGACGAAAAAACATTTTTGTGATTACAATATCTCCGAAATCACTGAGCTGATTTCAATAAAATTCAGTACCAACTATAGAAAAACTTAAGGGATTGTCTCCAAATTTTCATACCTTTCTACCACTAATAACGAGTGAACAACACTCGTTAAAAATCTACACTAATTCAACTTATGCCCTTGTTTTTGGAAATGTATACAATGAGATTAAAAACCAGCAGAAAAATCTTTGGGCTGGAGATTACCTATCTCTCTGAGTTTCTGGTTTGGCGACCAGTAAATACTTGTAGGGCAGCATGGTGGCGCAGTGGGTAGCACAGTTGTCTCACAGCAAGAAGATCGTGGATTTGAGTCCCAGGTGCTTTCTGTGTGGAGTTTGCATGTTCTCCCTGTGTTTGCGTTGGTTTCCTCCGGGTACTCCGGTTTCCTCCCACCCTCCAAAGACATGCATGCTAGGTTGATTGGCCGGTGCCAAAATTGCCCCTAAGAATGAATGTGTGTGTGGACGGTTGTATTTGTGTGGCCCCGTGACAGACTGGCGACCTGTTCGGGGTGTACCCTGCCCTTCGCCTTAAATCAGCCCGGAATGGGCTCCAGAACCCCCTGCAACCCCGAAAGTGGTAGACAGATAAGAAGATGACTGTTGTTGTGACCGAATACTAGTATTGGTTGGAAAAGCAAAAAAATGACCACAATAAGTCTTAACATTTGTCCAATTTTTGCAAATATTTGCTAGAAAACCTTCCTTACCACCTTTAAAGCAGCAGTAGTTCTCATCCAGCTGTCATATTCCTCTGTAACCCCCCTGATATTTGGCTGAAAAGAGATCTTAATTTTATAAGGCCCTCGGTGTCACCCCCATCAGATTAAGCTACAGATTGCTTAAAGCGGGCCATTGGCAAACTTACCGCTCTCCAGAGCTCCCCCTCTCAGTCAGCGCCTTTTAATGAAGATCCTCGCGTCCTAATAGAGTTCTTCTCCATTCCCATCAATTCATCTGCTCTTAACCCCTCCTCCGTGTTCAACCCCGGGCCCTGCCCTCCCTACTCCGTCTCAAGCTTTTACTCTTCTGCTATTTTAATTGCTTGAAGGTCATTGACAATAATGTGACAACTTATTAGAAAGCCCATCTGATGCCACCGATTTTATACCTCAGTTTTGCCACAGTGCTTGGTTTCCAGGCAATTACTGAGCATGCTATTTATTAATTTCACGGTTCACAGAGCATCACACACTATAAATAGTGAAGGGTGATAGCTCAGTCATTCACATTGTCGCCGGCTGTTATCGATTTTGAGTGACATGCTCTGGTGGGATGAAGCCTTCATATTTTCAGGGTTTAACCCTCCTGTGTGTCTGTTAGGCAGACTTTGATTGATTTATTGTTCAAAACATTGTAAAAATGGATCTAATTGATTGCGAACCACAGTGTTCACAGGTTAGGTTATATTGAGCGAGTAGGACATCAGCGGATAACTGCTACTCCTAGTAGTTAAAACTTCTACTTCGAGCATTTTGTTCCAAATCTCCGACATGTTGGAGTACATTGTGTCGGTTATCTAAATGGCTCTGAATCCAGATTAGATGACAGGGGAGCTGTGTAAGGCTCTTTCTTACAGAGCCGGCGACAGCTTTGCTGAAACCTCAAATCCAGTGAAAAGAACATTTGCAAAGGACCGCAGCATCTGGTGCCATTGTCTGGAGGATTCGTAGAAAAAAATGCTTGATCTCTGCTGCCAAGTCCACAGAAAAGATTAAGTACAGCGACTAAAATGTCTTTACATTTTATTCCATGTGCCATGTGAGTTTCTGCCCAACTATTTAAGGAACGTCTACAAGTCATTTGCTCATTTTTTAAAATTTTCAGCTAAAATGGGAAGCAGTCAGAGGAAGGGGAATGAAACGTGATTTAAAATGACTTATTAACAAACTTACCTCCTGTGCACAACAAAATGTAGTTGGTATTTCATCCCACATCAAATGTATAAATGTGTGTATACATCTGCTTTGATCTGTAATTCTGGCAGCGCAACAATCCATTGTTTGGACACACTCCTACATTCCATATGGTCTTTATTTCTTTTTTTTTATTCTTTGATCTATAAAACACCTTAAAATCCTACACAAAGTAAAATCCTGCAATTGCATCCTTTAAACTTTGAGGTCAACAAAAGTTTTTCTTTTAAAAAATACCAGATTTTGTGCTGCATTTTCAAGCCATGCCAACAATGAATTATTACACTACCAAGACAGGCGGTCCCAAGTCCCAAGTCAACTTACAAGGAGGTGTCTGCACCGGGAAATGATTGATGATGATCTTTCTTCCAGTTCCATAGATTTTTTTTTTTTTCCAGCTCAACAGAAGTCAATCTGTTTTAGCTGTCAGACTCAGAGAAGTCTTAACGACCAGCTAAGCTAATAAGCTGTTCACGTTGTTATTTTACAACCAAACTATGGAGCTGTCATATATAAAAACCTAAATAAAAGAATTGCTCCCTCATGACTGAACCTGGAGATAAAGACAATCAGGTTTTTTTCTGACTTTTGACTTTTCCCTGCCAGGGCGCGACAGCAAATTAGTTTCTGCCATCTAACCCTGTCTCCTACAATTTTTTCCTCTTCATTCATTTCCACCTGCCTGCACGTGGTTCTTATGTACGATACATGGATATGCAGTATATAGATATATGTCCCTATGTACGAGTTAATCAGCAGATGAGCTTCATCAAAACGGCAATGGGGGGCAATGAGGATAACAAGACAGGAAAGCCAAGTCAGCCAGGGAGATGTGGATACGTCAAGCAGCATAGTCTCAAACCATTTTCTACATGTTGGGCTCCTGGATATCCCTGATTTCCAACTGATGAAACATCCGATGATAAGGTGTTTGGGAAATATTAAAAAAAAAAAAAAAAAAATGGTCTAACCTTATTTCGGCTGGTCACTACTTTTGGCCGATGACTTTTACCTCCAGGAAAGAGGCCTAGAGGAAGACCAAAGAGGAGGTTCATGGATACAGTGAAGGAAGACATGAAGATAGTTGGTGTGACTGAAGAAGATGCAGCAGATAGGGTTAGATGGAAGAAACTGACGTGCTGTGGCGACCCCTGAAGAGAAATGAAGAAAGAAGAAAAAGAAGATTACTTTTGGCCAACTGATTAGCAAATTCTCAAGCACTCAAATCACTGCTTTCTTAATGGTAAATACTGTATCTTGTGACCAAATTGGCGAAATGTTGCAGGTTAGAAATGTGAATAGAGAGAATCTTCACCAGACTTCGAAGCAACAATTTAAACCAGCAACCAACGACTTGCCTGCACCCACACGTGTCTTTAGACGTGACATTCATAGGTGAATGTCATGTTTTTGATTGCACAGAACCAGTAATGGCTCTGTTGGCTTCATCAGGCCGCGATCTCCAGCTCTCACTGGATTGATTTGCTGCCAAGTGTGAAGCGGCTCGGATGGGAATTAGCGCCTCAAAATCTGAGACTATTGTCCTCGCCCGGAATAGGGTGAAATGCCCCCTGCGGGTCAGGGACAGGGTCCTGCCCCAAGTGGAGGAGTTTAAGTATCTCGGGGTCTTGTTCACAAGTGTGGGAAAGATGGATTTGCACCAAACCAAGGGAGGCGGTGCGGTGTCAGCAATAACAAGGACAATACATCGGTCCGTCATGGTAAAGAAAGAGCTGAGCCGAAAAGCCTAGCTCTCGATTTACAAGTCGATCTACGTTCCTACCCTCACCATGGTAACCAGTTGTGGGTGGTGACCAAAAGAATGAGATTGCGGATACAAGTGGCCGAAATGAGCTTCCTCCGCAGGGTGGCTTGGTTATCACTCAGAGATCGGGTGGGGACCTCTGCACTCCGGGAGGAGCTCGGTGTCAAGCTGCTCCTCCTTCAGGTCGAGAGGGGCCAGATGGGGTGGTTGGGGTATCTCGTCAGGATGCCCCCACAGCGTTTCACTGGTGAGGTGTTTTGGACACGTCCCACCGGGAGGAGACATAGAGGCAGACCCCGGACCTGCTGGAGAGACTATGTCTCACAGCTGGCTAGGGAACGACTCAGGATCCTTCCAGGTTAGCTGGAGGATGCAATTGGGTGAGAGAAGCCTGAGCTTCCCATCTGAGGCTGTTGCCCCTGCGACCCCACTCCGGATGAGTGGAAGACGACGGAATGAAACCGTAATACATTACATATATGTATTTATATTTATTCTACAGGAATAAATCCATCTTTAATGATAGCTGGCATTCTCATGCAAACATCACCTGCTCAAGTACTGAGACCAATTACGTGTTATATCCTCGACAAAACATTAACCTGCTCTTCATAAAGCCCTCTCTGTGTGCCAACATGGAGGAAACATCTCATGGGATGTGAAGAGTTTTGGGGAGTATTTGGAAACAATCCAGTAAATTAAGTCTGTGCCAAACCTCCGCTAAGAAATGCTCCTTCTCAACAAGCAGTGTCTGTGTTAAACACCGCAGCAAATTAATATTCTCCAATCATTTACGAAGGGGTTTGAATTAGCATGGCATATTAAAAAGCATGTTTGCTTTCCCCCTGAAGAGTCCTCCAACGCTTCCTTCACACAGCCCGGAGCTCTCTGTTTTCAAGTCTCACTTCACATGAGTGGCTCTCTCACATCTGCTGCTTCGTCTTCCGCCTAAAGGTGTGAAAAAAAAGCAAAAGAACATGTAAGACTTTGACCTTTAGAGTCATCGACATAAACGTTGATTCTGCATGTCACAATGGTCTTGTTACCATGACTGAGGAAGCTCAGATGGCTCCCGAGCTTCAGTGATGTATGGTTTGATCACCGCCAGACATCCCGATAGTTTATTACCATTTGGTTGTGAATATTAAAAGTGCACAAAAAATCAGAAATGAAACCTATAAAATCCTCCTGGTACACATTCTCCTTCTTGGACGAGTCCAATCACAACTTAGCTTTGGTTTTTATTAGAACAGGACACAGGATCAGTGTTGCTTACAGTCATGTAAATCAAGATTACAAGCACTTAGTGTGTTGACAGCCCGCTTGGAGACACTCGTGCTTCAAAATCCCACTTTAATGGCTTTCTGGATGAGGCCGTATATCTACGCTGTGTTACGGTCCTTGTCGTGGGTGAGTGTGCGATGCTTTCCTTGTTTTCATCTTGTAGCTTTAGTTGCAAAGACTCTCATTTTTTAAGTTCCTCAGATTGTAAAGAAGATTTGTTCATGGTCTGTTCTGTCCCTATTGGTCCTGGTTTGTTTTCGTATTTTGAGAATTTAACCTTAAAGAGGAAGGAATTTAATTTTTACTTGATTTGTTTCCATTTGCGGTGTCTTATATGCAAGGGTGCACATGATTAAGGTGTAAAAGCACGCTGCACTATGCATCAAAAGCGTTTAAATGCTTTGCTCACCAACACGGCAGGCCAAGAGAGAGAAAAATATAAGATTGGGATAGCATGGAAAGGGCATTAAAAAAAATTATTTAATCTAAAAACTTTATCATCACTAAAACATTCTTAAAAGTAGCATTTAAAAGATGCTTGTGAAAAAGTGGGGTTTTATGAAGTAAAATGTCATAAAAAGTGACGATCAATGACCGCGCCATGTAAACAAAAACGGTTTTGATAACTCTTCAGTTATTTAATTTTTTTTGTAAAGCCCAAAATCACAAATTTTTTGTCTCAATGGGCAACATATTGCAGATTTAAAAGAACAAAAACAACAAAATAAAGAATGTATAAATACAAATACACAGCAAGAGAACTAACTAACAAATACTACCTAGACCATTTTAGCACATTCTTGCCCTTAGACTCTCCTTCACGGTGAGGAAAAACTCCAAAAAAAAAAAAAAACATCAGTGGGGAAAAATAAGAAACCTCATGGGGGTCCAGACGAAAGCGAGATCCCTCCCCGGGACGAGCATCCAATGTATCTAAGACTATTTTTAAAAATCTTATTCTGCTCTACAACTTGATATCTGAATAAGTCAGTAGATGTTCTTCATCCTGATGGAAAAGGGATGGTTAAGCAAGCACGGGGGCCTCCACAGCCTGACGACACTTAGAATGGCGATGAATGGATGGGCTAATCCTGATGGAGACGGGATGATAGATATAGCGCAGCACCTCCTCGTTCTGCATAGTTAGAAGAAAAACTTATGTTTCTGATCAGCTGAAATATCAATGTTTAGTTCACATTCATGTCAATTAAAAACTTTCAATTTTTGGAACACGTTTTGTTTAGAAAAAAATGCAATTTCAACTGCTTTTGGTTACATTTCGATCAGCGTTGGTGCCGCTTTTGTTTGAAATAGGCTCTTTATGTGATTTTAAAGCCGGCCATTGGAAAAGCACTCTGCGGCAACAAAATGTTTGATGACTTAAACTCACTTTAAGAGCAAAAATATTGTTTCCAGAGTCAAATCAGGTTTCGTGAACGGTCCTATTTACATAAAATCATGGGGGCAAACTCACCTCTGGATCAAAAAAGTACTTTAAAAAAAAAGAGGATAATCATAGGATATACTTTAACTCATGGGGCGGTACGTTGGTGCAGTGGGTAGCACAATGCTTGGAACACTGGCCTTTCCGTGTGGAGTTTGCATGTTCTCCCCGTGTCTGTGTGGGTTGTCTCTGGGTACTCCGGGTTCCTCCTATCCTCTAAAAACATGCATGCTAGGTTGATTGGCCGGTACCAAATTGCCCCTAGGAATGAGTGGGTGTGTGGTTGTACGGTGTGGCCCTGTGAAGGACTGGCGACCTGACCGGGGTGTACAGTGTCCCTCGTCTTGAATCACCCAGGATGGGCTCCGGCATCCCCCACAACCCTGTAAGGGATTGACGGTTAAGAAGGATGACTGACTTTAACTCCCTTTTGTTGGAATTTTTTTTGCATTCCTTCTTTAGCCATCCTGATAGGCAAGTTGCTACTCGTGTACTCCGAGTACAAAGTCACATCTCTAGGTGATCCTTAGGAAACAGGACAAAAAAAAAAAGATATGCTGTTTACAGTATATGACGACACGTCTCTGTGAAATGAGATTACAAAAAGACGAGATGGAGAACAAGGGACATAAAAGAGCCCGTACTCTTTGTAATCTCAATTCTCATGTTATTCTGCATCCACCAATAAAACAACCCGATATAATAAACAAATAAATCAACACGGCGGTGATAACGGGTCACTTAATGAGTTTTTAGAAGAGCACATTTGATATTTTGGGAGGTTGTAACTGAACATATTTACAACACTTTACAGAAAAATTCATTAGTAATGTGGACGGGGATGAAGCGTGGCCGTATAACTCAGATATGCCGATTCCTGTAATATATTATAATTACAGAGCTGGGAACAGGCAAGCCCTTACTAGCATGAATGATCTTTTCCAATTTATTATGGAGGTTTATGATTTGAGACGGATATGAATCCAAGTGGTCTGAAAGTCATTTAAAATGACATTGAGAGATGATAAAACAAGCAGGATGTCTGACTGTAAGATAAAAAAAAAAAAAGCTCTGAGGGACTTTAGTCTGACTGGGAAGCAGCTCACGGACCTGTGAAACATAATAAGTAAAGGATACTAACACAGGTGGCTTGCTGGGATTTTTCATGCAAACACATTTCAAACAGAGCCCTCTGAGCTCCAACCGCAACAGGATAGCAAAGCATCCCGAATTCTCAATCGATAGCTCTTCCTCATTCCTCTTCCTTCTCCTAACCCCCGACGCCCTCCTGCCCATTTGTCTGAAATGGTTTAGTTCAGCAGCAGGACAAGCCCAGAGAGTCAGTGTCAGGGCTGGAGGGGAGAGCATGGCACACCTTTTTGCCATTTTCTCACTCTTCCTGCAGTTTTTCACGCATCCGATGTGCAGTCAGCTTGACTTGTGACCACTTGCCATCATGTGTCACATGGACAGCCCTGAGACCACAGGGAGGAGACCCCTCACATGACACAACATGCAAGGGAGCGTGAAACCTAACATGTAGGTCACGTGGTGGAAGCCTGTACCTGCCTGTGGTTCAGATCCACCAGGAGCCGCAAAAGCAGAATCTTATTTTCACCTCATTTTTTTTTTCTCATCTGTACACATTACGTGTTTATTTCCACAGCTGGCAGGTGGAATATATCTAAATGAAATAAATTGAACTGAAATGAGCTCAAAGGAGCATGTCCTTCTGCAGGAAGGGTAATTAGATGCTTCTGTTGATCATAATTACAATTTAAAACTAGTTTTAAAAATCTGCAAAATAAAATGAGCAGATTGGTGTGAAAATAAAAAGGCCAAAAGTCCAATTAACTGTTAAACAAACACAGACACCATTTTTTCTTTTCATTTTTTAAGAGAAGGGTTAGAGATGAGTCAGAAAAGGTGGCTCGGGCATCTGATTAGAATAGCTCCGTGATGAGACCCTGGAGAGAATCTGAAGCTCTTGCTTTGGATGAGAGGAAATATTTTGGGAACAAGTTGGAAAATAAGAACAAACGGATAATGAAATGTTCTTTTATTTTTTTTTTTTACATTTTTTGCATATCCTAAAATCACAACACAATTTTGTCTCAAAAAGCTTCTGACATCAAATTAAAAATAACGATTAAAAAATAGGCTAAATACAGAAAATTAAAACCCCATGAAAAAATAAATGCATACAAATCAGAACATCTTACTATTATTGAAAAGTCTATATATCAATTATAAATAAAAAAATCTTACTATTATTATTTCCGTTCCGTCGTCTTCCGCTTATGCGGGGCTGGATCGCAGGGACAACAACCACGGTTCTCTCACCCCAGCTGCATCCTCCAGCTCACCCGAAAGGATCCCGAGTCGTTCCCTGGCCAGCTGTGAGACATAGTCCCTCCAGCGGGTATGGGGTCTGCCTCTTGGTCTGCTCCCGGTGGCACGTGCCCGAAACGCCTCACCAACGAGGCGCTCGGGGGGCATCCTGACCAGATGCCCTAACCACCTCATCTGGCTTCTCTCAACCTGGAGGAAGAGCGGCTCTACACCGAGCTCCTCCCAGAAGGTAGAGCTCTTCATCCAATCTCTGAGTGAGAGGCCAGCCACTCTGCGGAGGAAGCTCATTTTGGCTGCTTGTATCCGCGATCTCATTCTGTTGGTGACCACCCACAGCTGGTGACCATAGGTGAGGGTGGGAATGTAGATCGACTTGTAAATCAAGAGCTTTGCTTTTCGGCTCAGCTCTTTCTTTAGTACGACAAACCAGCGACGGACCGGTTATTATTATTTATTAACTGTTATTTCACCAGAAAATCTCTTGGGATTGAAAATTTATTTTCAACAAAGATCTGGTCAAAAGGCAGCAATATAACTTTATCTGACACCAAAATGTCAGAAGGGCTCAAAAATGGCTGCACATACAAGACATTAAACATCAAACACAGAATAAAAATGACAAACGTTAATATTTAATAAAAAAAAAAAAATCCTCATAATTTTTTGTCACAGCGAGACAGAAAAATGATGGTGGTGTGTGTTCATCAGCAGGTCCATAGAAATTAATCGAGAATTAAATTGCATTGGGTACAAGTTCCATGAATGACTGAGTTTATAGATAAACAAATCAATTTCGGTGCTTTTATCGTAAATATGGATTCACGTAAAATAAAACCTGACAAATCTGACTTTTACGAAAAACTCAGGAGGCAATGCATCTGTTACTGATGAGTATTTCGGATTAACGGCACCAGGTTTGAGAAATCAAATTGTTTTTGTTTGAAGAGGCCTGAAATTCCTAAAAAACCAAATAAATGTCACGGCGTGTTTAGCATGACAGAGCGGAGCGTTTAGAAGAGGAGCTCTCTGCTTAGCACGTGTCTCAGCAACACTTATTTATTTCACAATAGTCCAATTAATTTCTCCTCTTGCAGAAGTTTTTGCCTCCACACCTCTGTCTGAGAGCTCCCAGAACTCCATCTGTCGTGCCATGTGGATGAGCTTTAGCTGCAGAGTCGTCCTGCTGTCTTCAGCAGGAGTGCAACAGATTGATCTGCAATCTTTGGAGCAGCAGGAGCGATTGAAAATTTTTTGCTCTCAGTCCAGATCCAGTCACAAAGTTATTTAGCTCCCATAAAATTAGAAACTTCCTGCATTCCCTCCAAACTTCAGTGGTTTTGTATTGCCACATTGGATGGCAAGGACGCCATCTTGTTTTTATTGGTTTATGGGAGATTTGACTATTTTTGACAAATAAATTGTTCCCTTATCCAGTTTTTATTTAGTGTGTTTTCATTCATTGAGTTATATTCACGTCATCGGCTGTCTGGTGAGGAAAAACATCCGGAAATCACCTTGAGACACCCGATTTTTGCCAAACAATCACATTATAGTTGTAGCACAGTCTGAACTGGTGCGGCATGACAAGGCAAAAACTGGTGGTGAAATGAGTATGTTTTGTGAAAAAACTTTTATTTCTTGTCACCTGTGGAAAAGAAAGCCATTGAGATTGACCTTAAAACTGAGAAAATATGTTTGTTCTCTTTATGTATGAGTTTCTCAGTGATACTGTCTTTAGACCAATCAGCATGGCCGCTCTCACCACGGTTTTGTACACTTTTCCTTTCATTTTAGCTGAAACTCTTCTGTCTCACATCACGACTGATACTTTTCTCCACCCGTTCCAGCCTCCCTGCATATGCTTCTTCACCTCTTTTCCACACTCTACTTAGCTCTGGACTGTTGATCCTAGATACTTAAAATCTTCCACCTTCTTTATTTCTTCTCCCTGTAACCTCACTTTTCCATTTGGATCCCTCTCATTCACACACATGTACTCTGTTTTACTCTGACTAATCTTCATTCCTCTTCTTTCTGGTGCAAACCTCCACCATTCCAACTTTTCGGTGCCGCCTGTCTTTACTCTGCACCATTGACCAGCCTTGATGGCATCACTCTTTTGAGTGAACATCAGCAGAGTGGGACAGACCCAATTTTCAGATGATAAAACCCCAAAGTATTTCAAAGTAATCTCCTCTGTAATAGGCCGGGTAGTAACATAAAAACAGACCTACATGAATCTGAGGCTGTGACGTCACATGCAATCACCTAATTAATTGATATCTGATTTATTTCCACATGTTTAGCAAACAAAAAAAGGAAAAAAAAGACTTGCGTTTAACAAATGTACTGCTTCTACACCATTAGATTTTTATTTCTACACTGATTTCCTGCAGTAGGTTGAAAACGCTGGGTATTTATTGTTCAGTGAGTCATGTACCTGTAGCTGCTCTGTAATTGTTCCCCTGGGACAATTCCACGGTTTTAGGTAAATGCTTTGTCGCTCTGAGCCTATTGTGAATTATATCAAAAGAAATTAGATTAAAACGATTGGATTTTCATGCTAAATTACTCTTTACCCCTCAAATGACCCATAGAAGGTGAGAACAGTGAAGGCATGGGTTTGTCAAAGGTACAGCAAAGCTCTGTTTACATTCACATGGACGGAATCTGACATTAAACTCGACACATTTGTCAAAACTATGAGTCGATTTTAAGAATTATTAAGAAAGTTACAACTGCATTCCAAACTGTTGCTTTTGATGCAGAAAGTTTGTGTATTTGTTATTTTTCTCTCTGAATAAAGCAGTTATAAATGCATCACGTGATCAGCAAGCGGCATGAAAGGAAATAATATGGCATGAAAGTGACTTTTCATTTGCCGGCAACACACATAACCACATTACACGGCAGACAGAAGAAAAGCAGAAGGACAAAATTAAGGGTTGTTTTCTCTGATGGCTGCGTGTCTAATTTGCATGACTTTGCATAATATAGTCCATAAATGCAACAGTGTTCATAATGTGAAGAGGAAATCATATTTTCATTGATTGAGCATCAAGATTCATTTATACTTTTGATACGGGGGTGAAAAAAATCCTCAAAATGTAAGAAGTAGAAAGCAAAACATGAGTTTTTATTCTATTTTTTAGCCTTTAGATCTCTAGATTTACTCTTACAGTTACTGAAATAGCAGAAAAGCTTTTAATTATTATTCAAATAATAACAGTGACTTTTTAAATGTTTTAGATAAAGTGACATTTTATAAAATTGCAGTTAAAATATTACGTTTTTTTATCCAAAAAAGCCCAAATTCTCATGTTTAGCTCATGTTGTCTTTAGTGATACGGCAGGTGTGTGTGGACAGCGTGCATGTGCGCATGAGAGCACCAGGTCGAGAGCATTTGGCATTTCAGTGAAAAACAGAAGACTAATTACCTCCTGAAATAATTTAATGTCAGAGCCGGTGTGGGCCCCCATTCAGGGGGACAGCTGAACAGGCCCGGCCCTCTGCAGGGAGATTCATCTCTGTCAGCTTAGATAAACCTGCTGGCCGTCACCGGACTGGCATACTCTCTAGTCCACACACACACTGGGTTTCATCCTGATGAAGCTATCCCACCTCACCTCCACTGGGAAAAGACAGCAAAGCTAAATGAACAAGAGCTTTCATTACTGTTTTCTTCTTAGCGTTAAGGTGCTGCATCTGTTTCCAGTTAGTTTTTTTTTTCTTTTTACACCTTTATTTCTCCGAGCCAACCAGCTGCCAAAGCTCGGAGGTGGTGCTTGGATGTATCAGGGTGGAGTAGAGAAGTGACGTCTTTAAATTCACTTTGATCATACCTGCTTTTAGATCCTCATTGTTGGTATCAGTCATGAATGATCCAAGGTCTCATTGGCTATATGTCTTACATCCTCTGATTCAGGATATTGTCTTTTTTTTTACTGTCAAACTTATGAATGAATTTTCTCAAGTTGGTCATTTTAACTTGAAGGTTCAATCTCATGCAAAATCAACTTTTAATAATCTTCTAATAGTCAAGTGTGGGCCTTGTATTTGTCATTGTAGTGTCTGAAAATATAGATTATTTCAGATGAACATTTCATTCACCGAGACATCTGCTTTAGAGTTCAAATTAAGGTTACCAGACTTGGTGGAACCAAAAGCTGAAATAAATCTCTGCATTTGTTTGAGAGACATCTCAAAAGTTGAACTCGTGAGCTATAGGATGACCACCAGGATGACCGATTTAAAAAAAGATGGTAGAAAAAGGATCTCTTTGTGCCTAAAATTGGTAGTATGTATATGATAAAGAAGGATGGGCAACTTTCCATCAGAGCCCTTTAAAAGATCACCTCACAATCTGTCGGTGTGGCATTTTCGTCTGGCCTCCATCCAATTTGTTACCATGATTTTTCTGTAATAAACCTTTTTTCATATAACCAAATTTTTTGCAAGAAGTCTTTTTTTCAACTTTTATGGGAACCCCGCGGCCAAAATCTACTTCATCATCAAAGTGGGTTCAGCATTTCTTTAAAAATATCAGTAGAGAGAGAGTACATCGGAAGAAGGATGCTGGATTTGGAACCACCAGGAAAGAGGCCTAGAGGAAGACCAAAGAGGAGGTTCATGGATACAGTGAAGGAAGACATGAAGATAGTTGGTGTGACTGAAGAAGATGCAGCAGATAGGGTTAGATAAAAGAAACTGACTTGCTGTGGCGACCCCTGAAGGGAAATGCCGGAAGAAGACATAATTAGCTACCATCCTACTTGACAACAGACACGTGGTAGATGGTAACGGACTCTGCTTATGTAGCGCTTTCCTATCTTCGTTGGCACTCAAAGCACTCTACAGTGACGCTTACATTCACCCATTCACACACAGATTCATACCTGATGGGGATGCTACCATGCAATCTGCAAACCATCATTAGGAGCAATTGGGGGTTCGGTGTATTGCTCGAGATCACCTCGGCATAAGCTCCAAGCGGGGGAACCGGCAACCTTCCGGTTACTGGCCGGTCGTTCTACACACTCAGCCATCCTTCCCCATGCTAGCTACAATGATGCTGCTTCTCAAACCCTCCGTCATGTATGAATTGGGCAGTTCACACAAAACTAGTGTCAAATTTAGGAAGCAGAGCCCGTGCTCACTCAAGACAGGTCAGGAGTACGCAATTGTCAGCCTTTTAATTCAATTTTAGACATTTGTTTATATCCCAACATCACAAAAAAATAGTCTCAGAGCGTTTCACATACTGTTAGAATGAACGAAGGTACGAACAAAAGGACAAAGAACAAAAAAATGTATGAAAGTAACTAAAACTCACATCACTTCCACATCCTAGCTCAGAGGTAGAACATTCGTCCTTGGACTGGACGTTCTCCTGAAGTTTTTGGGATCAAATCTTACTGAGCTCATGTCTAGGTGTCCTTAGGGAAGACACCTAACCCCCGATTGCTCCCACCATTTGTGCTGTTGTTGCAGCCTGCCGCGGTTTAATGCTCTTTCTTTCTTTTCATTCGTTCGTTCTTTCTTTCGTTCTTTTTTTCATTCTTTCTTTCGTTCTTTCTTTTCCTTCTTTTTTTCATTCTTTCTTTCAGTCTTTTTTCGTTCTTTCTTTAGTTCTTTCTTTTTCTTCTTTCTTTCGTTCTTTCTTTTTCTTCTTTCTTTTCATTCTTTCTTTCTTTCATTCTTTATTTCTTTATTTCTTTCGTTCGTTTGTTCATTCTTTCTTTCTCTCTTTCTTTCTTTCTTTACCTTCTTTCTTTGTCTCTTTCTTTCATTCGTTGCTTCTTTCTTTCTTTCTTTTGTTCTTTCTTTCATTCTTTCTTTCGTTCTTTCTTTTCCTTCTTTTTTTCATTCTTTCTTTCAGTCTTTTTTCGTTCTTTCTTTAGTTCTTTCTTTTTCTTCTTTCTTTTTCTTCTTTCTTTCATTCTTTCTTTTTCTTCTTTCTTTTCATTCTTTCTTTCTTTCATTCTTTATTTCTTTCGTTCGTTTGTTCATTCTTTCTTTCTCTCTTTCTTTCTTTCTTTACCTTCTTTCTTTCATTCGTTGCTTCTTTCTTTCTTTCTTTCTTTTGTTCTTTCTTTCAGTCTTTTTTCGTTCTTTCTTTAGTTCTTTCTTTTTCTTCTTTCTTTCGTTCTTTCTTTTTCTTCTTTCTTTTCATTCTTTCTTTCTTTCATTCTTTATTTCTTTATTTCTTTCGTTCGTTTGTTCATTCTTTCTTTCTCTCTTTCTTTCATTCGTTGCTTCTTTCTTTCTTTTGTTCTTTCTTTCCTTTGTTTGTTCGTTCGTTCCTTCTTTCTTTCCTCCTCTCTTACTTTCATTCTTTCTTTCTTTAAAAGTCAAATTGTGAGTGCGGTCCCTCTCCTTCCTTCCCAGATGGTTAACGACCACGCTCCAGTCATTATGGTTGAATTCTAATTCAAACGATCAGAACGAAATGAACAATTTTCAAAGTTGAGTTCTTATTAAACCATCATGTCATCAGATCTCCCACCATTACTTTTCTTTATTAGAGTTTTTGTGCGCCCTGCCGGGATGTTTTCAATATTTATATACTGTACTTTGATTTCCCCTTTACATCTAATTTGCACCACAAATAAAACTTGCTTTGCTTTTTTATTGTAACTTATTGTGTTCAAATCCCCCCACAGCAGTTGGAAGGGGGTCAAGAGGCGTTTATGCATCTTATTTTATGTTTGTCTCTTTTTGTGGGCATATCATGTAGCTCTG
Organism: Neostethus bicornis; assembly: GCA_902685375.1. Lineage (NCBI taxonomy): Eukaryota > Metazoa > Chordata > Actinopteri > Atheriniformes > Phallostethidae > Neostethus > Neostethus bicornis. The sequence goes on from LR738561.1 coordinate 13,171,483, forward strand.
AGGAACTTTATGGATTCCTTTGTTTTTTATAGTATATTCAGAAAACATTGGGTCTTTCAGTAAAAAATGAATTTTTTCCATTTTTTGTTGGTCCCATCTTGTTTCGTTCAGTTGTTGATATAACTTCAAAGAGGCTTTATTGTGTTTTTTTGAGGTAATAATTTTTATCTCGTTGCATATAGGGAATCACAAAGCTTTCGATAGCTTAAAAATTCAATAATTGGAGGGGGCGGGGGATCCCTTGTGTATCCATTTATTCAGTTTCGCTTTAATTTTTGACGTTGTGAGTTTAACATGTTCACCACTAAGTCCCGCCCACTGGATGCATGCATGACACAGCGTAAATCTCGTTGCATCAAAAACATGTAAAACACATCAAGTCAACAAAGCTATATTCTATTCATTTATTTTCATGATACTTTTACATAAAAATGGTGCTCCGTTTTGAGGGGCAAGAGGATTCGCGCGTGCGGAAACCACTTGTTGTTTGTGTTAGAATGTGGGCGTGGCGTTGATATAGTCCCACTTTATTTATTTATTTATTTTTAGTATGGCTCACATGGTATTTCGTAAACTGATTTGCATTTGGTATAGTTTTACGTGATTATCTGGGTTAGGTGAAGAGAGGTGAAGAAGCGTGTGCAGGCAGGTTGGAACGGGTGGTGAAAAGTATCAGGTGTGATGTGTGATAGAAGAGTTTCAGCTAAAATGAAAGAAAAAGTGTACAAAACCGTGGTGAGACCGGCCATGCTGATTGGTCTAGGGACAGTGGCACTGAGGAAAAGACAGGAAACAGAGATGGAGGTAGCAGAGATGAAGATGCTGAGGATCTCTCTGGGAGTGACCAGGATGGACAGGATCAGAGGAACAGCACATGTTAGAGGTTTTGGAGATAAAGTCAGAGAGGCCAGACTGAGATGGTTTGGACATGTGCAGAGGAGAGAGAGAGAGAACATCGAAAGAAGGACGCTGGATTTGGAACCAGCAGGAAAGAGGACTAGAGGAAAACCAAAGAGGAGGTTCATGGATACAGTGAAGGAAGACATGAAGATAGTTGGCGTGACCGAAGAGGATGCAGCAGATAGGGTTAGATGGAAGAAACTGACTTGCTGTGGCGCCCCCTGAAGGGAAATGCCGAAAGAAGAAGATGGCTCACATTTTTTGTGTGTCGTATTGTTACTTCCATACGGGTCTGTTTGTTCTCTACCTTCAGTTATTTTTGTTGAGTTCAGATTTTTTACTCTTGTTCTTTTGCACCCAAACATTGGTTTTTGTGCACTGAGTCATTTATTTATATTTTCCTGTTGGCACTGGATTTGTATTGCTTTGAAAGTATGGATTTGGACAGCCTGGATTCTTGGAAGTTTAGGACAGAAATAAATCATCTACCAAAGGTTTCAGACTGTAATTACTGTTCTCTGTAATAATGCAAATTGTTAGTTTGCAATGTTGGCTTTTGAGAAATTATCAAGACACATGTTTAACCTAGAGCCAGCATCAAGATCAACCTCCAGATCTAAGCTCATTCGCAAATTAAAATCAACGCTAAAACCAATGCATGTGGTTATATATTATTTCAATATAATTTTCCTTTTATTTAATTGGGTGTATCATTATTCACCAAATAGTTTTTGTTGATGGCATGTTGAGGTAGACACCATTCATACACCAGTGCAAAGGAAGATGACAAATCAAAAGCATCTGTTCTTATAAAAGATGGAAAAGAGGTTTCAGGAATTCTGTTTACTGAGCTTGTTGGGTTCATAATTCATGTCTCCAGTGATCACAAAAGATCTGTTGTTCAGTCCGTCATGTTTGTTCATTCGGTTATGTGGACAGCAGAGTGGAGTAGTGCTGGTAGCTCAGGTAGCTCAGGTACCAGCACCACTGTATACATTAAAAAGTCTCACTTACTGTCTATATATTTGTCTTTGGTCCTGTAGTTCTTTCTGCTTTTAAGATTTTATAGGATGGCTGAATTCATTGTTTTAAAAAAAGGAGGATTTCTTTTGTTGTTTTTGATTTTTCGTCTTGGAAAAACTTTTCCTTGACCCAAAAACATTCTTTGTGAAACAAAGGGGTTTTTTTGTTCCTTTTTAGAAATCTCCGTGGAAAATCATCAAAACAAGATTTTCTGGATCTGGGTTGTTTGTAAGATACTTGAAAACAACTTTCACCACATACCGTAGCACTAAAATCAAGTTTTACCCAAACATCAAATCTAAGCTTTGAATGAGTCGATGAGTCCCATTTGGACATTTTCTTTTATTAATTCCAAAATCTGTAAATTTTTTTTTTCTTTCTGTTGCCTTTGTTGGGATTAGGTGTAGGGAGGAAGGATCCAAATGCAGAACGATCAGTTCTTAAGTCAGAAGTTTAATTGGAAGTTTTTTTTTTTTTTTTTTTTTGTATTTTGAATTACTCTATTCATCCCTCACCGGGGAAATTTGTTAAACCAGTTTATTGAAAAAAAAGAAATGGGGATGAATAAACCTGTAAAAGTTAATGCATCTGCAGATAGACATCAAAGAGGACACATTTGAAATGTGGAAAAAAAGTTTGTTGTGTAATTTCTTCCATGTTTGGTCATCCAGATGAAAACGCTTGCCCACCAAATGATTCAAGGGGTGGACAATGGTGGCCATCTTTGATTAGACAAAGGCTTCTGAAAACTTCAACTTCTAACAATTTAGAAACAAATTATCATCAATGAGGCCCCCCGACAGACTGGTGACATGTTCAGGCTCAAAATGATTTTTTTTTTTTACCCTGCCGCCAGTGTTTTAAGCAGAATAGTGATTTGCTCCACCAGGGCCAGCAACACGTGTCGACCCTGGGGAAACTATTTTCTTCCCCAAAACTGTGAAATACTCATTTTAGAAGTGTTGGACCAAAAGTTCCAGACTCTAAAAAAGTATTTGCAAATTACTCCATTGAAGTAGATCTTTTGATTAGCATAAGATTCTAACAACGAACATTCCTGTTACTACTATTTTGTCTGGTCACCAAATTTTGTAGAGGTGCCCTGGTCATGTAATGAAAGCCTGAAATGATCGCACCGATACTACCCGACCCAGGGTCTCTTGGTACCCATAGATGTTTCTTTTTCATCCTGCACAAACCAGTGGGCAAGAATTGGAGTAGTATGGGTTAGAGGAGTGTGTGTGAAATGCATCCTGCAATGTGAAAAGCATTATCCATGTAGCAGGTACTTGTTCGTTGTCACATCATAGGAGTGCAGAATTATTAATTACAATTTGTTGACTCATTTTACAAACCACTTTGGTAGCAAATGCAATGCAGAAAGCTCTGAAAAGTTGATTTGTTGCTCATTAACCCAGAAACTGATGTTCATCCCAGTCTGTATTATATTTTTCGGTCAAGTGATGCATTACAATTTGAGTTCATTCTTTTAAAGAAAATCATGAGAAAACTTTTAAGACTGAAAATTACTAGAGCGTTTTTTGGTTTGTTTTCTTGCATGAATGTGTTCGAGCCTTTACTTTCTCCACCGCTCTCATCCTTCAAAGTTTCTCTTTTATTATTGCTTTTTGATTTAAACATCACACGAACTCTGACTGTATTGAAATGAAAGACATCAGGCCGCAGATACATTCTACTCACTTCAAGGATGTCCTTTTAACGTGTCTGAAAAGGGTTTTTTTTAATAAATAACATACCTTATCCATACTGAACTGATGATAATGATGATCTCTGGTTTAGCAGATCAACCAAAACGCTGTTACTTGACTGTAATCTTAAAATTATTTAAGTAGACAAAAAACACTGAATTTCCAACGCAAAAATCCAAACATAACTCTTTGCAGTGCTGGCGATGGCCTTCAGGACACGGCCTCTGTTGGCTTGTATTCTCATGGGAGACCAATCATCTAATCCCTTGGGTGTAAAAGAAAAACTAGGGTGAGCCTGGTTTGCACTTCTAATTGGTTTAGCAAGAAATTTTCACGTTGTTTAAAAGAAAAAAGAAAACATTCTTTTTATTTCGATCCCTCTGTGAATGTTTTTCTTTCATTCTTGGTTTCTTTCTGCATTTCTTTTTATGGTATGTCCTTACTTAGCTTTTATCACGACCAGATGAAAAACACAGTTTCTGTAACCTTGAAAGAAACACAAACAACCAGATTTTGTGACTTTTCTTGTTGAAGTTTCAGTAACCACATTTTTGTTTAAAGGGTTCTTCTTTGTCTTTTGGCATGTTCCTTCAGGGGGCGCCACAGCAAGTCAGTTTCTTCCATCTAACCCTATCTGCTGTATCCTCTTCGGTCACGCCAACTATCTTCATGTCTTCCTTCACTGTATCCATGAACCTCTTCTTTGGTCTTCCTCTAGGCCTCTTTCCTGGTGGTTCCAAACCCAGCATCCTTGTTCCGATGTTCTCTCTCTCTCCTCTGTACATGTCCAAACCATCTCAGTCTGGCCTCTCTGACTTTATCTCGAAAACCTTTAATATGTGCTGTTCCTCTGATCCTGTCCATCCTGGTCACTCCCAGAGAGATCCTTAGCATCTTCATCTCTGCTACCTCCATCTCTGCTTCCTGTCTTTTCTTCAGTTCCACTGTCTCTAGACCAATCAGCATGGGTGGTCTCACTATGGTTTTGTACACTTTCCCTTTCATTTTAGCTGAAACTCTTCTATCACACATGTCACACCTGATACTTTTATCCACCCCTTCCAGCCTGGCTGCACACACTTCTTCACCTCTTTTCCACACTCTCCATTGCTCTGGACTGTTGATCCTAGATACCTAAAATCTTCCACCTTCTTTATCTCTTCTTCCTGTAACCTCACTTTTCCATTTGGATCCCTCTCATTCACACACATGTACTCTGTTGTACTCTGACTAATCTTCATTCCTCTTCTTTCTAGTGCAAACCTCCACCTCTCCAGCTTTTCCTCCACCTCTTCCCTCCTCTCACTACAGATCACAATGTCATCTGCAAACATCATTGTTCATGGAGATTCCTGTCTAACCTCGTCTGTTATGGTGCTTTTTTTGGGGTAATCATTTTATCTCATCACATGCGACGGTGCACACGTTAAATTTTTTTGCAGTGGAAATGCAAAAATCATAAATACAGTTGTTCAATTTCCCTTTTGTTTTTGACACTGTGAATTTACTCCTCCTCTCGCTCCTTGCTAAGTGCCCTTCAGTGGAGGGAGACGGACACCTGATTGGGGTAACTGAGCATGAGCAGTGCAGTAAAACACTTCCTGCTTACGTTACCAATGTGGGCGTGGTGGAAAACAAAAATCTTGGCTAAGATAAACTGGACGGTTCGTTAACTTGAAAAAAAATGTCCACAATCTGAAAATTACAACTTCATGTAACCAGAACAGGGGCGAATCCAGGATTTTCTGAAGGGGGGTTTGTGAGGTCATAGACGAAACAAGCACCTCTGGTGCTCGCCAGTATAGAGGAGTTGTTAGGGGGGCTAGAAAATTTTGAAAAATAAGTCATTTTTCTGCCTTTTCTGCATATTTTACCTAAAGTTTATAATAAATAAAGTAGTAAGAACACTTTTTTTTTTTTTTTTGTGGACCAAGAGGGGGGTTGTGCGTCCACGTGCCCCTCCCTCGCCCGCCCTAGAACCGCCCCTGTAGAAATCTTCCTTCAACAATTTTGAAAGATGCTAAACCACAATCAAGTCAAATAGTATTGATTAGACCCTTTCTGTTTTGCTTCGTTGGTTTTTGGCTCTATATTTACAAACCCGACGGAGACGTTCACTTAAATCTGATGACACTAATAATTCTACTTTTCTTTTCCATCCCATTGTAAGATCCGACCCTGAGACTCAATCTCTGCTGAGAAATTGAAATATTTTACAGTGTGAATGAATGTAGCACCTTTTGAGCAGGTGTGATTCAGATGCAAGAGTTAGAAATAACACCCCGAGTCGAACACAGACTCATCCATCTGCCCCTCACCTCTTCACCCGTTTATCCTCTTTCTTCTCTACCCTCAATTCTCTTTTTCCTCAACACACACCCGGCTCCTTATTCCACAAATTAATCCCTTCATGAACACCTCACAGAAGGGAAAAAGGAGAAGGAATTGAGAGAGTGAAAGATGATAGAATCCTAAGGCTTTAGGGCCAACACCACTACAGTATCTAGCCGGTGTAGAATGAGCTCCATTATTGCTCTCAGGGCTCAAATTGAAAACATTACTGCTCCCATTCACACTCCTCAGACACAGAGGATGGTCTTTATTTCCAATCTCGGTCTCCTTTCTGGTTGAAAGAGCACCTGCCCCATGTGTGCGTGTATGTGTGTGTGAGAAAAAAAGGACACTGCAAAAAAAATGGTGTTTTTTATTTTTTTTTGTTCACAAGTGCATCTCAATAAAGTCTCCGATACTGATTTTAGACGTATCGGCGACCTAGCGTGAGCCTGCCTCATTAACCCTCACAGAATGAGACTAGTGGCACTTTTTTTAAATCACCACTGCAAAAATAAGATTGTGTCTTTTCATGAGAGCTAAGCTGGTGATGTTGGTGAGCGGGGATGACATCAGCACGCTTAAAAGGAAACAAAATAATAACCAATAGAACGGCAATGTTTTAAATGAATGAAGAGCCAGCGATCATACAAAAGATTTCAGTATAAAAGCTTCACCCCAGAAGCCACTCTATCCTTGGTTTTAGCTTTTCACATCCAAGCATTGCTTTTATTCTTTGTTTTGGTAAAAGTCAGGATATAAAAGCTTGATAATGCGATGAGTTACACAGCGTTGATATGGTTGGCCTCAGCCATGATTCTTTTGATGATGCTGTGCGGTAATAAAAGAGAAAAAATGCATTCATTTTTCCATTTAAAAGCCACACAGTGAAATATTCTATCATGAAATATAAGTATGTTGAGAAATTACTAATAAAACCTAGAGGGGAAAAAATGGGGCATATTTCTCCTGTATGGTATCTGCCAACCTGTCGTTCGGCTCATTTCTGAAAAGCTGTTTACCTAAACACAATTTTCTGGAAGTAGAAAGGTCACATCTCCCTCATCCCTCCTCCACACTTGTTTCTACCCAGCCCCCTTTATCCGTGGGAGGCTGCCAGATTGCTTTAGCCTTTTTAGCGATGCTAGCTGACAGACAGACAAGCCCCTGACAAGGTCATAGCCAGGAAAAGCATTCCTGATGGAAAGACCAGCTTTAAGGTCAGACACTACTATAAATCAGGGATTTACCACACAAACCGTGAGGAATAATCATCTGTTTAAATTCCCCTTTAATACGTATATGTTCGGCCAATAAAAAGCCAGAAAATCACTTCTAAACATCGCTTGGAAGTTAAATTTTTTTTATTGTGATGGAGGAATTTTAAATTTCATGTCAACAATTGACTTTTAGTGTTATGGTGCGTACATCTTTTGGCTGTCAAAGATCTATTTGTGAATGGGAATGCTTTGATTGATCTTTGATCTGATAAAAATGATTATATACTTATCATTTTTGGGTTCTTTCTGTGATCCACTTTGGCTGGACAGTCACTATTTATAATTATGCTTGTACTGAAGTAACATCATTTTTTTATTTTTAATATACGTTATTATTTCAATTCAATTTTATTTGTATACCCCAAAATCACAGAATTTCCATCTCAATGGGCTTCACAAGAAAAAGAGGAATGTATCAACACAAATACACAACAAGAAAAATAACTAACAAATGCTAACTAAACAAGACTAGCACATTTATGCTCTTAGACTCTCCTTCACGGTGAGGAAAAACTCCTAAAATGCCCTTCAGTGGGGAAAAAATAAGAAACCTCGTGGGGATCCACATGAAAGAGAGATCCCTCCCTCGGGACGAGCATCCAATGTGTCTAAGACTACAGCTAAATATCTAAAGAAGTCAATAATTGTTCTTCATCCTGATGGAAACACGGGGGACTCCTCAGCCCAGTAATGCCCTGGACGGGGATAAGTAGATGGATTTCATCCTGATGGAGCGGGGATGATGAAGCATGGAGGTCTCCTCGGTGTGGCCATGCCCAGGACAGAATGCAGAGTATCCATCAGGAATCTGAAACAGAGCTCTCTCCCAAAAAGGGAGAGAGAGGTGGACAGCATGTGAATTGTACTGTACCAACTAGCAGTGTAATTCTAAATGAACAGACAATAGAGAACAATGAATCAGACAGAAAGCCAGGGCTTAGGGAGGGGGGAAGGGGATACAGACCCTGGTTAGGGTAGGGGTAAGTGGAAAGAGGGATACATTTTCCACAAACCCACGAACTTCCGATTTGCAGGCGAACGCTCTAACCACTTAGCCACAATCTTCTATTTAGTGTAAAAAGGGTGACATTTGGTGCATCGTGTTTTCTTTGCACTTGTGTGGGGTAAATGTCCTTCTCTTATAGCCTATAAAGATTGCACCTCAAAAATTAGTCATACCTCTAAAGAACATTATAAATTGATTTGCTGTGTAAAAAAACAGCGTGGAGCACATCAAATTAGTAAAGCTAGTCCATATTCTTTTGTATTTTTAATTTGATGCATGTGCATAAAAACTGTACTAAAACAATTTCTGCCAACAATTAGAATGTGAACGTGGTAGAGAACAAAAGGCATGGCCAAAAGCAACCTGTTGTTCAAGTGGTATCTTAAATATATTTTTTCTTTTTTTTTTTCTCAAAGCATCCAAACACAAGAAGTGAAAGATTGCAAATTACTCAAAACTGCATGTATATAAAAAATAATAATTTTTTTTTGCATGGTATATTTTTTTAAAATAACACTCCAACATGGTAGAAACCTCCCAAAAAAGTTATGTTGCACAAGTGGCACTAGAAAGGAATAAAGTTTTTGGCTTTTTGGCCAGAGATGCTGTTTCTAGCAGGCCAAATGTTGTCAATTTTATATGTAAAAAAAAGAAAGTCTTGCCTTTTGATAACTCTTTATACAAACTAATTAAAACTGGATTGATTTTTGGCCTTTTAGAAACAATGTGGACACACTCAATCTCACAGGAGTAAAGAAAAAAAAGTCTTTATAAATAAAAACAAGTTGCCATTACTATCTGGAAAAAATATCAGCTCTGTGCAGCAGAGCATTTAAGCTTGATGGAATTTAAAAGAATCGATCCAACTTCATGTTTTGATGGTGAAGAGAAGGAAAATGCACATGACGGCAACAACCTTGTAATTATGAGGGTTTAAAAGGAACAAAATCAGCGCAATATTGATTTAAAGAATATGTTGTCTCTGACATAAGAATCTTTCAATGCTGGGAAAATAACGGCATCCTTGGTTTGAGAAGTTAAGTTGGATTAGTGATAGGCTTGTTGAGGCGGCAATCAAAGATAATCCATCTCAAATAGAAGGAATAAAGTGACTGGGATTCTTGGGTTGGGACCAAACCCTTAACCCAGAAAGTACACTTCATGCTTAACCTGTCAAGTTCCATGGAAAAGGGCGGGGTTCAGTTACTTTAGTAAAAAAAAAAAAAAAAAAAAAAAAGAAAATTTGCTGCAACGCTCTGAAAATATGAAGCAGCAACAAAAATGTTACGTAAGTCGGGGCCAAACACCTACCTGAGCATTGAGACAAACTCAAACTACGGATTTGTCAGTATCCCCTCGCCTGACGCCAGAGGGAGCCCTGAACCTTCCTCATCACCCTTATTAGGGACACCTGAGGTTTATTTCTGATGCCAGACACCTGTAGATCATGCTGCCCACTCTAGTGCAATCACCCCAGACTTTCTTGTTGGGTCATTACCATCCCTTCCAGCCAGATCACCCTGGTTGCCTGACAATGATTGAACTCTGTTATTATTTGAACTATCCTGAGTTAATCCTGTGCCCTTTGACTTACAGATTTACCTGTCTTCTATTTAACACACGCTATTTTGATGTCCTGTGATTGGGTCCTCCTCCTTCGACATCACGACAGAATCCCTGTTTAAATGAACGTTGCTTTACTTTAAACGCCAATATGTTTATTAAAATCAGAACCAATGAACACAGGAGTCAATGGAAAATATTATACTGACAACCATTGCAACATGATTTAGCTTTAAATATCAAGGTTCTTTTGGTTCAGATGTTTTTCGCATTTGATTCAAATCTGCTTTATGTTAAACTCAAAATGACTAGTGTTGGTTACTCTATGCCAGGCATGGGCAAACTACGGCCCGCGGGCCACATGCGGCCTGTTAAATGGTTTAATCCATTTAACGGGAACTTGGAAAAAAAAAAAAAACCTTTTAGTTTTATTTCCCCAGCAATTCTGATGTTTATTCACTAGATGGCGCACTCTGGATATATTGGCTGTGTTGTGAAAACAACAACACTGCTCCCATTAAAATGTGTGCGTCTCCGTGATGCGAACGCCTTCAAAATAAACAGTGTGCACGAATATGGAAAGCCATCAGGGCCAACACATGCACGTAAACAAGCGTGTTAGATGTTAAAACAAGCAAAATGTTACATCAAGAGTTTAGATTTCAGACCTAGCGCCGCTAGATTTGACATTTTACTCTCTTGATGTAACATTTAGCGCTTGTTTAAAATCTAGCGTCATTCTATCGGTCTAATCGAGCGGTTACCAAAGCATGCCATCCATCTGCTCCTGTTCCCTGGTGCGAATCCAGGATTTTCTAAAGGGATGAGAGGGCGGGGCGAGGTCATTGACTTAACGGCCACCTAGGGTGCTCGCCAGTATAGCAGGGTTTGGGGGCATTCACGCCAGAACATTTGAAAAATAATTCTTAGCAACAAATCCGTGTAGTCCCTCATTCATCCAGGAGTGATCCATAGAAGAAAAAGTTTCAGACAACAACTTTTTCTGAAAGTTGTTGTCTGAACAACAAAAAGGGATTTCTTTAACATCCCTAAAACCGGGATGTTAAAGAAAACATCCAGGTTTTCTTTAAACCGGTCAACACATTACGTCAGAAACTAGTACATCCTAAAGACAAGATGCCTACAGAAAAACAGAGCAATGTAGTTTATTCGATCCGGTGCAGTGAAGGGAGCTGCAAAGAACACTACATTGGGGAAACGAAGCAGCCACTCCACAAAAGACTTTACCAACACAGAAGAGAAGCCTCAAGTGGTCCACAGTCTGCCGTACATCTGCATCTTAAATCCACCAAACACACTTTTGAGGACAGTGAGGTGAAGATTCTAAGTAGAGAGAAAGGATGGTTTGAAAGAGGGGTGAAAGAAGCCATCTTTGTGATGAAAGAAAATCCCTCACTGAATCGGAGTGGAGGCGTTAGATACGTTTTGCCCGGTATCTATAGCAGCCTTTTGAAGCCATGGACTAAAGATGACACCTCGTGACCCAGTTTCACGTCTCTCGTTAGCAAGTAATTTCTATTCACTAGGCTTTTAGCATTTTTATAATAGGGTTGTTTACTGGTCTGTGGCTACAATAGGAGCCATTCACGGCCATCTTAGGTAACACAGGCTCATTGGTCGAGCCCTGCCTTACAATTTTTTACCTTTTACTCAGGTTAGTATAAATAGATCCAGGTTTCAGTCCATTTCATTCAGATTGAAAATGATTTCCGGATGGAAGTCGAAACGTCTTGTTGAAGAATTAAACTGCCCAGAAGACTTTTTTGAAACTTTTTCTATTTGAAAAATAAGTCATTTTTCTGCATTTTGGTGCATATTTTGCCCAAAGTTTATAGTAATTAAAGTAGTAAGAACACTTTTTTTTTTTCTTTTTGTGGACCAAAGGGGGCTGAGGTTCGGGGTCGGGAGATGTGTGCCCCCCAAGTCCGGCCCGCATATCAAATTTAGAACTCAATGTGGCCTGCGAGTCAAAAACTTTGCCCACCCCTGCTCTAGGCTGTTACAAGTTTCCCAATCCAAACTCGTGTTTTGTTCGGTGTGACAATAATAAAAAAAAAAATAGCGACTGTAAATCAGTCAATGTTTGAGAAAAAAAACGTTAGAGGCATTTAAACCTCCGGTGTTCCACAAAGTTAGACTTCTCCTTGTAAGGGGGAGGGACATTTCCAACTGTGAAAAATGATTATAGGAGCTATCTGTAGGCACTAGCTAAGAACCTTTAGACGGCACCTGAGAGAGATATTTTCTTTTATTGTCCTGCTTCTTTGATGTTTCAGGGCTTAAAGCAACATCACTCAATGAACAGGAGAGGTGTTGAAAGGCCTGAACAGATGTGTTGGCATTATAAAAGGGGGCACCAGCTGACAAAAAGATAAATGCTGGGATAAGAGGGGCAAAAGAGAATGATATAGTAAAGACAGAAACAGACTGAAAAGATGGAGAGTGAAAGATGAAGTGGCGTGATGGTAGTCAATTGCTTCACCTTGCTATCTTTATCCCATTCTGTTTTAGATTTATCTGCACCTCTGGCAAGTTCCAAGCTATTACAGTTTCCTCTATTAGTTTTAAAGCTTTTTAACTATTAGAAAATGGTTATTTTCTAAGAGCAAGTTTTTGACTAGGTTTTTTTTTTTTTAACGGCAAAATTTAATGTACATCCATCATAACAAAAAAAAAGGACTATTGATGCATTAAAATTGATCTGGTGTTGAATAGAGTCTAAAATAAATGACAGTGATCGTGTCGCTTCATCATTTCTATCAACAAATCTATGAAACTTATATGAAAACTGAGACTTCAGGGTCCTCAAAGTTTATTAAAACCACACATTAAAGGAAAGGTCAGATTGTCAAATATTTGGTCTTTTTTGGGATGGTTGATTGTACATCATACGGAAGGCAAAATAACATACAAATACGATAATTAGCAAAGACTTGGCAAAACATGGTCAATGTGCAGTGTTACTATTGACACAAGGCATCATGGTAATTGTAGTTACTTCAATCAGCAAACTGCTGAAGTGAACTACAAACTCTAGTCTTTGACAACCAAGACCAAGAGGCTGACCCCGGACCCGCTGGAGAGACTATGTCTCACATCTGGCCACGGGAATGACTTGGGATCCTGCAGGGTGAGCTGGAGGATGCAGCTGGGGAGAGAGAAGCCTGGGTTTCCCGTTTGAGGCTGTTGCCCTGCAATCCGGCTCCAGATAGGCAGAAGACGATGCAATGTTGTGATCATTTTAATGTTCCGATAAGATACAATTCTAATATTATTACATCCCTAAAGACAATCCTACAGTTTTGTGCAATCTCACAACACCTAGCTAGTTCAAAATGAAAATGTCTGGAAAAGAACGGTTTATACTTTTATTTGCTTTTCCGTTCTGTTCTGTCATCTTCCGCTTGTTCCGGGGTCGGGTCGCGGGGGCAACAGCCTCAAACGGGCAGCCCAGTCCTCTCTCTCTTCCCGGCTGCATCCTCCAGCTCACCCGGAAGGATCCCAAGTCGTTCCCCGGCCAGCTGTGAGACATAGTCTCTCCAGCGGGTTTGGGGTCTGCCCCTTGGTCGCCGAAACACCTCGCCCGCGAGGCGCTCGGGGGCATCTTGACCAGTACCCGAACCACCCCATCTGGCTCCTCTCGACCTGGAGCAGGAGCGGCTTGACACCGAGCTCCTCCCGGACGGCAGAGCTCCTCACCCGGTCTCTGAGTGAGAGCCCAGCCACCCTGCGGAGGAAGCTCATTTTGGCCGCTTGTACCCGCGATCTCATTAGTTGCTTTTTTAATTTCTCATTTTAATTTAAGTGGGACAGGTGATCTGTTCAGGGTCTAGCCTGCTTCTCACCTGAATTAAGTCGGGATAGGTTCTGGAATCTCCCACAACCCTATTAAGGATAAAGGGCTGAGAAGATGAAAGGATTTTAATTCAATTAATTCAACTCCACACTTTTCAGTAAAAAAAATATGCTGAATTAGCATGCATTACTTCTGGATAATATCTCTTCTCCAACCTGACTTGGTTAATGGAGATTGTTTAAGCATCCACAGTCAATGAGGTGAGAAAAATAAATTGTGAATGTGTAATATTCCCAAGTTCATATTTATTATTGTGCGCTGCAGATGAAGTGTGATGTTCATATCCAGCCGTGTCACGGTGCAGTTGAAAAACTCTCACTTACTTGGAGATAAAATGTTAGTTTCACAACAATGTCAAAACCTTTTTAGAGAGAAGCAAAGCAATGCTGCATAATCTCAGAGATATAGTCATTTCGATCAGAGGTGGAGCAGCTCGTTCGGCTCTGAATACGCTTTGCCATTACAGTCTGGAAGCATACTGAAAAGAGTCAAGGAAGAATTGTCATCACACCATTTATCCCATCCTGATTTCCTCTTTGACCATTTGAACCCTGTGCTGAACAAGTTTAAAAATAAATTTACTTCATATGGAATTTTCTCTATGAAAAGAACTGCCTTTGACTCCATTGAGATGTGAGAATGATTCAAACTGAGAGGTAGAAAGCTGGAAATGGGGTTTCCTCAGATGTTACTGAGCTAAAACAGACTGTTTCAGTTCTTATGAAAAGGTAAATGCAAAATAAGCACCATAAGTGAGCTTGTCTGCTTCACACACACAGCAAATATTTGACTGGTTGATAGCACATGCTTGTCCTTCATGTGGTTGTAATTCGCTAGCAGCTCTTACATCGATTTTCCTCTCGATTTAACCGAAATAATTTCCTAGGTTTTCTTTAAGACTCATTTGCTAATTGCATTACTTGAATTCTCTGCACAAATTCATTTTTAAGACTTTTTTTTTTTTTTTTTTTAGCAATGACTGCAGCATTTAATGTTCTTTTTTCTTTATATTGTTATATTTTTCTTTGAAGAGCAAAAAAATGCTCTTCAAAGGTATTTGGAACTTTAGATTAAAAAAAAAAACATTGTCCATGTTGCTCAGTTGTCAAAGGTTTGGAATTGGTAGGTGGAGTTTGGCATCAGCTCAATCCCATATCGAGAGTGTACCTTCTCCACTTGCTGAGAAATGTTTAAAATTATAAAATGGTGTTAATTACATTGCAGCCATTAATATTTATAAAATAATTTCAAATGTGTGTTTTCACATTAAAGTATTTGACCAATCACATTTCAGCCTGAATTTGTTGCTAGGTAGGTTAAAATCAGCAGAGCTTCATTAGAATCCGGGATGCTGACTTTCTACACTTTGCGTTGCATTTTATGTATGAAAAGCGCTTTATAAAGAAAGTTTTATTTGATTTGATACAGAAAGTGACCGGCAATGATAAAAAAACAATTAAACAAAATTGTCTTCTTTTGCTATTTTTTGGTTTTATAGCCACAAAGTAAGAATTGAAGAGATAAATGTTTCAGATGGATCACAATTAAAGGTCAGCGTGTGAAATGGAGTTTGTTCCCTCGACATATAAGCCTTATTTTTATTTTACTTTTTAGCATTTTCCTCTATTTAAGACAGAGAGGCCAGACTGAGATGGTTTGGACATGTGCAGAGGAGAGAAAGAGAGTACATCGGAAGAAGGATGCTAGATTTGGAACCACCAGGAAAGAGGCCTAGAGGAAGACCAAAGAGGAGGTTCATAGATACAGTGAAGGAAGACATGAAGATAGTTGGTGTGACCGAAGAGGATGCAGGAGATAGGGTTAGATGGAAGAAACTGACTTGCTGTGGTGACCTCTGAAGGGAAATGCCAAAAGGTGAAACATTTACCTGTATTGACCAAGCTATTTTTGCACTCTATACATCTAATGCTGAAGAAATTTTCTTTCTTCTTCGTCTATAGTTGTTTTAAGGAACACTGCCCCCTGTGACCGGTCAGAGTAACTTCACAACATTCTTCAGCTTCTGTTTCTTCTAAAAAGTTTTTTATCACATGGATGTAATAAGCTAATTTTTTCTTGCATTCAAGATTTTTGACTGCGAGCAGATGAATTATTAATAGTTTATTATGAATAGTTTATAGAGAAGAGAAGCCTTTAAATTTTCTAGAGAAAACCGTTTCTATTCTGTTATAAGAGCTCCAGATACACTCTGGAGCTCTTGCATCTTGTATTTGTCAAATTTTTTACCCCAGCTTACCCTAGGCATAGACAAGTCTCCCTGGAGAGAGTATTTAGAATTCGGTCCCATCTACGTGTGGGGTTGAGCTTAGATTTCCCCTCATATTAAAATTTTGCTTTTCCATGACGTAACTTGGCAAGCATACCAAAACTGAATACGTAACTTATCTACTCATAAGAAATTAAATCTCGACCTCTAACATGTTTTAATTATTGAAGTTGAATTCTTATACAATGACTTACAAACTCTAGTAAACATAAAGCTTTTGTAGAGCCACCTCCTCACAGCGTGATCAATTCCCTCCAAGACATTCATCTGTTGCAAAGCTCTTCAAGGTTATTTGAAACATGTGACATAAAGTAGTCTTTCTTGGTGAGTGAGGAAGTGCAAAAAAAAAAAAAAAAAACCCAAGAAACCCATCACTCACCAATTCTATTTCCCAGCGCGGGGAGGTGGTACTGCCGTAGGGGAGGAACACTGACTTACACACCTCCACTTAGCCTCAGCTGAGGGCCCCCCACCACCCTTGAGATAGAGTTACCACAGGGGGCCACTTGGAGGCTAAACGCCCTTCTCCAGCAGGCCCCTCAGGGCCCTATTGTACATTCGCCCCTCAGTGGGAACCATTGCAACAGCAATCTCCAGCCAATCGGCCTCCCTAGAGACAGTTTCATTTGTGCAGACCCTGAATGAACCTTATGTGGATATTCAGTGAAACTCACACTCCAAAGACTCGCTTAATAGACGTTTTTATCGTCTTATATTTGTTTGCAAAAAAAGTGTGATATCCTACAGTCAAAGAGTCGAATGTTAATAATAAACTGATCCACGACCAGGAACGTAATCATCTTCTATTGAGGCCAGATATTTGTAGTCTTTTGCATACACCTCCCCCCTGTTGTTTGTTTTTAAGATGCTACATTTATTGACGATATCGCAGGTTAAGAGTTTGAAAGTGTCGTTTCTCTGAGGGGAGCTTGACTTTGTGAAGGAATTTTCCATCAGATGATAGCTTTGCCTTTTAAAAGAGATCATGCGCTGCGGGTTCTGCACGGCATGGCCTTCAGCAAAAGGCCAAGTCTGTGTGGTTTGGCCCAGAGATAGTGCTTTGAGGCAGGGGACGGATCAGGTCTTTTCCGCTGTCTTCCTTGCGCTGGCTCAATCTACTGATAACACAAGTCTCTGCTAACACCTGGTGCTCCTCCTCCAAGTCCATAGCTTCTCCAGAAAGGGTAATAAATCCATGTAGCAGCCTTTTTTTTTAGGTTCACCTTCCTTATCATAAGCAGACAGGTGTCTCTTAGCATTAAAGAAACCAAACTATTTCAGAAGTGAAAAGTAAAACCACTACACTGATAAGATTTTCTAAGTTAGAAAGTTGTAAGAGGAGCAAAAAGATTTAATACCCGCCTGTTAACAATACTTATGAGCGAGAAATGGTTTGGTACTTTGGAATTGAACAAAAAGATTTCAGGTTAAAAGTCTAAAGTTCAGGGTCAGATTTTTCTTAAATGAAAACATTACAATGCAAGCAAAGTTCCGTTCCGTTCAACAGCCTCAAACGGGCAGCCCAGTCCTCTCTCACCCCAGCTGCATCCTCCAGCTCACCCGGAAGGATCCCAAGTCGTTCCCTGGCCAGCTGTGAGACATAGTCTCTCCATCAGGTCCAGGGTCTGCCTCTTGGTCTACTCCCAGTGGGACGAGCCCGAAACACCTCACCAGCAACCGAGCTCCTCCCGGATGGCAGAGATCCTCACCCGATCTCTGAGTGAGAGCCCAGCCACCCAGCGGAGGAAGCTCATTTCGGCCGCTTGTAACCGTGATCTCATTCTTTCGGTCACCACCCACAGCTGGTGACCATAGGTGAGGGTTGAAACGTAGATCGACTTGTAAATCGAGAGCTTTGCTTTTCGGCTCAGCTCTCTCTTTACCACGACGGACCGATGCTGTGTCCTAATTATTGCTGACGCTGCACCGATCCGCCTGTTGATCTGCCGCTCCATCCTTCCCCGACTCGTGAACAAAACCCCGAGAGACTTACACACCTTTACTTGGGGCAGGACCCTGTCTCTGAGGGCAGGGGGCATTCTCCAGACCATAAAACAATTTTATAATTTTTTTGAAAATTATAGAAATAATCCGACAGACTGAGATCAAAGTGGTTAAATATTCCATGGAATTACCCAAAGATTACAGCATGCTATTTAATAAACAAGAATGCATTCATTTCTGATACACAACAACAGACGGGCGATGTCACACCTAGACCTTCTGCAGTGCTCGATCTGCATCAATTATGTCCTTCATAACTATTGTACGTTTATAAAACCATCTCATTATAATAAATAAATTATAAAAAATGGCTTTCTTTTTGTTTCCGCCACAGTAAATACCTTTATTCAATAAATAATTCAGAGGTGAAAAACTCTCCTCTAGAACACAAAGTCAGGACGCACAAGACCATCCACAAAGACCTCATAAATTTCAAAACCACGTAAAAATATATTCACACTTTATTCACCAAATACGTTTTATTTGTAGATAAAATCCATCTTCCTCTCTCCATGGCGGTGCTAAAAGTCTAGCCCGTGCATGGGCAAACTATGGCCTGCGGGCCACATGCGGCCCGTTAAACGTTTTAATCTGGCCCGCCCAACTTGAACAAAAATGTAATAAATCAACCTTGTTAAGGTTTTATTTTTACTGCAATTCTGATGACTCCTCACTAGATGGCACACTGTATGTATAGAAAGCCATCTGGGCCAATGCACGCACGTAAACAAGCATGTTAGATGTTTAAAACAAGCTAAATGTTACATCAATCGGTCTAATCTAGCGGTTACCAAAGCACGCCTTCCATCTGCTCTTGTTCCGGCCCCATTGTTGAATATTAGAGCTCAATGTGGCCCGCGAACCAAAAGGTTTGCCCACCTCTGGTCTAACCTGTTCTGTAATCTTTCTTTTGAAGTTCTCTACTAGCGTGAACACTTGTCCCTCTCGGAGTTCTTTACTTTGTTTAACAACTTTTGAAAAGTCTGCCTAAAAAGAGGTGGAAAGTAAATCAGCAATCAATTTCTTTTCCTCCTCCAGATGTTCTCTGTAGATATTTTTTTTTACAGCAACAGTGAACAACATTTCCACTCTCGTAGAACCACTTGCTGCTATTTGCTCGTTTAGTTGCGACTGTCCAATCAGCAGGTCTTGCTTAGAATTGGTGTTAGAACGCACGTTTGGAAGCAATGTAACGATTGGAAAATCCATTAAAACAACACAAACAAATCATTTGGAAAAAAATTACGAACATACATATAAACATAAACATAAAGCTCTCGATTTACAAGTCGATCTATGTTCCAACCCTCACTGGTGACCGAAAGAATAAGATCACGGGTACAAGCGGCCGAAATGAGCTTTCTCCACAGGGTGGCTGGGCTCTCACTAAGAGACCGGATGAGGAGCTCTGCCATCCGGGAGGAGCTCGGTGTGGAGCTGCTCCTCCTCTAAGTCAAGAGGAGCCAGATGGGGTGGTTCGGGCATCTGGTCAGTATGCCCCCCGAGCGCCTCGCGGGCGACGTGTTTTGGGCACGTCCCACCGGGAGGAGACCAAGGGGCAGACCCCGGACCCGCTGGAGAGACTATGTCTCACAGCTGGTCGTGGAACGACTTGGGATCCTTCCGGGTGAGCTGGAGGATGAGAGAGGCCTGGGCTGCCCGTTTGAGGCTGTTGCCCCCGCAATCCGACCCCGGAACAAGCGGAAGATGACGGAACGGAACATAAATGTTTAAATTATGATCAACACCAGCTTGTGAATCATAAGTTTTCAGATAAACTATGAAGCTTCCACCTCTGCATCAATTTCAGTTAGTTTGTCTTCGTCTCAAAAATATCAGTCAATTTGAGTTAAAAATTTGTGTTTTTAACTGATTGAATCTTTTTACTCTTTGTGTGCATAAATAACCAAAATACTGAACAAAATGAAACAAATAACCATAGAAATTTGTCAAAGAGAAATAATTTCTCGTTAAATTTTCTGAAAAATGTCATTTTGTTTATGTAAATTTCTTGAAAATCGAAAATGGCAAAAAACCTTGTCGATACAACTGTATTTATCAAAGTTTTTTATGCACTTTTAATTAAAAGTCTGACTTAAAAAGGTTAAAATTCCAGATATAATTGCAGTCAGTTTATTCATCAAACCAGGCTTGTTTTAAAAATGGTTTGAATTCATTGGTCTTTCACTCGTTTTCTCATTCCACATATGTTTGCTCTTTGACTCGTTGAAATGAGTGCATTTATTCATTTACATGTTCAATTAGAAGGAGCCGCACTATGACACAAAATGTCTTGTATATTCTACCCAAGGCTAATTTAAAACTCCTGTCCCTGATTAAAGTTCCACAGAAGAACAGAACTATTAAAACGGCACGGAATTAGAAGAAAAACCATAAAAAAACAAGACCTTACAATAATGAAACATTTATAAAACTTTGTGGGTTAAAAACCACCAAAAATAATTGGAAAATTGAACCATGTGTATGTTTGTGTGCTTACATGCAAAATTTGGTAAATTTGACAGAGTTTGAGTGAAATAATGAACTTTTTGTGTTTCTTATGAACATATTTGTTTAAACAATCCCCCCCCCCATATTGCAGGTGTGTTATGTGAACGTACGTTGTCAGCGGTGGCTCAGAGGTAGAGCCCTCACCCTCAGATCAGAAGTTAACCAGAAGTTCGCGGGATCGTTTCCCACTGAGTCCACGTCTAGGGTTCTTGGAGAAGACACCTAACCCCTGTTTCTCCCACTATTGGTGCCATCATGGCAGCCTGCTGCGGTGTAATGCAGCACACAAATTTTCCCGGTGAGGGATCAATGAAGGATACATTATTTATTATTAATGTGAACGCTCCATTGTCTTCGAGTTATTCAGGGCCAAGTCGGTATTAGCCTTAGCCGGGAAGCTCAGCCTTCTCACATCCTGGCTTCATTCTCCAGCCCACCTAGAAGGATCCCTAGGTGTCTCTTGCAGGTCCAGGGTCTGCCTCTTTGTCTCCTCCTGGTGGGACATGCCCAAAACACCTCACCAGTGAGGCGCTCGAAACGCATCCTGACCAGATGCCCAAAAAACCCCATCTGGCTTGTATCGCAATGCTTGGTAGCCATTTTGGCTTTTTTATTGGGGAAAAAACTTGATATCACTCGATATCTCTTCTAGATGAACAGATGAGGCTTTCAGAATCTTTCAACCAAAGATCACAGTTTCATGTTTCGTTTCGTCATCTTCTGCTTGTTCCAGGGTCGGGTCGTGGGGGCAACAGCCCCAAACGGGCAGCCCGGGCCTCTCTCTCCCCGGCTCCATCCTCTAGCTGACCTGGAAGGATCCCAAGTCGTTCCCCGGCCAGCTGTGGGACATAGTCTCTCCAGCGGGTCCGGGGTCTGCCCCTTGGTCTCCTCCCGGTGGGACGTGCCCAAAACACCTCGCCCGCGAGGCGCTCAAACCACCCCATCTGGCTCCTCTCGACCTGGAGGAGGAGCGGCTCAACACCGAGCTCCTCCCGGATGGCAGAGCTCCTCACCCGATCTCTGAGTGAGAGCCCAGCCACCCTGCGGAGAAAGCTCATTTTGGCCGCTTGTACCCGCAATCTCATTCTTTCGGTCACCACCCACAGCTGGTGACCATAGGTGAGGGTTGGAACGTAGATCGACTTGTAAATCGAGAGCTTTGCCTTTCGGCTCAGCTGTCTCTTTATCACGACGGACTGTTGCAGCGTCCTAGTTATTGCTGATGCCGCAGTTTTTCATGAATGCAGCATTTCAATTAATCTGCCCACAATTACTCAATACCAACTATAAATGAACTAAAACATTTTGTGATGTCAGTTGGGCAAAGGCATTCTGTTCCATGTAGTGGTGTTTGACATTAATCTACCAAATTATAACAATGTCACCAAATTTAAACAGAAAAAGTTCAACTGCTTTTTAATACATGACTAAAAAATGATGAGATGATGCCCAGTCCTACCAGAACGATATGCCCTACAAACAAAACCCTCGCAGGGTGACCATCTTATTTTATCCTTGAGTCTTTCTGACCTATTTAATAGTCTTTGGGAAGGTGAGGTACACACAGGTCGTATTACAGACCTGAGTTATCAGCTGTGGAGCAGTTGCCAAGATAAGCACAGTGTCGGCTCGCTGCGGGCCTGGTTTGGTTTGAAAGGTTAGCAAAGTCATTGAGCTGCAGCCCGAGTGATGTTGCCGCAGCGGCATCCATCTCGCTGAGAGTAATGTGAGTGCTGTGACATTCTCCGAGTTTTAGTGAGGACACAGAGAACGATGTGGTCTGTCAGCATGACACAGATTGGCTGCTAGATGCCGAGGGTGGAAAGCTGTAGAACGTGTGACTCTGCACTCGGTGCCCCTTATTTGCATTTGGTAGTTTGTGTTCTAAACGGTGCTGGGAGTAACTCGTTACATTAACGAGTTTATGAGTGCATATTACGATACTCTGATGAAAGCAGCAGCTGGAAAATAGTTGAAATTTTAACATTTATGTTTATGTGTCGTAATTTTAGCTTTTGAATCAGTTTCTTCCATCTAACCCTATCTCCTGCATCTTCTTCGGTCACACCAACTATCTTCATGTCTTCCTTCACTGTATCCATGAACCTCCTCTTTGGTCTTCCTCTAGACCTCTTTCCTGGTGGTTCCAAACCCAGCATCCTTCTTCCGATGTACTCTCTCTCTGCTCTGCACATGTCCAAACCATCTCAGTCTGGCCTCTCTGACTTTATCTCCAAAACCTCTAACATGTGCTGTTCCTCTGATCCTGTCCATCCTGGTCACTCCCAGGGAGATCCTCAGCATCTTCATCTCTGCTACCTCCATCTCTGTTTCCTGTCTTTTCCTCAGTGACACTGTCTCTGGACCAATCAGCATGGCCGGTCTCACCACGGTTTTGTACATTTTTATTCTAGAAGTATATATGTGTTTATGCACTGTTTATTAAGTTTTTGTTGTTTTTGTTGTTTAGTTTGCCATTCCTGTGGTCCCAGGGATGGCTTGGCCCCAGTGGGAATCATACTAGGTTCTCCTGGTTGAAAGACGAAAACTCTACCACTGAGCCAACGCCTCCTGGCACTATGCACTGTTTCTTTAAATTTTAAAATGTCTGCTCAGAAGACGTAAAAGTGCTTTGAATCAATTATTTTACTAAAAATTTACTTAAATACCATCAAAATCTATCTTCCTGGTGTCAATTGGTGGGGGACGGCAGCACAGTGGTTAGCACGTTCGTGCGCGGATCAGAAGGTCGCGGGTTTGCGGCTCATAAAGAGCACGTCTAGGGTCCTTGGAGAAGACACCTAACCCCAACCCCCACTTCTCCCACCATTGGCGCCGTCGAATGGCAGCCTGCTGCGGTGTAAGGAGTGCAGCACACAAATTTCCCCGGTGAGGGATGAATAGAGTAATTCATTTATTTATTTATTTAAATTTCTATAAATGAATCTGTAATGAAGTCTAAATAAAATCGTATTAGTATTGATCTTAATATGTAAGACTGTACACATGTAACCGCTTCAATCTCATTATCACATAGACTTCAACCGTTCATATTGACACAGTTTGGGATCTCAGGCAAGCAGGGGCGTATTGTTTGACACTATGTTGTTAACTTATTCTTGTGACTTCATGCAAAGCATTCTCCGTGTCTCTGTTGTTCATTAGAAACGTGTCTCCATTAGTCAGATTTCCTCTGAAGTGTAACTCAGCACGTTCTTGTATCCTGTTGAGCTCTCGTATGGATGATCATCACCATTTATCCAACCAGACGTGACACATTTAAATCCCATTGAAGACTACCACTTGCCTGCATGTAGCTCCTGTTGGAGGATGTGAACTGGACACTATAAGTGGTCATTAAAGATCCGGCTGACAGAGTTTCGTTGTGGAGTTGTCCTGTTCACTGCTCTACTCCACTCAGCAGCACAAGGTTCAGTTTAATGGTGTCTGCTGGTTAGTAGTGATCCATCTGTCACTGTGAGTGTGTTAGCTATCATCATCCTCTGCAGCAGTGCAGTGTCTCATCACACCTCTGACAGCAATAATCTTTAGGATTGGATTCAGTTCTCTGCTCATGAGACAAGAAGGAGATGAAAAAAAAAAAGGTGAAGTGGTGTCTTTACTTATTTTGTTTCCAGTCCTGGTTTTGGATAAATCAACCTGATTAGAAGTCAGGAAACAAAAGCAGAACGAAGCGAGGTGACGGGTTGATCCGCAGAAAATCTCACTTAAAGCCAACGTGGTGGATAGATTTTACACAAGAGCACCGTAGATCGCTGAAAAGTTAAACCTTTAAAAAGCATTAAATTTGCAGCATAAAGCTATCAGCATAGTGTGTGTGTGTGTGTGTGTGTGTGTGTGTGTGTGTGTGTGTGACCCAAAACCTTTGTAAAGAAAAAAAAAACAAGTTTAATAGATGTAATCATACCAAACGAGACACATGGATAACATGAGTAAATTTTATTTTCTAAAGTTTTTAAAATTCTTGTTTAGATGTTTAGTAAATATGTTTTTTTTTTCCACATCCCACTTGTGAAAAACCGTAGTGAGAGCGGCCATGCTGATGGGTCTAGAGACAGTGCCACTGAAGAAAAGACAGGAAACAGAGATGGAGGTAGCAGAGATGAAGATGCTGAGGATCTCTCTGGAAGTGACCAGGATGGACAGGATCAGAGGAACAGCAGAGGTTTTAAAGTCAGAGAGGCCAGACTGAGATGGTTTGGACATGTGCAGAGGAGAGAGAGAGAGTATATCGGCAGGAGGATGTTGGATTTGGAACCACAAGGAAAGAAATCTAGAGGAAGACCAAAGAGGAGGTTCATGGATACAGTGAAGGAAGACATGAAGATAGTTGGCGTGACCGAAGAAGATGCAGGAGATAGGGTTAGATGGAAGAAACTGACTTGCTGTGGTGACCCCTGAAGGGAAATGTCGAAAGAAGAAGAAGATGTACCGATGTAACAAAGTTTCCCACCATCATTGGTTTTATCAGTGGTCGTCTGTTTATTCCTATCTAAAAAAATGACCTGCATTAAGTAAAAGTTGTTCATTTAAAATATTCACAGACGTTTTCAGGCTGCAGAACTCATCACTGCACACTTTAAAAGCTTTTCTCAGACAGGTGTTAAAACTTTCACACTTTGTTTTTTTTGTTTGAACTCAAAGTTCGAGCCCCTCTGAGAAAAAGAGACTGCTTTAATTATGCTACGACGTAAGCATAACTCAGTGTGTGTCTGAACAAACCAAACAGATAGCACATAAAATTATAGTGCATATTTCTCACTCATGATGTGATCAGGGATTCAGCCACAATTTATCCTGTTTTATGGCATTGTATCCCAAAATTACCATGTTTTTTTTGTCTTCATACCGGAAAATGGAAAAAATTGAGGAATCACGTGACATTAATTAGGTCGATAGATAGGACGAAGGCAGCCCGGCAGGTGTAATTTTTTGTCCTTGGTTTACTAAATGATCAGCCAATCAGCACACCCAACACAATGCATCAGTTGATGTTGGAAAAAAAAAGCTGCAAAATTGCTATAAAAAAAAAAAAAAAAAAAGACAAAAACGTGCAGCAGGGAAGGATGAAGCGGGAGATCAACAGGCGGATTGGTGCGGCGTCAGCAATAACTAGGGCACTGCATCAGTCCGTCCAAGTAAAGAGAGAGCTGAGCCAAAAAGAAAAGCTCTTGATTTACAAGTCAATCTACTGTGCGTTCCTACCCTCACCGAGGTAACCAGCTGTGGGGGGTGACCGAAAGAATGAGATTGCGGATACAAGTGGCCGAAATGAGCTTCCACCACAGGATGGCAGGGCTCTTACTCAGAGATCGGGTGAGGAGCTCCGCCATCCGCGAGGAGCTCGGTGTTGAGCCGCTCCTCCTCCAGGTCGAGACGAGCCAAGTGGGGTGGCTCGGGCATCTGGTCAGGATGCCCCCCGAGCGCCTCGCATCTGAGGTGTTTCGGGCACGTCCCACCGGGAGGAGACCAAGAGGCAGACCTCGGACCCGCTGTCTGCATGATTGCTCGTTTCACTCTGACAAATTACGTATACCGTATCACTAAAATGACCAAAATATTTTGATATAAATTAGTAAGTTTTTTTAATGAAGCTATTGGATTAGATTTTTATAAACTATATATATATTATTTTGAGCTTTAAAACATTCCTAATTTATTTTATTTTTGTCTTTTGCAAGCCTCTCACAGGATTTTCTTTATTTGCTGGAAGTGAATACAAACTTACTGAAAGTCAAGATTTGACTTGAATAAGAATTTATGATATTTATTCCAGAAGACTTGCCACCATTTTTTTTTACCGAACATTATCACACCCCAACTTTTTTCTAGATTATTTCTAAAGAGACCTCAGCAAACAGATGGATGAACTTAAAAGATGAGCATCCTTTAAATCCAGTGCCAGATCTTAGCAGGATATTGTCCCATTTCTGAAGAACATTAAACTCTCATAGAGTTATTTTCCTGGGAGAGAAAATGAGACTTATTTGCTCTTCTAGTAGCCCAGTTTGCACAACTTGGGACCCTCGGCTCTCAATGTTATATTTTTAACCAACATCAGATTACAAAGTTAAGCTAAACTTATGTCAACTTAAGTTTAATTTTTTTTGGCATTTTGAAGTTTTTTCTTAAAAAACAAAGGATATAAAGATTTAATTTTTACTAACTTTATTCATTCCTCAATGGGGAAATTTGTGCGCTGCAGTGCACCGCAGCAGGCTGCCACGACGGCACCAATGCTGGGAGAAACAGGGGATTAAGTGTCTTCCTCAATGACACTTGGACATGAGCTCAGGGATTCGACCCCGCAAACTTCCGGCCCAAGGGCGGGCGTTCCACCACTTAGCTATCGCCAAAATTTAGATCTTTTTTTGCCATATGGGGTACAAAGGTTTGCACTTGTCAAAAAACCAGGAGTAGAGCAGGTGATAAAAGATTACTAAACATCTGGAAACATCTTGTGTGAATCCAGTGACGACAATCTGCCAAACAAAGAATGAACTGAAGAATCTTATAAACAGTTTGCTCGATGGATGGAAAATAATGATGTGCAGTTGAGCAGACTCCGCCGGTGAGGAACCATTTTATTTTGACATTTTTTAGGAATTTGGGAGATGGGGAAAACAGGAACGCTATTTTAACAGAAAAATACCTTTAAAAAAAAGTTTAGTGAGAAATAGTGGTTCATTTGGGTCTGTATTTTTCTGTAGGTCTCTTTCGGGTGGTTCAGACTCTTTTGGGTGGTTGGTGACACATAATCAATATAAAAATAAGATCTCTTGGCTGGACAGTAAAGCTCAAGCATAATTCTTACAGTTATACATTTAAAAATGACTTTATTTGATCCAGATCTCATGAACGATTGTTCCACAGAGCAGTCATTGATCATCTGATGTGTGCCATGCACCGTAACAATCATATTTGTTAAACCAGAATCTGAAGACAGATTTTAATTCATTATGATTTTGGTTTCCCCAACATCAGCTAGTGTTTTATTCCTAAAACCACCATTTAAATTATATTAAAACCAGTGGCGGCTGGTGGTAAAAGAAACTGGGGGGGCGCACATTTTTCAAACACACAAATTTTTTTTTTAGATATATTATATAAAAGTATATATAAATATATATATAAATAAATATAAATTATTCCTGACAATATGTGTCTGTTTTTGGTGACTTCTTCATTATGTTTCCTTACGCCAGTTCGGTAGCCTTCATTTAATTGTGCCAGGATGTTACTACTGCCAAAAACACCTTGCTTATAGCTACTATCAAAATGGGTGCGGCAAGTTTCATGACGTTTGCACTTTTCAGACAAATGCTTCAAGTCATTCACCCCTGTTGATATCCACACCTTTTCAGTTGCTGCTGAACTAAACAATAAGCAGGGGAAACAAAAAAGTGTTTCTCATCCAGTTAGCCACCGCCACTTTTCATAGACCTTCATTATACTCTCACATAAAAGCGGCCGCGATCTCCACTGTTTTGTTGCACAGTCAAATCTGGGGTGTCCAGTCCAAGCTCCTTCACTCTTCTTTTTTCTTCTTTAGAACGCTTAGAAAACGGATTTTGTAGAAGGGACGACACTGAATTCTCTTTTAAAAAACCACTAGCATTGTTAGCAACTGAACTAGCTTCCGACGCCATGTCTAATGATGAAGACTCCCAGAATTCCGCAGTGAAAAGAAAGGGCGTGGCGTGGGTGGGATTTATAGGTCAGCTTATAGCTAATTGATTGGTTCATGTAACAGACTGACAGAGAGGATAACCTATTACACACCCGATGGGCGGAAAATATCTGCGCCCCGCGGGCGTGGTTATGGTTTGCAATACACATGAATGGGAAAAAATTTAGAGCTGACGTCACGTTTTTTCCATAAAAACCGGAAGCCACATACACACTAATACGTTTTCCTAGTGGGGCGTACCTACCCCCGCCCTCTTTCGGGTTTGCACAAGAAGTAAGAAAATAAAATAAAACGGTGTAAAACATTATTAAAATGCATGTAATCTCCACACTCGACAGTTTTGCATACAAAGTACTTATAAACACATACATGTATATATATCTATATATATAGATATATATGCATATATATTTTTCAGTGATCAGCCGGGGGGGCGGCGCCCCTGCGCCACACGTCACCAGCCGCCACTGATTAAAACCCTATTCTTACACAAAAACAGTCATCAGGACGTCACTAACGGCAAATAACCCGCTGTTTATGAGCAATTTGGAGTTCTAAAATTGGCAAGTTTTTAATTGACTTACCTCATATCAAGAAGGTGGAGTGTTTGAGTCCTGGGTGGGATGAGGCTCGAGTCCCGGGTGGGGCGAGGCTTCAAACACCGGTACTCCAGTGTCGCCTCCCTGCCTCCAAAAACATGCATGTTTGGGTAATTGATCGCTAAGAAATTACTCTTAGGAATGTGTGGGTGCGTGTGGCCCTGCAGCAGACTGGCGACTTGTTTGAGGAGTACCCTGCCTCTCACCATAGCCAGTCATGCCAGAGCCAGAATAGGCCCCGGCATGACTCCGGCTCCCGCAACCCCTGCGACCCTATTAAGGTTTCTAAATGTGGGGATTTAAATGTGAAGTTAATGAATACGACATTTTAGGGAGCATTTTTTAATTCCGTTCCGTCATCTTCCGCTTGTTCCGGGGTCGGGTCGCGGGGGCAGCAGCCTCAAACGGGTAGCCCAGGCCTCTCTCTCCCCGGCTGCATCCTCCAGCTCACCCGGAAGGATCCCAAGTCATTCCCCGGCCAGCCGTGAGACATAGTCTATCCAGCGGGTCCGGGGTCTGCCCATTGGTCTCCCCCCGGTGGGACGTGTTCAAAACACCTCGCCTTTGAGGCGCTTTGGGGGCATCCTGACTAGATGCCCGAACCACCCCATCTGGCTCCTCTCGACCTGGAGGAGGAGCGGCTCGACACCGAGCTCCTCCCGGATGGCAGAGCTCCTCACCCGATCTCTGAGTGAGAGCCCAACCACCCTGCGGAGGAAGCTCATTTCGGCCGCTTGTACCCGCGATCTCATTCTTTCGGTCACCACCCACAGCTGATGACCATAGGTGAGGGTTGAAACGTAGATAGACTTGTAAATCGAGAGCTTTGCTTTTCGGCTCAGCTCTCTCTTCACTTGGACGGACCGATGCAGCGTCCTAGTTATTGCTGATGCCACACCGATCCGTCTGTCGATCTCCCGCTCCATCCTTCCCCCACTCGTGAACAAGACCCCGAGATACTTAAACTCCTCCACTTGGGGCAGGGCCTTGTCCCTGACCCGGTGGGGGGCATTCCACCCTTTTCCGGGCGAGGACCATTTTTTAATATGCTTTTTTTTTTGTTTTGTGAGGATTGAGGTTCCGGATCTGTCCAGATTGAGTTGAGTAATAAACGCCAGGCCCAAAGGTTCCCCAGCAGAACACTTAGTTGTAACAAGATGATTGCAGCACACGTCACCCGTTAATAGTTTAGATGTTTTGAATGATCGGTGCGTCGACTCCACACGATTACTAATCAGGTGAGAATTTTTCTTTTTCCCTAGTAGACACAGTCATTAATAATGATGAGGTATCATTTGATTATCCTGCCTGTACCATGCTTAGAGTTAATGACAGGTGTAATTTTATACCCATCATCTACAACATAATACAGTATTCTATTTCTCTTCCAATCCTTCAACTCCAGCAAATTGTTTTCGCTCCAGGAATTCCAGGCAAATGCTGAATAAATGACTCGGAGATGCCGAGAATCTTTTATGGTTTTTCATTGTTATTCATTCAATACAGTTCTGGGTTTTATTTATCTATCTTGATTTTTTTTTTTGTTGGAAAATCACGGTAGATAATCTTAGAAGCAGAGAAAAGAGAATTAAGCCACAGGGGGTCTTGGTTGGTTCATATCTGCTTTCTCCTCCCCTCAGAAGCACATACCTGCCTCCCAATCCAATCTATGCCATTCATCAGATGGAGGTGATAAGCCTGGGGAGCATGCAGAGGCACCACGGTGGCCATACTGTGGTTAGATTTTACACATAGCTGGATCTTTCTTGCATACATGTCAACTAATAAAATCAATTCTATGCCCTTGGTTATTTTGAAATTTACATAATTTGACGCCACCCAAGGAATGAGGGCGAGTTATTAAGCACTCCGACTGTGCGTCTGTGCTTCTGTAACACTTTCGTGATCACAATATCTCCCATTGAGGGGAGACGGTGGCTCAGTGGTTAGAGCGTTCGCCCGTGAACCGGAAGTCAACTGGAAGTTTGCAGGTTCGCATCCCACTGCGTGCACGTTTAAGGTCTTTGGAGAGGACAACTAACCCCTCATTTCTCCCACCATTGGCACCGTCATAGGTGGCAGCCTGCTGCGGTGAAATGCAGCACATAAATTTCCCGGTGAAGGATTAATAAATTATATTGAAATAAAATGAAAATACTAAAGGGATTTTAATAAAAATGTCCAAAATTACGCAGGTACAAGTTTGAAGTGGGGGAAGAATGAAATGGGAGATCGATAGGCGGATCGATAGGCGGATCGGTGCAACGTCAGCAATAACTAGGATGCTGCATCGGTCTGTTGTGGTAAAGAGAGAGCGGAGCCGAAAAGCAAAGCTCTCGATTTACAAGTCGATCTACTTTCCAATCCCCACCTATGGTCATCAGCTGTGGGTGGTGACCGAAAGAATGAGATCGCGGGTACAAGCGGCCGAAATGAGCTTCCTCCGCAGGGTGGCTGGGCTCTCACTCAGAGATCAGGTGAGGAGTTCTGCCATCCGGGAGGAGCTCGGTGTCGAGCCGCTCCTCCTCTAGGTTGAGAGAAGCCAGATGGGGTGGTTCGGGCATCTGGTCAGGATGCCCCCGGAGCGCCTCGCAGGCAAGGTGTTTTGGTCACATCCGCCCGGGAGGAGACCAAGGGGCAGACCCTGGACTTGCTGAGACTATGTCTCACAGCTGGCCGGGGAACGACTTGGGATACTTCCGGGTGAGCTGGAGGATGCAGCCGGGGAAAGAGAAGCCTGGGCTGCCAATTTGAGGCTGTTGCCCCCCGCGACCCGGCCTCGGAACAATCGGAAGATGACAGAACGGAAGGTTTCCAGGTCATGCGGCCAAAGCTAGACGTCACAAAGGTTGAGATAACTTTTTTTAAAAAAAACACATACTCTTATTTTTTTTGTTGCAAAACTTCTAATTGAAATAAATAAATAAGTCAAAATCCGCTTTAACTTGTTTTTAATTAATTCATTTGGATTAGAAGTTAAACTTTTAAAAATAAACAGAACTGTCGCCCTAAAGCCCCTCGGTTGAGCTTAATTTTTACATCTACCTAAAAACTTATTCTAAAAATAATCATAATCTCACCATTAACTTATAACTGCTGAAGGAAAAACATTCTTTTTTTTCCAGCTTAATGCACTTTGTTGCTTTCTGAGACAAACACTTACATTATGATATTTGTTGTTTAATATGATTTGTACTTATCCAGTTGGTGCAAATGGCACATTTGTTCGGTGGTTTTAGGGCGATTCCCTCAGGCCTGCAGCTTTACAATTAAATAGCAAAGAACCTTTTGGATTAGTGCTTCAAATCCCAAACTTCAAACACGCACTAATAGAGTAATTGTGGCTAATGTTGACTTAATGGGGAGCTTTTCTTAAATCGACACGTTTTATTCTTTCGTAACAACTGGAACATAAAGGACAAGTGAGAATATTTTTTTCTGATACTCACGCTAATAGTCAAAGAAAAGATTGAACGCAGACATAAAAAAAAAGAAAACAGATGTTTTAGTTACACTTCTGTTTAAAATGTCTGTTTCTACTTCTTTTTGAGAAAAATTATCACCAAAAATAATTCTCTGAATCCGAAACCTGTTTCCCTTGGAGCCTCAGAGGGGTTCGCTGAGCAATAAACAACCTGGATTTAATATTAAGTGAAAAAAAAAGGACATTGATGACATATTTTGAGGATGTTCATTGCATTGCAGATTTAAAATAGTTAGAGCAGCGACTTTATGAAAGAAAAAAAGAAGACATGAAAATGTAATTTGTTTCATTTTTAAATAAAACAAGTCCCTGCACTGATTTTTTTTTTAAAGCGCTGCTGCTTTAAAAGAGAATTGCCTTCATCTTTTCATTAAACACTTTATCTCACCTCTATTCTTCTATTTATCTATCTCCGAAAGCATTCATGTGTCACTTTCTCTTATCCTTGGAGACGAGCACGGAGACAATGGTTCCTCTGCAGCATTTCCTCTCATTCTGTCTCTGCCCAGCAAAACATGACGGAACAAATGAACCAATTAACTGTGCCGGTAGCTGTGCTGTCCCAGGAGAGGCATCCAAAGAACTGAGACGGCCTGATTAGCTCACAGGTAGGCATGACTGGAGACAGCCAGCAAAAACAGCTCCAATAATGTGAATACACACTACTTTATAGTACTGTAGACCTGCTTGAATTGTTTCCTCTTTTTTGGGCATTTTTTTCTCATGAGACGACAGTATCGTAATTTAATATGAAGATGGGAGCAATTTTACAGAAAACGTTAGATTTCGTCTGCAGGTTTTATGTTCTGAAGTGTCTGTCCATTCCTGACAAGGTTACAGGGATGCAGGAGCGTCTTTTGGTTGATTTAAAACAAGGACTGCCGAAGTCGTCAATTTGACTGCATGTCAATATGCTAATTTGAATAAATAACACACAACCTTGAAGGCCGACCTTTTAATATAAACATGTTTTCTATTTTATCATGTGTTTTTTGTGTTCTAAAAATGAACATTTCAAAATTTAAAAGCGTTTTATCTCCTCTAACCTGCTGCACCCCGCAGCAGCTGGGAACAAGGGCACATTGCCGCTTGTTCCCAGAGAATTACTATGGCAATTTCTCAGTGGCCAATTGCTATGGTAATGTGTTTATTGACACATTGCCACACATAAGTGTGTGTGTGTTTATATTTGTGGAGGGAGACAAGTAGGAAACTGACGCCATTACAGAAAATTTTAGAAAGATTGAGTGAGATAATATTGGGGAGAACATGCAAACTTTGCATGCAAAAGTTGAAGCCAGTGTTTCAAGTCTTGTCCCACCCAGGACTTGAACCCAGGAGCTTCTTGCTGTGAGGTTGCTGTGCCGTTCACAGAAAACATCACATTTGTCTTTATGTTTAACAGTTAGCCTGCCGTGTGGCCAACGTGTATCACTTGTTTCTGTTTGCAAAGCATCATGGTAGTCGTAGTTTCTTTAAGAACAGACGAGGAATGCTTGTTTTTAGGAGAAATATGTTTTTGTTCAGATCCAAACGTGACAAAATGAGAATTTTACCCAGACCCAAAGAATGTTTAAAGACTTTAACTTTGTTCTGATCGATTCCGTGCACTCCAAGAACACCTCGATGAGCTCCACTTGACTTTAAACAAGAATGATCAGTTTATACCTGTGGTATTGATCTGACTTGACCCTCAAATATTGGATCTCTTTCAGCCACTGTTCAATCTTTCTGTTATCATACCCTCACAGATTTGAAACGTGGGAGTTCTCTGAACGTGAAGAAGAGAGAACCTCTGACAGGATGATCTTTAACCAACAAGGTCAGTCTTGTTCTTTGCATTTAATGTTGAGAATCTGGATGTGCAGAGGTTTCGTCAATCCTTGGACGTTTTATGATATTAAAGAAAAAGACCAGAAGTCAAAGAGGTCATGTGTGCAGCGTTTCAGCTGAGCTGTACAAAGCATCTCAGAAGGACTCACACTTTGACCTTTAACACACAACATGCTGAACAGGTAACTGTGTCACATCAGGAGTTCAATACAAGCTTTTTTTTTTTATTTTCCAGCAATTCTTTGCAATTTCCGAGACTGGTCATGACCACCTTTCTCCTCACATTTTGCTCACTGTTTGACATTTTGACATTGTTTCTCCTGACTTCACCATTCAGCCAAGATGTGGTGTTTCCAGTCCTGCAGGCAGAATGAAACATTCAAAATCTCTTCATTTCCAAGGCAATTTTGAAGCACCTTGTCCCATATGGTCAATTTGTCACTTTGTGGAATGCCAGGAGGTGTCCTTGGGGCTGACCAGTGGTCATTCCTCTCCCTGACACTTGGAGGAAAAGACGAAAACAGAGGGAGGTAAAGCGAGAGAGAACACGGGGGAGCAAAAGCAGAATGAACCTGACAAAGGCCCTGAAACAGATCTGTCCCACTCAGCAGAGCCAAGGGAGTGTGCAGCCAGCCTGTCAGCACCTCTCATTAGTCAAAGGCAGCCACCCTGACAATGTGACACTGATTACTGAAAGCCCTGATTCAGAGTTTCTCCCCCTCCCTGTTCGGCCACAAACAGCATCAGCTAAAGCTGCATGCACAGAGCCACTCATACACATCCACACATGCACTCCAACACACACAATCTTCTCACTTTGCACCCTGAAATGCTTCAAGTGCATTTTATTTTATTTCAAAATTTCCTTTCCATCTTCAAAAGAACTTTATTTTTAATTTTTAAAAAGGAAAATGAGTTTTTCTGGTCTAAAGAAATTTGGTTTACCGGTATTAATTTTTCTGGGCTGTAAATAAATATTAAGAATTATTTCATTCAAATCTTTTCATACCTGAAAAAAATACCAACATTAAAAGAAGAAAAGAGCTCCTCAGTTTTTATGAAATTAACAGAAATTTAAAATTTAAAAGTACATGCATTATATTGCCAGGGGAGCAGAACTGGTGAACAAATCTACATGCATTATCAAAATACTGCATCCTCCAGCTCACCCAGAAGGATCCCGAGTCATTTCCCGGCCAGCTGTAAGACATAATCTAACCAGCGGGTATGAGGTCTGCCTCTTGGTGTCCTCCAGTTGGGACGTGCCCAAAACACCTCATCAGCGAGGCTCTTGGGAGGCATCCTGACCAGATGCCCAATGCACCCCATCTGGCTTATCTCGACCTGCAATAGGAGCAACGGCTCTACTCCGAGCTCCTCCTTTGTGACAGAAATCCTCACCCGATCTCTGAGTGAGAGGCCAGCCAACCTGCGGAGGAAGCTCATTTCGGCCACTTGTATCGGTGATCTCATTTTTTCAGTCAACACCCACAGCTGGTGACCATAGGTGATTTTAGCTCACCACCGACATGGTAAGCTAAAAAAAAAAAAAAAAAAAAATCTACACATGTCGTTTGTCACATCTGCATCCACATACTGTATTTATAAGACAAACCTGCGTTTAAGTCGACGGTTCAGTTAATGAAAAACATTTTTAAAACTCTTATATGCATTATTAAAATAAATACATACATCTGCATCATGCTGCTTATTTGTCTGTGTTTGCATTTTTTTTTTTTTATCCCTGCAGAGACTATTTTTACATGACCAATAGGTTTCACGTGTAATTTAAAATGTAAAAGCCAAAAGGCCACAATGTCCTTTGGATGTGGTGTATTTGTGGTGTTGTATCCTCTATCCAGATGCCCGAACCACCCCATCTGGCTCTTCTCGACCCGGAGGAGGAGCCGCTCGACACCGAGCTCCTCCCGGACGGCAGAGCTCCTCACCCGATCTTTGAGTGAGAGCCCAGACTCTTCCTTGAGCCGCTACCTTATCACGGTGGAGGGGTTTGCGTGCCCCAATTATCCTAGGAGCTATGTTGTCTGGGGCTTAATGTCCCTGTTAGGGTCACCCAAGGCAAACAGGTCCTAGGTGAGGGGCCAGACTAAGCGTGGCTTGAAAACTCCTATGAAGAAATCAAACATGGCCAAGTTGCCCTTGCCTGGACGCGGGTCACCGGGGCCCCACCTTGGAGCCAGACCCAAGGATGGGGCACGAGAGCGAGTGCATGGTGGCCGGGCTCAGCCCGAACTGGGGACATGGGCCGCCTTTCCAGCGGACTCACAACCTGCAGGAGGGGCCATAGGGGTCGGGTGATGGAGGAGATGGGTGGCAGCCAACGGCGGGGACCCTGGCGGTCAGACCCTCGGCTGCATAAGTTAAATGATATATGATATTAATTAGAAATATAAAACTAATCAATCATTTTAAAACTGAACCGATATGATTTGAGTCCGAGTCTGAAAAAGCCGAGCATTTTCCACAAAACGGTTATTTTTTAAAGACTATGACCTCGTAAGACTTCTCTGTTTTTCTTTTTATGTGCAACAAGTGCATTTGGACTGAGCTCTTTATATTTAATAATTGAGCAATAGTTAACAAGCTGATACATTTTGATTTTCTTTGTTGAGAAGAGGATTTCAAACCGTAGGAATAAAAGTGCTGAAATGTTGGCTTCGACATCTAAAGTTTATCTACTTGTTTCATATAATCCTTTATTAATATTTCATCAAAGAAATCCGCATTTCCTTGATCGTAAAGATCAGATGTAACAGTACGGACAGATTTTTCTGGCTTACATGAATATTCTTCCAAGATGACGCATGCACCGCTCCTTGGTGATTAGATGCAAATTATGCACGATGTCTTGATGAGTGTCCAACAAGCTTTGTGTCAAAATACCATCTGAGAAGGGTTTCTTTTGAACGAAGCTATCCAAACTGATTATTATGTACATGAATAGAAAAACACGCTTCGATTTCCAAAATTTCAATGTATGCACTTGAAAGACCATAGAAATCATCAGGACTTTGAAAATCTCTGAAAGACAGAAGTACAAATAAAGTAGTGGTTGTGTTTTTCTAAGTTCCAGTTGAAGTGTCAGCTGTGTAGTGAATGTAAAGATTGGAAACCCTCCACGGCGCCGCAAAGAGACTTTTTCACATGGAGCCTTTGAGGAGAGACAGTGGGAAGCTTGACCCGGTGAGAACAGTGTCCACTCTGCCCTTCAAGCTCACACACTGCTGTTAGCTCAACCAGGCCGAGGATTAAAGGGAATTTGTAGGGTGTCCTTTGCTCTGCATTTCTGACTTCACCACCACGGCTCCTAGTTCCTACCACCTGTGGACTTGCCAAGGGGAACGCGGTCTCTATGCCTCTGATTGATCCACATGGTATTTTGACCGAGAAAGGCTCAATAGGATCCAGTCTTTATTAGAAGAGCCTGCAGCTAGCTTCCAGTGAAAGCTTAGAGTGTCCAAGTCTTCTGTGTTTCAGCCCCCCTGACATGAATGCTAAGTAATCTCTCGTTTGCCCGCTTCATTTATCCGCTCTTAACCCTTTGACCAATCGACGGCTTCACTTGTGTGATAGATCTGCTTTAATGCAGATGCACAGCGGCGCACTCTCGTTGCAGCATTGTTTTTCCCACTTGCAATGGATTGCAAACTGTCTAGTTGTCAGTGTACAAGGAGGGGCATGTTGTGTATCTGAGGCTGAAGTCGAGCCCTCACACAGACCAGGATGCCAGCCAGATTGACATCTGCTGGGGTATTTTAACAGGCTCGGTGTTAAACTGCTAAACTCAGAGGAGGCATACAAATGACTGGCTGCCAAGGCACACGAGCACAAAACCTCGGCTTTCACCAGAAAAAAAAACGAGAAACCAAACATTTGCTTTAACATTGTATTCTAATGTCTTAGGATACAATCCGATACTGATATAAAAAGACGCTCCCTTCAAGAAAAACAACCTTAACTCGGCACTGCGTAATTTATACTTCTTCTTTCGGCATTTCCCTCTAGGGGTCGCCACAGCAAGTCAGTTTCTTCCATCTAACCCTATCTCCTGCATCCTCTTTGGTCACCCCAACTATCTTCATGTCTTCCTTCACTGTATCCATGAACCTCCTCTTTGGTCTTCCTCTAGCCCTCTTTCCTGGTGGTTCCAAATCCAGCATGCTTCTGCCGATGCACTCGCTCTCTCTCCTCTGCACATGTCCAAACCATCTCAGTCTGGCCTCTCTGACTTTATCTCCAAAACCTCTAACATGTGCTGTTCCTCTAATCCTGTCCATCCTGGTCACTCCCAGAGAGATCCTCAGCATCTTCATCTCTGCTACCTCCATCTTTTTTTCCTGTCTTTTCCTCAGTGTCACTGTCTCTAGACCAATCAGCATGGCCGCTCTCACCACGGTTTTGTACACTTTCCCTTTCATTCTAGCTGAAACTTTTCTGTCGCACATCACACCTGATATTTTTCTCCACCCATTCCAGCCTGCCTAAACGTGCTTCTTCACCTCTTTTCCACACTCTCCATTGCTCTGGACTGTTGATCCTAGATACTTAAAATCTTCCACCTTCTTTATTTCTTCTCTCTGTAACCTCACTTTCCCATTTGGATCCCTGTCATTCACACACACATACTCTGTTTTACTCTGACTAATCTTCATTCCTCTTCTTTCTAGTGCAAACCTCCACCTCTCCAGCTTTTCCTCCACCTCTTCTCTCCTCTCACTACAGATCACAATGTCATCTGCAAAAATCATTGTCCATGGAGATTCCTGTCTGACCTCGTCTGTGAGCCTGACCATCACCATAGCAAACAGCAAAGGACTCAGAGCAGATCCTTGGTGCAGTCCCAACTCCACACCGAACTCCTCTGTCACACATACAGCACATCTCACCACTGTCTTACAGTCCTCATAAATGTCCTGAACCACTCTAACATACTTCTCTGTGACACCAGACGGCGAAAGACGTACACAATATGCATAAAAAATATGCTTTTGACAACAAGTTTTATTTCCCTTTTATTTTAAAAATCAGTGTCATAACTCAGGACTACTGAAGTATAGGATTTTAATGTTTACAAGTTAATAAATGAAGCCTTGGTTGACTGAGTAATGTTTGTATTGCCTTTTTTATTTTATTTAGTCGTACTATATTCATTTCTCAATGAGGAAATTACTTTTGCTGCATTGCACCGCAGCAGGCAGCCTTGACGGTGCCATCGGTGGGTGCTACTGCGGGTTAGGTGTCACTTAGGCATGGGTCCAGAGGGAATCAAACCAGTCTCTCCTAGTCCAAGAACGAACGTTCGTCCACTGAGCTAACGCCTCCTTCCAGTATATGACCATTATAGGAATTTCTGAGGAAACGTGTTCTTAGCGATCATCAGTGCCAACATCACCCATTGGTTAAAGACCAACACCCATATGTTCAATTCATAGAGCCGTCTTGTATTTTCTAATCACCCATTCAACCACACTAATCGTTTGAAAATCATAAATCCAATTGGATTAGATTGGGAAATGTGCAGCAACATGGTTTGACAAAGAATATTTCATTTTTTTTCACTCTTATTAATGAGTGAATATCAAAGATTAAAAGAATACCGTGGCATCTTTCATAGACATTGATCAAAGATTGAAGATCTAAGAATCACAACAGGGGCTTTGACTATAAATAATTCTATGTCATCATCTATAATGTGTTTTTTTTCCATGATGCAAATACAGACGTACATATTGACATGAAGAAATTACATCTGGCAAGTAGAAAATAAGTTAACGGCTAACACGGGACCAGTTTAGGAATGGAACCACTGAGTTTCTAAAAGGTTTGATTAAAACTGACTACCATGAGCAACAAAAAGCATATTTTGAATGTTTATTTTGTTTTTTAAGTTTATCAGATTATAACAAGGAACATATGTGAAGGCCAAAAGGGTTAAATATTCCTCTACAACAGGCCCGTTAGCATTAAGAAGCGCATTTTTATGCACATTTTCTTCTGAACGGGTTATCCCTGACAAGATATCCAGGGGTGACAGAGCCCAACCCAGTTGATTTTCAGTGAGAGGCAGGGTACACCCCAAACAGGTCACCAGTCTGCTATGGGGCCACACCCACAACCATC
This sequence comes from Neostethus bicornis, assembly GCA_902685375.1. NCBI lineage: Eukaryota > Metazoa > Chordata > Actinopteri > Atheriniformes > Phallostethidae > Neostethus > Neostethus bicornis. The sequence goes on from LR738561.1 coordinate 13,211,742, forward strand.
CCGTAATTTCACGACTATAAGGCGCATATAAACGTCTTAGATTTTCTTCAAAATGAGCGGTGCGCCCTTTCGTGCGGTGCGCCTTGTGTGTGAGAAAAGGCGGACCTAAAAGAAAAAGCGGTGCCAGTGAGGCGAGGCGGACCTGAAAGATAAGGCATGAGAATGTTAAAGAGTGAACTGTGGGCGTGGATTGTGTATAAAAAAGGTATGTGCTGTATGCACAACATTGCTGTTTTACCCTGAAAATGGCAAAGAGACACGCTTATGACGCTCAGTTTAAACTGAAGGCAATCAGCTACGCAGAGGAACATGGGAATCGAGCCGCCGCGAGAAATTTCAGCATCAACAAGTCGATGATTTGTAAATGCAGTACAGACAGTGACTTTGACAGCGAGAAGCGAAGTGGACCTGCTCTGTTGAATTTTGCGCAGCTGTTCGATTCCGAAACAGAGGATGAGGACTTTGACGGATTTGAATAAAGACTATTACAAGTAATGTGCTTGTTTAGTATCGTTACTACTTAAATAAAGTACAACCAAACTCAGTTTTGCTCCCGATCTATTTTTTAATACGCACATTTGCATGCTTGCGTAAGGCGGTGTGTGACTGAGACTGTGCCTTTTCGTACGGTGCGCCTAATGGTCGTAAAATTACGGTAGTTACGTTCATTTGTAACTAACAGGTAGCCGTCAAGACTGCCTGTAAGTGCTGTAAGTAGATTTCTTTATAATTCATATTTGGTTGACTCTAAATCATTGAAAACACTGAGTTTACAGATCACTGTCTTCTTTAAATTGTTTAGCATTTTTTTAATGGAGATTCCATTTGGTTTTAATTCCATCTTTTCACATCCTCAACTCTGCAGATCCCACTTTTACTTTTCATCAATAATTATGAAAATTCTTGTTCTCGTTTGCTTTCTAACTAAGGTTCCTGCCCATGGACCCTCATGCCACGTCTGTGACTGTACATCTGGCCATCACAAACTCAGCAGGCTGTCAACTACATCCCAGTGTCAACTCCTTTGATGTGCTGGACATGCTGCAAGCGTTTGATGCTAAACCAGTGAAGTCCCAAGAGAGGATGTCATTCTGGGTCAAATTAAGGTAATCAGGACAATACTCATTGGGAACTTGGTCTGTTGGGTCGTTAGTTTGGATGGTCTTATTCAGAAGTAAGACTCTATGAAGACTCAATATTCCCGCAGACTGCATCTCTTTAAGTATCTCATAGCCTCTTCTAAGGAGGTCGCTGTGATTTATGCCTAAACTTGCTTTCTAATCGTGTACCCTTCCTTACATTTAAACTCACTTCCAAAGGGTCACTCGTTTTCTTGGTTAACTAGGAATAACTTGACATTGAGACATCAAACAACATGTCCCCCCTGGGCCACTTAACAAACTGTATTTAATGAATGATTGAGGTCTATGTGATAACTAGAATTAAGCAGACTTATGTAAAAAGATTGCATTCTCAAGAATTTTTTACTTCGTTAGTGATATTGACCTTTGATCGCATGACTCAAAATACCTCACAACTTAATCTACAATTAGAACTTAGTAACTGCAGGCACTTTCATGTCCACATGATAAAGGACAACAAATAAGAACAGGAACATAATGGGAAATGCCAATGTCCAGATGTCATTGGAGCGCAACCAAAAACCAGGCATCTACTGTTCCACCTTAGCATGTGTTAGTTTGGCAGTGGTGGAACGTAATGAATTAAATGTACTTTGTTACTGTACTTAAGTAAAAAAATTGTGTATCTGTACTTTACTTAAGTAAAATTTAAGACCGGTACTTTTACTTTTACTTCACTACATTTTTAGAGCAAATATCTGTACTTTTACTTTGCTACTTTTTAAAAGTGTGTTTTACATTTTTCGTTACATTTTCATTCAGGAATTTGAAAAATACACAGTTTTTTTAGCGCATCTTGAAGCCGCATCGCCAAAATCAAAAGAAGCAGTTGATCGGGAGAAGAAGGAATGAATCGAGAAACATTTTCCGCATTCATTCAAAAACCTAACATCAAATATAAACAAATTAAAAAGAGTCAGAAGATCGTTGTTCGTTGTGTTTACTTCTAAATAAAAAGTTGAGCCATCGTTACACAGAGCAGGGGCGGATCTAGAATTTTCCAAAAGGGGGTGGGGCTTTGACAAAGCCAATATATAGTGACTGGGGCCTCCTCCCCAAAACATTTTAAAAAAAAAGTGTCATTTTCCTCCATTTTGGTGCCCATTCACTGGCCCTTTTAGAGGATAGCTTGACTTGTCCCCTTTCCTTTTATTTTATTTATTTATTTTTTTTGTGGACCAAAAGAGGCGGGAGAGGGGGGTCACATCCCTGCAGAGTATTTATCCTGGTTACCATGGTGACACCCTATAGCACAAAAAATAACATTTGAATTATGGTCAAATACATTTACTTTTTACTTGAAAAGTACAATTTACACCAACTACTTTTGTACTTTTACTTAAGTGGATTTTTTTATTGGTACTTTTACTTTTACTTGAGTACAAAAAGTGAGTACTTCATCCACCACTGTTGTTTGGACACAATCTAAGGCTATTGTTCCTACAATTTTCTACCTACATGGTACCATGAGACTCCTGAGTCTCATCGAATATCGTAGAGTAAATGCACAAATTCCCTTTCAAATCCAGCTGGATAGAATTCTAATGTCTAAAAACCAGAATGTCAAAGTAAATTGTGTTTTCTTTTTCACAATAAGAATCAAACCATATTCATCTTTCAAACCAAACAGCTGCCCAATTCAGACATAATCCCAAAGGAAGGCCACATATAAGAAACTTGACTTGAGTCAGGTTTGTTAAAATAGGACCATTACTTATCCTTCTTCTCGGCTCGTAATGTGAACTCACAAAGCAGCTTCTATCAAATCTTGCTGCTACTGATGCATCATGGGACAAGTACGGGATCCCACTTTGTTTGAGTCTCACAGACCCGTCAGCTTTGATGAATATGACACTATTTGATGCCGTGGCAAAGAGAGAAGTTTAAAGTGAATAAAAAATGAGTCCACATTTTCCCCCTCAACTACATGGTATTTACTAAAAAAAAAACCACCACCAGCAAGAGTTAAATCTGACTCCAGAAAAAGCGCCATTGAACTACTTATTAGCCCTTTGAGCTCCAAATGGACTTCTTCAACTAATTAAAATAGACTTGGAAAAGTTCATTCAAAGGTCATTGTGATGAACTAGGACTAACCGGGCAAACTCATGTCATTTGCATAGAAACCAGTGGTGGATGAAGTACTCACTTTTTGTACTTAAGTAAAAGTATAAATAATTAGGCAAAAAAATACTTAAGTAAAAGTACCGATAAAAAAATCTACTTAAGTAAAAGTACAAAAGTAATTGGTGTAAATTTTACTTTTTAAGTAAAAAGTAAAAGCATTCGATCATAATTCAAATGTTATTTTTTGTGCTGTAGGGTCGCAGATAAATACTCTGCAGGGGCGTGACCCCCCTCTGCCGCCTCTTTTGGTAAAAAAAAAAAAAAAAAAGAAGAAAGGAAAGGGGACGAGTCAAGCTATCACCATGCAGGGCCAGCAAATGGGCACCAAAATGCAGGTAAATGACACTTAATTTTTAAAATGTTTTGAGGGGAGGCCCCCAGTCACTATATATTGGCTTTGTCAATGACCTCGTGCCCCCTCCCCCTCCTTTAGAAAATCTTGGATTCGCCCCTGCTTTGTGTAGTGATGGTTCATTTTTTTATTTAAAAATAAACACAACAAACAACAATCTTTTGACTCTTTTTAATTTGCTCTAAATTTGATGTTAGGTTTTTGGCGCTGAATGAATGCGGAAAATGTTCACTCTCGAGTCTGATTGGTCCTCGATTCATTACTTCTTCTCCCGATGAACTTCTCTTGATTTTTGCGATGCGGCTTCAAGATACGCTAAAAAAAAAACAGGATATTTTTCAAATTCCTGAACGAAAATGTAACAAAAAATGTAAAAGACACTTTTAAAAAGTAGCGAAGTAAAAGTACAGATATTTACTCTAAAAATGTAGTGAAGTCAAAGTAAAAGTACCGGTCTTAAATTTTACTTAAGTAAAGTACAGATACACATTTTTTTAGCTTAAGTACAGTAACGAAATACATTTACTTCGTTACGTTCCACCACTGATAGAAACTGGGATGGCCAATCTACCAAATCATGTTTTTTTTTTGTTTTTTTTTTCATATTTGCTTGTGTGAGTTTTTTTTTTTTTTTTTTTTATATTTTGACAAAAATGGAGTGCAAACGTAGGATCATGACCATATTACCCTAATATGGAATTTGGAGACCAATATCCAAATCATATTGATAATTTTTTTTTTTTTTTGTCAAATGATTTGTTTAGACATAAAATTTTACTTTAAACCAACCTGTTTTACTTAATTTGCGGGTAAAAAAGAATGTGTAAACGTACGTCAATACCTCACCTTTGAGGTGGTCAGGATACATCCTAACCAGATGCCCAGCCTCTTATTGGTGCTCTGGATGATGCCATCCTCATTTTTGAATGAACTACAAATTGTAAATTTACAAAAGGCCAACATGCTGCTGGTGCTTCCGAAATGGATTGAAAAGGAACCTAAATGCATGTAACACACCCCTACATATTGCCAGTTGTCTTTTCTATTGTCTCGCTTTCTTTTCAGAACAGAAGACAGTCGTAAACTCTATTTGTCCACACACACACACACATTCCACTCTAAATGAAAGTCCAGTGTGTAGCTCCTTTCAGCAGAGGACAGTAACAGACCTTGTTATTTGGACTTGGCTCGGTTCTCGATGTGGTTTTATTGTCTGCATGACTACCCGGGGATTATCGAGCCAGAACTGTCCCCCGCTTGTAGAGACTGAACTCAGGGTTTTCTACCAATGTACATATTTGAAGAAAAGCACAAAGCTATTGGAATTTTGAATTAAATCAAAATCTTGAAATTCTGACAGAATTCCGCGGAAAAAAAGGCTGGCTGTGCATCATTTGTTTGTCCATTTGTTTGTCCAAACTCCATTTGTTATTTGCTATTGCTTGCTGCTCTGGCATCTTTCTGTTCCAAGCCGATGTCTGATCTGCCGGGCAAGTAAATAGCACTGTGAATATAGAGTTTCTTCAAATTCTTTATTCATATTAAAGTAAAAAAATTATATGAGTTATAAACATGTAAAATTAGATAGATTAGAAGTATAGATATACTGTCAAATAAAAACTGAGAACCTGTGATGAAGATAATCTGTCTACAGTATTTATCTATCAATGCATGTCTATAAATTTATATACACAGGAGATGTGGTTGAAATGTTAAAATCTTCCACCTTCTTTATCTCTTCTGAGGTTCCAGGGAGAAGAGATAAAGAAGGTGGAAGATTTTAAGTTCTTAGGATCAACAGTCCAGAGCAATGAAAAGTGTGGACAAGAGGTGAAGAAGCGTGTGCAGGCAGATTGGAACGGGTGGAGAAAAGTATCAGGTGTGATGTGTGATAGAAGAGTTTCAGATAAAACGAAAGGGAAAGTGTACAAAACCGTGGTGAGATCGACCATGCTGATTGGTCTAGAGACAGAGGCACCGAGGAAAAGACAGGAAGCAGAGATGGAGGTAGCAGAGATGAAGATGCTGAGGATAATTTTTTTTAATCCTGATTTCCCAACTGACCCGTTTCAGGGTTTCACACTATTTCTTCTTCCAAAGTTTAAATTGGTAACTGTCTTGCCATGGGAACATCAAGCCATGATTACAACTTGTCCAAATGCCTCACTCTTTCACCTAAACCCATCTTTACGCCCTACGTCTGGCAATGTCCTGTTTGACTAGTTTGCTTGATGTGACTCAGTGCACAAGGTTACAATGAGTTACTAAATTGGTTACTTAAAGGAATTTATGTCCTAAGAACTATGAGGATACCTGTTTCTAAAGATGGTCGGGGAAATAAATGAAAAGAAAGTCTGTTTCTAATCAGAATAAATGAGGAGAAATTCAATTTCAGGTCGGAGACTTGTACAGAGTTTTGAATGTAACTTGGCGATACAACTTGGCGATACAACCGTATAAGATGGATATTTTGCCATTTTTGTTCTGTGGTTTTCATCAGTTATTACAGCAGTAAATAGTCGAGGGTGATTTCATTAGTTTTGTCTCGTCAACATCTTGTTTTGTAAAGGTAAAAAGAAGAGACTAAGAAAGAATCACTTAGTGGGTAGGGTACCCGTTCTGTTAAGGACTTGAGCAAATTATCGAAACACTAGTTGCTACAGATGGCATCTTGCATGGCATCTTCACGTTTTTTAGTTGTAAAAACTCATAAATTCTCCTTCAATATTAAATGTACAGTGGTGGTCAAAAGTTTACATACACTTGTAAAGAACATAATGTCATGGCTGTCTTGAGTTTCCAGTTATTTCAACAACTCTGATTTTTCTCTGATATAGTGATTGGAACAGATCCTTCTTTGTCACAAAAAACATTCATGAAGTTTGCTTCTTTTATGACTTTATTATGGGTAAACTGAAAATGTGACAAAATTAGCTGGGTCAAAAATATACATACAGCAATGCTAATATTTAGTTACATGTCCTTTGGCCATTTTTACTTCAATTAGGCGCTTTTGGTAGCCATCCACAAGCTTCTGGCAAGTTTCTGGTTGAATCTTTGACCACTCCACTTGACAGAATTGGTGCAGTTCAGTTAAATTTGTTGGCTTTCTGACATGGACTTGTTTCTTCAGCATTATCCACATGTTCTCAATGGGATTTAAGTCAGGACTTTGGGAAGGCCATTCTAAAACCTTAATTCTAGCCTGATTTAGCCATTCCATTACCAATTTTGATGTGTGTTTGGAGTCATTGTCCTGTTGGAACACCCAACTGCGCCCAAGACCCAACCTTCGGGCTGATGACTTCAGGTTTTCTTGAAGAATTTGAAGGTAATCCTCCTTCTTCATTGTCCCATTGACTCTCTGTAAAGCACCAGTTCCATTGGCAGCAAAACAGGCCCACCGTGCTTGATGGTAGGCATGGTGTTCTTGGGGTTAAAGGCCTCACCTTTTCTCCTCCAAACATATTGCTGGGCATTGTGGCCAAACAGCTCAATTTTTGTTTCATCTGACCACAGAACTTTCCTCCAGAAGGTCTTATCTTTGTCCATGTGATCAGCAGCAAACTTTAGTCGAGCCTTAAGGTGCCGCTTTTGGAGCAAGGGCTTCCTTCTTGCACGGCAACCTCTCAGTCCATGGCGATGCAAAACACGGTTGACTGTGGACACTGACACCTGTGTTCCAGCAGCTTCTAATTCTTGGCAGATCTGCTTTTTGGTGCTCCTGGGTTGACTCTTCACCCTCCTGACCAGTTTTCTCTCAGCAGCAGGTGACAGCTTGCGTTTTCTTCCTGATCGTGGCAGTGACAAAACAGTGCCATGCACTTTATACTTACAAACAATTGTTTACACTGTTGCTCTTAGAACCTGCAGCTGCTTTGAAATGGCTCCAAGTGACTTTCCTGACTTGTTCAAGTCAATGATTCTCTTTTTCAAATCTGTGCTGAGCTCCTTTGACTTTCCCATTGTAGCGTTTGTGGGTGTTTTTATCCAATGAACCCTTTTTAAATGGCCTCAGAGAATTCACCAGCTGTAGTCACTCATAATCACTCACAAGAAGTTAAGAGGTCATGCTATGAAGCTCATGTCATTGACACAACTTTCTAAGTCTCCAAAATTGCTCATTCATGTTGCTGTATGTATATTTTTGACCCAGCTGATTTTGTCACATTTTCAGTTTACCCATAATAAAGTCATAAAAGAATCAAACTTCATGAATGTTTTTTGTGACAAAGAAGGATCTGTTCCAATCACTATATCAGAGAAAAATCAGAGTTGTTGAAATAACTGGAAACTCAAGACAGCCATGACATTATGTTCTTTACAAGTGTATGTAAACTTTTGACCACCACTGTAAGTGCGTATTTAGGCCATAAAATGGGCAGCAGCATACTAAGCAGGTGTGTACCAATCAGATGGTTGTCAGTTGCAGAATTTATAAAAGTACATAAAAACTTACATCACAATCAAAACTCTGGACTGTGCCATTATGTCCTGAGGTAAGATAAAGAACTCACCACCAGGGATTTTATATTCTACCCCTAAAAACATCACACTGCATTTATCTGGACATTGTGGAAATAAAACATTGCAAACAAAAGGGAAAAGTTTATGCAGAAAGATTTGGAAGACATCTTAACTACTGTATTTGAAATGCGGTCCTCCGGTCAGATTAAGCTGCTGTATCAGTAACAAGCTGAAAAGTTTTCATCACCCTGAGACCACCAAGACCTCAGTAATGCAAGGTGATGTCACTCTTGGGGTTTGTGAAGGTGTTTTTCCATAGAGCCAAGGGAACTCCGCAGGGTGGCTAGGCTCTCTGTCAGAGATAGAGTGAGGAGCTCTGAGACGAGCTGTTGCTCCTCCCGATCGAGAAAAGCCAGAAGGGGTGGCTTCGGGTATCTGGTTAGGTTCGGCATTTAGGAGGCTAAATGCCTTGCTGGTCAGGTGTTTCGGACACCCGAACGGCCTCTCGGGAGGACACCCAGAGGTAGATCCTGGACCTGCTGGACAGACTATGTTTCACAGCCGTACAGGGAACACCTTGGAATCCTCCCGGGTGAGCTGGAGGATGCAGTTGGGGTGAGAGAAGTCTGGGTTTTGTGTCTGACGCTGTTGTGCCCACGACCGGGCCCCAGATAAGTGGAAGATAATGGAATGGAACAAGGGAAAGGATGTAGTTGGGCCTAACGTAAGATAAATTTTTAAGGAAATGCTTTCCAGTCTTAAAAGTTTGAACAATCTTTATAAATAAAATTTTCTAAATTTGACCAGAAAAGTGGATAAAATTGATAAAAATTAGTGCTGCTGATTATGGTGCAGTTTTGAATTTGAAAAATTATATTTTCTGTAGCAAAAACAACAATTACTATGCTAAAGTCGAGCCCGACATACTAAGCAACAAGTCAAAGCGGATCTGAACAGGTGCGTGTGTAAATAATCACTGTTCTAGCAGCGTTGGCACAAGTTTGATGGAGACGAAAGGTTGAGGCAGATCCCAAGGAGCACCAATTATTCACTAATTATTACTGAAAGATCTTCCATACTACCTTTAAGTCTGGATTACAAGTTTAAATAAGAGGCTGGAACTAATTATGCGTCTAAAACAAGACAAAAACAATCAGTTGTGTTTTACAAAAAAAGCAGCCCTGCAAGTTTGACGTGTTAATGAGATGGACGTTGGACTAGTTTAATGGTTGGAAAATGAATTGGGTTGTGCTCTGTTAGGAATTGGGGTGAACTGGGTTCAAACGTAAACATTTAAATGCTGGGATGCATTGAAATTGTTGTGTAGGAGAGGGAATGAGGAGGATCCAAATGCAGGTTTAACAGTTTATTAAGTGTTGAACAAAGGAATCCACAGCAGAGAGATAACGGCTTCAGGCAGTGCTGCATGGCCAAGAGGAAGGGCTGAAGGTTCCTGTGAGGAGAATAAGAAAATTAGTCTGATATCAAAATTTGACTCAGCTTAGAGGTGGTCAGTTTACCACTAGAATCGTTGAAGACCTGACAGAGACTGTGGGTGACACCAGGTCTTTTATAGCCACCGGTAAGTCTGTGCAGCTGGGAGCAATCAGCCAATCCTCCCGTTAGAAGCCATCCAGCACCTGTGAATTTTGGGGGAGAAAAAAAAACAAACAAGCAGGCCTAAAAGGCCTCACACCACAGTACCCCCCCCTCTACGGACGCCACCTGGCGGACCACCAGGCCTGTCCGGAAAGCGGCGGTGAAAGTCCCGGACCAAGCCAGGGTCCAGGATCGCTGAACGGGGCACCCAGCACCGATCCTCCGGGCCATAACCCTCCCAGTCCACGAGGTACTGTAGACCCCGACCTCGGCGACGAACATCCAAAAGACGGTTGACCGTGTACGCATCCGAGCCGTCGACAAGGCGAGGAGGTGGAGGGGGAGCAGAAGGAGGCTGGAGGGGACTGGTAGAAACCGGTTTGATCTGAGAGATGTGGAACACAGGATGTACCTTCATGGAAGAGGGCAGGGCGAGCTTTACCGAGACCGGGTTGACCAGCCGCAGGATCCGGAAAGGGCCAATGAAGCGGGGTGAAAGCTTGCGAGACTCTGCCCTGAGGGGAATGTTCCTGGTAGACAGAAGGACAGACTGACCAACCTGATATGCTGGGGCTGGCTGACGGTGGCGATTAGCTTGGCGCCGAGCCCGGCCGCAGGCCTGTTGGAGGGCCCTCCTAGTTTTCCTCCAGATCCGACGACACCGTCTGATATGGAGCTGCACCGAAGGGACGGCCAGCTCCTGTTCCTGATCCGGGAACAATGGGGGTTGGTAACCCAGAGAAGCCTCGAACGGGGACAATCCTGTGGAGGAACTAACTTGGGAATTATGGGCATACTCAATCCACGGGAGATGAGACGACCACGTGGACTGGGCAGAGGCCAACACGCACCGTAATGTGGATTCCAGGTGTTGGTTAGCCCGCTCCGACTGGCCGTTGGATTGGGGGTGGAAGCCAGATGACAAGCTGACGGAAGCCCCCAGCGCCTTACAGAAGGACTTCCAAACAGCTGATGTGAATTGCGGACCCCGGTCAGAGACTATGTCCACAGGGATACCATGCAGACGGAACACATGGGTCACCATGAGCTGGGCAGTCTCCAAGGCTGAAGGGAGTTTAGGAAGAGGCACCAGATGTACAGCTTTGGAGAATCGGTCCACAATCGTGACCACAACAGTGTTACCTTCTGAGGGAGGGAGTCCGGTCACAAAGTCCAGTGCGATATGGGACCAGGGACGACTGGGAACCGGTAGGGGATGGAGCAGCCCCGCAGGAGGACGATGAGGGACCTTGCCCCGGGAACAGGCAGAACAGGCAGCGACAAAATTCCTAGTGTCTGCCTCCATCGTTGGCCACCAGAACCGCCGCTGAAGAAGCGCCATTGTACGGCGAATCCCAGGGTGACAGGACCACCGGGATGCATGTGCCCATAGGAGAACCTGGGAGCGGGCAGAGGATGGCACATACGAACGGTTAGCTGGGCCAGTACCTGGGTCCGGATCATGCTGCAGACCATCCCTTATTGCAGTCTCGATCTCCCAAGTGATTGCCCCAATGACGCAGGAGGGGGGTAGAATGGGCTCCGGCTCCGATCTGGACTGATGACCATCATGCAGGCGGGAGAGGGCGTCAGGTTTGGTGTCGCGGTTGCCCGGCCTGTAAGTGAGGGTAAAATTAAAGCGTGTAAAGAACAGCTGCCACCGGGCCTGTCGAGAGTTGAGTCTCTTAGCTGCTTGGATGTAAGCAAGGTTTTTGTGGTCTGTCCAGACCACGAATGGGTGTTCTGCGCCCTCGAGCCAGTGCCTCCATTCCTCGAGTGCCAGTTTGACTGCGAGCAGTTCTCTATTCCCCACATCGTAGTTTTGTTCAGCTGCAGAGAGACGCTTAGAGAAAAAGGCACAGGGATGGAGTTTGCCATCCTCCTGATGGTATTGGGACAGCACAGCACCCACCCCTGAATCCGAGGCGTCCACCTCCACAATAAACTGCCTCAAGGGGTCGGGCTGGACCAGAATGGGGGCCGAGGTAAACCTCTTTTTAAGCTCAGTGAATGCACCCTCTGCTTGGGGAGACCAAACGAACGGTCTGGCTGTGGAAGTAAGCTGGGTAAGGGGAAGAGCTACCTGACTGTAATTGCGAATGAAACGCCTGTAAAAATTTGCGAAACCCAGAAATTGTTGTAGTTTGCGACGGGTGTTGGGTCGAGGCCACTCAGCCACCGCGCTAACTTTTTCGGGGTCCGGGCAAACCTGCCCAGCGTGTACAATAAAACCAAGGAAGTTGACGGACTGAGAATGGAACTCGCACTTCTCAGCCTTTACAAACAGACGATTCTCAAGGAGTCGCTGGAGTACCGCACGGACATGGACGATGTGCTCCTCAACAGTGGGCGAAAAAATAAGAATGTTGTCCAGATAAACAAAGACAAAACGATTAAGGAAGTCACGGAGCACATCGTTAATGAATGCCTGGAAGACTGCGGGAGCGTTAGTTAACCCGAAAGGCATGACCAAGTATTCGAATTGGCCCAGGTGGGTGTTGAACGCCGTCTTCCACTTGTCCCCCTCCCGCATTCGGACGAGATGGTAGGCGCAACGCAGATCTAGTTTTGTAAAGACCCGGGCTCCCTGAAGTAGCTCGAACGCCGAATTAATGAGGGGCAACGGGTATTTGTTGCGAACGGTGATGTTATTAAGACCCCGATAATCGACGCACGGACGGAGGGAACCATCCTTCTTACCCACAAAAAAGGACCCCGCTGCTATGGGTGCCGAGGAAGGGCGGATAAGCCCCGACGCCAGGGACTCATTGATGTACTTCTCCATCGCCCCCCTCTCTGGAGCAGACAGATTGTACAGGCGACTGGCGGGTAAGGTTGCCCCAGGGAGGAGGTCGATGGCGCAATCATATGGCCGATGAGGCGGGAGAGATTGTGCCCTCTCCTTACTGAAGACCTCTTTGAGGTCATGATACTCTGCCGGGATAGACGCAACGTCCACCGGGTCGATAGAGCCTACCGTGTCAGAAGAGACGGTTGTCACGGCAGATTGGAGGCAAGTTGCATGGCACTGATTGCTCCACCCGACGATACGCCGGTTTTGCCAGTCGACCTGTGGATTGTGCAACCTAAGCCAGGGGAAACCTAACACAAGGGGTGAGCCGGGTGAAGAAATAACGTTAAACGAAAGGTGCTCACGGTGATTACCCGATACCACCATCTCCAACGGGGAGGACTGGTGGGTCACCCTGGTGATAACGTGTCCATCGATCGCCGTGGCATTATTGGGTTCTCCGAGTGGTTGGGACTGGAATCCACACTGACGGAGAAAATCTGCGTCGATGAAGTTGCCGTCGGCCCCGGAATCCACCAACGCTTCGACCGGAAAAGAAGAGGAACAACCAGAGGTTAGTGTCACAAGAATCATAAGCCTAGGGGTACCATGACATCTAGTTGTGCCCACCCGTAACCCTAGGTCTACCGGTGGGCCCCGTCTTTTGGGCGACAAGGGCAAGCTGAGAGTAAGTGACTTCTCGACCCGCAATAGAGACACCTCCCTTCTTTTAGTCTAACCTCTCTTTCCTTTTTGGTTAGATGCATCTGTCCCAACTGCATTGGTTCTGTGGAAGGCTGCTCAGCCTCTTGTGGAACAGATGCAAATGCCCTAGGTGGGGGGCAGACCGAGGAAGGCTGTCGATGGCTGTGAACTGGAGTAGGGTGTAGGGCCCGGGTGGTATTTTCATATCGTTTCTCTCTTTGACGATTGTCTAACTGTATTGCCAGCGAAATGAGTTCCTCCAATGTGGATGGGGTCCCCCTGCCAGCTAGCTCATCCTTCAGAGGATCATTCAGGGCATTTAGGAACACCCCTCTTAGTGCCTTCTGTCCCCAGCCAGCCTCTACTGCTAGGGTCCGGAATGAGATGGAGAACTCCGCCACAGATAGAGTTCCCTGGGAAAGGTGGAGTAGACGCTGGGAGGCATCTCCAGCCCGGTCCGGCACCTCGAACATGGTTCAGAATAAACTCAGAAAATCAGATGTTGAGCGATCAGCCAGGGGGGCTGCCGCGTCTTCGGCCTCGGCCCACTCCAGTGCCCTGCCCCGAAGAAGACCCACAATGTACAAATTCTTAACTTTGTCTGATTCGAAGGTCCGCGGTCTTAGAGCAAAGACATTTGAACACTGCAAGAGGAACCCACGACATTTCCCCAGGGTTCCATGGAAAGGTTCCGGGTCCGTAATATGGTGGTCCACGAGTGGGCTGGGCATAGCTGAAGGAGGTGCCGAGGCTGTGGACAGAAAAAGAGAACTTAGATTATTTACTTTGTCTGTTAAAGCCTGTAACTGTGTTTTTAATTGAGTATTTTCGTCCATAAGGGCCTTTATGGCCTGTTGTTGTTGTCCCAGGAATATTCCTTGTCGGGTCAGAATCTCTGACACTGAGGGTGATGCAGAACCCGCTGGATCCATTCTGGTCAGGTCTTCTGTTGTGTAGGAGAGGGAATGAGGAGGATCCAAATGCAGGTTTAACAGTTTATTAAGTGTTGAACAAAGGAATCCACAGCAGAGAGATAACGGCTTCAGGCAGTGCTGGATGGCCAAGAGGAAGGGCTGAAGGTTCCACTAGAATCGTTGAAGACCTGACAGAGACTGTGGGTGACACCAGGTCTTTTATAGCCACCGGTAAGTCTGTGCAGCTGGGAGCAATCAGCCAATCCTCCCGTTAGAAGCCATCCAGCACCTGTGAGTTTTGGGGGGAGAAAAAAAACAAACAAGCAGGCCTAAAAGGCCTCACACCACAGAAATTTACATCTGTATCATGTGGGGAAATTTTTGAGAGATTTTTAAAAGGCGAAACACAAAATGCTCTTTGACTGAAAGACAACATAAAAGACAACAAAAAGATTGTCCAAAAAAAAAGAAGTTTTTTTCCCCCTTTTTATCAAAGAAAACAAATCATAAAAAAAAATAAATAGAAAATAGTAGTATTTCGTCTCATCTCTTCATTCATCTTTTGAACCACATACGTATCTCTCGATGGCCGCATGGAGAGCCACACCCCTATCTCAACTGGTTGGTTGATTTATTTAACCCTTACTCAACTAGTTAATATCCCATTTTCTTTTCCAAGTGAATCCCTGTTAATAAACTGCAATTTTTTACATTTACAAATTAATTAAAAAAATAAATAAAAACTTAACCTGTGTTAAACAGGTATGGTTGAAAGTGACTCAAAATGTTTAAAATTCTATTCAAAGAATTATTTTTTAATCTACTCTTAAAAAACTTTAAATACAAAAGTTTTGTATTTTATTGAAAAGTTAAAAATGTGAAATTTCTTTTAAAAATAAAACATTAGGAACTTTACTTTGTTATATATTCTAGGTTTATGTTGGGGGTCGGATTGGGTCGTCCAATGCAACATTTCTCAACCTATTTTAGGCTAAGGTACAATTTTTAATCTAAAACATCTGAGTCACACCATTAGCAGGGACGGTGGTGTGGGTTTCTATGGTTACAGTAATCAATCTATGGCTGTTTAAATAGTACTGAGAAAAATTAAGAAATGCACTTTAATCAATTTAACAAACACCATGAGAATGACCAAAACAACTGTACGGAGATGCCGGTTGGTCGCGATCGGCGTATGAGGTGAAATAAGAATTATCCACGGCACAGCTGACGATCTCTCATTGCACACGTGTGTGCCGCGGAACACTGGTTGAAAAAACATTGCTCTAATGGGTTGAATTTATGCTTTAGGGCCATAAGTTCAACGATGCTTATGACAATGACTGTGTTTCAATTGTTGGGAATGGAGGCTCTTTGAAAACAAAAGCAGAATCAAGATAATGCTTTGAGATTAGAATATTTTGAATTATTTGCCTTTTAAATTGAACTTAGTTGTAATAAAACATCCTGAAAAATATCCAACTTGAGTCTTGTGGACTTTAGATAATTTCCAGGAACCATTGTGCATTCAGCTGCCATGTATTAATCATAAAAAAAAAAACCCAAACCTTAATGTATTAGAAATGCCTCTTACAGACACCATTGGATAAACCAAAACATTATCAGAAATCATCGTCAGCACAACTCCAGCTGATGCAGCATATCTACCCCAGCACTTCATAATTCTATGTGGCTGGTTTTCAACCCTCAGCTGACAATGTTACAGTATTAGCGACTGAGCCAAAGCAGTGCATCCCGGCGGCAGCTATGAGGCCCATTCACTGGGACTGTCATATGATTGAATTGAAGGAGACCTAAGTGCAGCTCGAGCTGCACTTATCAGCTAGCTGGCAGATAGGACTTGTCATACTGCCTGTCAGATCTGATGAGGGGGCCACAAACCTCACACTGGAGCTAAAATGCAATCTCTTCCTCTGCAGCTGCATGGTCAGCCACAGGGCCATGCTTATTAGTCTTTGTAAACAGCCGAATGTGAATGCTAAACTGAAAGAGTAACCGTCAGTCAGGCTGTGCTTCTGTCGGCCGGCGAGGCTAAACGAGAGTAATTTCAGTGAAATCTTCTTTGGTAATAAATGCTTTTATATAAAAAATTATAATCTAAAGAGACTGTTGGGTTTGCTGAAAGTAAACAAAAAAACACTGGCATTAGTCGAGGAATATTTTCAGGAAGTTTGTGACTTCACTTGACTTTTTATTAGTCCGATACTCACACATCAATAAACACATAAAAGCAACTTTGAGGTTCCGTGTCTTGCCCAGGGACACTCGACATCTGGATTGGTGAATCAGAAGATCAAACCAATGACCTTCTGATGAACAGATGACTCTCATCCTTCACACATACCCAAACCTGCACTTATAAAATTTGACTATTAAGTTCTACCAAACAAAAAAACGACCGCAACGTCTTTGAACTCTACTTGTATATAAAGAGACTTCATCAAATGCTGGTCATTTATTAGTGATGTGGTTGGCTGAGAGTTTCCCGGCGTCAAAGAAGCGTAGTTGAAGAAAAGCTGGAGAGGTGGAGGTTTGCACTGGAAAGAAGAGGAATGAAGATTAGTCAGGGTAAGACAGAGTACATGTGTGTGAATGAGAGGGATCCAAATGGAAAAGTGAGGTTACAGGGGGAAGAGATAAAGAAGGTGGAAGATTTTAAGTAGTCCAGAGCAATGGAGAGTGTGGAAAAAAGGTGAAGAAGCATGTGCAGGTAGGCTGGAGTGGGTGGAGAAAAGTATCAGGTGTGATGTGTGACAGAAGAGTTTAAGCTAGAATGAAAGGAAAAGTGTACAAAACCGTGGTGAGACCGGCCATGTTGTTTGGTCTA
Source organism: Neostethus bicornis (assembly GCA_902685375.1). Lineage (NCBI taxonomy): Eukaryota > Metazoa > Chordata > Actinopteri > Atheriniformes > Phallostethidae > Neostethus > Neostethus bicornis. The sequence goes on from LR738561.1 coordinate 13,228,687, forward strand.
GAAACAGCGGCACTGAAGAAAAGACAGGAAGCAGAGATGTTTGTAGCATAGATGAAGATGCTGAGGATCTCTCTGGGAGTGACCAGGATGGACAGGATCAGAAATGAGTATATCAGAGGAACAGCACGTTAGAGGTTTTGGAGATAAAGTCAGAGAGGCTAGACTGAGATGATTTGGACATGTACAGAGAGTCAGAGAGTACATCAGAAGAAGGATGCTGGGTTTGGAACCACCAGGAAAGAGGCCTAGAGGAAGACTAAAGAGGAGGTTAATGGATACAGTGAAGGAAGACATGAAGATAGTTGGTGTGACCGAAGATGATGCAATAGATAGGGTTAGATGGAGGAAACGGACTTGCTGTGGCGACCCCTGAAGGGAAATGCCAAATTTTCCTGCTCTCACTTGTGTGTATCTAACACAATTCAGCAGTAAGCCTAACTCCTTCTGAAAACATGGGTAGAGTCAGGATGTAGCGTCTAAGCTCCATTTTAATGACAATAGAAAAGATGTCTTCAGAACAGAGTAAAAAGACTGTGATGTCAAAAAGGATTAGAAAAATAGACGGATGGCAGTGGATAAACTTGTGCTCATGTGCTAACTGAAATGCAGAAACAAAACGGCCGACTTCTTGTCGCAACTTCCTGTTTCTAATTGCGCCTTCAAAATAAAAGACAGAAAAACGTAATAAATATAATCTAACTATAAAAGTAAATATTCTGCACAATTATAAAGGGCAAAACACCGAAAGAAGAAGAAAGATGCGTAGTTCTAGAAAAAAAAAAAGTTCATTAACCTTTAAATGGCAGGACGGCTCCTACATGACCAACACACTCACTCGCACAAAAAATTCAGCCTTTTATGAGATCAAGAAAATCATCAGAGCAAAATTTGGTGAGCTCACAAGCTAATTGTCGAAAAGGTCAAAGTTACAGAAGAGTCATTGATAAGTTTCCCTTGAAATCTTGCTAAAATTCAAACTATCCCGAATTATAAAAGTCTGATGAAATGCTGTTTTTAGAAAACATTGTCCTGGATGGAAAAAAATACTGCTAAAAAAATGTAATCCGTGTCTTAGTGTGAAAAAAAATACACCTTTAGCTTAGAAACGTTCTGTCCAATCATCACACACCCTTTGTTTCTATGTTGTACATTTTGTATTTTTTTTGCTGATTACGACCAAACTTTCTTCTAAGAAACATTGGTTCGACTTCCAGTCTTTGAAATAAAAAGAAAACTTTCTCAAATAAAATATCTAGAAATAGAAAAAAAATCCCAGAAAAACACATCTTGGTTGTGTATTAAATGCGTATTTTTCAAAAGAACAAGCTGCCATCCAGTAGAGCACCTTTCTGACACGGTCCACCCGCACACATTGACACGTCTACAAAGAAAATAATGAGGGACAGAGAAGGAAATAAAGGTTTTCCACAATGCCGAGCTGATTATACTTCATTAGCCTGCTTCTGCTTTGTGAATTCTCACATCTCAGCACCCAGGTACCGAGCCCTCAGCTGGATGTCAGAGCTATTGAGACCAGCCTGGCTTTTTTCTTTTTATTTATTTCTTAACTTGCTTTCTGCCAAGAACATGCTCCCCTCCTTTTTTTTTAATATAATCCTCCTTTCTTGTTCTCTGATTATGACCCTTTCACCAAACGCTTCCCAGTCACCCTGAAATAATGATATTTAAACAAGCCGATATGTGCACGATCACCAGAGGAGGCCCGGGGACGTTTAATATCTGGCGGAGTACAAAGAGCAAAGGAAAAAGAAGCTCGGTTGACAAGAGACTTGTTCCTCTGTGGAGCATAGAGTCTGCTTTCCTGAGATCATTAATTTCTCCAAAAGAGATCTCCCCGGGTGAGACTCATTCACATGCAGATGGCACTATTCTGCGGGAACCTCTATCGCTCTTTTGCTCCCCTTCCATCAGGCCCACTTAGTGCTCGCTTTCTCTCTCTCTTTCTCTGCGTCGCTTCTTCCTATATTAGGCAAACGGTTAGCTTGGCAGCCTTAGGTGACACAGCACTCATATTTCAACGCCGGGAACAGGAGTAATGCAGTGTGCTGCTATGGATACATTACATGAGAATTTGTCTCCTTTAAAGCGAGCAAAGTCAGGGAGGGCGTCACTTAGTGATACAAGCATTTATCTATGGGAATCATTCCTCTCTTTGTCTTTGTCCTTTATCATGCTCCATTTAAAACATCCTTTTCTTCCGTGTGCTTGTAAAGTGGGTTTGCAGCTACAGATGGCGTTTATCTTACTGGCTGATCGATTCAAATATTGATGGTATAAAAATATTGAGACGTGCCTGAGGATGCTGATTGTTTCGTTTTAATTAAGCTTTTTTTTTTTTTTAAAAAGGTACTGTTTAAAACAAAACAAAGTTGGTTTGTTTACCAGCCTGTCAATGCCTGATCCCGTCAGACCTCAAAAGCTAAGCACGCTGAGCTTGGGCTGTACTTGGATGGGAGACCACTGGAACACCAGGTGCCACAGTGGGACGGCCGTTGAGATTAAATTGCCGTTGTGTCCCTGGGCAAGACACTTCACCCACGTTGCCTAGTCTGAATGGTATGTGTGCGATTGGTTGGTGATGGTCAGAAGGGCCGATGGCGCAAAATGGCCGCCTCAGGGCAGCTGTGGCTACAACAGCAGCTTACCATTACCTGGTATGGAGTGGATGAGTAATGCATATGTGAAGCGTCTTTGAGAGTCTGGAAAAGCGCTATATAAATACAATGCATTATTCTTATTATTTGATAAAACGTGACGTTTCTGTACAAAATTTGACCTTCTGTTTTGTTGTCTTCGCTTATCTGAGGCCGGGTCGCTGGGACATCAGCTTCAGACGGATAACAGCCTCAGACATAGTCTCTCGAGCGGGTCTGGGACCTGCCTCTGAGTCTCCTCCATGGTGGGACGGAACGTCTCACCAGCGAGGTGTTCGGGAGGCATCCAAACCAGATGATATTGGAATGATGCTATTGACTTAGTTATCCAAATAAAACCAATTCAGTCACCATTATCTACTTGTAAGGATGTTTTAGCACCTGAAATTTAAAGTCCTTGGTCTTGGAAGATTTTAAGTATCTAGGATCAACAGTACAAAGCAATGGAGAGTGTGGAAAAGTGGTGAAGAAGTGTGTGCAGGCAGGCTGGAACGGGTGGAGGAAAGTATCAGGTGCATCCACATAAGGGATAGACGGATTGGAAGGTGACGGACTGAGAATGCGTTAAAATTAAATTAACAGAGCAAAAATGGTTTCAATGATGATAACAGTGAGTCAGTTTTTCGATGGGAAGTCTTTGACTGTCGTTTTGTGGCTTTTTCAAACTCTTTTCCACATACAGTCGTTGTTCGATGTTGACATCGTCTCTCGTTTCTTTGACTTGATGGTTATTTTTTAAGATAACATGCACCTCAATGGCTGTTTTGAGTTAAATCCGTGGTTCTTTTTTTGCTTGAAACTCCAAAGGTGGTTCCTTTGTAAGTCTTTCTACCTCAGCAGTAATTAGTAATTAGTGACCTGTTATTGCTTGCATTTGTTCCGTAACCCAGAGGCGTCAGCGTCTCACAGCCTCTCTGCTTTCTCAGTTCATATTTAACCTGAAAGACTTTGATGACACATTTCTTTGAAGACCCGATCAAAGAGCAGAGTCTTTGATGAGAGTGATGTTTGCTGTTGGTGAGGATATAAGAAGGAATACCAATCGTTTACTTCAGGGAGACAGAACGAGCCAGAGATGGCGAGAGGAGGAAAGAGCGTGAGGATGAAAGCCTACACAATATTTAAATTAGGAATATGTCATTCCCTTTATATGGTAAAAAGCATTGAATTACTGTGTCAAGTATAATTTCAGGTTGTCAGAAGTTTTTAATGGAAAAAATGATGACGCAGGTTTCTGTTAGGTGAATTTGATTTATTTAATGATTTTCTGAATTTGTCATTAACTTCTGTACCTTTTCTCAACCAAGACTTCTTAGAATGAATCCAAACTATTTTATTAGTTGAACATTGTTTGCTTTTGTTGCTTCAACTTGTGCATCAATTTTTTTCTACTTTTGAACTTTAACGTTCAGAAATAAATTCATCACGTTGGATAAGTTTAGTTTAACATTAATAAGATGAGACAAATTAATCTGACATTTGTGAATAAGTTGGAGAAACTTTGACTGAAGCGGAAACCAAACTTTTCAATGAAAGCACAATTAATAGCGTGGGGTTTTTTTGCAACAAGTTGAGACAGTTGCAATTTGTTTTCTTATTCAGAACTAAAAAAAATTGTGATCCACTCTTCTTTGCCGTCTGCGCAGCTGCCACAACGTATTTCCATTCCGTCGTCTTCCGCTTATTTGGGTCCGGGTCACAAGGCAACAGCCTCAGATGGGAAGCCCAGGCTCCTCTAATCTCAGCTGCATTCTCCAGCTCACCCGGAAGGATCCCGAGTTGATCCCCAGCCAGTTGTGAGACACAGTCTCTCCAGCAGGTCCAGGTTCTGCCTCGGTCTCCTCCCGGTGGGACGTACCCGAAACACCTCACCAGCAAGGTGCTCGGGAGGCATCCTGACCAAATGCCTGAACCACCCCATCTGGCTTCTCTCGACCTGGAGGAGGAGCGGCTCAACACCGAGCTCCTCCCGGATGGCAGAACTCCTCACTCGATCTCTGAGTGAGAGTCCAACCACCCAGCGGAGGAAGCTCATTTTGGCCGCTTGTATACGCGATCTCATTCTATCCATAGGTGAGAGTGGGAACGTAGTTCGACTTGTAAATCGAGAGCTTTGTTCTCAGTATATATTTCTCTTGCAGCATGTTTTTTTAGTTTAAAGAATATTCCACACACTATCTGGTGTGTTTATTATTGTCTATGTGTACATGTTCACCACTTTGAGCCCATCTTTGGTAAATGAGACCTCTGTGCTGAGGGATTTTCTTGTCAGAGGAGATGTTTGGGAGCTCTAATTGATGCATTCAGGTTTTTCTTTTATAGAAGAAAACAAAGCATGTTTTTAGACTTTTGCAGGGTAATTAAGCTCAAGAATTTCTGATGTAGAACACAGTAAACAGTTTTGTTTGACATTTTTTCTCACAATGTCAAGTTTCTCACCTGCTAGCTTTGAATAACATCGCTAATAAAGAAGCTGAGGAGTGAATAGATGTTTGTGAGTTTATGTCTTCATTGCCAGGAGTTAAATACGAGCTGAAAAGTAACAAGATAAACATTTGAATATTGCTTTTATATCATTTACCTTTCAAGATGTTAGTGTGAAAATAGGGAGTGAGATGAGAGTGATGCAACATTAGTCCATACGCTCTATAATTGAATTGAAAATACTTCATTTATCACCGAAGGAAAATTTAAGAGCTGCAGTATTACAATCATACAACAACATATTTTTTTAACTGTTGTGAGTAAAAGTGAAAAGATTTGAAAATGAAAGCTTAAATATTTTGATGGAGACCGTCAGAAAATAATTTTCTGTACTGTTCCTTTGAGCAGCGGGGTTGCAGGAGTCAGTTGCTGAAGCTGCTCTTCAGATGGTGCACAGATTCATGAAGGGGGTGGGAAGAATTGATGACAGTTTTGCTTTCGTTCTGACCCTCGCCACCTCCTCCATGCAGGCGAGGGGTGAGCCAACGACACGTCCAGCTTTTTTTTCAATCAGTTTGTTCAGTCAGTTGGCATCCTTCGTTTTTATGCCCGCTCCCCAGGCGGCCACAGTAAAGAACAGGACACAAAAATGATTTGTGTATTGTTTTTTTTTGTTTGTTTGCTTGTTCTTACACATATCAGGCCTATTTGTAGCCAGAGGTGTACATAACTGGTGCTCATGTATTGTCAAGACGTATTGTACAGACGTGATGCACGGCGACCGTAAGTGCCTAAAAAGGCGTCTTATAAATAAAATGTATTATTATTATTATTCTACTGTGCACATCAAATACATTGTAATCTTCTTGCGTTATGACTCAAAAATTTCACTTAAATTGGCTTATTAGAACAAAAGGGGTTTTAATTTTGCACATGAAAAATGGCATTTATGAATTATATAAAATTGTGTAAACGTGCATTCAGCATGTAAAACAGTTGTGTTTTGCATCCGCATTGACATAATTAGAAGATGCACTTGTAATTAACAATCAATTGAAATGTTTAGTCAACGTTTTAGTTCATTAAAAAGCACTTTTTCCCAAAACCCGAGCTTTCTTAGAAAAAGAGCTGCAGTCGTGCTGCTTATTTGCCTTTAGTAGTAATTTTGTCACCACAACAATAATGGTTACATTAAATTTGAAGGAACACAGGGTGTTGTTGGTAAACTGGGTCAAAATTGGATGCCGCAATATCAAGAATTTTTTTTTTCAATTCAAAGATTTAACAAGTCATCTTCTTCTTTCAGCATTCCTTTTAGGGATCGCCACAGCAAGTCAGTTTCTTCCATGATCTAACCCTATCTGCTGCATCTTCTTCGGTCACACCAACTATCTTCATGTCTTCCTTCTAGCCCTCTTTCCTGGTGGTTCCAAATCCAGCATCCTTCTTTCTTTGTACTCTCTCTCCTCTGTACGTGTCCAAACCATCTCAGTCTTGCCTCCTGAACTTTATCCCCAAAACCTCTAACATGTGCTGTTCCTCTGATCCTGTCCATCCTGGTCACTCCCAGAGAGATCCTCAGCATCTTCATCTCTGCTTCCTGTCTTTTCTTCAGTGCTACTGTGTCTAGACCAAACAATATGATTTAACAAGTCAAGAAATTATATTTGTACGTGTGGAATCGATCCATCTTTTCCAGTTATTTACGGGCAAAAAAGCAGGGTCCACCAAGAACAAGTTGTCAGTTTTTGCAGAGTGTTGAATTATTAATTAATGAATATTTTTTAGGTATTTGATAGAAATTGTGACACTAAGAAAAATGTGTTTATTCCATGTAACGTACTAAGAGGGACGTTTCGGGGTGATGCAGAAAAAAACCCCAAAAAAACTACCCAGCGATTCATTAGTAAATGAATCAAGTTACGCTGATGTAGTTTTTTCAACTGTCCCAATGTGATCTATCTCATTTCGATTGTCCTCCTACTTCCTCGTCTTTATCCCCCGACTGCTTTGTTTGTCACTGGCATCCACAGGTAGGAGGTGAGGGAAAAAGAAAATAGCCGAGGACCGAACTCGGCATCTGTATTCAGGTGCACTAATGGAATCACTGAGGCTAAAATGGCAGGAGGTGAAAGGTGAATGCACAAAGAACAGCAGAAATCTCCACACCGCTGCTGCCGCTGTCGCTCTGCCAAACCACTCGTCTGTGATGGTATGGAAGGCCTGTGGCTTTCGTGCTGCACATGTCCGTGTGTGTGTTTGAATGCAAAAAAGGCAAGGTTATTCTTTTTTTCTTCCTAGTTATGGACTTTTCAAATCAATTCTTCTTCGGATCAGCCATTCATCAGGTGTACCTTTTGAAAATGAGGAATGTGCTGTGAAAAACAACAAATGTGTTGATTTTATTGAAAATGTTTGAGTTTTCTGCTTCGAACGAGGCAGGTTCAAGGTTCTTCAAGATCTTATGCAAGTTTGAGTTTCTTTTATCAGTTTCATCGCCCATTTACGAAGATTAAAAGGCATGGCATCTGCTATTGGTGTGTTTGTAATAAAACAGCAAACGAATGGTCAAAATACACACGCGGGTTTAAAGGTTTAGAGATACTGACGCACTTAGTTTGAGACGGATACAGAACCCCTCACTATGTCACTTCTGTCAGTAATTTTCTCCATTTCCAGTGATTTTGAGGATGGGTCCCCCATGCAGAGAACAAAGCAGTGCTGCTGTTAACCATTGGAGCACAATGGAGCACCATCAAAGAAACAAAAACGAGAATAAGTTGACGCCAAAGAATCAAACTAAATGCCTTCGTGAGCCTTTGATCACAGCCGGTTTTATTGGACGGTTGAGTTCTGTGTGATAACTCAGTTCAAGCAGTTTTATTTGTAAGGATTTTTGTTGCTCGAGTTGCTCACCCAGAAAACCGTGGAATGCCCCCTGCAGGTCAGGGACAGTGTCCTGCCTCAAGTGGGACGTTGCATCGGTCCGTCGTGGTAAAGAAAGAGCTGAGCCGAAAAGCAAAGCTCTTTATTTACACCCTTACCTTTGGTCACCAGCTGTGGGTGGTGACCGAAAAAATGAGATCACGGATACAAGCGGGCGGAATGAGCTTCCTCCACAGGGTGGCTGAGCTCTCACTCATAGATCGGGTGAGGCGCTCTGCCATCCGGGAGGAGCTCGGTGTCGAGCCGCTCCTCCTCCAGGTCGAGATGAGCCAGATGGGGTGGTTCGGGCATCTGGTCAGGATGCTCCCCAAGTGCCTCGCTGGTGAGGTGTTTCGGGCTCGTCCCACCACGAGTAGACCAAGAGGCAGACCCCGGACCTGCTGGAGAGACTGTCTCACAGCTGGCCGGGGAACGACTTGGGACCCTTCCGGGTGAGCTGGAGAATGCAGCCAGGGTGAGAGAAGCCTGGGCTTCCCGTCTGAGGGTGTTGCCCCACGAGCTGGCCCTGAATAAGCGGAAGATGACGGAACGGAGCGGACCTTTAGTTGCATCACTCCTGAAAAGATAATCAGTTCATATACAGAACAGTTGGTACTGAGTAACTGTGGGCAGTTTTATTAAAATCCCTCAAATGATTTAGGACATGCTGGGTTTGCAAGAGTGTTACACAAGCACATACGCACAAAGAGCCCTAATACTTTTTGCACCAACACTATCTCTTTTACAAGATTATTTCTCAGCCATTTTCACTTTTTTGTCATAATCTGAACTCTGAACTCTGTGCTGCCCTCCAGTGGCCGTCTTACCAGCCACCCGTACAAACGTAATGAAGCATGCGAGTGTGAAAGCGATGACATTTGAAACAGACGTACCTAATTGCGCATGTAAAGCGAGCATACATGAGCTTATACGCTGCATGATCTTTAAAATAAAAGACAGTAAATATAAGACAAACAGTTCCTGAGGGACGTACAGCTTTAAGCCATTATGCTACATTTGGTTAACACAGACCGAGGTAATGATCAGTGGAGACGTTCACATCTGGATATTATACAGCAGCCTCACAAGGTTTTTATTTCATTTTTATGCCTTTTTATGCAAATTTCACCGAATAGTTTATTACGTAAAGAAAAGAACTGCGACGACTACAAACCTTTGCCTGAGATATTCTAACATCTTCAAATACAGAGACTTTTTTTTTCCAATTTCAAATCCTTCGCCAGTCTGAATGCAACATAAAATAAATTCTTTGCTGGAAACACAATGTGATCTAAAAAGATTGTTTGAGATTTACGTCTTTTTCAACCGTTTCTGTTGGAAGAAAAAGCGAAGGATGTTTTAGCAAAATTTCGGACAAAAGTCAGGTTTTTCTTCCTTTTGTTGCCTTTGAAACCAATTTTTGATTGATGAAAAATTTTGGCTGCTTTGAAGTTTGGTGATTGTAAATTTTGTGATTGTAAAACTGTTGATGTAGCTACAAAGAGTTTTTCGGGTTTGGGAATCGTTTTATTGGATTGACATTATTGGATCCGTCTATAAATTGTTGTTAACCGCAGATCCGCAGTTTGGATCAGGCAGCAGTCTGAAAAACAGACCCACACTTTCTCTGACTACTTTTTGTAGCTCACCCAGTGTTCTCCCTAGATGTTTTATGGGCCAGCCTTGGGGACATATTATCTCTATTGTACCCCAAATCTTCAAAGGGGTCAAAAAAATATATAAAACGCTTAGGTTATTTAACCGGAACATCTTTCAGTGGTGTTAAATAATAGACACCCTGCAGCCAATCAGAATTAAGTATTAACTCTGACCTCATGGGTTATTTCAAATACACACGGACAAAATTGTTGGTACCCCTCATTTAAAGAAGGAAAAACCCACAATTTTGACTGAAATCACTTGAAACTCACAAAAGTAACAAGAAATAAAAATTTATTGAAAATTTAACAATCAAAATCGGCCATAACTTTTGAATTGTTGATAAAAATAATTATTAAAAAAAAAAACTAATGAAATAGGACTGGATAAAATAATGGTACCTGGTTTCCTTCACCCCTCTTTCAAACCAACCTTTCTCTCTACTTCGAATCTTCACCTCGCTGTCCTCAAAAGTATGTTTGGTGGATTTAAGATGCAGATGTACAGCAGACTGTGGACCACTTGAGGCTTCTCTTCTGTGTTTGTTGCACAACCTTTTGAGGCAATCACTGCAATTAAATGATTTCTGTATTTGTCAATGAGCGTTCTGCAGCTGTCACTCCTCATGAGCAAACAGCTCCAGTTGTCTCAGGTTTGACGGGTGTCTTCTCCAAATAGCATGTTTCAGCTCGTTCCACATGTGTTCAATGGGATTCAGATCTGGGCTCATGGAAGGCCACTTTAAAGTAGTCCAACGCTTTTCTCTCAGCCATTCTTGGGTGTTTTTGGCTGTGTTTTGGATCGTTGTCCTGTTGGAAGACCCATGACCTGCGACTGAGACCAAGCTTTCTGACACTAGGCAGCAAATTTCTCTCCAGAATGCTTTGATAGTCTTCAGATTTCATTTTACCTTGCACACTTTCAAAACACCCTGTGCCAGATGCAGCAAAGAAGCCCCAAAACATTACTGAGCCTTCTCCTTGTTTCACCGTACGGTGGGTTTCTTTTCTTCGTATGCTTGATTTTTGAGTCTATGAACATACAGTAGAGTTTAATGTACCTTGGCAAAGAGCTCCAGTTTGGTCTCATCTATCCAAAGAACATTCTCCCAAAAGCTTTGTGGCTTGTCAACATGCATTTTTGAAAATTCCAGTCTAGCTTTTTTATTATTTTTCAACTCTATGTTCTTCCGTCTTGCTGTGAGGCCACTGTGCTACCAACTGCGCCACTGCGCCGGCCTGTGTCGGTATTACATTATCAAAATTTACTGATGACAATTACAAACCTCATAGATCGGTTTTCTTTTGGTCTGATCATAGTTTTCCAGGATGCTAGGTTTTATTTACACAGCAGATTTTATTTTTATGTGATAAAAGTAAAAATGGCTCCTCTAGCATTTGTTGTGATGATTACGTTTAATAATAATAATAATGCATTGAACTTATATAGCGCTTTTCTAGACACTCAAAGACGCTTTACATTTATATAGATATGCATTATTCATTCACTCCATACAATCATTCACACACACAACATTCATTCCTGATGATGGGAGCTACCATGCAAGGCGCAGACCACTATCATCAGAAGCAACTGGGGGTTCGGTGTCTTGCTCAAGGACACCTCGGCATGGACTCTGGGCGGGGGATCGAACCTGCGACCTTCCGGTTACGGAGCGGTCGCCCTACCCACCGAGCCATCCTTCCCATAAACCCCCTACGTTTATGAAATACTTGCCCGGATGATTGAATATCGCGGCCACATATGGGTCACGTCTTTCAAATGAGAGTAACGGCCCCCTTGGCAGCTTCCACCAAGTCGAACACTGCAGCTACACGTGAAATGACACACATTTATCGACCAGCAGAACACTCATATCAGAACTTGTCATACTTTTGCACTTCTCATTAATCCAGCTGTAAATGATAGACCTCCAACGTCAATGCGAAGTCGCTCACCTGAAATCTTATTTCCTGCAAGCCGACAATCAAGTTTCAGACAGCTTCAACAAGTCGCTCTTCAAGCGGTGGCTCATGAGTTTGATTTGATTGCAGAATTAAAATTTATTTTTTAAATGACAATGGTGGATGAAGTACTCACTTTTTGTACTTAAGTAAAAGTACAGATAATTAAGCAAAAAATTTACTTAAGTAAAAGTACCAATAAAAAAATCTACTTAAGTGACAGTACAAAAGTAGTTGGTGTAAATTGTACTTTTTAAGTAAAAAGTAAAAGTATTCGACCATAATTCAAATGTTATTTTTTGTGCTATAGGGTGTCACCATGGTAACCAGGATAAATACTCTGCAGGGGTGTGACCCCCCCTGTCCCGCCTCTTTTGGTCCACAAAATAAATAAATAAATAAAATAAAAGGAAAGGGGACAAGTCAAGCTATCTCCTAGAAGGGTCAGTGAATGAGCCGCCAAAATGGAGGAAAATGACACTTATTTTTTAAAATGTTTTGGGGGGGAGGCCCCCAGTCACTATGTATTGGCTTTGTCAAAGCCCCACCCCCCTTTGGAAAATTCTAGATCCGCCCCTGCTCTGTGTAATGATGGCTCAACTTTTTATTTAGAAGTAAACACAACGAACAACGATCTTCTGACTCTTTTTATTTTGTACTAGATTTAATGTTAGGTTTTTGGCGCTGAATGAATGCGGAAAATGTTTCTCGATTCATTACTTCTTCTCCGATCAACTGCTCCTTTTAATTTTGGTGATGCGGCTTTAAGATGCGCTAAAAAACCTGTGTATTTTTCAAATTCCTGAACGAAAATGTAACAAATAATGTAAAACACATTTTTAAAAAGTAGCGAAGTAAAAGTACTGATATGTGCTCTAAAAATGTAGTGAAGTAAAAGTAAAAGTACTGGTCTTAAATTTTACTTAAGTAAAGTACAGATACACAATTTTTTTACTTAAGTACAGTAACGAAGTACATTTACTTCGTTAAGTTCCACCACTGTTAAATGATATGTAATGAAAGAAAAACTTTTCAAAGCAAAGAACATGATAAAAATATCAAACAGTAATGACTGTTAATAACCAAAACAATGATTGATTCAAATTAGGAAAACCATTTTAATTAAATCTGAGTCTATTACTGAGACATGTTTGCCAGAGTTGTGGAAAGATTTGTGTTCGGCCCAACTTTGAGATTGTTTGAACAATTTTCAACAGTTTATTAAGCTTGAAAACAGCCAAACTTTTTTTGTCTGCACATATTTTTTGCTTAAATATGATCAAATTGAAGAGAAGTTAAAATAACTGAAGCAAGAACAAGTTTAAGCCAATGAGATAAACAATATGCCTCCACCTGCTAAATTTGTGACCATTTTGTTTGCGATAGTGACTTTTGGTTGCATGATACTAAAAAACTATTCAGTTAATCTAAAGTTGGTACTGAGTTTTTGCAGGGGATATCTTTAAAATCCCTTCAGTAGTTTGGGCATTAACATGTTAGCAAGATTTTTTTACCTAGACTTTAGAACGACTCCAAATCCAAAACCATGGTCCTCGCCCGGAAAAAGGTGGAATGCTCTTCGCGGGTCAGGGACAGGGTCCTGCCCCAAGTGGAGGAGTTTAAGTATCTCGGGGTCTTGTTCACAAGTGGGGGAAGGATGGAGCGGGAGATCGACAGGCGGATCGGTGTGGCGTCAGCAATAACTATGACACTGCATCGGTCCGTCGTGGCAAAGAGAGGGCTGAACCGAAAAGCTAAGCTCTCGATTTACAAGTCGATTTACGTTCCCACCCTCACCTATGGTCACCAGCTGTGGGTGGTGACCGAAAGAATGAGATCCCGGATACAATCGGCTGAAATGAGCTTCCTCCGCAGGGTGGCTGGGTTCTCACTTAGAGATCAAGTGAGGAGCTCTGCCATCTGGGAGGAGCTTAGTGTCGAGCCGCTCCCTCCAGGTCGAGAGGAGCCAGATGGGGTGGTTCGGGTATCTGGTCCGGATGCGTAATTTGTACATAGGACCATCCAGATTTTCTAAAACTGGATTGTTATAAACATTTTCTATCATTAAACGATTAGATGTTTTTTCTATCAGTTATTCGACCATGTCTCCCTGCGGGTCCGTTTGGATCTCCTGGTGCTCCTGTGAGCACTGGACCAAAAATATTACGTGCACCCTCGATAATATCAGTTTTATTTTTGAACTGATGAGTTTATTAATTTACCATTTGAGCAAATAATAAAGTGACATTTCAGCTTGTGATACTTTTATTTCTTGGTCGTATTTGTCAGGAAAATGACAAATCTTTGCAGTGATTGCAAAACAACACAATCTCTACAATTATTCTTTCACTGAAGAGACGCAGATTGGTTTAACTTGAGCCATGACCAAAAAATTTATAGTATCACAAAAATGTCATTTTGTAAATGTCTGTTCAACTAATTTCTCATTATGAATAAATTACGAGAGAAAAGAGAGAACAATGTGAAACCGTCCGTCTTGAAAAAGAAATCCCGATTAAAAAAAAAACGTTAATAATTCCTTTTCAAGCAGCTTTTTATTTCTATTCATGCCTCTTGAAAAAGCACTAATGCTGAGGCTTTCATCATGTCTCTTTTTAAAACACAATAAGAGGGCCAAGGGAGGGTCAGGCTTTTACAATGTTACACTCCAAATGAAAGATTTTAAAACCATTCTTTTTTTAATATTTTCAATGCCAAACACAGTTTGTTCAACAGAACAATTACTCTGCTTATTCTCCAAACCAGTTCGAAGAAAGATTTTTTTATGGGAATTCGACGGTTTTTCCGCCTTCTGTTTAGTTTTCGACATTACCAGTTTGCTAAAGATCACATGAGCATATGGAGCAGATGGGTGATTGGGAAAACATTTGGTGGGCAGATTAGTTCAGAAATTGATTTTTTTTTTCATAATTGTGAAGAACATTATTTTTTATACCTTGTTCATAAAAAAAAAAGATGTCATTATGTTTTTAGTTCATTTTTTTCATTAATACTTATATAAAATCTTTGCTGGAGTTTGAACTTTCTTAATGTTTGTAGCACAAGTAATCTGGATTATTTTCAAATTAGACATGTAGTGTCATGACGTGGAGCTGAGGCCAAAAATATACCCTTGACACAACAGACAGGCTCAGATGAAAAATCCCAAGCAGATTTATAGATTGATAAAAAGTCCAAATAAAGAAGACAAAACAAATAAACTAGGCAGGTTCTGACGTAGGAGCTGGAGCCAAAAACTGGATAACAAGTCAAGCATGATAAACAACGATCAGGCAAAGAGTGTCTTCTTCTTCTTCAAATCAGTTCCGGCAGGCTATACGCTCGGGTGCACAATGCTGCCCTCCTCAGGTAGACCAAAGGTTGACATTAGATTCTTGAAAAAAGGCCAGTGCGGCGTAGATAAAAAAGTACGGCTTCTTCAACTTGCTTTTCTACTGAAATGGCGAAGAGTGTGTCAAAAACTGTTCCATTCATGCTGCAGCTGATGAGTAGATGAGTTTCAGGTGTGACTAGTTGCACACACACAGACAAGAGGGAGGGGGGGAACAGGACACAGAGGGGGAACAGACTACTCTCCTGACAGTACCCTCCCTTAACGGGCGCCACCCGGCGCCCATCAGGCCGGCGCCTGCCAGGCCGGCCAGGATGAGACTGGTGAAAGTCCCTCACCAGGGAAGCATCCAAAATGCGAGAATGTGGGACCCACGACCGTTCTTCAGGACCATACCCCTCCCTATCAACCAAGTACTGAAGCCTCCTGCCGCGCCGACGCACATCCAAAAGGCGGTGTACAGTATAGGCAGGAGAACCACCCACGAGGCGGGCGGGAGGAGGAGGATCGGCGGGAGGACAAAGGTCACTGGAGACAACAGGTTTAATCAGGGAAACATGGAACGTGGGATGGACACGAAGACTGCTGTGGGACTCAAAACCTTAGAAATCCGGAAAGGTCCTAGGTATCGAGGCGAGAGCTTACGGGAGTCAGTTCTGAGAGGGATATCCTTAGCAGATAGCCAAACTGACTGAAGGGGAACAGACTACTCTCCTAACATGTAGTAAAAGATATTTTCTGGCCAGGGATCATTTCGGGAGAAATGTACCATGGAAAAAGTGCATGGAAGCTCCACCAGAAAATGGTTATTATTAGTCAGCTGAATTTTATTCAAGGGGCAAAAGTCCATGACGAAACGATGTACCTCTGTTTTAAAAAGTTGTTAAACAAAAATGCAACAAACATTTCTGCAGACGATTGTTAACTATCTTTTTTTAACTTGTAAAAAAACCTCAATGTTTAAAGTTTTAATAAAGGAGTAAAACTATTCAAAGAAAAACTACAGTAGAAAATAAGCTTGTAAATAAACTTGTCTTTGGCATCAAAAGTATCAATGTAAAATCAATGGTATTCACACATATTCTAGTTACACGACTGTTTGCGCCCTGATTTTGGCTTTAAATGTGTATGTTACGATTTATGTCAACGTTCTCCAACCCAAATTTATCTTAGCTGTTTGAGTCAAATTGTTTTGTGATTGAATTTGCTGCAGTGCATGAAACTTTTTGATTCTGGTATGATTTGGGAAGTACCCTCTACCCACTCCTGACATGGCAAATGGTACACTCCAAGCTAAGAGAAAGATCCTGAAAGAAACATGGGAAATTATTCCAAGAGTTATCCCTGCAACCCTGCTGCTGAGGATCTCTCTGGGAGTGACCAGCATGGACAGGATTAGAAATGAGTACATCAGGGGAACAGCACATGTTAGAGGTTTGGGGAATAAAGTTCAAGAGGCAAGACTGAGATGGTTTGGGCACGTACAGAGGAGAGAGAGAAAGTACATTGGAAGAAGGATGCTGGATTTGGAACCACCAGGAAAGAGGCCTAGAGGAAGACCAAAGAGGAGGTTCATGGATACAGTGAAGGAAGACATGAAGATAGTTGGTGTGACCGAAGAGGATGCAGCAGATAGGGTTAGTTGGAAGAAACTGACTTGCTGTGGCGACCCCTAAAGGGAAAAGCCGACATGTGAGAATCAGAGCCCGTCTGTATGGACCTTTTCCTCCACAGTCCCACCAAAGAACAATTCGCAGTTACACCCAGAACTTCTAAAAGGAACTATGTTCCACTGGAAGTGTTGTGACAACTGCTCCTGCTTCAAAGAGGGTGTTGGTCTCCATGGCAACCTGCTCACCACTTGTAGGCGATCAAAAATCATCATACTGCTGATCGGAAATCAGCAACAGCTACAAAAGCCACCCTGTACCTCCAGCCTATGCCAGATTGTTGGTGTCCATGCAGAACCCGTCTGCCTCAAACTATGCGCTTTTATCTATTAGGAAATAATTTTTGATTTTTACCTTTTTATCTATGTTTCGTGGTCGGATTCTACCACTTCTCTCCACAACAGCTAGTCACTGCTAATCGTTCTATGAGCTAGAAGCAGTGAATATTTTACTTGTGTGAGTAAATTTATTACACATTTTTCTAATCTCATTGTCACGTTCTGAACAAAAACCCAAAAATTTTAATCTCTTAGATTTTACAATTACAAAATAAGAATTATAATGAATTATTATGATATAATAATTATTATTCGTGAGAAGAAATCAGAAAGAACAGTGTTGCCCCTGAACATCAAGCTTTATTACAGTTAACCTAATGCTACATTGGTTCCAGATCTGCATTTAGATATGCTCAAATATTAAGATACCTTTTAGTGAAATCTTGCAAATGATCTATCTATCCATAATGAGAAAAAAAAACATAACTCCAACAATTTTTCCCACTTATTACATCCAATGTCTTTCTTAACTGAATCATTAAGAGCTATAATAATATTGGAATGAAAAAAAAATACTGTTCCTTTAATGACTTTTAATAACTGTGATCACCTTTAATTTAAAGGGCAAGTTTATTAGCATTTAATATTTTATTGAAACATGGAAAAAAAAACAGAACTGGTTAATTACTTCAAAGTCTATATTCATTTGTTTAGTCAAAATTGTCAAACAAGGATTGTAAATCTACATTTCTACCCTTTCCGATGGTCACCAGCTGTGGGCGGTGACCGAAAAATGAGGTCCCAGATACAAGCGGACGAAATTAGCTTCTTCCGCAGGGTGGTTGGGTTCTCACTCAGAGATAGAATGAGGAGCTTGGAATAAAGCCATTGCTCCTCCGGGTCGAGACAAGCCAGATGGGGTGGTTCGGCTAGTTAGGATGACTATAGAACACCTCGCTGATAAGGTGTTTTGCACATTTTTCACTGTGAGAGAGATCTAGAGGCAGACCCCGGCCCATTGGAGAGACTATGTCTGACAGCTGGCCGGGGAACGACTCGGGATTATTTGGACTATTTGGAGTAGTAAAGAAAAAAAAAAATTTAGATTGAAATGTATTGATTTTTATAATAAACTTACAGTGCATGGTAATAATTTTGCAAATAATAACCCTATAAAAATGTTATTTTATTGTTTTTTACGTTACTAATTTGAATTTTCTAAATTCAAAATTTAAAATGAAATTTTCCACATTGTTAAATTTAATAATGTGTAGCGTTGTTTTTTTTTTTTCAAATTTAATTGTTTTATAGCGACTATATTTTGCATAATCCTTTTGCACCTTAAAATTACTTTCCTGATATCCATTTTTTTTCTTTTTGTGTTGTGATTTTTCTAAATTTTACAGTGCGTTTCACAGACTTTATTTTTTTTGTAAAGGTTCCAGTTTATTTAATTTTTCAAGGATCAAAAGACTAGAGTTTAATTTAAAACTTTTCTTTTTTTTCAAAAATCTTGAAGAAATTTAATTTAGAATTGAATTTTTAATCTTATTGATTAAAAAAAGTAGGTTTTAAATTACTAAAGACTATTTGTAAGAAATTTGACAAGTAGTAAAAACATCTCTTTGGTCGTTAAATGTGTTCAGAATGTGACCTAGTTGTCCAGCAGTGCTTGTGATTGTTTCTTAGAGGAAAAAAAAGCCTCCATGTTTTCTTTCTTTTGTATTTCTGTTCCATAAAGACTCGGCCAGCCTCCGTCTACGCCCTGCATAAAGGTTTAGTTACGCCACGTCTGAAACACAAACAAAAACTCATTTGTAGTCATTTGATTTCATAATTGATTGGACCATTCACTGCCTCTTTTTTTTCCCAAAGCTTTATCAAAGAAAACCTCTTTATTTTCAAAGTAAAGCACTTACCTTTTATTTTAATCCATATTTTACCAAGAAATTGGTTAATCCATGACAGTTTGCAAACATTTCTCTTTGTCTCTTTTGTCATATTCATTCAAAGCCAAGCTATGGATTTAAAAAGACATTTTTTTTCTAAGAAACATAATGATGAACAATAAAGACTCTTCACAGCTACTCATGAGTACTCTCGACGGGCACAGTCGAGAAAAAAAAAAAAAAAGCCCCAAAAAAACTCAGAAGAATTTTGTGGAACCGTTTTTAATAGAATTGATGGATAAATTCCAGTGAGTTTTGCAGGATCCACATTGTTTTTTTTTTTTTTTTTATTATTATTTAAGAGTAAAGTTAAAAACCAGAATGTTGTCTTCAGCTTTCCAGGGATGCCGTGCAGTGTGATATCTCGGTAATTGGGACACACTCTCCAGTCTCCTGTCATAAAAATGGCAACCAATACGACTTGGGCACTGAAGTTTGGCAACTCAGTGTGCTGTTGCACAGTAATGGACTGTTTTAAGGGTTGATCAGCAGCAACTGTGGTGAGATGGGGACGGACCAGTCAAGTCAGCAGGGTGGTGTGTGTACAACTGGGAAACTGCTGCGGCCAGTGACACAGAAGAAATGCTAGTTTTCAGAGTTTTATATAAAAAAATATTATTACCGACACACCAACATGGCGGCTAATACATCCCATTTCAGGTGTAGCTGAAGTGACGGGAACAAAAGAAAAAAAAAAAAAAGTGGAAGATCCACCATTGAAACAGCATCATGCATCTTTTAGGATTTTTTTCTATCTGGTTTCTTCTTTCTATTTTCACATAGTTTTATGATTCAGTCTTTAAACTGTCTCATTTTATCTCTTGTGATGTTTCTACCGTGCAAGCCCACAGTTTGATAAGTAATCATCTCAAACCCAGATGCCAGCGTGCACGGTTGTTTTTATCTGTTTTATGCAAACAACAAATGCATATAATCTCAGTTTTGCTAACATTCTGACATTTACACAAGATGTCACCAGCATCAGTGGGAGGGTTCTTCAGGCGGGATGGAAGGTGTTTGCTCAAGCAGAAAGAGTCGATAAACATAGAAATAAAAACTCAAAGTCTGACAGCTGTGGAATGAAATGTATTGAAAAAAAAAAACCAAAATATTGTTAAAAATGGGATTTTCTTACATGATTTTAGCAGTTTGAGAAATAAAATGCTAAGGTTTAGAGGGATGGTGGAAGGAGCAGGACACAATTGCAGGATTTTAAACAAGATTTATTAACTCAATTCAGGAAAATCTGTAAAACAAGAAGCACAGGATTAACTCAGGATTTCAAAAGTCCAAATAATAACAAGTTCAAACATCGTCAAACAACCAGGGTGACCTGGCTGGAAGGGAAAGTAAGACCCGACAGGGAAGTACGGGGTGATTCCCCTTCAATAGATGGCTGGGTGCACAGATGTGTGGAATCATCAATCATCCTCAGGTGATCCTATAATCAGGTTGATTAGGAATATCCAGGGCTCCTTCTGACAGCAGGCGAGGGATCCTGACATAAAATGCTCAGGACGTCCGTATATTTATTCTCTAAGAACACGTTTTACAGATCGCCCCGTGCTGCACCATGGTGCGGTGGTGCGGTGGTGCTGCACAGTGTCCTCGCAACAAAAAGGTCGGGGTCTGGGTCCCGGCGTGGGTGAGGCTTGAAACACAGGCCTTTTATGTGTGGAGTTTGCATGTTCTCCATGTGTATGTGTGAGTTTTCTTCGTGCACTCCGGCTTCCTCCCACCCTCCAAAAATATTCAAATTAGGTTGATTGGCCACTATGAAATTGCCCCGAGAAAGTGTGTGTGTGTTCCATTTCTTCCTCATTCTATCGCTCTCTTTTCTCTTACACACACATACAGTATATTGTTATCCAGCTGCATATTTCACCGTTTTTGCCATCTTCTTGTCTGGCACACACACACACACACACACACACACACACACACACACACACACCTGAAGTCCCCCGAGGGTTCTCTTTAGAGCATTACTCTCCTTCCCAGTGAGGTGCCATTGTGAAGCTGCCGAACCAAAAGGAGATAGGCCAATTTAACCCTCCCTCCATCACTCCTTCACTTCCCTCCTCTTCCTCACTCGCTACATCTCTCTAGTGTGCCCCCCCCCCCCCCCCCCGCCCCCCGCTGCCTTGTTTGTCCCACCGGTGTTTACCACCTCCTCGTTCTCTAGCTTGACTCGCCGTTCACCGTGACAGTCTTCTTTTTTTTCCATTTTTCACTTGCACCCTCTCTTCTCACCCCATCCTTGTATGTTTCTCTCACTCCACTGCACCCACCTTCTTTTTTTTTTGTTTTTCTTTCTGCGCTCTAATTGGCTCTGCACTTTTCCTCCTGTCCTTCTCTAGTGTTCCTTTGAAAGCTTCAGTCAGCCCAGCAGGGGACAGAAGAATGTGCGACAGAATCCAAACTGCATTTTTATTGTGATCATTGTTCATCGCTTTATTTACACTACAAGCTTCTTCAGTCGAGAAGAGGTGAGGTGAAAGGGTTTGCTCACAAACATGCCAACGCACAGTAACATCCCATAGTTTAAAACCTGAAAGTACCAAACCAAAGAATACTTTCTCGGAAAGAGAGCGAGTGTGACAGTACGTAAAGCTAAAGGAATTCCATGTGCATTTAAGGGTGTAAATATTTGAGTGGCCCCTGCAGTTGTGTGTATGCCTGCTGTTACACAGTTGCAGTCAGCCTTCGGCAGAGTGATGTTTTTTTCCTTTTCTCCAGGGCTGAGACCTCTCTGTCTCGCACAGCTAAGCCATTTCACGGACTCCTCAGGAGCCCCAGTGTCGAAAATGGCAAACTGTCTTTAGTTATTCATGACATGTTGCATTAGACGTTCTTGCTTTATTCACTCCCGCTTGTGCAAAGAACAACTTGTACCAACTTAAAGTTGCACATTCGTTTGAAAAACACAGCATGGCTTTTATCTATATTTATGACGGCTTTAAATTCTTTGGGATTTATGACTCAACAGGAAACTAACTAGATTATGTTGTTATTCTGGATTAGGATTCTGTTATTCAGGATTCTCCGGATCCTGATAAGGAGGCGCAGATATAACCATATCACTCCCATCCTCAAATCCCTTTACTGGCTACCCGTTAAATAGAGAATTCAGTACAAGCTCTGCCTCCTCACCCATCAGTGCACACACGGCACTGCACCTGTTTATCTCCAAGAACTCCTAACCCTCCACACCACTATCCGAGAACTCCTAACCCTCCACACCACTGTCCGAGAACTCCTAACCCTCCACACCACTGTCCGAGACCTGCGCTCCTCTTCCTTCTCCTACTGCCTGCACCAACCAAGGACCAAACTCTCCACTATGGGGGACAGGGCCTTCCAGGCAGCTGCTCCACGGCTCTGGAACAATCTTCCCGAGAGCTTGAGGGCTCCACAGAGCGTTGAGGTTTTTAAGAAAAGTCTGAAGACATTTTTATTTCTAAAGGCTTTTCAGCAAAGTTTTTAGTCTTTTTTTTGTGTTGTGGTTTTTATTTAATTTTGCTGTTTGTTGTTTCTTTTGGTCATTGTAGCACTTTGAGATCTCCACTGGAGATATAAAGTGCGTTACAAATAAAATTTATTATTATCATTATTATTATTCTGACTGTAAGTTATGATTTTTGCAAGGCTTTACAAAGAACTGAAATATTGCAATAAGCAACAAGACTTTCAGATGAAAAGATAAAGGGGACGACGGAATCTCTAATAGTCCCTTTAAAAAGAAGCAGCATAGAGCCCTCTATGAAGCCCTCCAGGTCTTGTTAATTAATTAGTCTCTTTAAACGGCTTTAAAATGAAATCTCCCCAAAGCCTTATGCAGATTTATCAGCTGTAATTGAAAGGTAATTCCAACAGCTTCAGGTTTAAATCAGACAGTGTTTCCAGCAGGAAACTTACAGGCCAACTGGTGGGAAAGGATATTCTGGATTTTGATTGTTTTACGTCACTGCTTCAGAGCAGATGCTTCATTACACTTTTCGGTTTCGCTTTGACAATTCCACATGTGCAACTAGTGATACTACAAAGAGTTTGTCATATTCACCAGGTTCCAAATTAAATTATTCTCTAGGTGAGATTTTTCTGCAGAACTGCAATTGAACCCTTCATACATCCTGTTTGCTGCTTCATAAGGAGCCCGTTCCGAGTCCATACGTGGACTCGGAACGGGCAAGTGATGATTAAACTCAATGGTACGCCAGAAGAAGCGAAAGTGATCACGATAAGAGAGCTGAAAGACCTGAATCCGTATGAATAATTATTTGGATTATGTTACTTTAAAAAAGGATTATGATTTCTCGGAAGATTGTAAAGAGCGCTTGATGATGCACGGATTACGCATCGCGGAAAAGGAGACAGGTGAACATATGTGCACTGAACACAAGACAAACTATGACTTGTATTGATCAACAACTTGATCCAGAATTATATTTCTACAATAACTTGGACTTAAGCTGTGACTATTACACAAGCGAACAATTTAAAGAGAACGTTAAACTGGAGAAAAACTTTTCAGTGCTACATATTAACATTAGAAGTCTCTGGAAGAACATATCAAAAATCAAAGACCTACTGCATATGTACGGTAAATTTAATGTTATAGCTAGCAATCCAACTCCTAATTTATACAAACAAAAACTCCTGCTACAGTCTGAGTTTTAAACTTTATCAATTAAGGCAACGGAGAAGTTATTGCTTAAAACAAGACAACAGGTATATGAGCATGGAGAAAAAGCAAGTAGACTTCTCTCCCACCAGTTGCGTCAGTCCATCTCTAATCATTCAATAACAAAGATCAGAACAGATTCTACTCATACAGTAACGGAACCCCAACAAATCAATACAGCCTTCAAGAATTACTATCAAGGTCTCTATGCCAGTCAAAGTACATGTAATTCTGCTGACATAGAAGCTTTTTTGGAAAAATTAAGTATTCCTCTGTTGGATTCAGATCAGCTGCAGACACTAGAGAAACACATATCTGTTGCGGAAATATTAACAGCGATTGGCTCTTTACAGAGTGGCAAAGCCCCAGGTCCTGATGGGTTTCCATCTGACTTTTACAAGGCATTCGCTGACAAACTTTCATCCTTACTATGTATGGTGTTTGCAGAAGTCCATGGAACTGCTAAACTGCCTGAAACATTATCCCAAGCCATGATTTCGGTAATCTTAAAAAAAAATAAGGATCCTCAGAAATGTGAATCATATCGACCAATCAGTCTACTTAACGTAGACTACAAAATTCTTACAAAAGTTCTGGCACTTCGCTTGGAAAAAATAGCCCCTAGAATTATTCATGAAGATCAGACGGGCTTCATTGCTGGTCGCCAGTCATATTTTAATATCAGACGTCTATTTAATATCTTATATTCTGACCACTCAATTGACCGTCCAGAATTAATCGTCTCGCTTGATGCCGAGAAGGCCTTCGATCGTGTGGACTGGGGCTATCTGTTAGTTGTACTGCGCAAGTTCGGTTTTGGCTCAGGATTTTTATCCTGGATCAAAATTCTTTATTCAACGCCCCTCTCATCTGTCCGTACCAATAGCACCATCTCTGAATATTTCCCTTTGCATAGAGGTACTCGTCAGGGATGCCCACTGAGCCCGCTACTTTTCGATTTTGCAATGGAGCCTCTAGCAATAGCCCTT
This sequence comes from Neostethus bicornis, assembly GCA_902685375.1. Taxonomy (NCBI): domain Eukaryota; kingdom Metazoa; phylum Chordata; class Actinopteri; order Atheriniformes; family Phallostethidae; genus Neostethus; species Neostethus bicornis. Next base: position 13,253,256 of record LR738561.1, read on the forward strand.
AGAACGGACAAAGGGATTAATGGGATCAGTCGGAATAGAGAGGTCCATAAGATCTCCATGTATGCGGATGACCTACTCTTATATATTACAGACCCAGAAAAGTCCATTCCACGACTGTTGGAACTCCTTGGGATTTTTGGAAATCTTTCAGGGTACAAACTGAATTTAGGAAAAAGTATACTTTTTCCCATTAATCAACTGGCCAGGGACCTGGACTATTCAAAATTTCCATTTACCATAGAAAAACAATCATTTGTGTATCTTGGAATACATATTACAAATACGTATAACAATCTTTTCAAATTGAACTTTTCCTCACTTTTGGAGAAAACCAAGACAGATTTGGCAAGATGGTCAGCTTTACCCATCTCACTGGCGGGGCGAATTAACACAATTAAAATGGCAGTTTTGCCTAAATTTATGTATGTTTTTCAAATGGTCCCCCTTTTTCTTCCTAAGGTGTTCTTCAGTAAGTTGGATGGATTTATATCTTCATTTATTTGGAATAAAAAGTGCCCAAGGATTAGCAAGTCTAAATTGCAGTGCTCTAAATCTGAGGGTGGTCTTGCCTTGCCTAATTTTTTGTATTATTACTGGTCAGCAAATATTGTTAAACTGTCTGTCTGGCTACATACATTCAGAGAAGGCAGAGGACCTCTTTGGTCCACCATGGAACTTACCTCGGGTTTTCCAGCTTCACCTGTAGCATTTATGAGTGCCTCTCTGCCAATAACTGAAAAAATGAGCTTCACAAACCCAGTGGTCAGAAACACACTGAATATCTGGCTCCAATGCCGCCGCCATTTTGAGTTCAAGCAAGCGCTAATTTATGCACCAATTACCTCAAATCCATTCTTCCCACCTGCCTTGAATGATCCTGGTTTCAAAGTCTGGCGTAGTAAAGGTATAGTGTTTTTTACTGATTTATTTGCAAGTGGTTCATTTATGTCCTTTGAAAACATCTGTGCAAATTTTGATATTTCCAAGAAGCATTTCTTCAGATACTTACAGGTCCGCAGCTTTGTAGGAAAACATTTCCCCACATATCCAACACAATCATCTCCTGGTCCTTTAGAAAACTGCCTGCAGCCTCGACCCATCACCAAAAGTCATATTTCCAAAATATATGAACAATTGCATCACATTAATCCTACTTCATTAAACCATTTGAAAGACTCTTGGGAACAGGATTTAAATCTGGAGATTCCAGAGGAAATCTGGAACAGAAGTATCACCCGCATACATTCAACATCTATCTGCATAAGACACAGTCTGACACAATTCAAAGTTTTCCATCGCTCATACTTAACAAAGGCAAGGCTGGCTAAGATATTCAACAGCAGTGATGATCGATGTCCAAAATGCAACCAGTCACCTGCAACAATGGCTCACATGTTTTGGTCGTGTGCTGCTTTAGAAAAGTTCTGGGACTCTGCTTTTGGAATTTTTTCACATCTTTGTGGGAGGAAAATAGATCCCAATCCATTCACTACAGTGTTTGGAGTTCTCCCGAGCAGACAGGGCCTTAACTCGCATCAGGAGAGTGCAGTGGCTTTTCTGTCTCTCCTTGCGCGGAGACTGATCTTAGTGAAGTGGAAGGACAAACAGCCTCCTTCTTTTGTTCAGTGGGTCAGAGAAGCTATGATGTGTCTTCAAATTGAATACCTAAGGTATAGTAAACGGGGCTCAATAGAAAACTATTATAAAACATGGGCACCTTTCATTACATACATTGAGGGTCTGCCATTTACATAGGGGAGAAGGTTTTATGCGTCATTTACCAGTACTTATGGAGAAAGCTGCAGCTTATGTTTGTGATTTGTTTGTTTTGGGTTTGTTTGTTTTTGTTTCATGTCTGATCCAAATATTTTACAAGTCTCAGATAGATACTACTGGTTGACATGTTCTTTAATCATCTCTATTTTGTAACTTTATATAACTTGACTTAAAGTTGTTTTTTTTGTGTGTGTCTGCATAAAAAATGAAAAATCTTTAAATAAAGTTTTCAAAAAAAAAAAATTTAATGTTATAGCCGTATCTGAAACGTGGCTGGACGAGCTAAAGCACCCTCTAACACTAGTAAAGATAGAGGGATACGAACTATTTACAGTCACCAGAAACAACAAAAAAGGAGGTGGAGTTGCCCTCTATGTGGACTTAAACTTTAACTGTAAAATCATTGAAGATAAATCAGTATCTGTTCACAATATAATGGAATTAATCACTGTCGAAATTGAATTTAAAAAAACAAAAAATGTACATGTTACTTGTGTATACCGAACACCTGGTTCACCGATTGATACATTTAATGAAAAAATGAATGAAATTATAAATATAAATGGATATTCCACAAAGGAATTAATAATATGTGGAGATTTAAATATAAATTTGCTTAAAGCAACTACCCATGGGAAAACAACTGATTTCATAAATATGATGCATTCAAATATGTTACTACCAATTATTGATAAACCCAGCAGGATAACGATTGATTCCTCCACTCTAATAGATAATATTTTTATAAACAATATTGAAGCTAAAATTGTTGGTGGCCTTCTTGTCAGTGATATAAGTGACCACCTACCAGTTTTTGCTATATTTCAAAATAAAATTATAACTGATGACAAAGAAAACTCTGAAACATTCAGATATATTAGGCGAGTGACAGAACAAACTCTAAATAAACTTAAAGAAGACTTATTAAAACAGAAATGGGACGAGGTCTACAACCAAACTGACCCAAGTGAAGCGTGTGAAATTTTTATGTCCATGTTTTTAGAAATCTACAATAAAAACTGCCCATTAAAAAAGGTAAGACTTAAAGAAAATTCTAAAATAAAGCCATGGATAACAAGTGGATTACAAAATGTATGTAAAAAGAAAAATATGTTATATAAAAAGTTTATTCAACACAAAAGCAAGGAATCTGAAATAAAATATAAAAATTATAAAAACAAATTGACTAGTATTTTGCGGAAAACCAAAAAAGAATACTTTCATAAATTATTTGAAGAACAAAAAGAAAATATTAAGGGAACATGGAATGTCATTAATAAAATAATTAAAATAAAAGATAAAAAATATAAAATACCAAAACAATTCATGAACTAAAGCTCAAAGCTGGAAAATATAAAAGAAATTATAGAAGGATTTAATCATTATTTTGTTAATGTAGGAAATACCTTGGCTGAAAGTATTGAGAAGCATAACATAAGTCCAAGTGATGCTGTAAACAGAAATCCTTTTACATTTTATCTAAACCCAACAAATGAAAATGAAATAATTAAAATAGTAAAGCAATTTAAATCAAAAACATCTAAAGATACACTTAACATTGATATGAATTTAATAAAGAATACAATAGAACATATTGCACAGCCTCTAACATATATTTGCAATAAGTCTTTTCAAATCGGTAAATTTCCTGAAAAAATGAAAATAACTAGTTATTCCAGTCTATAAAAATGGCAATAAACAATTATTTTCAAATTATCGGCCTATATCCATACTTCCACAGTTTTCAAAAATAATAGAAAAAGTATTTGTAATAAGATTAGATAAATTTATAGAGAAACACCAGCTCCTTAGTGACAAACAATATGGGTTTAGACAAAACCGATCCACTAATATGGCTGTTACAGAACTAATAGAAAATATTTCTACATCAATAGACTCAAATAATTATGGCATCGGTATTTTCATAGACCTTAAGAAAGCTTTCGACACCATAGATCATAATATATTACTGAGCAAACTAGACAGATTTGGTTTTCGAGGAGCTGCATATACATGGCTTCAGAGCTACTTAGAAAATAGATATCAATATGTACAAATAAAGGAGGAAAAATCTGATTTATTAAAAGTCATATGTGGAATTCCACAAGGCTCAACGCTGGGGCCTAAACTCTTTATCCTGTACATCAATGATTTGTGTTACACATCCAAACTAATAAATTATGTACTGTTTGCAGACGACACTACTCTTTACTTTTCAGGAAAAGACCTGAACCAAATGATACAATCAGTTGAAAGAGAATTGAGTAAAATAAAAATATGGTTTGACATAAATAAATTATCATTAAATATTGAAAAAACGAAATTTATAGTATTTACAAAATTAAAAGTACCTAAACAAATTCAAATTATGCTTAATAACACCCCTTTAGAACGAGCTTACAACAGTAAGTTCCTTGGAATGATTATAGATCACAAATTAAGCTGGAAATCACACATAAATTATACAAAAAATAAACTGTCTAAAGTAATAGCAATCATTTATAAATTCAGATTTGTCCTAAATAAAAAAAGTTTGTTTATGTTATATAATACATTAGTACTTCCATATATAACTTATTGTATCGAGATTTGGGGAAATACGTACAAAACTAACACAAAACCAATTTATATTTTACAAAAAAAAGCAATACGAGCAATAACATTCTCATCTTATAATCAACCTACCAATAATCTATTTATAAATTTAAAAACATTAAAGTTCTATGATTTAGTGGAATTACACACTTTAAAATGTATGTTTAAGATAAAAAAAAACATGATGTCAAACTCTCTACAAAATATGTTTATTATTAGGAAAAGTCCATACGAACTAAGAGGAAATGATGTGTTCATTAAAAATAAATTTAGAACAAATGTTAAAAAATTCTGTATTTCTATTAAAGGTGTGGATCTTTGGAATAATTGTAATGATGAACTTAAATTGTGTTTAAATCTTTTATGTTTAACAAAGAAATTTAAGTTATTAATACTTAAAAAATATGCAAGTCTTGATGGTTAAATTCAAGCTTCTATAAAAAGTAAACAATTATGATGTGTTATGATTATGTTATGTGTTACGAATATGTGTTATGATTATGTCATATGTTATGATGTGTTATGATTATGTTATGATGTATTATGATATTATTATGTTATGCGTTATAACAATTATGATGACTTAGTATTTACTTATGTCTTTTTGCTTTTATTATGACATAAAAAAAAAAAAAAAAAAGGGTCGGCGTAATAAGCGTTTGCTTCAGCCGTTACCTTTTCGGTCCTTTGCTGGAATATGGTTGTTTTCTTTATTTCATTGATATGAGGTTGCACTGTGACCAAAATAAATAAATAAATAAATAAAAAAAAATAATGGCATTTTAGCAGCTGCATTTTTGTCTGGCGGAATCCTTTCTCATCAGGCCTCTTATCTGCACGGCATGGTGTGGGCTCCGGAACAGACACAAATCTCTTTAAACTGTTTTCATCCACCTGTTTTCTGGTTTCCAGTAGCAGAGATTGTTTGATAGAAACATTGATCTGTTTTTGTCGTGAAACATCCTTCAGAATTTTTGTTCTCCTTCAAGTGGGCTCGACTGCAAAACTGATTATGAGGAAAATTTGATTTTAGAAATCCAAAAACCCTGAGATACAATGCAATCAAGAAAAATCAAAGTGATGACGCTTAAAATACGTTTGCATAATCATTTGGAACAGATTGTAGTCGGAATTGTAGAGGAATTAAACTTGCGCAATTTGAGTGGTCCCATGGGCTGTTGGCCTAGTGGTAGAGATACCCTCTTTTGACCAGGAGAACCTGGTTAGATTCCCGCCGGGCCCAAGCCGTCCCTGGGACCACAGAAAAGACACACACAAAAAAAAAAAGAAACGAAATGAAATGAAAGAAAATACAAACAGTGAAAAGACAGTTGAGGGGCAGACGGTGGCTCAGTGGTAGAGCATTCGCACGCAGACTGGAAGTTAACCGGGAGTTAACCGGAAGTGTGGGTTCAATTCCCACTGAGTTCCCGTCTAGGGTCTTTGGAAAAGACACGTAACCCCCCATTTTTCCCACCATTGCAACAGTTGTGGCAGCCTACTGTGGTACAGTAGTGCAGCACACAAATTTCCCCGGTGATTAGTGTATTTAAAAATAAAAACATATATATATATTCAGCTAAAGGTATAAAATATATTATAAAGGATGTTGTGTTGCATCATGGTTTACATCCATCCATCCATCCAAATATATACACATGCTGTACATATGTCCAGCCGTGGTGTGTACAAATAAATACATACACACATAAATACAAGGTGATGCAACAAACAGAAGACCTATGACAATGCATTTGGTAGCCAGCTACTTTTTTACCCCTCCCATTTGCCCCTCATCCTCCTTCATGATTCCTTCCTGTCCTCCCCTTCACAGCATGTGTGCATCTTTCTCTACCCTGAAGCATGCCCGTGATGGCCCCAGCTGTGAGGAAATGTCAGACGTTTACCACCCGCTATGCTCTTTACCAAATATGCATGCCCATGAAAACACACAAAGCGCAGAGGACGCATGTGCACAGCAACACATGAAAAACCCCTCTTACACACACAACACAGCAGCGGAAATCTCATTAGTCAGAGGGTGTATGGCATTGATTTTTGCCTCTCTCTGGTCTTGGTGAGATCTGGTTTGGCACAGTTTGGCTCAGACGAGAGCACCCACAGCAACACCACGGGTTAAGCCGATTACGTTTTGGAGGAGCAGGGAAACCTGCCGAGTAAAAAAAGATCCAGGTTTTGTTCCCCTCCTATTCTCGCTTTTACTGCTTTTCTTGTGTCTCTCTCTGCTGTTTCATTCATATGATTTTGAGCTTTGGCCACCGTGAAGTTATGGCTGCACTCATTCACTGAAAAAAATGGAATAAAATCAGAGAATTAGACGAGTAAACAATGGATATGTAAAATAGGAAAACGGATGAAAGTCATTGAAAAAAACAACTTGTAATAGTAAATAAATTAAATTAGTCATTTCTTTTCAGGGGGCGCCACAACAAGTCAGTTTCTTCCATCTAACCCTAGCTGCTGCATCTTCTTCTGTCATGCTAACTATCGTCATGTCTTCCTTCACTGTATCCATGAACCTCCTCTTTGGTCTTCCTCTAGTCCTCTTTCCTGGTGGTTCCAAAGCCAGCATCCTTCTTCCGATGTACTCTCTCTCTCTCTCTCCTCTGCACATGTCCAAACCATCTCAGTCTGGTCTCTCTGACTTTAAAACCTCTAACATGTGCTGTTCCTCTGATCCTGTCCATCCTGGTCACTCCCAGAGAGATCCTCAGCATCTTTATCTCTGATACCTCAATCTCTGTTTCCTGTCTTTTCCTCAGTGCCACTGTCTCTAGACCAGGCATGGGCAAACTACGACATGATGCCCCACATGCGGCCCGTTAAATAGTTTAATCCGGTCTGCCGAACTAGAAAATAATAAAAAAATTAACAATGTTAGTTTGATTTTTCTTGATTTTTTAAAAATGTTCGTCACTAGATGGCGCCAAAAATACAACAACACTGCTCCCATTAAAATGTGTGTGTCTCCATGATGAGCACACTTTCAAAATAAACAGTGTGGTCAGATATGGAAAGCCATCAGACCCAATACACACACGTAAACAAGCGTGTTAGATGTTAAAAACAAGCTAAATGTTACATCAAGCGCTAAGATTTCAAACCTAGCGCCGCTAAATGCACGTTTTTAAGCTCTATCAAACTAGATTTCAGACCTAGCGCTGCTAGACTTGAAATTTAACACTCTTGATGTAACATTTAACGCTTGTTTAAAATCTAGTGCACCATTCTATCGGTCTAACCTAGCGGTTACCAAACGCATGCCATCCATCTGCTCCTGTTCCGGCCCCTTTGTCAAATGTTAGAACCCAATGTTGCCCGCGAACCAAAAAGTTTGCCCTCCCCTGCTCTAGACCAAACAGCATGGCCGGTCTCACCACGGTTTTCACACTTTCCCTCAAGAAATTAACTTCTAAATATTTTGGAGCTAATTTAATTACAAAGTATCCATGTCTTTGATTCGTCTGTTTTCTTCCCCAGACTTTAGTCTGCCAGTAGGTTGAGTTTGGCTTTAACAACTTGTTAAATTTCACACAAAAAAGGTTCCAAATACGTTCGTTGGACCTCTTTTCACTCCATAGCTTAACTGGTCACTGTTTTATGTGAGAATATCCAGACGAAAGGAGTTTCTATAAAGAAATAGTAATAAATAAAAAGAATAAAGTCAGTTTTACCACGTTGTATAACGCTGCAACATTTCATGCTCATGTCCACTTCCAGATGGTGGTAAGTGGGCCAGCATATGTGAATCAAACTGAGAATGAACTGAGGTCTCTGATGTGCTGGCGACATCGTCCCCATCCATTGAATCCTCATTATCCCCTTCTCATAATTGTGTTTTTCTTTTCTTTTATCGGATATTCTAATGACTGCTGTTGCATGTAATTATGTAGTAATTATCTGCTTCCTTGCTTCGAACTGGTGTGCCATCGCTGTAAAGCAAAGTCAGATTGTGTCTATTACGCTCCTGCTGGCATGACGGGCTCACTTAAAACACGGCCAAATCAAACGCAGCACTGGGTGAAGTCATTTCCAAAGGTAGCTTGTTTGATTAAAGGAATATATCATAGATTTGTTTCATTCTAAAGTAGCCTTGTGTGTGTTGTTGATACTGTTAGAATACATTAACCTGAACTTTATTGGCTCTAATTCACTGTAATATGTTGGGTAGTTAGGAAGTAAAAGTTCTTCATGCTATAAGCGCAAATAAAAGAAGCATTTTCTAGTTTACAGGGTGTGATGATTATGTTTTCACTTAAACATCGTTACGCGAAAGGATTATAAACAAAGGTGCACTTAACCGATGCACCATCAAAATATAATCTGTGTTGGAAATCAAACTTTTTGTAGCAGATTTACCACCACGAAGGCCAATTTCAAAGATATTTCCCAAAACCCCTAAGAGTTTTAACAAAACTGCCCACAGTTACTCAATATCGCTAGGGATGAATTTCTGGTATCACCTTCAACTTGTTACGTCTTTCTGCCACCAAGAGCGACTGAACCACTATCATTTGAACTCTGATTAGAAAATCCACACTAACTCCACTTCCTGACCTTCTTCTTCTTCTTCAAATCGTTTCCGGCAGGCTATACGCTCGAGTGCGCAGTGCTGCCCTCCATAGGTAGACTTTCATCTGATCATTTGATAATTCAAACAACATGGTGGCAAAAAATTTCAAAAGCTTACACATTAGACGGGGACGGGGAGATGATGGCTCAGTGGTTAGAGTGTTCGCCCATGGACTGGAAATCAACCGGAAGTTAGTGGGTCGCATTCCAGTGAGTGGACATCTTGGGTCCTTGGAGAAGACACCTAACCCCCCGTTGTCCCTACCAATGGTGCCGTTGTGGCAGCCTGCTGCGGTGTAGGAGTGCAGCACACAAATTTCCCCGTTGAGGGCTGAATAGAGTGAGTAAAAATTAAAAAAATAAATCTGCCTCAACTTATTTATCAAACAGAACTCAATTATTTTTTTTATTGCCGAATTGTGATAAAGAGCAGGTGGAGGCATTTTGTTCAATATTTCGGTGTCAAATTTGTCTTGTTTTGAAAATTTAATAATACTTTCTTGTCACAAAAAAAGCTGTAAAAAAAAGAAAAGAACCCCCAAAAAACATGTGGTCCTATGGCTCGAAATGTCAACAAAAACCACCTCATCTGACTTTTCTCAACCAAGAGCGGCAACTTCGACCCGCTGTATGCCACAGTATCCTCGGAACAAAAACAAGATCAATAATACAATTGGGCTCTCACTCAGAAATCGGGTGACGAGTTCTGCCATCCGGGAGGAGCTCGGTGTCAAGCTGCTCCTCCTCCAGGTCGAGAGAAGCCAGATGGGGTGGTTTGGGCATCTGGTCAGGACGCCTCCCGAGCGCCTTGCCGGTGAGGTATTTCGGGCACGGAACGGAATACAAACAAAACTGAGTTTTCTCCTCAAAGTGGCTCAATCAGAGATGAGGGGAGGAGATCAGAGTTGAAGTTAAAGAGGAGCCAGATGGGGTGGATTGGGCGCCTGGGTTAGGGTGGATGCCTTGATTATGAGAGGAGAGGAAGTTTATGGTTGTCAGTGATGAACTCCCTCGATCCACATGGAAACAAAAATTAATGTAAGCATTGAGATGTGAGCACACCTTGAAACATTACAAGTCACCCCGACCTTTTTTGAGTGTCTACATAAACTTTTTGACCCCACATAGCCTCATATTTTCTTCCTGGTCCTTCTCTTAGTACGGTCCGGATTCTGTTGGACCAGGTCTTGCGGTTCAACTGAGATAATTAGTCCACAATCTGAGAGAGAAAAAAAAAAACATCATTTCTGTTTATTTTTCTCCCTCTATTTTTGTCTCCTCGAGTCAAGTTGATTCTTTGAAGTCTTGGCTTGTATGAAATCACTTGATCTTTATTTCTTTAAAGTTCATTACTTATTTTCTAGTTGTGTGCATGTCATGCATTTTTAACAAACCCTTTGAGTTGACTTTGTGATGTGTTGTAGCCGGGAACATCAAAGGGATTGCTCGCTCTCTGTCTCCTGTTCTCTCTTTCCTTCTCTCTCTCTCTTTTATTCTGCCTTTTCATCTCTTTTTCTCGCCTTTAACAGGCTGAGCGGCGTTCACGCCGAGCTATTTCTGCTTCTTGTTCTTAGGCAAAGTTATGGAGGAAATGGAAGAATTAGGAAAGGTAGACTCTTCCCTCGTTTGGGTTTCTTTCAGATTTTCTTTTTTGTCTTTTAAATACATCTTTAATGAATAATGGAAATGAATCTTTTCTCTTCTTCTGAAAACTTGCTTGTCTAAACAAAAAAAAAAGAAGTGGAAAACAACCCTTTTTTTTGCAATTTGTTGACATTTTTTCCGACATTTAATTAGTATCTAGAAATGACAGTGATATTTAGCTCTTAATCTCTTTATTGTGTAAGAATTACAGTTCTTTGCAAATTAGAATAAATCATTTCAAATTAAACAGCATCCTATTACAATAGAGTTGGTTTCTGTACTTATTAAATCTAAAAACTGAGATTTTTTACTTAACGATCTGCCAGATTTGGCTGAAAATAAAGGAATGTCCAATCTAAAATTGGACTGATACATTTTTTTTTTTAAATAGCTTGTAAAAAATATTTCTGCATAAAATATTTTTATTCCACCATCAAAAATTTGAAAAGACTAAAACCATGTTTTTACACATTGATAATGAGGCTGTGATAATCGTGTTGTTCGATTGTTTTTGCGATGGTTTCGGCATGGCACTAACAATACCTAATTAACCACAACGTTTCTCATCTATTGGCTGAAGATGTCTGGGAAATATGAGCTGAAATTAATGCTGCTTGGGCAACCTATCTTAATGACTTTGGTTATATTCAGAATTCGCCTGTAATGCCACCATGACGTTGACATTTCCAGCTGTGATTGAATTGTCTCAACCACCGCTGGACAAATTGCCCTGACATTTTCCGCAGACGTTCATATTCCTCAGCAAGAACTGTTAAAGTGGCTCTTTATCCATCGCTGTAATTAGATCAAAATTTGTTCAGCGTCTGTTTTATGTGTAAAGCCTTTCAAAAATTGATGACACATCATTCTGTTTCCAATGAGCATCGTGTGAGGAGATGGAAAACTTGAACTTGATATTTAAAAGTTTGGTAGAAGCTATTTCATTGTGTCCCGCTTTATTTGTGGACGTAGTCTTAGGAGGGCTATGCCTCAAAAACCCTCAATAAAGTTTGAAGATACACGGTTCTGCCACTGGGGACACTAATTGCACATCTGTTTGTCCAGTTATTAACTTGAATAACCAATGCTACGGTGCAAAGAACTAAAAAACCCAAAAAATCAGGACTATCGAGAATGTGTCCTAACTAGGGCTGCAACTAACGATTATTTCGATGGTCGATTAATCTGGCGATTATTGGCTCGATTAATCGATTAATCGGGTAAAATTGGCAACTTAATAAATAATATTTTTTTGGCATTTTATTGAATGTAGTTATGCAAAACACAACTCATAACCACTTAAACAACACGTTGAGCTCATTCTAATAAGTAAAAATGTTAATCTTTCTGTGAAATAAAGAGGAAGAATATTACCATTTCTACAGCAAATATAAAATAATAAATCTACTTACTGAATACAGTAAAGGTAAATCACTCACACCACAGCACCCATAAAATGTGTTTTATAGTACTGGCTAAAAAAACATAAAATGTAAACTGTTGACCATCCAGGATCACATTGAAAAACAAGAAATCGGTTTTAGATTTGCAAATTTAACCTTGTTCAGAGGTATAGTACCAAACAAAAAATGACCTAGGTTAACATGAGTAAAAATACACAAAAAGCAATCAAGTTGTGTAATATTAAGTGCAGTTGACAGCAAAAACTTTCTAAACGATTAATCGATGACTAAATTAGTCGACAACTATTTCAATAATCGATTATAATCGATTAATTCGATTAGTTGTTTCAGCCCTAGTCCTAACCAGGCAAAATGGTTACTGTGACAACAATAGAGACCGATTCATTACCGTATTTTCCGCACTATAAGGCGCACTGCATTATAAGGTGCTGCAGTAAAGTCTGGGGTTACGTTATGCATTCACTAAATGGTGCTGCGCTAAAGGGAATGTCAAAAAAAAAAACCAGTCAGATAGGTCAGTCAAACTTTATTAACAAGTACAAAACAGCTTTCTGTTTTTACTCCAAAAATGAATAAACAGCTGTTTTATTATTTTCTCTGAGATAAAGTATTAGTATTTTTGTGACACAGTTTATCTTCCATTGGAGATAAACTCTGTTTAGTCTTACTTGGCGCAGCACATCCTCTTGCTTCCTCCACTTCCTCACCATTGATTCATTGATGTTAAACTCTCTCGCTGCGGCTCTACTCCCGTGTTCTACTGCGTGACCGATCGCCTTGAGTTTAAACTCTGCAGTGAAACAGTGTCTCTTGGTAGGAGCCATTTCCGGGTCTTTACACAAACACACAAATGGAAATAGGTGTGTTTGAGATGACAAAGCAAAGCTCTCGATTTACAAGTCGATCTACGTTTCAACCCTCACCTATGGTCACCAGCTGTGGGTGGTGACCGAAAGAATTAGATCACGGGTACAAGCGACCGAAAGGAGCTTCCTCCGCAGGGTGGCTGGGCTCTCACTCAGAGATCGGGTGAGGAGCTCTGCCATCCGGGAGGAGCTCGGTGTCGAGCCGCTCCTCCTCCAGGTCGAGAGGAGCCAGATGGGGTGGTTCGGGCATCTGGTCAGGATCCCCCCCGAGTGCCTCGCAGGCGAGGTGTTTCGGGCATGTCCCACCGGGAGGAGACCAAGGGGCAGACCCCGGGCCCGCTGGAGAGACTATGTCTCACGGCTGGCCGGGGAACGACTTGGGATCCTTCCGGGTGAGCTGGAGGATGCAGCCGGGGAGAGAGAGGTCTGGGCTACCCGTTTGAGGCTGTTGCCCCCGCGACCTGACCCCGGAACAAGCGGAAGATGACGGAACAGAACAGAGATGACACAGGCGGACGCAGTTCTGATCGGCGCAGATCGGTGCACAATGCATGTCGGTTAGGTTTTGCATTCAAAAACTAACCGGCATGCATTGCGCACCGATCTGCGCCGATCAGAACTGCGTCCGCCTGTGTCATCTCGAACACACCTAATGAGACGCCCTTTTATATATCCCAGCATGCACCGCGCACTACTTCCTCTACGGGGGAAATGGAGTCGGCGGCTGCTTACCGCAGTTGTGACACCTGTTGTAGCTCAATATTAATCCATAAATAAGGCGCTCCGGGTAAAAAGGCGCATCTGGTACTTTGGAGAAAATTTAAGGTTTTTAGGTGATTCTTATAGTGCGGAAAATACGGTTAATAGCAAGTCTGTGGGTGCTGGACTTGAAAGAGACACCAAGGAAGTTTTATTTGGCATGCAGGTGGTACCTATTTGTTACGTCCAGTTCTTATTTATCAGTCAAAAACCTTAGAGCTTAGAGGTTCAGCTTCCTGTTCACTATATCGAGTCGATTCAGCGGCCTACTCATTGAGGACCAGCCAGTCTCTCAAACCGTCCGTCCCTCACTCATGAACAAATTTGTCCTTGTGTTGCTATTTTATTTTGTTCTGACGACCTTGGTTTTCCCTCCAGGAGTTTTGAACTGGTCACTAGAATTCATGGGGGAAATTCTCCTTCAGGATTATCAAAGATTAAAATGGAAATAATCTTTTGATTGTCCGGTTAGTTTTAATTGGTCTTTAAGTTATTTCTGAGCCTTTAACACTTACATAATAAGCCTTTGATTGAGTGAACTTTTAAGATTTAAAGGATTGTTTCTGCACAACAGGGACACGCCTGCCCCATGTGGGACGACTTACTCGGATGTGTTTTTGATAAATATAAAGAGACACGGATCAAACTTAAATAGGATTTTCTTATCAATTAAATAGAGTTATAACAGTTTAAGGAGTTGCAACATTTTTATTTTTCGGATTATTGCAAACGACCCTCCTTTTGATGCCATATTATATTATTTCATAGTTACATCCCCGTTCCGAGGCCAGGTTGCAGGGGCAACAGCCTTAGATGGAAAGCCCAGTCTTCTCTCACCCCAGCTGCATCCTCCAGCTCACCCGGAAGGATCCCGAGTTGTTACCCAGCCCGCTGTGAGACACAGTCTCTCCAGCAGATCTGGGGTCTGCCTCTTAGTCTCCTCCTGGCGGGATATGCCCAAAACACCTCACCAGCGAGGCGCTCGGGAGGCATCCTGACCAGATGCCCGAACTTCCCTATCTGGCTTCTCTCGATGTGGAGGAGGAGCAGCTCGACACAAAGCTCCTCCCGGATGGCAGAACTCCTCACCCGATCTCTGCATGAGAGCCCAGCCACCCTGTGGTGCTCCTCCTTGAGCTGCCACCTTATCGTGATGGAGGGGTTTTGCATGCCCCAATTATCCAAGGAGCTATGTTGTCCGGGGGTTTGTGCGCCGGTAGGGTCACCCAAGACAAACACGTCCGAGAAGAGAGGCCAGTCAAAGCGTGGCTCAAAAACCCCTATAAAGAGATCAAGCATGGCCAAGTTGCCCTTGCCCGGACACGGCTCACCGGGGCTACCTGTTAGAGCCAGGCCCGAGGATTGGGCACAAGAGTGAGCGCCTGGTGGCTGGATTTTTACCCATGGGGCCCGGCTTGGCTCAGCCTGAACAGGGGACATGGCTGCCCATCTAGTGGACACACCACCTGCAGGAGGTGCCACAGGGGGGCCACAGGGATTGGGTGAAGGAGGAAATGGGTGGCAGCCAACAATAGGCACCCTGGCGGTCAGATCCGCGGCTGCATAAGCTAGCTCTAGGGACGTGGAATGTCATAGTCACATATTAATCATATTTATTGAATATTTTCATAGATTTCTGTATTTATTAGGACAACAATAACACTGATGTTTTTTTTCTGTGATTAAGAAATCGAATTGTGTGTTTTTTGCCTGGAGAATTTCTTGTTGATATGCAGTTGCGATGTTTTTAGAAATGTGAGTGTATGGTTGTATTCACCTCACTAGTGTGTCGTCGTTTTTAATGAACAGCCACTTATTGTTTCCCCAGCTGTCATTTTTCTCCTCGAGTTTTCTAAACAGCTCCTGTTAATGATTTAATGATGAAATCCCCAAAGTTTTCTTTTTGCTTTTTTTTTTTTTTTTTGTCTTTTAAATTGAAATTCAAGTCATAAATTCTTAAGCCTTCGGCTCACCGAGTTTTGCAAAAAGGTGTTTTCAAGCTGCTTAATGATGAACATAATTATTGGTCTGTAAACTAAAACATGTTTTATTCATTTATTCGATGACAATTAAATTTGTAACAAAAATTCTGTCAAATTTTATTTTGATCAACTCAGAAAAAAAAAAATGCATGAGATTATTTTCTTTGCAGATGCAACACTTGGATTCAAAATACATTGAAAATATGTAAAACATTTTTTTCAACACTTTCGTTGTCACATTTGTTAAGAAATTGAAAATATATTGTAAAAAATTTAAAGCAGAATTAAGTAAAAATTAACATGATTTTCTTCACATGAATACAGAGAATTTTTTGTCATCCATAAAAGAGATTTTTTTTTGTGAAATGTTTGTAAAAATACTCAATTGATGCACAATTTTTAAGACGTGTGAGATGCAAAACCCAAAATGAGTGTAAACTTGGGGGTTTGTAAGAGTATTTTAAAATGTATTCAAAATATGTTCCCCTATAATATTCCAATGTTCATCGGACCGTGATCTCCAGCTCTCACTGGATCGAAATGCTGCCAAATGTGAAGCGGCAGGGATGGGAATTAGCGCCTCCAAAACCAAGACCATGGTCCTCGCCCGGTAAAGGGTGGAATGCCCGCTGCAGGTCAGGGACAGGGTTCTGCCCCAAGTGGAGGAGTTTAAGTATCTCGGGGTCTTGTTAATGAATGCAGGAAGGAAGGAGCGGGAGATCAACAGGCGTATCGGTGCGGCGTCAGCAATAACTAGGACGCTGCATTGGTCCGTCGTGGTAAAGAAAGAGGTGAGCCGAAAAGCAAAGCTCTCGATTTACAAGTCGATTTACGTTCCTGCCCTCACCATGGTAACCAGGATCTACGTTCCTACTCTCACCATGGTAACCAGGATCTACGTTCCTACCCTCACCATGGTAACCAGGATCTACGTTCCTACCCTCACCATGGTAACCAGGATCTACGTTCCTACCCTCACCATGGTAACCAGGATCTACGTTCCTACTCTCACCATGGTAACCAGGATCTACGTTCCTACCCTCACCATGGTAACCAGGATCTACGTTCCTACCCTCACCATGGTAACCAGGATCTACGTTCCTACCCTCACCATGGTAATCAGGATCTACGTTCCTTCTCTCATCATGGTAACCAGGATCTACGTTCCTACCCTCACCTATGATCACCAGCTGTGGGTAGTGACCGAAAGAATGAGATCGCGGATACAAGTGGCCGAAATGAGCTTCCTCCGCAGGGCGGCTGGGCTCTCACACAGAGATCGAGTGAGGAGTTCTGCCATCTGGGAAGAGCTCGGTGTCAAGCCACTCCTCCAGGTCGAGAGTAGCCAGATCGGGTGGTTCGGGCATCTGGTCAGGATGCCTCCCGAGCTCCTCACTGTTGAGGTGTTTTGGGCACGTCCCACCGGGAGGAAACCAAGAGGCAAATCCCGGACCCGCTGGAGAGACTATGTCTCACAGTTGGCTGGGGAACGACTCGGGATCCTTCCGAGTGAGCTGGAGGATGCAGCCGGGGAGAGAGAAGCCTGGGCTTCACGTCTGAGGCTGCTGCCCCCGCGTCCGGGCTACGGATAAGCGGAAGACGACGGAACGAAACGGAAAAAACATATGTTCAATTTCTCTCATGTAAAACTTAGCAAAATTGACAAAAATCAATATTTTTATACCAGTTTTGATACTTTTAAGACATGGTTATGCTTGAAAAAAAAAATTATGTGAACACACGTCCATGCGGTACCTGGTCCACACAGATAAAACCAAATCTGAACATGCCAGGTTGATATTTCATCAAAAGTAATCAGATACCAAACTCCTACATGATCTGTCTTTGGTCAAGTTTTTCAAAGTGACACATGCACACTACATAAACACACACACATCCTACTCTCTCCATCTGTTCTCGGCCTTTGCCAGGCGTCTTGGTGCCCGTAGGGTAAACGGGTGTGGTCTGCCCTGCAGTCCTTCTGCCTGAAGGCTCTTCGTGCACACAGCTGTGCTCCGGATGCTTCCAAACCTCCCACATGAACCAGACCGTGCACAGGTTTGCACCAGTGTGTGTTCCTTCCCACACTCATGGCACAGGCGGTGTAAACGATCATGATGATTACAGACCTGTTTGTTTGTGGTATCAGCGCTCGAGCTCGATACGACGGGTTTAAACAAACACAAATTTTAAAAAACACTGAGTTTAAAGTTACTGCTCATGACAAATAAAACTTTAGATTATTGGAAACTGCGGGTCAGGAAAAGGGATCTGCAACTGGAGGAGTTTAAGTATATCGGGGTCTTGTTCACGAGTGGGGGAAGGATGGAGCGGGAGATCAACAGGCGGATCGGTGCGGCGTCAGCAATAACTAGGACGCTGTATCGGTTCGTCGTGGTAAAGAAAGAGCTGAGCTGAAAAGCAAAGCTCTCGATTTACAAGTCGATCTACGTTCCTACCCTCACTAATGGTCACCAGCTGTGGGTGGTGACCGAAAGAATGAGATCATGGATACAAGCGGCCGAAATGAGCTTCCTCCGCAGTGTGGCCGGGCTCTCACTCAGAGATCAGGTGAGGACCTCTGACATCTGGGAGGAGCTCGGCGTCGAGCCTCTCCTCCTCCAGTTCGAGAGGAGCCAGATGGGGTAGTTCAGGCATCTAGTCAGGATGCTACCTCGAGCGCCTCGCTGGTGAGGTGTTTCGGACAGGTCACCGGGAGGAAACCAAGAGGCAGACCCCGGACCGACCGGAGAGACAATGTCTCACAGCTGGCCGGGGAATGACTCGGGATTCATCCGGGTGAGCTGGAGGATGCAGCCGGGGTGAGAGGAGCCTGGGCTTCCCGTCTGGGGCTGTTTCCCTCGCAACCCGGCCCCGGATAAGCGGAAGATGACGGAACGAAAACTTTTGGCTGTTTTATAAAAATGTGAGTCATGTTCAAAACTTGTTTTTTAAAAAGGACCTTGAGGAGAGTAGCAGCCGTTATTTAGTCCGCTCATTTGTACAGATTTTAACCTGACTGAGGGTTCTACAGTTTTAAGTCCGTGTTACATTTTTCTAATACCGGCACAAATAAAACCCTCAATTTTTGTGGAGGAATTTTGACTTCTTTTGTGATTTTCTTGCACTGTTAAAGACTTTTTATTTTGGATAGACTTATTCTAACAACTCTTTTATCTTTTGTCAGTTTCAATTGCTTTTGTTTTCGTCTGAAAGTCAAACGGTGTGAGAAGAAAACAAAGAACAACAGGATGGGTGTAATTAGAGAAGAAACGCTGGTACTCTTTTACTTTACACGTCTGGACCAAAATGCTCATTATGTTGACTTATTTCAGTTTTTTCTGGACTTTTGGAAATAAAAAATAAACCCCTGAACATTAGCCCGAGGACTACTTTTTCCGTCTAAATCTGCTGTCAGTGCTTATCACAAAAATGCATCCATGTTCAATGATGTAATTTCTGCAACTGTCTTGCTGTGACTACCTATGACAAAAAAAAAACATCTTTCATTTATTTTCCAAACCCAATTCAGAGTTGCTGGAGCCTATCTCAGATGCCTCGAGGCAAGAGGCAGCGTTTGCCCCGGACAGGTTGCCAATCCATCACAGGGCCAACGTGGAGACAAACTACCTTCCACACTGACTCCCATATCAATACAAAATAACCAAAATAAGGAGGAAAGAAGCCGGATTCTCTAAAAGATAAATAAAATCTCAGGAAGATATTTCATAATAGAAAGAACGGGCTATTGGGATTCAAAAGACGACGAAAGGAAAATCAGTGCTTTATTTATGGTAAATGTTGGAACGCAGAATTTATGTGTGTGTGTGTGTTAGTGCATGCATTATTATATACTGTATGTGTATACAGTGGCACATACAGTATATGTGCCACTGTATACACAGTGGCACATATACTGTGCCACTGCATATGTGGCACATATACACTGTATATGTGTATATACAGTATATGTATATACTGTATATGTGTATATGTGTATATATATATATACTGTATATATATATATATATATATACAGTGGTGGTCAAAAGTTTACATACACTTGTAAAGAACATAATGTCATGGCTATCTTGAGTTTCCAGTTATTTCAACAACTCTGATTTTTCTCTGATATAGTGATTGGAACAGATCCTTCTTTGTCACAAAAAACATTCATGAAGTTTGATTCTTTTATGACTTTATTATGGGTAAACTGAAAATGTGACGAAATCAGCTGTGTCAAAAATATACATACAGCAATGCTAATATTTGGTTACATGTCCTTTGGCCATTTTTACTTCAATTAGGTGCTTTTGGTAGCCATCCACAAGCTTCTGGCAAGTTTCTGGTTGAATCTTTGACCACTCCTCTTGACAGAATTGGTGCAGTTCAGTTAAATTTGTTGGCTTTCTGACATGGACTTGTTTCTTCAGCATTATCCACATGTTCTCAATGGGATTTAAGTCAGGACTTTGGGAAGGCCATTCTAAAACCTTAATTCAAGCCTGATTTAGCCATTTCATTACCACTATTGATGTGTGTTTGGGGTCATTGTCCTGTTGGAACACCCAACTGCGCCCAAGACCCAACCTTCGGGCTGATGACTTCAGGTTTTCTTGAAGAATTTGAAGGTAATCCTCCTTCTTCATTGTCCCATTGACTCTCTGTAAAGCACAAGTTCCATTGGCAGCAAAACAGGCCCACAGCATAATACTACCACCACAGTGCTTGATGGTAGGCATGGTGTTCTTGGGGTTAAAGGCCTCACCTTTTCTCCTCCAAACATATTGCTGGGCATTGTGGCCAAACAGCTCAATTTTTGTTTCATCTGACCACAGAACTTTGTCCATGTGATCAGCAGCAAACTTTAGTCGAGCCTTAAGGTGCCGCTTTTGGAGCAAGGGCTTCCTTCTTGCACGGCAACCTCTCAGTCCATGGCGATGCAAAACACGCTTGACTGTGGACACTGACACCTGTGTTCCAGCAGCTTCTAATTCTTGGCAGATCTGCTTTTTGGTGCTCCTGGGTTGACTCTTCACCCTCCTGACCAGTTTTCTCTCAGCAGCAGTTGACAGCTTGCGTTTTCTTCCTGATCGTGGCAGTGACAAAACAGTGCCATGCACTTTATACTTACAAACAATTGTTTGCACTGTTGCTCTTGGAACCTGCAGCTGCTTTGAAATGGCTCCAAGTGACTTTCCTGACTTGTTCAAGTCAATGATTTTCTTTTTCAAATCTGTGCTGAGCTCCTTTGACTTTCCCATTGTAGCGTTTGTGGGTGTTTTTATCCAATGAGCCCTTTTTAAAAGGCCTCAGAGAAGTCACCAGCTGTAGTCACTCATAATCACTCACAAGAAGTTAAGAGGTCATGCTATGAAGCTCATGTCATTGACACAACTTTCTAAGTCTCCAAAATTGCTCATTCATGTTGCTGTATGTATATTTTTGACACAGCTGATTTCGTCACATTTTCAGTTTACCCATAATAAAGTCATAAAAGAATCAAACTTCATGAATGTTTTTTGTGACAAAGAAGGATCTGTTCCAATCACTATATCAGAGAAAAATCAGAGTTGTTGAAATAACTGGAAACTCAAGACAGCCATGACATTATGTTCTTTACAAGTGTATGTAAACTTTTGACCACCACTGTATATATATTTATAAGGAGAGACGGTGGCTCAGTGGTAGAGCGTTCCCTCTTGAACCAGAAGTTCGTAGGTTTGAATCCGACTGAGTTCATGTCTAGGGTTCTTGGAGAAGACACCTAACGCCCTGTTTCTCCCATCATTGGTGCCATTGTGGCAGCCTGCTGCGGTGTAATGCAGCACACAAATTTCCCCGCAGAGGGATTAATATGGTATACATTATTATTATCATTATTATCCGTTCCGTTCCTTCGTCTTCCGTTTATCCTGGGCATGGTCGCAGGGGCAACAGCCCCAGCTGCATCCTCCAGCTCACCTGTAAGGATCCCGAATCGTTTCCCAGCCAGCTGTGAGACATAGTCTCTCCAGCGAGTTATGGGTCTGCCTCTTGATTTCATGCCCGAAACACCTCACCAGCAAGACTCTCTGGGGCATCCTTACCAGATGCCCCAACCACCCCATCTGGCTCCTCTCGACTTGAAGTCCAAGCGGCTCGACACCGAGATCCTCCCAGATGGCAGAGCTTCTCACCCGATCACAAATGTCAAACCTTTTCAACAGTAGGTTGATATTAAAGTAACTTGATTTTTTTTTAGATAAAAGCTTAATTTTCACAACTTATTAATATTTCTTTTTTTTTTTTTAACAAAATCAGGTTAATGAGACAAGACCTTTAATATTTTCACAAACAAAAAGAAGAAACATTTCTGAGTAGTTTTTTTTTTTTTTTTTTCACCCGAAATCTGGCAGTAAACAACGTGTTCATTAATATCACAAGGAGTAATTAAATCAGCAAATTAGGGTCACAGTAATTTATAACATACCTTTACATACAGGTAGATATTTCCAAATAAGTTTTCTTTATTTTTTACTCTCACAGTCTAATAAAACTTCAAAGATTGATCTTTAATGATAAGTTAATAATGTTTTTCATAAAAAAAACTTTAGTTAAATTAAAGATTTAAAGATAAATAAACCCTTTAGAGAATAAAAACAAGTCAATCTGCTAGTTTGGTAAGTTTATGCTTCTGAAAACAATATGCAAAGCTAAACTTTTCAATGACAGCTTGTTAACACTTCAGCTTGGCCCTTTCTCCTCCGTGTCCGAGCGTCATGTCTTTTGGTGTCACAGCGTGAGCTATATGTGACTTGAGTTGCACACTTTGACAGTGAATCAGAAATAGAAGAGCTTCAATTCCAAAGCACAACGGAGCAGATCCACACCTCCACACTGTTTCAGATTAGCAGACTTAGGACTGTCAGCTTCGTATCCTGCTCACATGTGGACACATTCACATGAATAACGTACTGATTGTTTAATGTCTTTTCAAGATTGGTTTTGATTTATAAAATACATATTTAAAGAGAGTTTTTTTTTGGCACTTTGTAAAATGGAATCTGGCTGCAGAGATCAAGTTTAAAATGCAGTGTAGAAGGTAAACTCTGTGGTGACATCGATGGTGGAATAAAAACATCTTGTGCGACAACATTACCCCATGATCTCAGGAGGCATCCTGACCAGATACCCAAACCACCCCATCTGGCTCATCTCGAACTGGAGGAAGAGCAGCTCTACACAGAGCTCCTCACCCAATATCTGAGTGAGAGCTAAACCACCCTGCGGAGGAAGCTCATTACGGCTGATTGTATCCGTGATCTCATTCTTTCGGCCACCACCCACAGCTGGTTACCATAGGTGAGGGAGGGAATGTAGATCGACTTGTAAATCGAGAGCTTTGCTTTTCGCCTCAGCTTTTTCTTCACCACGACGGATTGATTCAGCATCATAGTTGTTGCTGACGCTGCACCAATACGTCTGTCAATCTATAATAGAACTAACTAACTATTTTCTCGCCCCAGGTCCGCTCCCTTGACGGGACCATTTTGTCGCCCCGGTTCCGCTCCCTTGATGGGGCCATTTCCTCGGTGGAGATCTGACAGTCACCCTGTGTCTCCTTGCAGGGGGAACCCTTGGTGCGCGTTAGTGTGCCATAGTTCAACAGGAGGGCTCCCCACTATGTGTGTGTCTCGACGGCCGCTTTGGCTCTGCTTCTGGCTCTCCCTCTTCCCCCAGCTGCCTCTTACATAGCAATCTTGGACTGCACCACTTCTTTGTAGTAGGTGAAGTAAATAAAATTATTACGACAGATCTTCTTCTTTCGGCATTTCCCTTCAGGGGTCACCAGAGCAAGTCAGTTTCTTCCATCTAACCCTATCTGCTGTATCCTCTTTGGTCACACCAACTATCTTCATGTCTTCCAAAAAATCTTGTGCCACAACATTACCTCATGATCTCTTCTTGGTTTTTATCTTAAGTCCTCTTTGCATAGTGAATATTTTAGAATTTTTTTGTTTTTAATGAACATAAATTATGATACTGTGTTCAAATTGTTGGTAATTTAGGGCAACACCAGCCAGGCGCTAAGGCCTTGTTGGCCTTCCTCCAGTCCTCTTTCCTGGTGGTTCCAAATCCAGCATCCTTCTTCCGATGTACTCTCTCTCTCTCCTCTGCACATGTCCAAACCATCTCAGTCTGGCCTCTCTGACTTTAAAACCTCTAACATGTGCTGTTCCTCTGATTCTGTCCATCCTGGTCACTCCCAGAGAGATCCTCAGCATCTTCATCTCTGCTACCTCCATCTCTGTTTCCTGTCCAATCAGCATGGCCGGTCTCACCACGGTTTTGTACACTTTACCTTTAATTTCAGCTGAAACTCTTTTGTCACACATTGCACCTGATAGTTTCCTCCACCCTTTCCAGCCTGCCTGAACACGCTTCTTCACCTCTTTTCCACACTCTCCATAAAATTATATACGACAGTTAAAACATGCTAAAACCACAAGACATTAAAAAACATACAGAATAAAACTATAAAAACATGCATTAAAACACTCCACCTTCTACATATGCTGTCATTGAGTCTGTGCCACTTAGGTATGGATTCCTGTAAGCTTTTAGGATCAGGCCAACCTCAAAGTAAACGTTCCCTGTCCCTCTATCTGTACTACCAGCTGACTTTTACTTCACATGAAGTTGCATTTTGGTATTTTTTACTTTGAAACTCACTTCGTTCACATACGCAACAATTTCACGTCGGCGTCAATGTATATGGAGATGCCTTAAGATGTTTTCAAGATGTTTACGTATGCACCTTCCACCAGTAAAAACATGAGATTTTCATCATCTTTCATGTTCTGTCATGTTTATTGCTGGTTAAAAATGGAAAAAGCTTGATGTGTTGAAGTTTTTTTTATGTTAAGAGGAATTTCCAACACTTTTCTGAAGCGAGGGCCTTTGAGGTTGCATCTTATTTAGAGAGTTTAATACAGCGTTGGCAGCTCTGCAGCTGAATTTTTTATTTCTAGTCCCTTGACATATTTTTTTCCTCCTACAAGCCTTACGAACAACATAAAGAATCCGCAAAGCCTCCAGCACTAGTTTAGATAAAAAACAAGCAGTTAAAGGCGTCTTTGGACGCGCAGAAAAGTGAGCCAGATGTTGTCTTTTGCAGGCAAATCTTTACTATCCTAATGCTCAAAAGATGGGAAGGACAACAGATGTTTGATGATGTAAAAACATCAAAACATGTTCATCCCGAAGCTTTTGAACTGACTTTATTAAGTTTCAACTGGGAAGCGTTGTTAATTTTAATGAAGTAAAACAGTGTTAGAGTAAATAAATCAGCCAATCAGGTTGAAGCTGGAAAGTCTAAGGGGGAAAGAAATAAATGATGATGAAAACACTTTACCACAGGTGAGCCCACTCCTGCATAACAGCTGTTGCTAGAGCGCCTGATAAGTTTTGTGCAGAAATTTTGTTTCGTATTCTCTGCCCTCCTTTTTGGTCCTTTTATTTCCACACGCACCTGCACGCACGCACGCACGCACGCGCACACACATAGAAGTTTTGGAAATGCAGTGCCAGATGAAGAAATGCAGATAGCTCGGCATTCATTCACATTTGTAAAGTCGGAAATGTTTAAGGTCGGTCCCAGGGGCGTTGGCCTAGTGGTAGGGATACCGTCTTTCGACCGGGAGAACCTGTAGCAGTAAAAGATATTTATAAACCATTCGGGTTCATTGTATATTGATCTAGAATTAATATTGCGATATCAGCATATTATGCCATAAGCTAAGCGCAAAAAGCTGTGCTTTTTCTTCCATTTATTGCTCAGTTCTTCAAGTTTACATATTTCTCGTACTCAGTGTCTGTCTCTGTGATTCAGAGAAGCCAACTGACTAGTCAGGCCATTTACAGGTGGTCAACTTGCTTTGTTTGTTTGCAAAGGCAGGCGACACCCCTAAGAAGTCATTCAGGTAATTAGAATTTTAGGGATGTGGAAGGATGAGGATTCAATTGCAGGACATCAAACAAAGTTGTTAACACAATTCAGGTAAGTCTGTAAAGCAAAGGGCACGGGATTAAATCAGGATTTCAAAATAATAACAAAGGTAAAACATGGTCAGGTAACCAGGGTGACCTGGCTGGAAGGGATGGTATGACCCAACAGAGAAGTCCGGGGTGATTGCCATTAAATAGATGGCAGAGTCCACAGATGTGTGGAATCAGAAATCATCCTCAGGTGACCCTAAAATCATATATGAATTATATTCATAGATATATTTATACGAGAGAGTACATCGGCAAAAGGATGCTGGGTTTGGAACCACCAGGAAAGAGGACTAGAGGAAGACCAAAGAGGAGGTTCATGGATACAGTGAAGGAAGACATGAAGATAGTTGATGTGACCGAAGAGGATGCAGCAGATAGGGTTAGATGAAAGAAACTGACTTGCTGTAGCGACCCCTGAAGGGAAAATTCGTACATATTGGTATATATTGAATAAATATGCACAAGGGACAGAAAAAAACACCAATGGCTGGTCTTGCTGCTCATGGTACCGTGTGAAATAGACAGTGCAGATGTTTATTGGGTGTTGAAGGGGTCCATCCCTCTAATGTGAAGCCTAATGTTTTGGATAAAAACCCCAGTGAACTTGCACGCCTGATGCACAAATAAAACGATAAGGCCATGCGTCTGTATCCCTGTTTACTTGTGCACTGACAAGTAGAAGGAAATGAACTACAAGTCAATCGATGTGTCTTTTTGATATCTAAACCCTTGTACATGGATTCCTCAACCATACAACAAAAAAAGAGTAATAAAAATGGTTTCTGCATCATTAACATTGGATGCAGAGGAAGCATTGATCACCAAGGTTGTTTGTCAGGCCGTTTGTGCTTTTTCGGACAGTTTTGTGAATGTGTGTCTCAAATCACTTAAGAAATTTTAATGAAATTGCCTATAGTTACTCAGTGGCAACTATAGATTAGCTGATTAGGTTTTCATTGTCATTTGACAAAAGGTCAAAGTCACAAAGTAAGCGGTTAAAACATCTTGTGAATGCAATATCTCCCAAACAGTGAACAATTTTTAGTGAAACTGCATGCAGTTATTTGGTACCAACTATGGATGAATTTCATATTTCTACTTTTAATAGCATTGACTTATTCTTGTTTATTCATGCTACATTTTCCACAGATGCTGCTGAGGAAGTGAAACAAGATAATGTGACAAAAAAATTTTTCTGTATGTACTGATAGTTGCTCTTTTGATATAAAAAGAACATCTTAAAGCTCGAAAAGATACTTTGCAAAAATACGACACGAATAATATCAACTGAAAATAGACCAAATTTGATGGAATAAACAAATCCCAGAAAGAGAGAAATAAATCATTTAAAACTAAGAAGTTTTTGTTTCTGCTTTTTAGAAAGCTTAACTGACTCTGAGAGAATTCTTAGCTTTTGAACTTGATGTGACAAGATGTGAAAGATCAGAACATCTCTTCACCTTGTTTCCACTCCAAATATTACTTTCAGAAATAGTCTTCACTCCTAAAAAGTCTGAGGGCTGCGGTCTGGTCCTAAAGTAGGGCAGCATGTACAACTGGGAGTAAAGTGTTCTCAGGAAGCAGAGATGCACATCAAAACAAGCACATCTGGATGTTAAACGTCTTTTTACAAAACAGGACAGGCTGTATCTCCTAAAAACAAAAAAAATGCATTGCTCGTTCTTTAAGCAATTTACAGATTTCTTTATTTTAGTGTAAGAAGTGAATTTTTTCTTGGTTTTGTAGAGTGAAAATTAAACGTGGAACCAGATCCACCATGGTTGGAGAAGTCAGTGCTGTCCTGACAGAACTGAGAAGGAGACGATCTGAAAGGAGACGCTTTGAGCCCAGTGTCCCTGAGGTTGTCATGGGTAACATCCGGTGGCTTGTTGGCAAGATGGAAGAACTGGGGACGCTCGTTCTGACCCAGCAGGGATGTGGAGGGGCTCTTTGGTGTGCTTTGTTAAAGCCCGACTCCGTGTTTCACATCATGTAAGCAGACCGGGAAGGCAGCGAGGTCCTCGCATTGCAGCATCAAATTTCCCTTCGGGGATTCCGTTCCATTCAGTCGTCTTCTGCTTGTCCGGGGCCGGGTCGCAGGGGCAACAGCCTCAGACCGGAAGCCCAGGCTTCTCTCACCCACCTGCATCCTCCAGCTCACCCGGAAGGATCCCGAGTCGTTCCCCGGCCAGCTGTGAGACATAGTCTCTCCAGCAAGTCCGGGGTCTGCCTCTTGGTCTCCTCCTGGTGGGAGGCCGAAACACCTCACCAGCGAGGCGCTCGGGGGGCATCCTGATCAGATGCCTGAACCACCTCATCTGGCTCCTCTCGACCTGGAGAAGGAGGGGCTCGACACCGAGCTCCTCCTGGATGGCAGCTCCTCACCCGATCTCTGAGTGAGAGGCCAGCCACCCTGCGGAGGAAGCTCATTTTGTATTTTCAATTCAATTCGATTACGAATAAATATTTCAATACCTGCTTTTTTAACAACTAGTGTTTTTTTTCTTTGTTCTGAAAACTTTTTCAACATTTAAATTTTTATTCATTTTGTTTCACCTGGTGATTTAAAAATATATATTTTTAATCATTGGAACATTTTTTTTCTTCGAACCTCTGGTCAACAATTGGTACAACTAGTTTTTAGTTATTGGTTAGACATTATTTTCTTTGCTTGATGTCAAGAAAGTAAAATAAAAAATAAATTAATTAAAGAGCAAGATTTTGAAATAGTGAAATTTTTTTATGCTTTCATTCGTGCTTTAAATCATTTTTAATTAATTTTTTGTCCCCTTGTACCTTTGCAATAACACTTGTTTTTCTTCTTAATAGTGTTTTGTAACCTATTTGTGATCCCAATTTAATTTTCATCTACTTTAAGTATTTATGTAGTCGTGCTGTTTTCCACATTAAAAAGTTATATATTTAAAAAAAAAAAAAAACTTTATAACTTTAATTTTCCAAATACATGCAGGTGGTAAATAAAAAAAAAAAAGCTGAATGGATAATATGTTTTTTAATGCGTAAAGTGATAAAACCATTAAACATCTTGCAGAAAACAACTTATTCAAAACCAAAATAAAAAAAAGTATTCTGGTTCAGTGGGAAAAAAAACAAAATTGTAAGAAATTGAGAATTCGACTTCAAAAGCAAAAACGCAATTTTGTGCCAAATTTACTTATTTGATCACATAGCACACATGGAGGCATGGGGAAATGAAAAAAAGGGTCTGTTTCTGCTTTCTTCCTCCATGTAAAAGCACAGTTGCCTGCACTGTGCAGTGATTTCACAAGTTGGTGCTTTTATGGAAACTCTTTAAATCTCAGTGTTTCGTGTTTATAACAGTGCCAATCTGTGTTGAAGCAGTGTGCAGGTGGAAAGAGGAGGACCCAATTTCGAGACAGAAAACATGGTTTATTTAAGAATGGCAGTCCAGTTAGGCCGTGAATGAAAAACAAAGTTTTAGTGGCATGCAAAAGGTTATTGTTCAGAATGTTTCATGGTCAGGCAACCAGGGAGACCTGAGAGGAAGGGATGATCCGACCCGACGGGAAAGTCCGGGATAATTGCCCTTAGATAGATGGCTGGGTCCACAGATGTGTGGAATCAGGAATCAATCTCAGGTTACCCTAATCAGGGTGATGAGGAACATCCAGGGCTCCCTCATGCGACAGGTTAGGGGATCCTGACACAATCAGCAAGATTTTAATTGAATTTGTTCTCAATAAATCGATCAGGGACTATCATGCACATAGAATCTGCAAAAAACAAAAATTTAGTTGAGCTGAACTACTTATGCGGTTTAGAAGTTCAGGGAACTGTGAAAAAAAAAAATAGCATCTTGGGTTTTGATGATCCAATGAAACAAATTTTAAAATTTAAACTCTATTTATCTTGCTCACTTCAATACTTATAAAGACTTAATAGCTATGACCGGTTTCACCCCTAAAGATTTATTGAACCACGCGGTCATAGAAGATACTCATTTGTGAGACGCCTTCACAAATTTTAATCATCCATCCTGTAATCTACAAGTTTGTTGTAATTTAGTTACAAAATTTTAAAAATTGGGAAAGAAAGGATGTCAAAACTATTTAGAACTATGATAGAAGTAGGGCTGCAACTAACGATTATTTTGGTAATCGAATAATCTGTCGATTATTGGGTCGATTATTCGATTAATCGGATACAAAAGACAAAAACATCGGAGACAAAAATACAGCAATGATTTTTTGGCAAACTAAAGGGAAAAATAAAAGAGAAAATCCAGCATCCAAAATGTCAGCTGGAAGAAAAACAGCAAATTCTACATTTCTTAAACTGCAGAACAATATCAGTGCCAGCAAAAAAAAAGAAGATTAAAGGAATACGATTTTGGGGAGCCACTCCAATTTCACATTATCAAATTAAAGTGTCCGTGTGTCTGAGGATGGATGGGAGGTAGTCCTGCTAGGTGCAAGGTGGTCTGCAGTTCCCATGAATAATTTGAGTGTGCCACTGTGGGCGGTCCTTGAAAAAGAGATTGGGCAGCAGGAGGCCGGGTAATGACAGATCTACCTGCTCTTTCATTGCTTGATAGGATTTAATATAACCCCAACTTTTAAGATGGCAGAGAATCCAGCAAAGGCTTTCTCTTTTACTGAATCTGCTTCTCTCATCAATCCATTCATTTGGTGAATTTGGGGACTCGTTTTGCAAATCAAATATATAATAACTTCTATAAGTCTTTTCAGAGAAATAGCAAGTTAGTGTGACTCACGTCGGCACAAAGAACTCACACCCACACAACGTCACGACACCGTTGCTCACCAACATGGCAGCTATAGTGACAGAGGCTAAGAGGGGAGGCTGTCATCGGAGCAGAGAGGCAGGAAGAAGATGACACCGAGGGAGAGGAAGCCGACAAGTTTTGAAAAAAAAAAAAATAGACGGGCCAGCGTGGGCAAGGTTTTTGATGGTTTAAAAATTTTTTGGACCTTATAATGTGTAACAAAATAATCCATTTTTTTGAGGCTCTTTAATATCAGATGTACAGTAAAAAAATTAAATCAAATTCACAATATTTCTTTAGTGAAATATAAGGAGATCGACAGGTGGATCGGTGCAGCATCAGCAATAACTAGGACGCTGCATCGGTCCGTCGTGGTAAAGAGAGAGCTGAGCCGAAAAGCAAAGCTCTCGATTTACAAGTCGATCTACGTTCCAACCCTCACCTATGGTCACCAGCTGTGGGTGGTGACTGAAAGAATGAGATCGCGGGTACAAGCGGCCGAAATGAGCTTCCTCCGCAGGGTGGCTGGGCTCTCACTCAGAGATCGGGTGAGGAGCTCTGCCATCTGGGAGGAGCTCGGTGTCGAGCCGCTCCTCCTCCAGGTCGAGAGGAGCCAGATGGGGTGGTTCGGGCATCTGGTCAGGATGCCCCCCGAGCGCCTCGCAGGCGAGGTGTTTCAGGCACGTCCCACCGGGAGGAGACCAAGGGGCAGACCCCGGACCCTCTGGAGAGATTATGTCTCACAGCTGGTCGGGGAACGACTTGGGATCCTTCCAGGTGAGCTAGAGGATGCAGCCGGGGAGAGAGAGGCCTGGGCTGCCCGTTTGAGGCTGTTGCCCCCGCGACCCGTCCCCGGAACAAGCGGAAGATGACGGAACGGAACGAAATATGAGGACAAATTCTGACCATTTGTATACCAAATCTAATTGTTGATGCACTCTCACGTACAAAAATAAACCCAACAGCCTCTCCTCGAATCCCATCTTTCATAAAACCCCCTTGTGTGCAGCATTCTGGAACATCTAGTTTACTTTTCTATGCGGAAACTAACTTGACCCCTTCTCCAGAAAGACTTAGAGCAGAGGTCACGGCCTACATCTCGACCAGAACAATGACCTTGACAAGTGGTTCCAGAAAGAATCAGACCTTGGATTCAATTCAATTGCACTAGATGGAGATACTAAGTAGAGATGTGTTCAGAAACCCAATTTTTTTGGGTTATCTATTTTCACTTGACCAATATGTTTCAACTTTAACGGTAATGTTAACAGAACGAGAGATACACCCTTGAAGGAAGGGGTTCCTCTTGGTCTCTCACTCAGCCACAAGTGTCTCTCCACTGAAAAGTGGTAACGCAACGAGCTAGCAAACAAGTGGTTGTATTTTTCTAAGTAGATGTGAGGGCAATAACAAGTAGCAGTCCGAGTGAGATGGTTTTATTGACTCGGTTTTTATACTAGAGGTACACTCATAGCCTGTTACATCAAACTGTTTCTGACCTCGCAAAATTGGGGTTTGTTCGCTCCACAAGGGATAGGTACATTCTTGCTTTAACCAATCGCTGATTTCTGGTTGGAACTGAACAGGATGTATGTAACACAATTCCAGTGTTGGGTGAAAAATTTAACTTTGCCCAAACAACATCTTCCCCTGAATAAAACTCTGTAATCTTTGCCTTTCGAGTGGCATTAAATTCTCAGCTTTGGAAGTCATTGCAAACAGAGGCTGTATATCTTGGTCAACATTTATGCCAAAACGGAGCACCAAACAAATCCAGATGGACAATCGTGTTTGATGTTATAGCCTCCTCTTTCATTGCTGATTGGCTAGCTACTTGTATTTTCAGGGGGCTTTGACTCGTAATCTAATGCCTGCGATATCTGACCAAATCGAAAGTTGAATTAAATTGAGCCGAGACACTAGGTGGTGCCAGCCTGGCTAGGACAGTTGCAGGGAAACGTAAAGTGTTGTTTACTAAAAATCTTCTTCTTTCGGGATTTCCCTTCCGGGGTTGCGATAGCAAGTCAGTGTCTTCCATTTAACCTCATCTCCTGCATCTTCTTCGGTCACACCAATTATCTTCATGTCTTCCTTCACTGTATCCATGAACCTCCTCTTTGGTCTTCCTCTAGGCCTCTTTCCTGGTGGTTCCAAACCCAGCATCCTTCTTCCGATGTACTCTCTCTCTCTCCTCCGCAGATGTCTAAACCATCTCAGTCTGGTCTCTCTGACTTTATCTCCAAAACCTGTAACATGTGCTGTTCCTTTGATCCTGTCCATCCTTGTAACTCCTCAGCATCTTCATCTCTGCTACCTCCATCTCTGTTTCTTGTCTTTTCCTCAGTGGCACTGTCTCTGGACCAAACAGCATCGCCGGCACCCACGGTTTTGTACACTTTCCCTTTCATTTTATCTGAAACTCTTCTATCACACATCACAGCTGATACTTTCCTCCACCCGTTCCAGTCTGCCTGCACATGCTTCTTCACCTCTTTTCCACACTCTCCATTGCTCTGAACTGTTGATCAGAAGTACTAAAAATCTTCCACCTTCTTTATCTCTTCTCCCGGTGGAACACGGTGGAGGAATCTGCAGAGACCCGAGTTGCCCAAGGAGCAAGTTTACTTCATACATGCTGATAACAACCTCTTGCGTGTAGCCTGACCTTCATAGATACATCTGGACTACGAAACACATTAGCGTAAAGATTATTAGGAGATTGTTAGCAATCTTGTGCTTGACCCAAAAAGATGAAAACGCTCTATATCAGATACCAAGGAACAGGCCATCCTGACATACAGTTAAGACAATCTTGCGTCCTGTCATCTGAAACCCATTTTCCCTCTACAAACCTCACTTTTCCATGTTGTTTACTAAAAATAAGTGCACAAAATGTCAATGAAAAGAAGGAAGAAAATTAAAACAGCTACCAGAAAAGTGACAAAAAAGTGCCAATGAGAATTCTGATGAAATACCAAAAAAAAAAAAAAAAAATCAATTAAAATCTTATCAATACTCAAACCTACTGGATTGGTCACTCAGTGATTTGGTAAAGCTCTTGCATTCGTAAGGAACTTGGTGTGGGGCCGCTACTTATCCTACCAGAAAGGTGCCAGATGGGCTGATTCAGGCATCTGGTAAAAAGTATCTTGAATGCTTTGGTGCTGAGGTAATCCAGATACATCCCATAGGGAAGACACTCCAAACCAGCTGGTGGCGCTATGTCACACATCTGTCCGGGGAAACCCGATCAGTGGGAAGATGTTGCCAGGGTGATGGCAGCCAAGGGTACCATGCTAAGGCTCCTACCGCTGTGACCTAATTCCGGAGAAAAGAAAGACGATGTGTTTTAAAATCATAACGACTCCGTGGCTCTTAATAGCGAGTGCTCATTTTTTTTGTTTGAGTTTTAGGCCTTTCTTACTGTGAGGTACTTTAAATTCGGTGTTAAATTGACTTATTCTTGAGCTGCTTTTTGATAGTTAAAAAATAAAAAAAATCTTCAAAGATTTGGTTGAAGTACGTAGGTTTAGATCTTCAGAAAAAACACTTTCACGTGTAATTTTCTTTTCTTCGTTTGTCACATCAGTTGTAAGTCCAGAGAAAGATAAACATGACTTTGATTCCTCGTGCGGGAACAAGTAATTAAACAAACCGGCTGGTGAGTGTGTGCCGTGTTTGACTGAGCACATAAAGAAACTGAGAAATGCAATTTAAAAGATCTCATTAACTTTGACGAACATTAGAAACCTTCTAAAAATGTTGTTTATTTTTCTTTCTTCAGTTATCTTTTATAGGCAAAGGTAATTAGAACATGCCCTAATTTCCATGGTTCATTAGTCAGGGTTCCTTTTAAGACGAGACTTCCTGGCCACTCTTTTATTAAAGTGAGTATTTAACTCCAAACAGTTCCACTGTTACCTCTCTATGTTCATGTTTAACCTGAACACTGGTCTGGCTAGACCCATTTTTTCAATCTGAGAGGTTTGAATTCCCTGCACATCACAAATACACCATCTCAAGATTCATAACCCAGCAGCAAAGCCGGATTTCTTGGGAAAATTTCCAGCAACGTCTTCCAAATGACTGCAGAGTTTTGAAACTTTTTAGGACGTCTTGTGAAAGACCAGGAGCCTCATTTAGGAAGCATGCTTACGCCCAATTCAAATTGAACGTCGACATCTGCATGCATGAACTAATAGATAACTTAAAGACAAGTAAGGAGCTGGCATTAATCCCACGATGTCAAGAAAAGACGACACTTGTGGACAGAACCTGAAAAATACACTGAAATTAATGGCTTGAATCAGAATCGTAAGCAACGCCATTGAGCTGATTAAAAACGCTTGTTCAGGCAAAGATCTACGCATTCCATAGCAAATGAGGGCCCTGAATAGCCGAGGGCTGAATACATGGACAAGTGTCAGGAGAGTAGTCTGTTCTCCCTCTGTGTCCTGTTTCCCCCCTCCCTCTTGTCTGTGCCTGTGCAACTAGTCACACCTGAAACTAATCTACTCATTTTTTCATATATTTAAAAATTTGAAAAATTATTTTGGTGATAACTTTGGGCTAGGGTGTCAAACTTCGGTCCTATAGGGCCAGTGTCCCTGCAGGTTTTCAATGTGTTCTTGCATCTACTCACCTGATCCAGCTTATTGAATCAACGTGTCAAATTTTATTGGTTGTTGATTTCACTTGATGCGCACCAGCTGCAGGGAACCAGGAAGACATGGAAAACCTTCAGGACTCCGACCTTTGAGGACCGGACTTTGACACCCAGGTCTAGTTAAAAAAAATGTCGAACGAAAGTCCATTTGAAGTCCAACAACTTGATTTCATCAGTTTTTTTTTATCTCTCAATGATGATTTTGTTAGACTTACAGTCTAATGTTTTTGAAACCCACCTTTTAAATGATGCAAAGTTTGA
Source organism: Neostethus bicornis (assembly GCA_902685375.1). NCBI lineage: Eukaryota > Metazoa > Chordata > Actinopteri > Atheriniformes > Phallostethidae > Neostethus > Neostethus bicornis. Next base: position 13,288,631 of record LR738561.1, read on the forward strand.
AGAGGCATAACCATGACCTGGTCCGTAAACCATGGCACTTGGCTATCCACCAACAACTGGTATGGTCATATTTGTTGTAGAACAAATAAAGAGCTTCTTCGCTCAGTTTGTCAGTTTTACTGTAATTGTTAATGATTGTAAACTCGTTAGCTTTGCAAGTCATTTTCTCTCTAAGTTTCTTCTTGAACTGTCGAGAAAACTTCATTTTTCAGCTTAAAACTCCAAAGACTTTTAATGCAGGTGCCACGGACACTTTAATTGTACAGACAGTGACTTAATTAATTATATGAATTAAACCCAATTAGTGTCATTAGACACCAAAATGAAAGATGTAAACATAAAGCTAACTCCACAATTCTTTAGACCCCTTTTTTTTTCATAATAGCAATTTTCAGTAAATTGGTCCATTAAAAGGTCCTCGGCATGAAAAAGAAAAGCACCGACTTAAATTACAGGTTTTAATCCAGCTTCAAAAAGACAAACACAGCAGGGAAATTATGGTTTTGACTTTTTCACTGACACACACTTTGTCATTTCAGCAATCCAAAGTTTTCAAGTTCGCTCAATTCTTATTTTAATCACTACACGAGTGTGCGTCATTTCTCACAATGCGACTCTCCAGACCTGTAGACCTGAACTTCATGAACCATTACGGCTTGGAAATGACCAAAGTTCTGTCCCTGTAGACTTTTTAAAAATACAGAATAAATTTAATTGAATGTTGTGCAGTGTAATGTAGGAGGTTTTTGGCACCTGTTGACATTTGTAGATCTCACAACCAGGGAAGTTTTAATTATCAAGAGCGCCCATTGTTTGTGTCCTATGGTAAACAAGAGTTTTTAGACCAGTGAATTCGGACAAATTGATGCGTACCTTTATTGTAGCAATACGTCCCCTCAGTCCTTCTATGGTATATTGTTAAAAAGTTCTGTTCCGTCATCTTACACTTGTTCCAGGGTCAGGTCGCGGGGGCAACAGCCACAAGCGGGTAGCCCAGGCTTCTCTCACCCCGGCTGCATCCTCCAGCTCACCCGGAAGAATCCCGAGACGTTTCCCGGCCAGCTGTGAGACATAATCTCCCCAGCAGGTCCCGGGTCTGCCCTTTGGTCTCCTCCCGATGGGACGTGCCAGAAACACCTCGCCCGCGAGGCGCTTTGGGGGCATCCTGACCAGATGCCTGAACCACCCCATCTGGCTCCTTTCGACCTGGAGGAGGAGCGGCTCGACACCGAGCTCCTCCCGGATGGCAGACCTCCTCACCTGATCTCTGAGAGTTAAAAAGTTAACATAGCTTAGCCCCATGTTGGCATTAGAATCAAAACAGAGACAAATCTCAAAGCCAATAAACATATATTTATGAGCCACTCAAGATCTGTGACTCAAATTGGGCTGCCAATTGAGGAGGCAGAGCATATGCTTTCTTAGGACGGGTTGGGGTATGGACAATATTCAGACTTTCACTTTTCACTGGTCTGGGATCAATTTCTTTAAATCAGTAAGACTCCATATTTAATTTAATTTTTCCATACTTGATTCATCCCTCAACGGCACTATCCTAGCAGGCTGCTAGGATGGTGCCAATGGAGGGAGAAATGGGGGTTAGGTGTCTTTCCCAAGGACACCTAGACCTGAGTGGTGGTTGGACCTGGCGAACTTCCGGTCCAAGGTTGACCATTCTACCACTGAGCTATCACCTCCCCTACTGCATCTATCCGACTCTAAACTGCGCTTTTCCATGTGCCTGGGCTACCCTCAGAAAATATTTTTTTTTGCATGAGATGGAACTTATAAGTTTAGCTGTGAACACCAGGTGACAAATACTTGTTTACCCCTTTTTTTTCTCTCCTGGTCATTCCAGCGTCCGGTATATCATGTGGCTGTTGGTTTCACAATGAATATGGCCCTTTACTTTTCTCTGCACTGCTCCGTTTCTCCCTCAAGGCTAAGAGTTGATGTGTGACTGAGAGACAGCTATGGACAGCTTGGTTAGACACACCACACTCTTGGGATGCCACCAAGATGGAAACTGAGAAGAGGGTGCTGGAGGAGCCCACTGAAAGGAAGCTGACAAAATGACTTTCAGTGATGGACTGAGTGAGGGTAAAAATAAAGAAATGAAGGGGTGGATCTGGTACTCAAAGACTTCTGTAAATGTAAAAGAAGAAAAAAAAAGTGACTTTCTGCATGTGTGATTAACAGTTTGTCATTTCTCATTTATTCACTGCCCACAAAGGTTTTGACGAGCTTACATCTGATGAAGGCCGTGTTTTGAACTCGGTGAAAAACTCAGTTTCAAAGCGAGGCTGGGACGCTTTTCAATGAGAGTGAAATAGAAGATGGAATGTAGAGATTTAACCTTGTTACTGTAGAAATGTTCTGTCCTTACAAAGCAGTTAAAACTCTCATTTCATCATTGGTCAAATTAATTAACGTTTCTGTTTTGTTCAAAGTGTATAACCTTTATTTTTCTGGGATAAAAACTCTGAACATTTGCCAGTAAAGAATTAAGCGGCTGTAATTTGATTTGTTTGAGCTTTTGGTCGGAATTTCTATCTTTTTTTTTTAACTGTTGTACGTGTGTTTATTTTGTCAGGTTGTTAAACATGATGGTTTGTACGGGTGGGTGTAAAATCGGGCTGAAAGCTTTCCTCATTGGAAAAAATGTGCAAAGCGACATTGAAGATTTTTTTTTTCTCTTGAAGTGATTCTTTTTTCATTTTTCTGCTGATTGGCTTCAACAAGATTTTAATTAGACTGAGTTGACCTGTTCTGTTTATGACCATCGGAGGGTTCATCTAATCACCTGACAAGTATCCTTTTAAAAAACCAAATCCAAAATTCTCAGAGAGACAAGTTAGAAACCACCTTTATCATTTTCTTAGAAATGAATCCATCTGTCTTCAGTTTGTTGTTTAGTGAACAATTAGATTATTTGATATGTTAGTGTCCATTTTGGTCTTGTGGGTAGCCGTTGTGTCTCGTATAACAAACTGTATTCAAAATAAATGGTTGATATGTGTCATAACGAGGTTGAAGTTTATGTAAATATTTTAATAGGGATGGCAATTAGTTAAAATAAATGAACTAATTAATCAAAAAAGTGAGAAAAAATTATTTTGATTAGCAATGGAGAGTGTGGAAAAGAGGTGAAGAAGCGTGTGCAGGCAGGCTGGAATGGGTGGAGAAAAGTAGTGATCTGTGACAAAAGAGTTGAAAGAGAAAGTGTATAAAACCGTGGTGAGACCGGCCATGCTGATTGGTCTAGAGACAGTAGCACTGAAGAAAAGACAGGAAGCAGAGATGGAGGTAGCAGAGATGAAGATGCTGAGGATCTCTCTGGGAGTGACCAGGATGGACAGGATCAGAGGAACAGCACATGTTAGAGGTTTTGGAGATAAAGTCAGAGAGGCCAGACTGAGATGGTTTGGACATGTGCAGAGGAGAGAGAGAGAGTACATCTGAAGAAGGATGCTGGATTTGGAACCACCAGGAAAGAGGACTAGAGGAAGGCCAAAGAGGAGGTTCATGGATACAGTGAAGGAAGAAGATGCAGGAGATAGGGTTAGATGGAAGAAACTGACTTGCTGTGGCGACCCCTGAAGGGAAATGTCGAAAGAAGACAGTTATGAAGGTGACTGACTGACTTTTTTTTAACCAGGAGGAACTGATTAATATTGTAAACCTCTTTTTCAAGAACGTCCCGGGCCAGAGAAAGTTAACCTAAAATTAATTTTTTTGGAACAAATTACAAATTGGGTGGAGACGGTGGCCGCGTGGTTAGCGCGTTCGCCCGCGGACCGGAAGGTCGCGGGTTCGCGTCCCACGGAGAGCACGTCTAGGGTCCTTGGAGAAGACACCTAGCCCCCACTTCTCCCACCATTGGCGCCGTTGAAGGGCAGCCTGCTGCGGTGTAAGGAGTGCAGCAAACAAATTTCCCCAGTGAGGGATGAATAGAGTAATTCAAAATAAAAAAAAAAAAAATAAAGCTCGTGGTTTCAGCTCATGTTCCTACATAAAACATGTTGCCTATTTGGATGTGACATCTTGTTTTTGAGAGTGTCCGCTAAGAAAAGTGTAAAGCAGCAGAAACAGCAGCAACAAACACAAAATATACGCAAATGAATAAGTTGTATCAAAACAAAGAAGCTGGCTAAAAAGAAGTGGAACACTGACAGGACTGAGGAGAATAGGCAATAAGGACTCTGGGTTTGAAATCACCAGGAAAGAGGTCTAGAGGAAGACTAAAGTGGAGGTTCATGGATACAGTGAAGGAAGACATGAAGATAGTTGGTGTGACTGAAGAAGATGCAGCAGACAGGGTTAGATGGAAGAAACTGACTTGCTGTGGCGCCCCCTGGAGGGGAATGATGAAAGAAGAAGAATCATGTGATGAATTCACATGCAAACACGACATTGTAAATTTTGAAAGTTTATTTTACACAATTCAAACAAAACTTCCTGTCAGTTTTGTTCAAATATTTTGGTCCCATAGTTTTGGAGATATGGTGTTACGGATGCACAAACATCTCAAGTGCTAAATGCCTCCTCTACAATCTGTTGGCAGGGGTACAAAAATAACAGGGTAGCGGCAGCTACGCACTAGACAGGTGGTTGTTTCCTATTGAGCAAACATTCACTTGTTTATCTCACTGATTTATTGCTGAGACAGTCTCCGGTGACCCAACAATGTGAAAAACGCAATAAAAAGAATGAATGACTAAATAGAAAAACAAGATGTTTACACCCCCTCATCTGCCCCTCCCAGTGCCGCCTAAGCCAAACAGACACTTTGTTAATCAAATTTGATCTGTTCAATTCAATATGTACATTTAGATTATTGTCAATACCAAGATTTGACGTACACTCAGCTTTTTAAGCATAAACCACTCAGCGTGCTGCTTTTCATGTTTGAGTTTCTGCTTCTAAAAGGAATATTTTCTGATTTTACCAGCTGAATAAACTACCAGCCAAATGTTTTAGGTTTTTACCCTCTTTTTTTGGCAAAGATGTGTGAACATGAGCTGCAAAGTATCGGTGAAGCACCATCAGGCCATCAGAGAAGGAAATACAGGACATGCTTGTGTCCTTTTGTCTTCCAGTTTGGAAAACAGTGATTCCTGTGCAGCAGATGGATCTATTTCTCTGTGATACTAAGACAGGGGTGGGCAAGTTTTTTGACTCGCGGGCCACATTAAATTCTAACATTTGACAAGCGGGCCAGAGCAGAAGCAGATGGATGGCATGCTTTGATAACCGCTAGGTTAGACCGATAGAATGGCGCGCTTGATTTTAAACAAGCACGTTAAATGTTACATCGAGAGCATTAAATTTCAAATCTAGCAGCGCTAGGACTGAAATCTAGTGCGATAGCGTTTAAAAACGTGCATTTAGCGGCGCTAGGTTTGAAATCTATGCACTTGATGTGACATTTTACTTGTTTTTAACATCTACATGCTTGTTTATGTGTGTGTTTTGACCCCGATGACTTTCCATATCTGTGCACATCGTTTATTTTTACGTCGTGCACATCACTGAGACACACACATTTTAATGGGAGCAGTGTTGTTGTATCTTTGGCCATCTAGTGACAAAAATCAGAAATGCAGGGATAATAAAACAGTATATTTAATTTTTCAAGTTCGGTGGGCCAGATTAAACCTTTTAAAGGGCCACATATGGCCCGCGGACCATAGTTTGCCCATACATTTACCAAAATGATTTAATTCTAGATTATTTTATGTTCTGAATGAATTCTCAATTGTTAGTGTTTCAAGCTTTGAAAGACGTTTCAGTCACGTGCATTAAGTCCACCATTGCTTTTTATTAAAAATAACTTGCAATTTAAACAGTAAATAAATCAAATAAAGTACTTATCAATTTAATAATAATTTGTTTCTTAAATGCATGTGATATATGCGGGCTTATATTTGTGGAGATGCCCAGTCTTCCAAATTAGTGGACTCATTTTATATATCGGGTACATCAATGGGCATTACCTCCTAATTTAATAGTCTATTCTTCTTATTTATTTCACATTTTTTATAGTGCGGCACGGTGGCGCAGTGGGTAGCACAGTGACCTCCCAGCAAGAAGGTCATGGGTTCACGTCCCAGGAGGGGATGAGGCATGGAACACTTTCCTTTCCGTGTGGAGTTTGCATGTTCTCCCGTGTCTGAGTGGGTTTTCTCCAGGTACTCCGGTTTCCTCCCACCCTCCAAAAACATGCATGCTAGGTTGATTGGCCGGTGCCAAAATTGCCCCTAGGAATGAGTGTGTTTCTGTGTGAGGCAAGGCAAACAGACTGGTGACCTGTTCGGGGTGTACCCTGCCCCTCACCTTGAATCAGCTGGGTTGAGCTCCGGCATTCCCCGCAACCCTGAAGGCATAGACAGTTATGAAGGTGACTGACTGACTTTTTTTTAACCAGGAGGAACTGATTAAGATTGTAAACCTCTTTTTCAAGAACGTCCCGGGCCAGAGAAAGTTAACCTAACATGTATGTTTTTGGAACAAATTAGCTTAAAATCACATTTTAAGACAGATCTCATACACATTCATAATTTCTCAAAAAGTGTAGAAATGACTTCGTCTCTGACTGGATTAAACTAGCTGCACCCGTTCTGAAGAACTGCAGGAATTGAGACAAGCCACCAAAAATAAAACAGTTATGAAAAGCAAACATTTGTACATTTTGAACATGCATGTGTTTATTGAGACTGAAACGCATCATAAAACCACACCAGTCCTAAACACGTTCACCACATGACCACAATGATTGAGTATAACAGACTAGTGTCCTCACTCACTTCCTGGCAGTCTCGTTCTGATGACAGGAAATATCATATTTCAGTCGAGGGAATTGGTTTGTATTGTGCTGTAATTATAGAATTGTATTGGTTTGTATCCGAACCCAGAACAGTTTTATTGATGCTTTAAATCACCTTGCATGTACGTGTGTGTGTGCTTGGATCAGTGTTTCTTTTTTAAGGACATTTGATTTCACCTTCTCATATATGTGTCTAGTATTGATGATATCCCAAACATAACCTTCCGGATCTGCAAAGAGAATGTCTATTTTCGTCTGTATGGCTTTTAGTGACAATTTTCTGAAGAAATTTATGAACACAAGTACATCTTTTGCATCGGCATTCACAATATGCAACATAAAATTTTAAAAATGGGCCATTTCTCCAGCCGGTTTCTAACCTTGGCCTGTAATCACCTCACTTCTGCTTTCCCCCCGCTCCTCCTCATCTCCTTATCAAAGACCAAGCCTTTTAATCCAGCATGCCTCTGTGGTCACAGTCACTGAAGAGTGTCCTGGAAATCCACCCCATCTCCTCTTCAAATCCATGCAAATCACAACATCTAAGAGCAGCGGAGCTTCCGCTGAGACAGAATTATGCACATACTGGGATTGGACAAGTTAAAGGGAAAAAGGGGGAGGGATGGGCTTCATGTGAACCACTTCAGCCTGCTCTCATGCTCAGCTATGTTTATGTCATGCTTCTCTTCAAAAGATCTCAGCTTTGCTTTTAAGTCGCTTAAATTTGGATCCAGTTGACAAATTTAAGCAGTCCGAGGCATTATGGGATGGATAAAATATTGTTTCTGTGATCCACGAGGTTTGAATGAGGCCCGAGCTTTGCAAATTATTTGAGTGTGTGTTGTAGATGTGCTCCTGTTAAAAAAGGCAGAATGTTATGGAGCTGTTGAATATGAGGGAGGGTTTCTGCTGGCTGTGCAGAAATAATTAAGGATGAACCTAAAATGTACAAGAGCTTGTCGAGTGCATCCAAACCCGTGCAAACACATGGGATGAGTTATATTTTACTTTGTACCGTTTTCCACTGGACTGAAACATTTGAATATTTTTTTTACTTTGTGGAAACACTTTGACCTCGCAGGATTGGGGTTTATTTGCTCCTCGGTGGACGGTCCGTTTTTTGATAGAACAAACGGTGCTTTCTGGTTGGAACCGAATGTGACGTCTGTAATCCCCTAACTGAGCTAACCAAAAAATGAAACTATCCGAATTCTATTGGCAGCATTGCAACCACATGCGAAAAAACACTCTCTAAACACTAATAATAATAATAATAATAATAATAATACATTTTATTTATAATGCGCCTTACATTTAAAAAAAATCCCAAAACGCTACATAAAAACTAGACAAGGTGAAAACAATGGAAACAAAGGGTGGAATGCCCCCTGCGGGTCAGGGACAGGGTCCTGCCCCAAGTGGAGGAGTTTAAGTAACTCGGGATCTTGTTCACGACTAGGGGAAAGATGGAGCAGGAGATCAACAGGCGGATCGGTGTGGCGTCAGCAATAACTAGGACGCTGCGTCGGTCCGTTGTGATAAAGAGAGAGCTGAGCCGAAAAGCAAAGCTCTCGATTTACAAGTCGATCTACGTTCCAACCCTCACCTGTGGTCACCAGCTGTGGGTGGTGACCGAAAGAATGAGATCGCGGATACAAACGGCCGAAATGAGCTTCCTCTGCAGGGTGGCTGGGCTCTCACTCAGAGATCGGGTGAGGAGCTCTGCCATCCGGGAGGAGTTCGGTGTCTAGCCGCTTCTCCTCCAGGTCGAGAGGAGCCAGATGAGTGGTTCAGGTATCTGGTCAGGATGGCCCCCGCGCGCCTCGCGGGCGGGGTGTTTTGGGCACGTCCAACCGGGAGGAGACTAAGGGGCAGACCTCGGACCCGCTGGAGATACTATGTCTCACAGCTGGCTGGGGAACGACTCGGGATCCTTCCGGGTGAGCTGGAGGATGCAGCCGGGGGTGAGAGAGGCCTGGGCTTCCCGTTTGAGGCTGTTTCACCCTGCGGAATGCCCCTTTCAATTTTATGCTGCAAAAGTCTGGAACAAACTTCCTGAGGCCGTGAGGCAGACCTCTACTGAAGAGGCTGTGTCACAATGCATTGTGAATTTAATGCATTTTTTGCTTCTTGTGAAACACTTTGAATAACGTTTTGCATGAATTGTGCCACAAATAAACTCGCCTTTCCTTGCCTAACGAGTTGCTGACCTTGTGGCTTTAATGTGTTATCTAACACACTGGTTCTGACCTTATGGAATGTTTAAGTAAAACAATAGGCAATTAAACAAATGGAAATTAAATCAATTGCAAATAACCTTGGACCTCTGCCTGACAGAGCGTACACTGACCTAAACAACAAATGTATGATAATAACTACAGAATATTAAGACTACCGTAATTTCACGGCTAAAAGGTGTATATAAACGTCTTAGATTTTTATCTATACAGCATTATTGTGCATACAGCACAACCCTGAAAATGACAGAGACACGCTTATGACGCTCAGTTTAAGCTGAAGGCAATCAGCTACGCGGATGAACATGGGAATCGAGCCGTGGAAGGGTGGAAGGCAGCGCCGGGCGAGTTACGCTACAGTTTGCCAATGGATTGTAGATGCTTGGACTAACGTGTCTGCTGGTACTGTTATCCGAGCTTTCGCAAAAGCTGGTATCCTTTCTGAGGAGCCGCACAGTACAGACAGTGACTTTGACAGCGAGGAGCGAAGTGGACCTGCTCTGTTGGATTTTGCGCAGCTGTTCGATTCTGAAACAGAGGATGAGGACTTTGACGGATTTGAATAAAGACTATTCCCGGTAATGTGCTTGTTTAGTATCGTTGCTACTTAAATAAAGCACAACCAAACTCAGTTTCGCCCCTGATCTATTTTTTAATATGCACATTTGCATGCTTGCGTGTGTGTTGTAAGGCGGTGTGTTGTAAGGCGGTGTGCGCCTTTTCGTACGGTGCGCCTAATGGTCGTGAAATTACGGTGATTTACATACTCATGATGCCACCAATAGTTGGAGAGGGACAAATATTCTACCAATGAGCCAACACCCCCTCCTTTGAATTTGAATCTTTTTAACACATCTTTCTCATTCTCTGATTGAGTTTGAGTTTATTTATTTTTTTCAGTGTTTGTTACATGTTTAACAAGAACAAAGAAAACAAACAAACAGAGACTGAAAAAGGGGTTTAGGCAGAAGTAAAAAGAAACTTATTTTAAGCCTAACCCCATTTTACAAAACTATTAAAGACCTAAAAAACAAGCATTTGACTGGACTTAAATTATAATAATGACAAAAACAGTACGTCCTGAACATAATAATAACAATCACACATGAACACATATACAAAAAAGTAGAAAAAAATAAAGTTTTCTGGACCTGATCTTTACCAACCAAGTTTCCCCTGTGTTTTATTTTTTCTTACTAATTAAGTTGATATTTCTAGTGTTTTATAATCATTTATTATTTTGTTTTTATACTTTATTTTAAATGTTTTTAAGGAGGTTGAGTTTTTTAGAGACTCCTCTAGACTGTTCCATAGAGTTACACCTCTGATTGATACACATCTACTTTTTGTATTGGTTCTGACCAGATTTTGTTGATACAGATTTTTTCCTCTTAGGTCATATTGTGTTTCTTTCAGAGGTGTCAAGTAGCGAAGTAAGACTACTTCGTTACCTTACTCAAGTAGAAAATCTTGGTATCTTTACTTTAACGAAGTAATTATTTTTTTGTCTACTTTTTACTTTTACTCACTACTTTTTTATGCAATTATCTGTACTTTTACTTCGTTAATTTTATAAAAAGTAGTCGCTACTTTCGCGATTTTGTCACCGTTAAAAAGCCGCGACTGTTTGTCGGAGTTTTTTTTTTTTTTATGAACCCTGAATGCGTCAAACAAAGAAACTGATGAATGATTGGCTGAAAGGTCCAGTCAATCATTACTTTGGGGTGAGTAGCACCGCCCACAAACTTTAAAAGAGCAGGAAACGTCAATTTCCGTGTTTGAGACTTGATGCGGGCTCGGAAATCAAAGTGTTTCTGATGCTGCAACACTGAACTTTGATTGAATTATCAGTTTTTAAAAAAAAACAACAGCAAAGCAGTGTTTTATTATTATTATTTTCAGTCTGTGGTTATTGTAAACGTCTTTGCTGAAAATGTTGTAGATGGATGGTATTTTTATAAAAATAACTTTGATCTGTGACGCACTATTTTATCTTTAGAAACAAAGCTAATTGAACTGAATAATTCATAAATAGTAGTGGATGAAGTATTTGTGGCTAAAAACATCCAAAATGTTATTGATTAGTTTATAAAGACTGACTGAGGAGATTAAAACTACACATCGCTTAGATTTTGTATAATGTAGATGTTTGGGTTAACATTAAAAAAAACCTTATATGTACACATATATATGTAAATATGTATATGTATAAATTTATATATACCGTCTCCTAAGTCCCGCCCCTACTGGTTTCTTAAAATCTTATTTCCCTGGTTATTTTTTCATTTTTACAGTTCTTAAAATTTTAGAAAAAGAATCCAAGGATTTTGCCTCCTGTGTGTTTCCTTCACTCCCACTGCCTTACGAGTGCATGTAAAGGGTGTTATTTTGTCAATGGGCGTGGTTTTACTGGGTGTACGATATTTTTTGTAAAATACGATAATTTTACGTCATTAGTACGATAATCCAGCACCTCCCACCTGGCAACGCTGGTTCCAGGTGTCACGCAGGCTGTATGTGGCACTCCCAACCTTATCAACTTGTTAAAGACTATTCAGTATTGCCTCAAAGAACTTTGAAAACTAGCTGCCTTCAAGGCTTAAAAAAGCCTTTTGGTCATTTTTATTTATTTATTTATTTTTTTTTAACATTGAGTGTGTTTGTGTCTGCTGAAGTTGGTTAAATTAGGTGATGCAGAGTGAAGCTTGGTAGCTGAAGGAACGTTACATAATGCCCTGCTTATGTTAATACATTTGATTGTGTTCATTAATTGATATCCAATAAAAATTATTAAGAAATAAATGTTTCTGATTCATAAAGTTTAACACCAAAACACTTTCATTTATTATCATATTTTCTGCTCCTTAAAGCATGTGATAATAGTTAAAAAATATGTTCATACGCTTTTGTTAACAATATTCCTTTTTTTCTGAAAATTACTTTTACTTTTTTTACTTTAAGTAGTTTTAAAATAGGTTACTTTTTACTTTTACTTAAGTAGAAAACTTGAGTTGATACTTCTACTTTTACTAAAGTAGTTTTTTAACTCTGTATTTATACTTCTACTTGAGTAGGAAATGTTGGTACTTTTGACACCTCTGGTTTCTTTAAACCTGTTTTGAATACATTCTGGAAGTTGGTTATTATGGACTTTATACATTGCTATTGCTGTTGTGAAGTCGACTAGATCCGGTAATTTGATTATATTTAGTTTTATGAACAAAGGGTTTGAAGGAGCATAATAATTTGCATTGTTAATAATTCTGATTGCCTTTTTTTGTAACTGAAAAATGGGTTGTAGAGTTGTTTTATAATTGTTTCTCCAAATTTCTAGACAGTAACACAAATAAGGAAATATAAGAGAGTTATATAGTAAGTGTAAAGAGTTTTGATCCAAGATGTCTTTAAATTTACACAGTATTCCTACAGTTTTAGATATTTTAGTTTTGAGATAGGCTACATGTTCCTTCCAATTTAATTTCTCATCAATATTGATGCCCAGAAATTTTATATATGTGACTCTCTCTATTTCAGTATTATCAATTTGTATTGTAGTTTTTTCATCTATTTTTCTGTTTCCAAGAAACAGAAATCTGCTACTTCGTCTTGCTTTGCGCGAAGCCCTACGGCCTGAACTCCAGGGGGCGCTCTAATAAAAAAAAGAGCAAAAGCAAATCAGACAGGTGCAAGAGGTGATGCGCCAACAAAGATGCAACTTTCTAACTTAACTTTTCACCGTCATTGTGTTTTGCACGCACACCCTCATGATGGAAACACACAAAGAAATGCGGAATCGGCAGTTTTCCAGGAGGCACAACCGACTATTTACAGCCAGCAACATCAGAGGGAATCATGCATTTAAAGCTGAGCGGGAGGCTGGATAATCAGAGAAATCATTCACCGAAAACTGGCTGCAGACGAAGCAACTTCTTCTCAAATATGCCAGTAGATTTTGACAGTCATGTAAAAAAAAAAAAAAAAAAAGAAGCACATCGAGGCGAGCCGGAAGACATGGCTGCAGGATCTGATTAGGATATCTTCTAGATGGGCTGGATTAAACCTGGATTAAACGGAGACATGCCGAAAAGAATGTTTATAGTTGGCAATATAGACTAAAAAATGTATTCAGATATTTTTTGTATTTATTTTTTTTAACAAATAGTACGATAAATGAACATTGGTTTAAAAAACAAAAACAGATGCCGCGTTAGCTGTGGTTGAATAAGCCAATGCGGGAGCTGCAGCTCCTACCGCACTTGCTGCAAATGTGATAGGCAGTATGAGTCATGGGGGGAGCAGTGGCAGAGTGACTTTTTTGGTGTTTCCAGGCCTTTGTGGCCTCATGCTGGATCTCTTTGCTCTCTTCGGCCTGCTTGATACCGATTTTGACAGTTGCACTCCACCTTTAGCGGTTAGAAGTCACTGACTTGAGATTTGCTGCGTTGACTTTGCACGGATTCAGATCCCTCTTGCACGCATCTTTGTACTGCAGGGCAGGTCGTCCAGTTGACCACATTCCTGCGGCAAGCTACCCATATTGTCCATCCTGCATACATGGCCTATCCTGCGCAGGCGCCTCTGTGAGAGGATGATGAACATACTGGACATGCTAATCAGGACGTCCGTGTTGGATACTCGATCCTGCCGGGTGATGCCTAAGGTTACGCAGGTGAAAGATGTTTAGTCTCCGCACTTGGCGGTTAAACTGTGTCCAAGATTCACTGACATAGAGTGGGGTGCTCAGCACACACGCTCGATGAACCTTCTTTGTTTTTAGAGTCAGCATGTTGTTGTCCCGCACACACTTTGTAAACGGGCCGTGGCGGTTGTTGCTTTCCCTATCCTGATGCCAAGCTTGATGTCCAGGGATAGGTTGTTGGGAATTGCGGAGCCAAGATAAGCGAATTGGCATTTTTAGGCAGTTTTCAACATACAGTACATGCATGCTAAAATCAGAAATATCTCAGAGACAAGCAAATTAAGTTTCTAATTTAAGTTGGGCCCAGCATGGACGGAGCAATCAATGCTTCTGTTCACAAAACAAATTACCCCCACCAATCAGAATGCTTAATGAAATAAAGGAATAAATAAGCACGATGCTGAGAAATTAATGGTATTGTTTAGAAAATGAAACATGACTGAAAATAGGATATTTTTACTGCTTCCTTTTCCTTTCTCACACCTTCTGTTGCACATCGCCAACAAATATGCTGCCGAAAATGTTGCTAAACTGCTCCACACCTCAAGAGACCGATAGTTCTCCCTCAGACATCCATGAGCTTGTGTACTGTTCTCTTTCTTCACGGACTGCATTGCATAAGATAATGTTTCTTGTTGATACCTTCAAAAGACCCCAGAGATTCATTTTACATTCTGATTTGCTTCAAGCAGCAAAGGAAAGAGGTTATTATCTGCATGGACTGACTTTCAGCAAAGCTAAACTCAATAAGAAAAGAGAAGAAAAGACTTGACTTAAATAATTCTTCGATTATGCGTTTTCTTTTTTTTTTAAAAATCCGACCGTGCACATATTTTCTTCAAAACTTTTTCCAGCTCAGGGATGTGGTAGAGCTAAAGCACATACTGGTGATTTCTAGGTGGGAGGTAGAGTACACCCTGGGTAAAGGTAAATAACACATTTCTGAGCTTAAAAAAAAAGTACCATGTTTATCTAAAAACGCTATAAGAATTTTTTAACTCACAAAAGCAAAATGAAATTAATCTAAATCTGCAATGTGAAGCACATTGAGACAGAAATTTTGTGATTTTGGGCTACACAAAAAAAAATAACTTGAAAGAATGAGATCACAAATACAAGCGGACGAAATGAGCTTCCCCCGCAAGGCGGCTGGGCTCTCACTTAGAGATCAGGTGAGGAGTTCTGCCATCTGGGAGGAGCTTGGTGTCAAGCTGCCCCTGCTCCGGGTCGAGATGAGCCAGATGGGGTAGTTCGGGCATCTGGTCAGGAAGCCCCCCGAGCACCTCGCTGGTGAGGTGTTTTGGGCACGTCCTGCTGGGAGGAGATCAAGAGGCAGACCCAGGACCCGCTAGAGAGAATATGTCTCACAGCTGGCTGGGGAACAACTCGGGACCCTTCTGGTTGAGCTGGAGGATGCAGCTGGGGTGAGAGAAACTTGGGTTTTCCGTCTGAGGCTGTTGCCTCCGTGACCCGGCCCCAGATGAGTGTAAGGCGACGGAACAGAACCATGATCGTTCCAAAACCTTTGCATTCATACATGATACTATTTACATTACATTCAAAGTAACACCCTCCGGGTCGTTTAGACGTCTTTAAAACTGTTTAAAATCCTAAACTACCAAATCCCCAAAATATGGAAAAACAACCATGCTTTTACTGATAAATCTAACACACACACATTTTTCAATCCTTCACCTGACACACACACACACACACACACACACACCAAAAAGACAAATACAACACCCTCCCCACTCCAACACCACCACACACACATATCCAAACAAGCTCAAGTGTTTGGAGCAGTCTTATCTGCAGAGTGCCAGATAGGTGCTGTGTGTCCTCTGAACATCCTGATTTCATCTACTGGTAAAGTGAATGACAGTCTGACAGCTGGGCTCCATCCACTCCACACGGACAACCACACACACACACACACACACACACACACACACACACACACACACACACACACACACACACACACACACGCACACACAGCAGCAGCCTAACAGCAGCAGGGAGATGAAGGAGTGGGAGGAAAGGGGAGAGGTGGTCGCAAGGAGAGAAGAGGAGAAGCTGGTGAGTCACTGGTTGATGAGGAGATACCCTCCGGATACAAACTAGGAGAGTAAACAAAACGAGGGGGAGACAGGAATTATGGGATGGATAGACTGAATGGAGCGATATCTGTGGACATATCATCTTCTTTCAGTGTATCCATGAACCTCCTCTTTGGTCTTCCTCTAGTCCTCTTTCCTGGTGGTTCCAAACCCAGCATCCTTCTTCTGATGTACTCTCTCTCTCTCCTCTGCACATGTCCAAACCATCTCAGTCTGGCCTCTCTGACTTTAAAACCTCTAACATGTGCTGTTCCTCTGATCCTGTCCATCCTGGTCACTCCCAGATAGATCCTCAGCATCTTCATCTCCGCTACCTCCATCTCTGTTTCCTGTCTTTTCCTCAGTGCCACTGATTCTAGACCAATCAGCATGGTGGGTCTCACCACGGTTTTGTACACTTTTCCTTTCATTTTATCTGAAACTCTTCTATCACACATCACACCTGATACTTTACTCCACCCGTTCCATCCTGCCTGCATACGCTTCTTCACCTCTTTTCCACACTCTCCATTGCTCTGGACTGTTGATCCTTAGTACCTAAAATCTTCCACCTTCTTTATCTCTTCTCCCTCTGACCTCACTTTCATACACATGTACTCTGTTTTACTCTGACTAATCTTCATTCCTCTTCTTTCTAGTGCAAACCTCCACCTCTCCAGCTTTTCCTCCACCTCTTCCCTTTAGGGGTCGCCACAGCAAATCAGTTTCTTCCATCTAACCCTATCTGCTGCATCCTCTTTGGTCACACCAACTATCTTCATGTCTTCCTTCACTGTATCCATGAACCTCCTCTTTGGTCTTCCTCTAGTCCTCTTTCCTGGTGGTTCTAAACCCAGCATCCTTCTTCCGATGTACTCTCTCTCCTCTGTACATGTCCAAACCATCTCAGTCTTGCCTTTTGAACTTTATCCCCAAAACCTCTAACATGTGCTGTTCCCCTGATGTACGCATTTCTAATCCTGTCCATCCTGGTCACTCCCAGAGAGATCCTCAGCATCTTCATCTCTGCTACCTCCATCTCTGTTTCCTGTCTTTTCCTCAGTGTCATTGTCTCTAGACCAATCAGCATGGCCGGTCTCACCACGGTTTCGTACACTTTCCCTTTCATTCTAGATGAAACTCCTCTATCGCACATCGCACTTGATACTTTTCTCCACCCGTTCCAGCCTGCCTGCACATGCTTCTTCATCTCTTTTCCACACTCTCCATTGCTCTGGACTGTTGATCCTAGATACTTAAAATCTTCCACCTTCTTTATCTCTTCTCCCTGTAACCTCACTTTTCCATTTGGATCCCTCTCATTCACACACATGTACTCTGTTTTACTCTGACTAATTTTCATTCCTCTTCTTTCTAGTGCAAACCTCCACCTCTCCAGCTTTTCCTCCACCTCTTCCCTCTTCTCACTACAGATCACAATGTCATCTGCAAACACTGTGGACATATGAAAGACAATTATTCCATGCTGCAGCATCACATGTGCACATGAGCAATGAAAGGGCAAGAATTTGGAAAACTTTGCGTGGTCCGATGAGTCCCTATAGGGAAAAACTGAAGAGATACCGAGTCAGGTGCGTCCTACTTTGTCACACACAACCAAACCAAAAGCGAAAACTCATCCGAAGAGAAGCAGCCAGCAGGCCGTTCGGCACATATTCATGTGTCAGTTAGTAATCACACAGCATGACCTTGTTTTCCCTGACTGCTCAGGCTTGTCACAAACACTTACAGAAACATGCATCACTCACTTCCCTGACATCTGTCTTTGCATGCGTGTGCACGTGAGAGCATGTGTGGTCAACGAGTACGTGTGTGTAAAAACTCCATCTCCATCCCTGCTTGGGGAATGACAGCCAGCCCATCATTAACCTCGCTGCAAGACTCCGTGACAAGTGTGCTTCCTGCAGCGGCCATTTTCTCTTTGCTGTGAGCCGCGCTGTAGAAAAACCAGAGGAGGAGAAGTTGGCTGAGCTGGAGATCGAGGACGAGTCGGCAATGGCTCTAAATTTCCTCAAATTGCCCTTTAAATGAGCGTTCATCAGACGGTTGGTGGGGGGTGCGCATGTAACTAATCAACACTGCATATTTCATGATCAGCATGAGTTTGCATTTATCTCCTAATGTCAGCTAAAAGCTGAACTTATTCACCAGTTTTCAGTTTCGTTCCAGCAGAGCATCACATCAACTTTTAGAAGCGATGGAAAGTAGATGAAACAACTGATTACAACTTGGCAGGACTGAGCCTGTACCTGCCAGATTGATCCTTTATATGAACTATTTAATTCACAAGTTTTCAAGAGCAGTTCCATAGCACCTTAGTCAATGCAAAAAACTGAACGAGTTTTAATGAAACTGCATACAGTTCCTCAATACCAACAATCAATAAACTGATTAGATTTTCAGGGTCAAGCAATCGAAGCTCAAGGTCACAAAACATAAAAGCGTCACACTTTAATTTAAGCTTTAAACTTTAATCACCTCTATGATTCATCATTAATCTTCTTTTTTTGGCATTTTCCTTCCGGGGAGATTAGTTTCTTCCATCTAACCCTATCTGCTGCATCCTCTTCGGTCACAACAACTTATTTCATGCCTTCCTTCTCTGTACCCATGAACCTCCTCTTTAGTCTTGCTCTACGCCTCTTTCATGGTGGTTCCAAACCCAGCTTCCGATCTTCCGATGTACTCTCTCTCTCTCCTCTACACATGTCCAAACCATCTCAGTCTGGTCTCTCTGACTTTATCTCCAAAACCTCCAATATGTGCTGTTCCTCTGATCCTGTCCATCCTGGTCACTCCCAGGGAGATCCTCAGCATCTTCATCTCTGCTACCTCCATCTCTGCTTCCTGTCTTTTCTTCAGTGCTACTGTCTCTAGACCAATCAGCATGGCCGCTCTCGCCACGGTTTTGTACACTTTCCCTTTCATTCTAGCTGAAACTCTTCTATCACACATCACACCTGATACTTTTCTCCACTCGTTCCAGCCTGTCTGCATACGCTTCTTCACCTCTTTTCCACATTCTCCATTGTTCTGGATCCTAAGTACTTAAAATCTTCCACCTTCTTTATCTCTTCTTCCTGTAACCTCACTCTTCCATTTGGATCCCTCTCATTCACACACATGTACTCTGTTTTACTCTGACTAATTTTCATTCCTCTTCTTTCTAGTTTTTAATAATAATTCATCATTAATGCAGTTAATTAAATAAGATGTTTGGAGGTCTTTAGTTATTGATTCAATTGGATCCCCATTGGCTTACACTAAGTGGTTGCTTGTCTTTCTGGGGTCCATTGGAATAAAAATCCCAATTTTAAAACCCCTTAGCTGTTGACAAGTGGATTTTTATAAATTACAGTTTATACGTTTCCAACATTTTGTTCAAGTACAATTGTTTTAAAGTCCTTTTGAAAAAATGAAGCATAAAACTTGATGTCGAGAAAGGAACAATTAAAACACCAGAGCTAGCTTGTTGAGTTGTATGTTGATGACATCGGCCAGTGTTCACATGTTTTTTTCGCAAAGCTTTGGGGGTATTTTTTAAATATGGAGCACAAAAATTCACATTTAATTTGTCTTGTACCTTCAATCAGTTTAAGATAGTGTGCGTCTCATACCTACTTGTTCTATAAGAGCAACCCAGGCTGTTCTTATGACCGATGGTGGACAGTATGGTGCATACTGTACGTCCAAGACAAAGCAATGCCTCTGCACATTTTGCATGTTGTCTTACATCCAAGAGGAAAGATGGCTCAGTGTGTAGGGTGATCACCCTGTTACCGGAGGGTTGCCTTTCAATCCTCCGCCAGGAGTTCATGCCGAGCTGTCCTTGAGCAAGACACCGAACCCCCAATTGCTCCTGATGGTGGTTTGCACCTTGCATGGTAGCATCCCTATCAGGTATGAATGTGTAAGGGTGAATGTGAGCTACACTGTAAAGTGCTTTGAGGGCCATCGCAGGTAGAAAAGCGCTGTATAAGTCGAGTCCATTTACATTGAATTTGTCTTGTACCTTCAACCAATTTAAGGTAGTGTGCATCTCATCCAACAATGTTCTATAAGAGCAACCCTGGGCTGTTCTTACGACCGATGGTGGACAATATGGCGCATACTGTACGTCCAAGACGAAGCAATGCCTCTGGCCATTTTGCATGTTGCCTTACTCCTTGATATTAACGTGTTCTTGTATTTTTATTCCATCTTTGATTCAATTTTACTTGTAAACAGTGCCATAAAATTAAAATGACTTACTTAAACTCACTCACCTGGGCTGTTTGAAAAGGAGTCGTTGTTACCTGATTCGTAGCAAGAATAACTGACTTCCGTTCCGTCGTCTTCCGCTTATCCCGGGCTGGGTCTTGGGTCTGGGATCTGCCTCTTGGTCTCCTTCTGATGGGACGTGCCCGAAACACTTCACCAACAAGGCGCCCGGGGGGCATCCTGACCAGATAACGTAGAATAACTGAGTGAAAAACACAACAATACTGACAATCCGTATCTATGGCAACAGCCATGTGTTTGTGATCAGACATATGGACCGCCACAACTTACTCCTGTTTGTTTCCTCTGCTCAGGGGTAATAATGATAATAACATAGTGTTTTTCCAATAACACGAAGGAACAAACACACACTCACACGTCTACATGTTTCAGTCCGGCTACGCAGCTGCTCCCAGCCGGATCACCAGCCAGAGTGAAATTACACTTGAGGACATAATCTTGACACTGCACCGTGTTATCTCGAACCACCATGATGTCGATTCAGCAGCAAGAACAGCAGGCCATAAGACCGAATCTGAGAGGAAATGAAGTGTGATGGGTTTGTGTGATTCATCAGAGGATGTTGAAATGTATCCGAACAAGGAATGAAAAAAAAAAAAAAAAAAAAAAGATCCCTTATCCTTTTATTTCAGTTTGGTTGAGAAAACAGAATCTAAACAGAGTCAATAAAAAACATTTTTGAGCTTAAGCCTGAAAACAGAGATTTCAGAGTAGGATAAAGAGGGATAAAACACACGACTTGTTTTGGACTCGGTTTGCTTCTCTTTCTCGGTGCGGCACTCCATCAGCAGTATTTCAATTGTGACAAATTCCTGCACACGAGGATGCCTGATCTCACTCACAGATGATATATTTCAGGAGCTCTCTAAGTCAGTTAGCCAACTTCTTTGCAATGTGCCAGCAGGGAGTAATCTCTAGCGAAAACATTTATCTTAGAGGAATCTTGCTTAATCATCTTCATGGTGTTGTGCAGCTCAGCATCTCCAGAGTTAGGTAGTTTGGATTAGTCCCTCCTGCAGTGTATGAATCTTATCACTACCTCCACACTATATCTAACCACATGTTGATGTTCTTAGCACCACAATCTGCACTCAGAGTGAGCCCAGAGTTCAACCTATTGCTTTTATGTCAGGAAAAAACATCTGTCTCTGGCTTTGAGAAACACGATGCATCAATTTTAAAAGGTTCTAACCTCAGGAACTTTTCCTCAGCAGGTCAGATGCACTTAGCGCCTCTCACTCGTGTGCAATGTTTTGAGTCTGGGTTACTTTTTGATGATAGTGAACATTCTGGAAAGTCGATTTTGCATGAGATGGGCCCTTTAAAAACGCAAATCTCCGTTTTCGCACGTCCATACGCAAACGCATAAAGGGAGTTTTCCAAAATCTCCACTTTGGTCGGAGTTTTCAAAAATGCCGGTTTTGAGTGAAAAAAACCTCCGTTTTTGTGTTTTGTATTTGCGATGACAAACTTTTAATCATGCACCACATCTATAAATAATAAAACAACATTTTTAAAATGCACAACAAATCAACAAAGTAAATCTGCTTAATTAGAGTGTGAATAAAGTTCAACTTTTTTTTAAAAAAGGGGGTGTGATGTTTTTATGGGGTAAACTTATCTCTGCACATGTTTGAGAGATAAACATGGCGTTTTTGATGGTTTTTTGATGGTTTAGAAAAGTGTTCAGTTTAACTTCTGTATTTGAAACTGAATTACCCCCTCCTCTCGCTCCGTGCATATTCTCGCCCTGTGGTTATGTGTACGGCACAGCGTGAGGCCGCGATTGCATTGAAAAACATAAAATATATCAACATTAGGACAAAGGTCGGGGCCAGAAATTCACGGGAACACAATGTCTCCCGAGCTAGTGAAGTGCAGTTTAATAAAACTGCCCACAGTTACTCAATACCTGTATATTCAATTTGACTTCCAGGCTTGTGCGACCAAATATTGTTTGACACCTTAATATTGACTTAATCTTGTTATAAATATGATCATACGATCGTAATCCTAATAATAATAATAATATTCCGTTCCGTCATCTTCCGCTCATCCGGGGCCGGGTCAGGTCGCGGGGGCAACAGCCTCAGACGGGAAGCCCAGGCTTCTCTCACCCCAGCTGCATCCTCCAGCTCACTCGGAAGGATCCTAAGTCGTTCCCCTGCCAGCTGTGAGACATAATCTCTCCAGCGGGTCCAGGGTTTGCCTATCAGTCTCCGCCCGTTAGGACGTACCCGAAAAACCTCACGAGCGAGGCGCTTAGGGGGCATCCTGACCAGATACCTGAACCACCCCATCTGGCTCCTCCCGACCTGGAGTAGGGGCAGCTCAACACCAAGCTCCTCATGGATGGCAGAACTCCTCACCCGATCTCCGAGTGAGAACCCAGCCATCCTGCAGAGGAAGCTCACTTCGGCCGCTTGTATCTGCGACCTAATTCTTTTGGTCACCGCCCACAGCTGGTGACCAAAGGTGAAGGTGGGAGCGTAGATCGACTTGTAAATCGAATAAAAATATTAAAAATAGCAAATGTTAATCACAAATTTTCACAACCTTTGATCGCTTACATTAAAAGTTTTTATTGTTTACGCCTTTTGTATTTTTTTATTGATAATGATTATTTAAAGATACAGCAGCCATTTTGCTCGGACATGGTCAGCAATCTGTGTGTGGGTCACTAAGTGGACAACTAGCTACAGTTTTTGTTTTTATTTCAGTGAGTTCTACGCCTGTGCATGTGTGTGTGTGTGTCAGTGTGAGTTTTCCACACGTGCAGTGACTGTATTTGCGTTTCCTGGCGTGTGGGCTCCAAATGCCAGATTCTCAGTCTTAATAGGCTTCCATTAAGAAATTATCTGTGGTGCTTTTGTGTCCTTTCTCTGAAAAAACCTAACTACCAATTAAGTGGTTGTGTGCCTGGATGGCCCATTTGCTTGCGGGTTGCTAATTATTGGTTTTCTCTGTTTTTTTTTCTCCTTTCTCTTTCTCTCCTCGAGCCGCTCCTTCTTCTTTCGATTAGCCTTCTCTAGAGTATTTCAATCCACAAACTCTGTCCTCTTCAAAATGATCTGCCGTACCGACCACATGCATTTTTCATCATGTCTCCAGAGAAAAAACCAAACCACAACAATGAAATAAATGGTAGAAATAGTCATTTTCCTCAAATGATCTGTAAATTCTAAGATAATTTATTGTTTTGTCATCACACTCATAAAAAATTGAGTAAATAGTCTGCAAAAAAAACAAACATCAAATGTTAAATAAATTTTCATGAATTTTTTTTAATTGAATGCAATTTTTTTTAAAATTAAATTCAATTTAAAATATATTAAATTTATATGGGGGACGGTGGCTCAGTGGTAAGAGCTTTCGCTCGCTGACCAGAAGTCAACTTAGAAGTTCGCGGGTTCGCATCCCACCGAGAGAAGACACCCACCATTTCCCAGCATTGGCACCGTTGTGGGCAGCCAGGTCCGTTCTCGATCTCCTCCCTGTGGGGCGTGCCCAAAACACCTCATCAGCGAGGAGCTCGGGGGGGCATCCTGAACAGATGCCCGAACCACCCCATCTGGCTCCTCTCGACCTGGAGGAGGAGCGGCTGGACACCGAGCTCCTCCTGGATGGCAGAGCTCCTCATCCGATCTCTGCGTGATAGCCCAGCCACCCTGCGGAGGAAGCTCATTTCGGCCGCTTGTATCCGTGATCACATTCTTTCGGTCACCACCAATAGGTGAGGGTAGGAACATAGATCGACTTGTAAATCGAGAGCTTTGCTTTTCGGCTCAGCTCTTTCTTTACCACGACAGACCGATGTTCTACAAAATAAAGGCGTAAAGTGTTAAATTAATATTCATGCATTTTTTTTGCTTATTTTTTTTTGTGCAATATTTCTATTGTTTTACCCATTTATTCAAACTCATTACTGCTCGCAAAGGTGTATCGTCATCAATTTTATTACAGACTTTTACCGCGCAAAAAAAAAATCACACTGTTCTTTAAAAACCTCATAGAAAATTGTCGATAATCTGAAAATAAAAATAGTAAGTACACAAGTCGAAACGCAGAAGCATCACATCTGTCCCTCAGCAGTGCGGCCCAGTGCCACCCATAAACCTTCAAAATACACGTTTCACTAATAGAACAATTTAACGAGTCGATCTAAAAAAGAGAAACATTTCTTTCTGTTGATCAAAAGACTTACACACGTGTTTCAGGTAAAACTAATTTCTGCTGACAATCTGTCTCCTCACGCCGCCAGCCAAGGTCAGTAATTCTAAGCCATCCAATCCGTGTTCATTTCTAATGTGGACATCTTTAGTGTGGGGACGGGGATTTGTTTTGAAGCCGAGGAGACAAGAGACAGGGGAGGGAGGAGGAAGGTCAATTGATTAGGAAGACACTTTTGCTGATTAGAGCCATCTCTTAGTGTCACAATTATCACTGTCATCAGCTCGTCGCCTCCAAATCTGTCTTCCATCCTGGGACGGAGAAACGTCCTCTGCCAATGTGTGTGTGTGCACATGAGGGGATATATGAGCGTAGTCACCACATGCTATTTCACAGACTCCCAATTACCCCACCTGATTGGATATATGCAAATTGAACCAAAATTAAAAAGCCACCTGCAATAGGAGCTTTGTGGGCCAGTTTAGAACGTGTCCGTGCAAACGCACTCACACATACACACACCTGCACACACTGCATTTCTTTAGCTTTAACCTTCAAGTGTTCTGGTGTAAACAGTCTTTCACTCCCTCTTGATGATGATAGACTTTTTAAAATGTATTTTTCACACTTTTTTTTTACCAAGTACACAATGTGCTGTAGGTAGAGACCAACTGGACAAAATCAGATAGAGGAAACACCCCAGTGGGCTTTTTGTCAAGCCACTATTCCAGGGTTGCCAAGTTTTTGACTTCACAAAGAGGGAGATTTTAAGGCGGGGCCAAAAGGAGGAGGGGCTATGACGTAAATGATGTCACATCCGCCAATGGGCAACACCCGCCATGACAGTTGGTGTGAAACAAACTGTTCAAAACATAAAAAGCAGCTGGAAAATCATGCGTCCTACGTGTGTTACCACCTAGCATAATGTATCAGTACGAAGAGTAATTACCACCAGGAATACACCCCTGTACTGCTTGTTCGTGCATTGTTTTGTGGCTCACACACATGAGTTGTCACATGATCAAAGTTCCCGGATGTCCGACTTCTTCCATACATTCACCAAAAACAATACTGGCAATAAACCATGCAGATCGCTACTAGCGGCTTTCAAATGCACAGCAGCAGGAGATGCCATGTGCTTAGCTTCATTATACCTAATCATGTTCATGGAATGAGAGTTCATCATGCGGGAGTTTTATTAGGCTTTGCGAGTGAGCGTGAGCTAGGTACTAGTTGTGAGTGTCTCACGTCCAGTGCGGAAAACTTGGCAATGTCTGCTATTCGGTCCAAAAAATACGTAATCATGTCAGATAAACCTTTTGGAAATACATACTTTGCTTTTTTCGCTGCTAGATTAGAAGAGCCCTCCTTAGATTAAATGTTGGGCTTTAGACACTGTAGAGACTCGGACTGTCACAGCACATTCCATCTACCTGATAAATTCTTTGGAGGTCACCAGATTACATTGATGCCCACCTAGATTCGATGGCTGATTGAAACCAGAAGCAGCAAAAACATTTTCTTTATGCACCTCTTAGAGGCCGAATTTCTTGATCTAACTCTAACACATTTTCTTTTTGTGATTCTCTTACCTGGCTTCCATCCAATTCATTGTTATAATTTTTCTGTAATAGACATCTTGTTACATCACAATGTATGTTGCTGGAAATGTTTTTTTTTCCCCACATCACCTCTTGGTCACAGTGAACCAACACCCACCACCCCAATTCTACCTTATTTTATTTGAGGAGGTCCAGCTGATAACACATAGTTTTTATGTGGTGCAAAGCACTTTGTAACTTGATTTTGAAAAGTGCAAAAAAAATTTGGAGGAGGCAGTGGCTCAGTGGTAGAGCATTTGGAAGTAAACCGGAAGTTTGTGGGTTAGATTCCCACTGAATTAACGTCTAGGGTCCTCGGAGAAGACACCTAACCCCCTGTTTCTCCTACTATTTGGTGCCGTTGTGGCAGCCTGCTGTGGTGTAATGCAGCACACAAATTTCCCTTATCAGGGATCAATAAATTATACATTATTATTAACAAAAATGTATCATTATTATTTTATAAACAAAATTTACATGCAATAAAAATGAAGTTTGCACAAAAATCTAACATTCACAGAGTTAACAAAGTAAAAGTTAAAAAACGAACAAGGTTTAACAAAAATCTCTCCGGAACTTTAGTAAGGAGTTAAATTTAGTTTAAAAATCTAGCAAAAACTTGAGCTTTTGATGTCTATGATTTTGAAATACAAAAGTTTTGATTTTGACTAGTTTTGTAACCTTGAAGCTCATGATTAGTTTTGAAGTAAAATATAAAATGTTCTGGTTCGGTACGTTGCTTGAACCAGTGTTTATTCATAAGAAGAATTACTTGACGCCACAAGTCAAACAATATTTCTTCATGTGCCGTATTTCACAAACTTAATCCGTTCATCTATAGTTGGCGTTAGTTGGGCTGTTTTACTTAAGACCTATCAATAGCTTTCTGATATGTGTGATGAATGAGAGAGACCCAAGTGGAAAAGTGAGGTTACAGGGAGAAGAGATAAAGAAAGTGGAAGATTTTAAGTATTTTAGATCAACAGTCCAGAGCAATGGAGAGTGTGGAAAAGAGGTGAAGAAGCGAGTGCAGTCAAGCTGGAACGGGTGGAGATAAGTATCAGGTGTGATGTGTGATAGAAGAGTTTCAGATAAAATGAAAGGGAAAGTGTACAAAATTGTGGTGAGAGCGGCCGTGCTGATTGGTCTAGAAACAGTGTTACTGAGGAAAAGACAGGAAACAGAAATGGAGGTAGCAGAGATGAAGATGCTGAGGATCTCTCTGGGAGTGACCAGGATGGACAGGATCAGAGGAACAGCACATGTTAGAGGTTTTAAAGTCAGAGAGGCCAGACTGAGATGGTTTGGACATGTGCAGAGGAGAGAGAGAGAGTACATTGGGAAGACCAAAGAGGAGGTTCCTGGATACAGTGAAGGAAGACATGAAGATAGTTGTCGTGACCGAAGAAGATGCAGCAGATAGGGTTAGATGGAAGAAACTGACTTGCTTGGAAATGCAGAAAGCAGAAGAAGAATAGTTTTCTGATATCCCTAATGTTACGGAAGGACAAACAACCAGTGTTTATCCCCTCCTTCAGACCCCTCGGGTGAAGGCATAAAAATACAAATCAGTTTTACAGTACCTGCTGGATTTGGGCTCAAGGTGAAGGAGAACAAAGTGAAAGATATTTGTTTCAGTTCGCCGAAAAAAAAATCATCTTTTACTTTTCTTTTCATGCTATGTCGTCTCTCCCCATGAGTCTCCATCATTCTATACCGCTAACGTGCGTGTTCGCTCTCTTCTCAGTGGTCGGACCATCCAGTTGCGCAACAAATGACCGCCGCACCACAGCGACCAGCGGGACCTCCTTTTCTTTTCCTTCTATTTTCTCTATTGTTTTCTTTCATTTCTTATAGCGTTCTTTTTTTTTCTTTTTCTCTTTTCGTTTTCCTCCTTTCTCCTGTAAATCCCTCTAAGTTCTGCCTTCCCCACTGCACCTTTAGATTGAAGGCCACCTCCAAAGGTCACCAACCAGAACTGATCCTCTGTATTCTCTTCATCCCAAAAGGCTGGCTGGATGAGACCAAGGGAAAAAAAAAAAAAAAAAGAGTTGGCCCGGGGCAGTGAGGAACATAGGAAAGCAGAGAGAGTGACAAAGAAAGAAAAGAGGAAGGAGCGGCGGTACGGTTAGGGCATTGAACTGATTGTACAAAGGAAAGTGCAAAAGGAAGAAACAGTTGAAACTGCATAGAGAAGAATTTGGCATGCAGCCTGAAGTCTGAAGAGATCCAGCCAAACAGACGCAGCACGCAGGAAGAAATATGTGGAGTAAAATGAACAAAAGAGACACTTAAAGCTGCATCTGAGGTTGATGAAGATAGATAATCTCATTTCAGCTCTACAGAAATGAGTGATTGACCAGTAAAATACATTCTGGTAGAAAAGTTAAAGTGTAATGGAGAAACAATTATTTGAAAGATTAATCCAAAGGCTGGTAGGGGGCAGAATGTGGCACATTATTACCTGTGCATGGATAATGACTCACATTCCTTCCATTATTCTGCAAAACAGAGCTATAGCTATGCAAATGAAGCACACGTAGACATAAGTCACATTAGTTTTATATGCACTCGGGGTTTTTTTTTTTTTTTATTATGTGCGTTTACAGAAAGTTCTATGGTGGAGTTTTTCATTTTAGAAAAATTCAAAACTCGACCTGTTCAAAGTCAACTGTTTCTTATCAGTTGACACCAAGGCATATATAATATATAATATTATCCCTCTCCATACCCTATGAATATTTGACTTTCACCTTTGGTTACATGACCCTGACAAACAAATCAGTTCATCTATAGCAGATACTGAGTAACTGTGGGCTATTTCATTAAAATTTCTTCTGTGTTTTGGGAGATATTGTGTACACAAAAATATTAAAGAAGCAGGACAATCCGAGTGCTTCATGTCTTCTCTACATTTTATGAGGAGAGGTGTTAAAATGCATATGATATATTAGTCTTTTCTTTGGTAACATGTGCTGTTCCTCTGATCCTGTCCATCCTGGTCACTCCCAGAGAGATCCTCAGCATCTTCATCTCTGCTACCTCCATCTATGTTTCCTGTCTTTTCCTCAGTGCCACTGTCTCTAGACCAATCAGCATGGCCGGTCTCACCATGATTTTGTACACTTTCTTTTTCATTTTAGCTGAGACTCTTCTATCACACATCACACCTGATACTTTTCTCCACCCGTTTCAACCTGCCTGCACATGCTTCTTCACCTCTTTTCCACACTCTCTATTGCTCTGGACTGTTGATCCTAGATACTTAAAATCTTCCACCTTCTTTATCTCTTCTCCCTGTAACCTCACTTTTCCATTTGGATCCCTCTCATTCACACACATGTACTCTGTTTTACTCTGACTAATCTTCATTCTGATTCTTTCTAGTGCAAACCTCCACCTCTCCAGCTTTTCCTCCACCTCTTCCCTCCTCTCACTACAGATCAAAATGTCATCTGCAAACACTGTGGACATATGAAAGATAATTATCCCATGCTGCAGCATTACACGCTTCTTCACCTCTTTTCCACACTCTCCATTGCTCTGGACTGTTGATCCTAAGTACTTAAAATCTTCAACCTTCTTTAATTAGTTATTATTTAATTAGTTTCTCATGCAGCTCTAAAATGTATCAACACCTGAAGATAGGTAACACAACTAAAATATGTACAGTAAGTCCTCTTTTACAGCACTTGGCATGTCAATTCATCATTTACATCTCCCCCGGCTTCAACCGTCAGATTCATCTCATCCTGCTCAGGTTTCACAGCTCCACAACTTTCAAACTTAATTAAACTGATAAATCATTCATTATTTGTGAACACAGTGTCGTGGACATCTTTACTAAAGGTGGATTTTAGCTCATGTTAATCTTTTATCTGCTCGGATGTGGAAGCACTTCATCTTGTGTGTCACACATTCTTTATGTTGTTTAGGTGACAAAATTTAAGCTTTCTCTGGCCCTGTCCACACACAGCTGGGTATTTTTGAAAAGGCATATATTTTTATCCGTTTTGGCCTGCCGTCCTGTCATGATGTGAAGCTGAGGCCAAAAATATACCCTTGACACAACAGACAGGCTTAGATGAAAAATCACAAGCAGATTTATTAGAGTGATTAAAAAAAAGTCAAAATAAAGAAGACAAAAACATATAAACTAGGCAGGTTGTGATGTAGGAGCTGGAGCCAAAAAACTGGATAACAGGTCAAGCTTGAAAAACAAACGATCTGGCAAAGAGTGTGTCAAAAACTGTTCCATTTATGCTGCAGCAGATGAGTAGATGAGTTTCAGGTGTGACTAGTAGCACACACACAGACAAGAGGGAGGGGAGAAACAGGACACAGAGGGAGAACAGACTACTCTCCTGACATGTCCACATGAAAATGGAGGTTTTTTTCACTCAAGACCGGCATTTATTTTGCAGAAAAGACGACAGAGGTGCTCTGATTGGATAGTTCAGAACTTACGTTTACATCAATACTGCCAACTACTGGCCTGGCATGCTCATAATCGCACTCAGAAGCGTAGTTATATGGCTCCGTGTGGACGTGGATATTTTGAAAACAGTTATGTGTGGACGCAAGCGTTTTTCTACAACGGAGGACAGCAGGATCTTGCCCCAAGTGGAGGAGTTTAAGTATCTCGGGGTCTTGTTCACGAGTGGGGGAAGGATGGAGCGGGAGATCGACAGGCAGATCGGTGCAGCATCAGCAATAACTAGGACGCTGCATCTGTTCGTCGTGGTAAAGAGAGAGCTGAGCCGAAAAGCAAAGCTCTCGATTTACAAGTCGATCTACGTTCCAACCCTCACCTATGGTCACCAGCTGTGGGTGGTGACCGAAAGAAGGAGATCACGGATACAAGCGGCCGAAATGAGCTTCCTTCGCAGGGTGGCTGGGCTCTCACTCAGAGACCGGGTGAGGAGTTCTACCATCCAGGAGGAGCTCGGTGTCGAGCCGCTCCTCCTCCAGGTCGAGAGGAGCCAGATGGGGTGGTTCGGGCATCTGGTCAGGATGCCCCCCGAGCGCCTCGTGGGCGAGGTGTTTTGGGCATGTCCGACTGAGAGGAGACCAAGGGGCAGACCCCGGATCCACTGGAGAGACTGTGTCTCACAGCTGGCCGGGGAACGACTTGGGATCCTTCCGGGTGACCTGCAGGCCGGGGAGAGAGAGGCCTGGGCTACCTGTTTGAGGCTGTTGCCCCCGCGACCCGACCCCGGAACAAGCGGAAGATGACGGAACGGAGAACAGCAGATTTGCGTTTTCAAAAATACCCGGCTACGTGTTGACGGGGTCTCAGTGGGAGTTTTCTGTATGGACTTTGCGTCCAGAATAAATAAACTGTGTGTAGTTTCAAAGCCCCAGACTTTTAATTTTTCAATTTGTAAAGCTCCTAAAGGCATCTACAGCAGCTTATTTTAAATATTAATTTAGCCAAGAAGGAGCTAACGTATATTTTGTTTACTCTAGAAAAGCCTTTACATTATAAGTTTAAATTCATTTGTATGCAACATAATTTGAAAAGTATTTTCTGTCAAGGACTTATTATGGTCTATATAAACAACACAAGTAACATAAAGAACACATTAGTTTTATAATTGCTTGTAGTTAAAACTGGGAAACGTTCTGAAAGTATATACACCTCTACAAAGTGGAGACAATAAACGTGTGTTTTGGGAGCATTTTGAAAGCGAGAGGAATGCAAATGAATGCTCAGAAACACATTAAAAATGGAGAAAAAAAAGGTAGAAGGCAAGTTCTCTGCAATTCAACTCACTCCAATAAAACAAAATGCTCATCTGAATTATATAAGAAGGAAAGACAATCAATGTTGGCAACATTTTACCTTTGAGATGAGTTGTTTTGGCCGAATTGGGCAATTCTTTGTCCATAAGAAAGATTGTTTGTTTTGTCTAATTCATTCATTCATTCAGTCTTAACCGTCCATCCCTTATGTGTTGCGGAGGTTGCCAGTGTCCTAACAAGATCTGCAACCATCGAGATCTGCGACTTTGAACCTTTGCACTTTTGCAAAGACGGCCCAGAACGCTTCCATGTTCTGGGTGGTCGTGGAAGCCCAAAATCCAAAGAAGATCTAGATGATCTAGCCATCGAGATCTGTGACCTAACCATCGAGATCTGCAACCTGCCATACTACAATCGGAATTAATGTTAGGGTTAGTTTTTGGAACTTCAATCTAACGGACGGATCTCGATGAGGCTGCAGATCTTGATAGAATCTCGAATGAGTTGAGGCCAGGGGAAGGGTAATAATGCATTGTCTTTATTTGGCACTTTTCAGGACTCTCAAAGACATTCCACATTTGCATTATTCATTCTCTCCATACCAGATAATGGTAAGGTACTGCTGTAGCCACAGCTGCCCTGGGGCAAACTGACAGAAGCGAGGCTGCCATTTTGCGCCATTGGCCTTTCTGACCATCACCAACCAATCGTACACACACCATTCAGACTAGGCAATGTGGGTGGAGTGTCTTGCCCAGGGACACAATGGAAATTTAATCTCAACAGCCGTCCCCCCATGGCACATGGGGTTCCGTCGTACTCCCATCCAAGTACTGCCCATGCCCAGTATGCTTAGCTTCTGAGGTCTGACGGAATCAGGCATTGACAGGCTTGTATGGCCACATACACCCTGCACAGGTTGCCACTCTGTTACAGGACCACACACCCTCATACCTAGGGTCAATTCGGTACTGGCCAATCAACCTGACATGCATGTTTTTGGAGGGTGGGAGGAAATCGCATTCCAAGATTCAGCCCCACCGACCTTCTTGCGGTGAGGCCGCCGTGGTGCCCACTGCACCACCGTGCTGCACTGTTTTATCCACTAATTGACTAAATGGTTTGTTAAATAAACTCCATAAATTGTTTTGCTGCAAATCAACCTAAAATGAACTTTAGCCTTGCAAATGTTTAAACAATCCCACTGCCGAGTAATGAAAGCAACGTTATGCCATTATGTAAATCTGCAAGAAGAGGTTGAAATAAATCCACCTCCACTCATTTCAAGTGGGTCATCAGTGAATATTGTTGGCATTTAGCAGCTCACCAGGTGACACGAAGAGAAGAGGGGTAGAAGTAAAAGAGAGCGATTTAAGAGGTAAAGGCATTCTGCTCGTTTGAAGACTCTTCCATTGTTTTATTGTCCGCTTATTTTGGCATTTCGCTATGGAGTGTAAATGTGGGTGTAAGTTTTTCGAACCAATTCAAGCTGAGGGTTGAAAACAAGTATTGCATTGATGCGTTCATAAGTCACTGTCCACTCTAGTTTTGAATCCCCTCATTTACGTGCCATCATGCCTGTGTAATTTCTCCCTGTAATGAAAGTTCCTCTTTGCCCATCAGTGACTGAAAATGATACTGGAAATATTAATAAGGGCTCCGTTTTAACCAAATTACTTTCTATCAAGACTGAGATTAAATTAGCGACCGCCAAGGTGTGTAAGAACAAAGCTAATGGAATTGGATGACAGAGTCCGTCAATCAAGCAACAATTTAGGTCATTCCCCGCCCGACCTTGTTCCGCCCATCCTTATCAATCTCAAACACACGTGGAAATATGAGCGCGTGCGAGCAGTCACGGGATGTTAAATCTGCCCGCAGTCTGCTGCACCCACTAACAATGTGCACAATGGCGTTTTCATCCAGCACTGAGATGTTTAAGCGTCTACGTGTAGACACATAGTTGAGTCGTACGCTGTATAATTGGATTCTGTGGTATCAATGATTTATTTAATGCCCCCACTGACCTATAGTGCAATACTTTGATGTAAGGCTCAGGATTGCATTTGATGCTGCCTCTAAGTACATTTTCTCCAACAACAAATCTTAGAAACATAAACATCTATACAGCCTCCATAACCTCGGAGATGCTGGTTTCAATGACAGATGTTCTAAAGGGTCGTTTAGTTACAGCACGTCAGCATTCATGTAATCAGTAGTTAAATGAGGTTGATAACTGATTTTAGAGTTGATAATTCTTTGCTGTTACAGTGTTTGAAAACAGCGCTGAATCTCCTGTGAGTGAGAACTGATTTAGATTTCCAGGCTTTTATTAAACGGTAACACAGGTTAGTTTGTGCCTTAAAATTACCCTGAAAACCACCTAATTTGCTCTGTCTCACACACATCATAGGTTTTCAATGTGTTTCAGGATTCCCCCTCCTCTTGTTCCCTACTCAGCCCTGGCCCCTAAGCACGTGCACGACACAGCATTATTTTTTTGGAGGATGCAAAGTTAGTGCACTAAATTTGGAAAAGTGAGGTTACAGGGAGAAGAGATAAAGAAGATGGAAGATTTAGGATCAACAGTCCAGAGCAATGGAGAATGTGGAAAAGAGGTGAAGAAGCGTGTGCAGGCAGGCTGGAACGAGTGCAGAAAAATGTCAGGTGTGTTGTGTGATAGAAGAGTTTCAGCTAAAATGAAAGGAAAAGTGTAGAAAACCGTGGTGAGAGCGGCCATGCTGATTGGTCTAGAGACATTAGCACTGAGAAAAAGACAGGAAACAGAGATGGAGGTAGCAGAGATGAAGATGCTGAGGACCTCTCTGGGAGTGACCAGGATGGACAGGATCAGAGGAACAGCACATGCTAGAGGTTTTGGAGATAAAGTCAGAGAGGCCAGACTGAGATGGTTTGGACATGTGCAGATGAGAGAGTACATCAGAAGAAGGATGCTGGGTTTGGAACCACCAAGAAAGAGGACTAGAGGAAGACCAAAGAGGAGGTTTATGGACGCAGTGAAGAAGACATGAAGATAGTTGGTGTGACCAAAGAGGATGCAGCAGATAAGGTTTGATGGAAGAAACTGACTTGCTGTGGTGACCCCTGAAGGGAAGAAGAAGCACTAGGTTAGCAAAGCAAGTGCATATTCTATAATAGTCGAAGTGGGACACCTGCACTAAACCATTTCTAGCTTATGTCAGGATTTGGGGATGGCAAAGAACAAAATCCAACGCCAAGAAGAACCTTTTTTATATCAGTACCCGAATACAGAATGAGAGAGCTTGGAAATTTCTTAGAAAACCCTGAATGAAACCTAAAACTACTTAAGTTATGTAATTCGTGTTGGAATGACGTTTGGATGACAAATTCTGAGAGTTTTCCTCCTGCAGCTTCACATACTTTCTTCTTGATAATCAGCACAAACAATAACGGGTTGATCCCTAGTATAAAAAATAAAAACAGCTGAGCAACTGTTAGTTTCCTAGATTTCTTAATGTAGCTTAAACATGCATTAGAAAAAAAACAGCTATCATTTTTGGATTTTAGGAAGTACCGGTTTGTCATTTTCTGTCTTTTACTCTCAAGACTTGGATGCCCACCCACACTCAACACACACATTACACAGACACACACAACCATGCCAAAACACACATACTTCCTTTTTGTCTCCCCAGGTGTGCACTGGTCCAGGTGTATGACTTCACAGGAGCTCATCACTGCTCTAATGAGAATGATCACTGCTCATCTGTCTTCATCCACACCCAGCAGAGAGCACCTGCTACTATCTGTGTGAGTCCGTAAGTGCATGCCAACGATTTTTCTGCTCCTTTCATTACATTTAAGTCAAATCCATTGAAAATGCAGGTTATAAACACAAAGTATGGCAGCTCTGGTCCAGCTGAAGTACATTTTTGTCACAAGGGCTTAAACTGGATTTATGTGTTCAGAAAGTAGACTTTTTAGAGCGTCTCTAAAAAATTTCACCATTAATTTGCACAAGTTGATTAAGACACCTGAATCCATGAGAGGTTTTGAGAGATTGCTGAGTCACGGGGAACCTCTCTGCTGGATTGAAGAGGTCCTGATTTAATGATTTTGGAACGGTTAAATTGTCTGTTATCAACTAAAGGAGTTTGACATATTTTGAGGCAGAATGAGTTAATCTTTTAACGGATTTCGGAAGTAAAAACCAGGTAACAAATCTGACCACTCATGGAGAGTATTTATCTGGAAGGTAGGTCTTGAAAACCTTCCGTCTTCATACCGTGAAAAAACAACTGCAAACAGTCATGTTCCGTTCCGTTCCGTCATCTTCCGCTTGTTCCGGGGTCGGGTCGCGGGGGCAACAGCCTCAAACGGGTAGCCC
The DNA here is from genome assembly GCA_902685375.1 of Neostethus bicornis. Taxonomy (NCBI): domain Eukaryota; kingdom Metazoa; phylum Chordata; class Actinopteri; order Atheriniformes; family Phallostethidae; genus Neostethus; species Neostethus bicornis. The sequence goes on from LR738561.1 coordinate 13,324,682, forward strand.
AGGCCTCTCTCACCCCGGCTGCGTCCTCTAGCTCACCTGGAAGGATCCCAAGTCGTTCCCCGGCCAGCTGTGAGACATAGTCTCTCCAGCCCGTCCGGGGTCTGCCTCTTGGTCTCCTCCCGGTGGGACGTGCCCGAAAAACCAAGCCCGCGAGGCGCTCGGGGGGCAGCCTGACCAGGTGCCTGAACCACACCATCTGGCTCCTCTCGATCTGGAGGAGAGGCTCGACACCGAGCTCCTCCCGGATGGCAGAGCTCCTCACCCGATCTTTGAGTGAGAGCCCAGCCACCCAGCGGAGGAAGCTCATTTCGGCCGCTTGTACCCGCGATCTCATTCTTTCGGTCACCACCCACAGCTGGTGACCATAGGTGAGGGTTGGAACGTAGATCGACTTGTAAATCGAGAGCTCTGCTTTTCAGCTCAGCTCTTTCTTTACCAAACAGTCATGTGCTGTGTAAAATTGATGAAGTGAAATAAGTAGATGTAAAGAAGAGGCCTTTTAGAGGAGAAGCAAATCAAGGAGAAACACAGAATCTTTAGTAGCGTTTTTTTCGGGCTCTCTTTTTCAAATGGAGGACTTTTCTCCTGCAGATCCCCCGAAGCCAACATTAGTTAGTCTGGTGAAGGACCTTGGTGCTTTTGAGTTGCATACATTTTAACCCCTGGTTTTAATCTCTGCTATGCCCGGAGACAAAACCTGCAAAGCGGAGACAAAAGTAGAGTGTTTCCCTGAGCTTTAATGCTAATGTGCAGCTTACTGGTGCATGTACTCATGTCAAGTTACACCGAATAAGACCGACTTATTACATGATCAGAAGCTGATCTAAAAATGTGCATTTTGTGGAATATTTTTCTAATTGTATCTTTTAATTTTAATATGTTTTAAACTATTAAAAACATATTTAATAGTTTAAAGCATATTTTAACTGGTAAATATGCTTTATTCTGTTTTTGGTGAAGAACTTCAGCCAAAAGTTGAGGCTCTTCATACCAGTCGATGCACGTTTCCACCTTCAATCAGGGCCACAAGTTTTGGACCCTACGAGAAGGATTGCAAACACAATCCATCCCAGAATAGCTTCTTCTGCATTGAAAGTGATGAGCTCAGCAACTCAGAGGGGCTTAAAGTAGAGCTGCAGGAAACCAGATGGAGTGATGCAATCCTTCTGGATTCCTAGTGATAGGGTTCATTGGACCATCGAACTTGACGATGGTGCAATGGACTATCCGGCCAATCGTTGGTCGTTGTTTTGAGGTAAAAGCAGAAAATGTCACGGTTAGCGTGATCACCTGCATTTCCTCACAATCAAAAGTTGTCACATGGAAACGGAGCCTTCGTAATTCATTTAAAAAAATTCTCTAACATGCAGTTGTGGTAAGCTGCAACCCATATACAGTAGAACCAGTGGCCATATTTTTCTATATGTGTATGGTTGTCATGACGTGGAGGCAGGTGGAAGGCAAAGGATCCAATTGCAGAAAAGAAAAATGATTTATTGAATAAAGAAGCCCAGTATTGCTGTGAAGAAAAACACATGGATCAGTAGAAATGTCACAAAGTTATTGTTCAAAATGTGTTTCATGGTCAGGCAGCCAGGGAGACCTGGCTCGGATGGAAGGTATGACCCGACACCTGAAGGGAAGACAGTAAGGGTGGGCGTGTCGATCCTAATATCGATAATATCGATACCAACGCTAGTATTGATATTGATCGATACTCCAACTAAAATTTCGATACTTTGGTTGAGGTTTTACCCCCCGCACTTTGCTTCCGTTTTTTTCCAAAAAGGCAACCTAACTTATCTGTCTGCAAAATATGCGTAACTGCTGTGTGTCGCGCCTTTATGCTAAAGCGAGGCGGCCCCGTCCCCTCTCTCCTCTCTTTCGCTTTGACTTGTCACATGACTCAGCGACTTCGGGCCAGGAAACAAAAAAAAAAAACGGAAGTCGGTAAAAGTAGAGAGATGGAAGGAAAAAAGAGAGGTAGCGTGTGGCTGTACTTTGGGGCCAAAAATGAAACACGGTTACCTGCAGCATTTGCAGAAAGGCTGGTAAATATAGTGGTAACACTACAAATGAAAGAATCCCCCAAAGAAAATGAGCAACTTCAGAAACGGCGGGTGGAGGAGAAAACCCTGAAACCCCTCTGTTTCCCAGAGGAAGCCCTCATTAACAGAGATGCTCCAATTTTAATTGTGAAAGTACAACATAATCATCTTTATCATCATCATTAGTTAACATTTGTTTGCGTGCAACTGGGCACGCAACTGGGCACTTCTATCGATCAATCTACCAACCTGTGTACGATATACAGTACATGTACTTGGTCTTACTGTATATATGACCCTGATGTCATGGTGTGGAGCTGAGGCCAAAAATATACCCTTGACACAACAGACAGGCTCAGATGAAAAATACAAAGCAGATTTATTAGATTGATAAAAAGTCCAAATAAAGAAGACAAAAACAGATAAACTAGGCAGGTTCTGACATAGGAGCTGGAGCCAAAAACTGGATAACAGGTCAAGCATGGTAAACAAACGATCTGGCGAAGAGTGTGTCAAAAACTGTTTCATTTATGCTCCAGCAGATGACTAGATGAGTTTCAGGTGTGACTAGTTGCACACACACAGACAAGAGGGAGTGGGGAAACAGGACACAGAGGGGGAACAGACTACTCTCCTGACACCTAACCCTTGATGCAAAAATAGTCATTTAAAAAAATAAAATATATGCATCAGCAATATCGGTCTGGCGTTTACTTGGTATCGGATCAATACCAAAGCTTGCGGTATCGCCCACCCCTAGAAGACAGGCTGCCTATTTAAAGGCAGATGCACAAAGTCCTTCAGGTGTCTAAAATCAGGCAAACAAGGGAAGGCCCCAGGTTCCCTCTAGTGGTGGGTGAGGGAACCGTGACAATGATTTTTGTCCGTATCAAAGCTGTGATATCTTTGTAAATCACACAATTTGCAAAGTTTGACTGCGAACCCAACAAGCTTTTAGTATGAGTAAAGATAAAAGGGTTTTAATAGAAATGTCGGAGGTGTAATTAAACCAACCTGATGCTGGTTTCGATTGAGTCTCCATGCTGCTTGTGTCTTCTTTCTCCTTATTTCACCCACATTGACTCTGGAACCTCCACTTCTTTCAGTCTTCCTGATTATTCTGCTATTCCTTCTGCTTTTCCAAAGCTTTGATCCTCTTTAATTCCCTGTGCTTCGACAGCTTCGAGAGGTACTCGACTTTGTCCTGAGGTATCTTGAGTGGGAGTGCGTGCATGTGTTTAATTTCTCGCTTGAGATTTTAATGATCACATCTGCTGTCGACCCATTTTTAATCAAATAGTCTTTTGGGATGTCCACCTTTTGATTTTTGTAAAAGCATTACTTTTGACAATTTGTTTACTTAAAAGTTAAACCCAGAAGGAAGGCCAAACAACAAAGATCGTATTTACCCCCAGAGCCCGAATCAATTGAGTATTGTCAAGCTCTAAGTAGATTTTATGTAAAACTCCAATTCATGCTGTTGATATTGACCAAACGACAAAATGCTTGTTCATTTTTTCCCCAATCCAATTAGAATTCTTGTGGCTTTTCTGACAGCTCATTTATATTTGGAAGTGTGGGCTTGGTGCTGAATGGCTAATTGTGCATTTAGAGCACGCTTACTGTTCAGAAGCACGTTACCTAAGCTTGAACAGCAGCGCAAAGTGAATTGATTCAAATTTTAGATGAATAGGCGCACCGGGATGGCCTATCGATTGTTTCCTATGATCAAATGAAATCAATACCATTTGTTTTGCTTTCAAAGTGATGATGCCGCTTCCGCAGCCAACTGGCATCACTTCTAAAGTTGCCCAACAATACAATAGAGTGAAGATTACTCACTTTGCACTGAAATAAAATATGTTCCATTAATGACAATTGGGTGAAATAAATAGAAAATTGATTCAAAGTAGAATATTTATAATAAAAAAAATCTGCTTTTAAACAGAACTCTGTGGTTACACGTAAAAAAAAAGATCAAGGATTATACATTTAAATCCATAATTCTAATAGCTGAAGAGAAGGAAGATTTTTTATGTATGCTTCACTTTTTCAACTCCTTTGGTGCCTCCCCGGTGGTCGGAGATCAAACACTTCATGTTCGGGGTGTGATTTGTCCTTTACGATGCGTCTGACCTTGTTGAGACTCCATGCCCGTGCTGCATATTTCCTCCAGAGCTTGTAAAGGACACCTGATGATGTTCTCTGCTGTCCTTTTAACATATCAAAGGGCCTTCTGATCTCTAGCTAAGGAGTCAGGTATCACACGGCGGCATTATGCAGTACACCACATTTCTCTGTGGTGGAGGGGTTAAAAGGCCACCGACATTTATTCCCGTTCTGTTTTTGCAGCATTCAACGGGCTCAAAAGTTTATGCTTTGCACACCTGCTTATGGAAGCTCATCTGTCATTGATGTTTTCTCATCTGCAAACATAATTATCATGTATATGCACATAGTACGCAGCTCAGCAGAGCTCAGCGGGAAGCCAGAGCCGAGCGTGATTTTAGACGAGTTGCAGGGGATGATGTTCATTATTCATGGGTGGTCTATAAGAAGGCGGAGATGGATATGTGGAAAAGTTCAGGTTTATTATACAACTCATTTACAGGTGAATCTATATGTATATTGAAATGTAATAATTTTCAGGTGAATTTATGCAGACGTGGAGGGCTGTAGGGATGGTTGTTCTTGGCCGATTGAATTTTGTACTCTCACTATGCGTCAAAAGTTGGGAAAAATGTTGCCGATTGGCATCGATGGCTTTCTGTCTGAAAACCTAAGAGCCAAAATCTCAAATTTATAGCCCATGCACAGTGCATAACTGACTCTGCCCCAACATGGAGGAAGAAAGCAGAAACAGACCTTTTTCATCTTATGAATTGATCTGTGAGAGTTACATGAACCAAACTGTACACTGCACGCTGGAGCGGTAAAGGGAAAGCAAGGGGGGTGGTGGGGGTGGGAAGATAGCCTCACCTTTTTTAAGCCACTTTGTTACAAAGAAGTCCACGCTGTGTTTGTGCTGTTGCCACGGCAATTACGCTTTAAGTTTTGCAAGACATGTCAAAATTTCTTTTGAAAAATAAAGCATGTGGAGATAAATTTGTAAAAATGGTCATGCAAAATTTCCACACGGAACCATATCAAAGCTCAATTATCCCCGTTCTGTTATATTACGCTTTACCTGGGATGGTGTTGCATCCTCCAGCTCCTCTGAGAATATCAATTGTGAGCCATAGGCTCTCCAGCAGGTCCTGGGTCTTCCTCTGGTTCTCTTTCCATAGGATGTGCCCAGAAAAACCTCTTCAGCAAGATGTCCGGGAGGCATTCTAACCAGATGCCCAAACCCCCCTATCTGGCTTCTCTTGACCTGGAAAATCTCCTCAGCTCTATTCTATGCTCATCCTGGATGGCAGAGCTCCTCCCTCTATGTCTGAGTGAGAGTCCAACCATCCTGCAGAGGAAGCTCATTTCAGCCGCTTATATGTAGGATCTTGTTCTTTTGGTCACCACCGACAGCTGGTTACCATGGTGAAGGTAGGAACTTTGATCCTGGTTAGCACGATGATGGTAGGAACATAGATCCTGGTTACCATGGTCAGGATAGGAACGTAGATCCTGGTTACCATGGTGAGGGTAGGAAGGTAGATCCTGGTTACCATGGTGAGGGTAGGAAGGTAGATCCTGGTTACCATGGTGAGGGTAGGAGCGTAGATCCTGATTACAATGGTGAGGGTAGGAACGTAGATCCTGGTTACCATGGTGAGGGTAGGAACGTAGATCCTGGTTACCATGATGAGGGTAGGAATGTAGATCCTGGTTACCATGGTGAGGGTAGGAACGTTGATCCTGGTTACCATGGTGAGAGTAGCAACGCATATCCTGGTTACCATGGTGAGGGTAGCAACGTAGATCCTGGTTACCATGGTGAGGATAGGAACGCATATCCTGGTTACCATGATGAGGGTAGGAACGTAGATCTTGGTGACCATGGTGAGGGTGGAAACTTAGATCCTGGTTACTGTGGTGAGGGTACATACGTAGATCCTGGTTACCATGGTGGGGGGAGGAATGTAAATTCTGGTTACCATGGTGAGAGTAGGAACGTAGATCCTGGTTACCACGTTGAGAGTAGGAACGTAGATCTTGGTTACCATGGTGAGGGTGGAAACTTAGATCCTGGTTACCATGGTGAGGGTACATACGTAGATCCTGGTTACCATGGTGAGGGTAGGAACGTAGATCCTGGTTACCATGGTGAGGGTAGGAACGTAGATCCTGGTTACCATGGTGAGGGTAGGAACATAGATCCTGGTTACCACGTTGAGGGTTGGTACGTAGATCCTGGTTACCACGTTGAGGGTAGGAACGTAGATCTTGGTTACCATGGTGAGGGTGGAAACTTAGATCCTGGTTACCGTGGTGAGGGTACATACGTAGATCCTGGTTACCATGGTGAGGGTAGGAACGTAGATCCTGGTTACCATGGTGAGGGTAGGAATGTAGATCCTGGTTACCATGGTGAGGGTAGGAATGTAGATCCTGGTTACCATGGTGAAGATAGGAACGTAGATCCTGGTTACCATGGTGAGGGTAGGAATGTAGATCCTGGTTACCATGGTGAGGATAGGAATGTAGATCCTGGTTACCATGGTGAGGGTAGGAATGTAGATCCTGGTTACCATGGTGAGGGTAGGAATGTAGATCCTGGTTACCATGGTGAGGATAGGAACGTAGATCCTGGTTACCATGGTGAGGGTAGGAATGTAGATCCTGGTTACCATGGTGAGGATAGGAATGTAGATCCTGGTTACCATGGTGAGGGTAGGAATGTAGATCCTGGTTACCATGGTGAGGGTAGGAATGTAGATCCTGGTTACCATGGTGAGGGTAGGAATGTAGATCCTGGTTACCACGGTGAGGATAGGAATGTAGATCCTGGTTACCATGGTGAGGGTAGGAATGTAGATCCTGGTTACCATGGTGAGGGTAGGAACGTAGATCCTGGTTACCATGATGTGGGTAGGAATGTAGATCCTGGTTACCATGGTGAGGGTAGGAACGTTGATCCTGGTTACCATGGTGAGAGTAGCAACGCATATCCTGGTTACCATGGTTAGGGTAGCAACGCATATCCTGGTTACCATGGTGAGGATAGGAACGCATATCCTGATTACCATGATGAGGGTAGGAACGTAGATCTTGGTGACCATGGTGAGGGTGGAAACTTAGATCCTGGTTACTGTGGTGAGGGTACATACGTAGATCCTGGTTACCATGGTGGGGGGAGGAATGTAAATTCTGGTTACCATGGTGAGGGTAGGAACGTAGATCCTGGTTACCACGTTTAGAGTAGGAACGTAGATCTTGGTTACCATGGTGAGGGTGGAAACTTAGATCCTGGTTACCATGGTGAGGGTACATACATAGATCCTGGTTACCATGGTGAGGGTAGGAACGTAGATCCTGGTTACCATGGTGAGGGTAGGAACGTAGATCCTGGTTACCATGGTGAGGGTAGGAACATAGATCCTGGTTACCACGTTGAGGGTTGGTACGTAGATCCTGGTTACCACGTTGAGGGTAGGAACGTAGATCTTGGTTACCATGGTGAGGGTGGAAACTTAGATCCTGGTTACCATGGTGAGGGTAGGAACGTAGATCCTGGTTACCATGGTGAGGGTAGGAACATAGATCCTGGTTACCACGTTGAGGGTTGGTACGTAGATCCTGGTTACCACGTTGAGGGTAGGAACGTAGATCTTGGTTACCATGGTGAGGGTACATACGTAGATCCTGGTTACCATGGTGAGGGTAGGAACGTAGATCCTGGTTACCATGGTGAGGGTAGGAATGTAGATCCTGGTTACCATGATGAGGGTAGGAATGTAGATCCTGGTTACCATGGTGAGGATAGGAACGTAGATCCTGGTTACCATGGTGAGGGTAGGAATGTAGATCCTGGTTACCATGGTGAGGATAGGAATGTAGATCCTGGTTACCATGGTGAGGGTAGGAATGTAGATCCTGGTTACCATGGTGAAGGTAGGAATGTAGATCCTGGTTACCATGGTGAGGGTAGGAATGTAGATCCTGGTTACCATGGTGAGGGTAGGAACGTAGATCCTGGTTACCATGATGAGGGTAGGAATGTAGATCCTGGTTACCTTGGTGAGGGTAGGAACGTTGATCCTGGTTACCATGGTGAGAGTAGCAACGCATATCCTGGTTACCATGGTGAGGGTAGCAACGCATATCCTGGTTACCATGGTGAGGATAGGAACGCATATCCTGGTTACCATGATGAGGGTAGGAACGTAGATCCTTGTTACCATGGTGAGGGTAGGAATGTAGATCCTGGTTACCATGGTGAGGGTAGGAATGTAGATCCTGGTTACCATGGTGAGGATAGGAATGTAGATCCTGGTTACCATGGTGAGGGTAGGAACGTAGATCCTGGTTACCACGTTGAGAGTAGGAACGTAGATCTTGGTTACCATGGTGAGGGTAGGAACGTAGATCCTGGTTACCATGGTGAGGGTAGGAATGTAGATCCTGGTTACCATGCTGAGGATAGGAACGTGGATCGACTGGTAAATCCAGAGCTTTGCTTTTTGCCTCAGCTTTTTCTTCACCACGACAGACCGATGTAGTGTCCTAATTTAATTATTTATTTTTCTTCGTTCGTACATCTTTGTCCAATCCTTAGAAATTCTAGAAACAGCTATACAGTGAAATAAAATAGCTTAAATACTTTCATCCTGGACCATATCAAACAGTAATTTGATCCCAGCAAGTTTGGGCATGATGAAACTGCAGACATCATGTCTGAGCTACATGCCTTCACGCCCTCGTTTTCTACTGTTGGTGAATAATGAACGGACACAAATTTATTTCTTATCGGCACATGACTTACTGTTACTGGTGGATGAAGTGTTTTGGAAGATGTAACTCTGTTTTTTTTTTTTTTTTTTTTTTTTTTTTGAGCTTGGACAAGCAGTGGGTATTGTATAAATAAAAGGGATGTTTCCATTTCACAGTAAAAAAAAAAAGTATTTTCTTCTTCTTCTTTCGGCATTTCCCTTTAAGGGTCGCCAAAGCAAGTCAGTTTCTTCCATTTAACCCTATCTGCTGCATCCTCTTCGGTCACACCAACTATCTTCATGTCTTCCTTCACTGTATCCATGAACCTCCTCTTTGGTCTTCCTCTAGTCCTCTTTCCTGGTGGTTCCAAACCCAGCATCCTTCTTCCGATGTACTCTCTCTCTCTCCTCTGTACATGCCCAAACCATCTCAGTCTTGCCTCTCGAACTTTATTCCCAAAACCTCTAACATGTGCTGTTCCTTTGATCCTGTCCATCCTGGTCACTCCCAGAGAGATCCTCAGCATCTTCATCTCTGCTACCTCCATCTCTGCTTCCTGTCTTTTCTTCAGTGTCACTGTCTCTAGACCAATCAGCATGGCCGGTCTCACCACGGTTTTGTACACTTTTCCTTTCATTTTAGCTGAAACTCTTCTGTCACACATCACACCTTATACTTTCCTCCACCCGTTCCAGTCTGCCTGAACACGCTTCTTCACCTCTTTTCCACACTCTCCATTGCTCTGGACTGTTCATCCTAGATACTTAATATCTTCCACCTTCCACCAAAGTATTTTAATTCAGTATTTGTCATTTTTATAACCGTTCATCCAATTTTTCAACTTCCATTCACACAAAACCCAGACCGCAATAAAAAACGTCAGATTTATCTTCATTTTAAAGGGTCTTTTTTGTCCTTTGTTTGTTAACATGTCATATTGTAGTTCACCCCGTTGGTCCTCCGGGTGTACATATCTGGTTGGCGTCAAGACATGAGTGCAGGTGACAGTGATGGTGCAAAAAGGTCAGAACAGACACACTGTTCAAGAGAGCGGAAGCACAAAAAGTGCCTTGACATTTCAGTCTAAATTTCCTGAGTTGCATTTAAATCATTAGAAATAAGGAGAGTGAGATTCCTGCTTTCCATGTGGTAGATTTGACTTCACAGTACGACAGGAGAGACAGGAAGCCCAATTTGTAATTATGACAAAAGGACATTTAATCTGTGACTTTTTGAGAGTATTCAAGACTCAAAATGAGAAAAATAATTTATATATTTTTTTCTAGACACTTTCTGTATTAGACTTTCTGATTAGCGCCTCCACATCTGAGACCATGGTCCTCGCCCGGAAAAGGGGGGAATACTCCCTGCGGGTCAGGGACAGGGTCCTGCCCCAAGTGGAGGAGTTTAAGTATCTCGGGGTCTTGTTCACGAGTGGGGGAAGGGTGGAGTGGAGGATCGACAGGCGGATCGGTGCGGCATCAGCAATAACTAGGACGCTGCATCAGTCCATCGTGATAAAGAAAGAGCTGAATCAAAAAGCAAAGCTCTCGATTTACTAGTCGATCTACGTTCCTACCCTCACCTATGGTCACCAGCTGTGGGTGGTGACCGAAAGAATGAGATCGCGGATACAAGTGGCCAAAAATGAGCTTCCTCCGCAGCGTGGCTGGGCACTCACTCAGAGTTTGGGTGAGGAGCTCTGCCATCCGGGAGGAGCTCAGTGTCGAGCCGCTCCTCCTCCAGGTCGAGAGGAGCCAGGTGGGGTGGTTAGGGCATCTGGTCAGGATGCCACCCAAGCGCCTCGCTAGTGAGGTGTTTCGGGCACGTCCCACCGGGAGCAGACCAAGAGGCAGATCCCGGACTCGCTGGAGAGACTATGTCTCACAGCTGGCCGGGGAATGACTCTGGATCCTTCCGGGTGAGCTCGAGGATGCAGCTGGGGTGAGAGAAGCTTGGGCTTCCCGTCTGAGGTTGATGCACCCGCGACTCGACCCCGGACGGGCGGAAGACGACAGAACGGAACTTTCTGCATGCTTAATGTAAAGAAAAAGCAGAGCTCAATGAGTCGTCCTGTTCAAAACTCACAATATAATCACATTCAAGAGAGATACTTAAGTTCATTTGGGGACTAATGACTATTAAGTACCGAGTAGACGATGAAGGAAATTATAATCTGCAGTACTTAATGCATACATCCTGCTCGCTGTCTGAGCCAGACGACCTTAGAGGCTGATGATGTTCAGGCTCCAGCTGCCAGGTCATTGGGGTTCACTTCTCTTGTCCAACTCCGTGTCATCCAAGTGGGGTGACACGAGGCATCCTTGGCCTCTGTCCCTTATGTTGAGCCATTAGGGTCGAGGAGAGGCCATTAAAGAATCAATTAACAACCTCTAATTAGAGAATGATGAAGCAGAGGGTAAAGGTTATAGAGTGTGTGAAAGAAATGAAACGCTTTAGTTTTGGTTCTTCAGACATCGTGTAAATAAGAAGCTAGAAATTCAAATTAGTGAATAAGTCTAAACGTGTTTGCCTTCTTTTTCGAAAAGTTTGATGTAAAAAAAAAAAAAAAAAAAAAAAAAGCTCAATTTCCTAAAAAACTGGAAACTCACTGCAAATTCTTTTTAATCAGAAGAAAAACACCTTTTTTTTTGTCAGTGAGGAATTTCTTTGTATGGTTCTCTAAAGCTGTCAGAAAAAGAATAGAAGCTATGTATTTTTTTTTATTTTAAAGTTCCACAGCGCTGAAAAAGAAAGTGGATAAGATTTTCTGCCAAAACTGGGTGAACAGAAAATAAAAGACACCTCAAATGGAGATAAATATCACTCCCACTGGACATCTCTTGATCTTCTACATCTCATCCTCTTTCTTTTTTTTTTTTTCTCCATCAGTATCTGTTTCTCAGCAGCAGTTTGCAGGCCAGCTAATGGTAGCTTTACTCCTTCAAAGGGTCTTCTCACTCGTTAATGACAGCTCAGAAACCATGCATGGATGTAGCTACACACACACACACACACACACACACACACACACACACACACACACACACACACACATTGAGCTTGTTATGGACTAGTATCCTCATTAGACCTAAAACCCCTAGGGTTTTTGTGTAAATGTATGGAGTCATGTCCCGTATAGGACGTGTCAGGATCTTTGTGAGTAGAGTGAGTTTATGTGTTTGTAAGTTTCTAACTTCATCAGGCTAACGCCCCGGCCCTCCTGCCCCCCGGCAGGTTTACTGATCCTCTCTGTGAACGATAAATACAACTTTACAGTGATGCTGATGAAGATGGATAGAAACGAAGTCGGAGAAAGAACGAGATTAGAGGGGAAATATAAGCGCTCTTGAACAGCGCTGCGAGTAAGAATGTAATTGTTCCCCTCTTGACTATTCCTACCGGGTTGCTAAGGTAGCGCAAACAGATTTACCCCAAGGCCAAACTCCCACTGAGTTTCAGTCAGTTTGTGTAATGTAATCTTAGGGTGAATGATGGGATGAGTCTATGACTCTGTGTTAGACTACAAGTGAGAGCAGAAATTGTGTGAGAGTGTATTGAAGAAACAGAAAACACACTTCAGTCACTACACCACACAAAAAAATGATCTTTATTTCCAAATCAAAGCACGGTGTAGTCTTCTATTTGACATCAATGCCTGATCTGGTCAGACTTCAGAAGCTAAGGAGGCTAGGCCTGGGCTGTACTTGGATGGGAGATCGCTGGAACCTTAGGTGCCACATGGGATGGCCATTGAGAAAAAAAAATGTCGCTGTGTCCCTGGGCGAGACACTTCACCAATGTTGCCTACTCTGGATGGTGTGTGTGATTGGTTGGGAATGGTCAGAGGGGCCGATGGCTTCTATCAGTCTGCCCCAGGGCAGCTGTGGCTACAAAGATAGCTTACCATTACCTGGTATGGAGGGAATGAATAATGCATATGTGAAGCGTCCTGAAAATTTGTCTGTGTTTGCCCCGGCGCTCTGGCTGTAAATGAAGTTCCTCACGGATAAATAAAGTTATAATTGAATTGAATTTAATTGAAAAGCGCTATATAATTACAATGCATTATCAATACAGCTGATTGGCTTCTCTGCAACTAAACTAAACCTAACAACATGGTGACATCTACAAAAGAGAGAAAGGATGGTTTGAAAGAGGTGTGAAGGAAGCCATCTTTGTGAAGAAAGAAAATCCCTCACTGAATCGGAGTGGAGGCATTAGATACATTCTGCCCAGGATTTACAGCAGCATTCTGAAGCCATGGAACAAAGAGGACACCTCGTGACCCAGTTTCACGCCTCTCGTTAGCAGGAATTTCTATTCACTAGGCTTTTAGCATTATTATAATAGGGTTCGTTTACTGGTCTGTGGTTACAATAGGAGCCATTCACGACCATCATAGGTAACACAGGCTCATTGGTCGAGCCCTTCCTTACTATTTTTTCCTTTTACTTAGGATAGTATATATGGATCCAGTTTTCAGTTCATTTCTATCAGATTGAAAATGATTTCCGGATGGAAGTCGAAACGTCTTGATCAAAAATGAAACTGTCCAGAAGACTTTTTTTGAAACTTTTTCTACTATCTACAAAAGATGCATGCTGGATTTAAACCCTTCACAGCAATTTTAGGCTGTTTGTCCTCGTATCACATTCGTTGCAAAGACATTTTTATTGGTAAGGTTTTGTGTGCGTCATCGTGTTTTTACAGGCGTTATATGATTCTAAAGCATGTCAATTCTGCTCATATTGTCCTGGTAGTATAACATTTTCATATTGACTCTCAGAGAGACAGTGACACTGTATTATGATATGGTGATTGTGCCAAGTGAGGTATGGTATGTTCGTACCTTACTTTGGGCTTTTCAGAATCGGATCCCCTTTATTGCCAAGTATATCTTCACATGGCACATGCATCAAGTAACTTAAGAAACAACTTAACAGATGATAAGAACAATATATTTTACTGGGGGTCAGTGAGGTGTTTAGTGGGGGGGGGGGCGTTAGCTCAGTAGTAGAGTAACCCTAACCCTAACCAGTTTTTAGATTGGGAGATGCCAGTTTGATTCCCAAAAAAGCCTGCGCCCAAGTGTCCCTGAAAAAGACACCTACCCCCAGTTACTCACACCTTTGGCACAATCATTGTCAGGATCCCTCACCTGCTGCCAGAGGGAGCCCTGGATATTCCTAATCAACCTTATTAGGATCACCTGAGGATGATTTCTGATTCCACACATCTGTGGACTCTGACATCTATTTAAGGGGAATCACCCAGGGCTTCCCTGTCAGGTCTTACCATCCCACAGAGAGGCCAACATTTCAACCCACTCTGGACTTGAACGAACGTCCTTCTTGTGTTGCCATTGCAATGTTACAAACCGAAAAACAATACTGAAACAAATTTGAAGTCCTCATTGGTTTTATTTGTGCTTGAAGGATGTTTAAGAGCTCCTTAGATGCATCTATAGGACAGTTTATTTGAAGAACGTAATAGTAACAGCAATTACGGATAATAAAATACAACACAGATTGGGTTTAAGATGCAGAACAAGTTTGATACAGAGATTGTGATGAGCACCAAAATTCACAATGAGCTCATTTCTTCATAGTGTAGCTTATAAATGTATATTAAATTAGTGCTGTGACTCTGAGCGTGTAAAATTAATAATGCAATGTAATAAAAATGATATTAGTATTTGTAAAGATTGGCTTATAACCAATGAATACTCTCTGACGTTTAAAATGAGTTTAATGTGTTCCAGAAAGACTTATTATTGCATTGTTTGCATTATCTGTTTCACTTTGCCTCTCCCCACAATCTGTGTTAAATGTGTTTTTCATTAAAAATCATATCAAATCATGCTTTCGTACATTGAAAATACTCCTTGGCTAGTTGTTCGCAGAGGTTGCCATGGTGAAGACAGTGATTAAAGCTATTAAAGCTGCAGGCGTAGGGTTAAATGGAAGCCCTGCCTGCTTCTGCTGTCACAAATTAAAACAGAAAGGGAGAGCTAGAGCGAGCGAGAGTGTTAAAGACGTGAAAAGATGGCATTCGGAAAAAAAAAAATGTACAAGACAAAGCAAAATACCAGAAAAAAAAAATCTCAAGTGTGGGAGAGTGAAATGTGATTAGTTGTGCTCAAAGCAATGCGGGATCCTACCTGGATCTTAATTGATTTCTTTTTACAGCAGATGAAATAAAAGGTTATGGTGCTCCAACAATAACTTTTCTATCTGAGCCCAGACAGGGGGCTTTATCACACTATAAAAGACGGGGGGCTCGTTCATCATCCCAGCATGATGTGTACCGCAGGAGCTTATGTTGTAAAGTGTGAATGTGTGCTTATGTCTGTTTGAAAAAAAAAACTGTAGAAAATGCTCTTTTTTTCTTTACAGTGTGTACTCCAGCAAAGTGACATGTTAATTTAACTTCCTGGCGGCTCCGCTGTGTGAGAAACTGTGATCCAAAGCAGAATTCTCTTTATCAGGATAATGTCATTTCAGCTCCTTTAGATTACCAGTGGCAATCAATGCAAAAGCAATCACAGTGTAATCATTTGCTATAATGCTTTTAACAAACTGATTTTGAGGTGAAATTGCCGCAGGGATCCACTGTATCACGGCACAGTGACTCACAAATATCACACTTAACAGATAAACGCTGAAGATTTATTCCTAAGAGAGAAATTAAAAAGATGGGAATTACTGAACTTATTTTTTTTTTTTATTTTTAGCATCAGGTAAACTCTTCCTACAGATCTAATCTGCTCAGGTAGTTGGTACCTTAAAGTAAATTCATCAGGGCTGAAGCTATTGATTGTTTCAATAATTGATTAATCCATTGATGATTTTATTCAATTACTCATGTAATCAGATAAAGTATATTTTATATGCTTTTTAAAGACATTATTTCATAATAAGAAATTGGATTTGTGGATAAACAGTAAGATGAAGTGGTTCGAGCATCTGGTCAGGATGCCACCCGAGCGCCCCGCTGGTGAGGTGTTTCGGGGCGTCCCACCGGGTGGAGAACAAGAGGCAGACCCCAGACCCGCTGGAGAGACTATGTCCCACAGCTGGCCGGGGAACGACTCGGGATCCTTCCGGTTGAGCTGGAGGATGCAGCTCAGGCTGTTGCCCCCGCGACCCGGCTCAGCATAAGCGGAAGGTGACAGAACGGAACGGATAAACAGTAATAATCTCGTGGGATATCGCACTTCAAAAAAATGTGAAACGCAATAAAAAAAATCAACTTTAAATAGAAAGAGAAAATTTTGCACTCAAATCGATTAAATTTTTACAAAGTATATAGAAATTCTTAGTAAATAAATGTCAGACTCAAATCTACTGGAACAAATTAAATTGTCAGCTTTTTTTTTATAAAATCCTAATTTAATAAATAAATTGTTATTTTATTCTCAGTGGTAGAGCGTTCGCCTTTGGACCAGAAGAGCCAAGGGCTTCGATTCCCACTGTGTTCACATCTAGGGTCTTTGGGGAAGACACCTAACCTCCTGTTTCTCCCATCATTGACGCCATCGTGGCAGCCTGCTGCGGTGTAATGCAGCACACAAATTTTCCCGTTCAGGCATCAATAATGTATACATTATTATTATTATTTTAAGGGAGAGAATGTATTTGCCGGGCATAAATGTGCGGTGATGCTCGGACCAATCTCAGGATACTGAAATGTGATTAAGCAATAAGAAAGTGTTTTATTTACATTGTAAAAGACCAACATTTAATTTCCTTGATCTGAACTAAAAGTGTGAAAAAGAAAATCTCCTCCTTAATTTATTTTTGCAAAATGCAAAACAAAGGAAAGCCACACTTAAACCTGCATCTTACATGGTTCAAGAACACTTTTTCCTCGACCAAGAAAATGAATACTTGCATTTAAATTAGATAGAAGGAGGTAATAATTACTTTTTATAGTAGGTCATTTAGTTAAGTGGAATTTACTAAATTAACAGGAGTTTTTTTTTTCATTTTGTTGAATAAATGTCTGCTTTAAATGCATGTTTTACACTTATAAAAACATTTACCTGAAAGTTTCTGTCTGTTCACATGTTTTAACTTGCTTTGCAAAATGTGACATGCCTGTGACATTTCTGCAAATTATATGTCAAATCAGTTGGCTTCCCTCTGAGCAGCCAACTGATTAGTCAGGCTGATTGATGCTGGCGAATCCGATTGGTTGTAGCGGGAATGGGTAGCTGCACCCGAAAGTAGCGCATACTGCTATTAAACATGGCTAGGAGCTTTTGTAACTGTAAAAAGTCAGAAAAATGTATATTCTTAATAAAATGTAAACAGATTAAAAAATAGTCCTAAAAAAAAAAAAAAATGAGATCGCGGGTACAAGCGGCCGAAATGAGCTTCCTCCACAGGGTCGCTGGGCTCTGCCATCTGGGAGGAGCTCGGTGTCGAGCCGCTCCTCCTCCAGGTCGAGAGGAGCCAGATGGGGTGGTTCGGGCATCTGGTCAGGATGCCCCCCGAGCGAGGTGTTTTGGGCACGTCCCACCGGGAGGAGACCAAGGGGCAGACCCCGGACCCGCTGGAGAGACCATGTCTCACAGCTGGCCGGGGAACGACTTGGGATCCTTCCAGGTGAGCTGGAGGATGCAGCCGGGGAGAGAGAGGCCTGGGCTACCTGTTTGAGGCTGTTGCCACCGCGACCCGACCCCGGAACAAGCGGAAGATGACGGAACGGAACGGAAAAAAAAACAAAAAACACTTTCTGTGTTTTTGTGATCATATAATGGGTTTCTACAGTAACAGATTATTTCCAGATTATTAGTCCCACATCCAAAACCCAACTGGAGTTTTATTCAAGTTCTGCCGGTATTTAGATTCAATTTGAACGCCAGCTTGTTCATGGCCACGCATTTTACTCTTTACCACGCCCACATGTGAATGCAAGCAAGAAGTGTTTCAGTGCATGCACTCTGCTCATGCTTGGTCTCTCCATTCGGGTAATGCTCTCAATCTCCCCACAATTTTATGTTGACGTACCAGACCAATAATAATAAAAAAAAATGTGTGGCAGTTTTCATAATTTTGTGAACGTGGCCTCAAAAGAAATTAAAATTACTGCTAGGTCATGCTCACACTTCAGAAATGTATCTGTTATTTTTGTGTACATTATGTACAGCAAACAGCTGGAATAACATCACAAAAAAAACTTAATATCAAAGACTATTTCCCCTCGTTGATCCTTTTATCCATTGGCTCAGTGGTACAATGTCCGTTCTTGGATCGGGAGAAGCCAGTCCAATTCCCATCTGACTGGCTAAGTGTCCCATATGACTAAGTGTTCTTGGGAAAGACACCTATCCCCCCATTTCTCCCACCATTGGTACTGATATGGCTGCCTGCTGCAGTGCAATGCAGCACAGAAATTTCCCATTTCAGGGATGAATACATTACAAAAAAAAAAAAAAAAAAAGACAGCAAATGTAGCAGGTAACTAAATTATGCTATAACGAAAGATCCTAGAAATACACTTTATTCATCCCCTACAACAAAATATAAGAGATAACAAAAAAGCAAGCAGTGTGTATCCGTTTTAAAAGTTTGTTAGTTTGTTTGGTCTTATATTTCCTGTCCTCAAGGTAAAACTCACCGAGACAGGCATGAGTGACCCTGCAGCCACAAGTCTTTATTTTTCTTACAAAAAATACCTGAAAAACATTTTTATTGAATTTTCTGTTCATTTTTCTTTTCTATAGAGAACACTAGGCTTTCAGCTTAACGGTCATAGTGTACCGAAAAAGTTCCCTGGACTTAAATTTGATTTTGTTTTCAAACATTTTCTTATGATTGTGCCCCCGTTAGCTTTAGTTCGTTCATAATCGAGAATACAAAGAAAATCAAGCTTTGTGTTCTGATTGTTGTGACACATCTAATTTATTCTTCTTCTACCAGCGGGGGTTAAAACGACAGCTCTGTACTTTAATTTAAATCAAATGAAATAATTAGAAAATACAGCTATTGTGTTTCAAGAGGCATTAAAAATTGAAGTCATAAGGAATTTACAGTACCGTAATTTCACGGAAATAAGGCGCAAATAAACGTCTTAGATTTTCTTCAAAATGAGCGGTGCGCCTTTTCGTGCGGCGCGCCTTGTGTGTGAGAAAAGGCGGATCTAAAAGAAAACGCAGTGCCCTCGAGGCGGACCTGAAAGAAAACACATGAGAACGTTAAAGAGTGTAGTGTGCGTGGCGTGGGAGCGATGGATGACCGAAGGAGACCACAGTTTCATGAAGGATAAAAGGCAGCGCCGGGCGAGTTCCGCTACAGTTTGCCAATAGATTGTAGATGCTTGGACTAACATGTCTGCTGGTACTGTTATCCGAGCTTTGGCAAAAGCTGGTATCCTTTCTGAGGAGCCGCACAGTACAGACAGTGACTTTGACAGCGAGGAGCAAAGTGGACCTGCTCTGTTGGATTTTGCGCAGCTGTTCGATTCCGAAACGGAGGATGAGGACTTTGACGGATTTGAATAAAGACTATTACCGGTAATGTGCTTGTTTATACTACTTAAAGTACAACCAAACTCAGTTTTGCTCCCGATTTATTTTTTAATACGCACATTTACATGCTTGCGTGTGTGTTGATGTAAGGCGGTGTGTGACTGAGACTGCGCCTTTTCGTACGGTGCGCCTAATGGTCGTGAAATTACGGTAGGCTTTAATGTCATAATTATGATATGGTAAAGATCTGGTGGAAGGTACGGGAGATTTGAAAGTGTTCAGACAAGAACTGCAGTTTTAATATTTATTAAATGTGACAGCAACTCATCCAAAGTGAGTAATCAAAGATGAAGGACCTTCATCTGTAAGATAACCAACACACCAATTCTGATTAGAACTTCCATCCGGAGTTCCTTTGAGGGCGTGAGACGACTTCACAGACAGACAAGTGTCATCGCAGAACAGCAGTCGAGCTTTTATGGCTGAGCGGACAGTTAGAGACACTTCAATCCAAGCTTTTTCTGACAATCATATGACACCCCGTTGAGAATTTGGAGTCTTCCGAGAGTCTACAAATTCTCTGAGATGAAATAAAGACTGAACCATTTGGTCACAGTTCTCAGCAATGTGTGAGAGAAATACAGCGGCACATCCCATTAATACCATCCTCACAGTCAGGCGTTGAGATGGAAACATTATTCCTGTGGGAAAGTTCCTCAGAGAGCAAAAAAAACTGTTGAAAACCGTAAGAAAGGTTTCTATTTCAAGACTACATAATTGTCTAAGGATACAATTGGGAGCCAAACACTCCGTGAGGATGCCTCCACATG
Organism: Neostethus bicornis; assembly: GCA_902685375.1. Taxonomy (NCBI): domain Eukaryota; kingdom Metazoa; phylum Chordata; class Actinopteri; order Atheriniformes; family Phallostethidae; genus Neostethus; species Neostethus bicornis. The sequence goes on from LR738561.1 coordinate 13,344,904, forward strand.
CCTGTCACAGTTTTTTAACTTCCATGTCCGCTGTCTTGGTTTAATATTTGATCAAATTGTGCACTGAGGGGATAATTTGAAGCTTATTTAGCAGTGCTCACCACCACCTTTTACTAATTAATGCTTCATCGAGACACTTGCTTAAAGTGTACCACCAACTGAGAATGAAGACACATGAAAATCACAGGGAGCCTCTGACATCGCCTCCATTCTTTGCCTTTTATTCAGCTATTATGTTGCAGATTTGCTCTTGTGCTTGGTATCATTATCCGTCTGTGTGACAAAGTTTTAACTCGGCTTAAGCCATCCGACAGATTGAATTACTTTTGACTTGAGAAGACTTTAGCATTAAAAAGCATTCATGGTCAACTCATTGACTGCAAGGTTCCACTTCCTGTGGCAGCCAAAAACGTGCTTGTTGGGCTCTAAGTTGGTTTTGAAATAAAAAGTAATGTAGATCTGTGATCAACAAATGAACAATTTTCTTTCTTTTTTTTTTTTTTTAAGCTCAAGAGACATATTGGTCCTTAAAAAAAAGAAAAAAAAAATCTGGGATTTGCTCATCAAATCCAGCAAAATAACAAAAAACAAAACATTCCCTTTTTTTTGTGGAAATAATAAAAGAATACAGAAGAAATTCATGCTTATAAACAAAAAGGCCAGGCTATATATGTAAATAGAATATTCTAAAATGAAAAATTTGCAAGAAAGGGGCACCACAGGGAACTATACCAGGGCCTTTTCTTTTTGGCCAGAACAGATCTAGCCATCTATCCGGTACGGTATCAAAAAGGAGATATCAGGCTTTTGTTGGAAGACCAAAGAGGAGGTTTATGGATGCAGTGCAGGAAGACATGAAGATAGTTGGTGTGACTGAAGAAGATGCAGCAGATAGCGTTAGATGGATGAAACTGACTTGCTGTGGCGAACCCTGAAGGGAAATGTCAAAAGAAGAATCAGAATCAGAATATACTTTAATGATCCCACACATGGGAAATTTGTGTGTCACAGCAACAACTTTCTATCTGCTGAGTCGTTGTAGAGCCCGATCACGTACGGGAAGAAAGACCTCCGGAAACGAGATGTTCTCGAGCGGAGCTGTCTGAGCCTCTTGGAGAAGGAGCTCCGCTGTTCGTCCAGGAGTGGGTAGAGAGGATGGTCATGGTTTTCCATGATGGACAAAAGTTTGAAGAGAAAATAGATTGTGCTTCTGTTGGATCCTCTTCTTCTTCTTCTTTCTTCTTCTTCTTTCGGCATTTTCCTTCGCGGGCGCTACAGCAAGTCAGTTTCTTCAATCTAACCCTATCTGCTGCATCTTCTTTGGATAGATACAGACACGGTTAATTTTATAAGCAAGCTCATACATTTACTTGATTTACTTTTGTTTTTGACACAATGAACTCCCCTCTCTCCTTGTGCCCTTCCTTGTCCTGTCCGCTCAATCAAATACTCTCGTAGCGATCAAATACAACCTGGCGTTCAAATAATATGCAAATACAGAGAGAGAGAGCTTGGAGTTAATCTACGATCAACTGTCCAGAGCAATGGAGAGTGTGGAAAAGAGGTAAAGAAGCGTGTTCAGGCAGGCTGGAACGGGTGGAGAAAAGTATCAGGTGTGATGTGCGACAGAAGAGTTTCAGCTAGAATGAAAGAGAAAGTGAACAAAACCGTGGTGAGAGCGGCCATGCTGTTTGGTCTGGAAACGGTAGCACTGAAGAAAAGACAGGAAACAGAGATGGAGGTAGCAGAGATGAAGATGTTGAGGATCTCTCTGGGAGTGACCAGGATGAACAGGATCAGAGGAACAGCGCATGTTAGAGGTTTTTGGGATAAAGTTCGAGAGGCAAGACTGAGATGGTACATCAGAGTACATCAGACGAAGGATGCTGGATTTGGAACCACCAGGAAAGAGGCCTAGAGGAAGACCAAAGAGGAGGTTCATGGATACAGTGAATGAAGACATGAAGATAGTTGGTGTGACCAAAGAGGATGCAGCAGTTAGGGTTGGATGGAAGAAACTGACTTGTTGTGGTGCCCCCTAAAGGGAAATGCCAAAAGAAGAAGAAGAAGAAGACTCAGACAGAAAGAGAGAGCTCACAAATGACTCAAACGCGAATAAATGAAATAGGAAAGCACTTCCGGAACGTTTTTTGCTTCAGGAATATTGTTCAAACATGCTAGAAAGTTCCAAAAAGTTGATTTAGCAACAAATGACACCTTCAAGTTCACTCAGTTCTTTGATTGCATTTAACATGATGGAAAGAGTTCTGAGTTTGACTTTTTGTTTCTATACGTAATGTAGACCGTTTCATTTTATCTGTACATTTAATGGAAATGTAAATTACAAACTAGAAATGAAATCTTCTGCCATTCTCGTCACATTTCTATTAAAAAAAGGTAGCTTTAAAATCAGTATTTGAAGAGCAATTTTCACCAAACCCGACCCACTCACTGTTATTTTATTAGGTGTTCATAATAAGAGGTATGTGGAGAAAAACTCTATTATTATCCACAACTTTTTATTTGAAATAAAAAAATATCTTTTTTTAATCAACGGTCACCCTTTCAGGCTTTTTTTTTTTTTTTTTCCGAACACGTGCCTCAGTTTTGACTCTTTATTGCGTAATAGAAAAATGTAAGACTTAACAAGTTATGGTCAAATTAATTATTATTATTTTAATTAACAGTACTTTATTAATACCTGACCGGAAAATTTGTGTGCTGCACTACACCACAGCAGGCTGCCACTTATGGCACCAATGGTGGGTTAGGTGTCTTCTCCAACGATCCTAAACGTGAACTCAGTGGGATGAAACCCGTGAACCCGTTAGAGCGGGCGAACGCGCCAACCACTGAGCCGTCTCCCAACAATAATGAAAAAAAAAATCCATAATCCGTAGTAAAAAAAAATCATCTTTCTAATCTGTAATGAGGGCGGTACGATGGCACAGTGGGTAGCACAGTGGTCTCACTGCAAGAAGGTCCGTGGGTTTGAGTCCCGGGTGTGGATGGGGCTTGGAACACTGTCCTTTCTGTGTGGAGTTTGCATGTTCTCCCCGTGTATGCATGGATTTTTCTGGGTACTCCGGTTTCCTCCGACCCTCCAAAAAATGTGCATGCCAGGTTGATTGGCCAGTGCTAAATTACCCCTAGGAACGAGTGTGTGTGTGTGTTTGTGTATGGTTGTGACAGACTGGCGACCTGTTCGGGGTACCCTGCCCTCGCCTTAAAATCAGCTGGGATGGTTGATTTTACCATCCCCTGCAGTCCCGTGAGGGATCGCGGCCCCCCTGCAATCCCTTAAGGGATAGACGAATAAGAAGGTGATCTTTCTAATCTGTAATGAGGGCGGCATGTTGGCACAGTGGGTAGCACAGTGGTCTCACTGCAAGAAGGTCGTGGGTTTGAATCCCGGGTGTGGACGAGGCTTGGAACACTGGCCTTTCGGTGTGTAGTTTGCATGTTCTCCTCATGTTTGTGTGGGTTTTCTCCTGGTACTCCAGTTTCCTCCCACCCTCCAAAAACATACATGTTAGGTTGATTGGCCACTACATGATGGGGAGATGGGTAGACAACAGCTCAGTGATTAGAGCGTTTGCGCGCGGACCAGAAGTTCGCGGAATTGGGTCCCACAGAGAGCACGTCTAGGGTCCTTGGAGAAGACACTTAACCCCCGCTTCTCCCACCATTGGCGCCATCGAAAGGCAGCCTGCTGCGGTGTAAGGAGCGCAGCGCACAAATTTTCCTGATGAGGGATGACCAGAGTAATTTATATATTTATTTATTTATGATTGCCCCAAGGAATGAATGTATGTGGCTCTGCAACAGACTGGCAACCTGTTCGGGGTGTACCCTGCCCATCATTCGGGGATGGGCTCCGGCTACCGCTGGAACCCCATAAAGGATAGATGGTTAAGAAAGTGACTGACTGACTAATTCGTAATGTCAAAGCAAATCATCAGTCCAACCCGGGATTCCCACCTTTCCGTTTAACCACGGCTTAAATATTTATGCTCATTTCAGCTTCTAAATAATTCAAATAAGTCATAAATTAGTTGTGTTTTGGACTTTATATGAAACATTTTTGCCATTTTACGCAGCAGGAGTTTCTTCATGTAAGATGAGGGATAGTTGACGTTAAAATTTTAACCTGTGGAACTTTTTCTAAATCACAATGAACCCAAGTAAAGTTTTTTTTTTTTTTTTTGCAGTAGATGCATCTTTCTGTGTGCTGTGCCACATCTATCAACCACATAAAATGTAAAGAGTTTATAAAAAACACATCCAGCACATAGAAGTTAAACTTTTGACTTCTGTTTTATAACAAAGAACTGGAAGGAACTCTTTTCCCTGTAGAGAGTGCCCACATCGAATCAACCTGCACTTCTCTGATCGGAGATGGACCAGGTGTATGGAGACCTTCTACACAGCTTGTATAGGTGTGTGTGTGTGTTCACTGAGAGGGAGTAAGATGAGAGATAGGCTGGCGAATTCAGGAGCTGTTGATTGTGTGTGAGAGCTCTGCAAAAGGTTGCAGAGAGCATCTATCTGTATCATTCACTCTAAAAGCCTGGAGAAATGGAAAGGATAGATGGGAGGACAAGTAGAAGTCAATAAAGAGATGGTGGGGATGGAGAGAGGGGAGATGAGAGTAGTTCCACATGACAATGACTTCAAGCTATCCCAGGGAGTGAGAAACAGAGGGTGTGTAAGATGAGGGGTGAGCGTCATAAGCAGCAGGGGCAAGAAGAACGCCCGGATGGTCGGGATGGAACAACATGTTAGGAGGAGGCAACAAACCAACATGTGCTCCATCTATTGTTGTTTTTGGCAGCCATCTGAGTTTTCGTTTTAGTCCTCGTCTTTGGAACAAAAAATTAATACAACTTTAGTCACGTTTTTTTTTTTTTTTTAATACTTTATTAATCCCTCATGTGAAATTATTTGTGCTGCATTTCACCGCAGCAGGCTGCCACTTGTGACGGCGCCAATGGTGGGAGAAACGAGGGGTTAGGGTCTTCTTCAAGGACCCTAGATGTGCACTCAGTGGGATGTGAACCTGCGAGCTTCCGGTTTGCGGGCGAATGCTCTACCCACTGAGCCACCATCTCCCCCATCTCCATATATTTTAGTTTTAGTCACGTTTTAGTCACGAAAACCCAAAAGAGTTTTCGTCAGGGAGACTTAGAACGTTTTTAGTCTAGTTTTAGTGTAATTTTTTTTTTTTACTTTAACAATTGTGGCTTTATTACTGAGAATGATGCAGGTTGTTTATTTTTTTTTTTTTAAAAAAAAAGAAAAGACAAGTCTGTCGAGCTTTAAATTGCGCAAAACACCAAACATTGCAAAACAATGTAAAATAAATATAAATTCTTCAGTGAGTGAGGAACGTTGTAACTTATTCATACTTAAAAATGACATATTTTAATAACCCTTTAAACAAAATAAACATTGGAATGCTTTTAAAGCAGTCGTTAGCGCAACCAAGCCAACTAAGGAAGTTAGCAGCGCCAACAAGTTAGCGTTAGCTTGAAGTTAGCATGCTGTTTGCGCAAAATATGTGAAAACTTTAAGTTTCTAACCACCAAGCTACTTTGTTGCTGCTGCCGCCATGGTGTGTGACTTCCTCGTAGCTGGAGGTGTGTTGTGTAGATCAGACCTGGGCAAATTAAGGCCCGCGGGCCACATCCGGCCCTTTGTACGCCCCTGTCCGGCCCGCGTGAGGCCAATCATAAACACCATAAATTAAACTTTTTTTTTTAACTTTTATTTTGAAATTTTATTTTATTTTGAAAAGCGTTATGTCGCTACGTATGCACGAATGCAGAGTTTTCAAGGCGATTTCAAAACTCTTGAGAGTGAAATGCATATGGTTTGTTCTCCGTTCAACTGCAGTGTGGATGATGCACCAAGTGAAGTGATCTGCAGTCTGACACACATCTGGCAGATCACTTCAAGTCAGTCTCACTGCTGGACTTTTACTCCGCCCTCAAAGAGGAGAACTTTCCACACCTGAGGAGGCATGCTCAGAGGATCCTGGTCCTCTTTGGATCTACCTAACAATGTGAACAGACATTCTCAGTTATGAAGTTCAACAAATCCAAACATAGATCCTCTATGACTGATGACCACCTCTCAGCTGTCCCTTGTTCAAGCCCAGAACAGACTGGATTATTCTCACTGAAGAGGTAACATGAGGTGGAAAGCATTACAAGTTATTGTTTGTGGAGATTAACAAGTTAAAAAATAAATTGCACTGGTTCAATAATTGTTTTTCTTATTTAACCAGTTTCACATAACCTAATATACATATTTACAGAGTGCTTTATTCTTCTGATTATCAGTACCAGCTATTCAAAATATTTAAGTATTTTACAATGAAAGAAAGTTGGTGGCCCTCTGACACAATTCAGGCTTCTCATGCGGCCCCTGATAAAAATTAACGTGTGGCGGGCGTGCTGCCGTGAGAGACAGAACGCAGCCACTGTGTTTTTTCTTTTCAAAGACAGAAATGTGAAAGTGACGGCCATTTCGTTACATTTCCGTCTCGTCAACATAAACTTGCAAACGTCCCGTCACATTTTCGTCACCCATAAGTCGCATTTATTTTGTTATTGTTACGTCATCGTCATAAAAAAAAAGCTTCGTCAACAAATCATTTCGTTGTCGTCATTGTTGACGAAAACAACACTGGCTCCATCCCAGCTCAACCATGCCTCAAGATCTCCAGATTTACATTACTGCTGTCTTGGTTAGCTTGAGCACTTTCAAAACGTTAGTCATGTAAATTAAAATAGCTCGTTCATATTTAAGATTTCACTTTAAGTTAGAAGAACATGGCTGATTTTAGATGGAAAATACAGAATGTAAGAGTCTGTTTTTATGCAGCATGCTTCAGTGTTGTCTGCTCAGTCTGATAGGCCGGAGTGTTTGTACAGACTTCAGATAGCCCGAGGTTAGACGTTTGAATTATTGCACACTCACATTATTTTCCCCTCTGCCTATCACTTTGCACAGCATGGAAAAGACATGGAGAAGTCAGACATTGCTTTCTACGATCAGGCAACAGAGAGTCTCACTCCTCCTGATCTGTGTTTAATGATGAATGACATACATCTCACATATTTTTTCGATTGCTGTACACAGTGCTCTGGACTACACAGCGATGAAGTGCCTCGGGTGTTTGATGTACAGCAAAAACTAGTAACCCTGCACAATCCCAGAACTTGCACTGCAGCATGGTGAAGATTTTAAGGTAGAACAAGCTAACGCAGACACAGCGGCTCACAGGCGAAGTGAAAAAAAAAGAGCATTTTAGCCACGAAGCCAAAGGAAATGACCATGAATATTTTCCATCTGCTAAAATGCACTGAAAGTTGATCCATGCAGAAAGGGCCTACAGATAGTTCAAAGGTCTGAGAATAAATCCTCAAAATTGTGCTGTGCTAAATGGAGCATTATGCAATGTTTGGCGTTGCTAACGGAAGGCTTTTACTGAACATCTTGTCCTGTCGCTAATCCTGCCAACAGCAAGCAGGCAGCGAGAGAAACAAACTCTGACCCTCAAAACACACTAACTCTCAGAATCAGGGATATGTACGCATGCATACACAGAGAGGTGTCCGCTCTAAAGATTTAATTAGCTTAAATCTCAAGCGAAGACCTACAGTAGTCAAACAGACAGCAAAGTGACTCAGAATGATTCAGAATGATACAAAAAAAAAAAAAGAGTTAAATACACCTCCAACGTAACTTCTTAAAGTCTAATTTTCCTCCGTTCCGTTTCGTCGTCTTCCGCTCATCTGGGGCTGGGTTGAGGGGCGACAGCCAGACGGGAAGTCCAGGCTTCTCTCACCCCGGCTGCATGCTCCAGCTCACCTGAAAAGATCCCAAGTCGTTCCCGGCCAGCTGTGAGACATAGTCTCTCCACCGGGTCCGGGGTCTGCCTCTTGGTCTCCTCCCGGCGGGACGTGCTCAAAACACCTCACCAGCGAGGTGTTTGAGGGTCATTCTGACCAGATGCCCCATCTGGCTCCATCCGACCTGGAGAAGAAGCAGCTCGACACCGAGCTCCTCCCGGATGGCAGAACTCTTCACCCGATTTCTGAGTAAGAGCCCAGCCACCCTGCGGAGGAAGCTCATTTCGGCCGGTTGTATCCGTGATCTCATTCTTTCGGTCACCACCCACAGCTGGTGACCATGGTGAGGGTTGGAACGTAGATCGACTTGTAAATCAAGAGCTTTGCTTTTCGGCTCAACTCTCTCTTTACCACAATGGACCGATGCAGCGTCCTAGTTATTGCTGACGCCACACCGATCTGTCTGTCGATCTCCCGCTCCATCCTTTCCCCACTCGTGAACAAGACCCCGAGATACTTAAACTCCTCCACTTGGGGCCCTGTCCCTGACCCGCAGGGGGCATTCCACCCTTTTCCGGGCGAGGACCATGGTCACGGATTTGGAGGCGCTAATTCCCATCCTGGCCGCTTCACACTCTATTTTTCTTTCTCCTAAAATTCAGATGTTTTTTTTGTGTAAAAAATTGATGCTATGTTATCATGGTTTTTTTTTAATCATAAAATTCAACAAATTTCCAAAAAGTAAAGCGTGCATTTCTCTTTGTTCTCCTTTCGTTTTGCATGCAGCTTGATTTCTGTACATTATGGCAAATCCTTGTGTTGCAACAACTGAGCGAAGCTGGTGCGCTAATGGATAATAAATCTATATTTAAGGATATAGGCAAGCGGAAATCCAATTTATACCAAAGCTCTCTACCAGATCCCCACTTTTATCCCCATACGCGCCTGGCTGCAGGAGTAATCGGCTTTGTGTAATAAAATGATGATGATGACTTTATCTGACATTTGTTAAAGGAGGAGCCCCAGATTTCTGTAGGTCCTGCATTATCAGCCGCTATCCAGTAAATTAATCCTCACACGGAGTGAGACAGAGAGAAAATGTTGTTCAGGAGAGTAAACACTGAGGTTAGATTGAGGTGAGAAGAAGGAGTGTGTTTGGAGAGAGATGTGTTTACTTTGTGAGTTTTCCTCCTTGTTGCTTTATTTGCACGACTATGATACCTTTACACGCTCTCGTCGTGTTCTCTGAGATCCTTGGCCCTAACTCTTTCCCCTGCGATGTGGAGAGGGATGATTACATACCAACGGGTCATCTTCATCTCCATGGAGATGCCCATAGGAACACTGATATCACAGATACACCTCTCTACAACCTGTGCTGGTGAGTGAAAAAAAAAAAAAATGACAACAGAAATGGGTAAAAAATAAAAGTTTCTACATGTAGCTGAGATTTTTTTCCCAGATGATCTGCAGCCGCATCGGTCCGTCGTGGTAAACAGAGAGCTGAGCCGAAAAGCAAAGCTCTCGATTTACAAGTCGATCTACGTTCCTATCCTCACCTATGGTCACCAGCTGTGGTTGGTGACCGAAAGAATGAGATCGCGGGTACAAGCGGCCGAAATGAGCTTCCTCTGCAGGGTGGCTGGGCTCTCACTCAGAGATCGGGTGAGGAGCTCTGCCATCCGGGAAGAGCTCGGTGTCGAGCCACTCCTCCTCCAGGTTAAGAAGAGCCAGATGGGGTGGTTCGGGCATCTGGTCAGGATGCCCTCCGAGCGCCTCGCCTGGCGAGGTATTTTGGGCACGTCCCACAGGGAGGAGACTAAGGGGCAGACCCCGGACCCGCTAGAGAGACTGTCTCACAGCTGGCCGGGGAACGACTTGGGATCCTTCTGGGTGAGCTAGAGGATGCAGCCGGGGAGAGAGAGGCCTGGGCTGCCCGTTTGAGGCTATTGCCCCCGCGACCCGACCCCGGAACAAGCGGAAGATGACGGAACGGAACGGATCTGCAGCTGACACGGCCAAACGATCAAATGAACACATATTACACTCTTTTGTTTCAGAAGCTGCAAACTTGTCAAATTCTTTCTCATGACATGCATCTTCTTTTGCTTCAAATCCTCTGCTTCCTATATACCAGTGAGTTTCATGCTATAGGCTTCTCTTGTGTTTTAAAGGAAGCTGGATTCAATTAATTCAACTTGGAGTAAAGTAAGCCTTTAGGAGTTAAGGTCTGTCATGTCAGATGAATCTGTTTGCGAGCAGAAAACAGGAACATCCTATATTCAGCTGTAGAGATGCCTGGGAGCCCATCTGAGTATTCCCATCACAAGGCAGAGGAGTTTGATCTCAAAACCTTCGAGATTCGTGCAAAAAAAACACGAACTGAACTGCGATTCAAAACTTGCTCCGAGCAGTGTGAGTTACATAACGTCAATTTGTTCCAATGTCACGACATCTAAAGACTGACTTGAAATGAAAAGAGAAAAAGAAATGTGCACATCAAGCGTGGATTCTGCATGGTTTTTTATTGAAGACTGAAGGAATCCAGACCGTGAGTCAGACGGATCGTCTGCAGTAACGGTCTGCAACACCTTCAAAAAGCTCGCTCCTGGTTGGAAATATGGTTGCCATGCAAACATAGACTGAACCAATTACTGGGTATATCTGCGAAAATTTAACATGGCACCATCGACAAGCATCGGTCCATCGTGGTAAAGAGAGAGCTGAGCCGAAAAGCAAAGCTCTCGATTTACAAGTCGATCTACGTTCCAACCCTCACTTATGGTCACCAGCTGTGGGTGGTGACCGAAAGAATGAGATCGTGGATACAAGCGGCCGAAATGAGCTTCCTCCGCAGGGTGGCTGGGCTCTCACTCAGAGATCGAGTGAGGAGCTCTGCCATCCGGGAGGAGCTCGGTGTCGAGCCGCTCCTCCTCCTGGTCGAGAGGAGCCAGATGGAGTGTCCGGGCATCTGGTCGGGATGCCCCCCGAGCGCCTCGCAGGCGAGGTGTTTCGGGCACGTCCCACCGGGAGGAGACCAAGGCACAGACCCCGGACCCGCTGGAGAGACTATGTCTCACAGCTGGCTGGGGAACGACTTGGGATCCTTCCAGGTGAGGTGGAGGATGTAGCCGGGGAGAGAGAGGCCTGGGCTGCCCGTTTGAGGCTGTTGCCCCCGCGACCCAACCCCGGAACAAGCGGAAGATGACGGAACGGAACCCTCGACAAGGCAGAAAATAGCAACTAAATAGGCTATTTCAATTTCAATAAAGCCTGCAAGTGACGGGGGAGGTGGTGGCTCAGTGGAAATTTAACCGGAAATTTGCGGGTTCACATCCCACTGAGTTCACGTCCAGGGTCCCTGGAGAGAACACCTAACCCACCATTTCTCCCACCATTGGCGCCGTCATGGGTGGCAGCTTGCTGCAGTGAAATGCAGCACACAAATTCCCCGATGAGGGATCAATAAAGTATATTAAAATTATTTTAAAAAGTGCCCAATTTGTACTTCTCTTCCAGATATTTCTGGACATGCTCAGTTTGATCCTTACCGATCCTGATCATAGCATTGGTATGGTCAGGAACTCAAGAGGTAAATTTATTTATCAATTGATGCTCTTTCTGCAATAAAATGCAAATGCAAAAAAATATGTTGAGTTATGTGATCTATTGCTTAGTATTTTTTTTTTTATTTCTCTTTTGTTAAGCAGGTGTATTTCTTGTATCTATTTGGACTGATTCATTTTACAAAAATGCTAGGAAACTCACATCTAGCTGACATTTTACTGAAGAAAAAGGAATTTAATATCGATAAAAATCACCAACAGTTTTGTTGAGGAGCAATACACCAAATTTTAAATGTTATGCTTGCCATCCATGTCTCAAAGCTAACCTGAAATTCATTCATCCATTTATTAATCTTCTGAACTGTTTATCTCTAACGAAGTCGCGGGGTTGCCCAATTAGCCTATCCCGGCTAATTGAAGGTGAGAGGCAGGGTACAGCCCGAACAGGTCTGCAGTATGTCGCAGCGCCACACACCCAACCATCCACACACATTCATCCTATAGTGGCCTATCAACTTAATATGCATGTTTGCGGGGGCAACAGCCTCAGACGGGAAGCCCAGGCTTCTCTCAACCCGGCTGCATCCTTCAGCTCACCCGGAAGGATCCCAAGTCGTTTCCCAGCCAGCTGTGACACAAAGTCTCTCCAGTGGGTCCAAGGTCTGCCTCTTGGTCTCCTCCCGGTGGGACATGCCCGAAACACCTCACCAGCGAGGCGCTCGGTGGGGGGAGGGGGCGCATCCTGACCAGATACCTGAACCACCCCATTTGGCTTCTCTGAACCTGGAGAAGGAGCGACTCGACACCGAGCTCCTCCCGGATGGCAGAGCTCCTCACCCGATCTCTGAGTGAGAGCCCACCCTGCGGAGGAAGCTCATTTTGGCCGCTTGTATCTGCAATCTCATTCTTTTGGTCACCACACACAGCTGGTGACTGAAACAATGAGGGTGGGAACGTAGATCGACTTGTAAATCGAGAGCTTTACTTTTTGGCTCAGCTCTCTCTTTGCCACGACGGACCGATGCAGCGTCCTAGTTATTGCTGATGCCGCACCGATCCGCCTGTTGATCTCCCGCTCCATCTTTCCCCCACTCGTGAACAAGACCCCGAGATACTTAAACTCCTCCACTTGGGGCAGGACCCTGCCCCTGACCCACAGGGGGCATTCCACCCCTTTCCGGGCGAGGACCATGGTCTCGGATTTGGAGGCGCTAATTTCCTCCAGAGTGCTGACAACAAAATGAGTAGGATGATTTTTCGGTGTTTTGGTTTTGTCTCTATGTAAGGTCAGTGTCCCTTTGGTTTTAAAGGTTACTGATCCCTGATCTGACACACTCACACTTGAAATAATGTGACACACTAAGTAGAATCATTTTTTTCTTGCACCAACAGTCGATGATATCTGTGGTAAAATAAACAAAATATGATGCAACCACCTCTGAAAACAGCTCCGTTATCTTCCAGGACCAGGCTAATTGTTGAATGCTTGTCTGCAGCATTTCAAAGATGACTTGTTTGTGAACCCCTGTATGACATGCCGATTCTTTTTTTGCCCTTAAAGCAGACCCAGAAGCAGCCATCTGAATAAAAAGCCTGTCAGACATCTAGACAGAGACACAAGTGAAATTTTAAGGAGTGTGCACCCATGTGTCGTCTGTAGGATTTGTGCAGATAACACAGCCATCATAAAAACCTAGAAATACAGCAAATCCAAATTAATTGTCTAAACTTTGCCAAATACCAAACACATGGTAGTAAACCACATGGCTGACACTTGTGTAGTTTGTTTCACTGAAACTTCTACAGAAAGTTCCACCGTGCTGTAGCATGAGCTACTAGTTAGCACTGCTATGTCTTCATGCACAGCACTATTTCAACTTTTGACCCCAATTTATGTATGAGTAGCTGCCAGAAAAATTCCATTCATGTTTCAGTGTCCGTCTCACAGAGCACAGCCGTCCTAATGACTCACACCCCTTTGCATCCTCCTACGCTACTGCAGGCCTAAGTCTACATTACTTCTATATCTGTCAAACCTGGAGTATTTCCCTGCTTTAATTCCTCCCACACACATAAAATATGTCTCCTCTTTACTGCAGTTTTCCTGGTTTGTACTGAAACCCGCTTGAGTCGGATCTTGACAGAAACAAACAACCTGATCTATGGAAAGTGTCAGAGTTTTCAAAAGAACAAAACCAAACTCGCTCATAACAGGCAGTGCCGGGAATCATATGATGCCAAAAAACTTTGCAGGATGTAATGTTGTGACAGCGTTTATGGTGGGATTAAGTCTGAAAGAAATTGCTTTTAAAAGGCAATTGTTTTTTCTGTCACTTTACAACTTATAGGTAGAGCTTTCTGGTTGGATCTGATTTTTTCACTAGTTTTTTTTTTTTTTCTCACAGTCAGTGGATAAAAGTTAGTGTGTACACAAAGTACATGTGTGTGAATGAGAGGGATCCAAATGGAAAAGTAAGGTTACAGGGAGAAGAGAGAAAGAAGGTGGAAGATTTTAAGTACTTAGGATTGTCAGTCCAGAGCAATGGAGAGTGTGGAAAAGAGGTGAAGAAGCATGTTCAGGCTGGCTGGAATGGGTGGAGGAAAGTATCAGGTGTGAAGAGTTTCAGATAAAATGAAAGGAAAAGTGTCCAAAACCGTGGTGAGACCTACCATGCTGTTTGATCTAGAAACAGTGGCACTGGGGAAAGAGATGGAGGTGGTAGCAGAGATGAAGATGCTGAGGATCTCTCTGGGAGTGACCAGGATGGACAGGATCAGAGAGGACCAGCACTTGTTAGAGGTTTTGGGGATAAAGTCAGAGAGGCCAGACTGAGATGGTTTGGACATGTACAGAGGAGAGAGAGAGAGTACATCAGAAGGAGAATGCTGGATTTGGAACCAAAAGGAAAGAGGACCAGAGGAAGACCAAAGAGGAGGTTCATGGCTACAGTGAAGGAAGACATGAAGATAGTTGGTGTGACTGAAGAGGATGCAGCAGATAGGGTTAGATGGAAGAAACTGACTTGCTGTGGCGACCCCTAAAGGGAAGAGGGAAGAGGTGGAGGAAAAGCAGGAGAGGTGGAGGTTTGCACTAGAAAGAAGAGGAATGAAGATTAGTCAGAGTAAGACAGAGTACATGTGTATGAAAGTGAGGTTAAAGGGAGAAGAGATAAAGAAGGTGGAAGATTTTAGGTACTAAGGATCAACAGTCCAGAGCAATGGAGAGTGTGGAAAAGAGGTGAAGAAGCGTATGCAGGCAGGCTGAAACGGGTGGAGGAAAGTATCAGGTGTGATGTGCGACAGAAGAGTTTCAGCTAGAATGAAAGAGAAAGTGTCTAAAACCGTGGTAAAACCGGCCATGCTGATTGGTCTAGAGACAGTAGCACTGAAGAAAAGACAGGTTTTGGGGATAAAGTTTGAGAGGCAAGACTAAGATGGTTTGGACATGTGCAGAGGAGAGAGACCGAGTACATCGGAAGAAGGATGCTGGGTTTGGAACCACCAGGAAAAGAGGACTAGAGGAAGACCAAAGAGGAGGTTCATGGATACAGTGAAGGAAGACATAAAGATAGTAGGAGTGACCGAAGAGGATGCAGCAGATAGGGTTAGATGGAAGAAACTGACTTGCAGTGGCGACCCCTGAAGGTAAATGCCAAAAGAAGAACAAGAAGTCAGTGCATAAAAGTTAACTAATAGTTTAGTGTAAAAATAGTCAGTGACGGTGCAAGCATGCACTAAGTTTGTTTCTTCTTTGTTTGTCCTGTGAAGGACTGACAACTCGTCCATGGAGTAGCCTCTGTTTTGTCCAATGTCAGTTTGGACAGGCTCCAGCAACCTGTGACCCTGTGTAGTGGAGATAATGGATGAGTGGAGAAACACACTGCACTTGTGACTTACTGGCAGCTGCCCTTGCAGTCGAGATTGGATTTAGAAAGACAGATTGTCAGATAAATAACTACATGATGCAAGTGGAAGGTCTGGATTAAAGCCACTAAATATGTGTTTTTACTTCTGTTTGTTTGCATTTTCAGGATAAAATCTGTAGCCCAAAGGTAACAATGAATAAAATTAACTTTGTTTTGACTTAGCATCCACATCTGGAGTTTTTCCCAGTCAGACGCTGTTTGTCGAGCAATTTTAAATACGCTTTTGTTCAAATAAAATTGTTTTGGCGAAGACACAGAACCAAAACTTTAAATTTGCATAAAACAGCCAAACAAATATTTCAGTCAAAAAAGGACTGAGTTCACCACGGACTGAAACTTAAACACTTTTAATGTTTTGGATAAAAGGGAATGATGCATGTGCAGGATGGGTAAGGGAGCTGAAAAGTTTCAGGTGTGATGGAAGAGTAAACGTGTAGAAAACTTTAAAGCACACATATTTTTTGATCTCGATTAGTAACGGGCGAATCAGGCTAAAGGAAATTCTCGATTTTGGTGTTTGGTACTATAACAATGACATTGCTGTGTCATGATCCCCTCACTTGCCACCAGAGGGAGCCCTAGATGTTCCCCATCACCCTGATTAGGGACACCTGAGATTGATTCCTGATACCACACATCTGTGGACTCTGCCATCGATTTAAGGACAATCACCCCAGACTTCAATGTCGGGTCATACCTTCCATTCCAGCCAGGTCTCCCTGGTTGCCTGACCAAGAACACAGTCTGAACAATGACTTCTTGCCATGCCACTAAAACGTTTTTGTCTTTGAAAGCAATACTGGACTGCCATTCACAAATAAACCATGTGTTCTGTCCTGGATTTGGGTCTTCCTCATGCCACCTGCACACCGGTTCATGGCATGATGATAAATAAATCAGATTTGATAGATTTAGTACTTCACCAAGTTGCGAAAATTGATTTTATTCCGCAAAGCATTGTAAAAAAAAGTACACATGTTGTCATAGCAACGCATGAGTCAGAGGATGTACTTCTGAACTTATTTTACTATTTGTACTATTTCACACCATCAAACCTGTGTTTTTATTTCTCAAACTTATTTGATTGTACATTTTTACTTGCGGTACTCTAATTATTTCATAATCCCTGACAAGCAATAATTAATTGCTTGACATGGATTTGTCCCAATCCGATGACCCAGTTGGAATAATATAGCCAATTCTTATGATTTAAGACTTGATTAGAATTAGATGCTACCTCCCAATTGGTGATTTGTAATATATATTCTTGTTACTTTGAAATCAGATCGGTTGCATAGTGGGATTGGTTCCACCCAAAAACAGCAACACACGAGGAAAGACGTCATTGGTCAAAATGACCTCTTGGATATAACAGCAAAAAGAACGCTGTTCTGGACGTCCCTAGTTACTATTACTAATCAATTTATGGTCATGCAAATGTCTCGCTGTAATTTTGATGTTATAGAGTTACTCTTGTGCTGTTTTTGTTCCAAGAGTATTAGTTAATGTTAAGCTAGTGCACTGTGGCAATATCCAAGCATGCTGCTAAACTACGAAAACTTTTTTCAGATTACAAAGAACCCTAATGTAAAAAAATTAATCAAGTACAACTTGTTTTGAGCCTTTTTTTTGTCATTTGTTATTTGCTTTGGAGGTGAGCAGAGTGTAAAAAATACTATTGAAATTAGAAAGCCGTTCTGTTTTCCGTTCCGTTGTCTTCCACTTATCCAGAGCCGGGTCACGGGGGCAACAGTCTCAGACAGGAAACCCAGGCTTCTCTCACCTGAATCCTACAGCTCACCTGGGAGGTCCCTGAGGCGTTGCCTGTACAGCTGTGAGACATAGTCTCTCCTCACGGTTGGGGTTCTTCCCCTGGGTCTTCTTCCAGTGGAACATGCCTGAAACACCTCACCAGCGAGGTCCTTGAGAGGCATTCTAACCAGATGCTCGAACTACCACATTTGGCTTCTCTGAACTCGGAGAGGCAACGGCTCTACTCTGAGCTCCTCCCAGATGCCAAAACTCCTCCCCCTATCTCTGAGTGAGAGCCCAGCCACCCTGCAGAAGACGCTCATTTCAGCCGCTTGTATCTGTTATCTTGATCTTTCGTTCACCACCCACAACTGGTGACCAAAAGTGAGGATAGGAACATGGGTCGACAATGGACTGATGCAGCATCATGAACAGCGTCAGTGTCATGATTAACATCACAAACATAATTAGATGATTAGAAATCCTGTTTGTTTGATAAAAATCAGTATTTTTTTTAGGCCTTGTGGCCCGTTCTACTCCTGGTTCATGTTCTTTCATCAAAACAACCTCCTCCATTTTCAATTCAAAGCAGATGTAACATTAACTCTTTATTTCACATCAATTCGGTCCTTATAGACCATTGAAGTTTAGAGTTTATCAATTTTAATCAAGGCCGAGTGCACTCGCATCATCAAGTGCTGCATATAGACAGACGTCGCTGCACCCCCCCCCACAACCAAACCCCACAATTCACGCTGACCCTTCCTCATTCTAACCACCCCAACATGTGCACCTCTATGAAATTGGTTGTGTGAATAGCTATGTTTGATGTGTAAAAGCACTTTATTTAATCAAATGCATTCTGGTTTGTGTGTCTCTTGCCACAGAAAATGTTTTAGACGTGATAACATATTGTCTCTAGTTTAGAGACACTGGAACTTGGGACTAGGTCCGACAAGAGGCGGATCTGGAGGTAGAGGCGATGAAGATGAGGTTCTCTTAGGGAGGAACCAGGCTGGACAGGATCAGGTATAAGGACATCAGAGGAACAGCACATGTTGGAAGTTTTGGAGACTAAGAGGCCAGACTGAGATGGGATTGAAAATGACTGAATCCTGTGGATGATGTGTCTTTCTCCTGTAAGCCCCCCTTTCACCCCCAAAGGGTTTCAGGCTTGAACTTGTGATAAGTCAAACAATCCTGCTGAGGGCAACTTTCTTCCTACGGACCCAATTTCTAATTTATGGATGCATCTTGCCTCATTAATGCTTTTTCTTTCCACAATTTACCCACAAACTCTCATTAAAGGACTGATCTTCTAAATGCATATGCATGAATACACACAGGGACTGCAAGGGCTTTGCTGTAATCTTAAATGTCTGCGAGCTTGTGTTAATAACTTTGGAGTCTTGTGTAGGGTGCTCGGTGATAAAAATGAGACAAGATGACTTTCCTATGGTTTTTTTCTCCACAAAGCGTTTGATTCGTGTATTTTTTCCGTCCATTTGCTCACCTTACAAGGATAAAATATAGCGGGATGCTTACTTATTGAATTAACAGCTATCGGGAAGCATTAGGCGGAGGTTTTTTTTTTCTTTCTGCCTGATTTTCTACTCAATACTGTGGCATCAGGGACTGCACAGAGAAGCAGAGGTTGCAGATTGTCCTATATTAGTGATTGGTAGAATCAAGCAAAGCACGGAGCCACGGATGATGCAGAGGCTGTAATTAGACATATAGACCCTTATGATGTGTCATCTTCAGGATGATAAGAACCAGAGATCCAGGCTATGCCTGATAGTCGTGTTCAATCCTCAGAGAAAGGGCAGAATTCATAAAAACCAAGCTCGCCTGCAGATGCAAGAAGGCGCAGTATGGTTGTACTAGGGGCACACATACAGACACACGAACACGCCACGGTTCAGGGCAAGGCCTCTTCTTTAATAGAGTCTCATAAAGCCTTGTCTCCATGGCAACTACTACCTCATTAGAAAGTCACTGGTGGTGGCCAGTGTTCATGCACTTTCTTTGTGCCTTTTATTCTTCCTTTGTGTCTTTTTTTTTTCCAACTCTTTTTCTTTTGCATAATTGCATCCTGAATGTATTTTTGGCTCCGATAAATAATAACTATAAAAACCACTAATGTGATAAAAAGAATAGAAAAAAGCAAAGGTTAGGAATTTAAAATTTGTTCATTTATTACTTTAATCAAAACATATTTCACCTTACACATTATTTTATTATCAATCAGACACATAAAAGAAAAAGGATTGGCTAATGGTGCGCAGCCTATAATTTAAACTCATCGTCTACAATTTATTTTAAACTCAGAATGATTTCCATCCTAAAAAAAAAAAAAAAAAAGTCCACTGCAAAAACGCCGGAATCATTTAGATGCATTTTTGCAAAATATGTCCAAAAAAATCTAACCACAGGGGTTCTAAATGTTCTTTTGTTTTTAATATGTGGCCTTTAATTAATAAATGAACTAACAGTAGGTGTCCAGAGATTATGTCCTTGACTCATCAGTGGGATCCCAACACCTACCCAGAAAAAAAATGGATCCAAAGAATCTCAATGTGTTTCGACTTTGAGGACATTTTTTTATGTAGTTATTTTTTTCCAACAGATGTCTCAAAGTCAAAGACGTTAGAGATTCTACACAGATGGCCTTGAAGGTAACTACATACAGCACACAGCGAGGAGTCGACTGTTTTTAAACCATAAGTGTCAAGTTTGACAATTTTACCAAAACAGAGAACATCTCAAAGCTGCACATAGGGCCATAAAGGAACGCAGAGACGCTCTAATTGGTCATTTGTGATGACTTAGGTTTGCCTGCATCAAAGTTAAATGGACTCACAATTAAAATAAAGACGGATCTTATTTGCCTTAAGGTGAAATTAAGAGAGGGATTAAAAAAAAATAGAGAAACTGTTTCACACTATATGATTTGAGTTCTAAAAGCAGAAAAAAAATAATGAAGCAATTGGCTATGAAGGACAACAAAGAGTCAAATACTGCTGAACAATTATGGGCTGAGTATTTACGGTCTGTAATCGGAATTTCCACCAGACTAGCATCGAAGTTTTTACTTTCTCCAAATAATGTGTTTGCATTTGTTTCATTTTTAATTTTTTTTTTTTTTTACTCACGCTATTCATCCCTCACCGGGGAAATTTGTATGCTGCACTACAACACCGCAGCAGGCTGCCCACGACGGAGCCAATGGTGGGAGAAATTGGGGGTTAGTTTTTTTCTCCAAGGACTCGAGACGTGCACTAAGTGGGATGCGAACCCCTCGAATTTCTGGTTGACATCCGATCCGCGGGCAAACGCTCTACCACTGAGCCACCGTCTCCCCCGTTTCACCAAGCAAATTCATGTGCTTCAACTGGCATCTTGACCATTTTTGGTCATCTTTACAAATGGTCAAGATGCCAGTTGATGCACATGAATTTGCTTGGTGAAACGGGGGAGACGGTGGCCTTAATGTCATTGTCATTAAACAACTTATTTTGAAGAACATCTCTGTGTCACAGCACTACGGTACAACTGAAATCCAGCCCGACCCGACTTGGCCCGCGGGTATTAAAACCCGACTTCGTCCGAGCCCGACCAATTAACTTAATTTGCAGGTCCGAGCCCAAAGCAAACCTGAAATGTCATATTTTATTTGTGATGACTCGGAAGGAAGAGGGTTATTTACAAATGGGAACATTTTCAGGAACACACTTTTTTTTATTTAAAAAAATCACACTACACCCCTGACGTAAGAACATAAAACATAAATAAATAAGCTAGATAAAACACGTTGATAATTTGAATATTTACATATTGTTTTGAAAAAACGTCAGCGAGAGAGAAGCCTGAGAAGCCCGAGGCTGACCCGAAGTAATAATTGATATTTTAGGCCCGACCTAGTTGGGTCGGGCTCGGGCTCGGTCATAGAACTTACCTCTACTCTAGGGTCTGTGATTGTTGTGACATGATTAAATGTACAAAGTTTGATTTTCCAACCACTGTGTTTTATGCACCTGACGCAGGATACGACGTCTTGCGTTGATGTAGAGCATATTGTAGGCGAGTATATCCAGAATGGGTCACACCAAAGGGCAAAATCAAATCGCACACACGTGTAAAAAATGAATGCGATGAAAAAAAGATAGCAATATTTTGGTGACTAAACTTGTGGGGAAACGGTGGCTAAGTGGTAGAGCATACCCCCTCGGACTGGAAGTTCGCAGGTTGGCATCCCACCGAGTTCATGTCTAGGGTCCTTGGAGAAGACACCAAACCCCCTGTTTCTCCCACCATTGGCACCGTAATAGGTGGCAGCCTAATGCGGTGTCATGCAGCACACAAATTTCCCGGTCAGGGATTAATAAAGTATCTTAAAAAACAGAACACTACACTGAATTTTGACGTTTTTGACGCTGGATACTGGCCAAGTCAAATTTGCAAAGTTTCGGGTGTTTAATTGTAAAGATGAACAATGGAAACAATGGAAACACGGGAGTCTCCCAAAACACGGGAGTCTCCCGTGTTTCCATCAGGATGAAGAACATCTATTGACTTCCTTAGATATTTAACTGTGGAGTAGAATAAGCTAAAATTTAAACAATCTTTGACACATTGGTTGCTCATCCCGGGGGAGGGATCTCTCTTTCATGTGGATCCCCACGAGGTTTCTTATTTTTTCCCCACTGATGGATTTTTTAGGAGTTTTTTCTCACCGAGAAGGAGAGTCTAAGGGCATAAATGTGCTAGTCTTGTTTAGTTAGCATTTCTTAGTTATTTTTCTTGTTGTGTATTTGTGTTAATACATTCCTCTTTTTCTTTTGAAGCCCATTGAGACGGAAATTCTGTGATTTTGGGCTATACAAATAAAATTGAATTGAATTGAATGAAGGTTTAAACTAAGCAGTGCAGTAATTCTGATTAGATTTTACATATTTTGTGGGACTTTTTGAAGCTCTAAAGAAATTCTCAGATTTATAGCTAATATGCATGAGATCGTTTCACTCCACTGTGGGACATAAAAAAGTAACAACAATGCAGCACTAGTCGGTGCGTCTCCGTACTCCATCTGTACTTCAGTTAAGTTGTAGTATTTCAATAACTTAATGTAATTAAATCAAACCTTTCTTTCCCAAGGTGTGTGTTTCTCTCAGTTCTTTGTCTTTTATCTATTTATGCATCAAATCAAAAGGGACAGTGAACCACATTTAGGGAGTGGAAAGTGTATCCTGAAGAATTTAATAGGAAAAGAGATTTTGATGGATTACAGACCTTCTCCACATCTGAGACATTTTCAGAATGATAAATCACAAAGGCCTTTTATACTCTCTTTCTTTCCATTTTCCAGTCTCTCTCTCCCAGTTCCTCTGCCTTCTCTCCTTCTCATCTCATGAGCCTTGGCTTTCAATTGTAAGAGATTACAGGAGCATAGCCGGACTGTGGCCCGTCGAGGATCTTTTATTAATATTTATATGCATATGAAACAAGCCAATTCTAAGCTGTCTGTGAGCAGCTGAACCCTGCAGCCCCATTGTGTATGTATATGTATAGATATATACATATGCAGGAATCACTGGATGCTCTATGTGTGTGTGTGCGTTATGTAGTGCTGGTGTTTGTGTGGCGGCACCAGTCGCTTAACCCAAACCACCTGAGCCACCAGTTCCATATCAGAGACTAAGAGTTTTCCCACTAGGATTTGATCATTAGCACGACTTGTGGCACTTCTTCTTCAAGGTTAAACAGGACTCTGGGAGCAGGGACGTGTAACAGTGGGGGATCTAAACCTGCAAACAAGCCTGACAGTCAAGGCTATTGAGGAGCTGATATCCCACCGGTGCAGGGAGCAGGAGGAGTCTAATCCTTCATACATAATAGATAACCAAATCCTCTAAAACACAGAGATGCTAGCCGCCTGCACCACTGCTAACAGATCAGACATCAGCCACCCCGCCCCCACACATCCTCCCCTGCACTCATTAATACTCAATTACAACCAAAGTCCTTCAGGATGACTTCGGTGCCTCTTTATCTTTTTTTGTTTTAACCTGTCTAACATGGCAGCACACGGATTGACTGCCTGACTGCTTAGTTTTGGTAAAACTTTGGTTTAAAAAAATAATTCCTCTTTATTATATATTTTTATTTTCACATTGTTTTCCCTGATTATACATTTTAATAGTGGGATCTCGCTTTATTGAAGTTTGAATATTAACTGGTTTTATATTTTATTCATGCATGTTTGAGTAATTTGCAAACTCTGTTTTTCTGTTTTCAAATAATTAACCAGGTTGTTCTTGGACACAATTTTGTTTCCTGCCACGCCCACAGTCTAAAGCAGGGGAGGGCAAACTTTTTGATTCGCGGGCCACATTTAGTTCTAACATATGACCAGGGGGCCGGAACACGAGCAGATGGATGGCATGCTTTGGTAACCGCTAGATTAGACCAATAGTGTGGTGCGCTAGATTTTAAACAAGCACGCTAAATGTTGCATTATCTAGTGCGATAGTGCTTAAAAACATGCATTTAGAGGCGCTAGGTTTAAAATCTAAGCACTTGATGTAACATTTTGCTTGTTTTAACATCTAACACGCTCGTTTACGTGCGTGTATTGGGCCCAATGGCTTTCCATATCTGTGCACACTGTTTATTTTGATAGCATGTGCATCATAAAGACACACACATTATAATAGGAGCAGTGTTTGCTTAAAAAAGCCAATATGTCTAGAGTGCGCCATCCAATGAGGAAATATCAGAATTGCAGAGAAATTAAACCATTAACGTCTTGTTCACGAGTGAGGGAAGGATGGAGCGGGAGATTGACAGGCGGATCGGTGCGCCATCAGCAATAACTAGGACGCTGCATCGGTCCGTCGTGGTAAATAGAGAGCTGAGCCGAAAAGCAAAGCTCTCGATTTACAAGTCGATCTACGTTCCAACCCTCACCTATGGTCACCAGCTGTGGGTGGTGACCGAAAGAATGAGCTTCCTCTGCAGGGTGGATGGGCTCTCACTCAGAGATCTGGTGAGGAGCTCTGCCATCCGGGAGGAGCTCGGTGTCGAGCCGCTCCTCCTCCAGGTCGAGAGGAGCCAGATGGGGTGGTTAGGGCATCCGGTCAGGATGCCCCCCGAGTGCCTCGCGGGTATGGGGTTTTGGGCACGTCCCACTGGGAGGAGACCAAGGGGCAGACCCCGGGCCCGCTGGAGAGACTATGTCTCACAGCTGGCCGTGGAACGACTTGGGATCCTTCCAGGTGAGCTAGAGGATGCAGCTGGGGAGAGAGAGGCCTGGACTCCCCATTTGAGGCTGTTGCCCCCGCGACCCGACCACGGAACAAGCAGAAGATGACGGAACGGAACAGAATAAACCATTAACATGTTTTTTGTTTTTTTTTTAATGTTCAGCGGGCCAGATTGAAACGTTTAACGGGCCGAATGTGCCCGGTGGGCCGTAATTTGCCCATGCCTGGTCTACAGCAATCAGTGAGCCTTTTGCTGCATGTGCTCTGCTCACCCTCAGTTCTTCACTTCAACAGAAAGTTTTGGTTTTTTTTTCTGCGTCAAATGAAATAATACGCGCCTTATGTTTTGTATATGCCCAGGAGGTGAAACTACGAAGGTAGTGAGAGGAGGGGGGATTCATAGCATCAAAAACAGAAGTGAAACTGTGTATTTATTATGAAATATATGCATACGCTTTTTATTTGGCAAAACGTTGCATTTCTGAGCTGATATAAGGCTTTTTTTTTCCATATACACTACAAATTATTATCTCAAGAAAACACAATCCACCCCTCTTTAAAGTCATGCTTTATTTATGGGATACCATTGGACCTGACAGAGGGGAATGAAGAGTGAACAGAAATAAAAAGAACTGTTAAGAGAAGAAAGAGGAGACAAAAAGAACCCTGGTAGAAACACAAGTACCAGACAACCAGCTGCTACACCTGTGCAGGAACTCGAAACAGAACATTGTTCAGCATTTACAAGGTAATAAAAAAAAAACACAACTTCTGACAGTCCTCAGGAACAAACACTCCAAGAGACAAACCTTCTGAAAAAACATGCACCACAAAGACAAACTAAGCTTCAAGAACATGTAAAAAAATAGGTAAAAGTGGGTTTTAGAGCACACGACTACAGTGACTGCACATATGCAAACTGTGATGGACGTAGAGTCTGTAGAGATGGGAATGATTGTGTTCATGTAGTCAGATGTACCGTCGAAATGACGTAAAAAATTAGACAATATTCAAAGATATGGTCAATCAGCCAAACAAACCTGTTTTTGGGGGGTGGGAGGAAACCGGAGTACGTGGAAAAACCCACTCATACACATATCCACTCATACACAGGACTAAAACATTCAGTTTAAGAATTTTTGCGGTTAGAAGGTACCTCCTGTGGACAGTGCAAATGGTTTTACATGTCTATACGTACCTCCCAGCGGTGCAAATGGTCACAGCGTATAAAAAATATTGTTACAACAAAAGTACCAAACTTTCTCTAGCTGTGGGTGGAGATCGAAATGAGATCAAGGATACAAGTGGCCGAAATGAGCTTCCTCCGCAGGGTGGCTGGGCTCTCACTCAGAAATAGGGTGAGGAGCTCTGCCATCTGGGAGGAACTTGGTGTCAAGCTGTTCCCTCTCCAGGTTGAGAGGAGCCAGATGGGGTGTTTCGAGCGCCTCGCTGGCGAGGTGTTTCGGGCACGTCCCACCGGGAGGAGACCAAGAGACAGACCCCGGACCCGCTGGGGAGACTATGTCCCACAGCTGGCCGGGGAATGACTCGGGATCCTTCCGGGTGAGCTGGAGGATGCAGCTGGGGAGAGAGAAGTCTGGGCTTCCCGTCTGAGGCTGTTGCCCCCGCAACCCGGCCCTGAATGAGCGGAAGATGACGGAACAGAACGAAACGAACGAAACTTAAGTACCAAACTCAGTTTACAGTGCAGATTTATACCTGTGCTCCCAGTGCCCACCACTTTCTTCCCTTTACAAATTGGTCTTCATAAAAAAGCAGCTCTACGTCACATTTATGTAAACTGAAACCATAAAATAACTACCATTTAAAACAGAGAGATGCTCCAAGTAAAATCTTGTTCGTCATATGGTTGTAAACAAGATAAATCTGAGAGAATTCTGTAGATGCTTGCAGCTCATTGGTGTGAGATAAACAGCTTTTAATTCCCTCCATGTGCATTTCGTCTCATTTACACATAACATCTTCAGGTGAAATGATGGTGCACGCTGATAAGGGGTCTTTGTAATTACACATATAGAACGCGGAGGCTGAGATGTAAGATACGACTCCATAATAAAGAAATGTTTAGGAATTTAAACTTTGATCATTTTCAGATCATTATTATTCATCTTTTTCATTTCGTTACATCTCATCTTGCCATACGTTGCTGTAAACAGATGATATCTGTGTTTTCTTCCTGTTTTTCTTTTGCGCAGAAGAAAACAATTTCACAGAAATGCACTAATAATCTCAGATCATCTTTGCCTTGTTCTTTTACAATCACAGTTTCCATCTCTGACCCTAACTCTCCTTCTGAGCCATTCTAAAGTAATAAAATTCCTTTTCTCCTGGGTTTTAATCTCCATTTTTAACAGATGTATCCAGGAATCAGACGCAGACAGGAATATGTCACTAACATTACTACATCCAGGACTAGAAATACCCACCAAGGAATAAAACACTGCAGCTGTTGTTCCAATTAGCAAATCCCTGCATGACGTCGTTTCCTCTTTTTTTTTTCCCTCCACCTCCTTACATTATCCCATTATGTCCAACTTCTTTATTCCCCACACTCCTTTCCATTGTTACTTTTTAAAAATTAATTTTTATTGTAATTTCAGCTTTAATTTTACAGTGTAGGCAAGATTTTTAAACCAAGTGGGAATGGTCCCCTAAGGGACCAAAATCTTTTTTGTCTTCCAGATTGCACCAGGAGTCCATGCCCAGTTTCCCAGTGGGGCTCCTGGTACGATCTCTGGCTGTTTAGCTGTTAATCTGTCAGCCTAATTCCATGGACAAACACTGCAACAATGTAGAATTCCCCGGTCCACAAGGAGAAAGGACATAGGGGGCACAGGCCAGCCTGGAGACTGATGAGCCACACTAGCATAATTAAGGCCAGCACCTCCCTCGGGATGAGCCTGCATGTCCTTGTCTTTCTCCCTATCTATCTGTCTATCTCCCTATGTACACTATCTGCTCGTATCTCTTTCTTCTTCTTGTTTTTTTATCTTATCTTTTATTATTTTGTGTTTCCGGTGGTGGCGGGATGAAAAATATTTTATGCTTCTCTCTTCCGATTATTGCAAATAAAAGGAGGTGGATGTTTGGAAAAGTGGAGGCAGACGTAGAAATATTAGATTCAGGAAGTTTAGTGTCTACTAGGTGAGCAATAGCATATGTTTGTGTCAGGATCCCTCACCTGCCACCAGAGGGAGCCCTGAATGTTCCAAATAAATCTGATTAGGATCACCTGAGGATGATTTCTGATTCCACTCATCTGTGCATCCAGCCATCTATTTAAGGGGAATCAGCCTGGACTTCCCTGTCAGGTCTTACTATCCCTTCCAGCCAGGTCAACCTGGTTGGCTGACCATGTTTGAACTTTATTATTCGGACTTTTGAAACCTTGAATTAATCCTGTGCTTCTTACTTTACGAACTTACCTGAATTGGGTTAATAAACCTTGTTTGATGTCCCACAATTGGGTCCTCCTCCTTCCACATCCCTAAAACCTTGACAATTCGGCTAACTATGGACGCCTTTGAAGTCTTGTCTACTGGCCTTAACAATTATCCAAATCAAACTGTTTTTAATTAAATTTAATTTGTTATTTACAAATAGTATGTCTTATTTTGTCAGTTGCAATGCTTGCATATACATTGCTCTACAGTATTTGATCACATTTTAACCAGCATTTGTTGCCAGGTTGGCTAAAATCAAGAGTTCAATCTGCTGCTTCTTTCTCATCAAAGTGAATGGCAATGAGATTTATTTTTTCTTCAAGTTTTCTCAACCAGATTTTGAGCTGTTTTTTCAGGGTTTTCCAGAAAACCAACCTGCATACCCTGTTTCGGCTCGTTAGACCTCTACAAGATAAGCTAGTCTACTGCATTTTTGGCAGGTTAATAGACTTATTGTTTTGTCATTTTCATCAGCAATCAACGACAACATGAGGAGAATAAAATGTGTAAAATGCACATTGTGCCACTGTCAATGGATCCCCAACCCACCACCAAACCAGGGGTTCCCAAACTTTTTACACACATATTGCACAGCATCAGCAAATAAAGAGTGCACTGTTTTTGAACTTACAGCATGTATTTGATTTCCAGTGGTTCAAGCCTTTTCCCACTCAGGGCTCAAACTCCTAACCTTGTTGCTGTGACACCTCTATGCTAATCATTGCACCACCGTGTGGATTTGAGAAAGTCATCTCACAAAAATACATTGAACAAAATGGGACAAGAATCTCCAGCACAGCTTTCATATTTTTTTTGGAATTAACCACTGTCCTCAATTTTACTACCCTACTCTTATAATTAGCTTACATTCTCCTCTTAGCAAACCAAGCTAACATGGACACCCATTTTTAAGATTAAGAATACCTTTATTTGTCCCACAAGGGGAAAATTACAGTATGCAACAGCATGGGCACAGGAAGAAAAAAAAAGGTCACGAGTATGCACAAACAAAACAAAAAAGGCAAAATAGACTACGGACAAAAACATGCATTCAAAGTGAGTGAGCTACCGCACAGTTCTGGTGAGAAATAGCAAAAAAAGCACATGGTTTAAATTGCTCATTGGAGTTTCACAGCTAAAGGAAGGAAAGACCTCCTGTATCCCCCCTTCACACAGCGAGGGTGGAGCAGCCTGCCACTGAAGCTGGTTTTTAGTGCAGACAGAGTGTCCTGCAGGAGGTGGGACTTGTTGTCCAGCATGGATGTCAGTCTCTTCAGGACCCTTCTGTCACCCACCTCCTGCACTGAGTCCAGGGAGCAGCCCAGGACAGAGCTGGACTTCTTGAGGATTCTGTCCAGCTTCTTCATCTCCCTTTCTGTGATGCTTCTGTTCCAGCAGACCACACCGTACAGGATGACTGATGCCACCACTGAGTCGTAGAAGGTCTTCAGGAGTGCCCCGTTCAATCCAAAGGACAGTAAATTTTGTGCAATAAATTGGGATTGATGCCATCTTTTGACAGTTGTAATTATTTCAGAGAGGGAGCAGAAAATGAGCACCTTTTTTTGCCATTCGCGCCAAAATTCACTCATATCTATAAAACAACAAATAATTTTTGGCATAAGAAACAAAAGTAAAAAATACAACGACAGGGAAAAAAAATGGCATAAATACATCAAATTTAAATTTCTGCAAGTTATCTCAGGACCCGTCGCCAACATTCGTGCCTTGACCCCCACTTTGAGAACCAACGCACTGGGCTAATAATATGTTTTATTTGGGGGTAGTTTGTCTGAGACCTTATAAACATTGTGGTCGTCAATTCCCTCTTTAATTTAATTTTCCATCCATTCAGGATTACTCTGCGAAAGGGAATTAAAAATCAAGAAGTGCAACTAAGTTATTTAATCCAACATGTATTTCATTACTTCTTGGATTGTGTAATTGTATAAAACACTGCAGCACAAACTGGTTTTAATTAACAAAAAAAAAATGTGCGTTGCGCTATCGAATCGTTTGAGACATTTAAGCACAAATGGTCTTTGTTAAATTAGATATTGAGTTTTGATGTAAAATAAAGTAGTGAAGTCGGTATGTGTGCGATGCATGCTGTTCTCCTTGTTAAATGTGACCCATGTTAGCTGTGGGGGCTGTAGCTTTGTTAGCAGCAGCATGTCACAGCTCTGCTAGTGGAAGCGGTTGTTACTGCTGATCTAGCTGTGAAACACAGTGCCATGTCTCTAGGCAAGCTGGAAGATACCATCTCTCACTTGTTCCCTCTCTCTAAAACACACACACACCACCTAAATAGCGCGGATGGAGAGATGGGCCTCAGCGGAAATGTGATTGGGAAATAGACAGTCGTTCTTTTTCTCCCTTACCTGAAAGTCCCGAAGGCTCTATAGAACAGCACTTCTCTTTAAGTCTCTCTGTCAAACTCTCCTTATCCTCCATTCTTCCCTTTTTTTTTTTTTGCTATAACAGACAATTGGTTTGATCTGTGAGTCGCATATCCTTGTCACTTTCCTGCCAAGCGGTGAGGCAAACACTGTTTTCTTAACCTATACCAATCTGTGCGTTTAATACAAGACAAAGCGGTTACTGAGAGACAGTGGTGGATGAAGTACTCACTTTTTGTACTTAAGTAAAAGTACAGATAATTAGAAAAATTGGCCCCCAGTCACTATATATTGCCTTTGTCAAAGCCCCACCCCCCTTTGGAAAATTCTAGATCCGCCCCTGCTCTGTGTAATGATGGCTCAACTTTTTATTTAGAAGTAAACACAACGAACAACAATCTTCTGACTCTTTTTAATTTGTACTATATTTGATGTTAGGTTTTTGGCGCTGAATGAATGCGGAAAATGTTTCTCGATTCATTACTTCTTCTCCCGATCAACTGCTTCTTTTGATTTTGGCAAAGCGGCTTCAAGATGCGCTAAAAAAACCTGTGTATTTTTCAAATTCCTGAACGAAAATGTAACGAAAAGTGTAAAACACACTTTTAAAAAGTAGCGAAGTAAAAGTACAGATATTTGCTCTAAAAATGTAGTGAAGTAAAAGTAAAAGTACCGGTCTTAAATTTTACCTAAGTAAAAGTACAGATACACAATTTGTACTTAAGTAAAAGTACTTAAGTAAAAGTACAGATAATTAGAAAAATTGGCCCCCAATTCACTGTATATTCGCTTTGTCAAAGCCCCACCCCCCTTTGGAAAATTTCAGATCCGCCCCTGCTCTGTGCAACGATGGCTCAAATTTTTATTTAGAAGTAAACACAACGAACAACAATCTTCTGACTCTTTTTAATTTGTTCTATATTTGATGTTAGGTTTTTGGCGCTGAATGAATGCGATTAATGTTTCTCGATTCATTACTTCTTCTCCCGATCAACTGCTTCTTTTGATTTTGGCGATGCGGCTTCAAGATGCGCTAAAAAAAAAAAAAACCTGTGTATTTTTCAAATTCCTGAACGAAAATGTAACGAAAAATGTAATACACACTTTTAAAAAGTAGCGAAGTAAAAGTACAGATATTTGCTCTAAAAATGTAGTGAAGTAAAAGTAAAAGTACCGGTCTTAAATTTTACTTAAGTAAAGTACAGATACACAATTTTTTTACTTAAGTACAGTAACAAAGTACATTTACTTTGTTACGTTCCACCACTGCTGAGAGACGTGGACTCTGATGTGTCGGAACAATATGTATGCCCCTCTGCACATATTACCCATTAGTTTCCTCGCTTTGTGCGTGGACGCATCAATTCAGGGAAAGAGTGACATTTGTACAGATGATCCATCTTTGTAATAAATAATGACGCTAAAGAGAAATGAAAACTATCTGGTCTAAAGTAGAAAAACAACTTTGTAAAACCAAAGGCAAGAGTTTTAAACTAACAGATAAATTAGAACATGACACATCAACAATGAACACGCACCTCGCATGAGGACTTACATGAGGACTTCATGTTCTTATTGGTTTGTAGTGGGTGTGATCGTGGGAACCATAATGTCCTTTTCATTAGCCAGATGTTAGAAAAAACAATTTTTTTCCACTGACACAGCTGATGATTGTCATTTCTTTTTGAGTCAGCCTCTAACATTGTTGTTTTTGGCAGCCATCTAAGTTTTCGTTTTAGTCTTCGTCTTTGGAGGAATATTAATTTAAGTTTTAGTCACGTTTTCGTCATCTTTTTATAGTTTCGTTTTAGTCACAAAAACCCAAAAGAGTTTTCGTCTAGTTTTTGTCAGGGAAGAGTTAGAACGTTTTTAGTCTAGTTTTAGTGTAAAAAAAAAAAAAAAAACTTACTTCAACAATTGTATCTTTATTAATGAGAATGATGCAGGTTATTTGTTTAAAAAAAATTTCCAAGCTTTAAAAACAGCAAACATAGAAAACAACGTAAAATAAATAGAAATTCTTCAGTGAGCGAGAAACATTGTAACTTATTCATACTTAAAAATGACACCTCTTAATGACCCTGTAAACAAAGTAAACACTGTATTGTGTCTTTAAATTTAATTGAATTTTATTTGTATAGCCCAAAATCACAGAATTTCCATCTCAATGGGCTTCACTAGAAAGAGAGGAATGTATGAACATTAAATACACAGCAAGAAAAATAACTAACAAATGCTAACTAAACAAGACTAGCACATTTAGAAAAAAACTCCTAAAAAACCCATTAGTGGGGAAAAAATAAGAAACCTGATGGGGATCCACACGAAAGAGAGATCCCTCCCCCGGGACGAGCAAATAATGTGTCAAAGATTATTGTTTAAATATTAGCTTAATCTAATCTACAGCTAAATATCTAAAGAAGTCAATAGATGTTCTTCATCCTGATGGAAACACGGGAGACTCTTCAGCCTGGAGATGTCCAGAACGGGGATGAGTAGATGTTCTTCATCCTGATGGAGCGGGGATGATGAAGCGTGGAGGTCTCCTCGGTGTGGCC
The DNA here is from genome assembly GCA_902685375.1 of Neostethus bicornis. NCBI lineage: Eukaryota > Metazoa > Chordata > Actinopteri > Atheriniformes > Phallostethidae > Neostethus > Neostethus bicornis. Next base: position 13,377,693 of record LR738561.1, read on the forward strand.
ATGCCCAGGACAGGAACACAGAGTCCTGAATGGGGTTCTCTCCCAGAGAGGAGGGAGAGAAGTGGACAACATGTGAATTGTATTGTATCAACTGGCAGTGTAATTCTAAATAAACAGACAATAGAGAACAGTGAATGAGATAGAGATCCAGGGGTTAGGGTAGGGGGAGGGGGTACAGACCCTGGTTAGAGTAGGGGGTAAAGGGGAAAGGGCCAAGGGAGTCTGGCAGAGAATAGTAGATAGAATGAGGACAGAACCCCAATGTACCATACTTTCCCCAGCTTCTACTATCTAGCAGCCAACTAGTAATCATATCAGCTAAATGAATCTGTTTCTATCTGGCCTCAGCGGTTAGCGCAACAAAGCTAACTAAAGAAGTTAGCAGCGCCGACAAGCTAGCATTAGCTTGAAGTTAGCATGCTGTTTGCGCAAAATATGTGGAAAACTTTAATTTTCTGACCACCAAGCCTCTTTGTTTCTGTGTTCATCAGGGTTTGTGACTTTCTCATGGCTGCAGGTGTGTTGTGTAGACGGTGTGAACGTGCAGCATTGTGGGGGGCATGCCGCCATGAAAGACAAATGCAGCCGCTGTGTTTTTTTTTCTTTTCACAGACAGAAATGTGAAAATCTGACGCCTATTTCGTTACGTTTTCGTCTCAAAAACAAACTTACAAACGTCTCGTCACATTTTCGTCACCAAAATGTCGCATTTATTTTGTTATCATTACGTCATCGTCATGAATAAATGCTTCGTCAACGAAATCATTTCGTTTTCGTCATCGTTGATGAAAACAAAACTGGATCACGGGAACCATGTCCTTTTCATTAGCCAGATGTTAGAAAATCTTATTTTTTCCACTGACACAGCTGATGATTGTCACGTCTTTTTGAGTCAGCTGCTAAGTTTGGCACAGCAGTGCTAGCATAGCACATGAGGGAAATTACCCCTAGCACGTGCTTCTGTGAGGGAGAGTATAAAGAAAGACTTGAAGGTACAGTGTTTAGACTTGCTCATCTGCAGAGCTTACAGCAGATGTTGCATTGCAGCTGGAACTGTGCTATCAGTTGCTTCAAATTGACCATACCCGATTTAATTGCTTGCTTACTTTGTTATCTTCATCCAAATGTAGTTTCTAAAATCATTTTACAAGCTAACTGGATCAAGTCACCATATGCCTTGGTGTGTTTTCACCAGTCTACAATGAATAGAGCTCTCAAACAACAACTGCTGCTCCTTCCCCCTGAGAAACCAGGAAGAAGCTAAAAACTCACCGCTGTTTTTACAGCATAACACTTCCCATCAAAGATGGAGAAGCTCAACCAAATGATTAATGGCAATTCTACAGAGAAGCTGAGATATTTTGTACCAGAGAAGATAAAATGCATGGTGAAATGGAAAGCGGAAAGGGAAATTTAATCCTGGCTTGTTTGATCTTGAAACAATGTCTGTGCGTTCTCAGGAGAAGTCTCAGTACCAATCACTGCTCTGATTGTATCATTCAGAATCGCAGAGAAGCCATTTGAACCAATAATTCCCCTGAGACTTTTGAATTAGAAGATAAAAGCAAGGTTGCATAAGACCTTTGCCATATAATCCTGAGAATGAGCCGAGCTGTGTTTGAAAAACACTGAAATAGGGTTTCATCAAAACATTAAAGACGGGTATTATGAAAAACCAACTTTTGGAGATTTTGACTTGTTTGAACATTATTTCCACATCAAAAACAGACCTGAAGTATTTTTTTTATTTCATTCATGCATGTTTGAGTGAAATGTGGGGCATCCTGTCTAGTGTTTGGATACCAGTTGAACTCTAAATCGTTCTTGGCCACAGATTTTGTTCTTTGCCACGCCTACGTTGTAACATAAACAGGAAGTGTTTTAGTGCACCAACTCTGCTCATGCTCAGTCCTAATAGGGCGTGGCATTTTGATGTAAACAGCCCAAATTGAGAATATATATTCTGTCGTGCTAGCATTGCTAACTTGATTTTTTTTTTTTTTTTTTTTTTTTTTTTACGACATACTTGCAGCCACAAGGGAGTAAGACAGAGTACATGTGTGTGAATGAGAGGGATCCAAATGGAAAAGTGAGGTTACAGGGAGAAGAGATAAAGAAGGTGGAAGATTTTAAGTACTTGGGATCAACAGTCCAGAGCAATGGAGAGTGTGGAAAAGAGGTGAAGAAGCGTGTTCAGGCAGGCTGGAACGGGTGGAGGAAAGTATCAGGTGTGATGTGTGATAGAAGAGTTTCAACTAAAATGAAAGGGAAAGTGTACAAAACCGTGGTGAGAGCGGCCATGCTGTTTGGTCTAGAGACAGTGCCACTGAGGAAAAGACAGGAAGCAGAGATGGAGGTAGCAGAGATGAAGATGCTGAGGATCTCTCTGGGAGTGACCAGGATGGACAGGATCAGAAATGAGTATATCAGAGGAACAGCACGTTAGAGGTGTTGGAGATAAAGTCCGAGAGGCCAGGCTGAGATGGTTTGGACATGTACAGAGAAGAGAGACCGAGTACATCGGCAGAAGGATGCTGGATTTGGAACCACCAGGAAAGAGGGCTAGAGGAAGACCAAAGAGGAGGTTCATGGATACAGTGAAGGAAGACATGAAGATAGTTGGCGTGACCGAAGAAGATGCAGGAGATAGGGTTAGATGGAAGAAACTGATTTGCTGTGGCGACCCCTGAACGGAAATACCGAAAGGAGAAGAAGACTTGCAGCCACAAGGGACGTATGCTGTGTCGCGCAGATATGAAAACATTACTGCTCTTCAAGTCAGATTCAACCAAGGATTTTAAGTTACATGAATCGCCTGTCCCAACTTCTCCGTCCATTTCATATGACATAACAATACATATTCTTGGCGTCGCGTTGGAGAAAGATTTGAGCGCGAATGAAGGCAATCAATAGACGGAAGTCTAAGTGAAACAAATTTGAGTTAGTAAAGCAAATGGTTTTGATTTGAGGCTGTAATCTGTGTGAGTGCTGCATGGGGGCCCAAGAGACGGCAACAACTATTATTAATGGTAAACAGTGAATAAAAAGACCATAATAAGGCATGCATGATTAGATAAAGAGGAAAAGGTCACAGCAGGTTGATGCATCTGTCTCATTAGCTGCTTTATTTGTGTCCCTTCGTTTACCCTTCATTAGCCTGCCTGTTTTATCCTCTTTTTCTCCCGTTTTCTCCATTCATTAGGGCTGCGGCTCTCCTTCACTTTCCCCCCCATGTGTTGTTTCTAAGTGTAATGGTTTCCCACAGTGTGTCCGTCTTTTCGAAAATGTCACACCACTTTCCACACAGCATACTACTTTTGACATGAGCACTATGTGTGGCAGGCAGGGCACAGGGATTAATTTGCCGAGTGTGTATACCGCTGCAGCAGACAGGGGTAGAGACTGTGACTGAGGCCTGTCTGACAGCGGAGTGGAAGGCTTCCTTACCGGATCCCTCAAGTCTCCAAACTGCACTTGATGCCACAGGCAGCGGGGGAAAATGAGAGGTTTGTGATGGAGGAGGAGGTATGATTGCAGCTTTGTGAGAGAGACAGAGGGGGTTTGAAGGAGAGGAGGATGAGTGGGTGGCATTAGGTTAAAAACAAGTGATAAAAAAAGTAAAAATGCATGCGTCCAGTTTATGAAGAGTTACCATTGCAATGCAACTCGATGCCAAAAGAGGTCATGTGTGTGCTGCAGATTCATTAGTTTCGGATGACATTAAGATCCTACAATCATTACCAGTTATGGCAAAGAACGTTCTGTGAATGCGAGGCGTTATTAAGCAGCGGTCATAAAGCTTGGATGAGGTCTGAGATTAATAAAAATAGCCATAAACTATCTTTCCCCTTGCCATCCAGCAGGTGCGTTGCTCTGCTGAGAAACAATCTGAAAACAAGGTTCTTCATTATATTTCCACGTTTTAATCATATTCTTTTCACTCTATTTATTCTGAAATATCTTGATTTTTTTTTTCTTTAGTACGCGCATAAAAAAAAAGTGTTTTAATTACAACAACGATGCCTCTTCAGAATTTCTTCTCATTGCATTTGCATTTTTTCATGACAACTATTTTTCTGCTGTGTTTTTTTTTTTTTTTTTTATGAAAAGAAATATTGCATTCTTTCTTTTCTTCAGATGAACATCTCGGCCTTGTTTACTGGCACTGCAGCTCTTTGAAATACTAAAAACATGCAGCAGCTACTGTTGAGAAAAATGTAAAGTTGTGAAAATAAATCAGAATTCAGAGCGTGGCTGACTTCTGTGGCACATTGAAGATTTTTTTAAAGGAAAATGTTTTGAAGGGAGGTTTTTGTTTTGGTAAAAATGCAGAATATATTGATTTTTTTTTTTTTTACCTGTTTCATACCTTTGTTTTTATTCCCTTATCAATACAATGTCACATTTTTAAGATTGCGATACCATGAACGTAAATGGGGAAATGTGTTAACATGCTGCTAAACAATGTTTAAATATGCAAACATAGAATCTAATTGAAAATTTTTGGGTATAATTTTTTTTTTTTTTATACTGTACTAATCCCGTTCTCTTCCGTTCCGTCATCTTCCGCTTGTTCCGGGGTCGGGTCGCTGGGGTAACAGCCTCAAGCGGGCAGCCCAGGCCTCTCTCTCCCCGGCTGCATCCTCCAGCTCACCTGGAAGGATCCCAAGTCGTTCCCCGGCCAGCTGTGTGACATAGTCTCTCCAGCGGGTCTGGGGTCTGCCCCTTGGTCTTCTCCCGGTGAAACGTGCCCGAAACACCTCGCCCGCGAGGCGCTCGGGGGCATCTTCACCAGATGCCCGAACCACCCCATCTGGCTCCTCTCGACCTGAAGGAGGAGCGGCTCGACACCGAGCTCCTCCTGGATGGCAGAGCTCCTCATCCGATCTCTGAGTGAGAGCCCAGCCACCCTGCGGAGGAAGCTCATTTCGGCCGTTTGTACCCGCGATCTCATTCTTTCGAGAATTAATGTACTAATTACTGTACATTAATTACTGTATGAATCCCTCATGGGGAAATTCCTGTGCTGCATTGGATCACAGCAGGCAGCCAATGGTGGGAGAAACTGGGGGTTAGGTGTCATCTGGGGACGAGCTCAGCAGGATTCAAATCGGCAACTCCTTGGTCTTTCTTTCTAAACCTAAAAAAAAAGGTATACATCACCCTGCTCTTATCGAAAACTTATCCACATCCACTTATCCATCCTTTTAAAATAAATGCTTGCTTGGGATCACGACTCATTTAGATTTACACTGGTATCCCTGAAAGGTTGGCTTCTGTCCCCAGAGATCCATCAGACGATCACAGATGGCCTCAGTGATTGCTCAGCTAGGCTAGGACAAACAGAGTGCTGAGTGTGGACGAGGTGGTTGTGACTCAGTGTTGAAGTAAAATGATACAGAAGTTATTTAAGAGAGCGACGTCGTGACCACTTCCTGTCTTTATATCTCATTTCTACTTTTCTATTTAAATATCAAATAGAGTCTTTCTATTGGAAAGAGCAGGATCACAGTGGATTTAATTGGGACTCGACTTCGATAAAGATGTTTGGCTTGAACCAGGGGTGCCCAACCTTTTCTGACCCAAGATCTATTTTCAACTAGCAAATCTCTTGAAATCTACCAGTCCCGGGCAACATTGCAAACCGCCACAGATTTTTCCAACCTGACATCACATGGGAACCAATCAACTGTAGTTTTTTAAAACTATCTGTTTTTTTCCGCTCCAAGACCAGACGATATTTCTGCCATGTCAGGCTAATGATGTGAAAAACTAACTGCACCTCTCAATAGCACCTTAAGATTTAAAAAATATATATTGCTTTGATAGTTTCATCCTGATCTATGAACAACTTTCAGGTTGTACGTGGCTTAATGCGCTTCATAAGACAAGAAATGCGCTAGATTTTTGCTAGTCACATTTTAGAGTGGGTGAATAGTTGCGAAATTTAGCGTCAAAGTTGCTAAATTGGCAACACTCACTACTTGTCATAAAAAAAAATAATAAATAAATAAAAATTGCCATGATTTTTTTGTCTCGCAGTCGACTCGGGACCAGTCAGTGATCTACCGGTCGATTGCGGTCGACCGGTTGATCACCCCCGGCTTACACTAATGTAAGTAAATTAAGTTGGAAACATCTGTGTTTGTTGGAGCATCTTTGTTCTTACCCAAGTGGAGGAGTTTAAGTATCTTGGTGTCTTGTTCACGAGTGGGGGAAGGATGGAGCGGGAGATCGACAGACGGATCCGTGCAAAGTCAGCAACCGATGCAGCTAAACAAAGTCAGCTGCATCGGTCCGTAGTGGTGAAGAAAGAGCTGAGCCCAAAAGCAAAGCTCTCGATTTACAAGTCGATCTACGTTCTTACTCTCACCTATGGACACCAGCTGTGGGTGGTGACCAAAAGAATGACATCGTGGACACAAGCGGCCGAAATGAGCTTCCGCCGCAGGGTGGCTTGGTTCTCACTCAGAGATCGGATGAGGAGCTCTGCCATCCGGTAGGAGCTCGGTGTCGAGCTGCTCCTCCTGCAAGTCGAGAGGAGCCAGTTGGGGTGGTTAGGGCATCTGGTCAGAATGCCCCCGGAACGCCTCACTGGTGAGGTGTTTCGGGCAAGTCCCATTGGGCCTGCTGGAGATATTATGTCTCACAGATGGCCGGGGAACAACTTGGGATCCTTCCGGGTGAGCTGGAGGATTTAGCTAGGGTTAGAGAAGCTTGGGGTTCCCGTTTGCGGCTGTTGTCCCCGCGACCTGGCACCGGAAAAGCGGAAGACGACGGAACAGAACATCTTTGTTTGATATTAAGCAAATCTTCAAAGCATAGGAATGTCTTTTTTTGTGATCCAACTACCAATCAAAACATACATGTTAAATTATTGACATCGCAGAATTTTCCACATTAATGGTTGCCTGTCTTTCTTTATTAAGTGACCATGTGATAGATTACTGACCAGTCCAGATTGTATCCACCTCTCACCTCCAAAATGTCTGCACCTGGCCTACTGTTAGATTATTTAAACAGCATGGTAAACCGATTCATTAGAAAATGACATGGTTTTTAATTTCTCTCATCTATTTAGTTCTGCAACAGGTGGCTTTTTATTGCTTCATATAATTGATTTAACAAATAATTCTGTGACAACAAAGTCCCCCATGCTGCTGAAGATGGTAAAATAAAACATAAACAAAGAAGGATGGCCAGTTCTAGTCATACATACCATGTTTCACACATTAAATGGCAGGAATTCAGATTTTTTTAAATTAAAATCAAAAAAGGAAATCCTTTAGCGATACCATGGTAACCAGGATCTACGTTCCTACCCTCGAAATGGTAACCAGGATCTACGTTCCTACCCTCGCCATGGTAACCAGGATCTACATTCCTACCCTCGCCATGGTAACCAGGATCTACGTTCCTACCCTCGCCATGGTAAACAGGATCTACGTTCCTACCCTCGCCATGGTATCTAGGATCCACGTTCCTACCCTCGCCATGGTAAACAGGATCTACTTTCCTACCCTCGGCATGGTAACCGGGATCTACGTTCCTACCCTCACCATGGTAAACAGGATCTACGTTCCTACCCTCGCCATGGTATCTAGGATCCACGTTCCTACCCTCGCCATGGTAAACAGGATCTACTTTCCTACCCTCACCATGGTAACCAGGATCTACTTTCCTACCCTCGCCATGATAACCAGGATCTATGTTCCTACCCTCACCATGGTAACATTCTTACCCTTACTTATGGTCACCAGCTGTGGGTGGTGGGTCGTTGTGACTAATGTGGACACAAGCGGCCAAAATGAGCTTCCTCAGCAGAATGGATAGGCTCTCACTCGGAGATTGGGTGATGATTGGGCTCTGCCATCCGGGAGGAGCTCGGTGTCGAGCCACTTCTGCTCCAAGTCGAGAGGAGCCAGATGGGGTAGTTCAGGCATCTGGTCAGGATGCCCCCCCGAGCGCCTCGCTGAAGAGGTGTTTCGAGCATGCCCAACATGTCCCACTGGGAGGAGACCAAGAGGCAGACCCCGAACCCACTGGAGGGACTGTGTCTCACAGCTGGCTGGGGAACGACTCGGGATCCTTCCGGGTGAGCTGGAGGATGCAGCTGGGGTGAGAGAAGCCAGGGCTTCCCGCCTGAGGCAGTTGCCCCCGCGACCCGGCCCCGGATGAGCGGAAAACGACAGAACGGAACGGAAGGAAGTCCTATTTTTTTTTCATGCGTCTGCCCACAGAATGTCGAGGAGGCATCAAAGTGCAAGCTCAGACCATGTAAATTTTTTGTGTCCAAAAAGACAAAATTACTACTAAAAACAAGTGTCGAAGCAATGAAATTTCTAATATTTGTCCAACATATATTATCATAATCAACCTTATCTACAACAAAATGATCTGAGATCAGCCACTGAGTTGTGTAACGTGATAATCGATGGATGGTGGGTGTGGCCTAATTAGCATATCAGATTTTCATTTCTAAAATAGAGGAAAAAACATGCAAAATTTTATGTGAGATCAAAGTTGAATTTCTAGTAATGTCAATGTATAAAATGCTTTTAAAAGAACAGAACTGATACACGACTAAAAATAACATGGGCCCAATGACGTCCTCACAGCAGTAAATAAAGCCTGATTTACTCGTCTTTCTCTCTCGATGAGCTTAACCATTGTGTACGCCACACCTGCATTATTATATTATTGTTGATGAAAGCCTCGCCCTCCGAATAAAGTAATGTCTGGAGTGGTTGTGAGAGCCTCGACTAGGAGGGTCTGCGTAGGGCCGGGAGTAATGAGCAAGTCTGAGATAAATAATGGATCACCGTCATTCACATTACAGAGGAAATGACTGTAATGGTGCTTCCAGGGTGAAAGACCTCCATCTAACACATTAACACTCTGGACAAAAGACGAAAGGAAACAGGGACCGAAGTAAGGACGAGGATCCAAGTGGATGGCATGAAGGTGGGGGCGGGTGTCTGATCCACTTGAGGTTTGCAGAAAATAAATCTAGAAGGGAAATAGAGGAAACGAGCATGATTATATTGAGGTTGAGATTGATTGAAATACCTGAAAGCTTCATTACCAGCGCGGCTTCAATCAGAACAAAGTTCTTCCGCAACTGATATTTTCTTCTCCTACCCTCCCACATTTTCACTCCGGCCCTCCCCATCTGGTGTTTTCTCACTCTATACCCACCGTCCATCCCCAGTTTCTATTTCTAAAGCCCTCTCCCAGGGCATTAGAAGCAGAATGGTTTGAATGTGAGCCTACAATAGTGGAGATAAATGGGATTTGAAGCACAGGCTATAAGGAGTGGCAGTCATTAGACAGTAAGTGAGCCAAGCGAGTTGTTAGGACATGAGCTCTGCTAGTCGTTAGGAAGGGATGGAAGGAAAAAGGGATGGAGGGAGGGAAGGAGGCCGGTGGCTGTTTGTTCTAGGACTAAGTGCTGGATAATGAGATCAGACTGACATGACCCTCAGAGCTGAAAGAGACAGCTTTGGCATTACACCTCTCCCCATTTCTCCATCTCATTCTGTGTCTTACACATACTTTCTCTTTCTCTGTGTTTACGTCTCTAACTCTCCTTGTCTTACACCGGATGGCTCAGGATCGCTACTGGAATGTGAGCTCCAAAGCCAACAGAGCAGTGCCATGCAGAAGTAACAAACAAATGAGGATCGGAGAGGATTTAACCTCTTGTTTGGTAACTGTTATTTGTGTGGTATGGGTGATGTGATCAGATTGGGGACTAGATGGTTCAATTCAATTCAGTTTTTTAATAGTTTTAGCTTTATAAACTCCTAGACCCTCCTTTTCGGAGGAAAATGAGGCCTTTCAAACATTCAATAGGCATGATTGCTGTAAAAAGGGTCCGAGTACAACTGTTCCCTCTCTGGCCTGCATTCACATAGGGTTTCGATATTCATGATGGAACTCGCTTATATCATGTTAGTCTGACGGTTTTTGGATAAACAGGAAGACCAGTGCTCTCGCAAAACACATTGGAGTCCATCTCTGATTATGGCACATCGCTTAGTGTGCTTTGGTGGCTTTGTAAAAATGAGACGTCAATTGTTTTCATACGGTTAGCGCTCACGTTATATGTGGAGACGGTGTGACGGTGGCTCAGTGCTTAGAGCGTTTGCCCGTAAGTTAACCGGAGATTCGCAGGTTTGCATCCCACTGAGTGCAAGTCTAGGGTCCTTGGAGAAGACACCTAACAACCCCGTTTCTCCAACCATTGGCGCCGTTGTGGCAGCCTGCTGCGGTGTAGGAGTGCAGCACACAAATTTCCCCGATGAGGGATAAATAGAGTGAGTAAAAATAAAATAAAAAAAATATGTGAACCACTTCCTACTGTGCTCTGTCACACCTCTTCCAAGCCGGCCAGGGACAACTAAATGAACCCCTGAAATTACATCAAAAACCCCCAAAAGCACAAAGATCATACAAAGATCATACAAAGATCATATATTTAAAGTTCAATATAAAAATTTTGTGATTTTTATTCTTTTATCCAAAAGTTATTCCTACTGCTAAACAAATTGGGCTATTGATTAAATTCAGCAAGAAGGGACAAACATGGTGAAAGCTGTGTTTTGTTATTGATTGCATATTACCTCGAAGTAAAAAAAAAGGGGGGGATAAAAGAACATCCTGTAATTGCACCATCAAACCCCTTGTTCTGCCTCGCTAACAGAAAATTGTCTTGTTAAAGGTAATACCGGAGAATAAGATTTGCTGTGATGTGGAAATGTTCACATGAATCACTCTCCCCTCCTGCTGGGTATTGCAGTTGTTCAGAGGAGGCAATTATGGGTCATATTTAAAGACATGATCAAATGACCTCTGGAGGTGGTCAGCGTAATGTCTCACCAACACTTCATCCAGATTATTGAATAAGTCAACAGCCCTTTTTAGCCCGGTATGATGGTTAATTGTGTATGAATCCAGACGCAGCATCTAGGTAGAATTGGTTGCTAAGAAACCATCTGTAACAAGTCTTCCTCATGCTCCTCGTGGATTTTAGTTCAAATAACAAAGCCTATGTGTGGTGTTGTTAATTTAGGAATTACCCCCCAGCTTTATTGGAATAGAAACAAATAGAATGGAAGTTGTGGATTTACTTCTCATATCATGACCTTATTTCATTGCCTCGGAGTCTAACCTTTGTACTCAGGAACAAATTAAAACATTTTTTTTTTTTGTGTGGTTAACCTCACTGATTAGTGTTTTTTCTTAAGGCTGCGTGGCTCTTCAGTCTCAATCCCTTGAGATTCGTTTGTGTAGTGCATGTGGAAATACTCTTGTCTTCACTATCAAACATTGCCCTGAGCTCTACAGTTGTTTTTCTTTGATTTGATTTCACCAAATTTTCAAGGGATTACTTATGAGTTTTTCCGGTTGCTTATGTTCGGAAAAATAAGTTTCCACTATCCTGCCGGTGTTTAAACTCAGTTTAAGTAATTTCTCTGATCTCAGTTGTTCATTTGTTTGATGCAGGTTGTTGATTTGGGGCCACTCAAATCGTAAGGAAATTAGGAAATCAGAACTAACTCACTGTGTCCATCGGCTGTAGAAAGAGAGACGTACAACATTCGGATATATCCAAATGAAGCCATTTCGGTCATCATTTCTGCCAATTTGAATGTCGCCATGTTGAATCAGTAATTTGGACATTTTATTTGTAATCTATGAACTGTAATCTACGTTCTACGTTACGTCCTACGCTTGTAATCTACGTTCCAGCCCTCACCTATGACCATAGCTCGGGGGGCTATGGTCATAGGTGGACCAGTCACCAGCTGTGGGTGGTGACCGAAAGAATGAGATTGCGGGTACAAGCGGCCGAAATGAGCTTCCTCCGCAGGGTGGCTGGGCTCTCACTCAGAGATCGGGTGAGGAGCTCTGCCATCCGGGAGGAGCTCGGTGTCAAGCCGCTCCTCCTCCAGGTTGAGAGGAGCCAGATGGGGTGATTCGGGCATCTGGTCAGGATGCCCCCCCGAGCGCCACGCAGGCGAGGTGTTTCGGGCACGTCCCACCGGGAGGAGACCAAGGGGCAGACCCCGGACCCGCTGAAGAGACTATGTCTAACAGCTGGCCGGGGAACGACTTGGGATCCTTCCAGGTGAGCTAGAGGATGCAGCCGGGGAGAGAGAGGCCTGGGCTGCCCGCTTAAGGCTGTTGCCCCGCGACCCGACCCCGTACAAGCGGAAGATGACGGAACGGAACGGAATCTATGAACTGGGACAAATAGTCAATAATCATGGACCTCTAGAAAGAAATAGGTAGATGCTTACGTGTCTGTGATCTTTGTTCTGGTAATCCTGTTTTTGATTGGTTTGATTTATCATTTGAATGTTATGTACAAAATAATCTCTACTTAAGTATTGGTCCAGTCTGCGTTCAGATGGCAAACACCATACCAGCCAGGATCATGTCAGGGTTTTGGGGGATGGTGGAATGAGGACGACCCAATTGCAGGACTTCAAACATGGTTTATTAACTCGGTTCAGGAAAGTCTGTAAAGCAAGAAGCACAGGATTAACTCAAGGTTTCAAAAGTCCAAATAATAACAAAGTTCTGACATGGTCAGGCAACCAGGGTGACCTGGCTGGAAGGGATGGTAAGACCCAACAGGGACGCCCGGGATGATTCCCTTAAATAGATGGCAGGGTGCACAGATGTGTAGAATCAGGAATCATCCACTAATCAGGTTGACTAGGAATATCCAGGGGTTCCTCTGGGGGCAGGTGAGGGATCCTGACAGATCAAGCATTTTGAAGGTACACGACCCCACCACTGGGCACCTTCTGTATATATTAAAAAACAAAAACACGCCTATATGTGTGTTATTTCCTGATGTCTCAGAAAATCTATAGAACGTGCGAACAAGAATCTGACATGTAGAAAGTGGTGTGGGCACTAAGGGCAGGTTTCCGTCCCAGGCACGCCTGGTCAAGTTGAGTCCATTTTACATTTTCACATCTCAGCAGAGACCCTCAAATAAACCCAGAAAAGAAGATTTATTATTTACACAGCATAAATTATGCTGCTGTTTTGTCACACCATCTCTAACTTGGTTTCTAACACTTAATTAGATTGTGTATGTTTATAGATTTAAATTTGAATTAAACAAAAAATATGTACTCAAAGAATCTGAGTTTTACACACAAAAGAGACATCGTTTATTAATTTTTTTCCCCCCATTTTAATGTTTTGGCGCTAATAATTTTAAGTGTCGACTCTTACAATAATCTATGAAATTGGCCAAACATTTTCACACACTTTTTCCCTCGGTGCACAACAGGTAAGGCTGGAAAGGAAAAGTGGTGGCAGCTGTGGACCATTTATTCCAAAGATGATTTTCCAGGCTCTGCAGCCACTTTGGTAGAAAATAAATCCAGGTGGTCATTGTTTTTGCCAGAAAACAAAGTTAGGTTTAGAACAGTGAAGCCCATTAATGATTCTTTCACTGACAACTGGTTGAACACTGTCAAAGTTCTTTTTTGGTGATAATTGATTGATTTCTAAGATGATCGGTGTGGACGTCTTTCAATTTGCAAATTTTGTTGTGCAATTCCAAAAAACTTCCATCTCGTTATTTTTAGTAACACAAAACTTTATGCTTTGAGATTCTCGTTTTTCACGGCCACATAAAAAATGAAAGTTTTTAACATTTTTTTTTCTGACTTTTTTTTGTTGTCCATAAGTAATTTTCACAATCTTTATCCACTTGGGCTTCACAAATTGGGGCTTGTTGGTTGCTGGTTTGAATCTAAAGACGTTTTATAAGAACAGACACACTCCACCAAGAAGCTCTTGGGTTAAACCTAGAAAGTCGTCTGTTTTCTATTTTTGTTTTTCCCCGCCAGCATTGCTGCGGACACCTTTTGTTACATTTTTTTGTTCCGTTTCGTCATCTTCCGTTTGTTCTGGGGTCGGGTCGCGGGGGCAACAGCCTCAAACGGGCAGCCCAAGCCTCGCTCTCCCCGGCTGCATCCTCTAGCTCACCCGGAAGGATCCCAAGTTGTTCCCCGGCCAGCTGTGAGACATAATCTCTCCAGTGGGTCCGGGGTCTGCCCATTGGTCTCCTCCCAGTGGGACGTGCCCAAAACACCCCGCCTGCGAGGCGCTCGGGGGGCATCCTGACCAGATACCCGAACCCCCCTTTCTGGCTCCTCTCGACCTGGAGGAGGAGCAGCTCGACACCGAGCTCCTCCCGGATGGCAGAGCTCCTCACCCGATCTCTGAGTGAGAGATCGGGTACATTTTTTTGTTTAAAAAAAAATTCTTTAACTGAGTGCAGGATCTGGGTCCTCATCCCTCTGGCACTGCATTATAAAATAAACTGTCTGACCTCACCGTTTGAGTTTGTTGGCTTCAATTGCTGGCTTCTGGTTGGAAGGGGGACGTATTATTTTCTTAGTCCCGTAAAGAAAAAAAAATAACCTCTCGAAAGAATATGTTTATTCTGGCCTTAAATACTCAATTCTGGACATTTTTGGGTAACACTAGTAAGTTCAGTCCCCGTGTTTCCATCAGGATGAAGAACATCTATTTACTTCTTTAGAAATTTAACTGTAGAGTAGAATAAGATCATATTTAAACAATAATCTTTGACACATTGGTTGCTCGTCCCGGGGAGGGATCTCTCTTTCATGTGGATCCCCACGAGGTTTCTTATTTTTTCCCCACTGATGAGTTTTTAGGAGTTTTTCCTCACTGAGAAGGAGAGTCAAAGGGCATAAATGTGCTAGTCTTGTTTAGTTAGCATTTGTTAGTTATTTTTCTTGCTGTGTATTTGTGTTTATACATACCGTACATTCCTCTTTTTCTTGTGACGCCCATTGAGACGGAAATTCTGTGATTTTTTTTCTATACAAATAAAATTGAATTGAATTAAATTCAGTCTCTCTCAATACTTAGCTACCAAAGTACAAACCAACCCAGATGAACACTCGGGTTTGATAGCATAATGTCTTTTCTAAACACTTTTTTTGTTTCTTTGAGTCTCAAATTTTGTTGGTACCGACCAAAGTAGCTAGAGTGAAATAAAATAGACTTTCGACACAATGTAGCTCCAACCTGGCTTCTAAAACGGGTGATCATCAACACTACTGGGATGTGGCATTGTCGAGCAATATTTAATGGCATCTGTTGTCATCATGGAAGTATTTTAAGTCGGTCTTTCAATGCTGATGCTGTTGATGGTGCATTTTTCAGAAGAGCTTAAAAGTAACCACCAAACAGACTTCCTTCCAAGAAATGTTTGTCGCACTTAGTTTCACAGAACTTTGCACCATAATGACATACACACATAAAGCAAGAAAGCTCTTCAAAAACTGTCATGTGGCAGAGAACTCCCCCCCCCCACACACACACACACACATACACACAACATAAAACCGCTTGCATATATTATAGATGAAGAAAATACAAGCAATTGTCTGAGTTGTGTGATTCTTCTTTCACAGAAACATTTATAAAAGAATGCTCAAGCTGCAAAACATGAGGGCATGCGCTTTAAGCTTCATCTCTTTTCTATGCACCCAGCAGGGGTTACTTGGAAAAACATGACATGAATCCATTTCAATTCTCCGACACGTGTTTTTTGAAGAATCCCTTTGGAGGAACTTTAAACATTCAAAAAATTTCATGAGAATCTTCACACAGGTGCAACATGAACAAAAGATGGGAGGATTTTCACTACATGGTAAAACTTCAAAAGTCCCTCTTCGAGGTCTATGCATTGAGGGAATTAATATCTGGGTGTTTTGTCTCAGTCAGAGATCAGTTGTATTATCTTCAGACACTCCGCCCGCTAATCCTTGTAAGCAGATGTTCTGGTGACAACAAAATGTAACCCATTGCATTCTGGTTGCAATAGTTTTGATTGTATTAAATAATTTCCACTAAAATTTTATTCAAATGTAAAAATGCACAGTTAAGCAACAAATATCTGAGAAAAGCATTAGATACAGAGACGGTGGCTCAGTGGTTAGAGCGTTCACCTGTGGACCGGAAGTTTACAGGATCGCCTCCCACTGAGTTCAGTTGTCCTTGGAGAAAACCCCTAACCCCTGTTTCTCCCACCATTTGCGCCATCGTGGCAGCCTGCTGCGGTGTAGGAGTGCAGCACACAAATTTCCCCGGTGAGGGATGAATACAGTGATTTAAAAAAAATTAGATAAGCAAAAGCTGTGGTGTGTGTGAGAAAATTGTGATTACGTCACATAGTCTGGGAAAAGTGGTTTTGGCTGTTGCCCCTGTGACTCGTGAGAGAATACATCAGTGGTGTCCTACACCACGATCACAATCGATTGTTATAGCCCAGCAAAAATTTTTGGTCAAAATCATTACGTTTGGTGTTTAAAAAATACATACGTGGAGAATACGTTCTTCTCCACTGCTGTTTTGTTTTAGAAATTCTTGAAAAAAATAAGGTTACACTGCACAACAGAAGACATAGGAGCTCCTTAGATTCTCTCCAACATCAACATTGGAGAAGATTTCCGTCTGCATTCTGAGGACATTTTCTTAAAGGGACAAGCTAATTATTTAGAATCAAACGTAACAATTTGAGGAATAAAAATTAGTTATTTTAATCTACATTATGCCCAACTTTCAAAGTATTTAACCAATGAAAGGCTGAATTTTTTGTGCATTGTATAGGTGGGTCATTTAAGGGTTAATAAACATGGTTTACTTAATTATTAAAACCATTTAAATTCAAGTTCTGTATGTTACTATTAAACTATGTGTATGATGCATTTGGCGCCGATATTGTTAGTATGTTTTTTTTTCCTTCGTTTTTACTGTATATTCTCTCTGCAACAGACTGGTGACATATTTAGGGTATACCCCATTTCTCGCCTGTGACAAGTCGGAATGGACGGCGGCACCCTCGTGACCCCATTCAGGTTAAGCAGTTTGGAAAATGACTGATTGACTGAATGTTGTCAATTGACGTTTTTCGACTGTATTTTTTATTTGTAGCTTGCCAAAAACTGTTGGGTTAACCTTGAAAAACATTGAAAGTCAACCTCCAAGATAGATGTTTTGATAGCAACATTGTGGATTCAGAGCAAGGAACATAGCAGACAGTAAACAGTACACCAGTTTTTTAATATGAAAAAAAATTGTAAAAAAAGACTAATAGTTATTCTTCTTGATCTTAATCTATTTTAAATTTAAACAGAGCATTTTAAATTTTAGTTTTTAAATGGCTTTTTCTTTTACTCCTCCAGATTTGTGTGTGTGCACACACGCGCACCATATGTCACAAAAATAAAATTCAAACAATTATGTGAAAAGAATACTTTCTCATTAATTAAAAATTAAAAATTTCTTGCCTGGTAAAACAGCAACGACTACCGAAGCACCTCCACTCCTGACAAATGGAACTGTTGTGTGCAACTAGAAAACAAATATTAATGTGCACGTTTCAAAAGCCCAACCCTCACAATGTCTCACTTTCCTGTAGAGCTAATGAGGTCAGCTGGTGAAGATGAGAGTGCACTTTCTAGATTATCAATATCTAATGCACACGCCTCCTACCTCTGCACTCAGAGCATTTCTGCCCAGCATAAGATGATGTAAGCTTCTGGCGTTTGGCAACATGAGAGGCTCAAAAGTTTTATTGGTTCAGTTCTTGCTGTTGTTTTGTTTTTTGGTTGTAGGTTTAAGTGGAATATAAAAAGTTTATATCCTTCTTCTGGAAAGATTGATGATAGAACTGTCTGGATTAAAATCACACGGCTCATTTTATACGTGTTATCTTAAAGCATATGCTGAGTGGAAATTTCAGTCTGTTTTCTGCACATAAATTAACAAAATTTTCCTGTTTTGAAGCTTTTTAAGTACAACTGAATGAATCCACACTGAAAACATGTTTTTAAGCTCAAAATGTGACACGACCAGACTGTGTACACGCTAACAAGAATACAAGAAAATGTTTAGCTGTCGAGGAGTATTTTTTTTTTCTAACAATGCTTAGTTTAGCTCATCCATCTTTAAAGCGCCATATGATTTGACATGACTTTCCGCCTTTTGTAGTCCCAAACACACTTGGAAGAACAAGTTGGTCTTGAGAAACTCTGGGGAGTTTAATTAAAAACCCTGCAGTAGTTATGGAGATATCACTTTCAAAGTGTTACAGAAGTAGGTACAGATGGAAACACGGACAGCCACTGTGCCTAATGCATCTAACCACATGAGCATGAAAATGAAAAGTGGGATACTTAGAAACTTTCTTTTCACTAAAAAAGTAGAATGATCTTACACTTTTTCTCACAAAAAAAAACAAAAAAACAATAAAATCTGGAAAAATGAAAGGAAAAAATAAATAATTTGAAATGTTCTGTAAAGACGTAAAATAGCTTGAGGTGGATAAAAAAAGTTATTTGCATTTAGTGCAATTTTTAACTAGTTTATATGTTCATATAAAAAAAAATGTCATACTGTTTACTGTCTGCTATGTTCCTGTGTTGCTATGGAAACATTTAATTGTCTCCTGTATAATTTATGCCCAGTTATTCAAAGTTGTCCTTCTGTGTTTTTGGTTCATTTCTAGTCCAGTGTATTTAATTTTTTTTTTTTTTTATTCTGATTTTATTTTAAACGTTTCAAGCAATCGCATTAAATAACAAATGAATGACCGAAATAATGTTTAGAAAGGTGTGGACAGAAAAATAAAAGAAAATTTAAAAGTAAAGCAATCTCAATATTCAAAATAATCTATAAAGTGGATGATGTGGTCCTGTTGGCTTCATCGGACCGTGATCTCCAGCTCTCACTGGATCGATTTGCTGCCGAGTGTGAAGCGGCCGGGATGGGAATTAGCGCCTCCAAATCCGAGACCATGGTCCTCACCCGGAAAAGAGTGGAATGCCCCTGCGGGTCAGGGACAGGGTCCTGCCTCAAGTGGAGGAGTTTAAGTATCTCGGGGTCTTGTTCACGAGTGGGGGAGAGATGGAGCGGGAGATCGACAGGCGGATCGGTGCGGCGTCAGCAATAACTAGGACGCTGTATCGGTCCGTTGTGGTAAAGAGAGAGCTGAGCCGAAAAGCAAAGCTCTCGATTTACAAGTCGATCTACGTTCCAACCCTCACCTATGGTCACCAGCTGTGGGTGGTGACTGAAAGAATGAGATAGCAAATACCAGATTGTTTTGGGGACGTCCCACCGGGAGGAGACCAAGGGGTAGACCCCGGACCCGCTGGAGAGACTATGTCTCACAGCTGGCTGGGGAACGACTTGGGATCCTTCTGGGTGAGCTGGAGGATGCAGCCGGAGAGAGAGAGGCCTGGGCTGCCCGTTTGGGGCTGTTGCCCCTGCGACCCAACCCCGGAACAAGCGGAAGATGACGGAACGGATCTCTAAAGTCAAAACCCCGTCAGATTATTGCAGTTTTCCTCAGTTTTTCTCTTTTTGTTTTCATTTGATTTCCCACGCTTTTTCTCTTCCTTTTTTGTCCCCCTAGTGCTAAAAAAAAATCTAAAAAACAATAATAATAATTTTCACACTTGACAAGGTTGCAAATACATCCAGCAAGTTTAGACACAGTGGTCACAATTCTGTTTGTGCTAACGCCGGACTTGACAGGGTTAAAAACAACACAGACAAAAAAACCCCCAAAAACTTACAAATGACTAAAAGTTGGACGCTAAATTCTTGTTTCTTTTCTATTTACTTGTAGATGTGAGATTCATTTCGGATAGGTCTCCTGATTTGTACTTTTTGAAGTGAAAAGATTCACATGTTAATGAACTGAGAAAAAGGAGGAAATGAGAAAAGGTAGTTGTGATAAAAAAAATAAATAAAACCATTTAATGTGACGGTGACAGACTGGCGAAGAAAATGTTTTTTTTTTCCCTCTCATTTTGAAATCAACTTTCCGGGATGTGTGGAAACTTGTCATATCTCTGAATGTTTGTCGCTCCTTCTCCTGCTCTCTTACACATCACAAAATTGACTACCGGTTATAGAAATATTATTATAGGCCGCTTTAGGCGTTGTAGGTTACGAGCGGCTGACACATCATTTCCCTTTCCCTCATGCCAGCTGTAGATTCTGGTACTGAGAGAGTTCAATACTACAAACCCATTTAAAAAATGTATACTCAACTCAGCAACCCATCCGAAGGGGTGCTTCAGGGCTTGTCAGATTCCTTCATGTAGGAGAGTCAGACAGAAGACTAAGTGCTTGTTAGCCTGTCGGCCTGTGCATATTACCATACTGTTTTTTATTTCTCCCTCTTGACAAGTTTGGAGGCACTGTGTAGCTGTTATCTGGTAAAAACTCATTTTTCGTAAGGCTATAAATTAAGTCTCGTTGCATATTGGGCTTAAACATGGTACCTTTTGTTTTCTTGAAAATGTGATTATCAAAAAAAAAAAAAAAGCTTACACATGCATAGTTTTCACTTTTTTATTTTCACCTGTTGCACTGTTGCATGGGTGCCCATTACGTCGATCGCGATCAACTGGTCGATCGCGACCAACTGGTCGATTGCAAAGGCGTGTGTGTGAATTGCATGGCATTGAAAAAAAAGTTTAAAAAAAAGAAAAAAAGTTGGTTCCAGCCTTTAATCAGCCTCACAATGACATCTGCCCTGAAGTCAGCCATTAGAGTTGCTAAAATTTAGGGAGTTTTCTATTTTTTTCCCCAAAAAAGTGTAAATCTATTGGCTTTTCTGCTGTTACTGGAGATTTTGGAGTCTGTGACGTAAAATCCCGTTGTTAAGCCTGTAATCAATAAGCAGCCCTTAGTGCTGCTGTGGCCCCTCCCCCTCACAAAGCGCTGTGAGTATATGCGTGTGCGTATGCAGCAAATCGTGTTGTAGGGGTCATTACAGCAGGCTGGAAACGATCTGTTGGGGTTTGGGATGGTAACATGGGACTGGTAGATCTCGGGAGGTTTGATATTTCTAAAGTAGATCTTGGGACAAAAAAGGTTGGGCACCTTTGCACTATAGTATCCTCCCTCCTCTTACTCTCTTGGTAGTCCCACCACCCTGTAGACATGCATGACTTAGCGTAAATCCTGCTGCGAATGCAAGCATAAGCAGACCCTGTGCGCTAAAACAATTCCTGTTTACACTAGAATGTTCCGTTCCGTCATGTTCCGCTTGTTCCGGGGTCGGGTCGCAGGGGCAACAGACTCATACGGGTAGCCCAGACCTCTCTCACCCCGGCTATATCCTCTAGCTCACCCGGAAGGATCCCAAGTCGTTCCCCGGCCAGCTGTGAGACATAGTCTCTCGAGCGGGGGCAGGATCTGCCCCTTGGTCTGCTCCCGGTGGGACGTGCCCAAAACACCTCGACCGCGAGGCGCTCGGGGGACATCCTGACCAGATGCTCGAACCACCCCATCTGGCTCCTCTCGACCTGGAGGAGGATTGGCTCGACACCGAGCTCCTCCCGGATGGCAGAGCTCCTCACCCGATCTCTGAGTGAGAGCCCAGCCACCCTGCGGAGGAAGCTCATTTCGGCCGCTTGTACCCGCGATCTCATTCTTTCGGTCACCACCCACAGCTGGTTACCATGGTGAGGGTAGGAACGTAGATCGACTTGTAAATCGAGAACATTGCTTTTCGGCACAGCTCTCTCTTTACCATGAAGGACCGATGCTGCGTCTACACTAGAATGTGGTAAAAAAAAAAAAAAAAAAAATCCAGGTAGAACAAAATCCATGGCCACAAACAACCATGAACAACCTGGCAACAGAACAGTATAGCAGCGACAGAAAAAGAATTGCAACTGTAAACGAGAAAATATGCAACGAGACTTAATTTATAGCCTTACGAAAAATGAGTTTTTACCAGATAACAGCTACACAGTGCCTCCAAACTTGTCAAGAGGGAGAAATAAAAAACAGTATGGTAATATGTGGATAGCTTGACTTGTCCCCTTTCCTTTTATTTTATTTATTTATTTTTTTTGTGGACCAAAAGAGGCGTGAGAAGGGGGTCACAACCCTGCAGAGTATTTATCCTGGTTACCATGGTGACACCCCATAGCACAAAAAATAACATTTGAATTATGGTCGAATACTTTTACTTTTTACTTAAAAAGTACAATTTACACCAATTACTTTTGTACTTTTTCTTACGTAGATTTTTTATTGGTACTTTTACTTTTACTTAAGTACAAAAAGTGAGTACTTCATCCACCACTGCATTCAAGTGGATGGGAAAGCTTGCAAATTACACAAACCTGCATAAGGTACAGACCAATCAGCGTGGCCGCTCTCACCACACTGTCTCTAGACCAATCAGCGTGGCCGCTCTCACCACACTGTCTCTAGACCAATCAGCATGGCCGCTCTCACCACATTGTCTCTAGACCAATCAGCATGGCCGCTCTCACCACACTGTCTCTAGACCAATCAGCATAGCCGCTCTCACCACACTGTCTCTAGACCAATCAGCATAGCCGCTCTCACCACACTGTCCTAGACCAATCAGCATGGCCGCTCTCACCACACTGTCCTAGACCAATCAGCATGGCCGCTCTCACCACACTGTCTCTAGACCAATCAGCATGGCCGCTCTCACCACACTGTTTCTAGACCAATCAGCATGGCCGCTCTCACCACACTGTCCTAGACCAATCAGCATGGCCGCTCTCACCACACTGTCTCTAGACCAATCAGCATGGCCGCTCTCACCACACTGTTGGTGCCTAGAGTCAGGCCTAAACATGGAGAAGCTGCATTTCAATTTTATTCTGCAAAAGTCTGGAACAAACTTCCTGAGGCCGTGAGACAGGCCTCTACTGTGACAATGTTTAAATCTAGGCTGAAAACAGTTCTGTTTAACTGTGCTTTTTATTAATTGCTCAATTTTTAATCTGTTTTAATGATTTTATTTATTTAATTTTTTAAACTTTTTGATTCTATGTTTTGTGATTTTAATGCATTCTTTTTCTTTTCTTTCTTGTGAAGCACTTTGAATTACATTTTGTATGAATTGTGCTATACAAATAAACTTGCCTTGCCTTGCCTTTCTAGACCAATCAGCATGGCCGCTCTCACCACACTGTCTCTAGACCAATCAGCATGGCCGCTCTCACCACACTGTCTCTATACCAATCAGCATGGCCGCTCTCACCACACTGTCTCTAGACCAATCAGCATAGCCGCTCTCACCACACTGTCCTAGACCAATCAGCATGGCCGCTCTCACCACACTGTCTCTAGACCAATCAGCATGGCCGCTCTCACCACACTGTTTCTAGACCAATCAGCATGGCCGCTCTCACCACACTGTCTCTATACCAATCAGCATGGCCGCTCTCACCACACTGTCTCTAGACCAATCAGCATGGCCGCTCTCACCACACTGTTTCTAGACCAATCAGCATGGCCGCTCTCACCACACTGTCTCTAGACCAATCAGCATGGCCGCTCTCACCACACTGTTTCTAGACCAATCAGCATGGCCGCTC
Organism: Neostethus bicornis; assembly: GCA_902685375.1. Lineage (NCBI taxonomy): Eukaryota > Metazoa > Chordata > Actinopteri > Atheriniformes > Phallostethidae > Neostethus > Neostethus bicornis. The sequence goes on from LR738561.1 coordinate 13,401,149, forward strand.
TCACCACACTGTCCTAGACCAATCAGCATGGCCGCTCTCACCACACTGTCTCTAGACCAATCAGCATGGCCGCTCTCACCACACTGTTGGTGCCTAGAGTCAGGACTAAACATGGAGAAGCTGCATTTCAATTTTATTCTGCAAAAGTCTGGAACAAACTTCCTGAGGCCGTGAGACAGGCCTCTACTGTGACAATGTTTAAATCTAGGCTGAAAACAGTTCTGTTTAACTGTGCTTTTTATTAATTGCTCAATTTTTAATCTGTTTTAATGATTTTATTTATTTAATTTTTTAAACTTTTTGATTCTATGTTTTGTGATTTTAATGCATTCTTTTTCTTTTCTTTCTTGTGAAGCACTTTGAATTACATTTTGTATGAATTGTGCTATACAAATAAACTTGCCTTGCCTTGCCTTTCTAGACCAATCAGCATGGCCGCTCTCACCACACTGTCTCTAGACCAATCAGCATGGCCGCTCTCACCACACTGTCTCTATACCAATCAGCATGGCCGCTCTCACCACACTGTCTCTAGACCAATCAGCATAGCCGCTCTCACCACACTGTCCTAGACCAATCAGCATGGCCGCTCTCACCACACTGTCTCTAGACCAATCAGCATAGCCGCTCTCACCACACTGTCCTAGACCAATCAGCATGGCCGCTCTCACCACACTGTCTCTAGACCAATCAGCATGGCCGCTCTCACCACACTGTTTCTAGACCAATCAGCATGGCCGCTCTCACCACACTGTCTCTATACCAATCAGCATGGCCGCTCTCACCACACTGTCTCTTGACCAATCAGCATGGCCGCTCTCACCATGGTTTTGTACAAAATCATGCCATGTATGTTTTTGATGAGCAGTACACATCGTAAAAACCTCCAAAAGTCAGTTTTGAATGGTTTTTATTCTTATTGTTTACCACGTTGTTTCCTAGATTTTTCCTCCAGCATCTGTTGGGCACAGCCTCTTGCGTTCATCTGACCCTTTTGTCCTATGCTGTTTGTCAATAGAACCCGTGCCAGCACGTGGTCAGACATTTCGACGTCGCCAGCATTTCTCTCCCTTTTTCAAACCCCTTTTCTTCGGGTGTCTTTTACTTTTTTGTACGAAAGACTTTCAAGGCAACATTTCTCTTTGTGTGAGCAGCTTCCATTTCTCTACCTGGCAGCTTTAAAAACCTGCTGTATTTTGTGTGTCATGATTTTGAAGGGTGTATGAGCTGCCAGCTCGAATGTTTTGACTGTGGTGTGAGCCTGAGTACCCGTCTGACTTTGAGGACATGTGGATGTTAATGTCCCCTCTGAGTTAGCGGAGTCTGTAAGCATCTGTTACATTACCCTGTGATAGTTTAGCTGTTCCACCCTAATGATGTTCTCTTTCTTCAAGACCATCAGCCCACCCTGTCACAAAGAAATGCCATTGTCGTCACATCTGTGCTTCATGATGGTCTGGTTGGTGCAGAGCAGCAGTAGGGATAACTCATTACTGTGATATATGCCACACCTGATGGTTGCCAGAGGAAATACTTTTGAGGAGTTTCCTAAACTTTTTTAGATTTCAATCTTGGATCTTTTTTTTTCTTTCAGGATAAAAGAAATTCAAATAATCAGGGAAATATTTTTTTATTGTGAGCCCAAGGTCATTAAAGACTGAATAAAATCCATGGAGATGGATTTGGTGCTTTCGGTGTCATTTTCCAAGAAAGGTTGAGTTGGATTTCTAGTGGATGGATTCATCTAAATATAGTATAATGATATTTAAAGAAAATTCTTGCTTTATGTGACATGTAATGCCAGCAAGTCTGGGGTCTAGTTTCCATAAAACCAGACTGTCGTAACAATAAACTTACTCTTTTAATGTTAAACAATAACCAACAAATCTGCTTTAAATTAGTGGTCAAACTCGGCGACCTCGGCACCAGAGATAGGAAGACCCCTCCCAGATTCGAAAGACCCTGTTTCCTTTTCCAGTGAGAGTTGGACTCCGCCAAGGCTGCCCTTTGTCACCGATTCTGTTCATCACTTTTATGGACAGAATATCTAGGTGCAGCCGAGGCATTTGAGGGATCCAGTTTGGTGACCTCAGGATTGGATTTCTGCTTTTTGCGGATGATGTGGTTCTATTGGTTTCAACGGACCGTGATCTCCAGCTCTCACTGGATTGATTTGCTGCCAAGTGTGAAGCGGCTGGAATGGGCATTAGCGCCTCCAAATCCGAGACTATGGTCCTCGCCCAAAAAAGGGTAGGATGCCCCCTACGGGTCAGGGACAGAGTCCTGCCTCAAGTGGAGGAGTTTAAGTATCTCGGGGTCTTGTTCACGAGTGAAGAAAGAATGGAGCAAGAGATCGACAGGCGGATCGGTGCGCCGTCAGCAATGCCTAAGACACTGCATCAGGCCGTTGTGGTAAAAAAAGAGCTGAGCCGGAAAGCAAAGCTCTCGATTTACAAGTCGATCTACGTATGATATCGCGGATACAGGCAGTCGAAATGAGCTTCCTCCGCAGGGTGGCTGGGCTCTCACTCAGAGATCGGATGTAGAGATCTGCCATTCGAGAGGAGCTCGGTGTGGAGCTGCTCCTCCTCCAGGTCGAGATGAGCCAGATAGGGTGCTTCGGATATCTGGTCTGGATGCCCCCCGAGCGCCTCGATGGTGAGGTGTTTTGGGCACAGCCCACCGGGAGGTGACCAAGAGACAGACCTCAGATCCGCTGGAGAGACTATGTCTAACAGCTGACTGGGAATGACTCAGAATCCTTCCGGAAAAAGCTCGAGGATGCAGCTAGGGTGAGAGAAGCCTAAGCTTCCTGTCTGAGGCTGTTGCCCCTGTGATTCGGCCCCAAGTAAGCGGTGGACGACAGAACAGAACAGAACCTATATTTTTAAAAGGCAGCTGGCTAGTCCACCATAAATTGCCTTGATTTTGTGCACCCGCCCCTGAAATGCCTTGTGATTGCAATCTATGCGAAATAAACAAAAACCATGCATGTTCAGGTCGAGGCTTTTCAAGCTCTGTTGCATCAAAAGCCACATTTAGACTCCAACTTAATTCAAAGTTCCTTTGTTTTTGTTCATTTATAACCCAGTTTCCAACATACATTCAATTTGTGTCCAAACAAACTCAGCCTGGACAATTATGTCACATTTCCTCCGGCATTTGCATCATTAAAGTGAGACAGATGTCCGTTTTTTGCGCCAAAGGAGATGGGACGTGATAAGATTGAACATGAATAATGGGAAAAAACTTTAAGAATAAAAATGCAAATTTACTTTGAAACTTTGAAGATTTAACACATGGATTTTTTAATGCTTTTAGAGAAATTAAAGAACAATATGAAAGGATATTTCCTAAGATGTATTTTGACACACACACACATCCCTGGGTGCATGCATGACACTATATAAATCTTTTTTGAGGCCACTAATATTGTAAATTGCAGCAAGTTCGCTCATAAAAATAGCAGTACCTGTTGTACGGCCTTGCACGTGCAATTCATTTTCTATACCATAGAAAGCTGCTGCTGCGGAAACAGTGAACAAAAGGTGTGGCCAAGTACAACCTGACCATAGAATAGCATCCAAATACTGGACGAGAGAGCTCAGATTAAATTACTCAAACATGCATGAGTAAAATATGAAACCACTTTTAAAGTTGTGTAAATAAAATGAACATATTTTGGTTAATTGCAGACAAACTGTAAGCTCTGATTAGCTGTGTTTGCAAAAGAAATCAATAAATTTCATTGTTGATTGTATAAAAAATGTACAACATCTGGCAAAAATAATAAATGACCAGTGGGGGTGCCTGATCTGGCCCTTTTCCTAGTCAGCATAATGGAGTCATTACAGTCCGCAGGTGCCCTCAGAATAACCAAAGAATCCATCCCAAACTACTGCATGCTGTGTTTGGATCCAGCTGAGGCCGGCGTTGAACCTGGCAGGTGGTTTTCCACAGCTGCATCAGCACATCGTTCCTCATGGAGCCATAATACAGATTAGAAGCGAGACTGTTTTGCTCGGTGTTGATCGTTATCCGGCCCACTTCAGCATTTTGAATAATACATACCTGACCCATATGTCCAATATTTACAAGAGGCAAAATTTAATATATTTAAGTGCATTGATCTCCTTTTATCTCTTATCATTGTGGCCCAGGTCCAGACAACTAATTAGAAAAAAAAAGTGCAGCTTGTCCACACTGATTGTTCAAAGAGATGATATGATAATTGAAACTTGTTAAAAAAAAAGAAGTCTCCAAAACTGCCAGAGGACTAATGAAAACTCTGTCTGTCAGACTTTGAAAGGTAAATTGATCTTCAGATCAATATTTGAATCAAAGAACAAAGTATGTAAACAACTCTTTAAAAACTTGCTCCCAAATTTATTGCCGTAGATAACACACTATCCCAAATGTTTCGAAATTGGATTTAATTTAATTTTTCTTTGGAGATTAAATTTGAGCCCGAGAACATAGAAGTTTGGAGTCAGGGCGACTTGTTTCATTTGCATCCTCGTAGTGGAAACTGTAGTTCATATATTTTAATAAAACCAGGATTTATTCAACTGGTAGCTTATTGGTCAGAAGTGGCTACGGACTTAACACAACCATCTTTCTGTTTATTCTGAAATTATCTTCAAATAGCGACAAGATCTTTTATTCTGAGCAACATTAAGACCCTATGAAGTAGTGCAGAATGAGGACCAATAATTTTTAAAAAAAATAATTGCACTGTTTTGCTGAAAAAACAGGATTGGTCGTTGCAGAAGCTGGTTAGGTAAATCTCACATCAGCAAAGTGAATAAAGAATAAAAAAATGCACAAATCTTATCAATAAAAAACAGTAAACATTGTCAGAATTCAAACAAAATATGACAAAAAGACATAAACCACTGGTAAAGTTCTTCTACGTAAGTATCTTCTAAGGTCGAGAGTTTTTTCTGATGTTTGAATAAAGAAAACACAGATAATCTTAATTTTCTCTTTAAATAGTAGTTTTAATGACATCTTGGTACTTGGTGGTAATTGTAAATGCAAGGAAATAGAATGGAGGAAAATGTTTAACTCTCTGACCCAATCCCCCGGACAATGTGGCCCATGGGTAAGGGTAGTTGAGTTGCCCTAGCATATCAATTGCCTCTGAACCTGGGTTTTGTTTGCTTAGAGCAAAGCAGTGCAATAAAACAAACAAAAATAGAAGTTAGATAGAAACTTCCGTTCCATTCCGTCATCTTCCTTTTGTTCCGGGGTTGGGTCGCGGGCGCAACAGCCTCAAACAGGTAGCCCAGGCCTCTCTCACCCCGGCTGCATCCTCCAGCTCACCCTGAAGGATCCCAAGTCGTTCCGCGGCCAGCTGTGAGACATAGTCTCTCCAGCGGGTCCGGGGTCTGCCCCTTGGTCTCCTCCCGGTGGGACGTGCCTGAAACACCTCACCAGTGAGGCGCTCAGGGGGCATCCTGACCAGATGCCCGAACCACCCCATCTGGTTCCTCTCAACCTGGAGGAGGAGCGGCTCGACACCGAGCTCCTCCCGGATGGCAGAGCTCCTCACCCGAAACTTAGATATAGAAACTTAAATATAGGCAGCGTTTGATTTGATGTTAAAGTTTATAACGACTCCTCTAATCTGCTGTTAAATGAGCTTTTAACTGCGGCCATTTTTACCAGGAGGCCATTCTTGCAAACTCCAAGGAAACAGTCGGACCTTACAGCATTCCGGTTCTTTCGCTCCACGTTAAGTACTAATTTTGTGCTGTAAACAATTCCTGATTCCTGGTCGGAAACAAATACGACTAGTATAATGTGCTAATTTAGCGATCTGAAAAATTAAACTTTACTCAAATTCTGTCTGGAACAAGACAGCTACGTCTTTCTCCTCAATAAAACTCCATTAATATTGTCTTTATGGTGGCTTTTAATTCTCAATCTTGTAAATTGTTGCTAACACAGACCGTTAACCTCTACGATTAGCTACCAAGCCACAAACAATCTACAGACATTTTTTGCTTGGCGTCATAGTATAATTTTTATTCGCTAATTGACTGTCTGATTTTGAATATGTGTGATACCTGACCTAGTAGCTAATTAAATTGAATGGAGCACAGGCACTAGATGCCATTACCCTGACTGGCTGATCCAATGGCAAACCTTTATGGAGGCAATATACTGTAGTGTGAAATCCTGGGTTTGAAAGTGTTCTGGTTGCAATTTATGCTTACTGTCTTTGTGTATATTTCATAACAGTAAAAAAGAAACCTTTGATACTTATATAATCTTTAACTGTACCACTGAGTCCTCTCAAAATCTGCCTGACTACACCGGGATTGTCTTTTTTAAAACTTGGCAAAAAGCCTATTGCAATACTCCACGGTACGGTTAGGCCTTGTTTCTCTATCAGAGGCGCAATGCAAGTGCAGTGGGGATACTTTGTGACTGAGGCATTTAAAGAAAAGGTGAAGACCCCCAGAAAACAACATTTATCTTGTTGATAACCCTGCTGCCCTACAATACAGCCCAAATGCCCTTCAGACACGGTTATCTGGAATAAACTCTTGTTGGGATTTCAAGCTGATGGTGTCTCAGTCACAGGTTTTCACGGTTGATTGCAAGAAATAAAACAAAAAAGCCAACACGTCCTCTGATTTTGACCTGTATCTAAACAAATAGAAGAAGTAAGGCTTGATGATTGTTTATAGAAAGAGGTCTTTAACCAGCTACAAACAAGAGACTTTAAACAGCGCTATTAATCCTCAAACCATGTTCAACTAAAAGCTGCCATCAAACCAAGTTAGGTACAAGCACTTCACCTGGTTAAATCCGTGTACCGTATTTTCCGCACTATAAGGCGCACCTAAAAACCTTAAATTTTCTCTAAAGTCCACGATGCGCCTTTTAACCCGGAGCGCTTTATATATGGATTAATATTGAGCTACAACAGGTGTCGCATTGCGGTAAGCAGCCGCCGACTCCATTTCCCCCGTAGAAGAAGTAGTGCGTGGTGTATGCTGGGATATATGAAAGGGCGTCTCATTAGATGTGTTCGAGATGACACAGGCGGACGCAGTTCTGATCGGCGCAGATTGGTGCGCAATGCATGCCGGTTAGGTTTTGCATTCAGAAACTAACCGGCATGCATTGCGCACCGATCTGCGCCGATCAGAACTGCGTCCGCCTTTGTCATCTCGAACGCACCTACTGTATTTCCATTTATGTGTTTGTGTAAAGACCCGGAAATGGCTCCTACCAAGAGACACTGTTACACCGCAGAGTTTAAACTCAAGGCGATCGGTCACGCAGTAGAACACGGGAATAGAGCCGCAGCGACAGAGTTTAACATCAATGAATCAATGGTGAGGGAGTGGAGGAAGCAAGAGGATGCGCTGCGCCAAGTAAGTAAGACTAAACAGAGTTTATCTCCAATGGAAGATAAACTGTGTCACAAAAATACTAATACTTTATCTCCGAGAAAATAATAAAAACAGCTGTTTATTCATTTTGGGAGTAATAATACAGTGTGCCTTATAGTGCGGAAAATACGGTAATCCCTCTCAATTTGCTATTTGTCCTGGTGTTTAGAACAATGCTGTTCAGTAGTACAAGTATTTAGGCTTGTTTTTTGGTTGCTTCCACCAGGTGGCCGGGGTGTTGAGTGATAAGTGGTTAGGTGTCACAAGCCACATGACCAAGTTCTGTAATTGAGACTTGTAACTTTGTAAGCATCCTGTTTTAAAAAATAGAGGTGTTTCTTTCAGACCTGTGTCCATTAGGTGTTTAGTGGTTTAGTATTTCTAAGTGAACAACTACACTGAGACAATACAATGATGTATGAAGCAGCAGTAATGGCTTTTTAATAGAAAACTAACCCATAATAAATACAAAGAAGGTTATAAGTTCCTTTGCTTTTATTGATATAAAAGTAACAGAATCTGGTTTTATTGAGACATAAATTGTGCTTGTGTTAAATTAAATGGCTTTTCTTTTCTTGCAGTTCCCCAGATACATGTAAATAAGACCATAAAGTTTAGTTTTCGTTACATTATCGACCAAATAAGCTATCTAATACTCTGTTGAAGAATTATACTTTATTCATCCCTCAATGTGGAAATTTGTGTGCTGCATTACACCGCAACAGGCTGCCATGACGGCATCGATGGTGGGAGAAACGGGGGATAGATGTCTTCCCCAAGGACACGTAGACATGAGCTCAGTGGGATCCGATCCCGCGAACTTCCGGTCCAAAAGCGAACGTTCTACCACTGGGCCATCGCGCCCATACCTTTACCGGTATTACAAACCCAAATTAAGCCGGGGAAACGGTGGATCAGTGCCAGAGCGCTCGCCCGCGGACCGGAAGGTCGTGGGTTGATTCCCACTGAGACCACCGTCTAGGGTCCTTGGAGAAGACACCTAAACCCCACTTCTCCCACCAGTGGCGCCGTCGAAGGGCAGCCTGCTGCGGTGTAAGGAGTGCAGCACACAAATTTTCCCGGTGAGGGATGAATAGAATAATTCTTTTTTTTTTTTTAAAACAGGAATAAGTTAACTTCATGGCGTCAAAGAGTATGCCTCCACCTGTCTGATATCACAAACTAAATTAAGAACCAAGTCAGCATTTTTATTTTGTGGACGCCTCAATAATTTATCTGTATTTTGTTTTTAAGCCTCCACAGCCAGGTTTCCTTATTTCTGTAACTCTTATGTGAACACAATATTTTCCGAACTACTGAAGGAATATTCATAAAACTGCCTGCATTTAATCAGTACCGACTATAAAGGAGCTAATCAGATCAAGGTCCCAAATGTGGAAGTTACAAATTTACAAGACAGGTGGAGCTGTTTTGTTTGACTTCTCGTCATTGAAGTGATATTTTAGTCCTATTTTGACCAGTAGTAACTCCAACTCTGCCTGTTTACTTTTTTTTTTTAAGGATAAAGTAATCCAACCTTCGTCCACCCCTTTTTGACCCAATATTTAACAATGGGAACGTATTAGAGAAGAATGGATGAATGCTCATTGTTGTGTCAAACCAAAGAGGATTATAATCCACAAAACGATCTTTATGAGGTACATTGAATACTTGTCCGTAGACAGTGGTGGAACGTAACGAAGTAAATGTACTTCGTTACTGTACTTAAGTAAAAAAATTGTGCATCTGTACTTTACTTAAATAAAATTTAAGACTGGTACTTTTACTTTTACTTCACTTCATTTTTAGAGGAAATATCTGTACTTTTACTTCGCTACTTTTTAAAAGTGTGTTTTACATTTTTCGTTACATTTTCGTTCAGGAATTTAAAAAATATAAAGGTTTTTTTTAGCGCATCTTGAAGCCGCATCGCCAAAATCAACAGGAGCAGTTGATCGGGAGAAGAAGTTATGAATTGAGGCTCAATCAGAGTAGAGAGTAAACATTTTCCGCATTCATTCAGCGCCAAGAGCAGGGGTGGTTCTAGAATTTTCTGAAGATGGGGTGGGGATGGGGGCGGGTACGTGAGGTCATTGACAAAGCCAATATGGGGTGACTGGGGGCCTCCACCCCAGAACATTTAAAAAAATAAGTGTCATTTTCCTGCATTTTGGTGGACCATTTGCTGGCCCTGCAAAGGGATAGCTTGACTAGACCCCTTTCTTCTGTTTTTTTGCGGACCAAAAGAGGCGGGAGAGGGAGGGAGGGAGGGGTCACGCCCCTGCAGAGTGTTTACTTGTGACCCTACAGCACAAATAATAACATTTGAATTATGGTCAAATACTTTTACTTTTTACTTAAAAAGTAAAATTTACACCAATTACTTTTGTACTTTTACTTAAGTAGATTTTTTTATTGGTACTTTTACTTTTACTCAAGTATTTTTTTGCCTAATTATCTGTACTTTTACTTAAGTAAAAAAAGAGAGTACTTCATCCACCACTGTCCCTGGATTCCACTCATCTAGACACCTTATACAGTAGGTGGAAGAATAGTTGTGAGACATTTCTGCGACCAACCCCAACACAGATGCTAATATTAGCATTAGCTAGGGCATTTTGCAGACTTCCTATAGTTTGACAAGTCTGACTGTTTTGGGGATTTCTAACCGCAGAGGAATTGAGGCGAAGACAGCTGACTGACATAAATCCCATTTCTACCTTCACAATGAAAAAAAAAAACTGTATCTTGCAAACATGGACGTTTCTGAGACCATACTACCATCTGTAACCACAGCCACATGAGGATTATCAGAGAAAAAATAAGTTCCGCTGTTATTTCTACACCTCGTACCTCCAAAAGAATGAGCCTGTCTTTGTGGTCTTTTTTTTTTCTCTGCTGAACCTTTTCGTTTTGACTGTTGGGAACATTGGTGGTCGGTCTGTGTTATATAACATGGCTGTACCCCATGGCAGGTTATTTTTCATTTCAGAAAGAATAATTGGTACGAAACTGTCATGGTCGATTGGTTTTATGTTCATTGTGTTGTGATTTATTGGTTTGCTTTTTATGCCATGAAACATGGGCTCTCTCATGGTTCCATGTTTGGTCTGACCTTGTCCAATTTACTCTCCAGTGTTTTATGTTTGTGCTTACCTCCAGTGATTTGTATGTTGTTGTTTTATTTAATCAGTTATGCTTGTTCATTTCAGATCATAGTATTTTACTTTTAATTCACTTTAACTTAGAATTTTTTTACTTTTAATTGCTATGGTTATGATAAGCCAAGCCAATTGGTTGGTCTTTCAAGCCGGACAGTACCGGGCTAAATGTGGATAAAATAAATAAATTCCATACCGAAGATAAACTAGTTACCTACTGTCAAATATTTTACCAGCAAACACTGTGAGGTGAGACATAGTCTCTCCAGCGGGTCTGGGAGCTGCCCCTCGGTCTCCTCCTGGTGGGACGTGCCCGAAACACCTCGCCTGCGAGGCGCTCGGGGGGCATCTTGACCAGATGCCCGAACCACCCCATCTGGCTCCTCTGGACCTGGAGGAGGAGCGGCTCGACACTGAGCTCGTCCCGGATGGCAGAGCTCCTCACCCGATCTCTGAGTGAGAGCCCAGCCACCCTGCAGAGGAAGCTCATTTCGGCCGCTTTGTACCCGCGATCTCATTCTTTTGGTCACCACCCACGACCCGACCCCGGAACAAGCGGAAGATGACGGAACAGAACGGAACACTGCGAGGTCAAGTAAACCCAGTAAATATTAAAACAGCCCTTGTATTACATTAAAAATAATGGTAACGTATCAAGTGAATTAAACTGTCCCACCGACAGCAACGTCAAGGTCTCATACACCTTTGACTTTTTTGTTCATATTTTCATAATTCCTCAAAATCTCAAACGCTTCAATGTGAAAACACACTTGTGTATGCCATTAAAACCAAACAGACCAAGACTTATTTAATTTTTTACAGGCATTTTGTAACAATCCAGAGTTCATATTGTGCAGCCACACACATATAAGTTCACTGCCTCATGTTTTTTTTAAGATACTGATATCTAGAACATAGAAAAACTTTTGGAAACAGTCTCTTTACTCTTTTTGTATTCGACTTGCATCACCTCCCTGTTTACTAAAAAACACTGTCACTTTTCCTCCATTTTTCTATTTAAATCCTTCTTTGTTTGTGTGTTCCAGACAGCCTCTGCTCTGTCTAGACTGAAGCATCCAAATTATTTTCTCACTTCTGTCTAGCCCGGCTATTTTTCTTGGAATTTGCTCACTGTCATCGAAGATGTGATTAAATATCATGCAGTACAAGATTCCATCTAATTCTAATTTGACTAATTGTGGGCTAAATGATTGATTTAGTGTCACGAGTGAAATTTCAGTTTCTCACAAATGCATAAATTAAAAAATATAGTTGCCAAAAACCTCCCCGGTCCTGTCAGTGGTTTATTCTCCATGACTGTCTGTGTATTGATTCAATTATCTAAAAGTCATGCCAGCATTTGGATGTCTACCTCTACCTCTTCCTCTCTTTCAAATGTTGTGTTTTTCTACATAACTCCAACTAAACTCTCAGGTTGTCAGTCTGATTTCCAGTCTGTCTGTGTGTTGAGATCCGGTCTTCTTCTCCTCTCACGTCGACATCTTACATTCATTACCACATGGCCTTGGCTCAGGCAGCTCTCCCCTTCTGTGGTGCTCAATTACTCTGTCTTCCTGGGGCAAGCACTGGTGTCAAGCTACTGTAATGACTTTCTGATTATCTGTCTTTATGTGATGAATGAGATGGAAATGTACCACCGTGGCCAAACGGGGGTCTGGCACAGTGCCGAGCTTCCACACCGCTGTCAGGCCGGATGAGAGCAGGGTGGGGTAAGCAACAAAAAAATATAAATGTGTTGTTACAATCCAGGTGCAACACCGGTCGTTTCTGTTACTTTTGCTGAAATGCACGATGTAGCCATTTCCCGAGCTGTCATAAATTTACTGTTTGTGTCCCAGCTTGGGTAATAACAACTCCAGGCATCCAGTGATTAATTAATCGATTGCCTTGCGAGGACAAAATTGCGACAGCTCCGGCAGAGGCGTTATAAGAAATAACATGCATGTGCCACCGCTACCTGGTTGGACTGACAAAAAACCCCTCCCTTGATAACAAAAGCCCTTCAGTCAAGGACGGAACCGTGCTCCACTTTAACATCTAAATCAAAGCAGCTTGCATGATGTAAAGTGATTGTTGATGCTTGACTTTGACCTTTTAAAACTCTCCTATTGATTTTTCTCCATTTCGGCCAGATGAGTTTTGATGCCTGTTCAGCTTCTAATGTGCTGGAGGTGAAAAACGAGGTTGACGTAGGCACGGTTAACCATAATGCCAAGGCGGATGCCACCCGATAGCAGCCAGACACCTGAGATAGCCGGCCTAGGTCCAGCCCGCTACTCACCCCCACTCTCCAGTTCTATTATTCATCCCTCTTTCAAATGCCTTTTATGCTGCTCAATTACCCCTCCAGCAGCCCAGTGTGGACACTGTAATGACATTCTGATTATCAGTCTGTAAATGAGAAATGAAATGAGTGTGTGATGCTGTGCCAGGAGAAGAATGGAATGGCTAGAAGCCTTTCAAAAAATGGAGGTTGTGGAGGAGGGGAAAGGGTGGCTGGAGGACAGAGGGAGAGATGAGTGCAGCACTATGGTGATCATTGACAAGAAGATAAAAAGAGGAAACATTCTGTAACACATTGCAAACGTATGAAATTACACTTTAGAATTTAATTGCTCCCTATTCAGAGCTTCACAGGGCTCTTGAACAATACGAAGAGAACCTTTATGTTTCCAAACAATCTTTGCAGGAGAAAAGAGTCGTGGTCGTAATTGAAAATAGGTCCAGTCGTTTTGCTGGGTTTAAATAGCAAAAGATCCTCTTCACATGCTGACTTAGGCTCAGCAGAGATATGGAAATCCCTCCTCAGCACAGCTTATGGCTTAAATATCAGACCATAGCAATGAAGTGTTTCAAACATTGGGCTAAAATGGCAAAAGCAGAAAAAAAAAGTACAATCCTTTTAATTCCATGTGAGTCTTTATTGAAACAATTGAACCACCCGAATGAAGAAGACGGTGTAAAAATTCACCTTAGAATCAAAATGGGAATGAATGGATTTGACTTGACGCTAACTGTTAATTAGTTAATCAGCTTTCGCCATGTGCGTAAAAGTTCAAAATGTTTCCAACGCTATTTGATATTTATCTTAAATAAGTCTCCAATGAAATAAACCATCTCAATACAAGCATGAAAGGAGCTCAATGTCAGAAAAATGATGAAATGTGTCAACATGGTGTTTGCAATGGTAGCGATTGCTACCTGGATGGGTTAGCTCGAGGCATAGCATTCCAAGCAGTTAAACAGTGTGTTAGCATCATTAGAAAGTACTGATTTGTGCGTCTTTGATATCCACTCTCATTGACCATTGAATTCTCAGATTTATTTAAAATGAACAAGTGTGTTTTCAGCCCTTTTTTTTTTTTTTTTTAACTCACTCTATTCATCCCTCACCGGGGAAATTTGTGTGCTAAATTCCTACACCGCAGCAGGCTGCCACGATGGCGCCTATGGTGGGAGAAATGTGGGGTTAGGTGTCTTCTCCAAGGACACTAGACGTGCACTAGGGGTTTGCGATACCGCCAGTTTTGGTATCGATCCGATACCAAGTAAACACAGACCAATATCGCAAATACCGATATCGATACCGATATTTAAATTTTTTAAATGACTATTTTTGCATCAAGGGTTTGGGTCATATATATAGTATGACCAAGTATATGTACAAACACAGGTTGGTAGGTAGATCCGTAGAAGTGACCAGTTACAAACAAATGTTAACTAATGTTACAGATGATTATGTTGTACTTTCATAATTAAAATTGGAGCGTCTCTGTTAATGAGCGCTGCCTCTGGGAAACAGAAGGGGTCAGGGTTTTCTCCTCCGTTTCTGAAGTTTTTCTTTGGGGTGATTCTTTAATTTGTAGGGTTACCACTAAATTGAACATGGTGCAGGTAGCCTCAAAGTACAGCCACACGCTACTTCTCTTTTTTCCTTACATCTACTTTTACCGACCTCCGTTTTTTTTTTTTTTTGTTTCTTGGCCCCGAGTCGCTGAGTCATGTGACAAGTCAAATCCAATGAGAAGAGAGAGGGGGCGGGGCCACCTCGCTTCAGCATACAGGCGCGACACACAGCATTTACGCATATTTTGCTGAAAGAAAAGTTAGGTTAACTTTTTGAAAAAAACAAAAAAAACGGGAGCAAAGTGCGAGGGGTAAAACTTCAACCAAAGTATCGATATTGTAGTTTGAGTATCGATCAATATCAATACTAGCGTTGGTATCGATATTATCGATATTGGGATCGATCCGCCCACCCCTAACCTGCACTCAGTGGGATGTTATGTGTCATACATTACATTTCAGCCAAGACTTTTCTCAGTCTGTCCCTGGTAGGGTTTCACATTATTAAAAAACAACAAACAAAACAATTCAAACAGAACAATGTTGTGTAAAATGTAACACTTGATACATGCAACACTCTTTGGATATAAATTCTCTTTATACATACAGTGTGTTTATGATTGTACTTGTTCTAAATGAATTCAACGTTTCATTAAGACTCATTCGAAAATTGCCTGGTGGGATTTTTTAAAAATGGCTGACTTCCTGTTTAAATCAGCATTCGGACCATCTTTTTCTTCTTTCAGCTTTTCCCTTCAGGGGTCACCACAGCAAGTCAGCCTCTTCCATCTAACCCTATCTGCTGTATCCTCTTTGGTCATACCAACTATCTTCACGTCTTCCTTCACTGTGTCCATGAACCTTCTCTTTGGTCTTCCTCTAGTCCTCTTTCCTGGTGGTTCCAAACCCAGCATCCTTCTTCCTATGCACTCTCTCTCTCCTCTGCACATGTCCAAACCATCTCAGTCTGGCCTCTCTGACTTTAAAACCTCTAACATGTGCTGTTCCTCTGATCCTGCCCATCCTGGTCACTCCCAGGGAGATCCTCAGCATCTTCATCTCTGCTACTGTATCTGGATACAGGAAACTTTTTTGTGCCTCTTCACTTTTGACCTATTTACGTATACTGTATGTTGGTGGTTGGAGCAGGCAGTAAGTTCTATTTTAGTGGTTTTCGTCGTAAATTTTATGTTCTGTGTATGCTGAGTTAGCTGTATAAAAAATGGTCTTCGGTTTGTCTACTATATTTCTTTGCAAAGCATGAGGCAGAAGACGGTACAAGTTACCCCCAAAGTCAAATGTCTATTTTTGTAAAATGATTTGTTAATATTGAACAATATATACAGTATATCTTTTTGTTTTGTTGTGTTCCGTAAGTCCATGAGGGCTGCTGGGCAGATGTGTGTCAATTGAATTTAAAGGGGGAAAAAAACGTTGATTGAATTTGGTTGAGGTGAAAAATTCTATGAGAAACATCGTTTAATACAACATCATGTTCAGAGTTTAATTTCTAACCACGTCATCCAGCTAAAAATTTGTTTATGCAATTTGCTTTTTACAGCTCCATGAAATGCCTTTGAGTACCAATTACCCAAAGTTGTTCTTGTCCAGGTTTACCTGGCAATAAAATCCGACTCTGGGCCATCCCCGTGTTCATTAGATCAGCAATCTATTCGGTCCACTAAACTACAGTCACTTCATCCTTGAGAGTCTCTCTCATTCCAGCCTAATCAACAGAAATGCTCTGCCGCCCCAGACTGCTGTTTAATAGGATATTAACATCCTGATCAATCACCTTAATTGATATTTTTTAGGCATTAACGCTCTCAAACTCTAACAGATGTAATTGTCAGATAGGGAGTAAGATCCCCATCGGCAGTAATTGGGCCATTATGGATGCAGGCATGACTGAGAGATTTAGAATGCCAATGATGGGAGAGATGGATGGAGACGAGGTCTTTCGGGGTGGATCTGTATATCACTCATTCACTTGATAATTCTCCGGTAAAAAAACAAAATGCTTTGCATGTGCACATAAATGTGAAAATGTGTGTTTCCTCTCAAGTGTCCCGGTGTTTCTGGGAAAAAAAAAAAGTTTCCTGGCAATGTTGCCATATGGCGCTTCGTGTCTACCGCATTGTTGTTGTGTGTGGGGCGATTAGAGACAGGAGCCAAAGAGCGACTGTGGCATCTTCATTAATCCTCGCTAACTTCTGGGTTTCCCGGGAAGACTGGTTCCATGCAAGTCTGCTGATGCTCGCACAATTGTCACGTCTCAGTCAATGCATCCTCCTCCTTCGGTGCACAGCAGGAGATGAGAGGCCAATTGTTTGCAAAATGCTCTTTATTTCTTCATGGCTGAGAGGATTTGCAGTGAATCTGTGTGATTTATCGTCCACTAGTAGGTTTATATGGGGAAAAAATGTTTCTATCCTGCACTCAGGAGAAATTAAATTGTAAAGGATGAAGTATAAAAGCTTTTATGTTATAGTTTGGTTCTTTTTGGAGAAGCAAATGGAGTCTTGTGCACACACTTGGTGGTCAGTGTAGGAATATTGGAGATTTTTATTAAATTTGTAAAAAAAAAAAAATTAACGAACAGGAATGAGTGTTTCTTCAGTAACAAACCATTTTCAAACAGATGATGTGAAGATTAAGCAAAGCAATCCCAGAATGAAGCGAGCTTTATTTGAATTGAGTGAAGGCAAAAAAACAACAACTCTGCCTTGAGGATTTTCTGTTTTTTTTTTTTAACTTGCAATAAAAAATAAAAGATAAAAGTGCAACGTACCCTGTTTCCATAACGACCAGCTACAAATTTGCTTTTGCCTTGTTGCTCGCTTCAGATTATTTGACAGTGTTTAATTACGGCGACTACATTTTTATTAAGCTGCACTCATTACAAGTGGTATTGTCGGAGAAATAAGAAAAACAACTCTTTTGAATTTTATGAACTGACAAGCAGCCAAAAAGAAAAAAAAATCATACATTTTTTTTTTTTACTTATTTTTATCATTATTATTTTCTCAGTACAGTAGATGTAATGTTTTTATTCACTAGTGCACTTTATAATCTCCATATTGTGGTGATATTTGAGGAGTAATTTCATAGAGATTCACTCTTTTCTCATTGAAGGTGACAGTAAATTTAATTCAGTTTTATTTGTATAGCCCAAGATCACCAAATTTCTGTCTTAATGGGCTTCATATTGCAGATTCAGAAAGATGAAAAACAAGAAAAAGAGAAGCGTACACAATATTAGCACATTCCTGCCCTAAGACTCTCCTTCACGGTGAGGAAAAACTAAAAAACCCATCATTGGGGAAAAATAAGAAACCTCATGGGGATCCACATGAAAGAGAGATCCCTTGAGATGAGCATCTAATTAGTCTAAGACTATTGTTTAAATATTAACTTATTCTACTCTACAAATTAATATTTAAAGAAGTCAGTAGATGTTAAACGATAAACGTTTGCATGAAACCAAATTAATCAATTTAAACGATGCAGCAAGTAAGAATTAAAAGTGAAGAAAAAACTTTTTGAAAGTTTTTCTAGAACAATGTTGTTTTGTTGTGATGGAATTATTTAAAGTCTAAAACAGAAGACAGTGTCAAGCTAAACCAAGGTACAGCATTTCAAAAAAAGAATGGAAGAAGTGTCAGAAGAAAGGAAGGGTCAGTTTGGGACAGCGAGCTGCGTGTTGTTGTTCTTTGGCATACAGTGGCTCTTTCTTCTAGGGGCCCCTTTTTTTTTATCTTCTTATATTTATAATAAGACAGATAGATAGATAAAACTTTATTAATCTCCTGCAGGAGAAATTCTGGTGTCCAGCAGCAAGAGAAATCACACAAATTGTACACAGAAATAAATAAAAACAACACACATAGTAGAAAAAGTTTAAAAAAAAAAAAAAAGCAGGTATTTCTATTCACTAGGCTTTTAGCATTTTTATAATAGGGTTCGTTTACTGGTCTGTGGCTACAATAGGAGCCATTCACGGCCATCATAGGTAACACAGGCTCATTGGTCGAGCCCTTCTTACTATTTTTTTGCCTTTTTCTCAGGTTAGTACAAATAGATCCAGTTTTTAGTCCATTTCATTCAGATTGAAAATGATTTCCGAATGGAAGTGGAAACGTCTCGTTCAAGAATGAAACTGTCCAGAAGACTTTTTTGAAACTTTTTTCTACTATGGATCACTCCTGGATGAAGGAGGGACTACACAAACTTATTGCCTAAAAAGCAACACACACACACACACATAATAAAATAGGACTCAGTTCCTTCCAGAACCATATGATCTATTCAATTGCCTGAGGGCTGAAGGGATGAACGACCTCCTAAAGCGCTCAGTCCTGCAGCACAGTGAGAGGAACTTCTTACTAAGGGTTGTCTTCTGGGTTTGATAACATCATGAAGAGGGTGACGGGGGTTATTCAGGATACCCTGCATAAAAGCCCTCATCCTCTCCTCCAAAATGGTAATGTAATGGTAAATGTGTTTGTTTTATTTCATCTTCTGAACCACTTATTCTTATCACGAGGGTGCTAGAACCTACCCTGGCTGATTTCAGGCAAAAGGCAGGGTAAGCCCTGAACAGGTCATCAGTCTGCAGTGAGGTACCTAAAAAAAATGTACCGACATGTTTCCTGGCTATTAAAGAGTCCTCTATCCCAAGCTACCTGTGTGGCTACTGTTACAAACAAACTGGAACTTGAGGCCCTCCTTGTTGCTAAGGTATTCTTTCGGGAACACTTCGGCTTCCTGATTAAATATTGAAACAGAAAAAGTCAAGTGGATAAAATTAAGTTGGGTTGCCAACACTGGTCAGCTGAGGTCGGTGACCCCCAATAGATACCCTCATATACTGCATATCGGACACATTAGCCTCCTGATGCTAATTTTTCACGATCTACTTGATAATGTTGACATTGTACGATTGTTAGCAAGTAGGACTTTTTTTCTGAGCTTAGGGTTTCTAACCCTAACCCCAAATATCCATTAGGAGGACATTTCCACATCTAGCGTAGTTCGTTTTCTCTCCTGAAACCTGCTTTGCTGTACCAGCTCAGACTTTAAAAGCATTTGCATCACAGTCCCATCAGAAGGTTATGAGTCTGTTGAATTGATATTGTTCCACTTTGTGGCGTGAAATACTTGATTTCACAGCTATTATTCTGAATATGGTTGATTACCTCATTAGATGTGGTTGTTGTTGTTTATGAGTCATCTACAACCCCGACCAGTGTCACATGCTCTTTGTTGCTTACCGCTACAAGCCTCCCATCTACAAGCCGGTGATTTATTTGTTTTTTCTCACACATAGTGGTTTTTAAAGTGCTGCACTTTCATAAACTTCGAGCACTTGTTTCACTTTTCATTTTAATTCCATCATCTTGCATGTGTCACTTTTCCCTGGCGTTTTCGTTTACATCCTCTGGGGTTTTGTTTCCGCTCTTTCTCTTGACATTTTGACTGAACTGTGAAGCTGCTCTGAATTGAGCCATAACACCAAGGTCAGATATATTTGTCAGGATGCTCGCGCAATGGAACCGATCACATTATCTCACTGTTTCTGCTTTAGGGCCGATGCATCTTCTCAAGGAGCAAATGAGCTCAGAAAATAAGACCACGCTGACAGTTTCTTCTCGCTGTAGTCGGGTCAGAGCGTCTGCTATCTAGACAGGCAGATCAAACCGCTTTATCGCTGGAGGAGACAACTTTGTTCCAAACACACTAACAGCCTGTACATGTATGAGTTTATTCAAAGTTTTCTTTTTAGCGCAAAAGTGCATTTTGAGCTTTTCTCCTTCATTTCTAACTTTGTAACACTTGATTTTAAGTTCAGAATGTAATTGCCATTCCGTTCCGCCATCTTCCGCTTGTTCCGGGGTCGGGTCGCGGGGGCAACAGCCTCAAACAGGCAGCCAAGGCATCTCTCTCCCCGGCTGCATCCTCCAGCTCACCTGGAAGGATCCCAAGTCGTTCCCCGGCCAGCCATGAGACATAGTCTCTCCAGCGGGTCCGGGGTCTGCCCCTTGGTCTCCTCCCGGTCGGACGTGTCCAAAACACCTCGCCTGCGAGGCGCTCGGTGGGCATCCTGACCAGATGCCCAAAGCACCCCATCTGGCTCCGCTCGACCTGGAGGAGGAGCGGCTCGACACCGAGCTCCTCCCGGATGGCAGAGCTCCTTATCCGATCTCTGAGTGAGAGCCCAGCCACCCTGCGGAGGAAGCTCATTTAGGCCACTTGTACCCGCGATCTCATTCTTTCGGTCACCACCCACAGCTGGTGACCATAGGTGAGGGTTGGAACGTAGATCGACTTGTAAATCGAGAGCTTTGCTTTTCGGCTCAGCTCTCTCTTTACCACGACGGACCGATGCAGCGATCAGCAATCAGCAATAATTGCCATTATGAACAAGTATCTTTTGAGTTGAAATATGTGGGTATAATGGAGCTTATTGTTGTCAATAAATCTACCCGTGTTATGAAGTGGTTACAATATTTTAAATAATTTGACTTCAAATACACGTTTTTCAAGAGTGAGAACATAATTATATCTGCAAGCATTTTTTTGTCCATTTGAAGTTTTAGAAAAATACAAATTATTAGTGACGACTTTTGATTTATTTTTTTTTTAATAGTTCATGCCTAAAACAAGTTGTGCGCAAAAAACTCAGCAACGATTCAACAGGAATCTGCTTTTAAGCTTTCCCACAGAAACTGACACGGATTGTCTGAAAGTTACTTTTTCAAAGATAAAGAAAGGTCTATTGCATAAGAAACTGTTGAAAGCAGCAGAAGAAAGAGGAATATGAAACTAATTTCAGTCAGAAAAGCAACATTGAGACAACTCTTTTTGTTTCCACATGCTTAGATTGTGATGAAATTTCCACAATAATCCCAAAGATGAGTCAGGATCTCATGTGGTGCATTAAAGCAGTTTTCTTCTTACCCTCCCAAACAAAGATTTTCTGTTCTAAATGATGATTTTCTTCCTTGAAAAATTGTCTGAATCTCTTTCAGGTCATGCTTTAAAGAAAAGATTCAATTGAAAGCTTTTTTACAGTACTATCTCCATTAAGAGCCTCCGTGGTCTTTTCCAGCTTCTTCCAGGTTTACGTCTCCTAGCAACCGGGCTATATTTCCAAGCTGAATTGGACTCGTTACCTAGCATCTAGCAGCACTCGCTGATGGTAGCTAACGTTCGGCATTTACTAATACAAATATTTGTCCATGCTGGTGGCCGTCTTGTTTAATTTCATTGCACTCCAGCCACTAGGGCAAGCACCGATGAACCAGCAACTGTTTGTGAGATTCAGAAAAAAAACAGCTCTTCAAATAGAGAAATATAAAAATATATTACAGCTAATGTGATGTGATTACCAAATTAAAAGTTGAGAGTTAATTGTAAGTTATTTTTTGGGGAAAAAATGGCATTCAAAAGGTATCAGTTGATTTACAAAAAAATTCATTGATCCTTTCATTTTTACATCTATCGACCAATCAGAGTAAAGCTGTCATGAGACCAAACTGGCTTCCAATAAACATATTTAACATCCCATCATTAAAATGCCAAGTTATACAAAGCCCTAGTACGACTTGAAATAAAATCAGTAGAGAAAGAAAGTTAAAGTGAAACTGTTTTCTCGATTCATCAGAGGAATTAATCCCACTACTCACTATCAAGCGGTGAAGTCTTCCAGCTCGTCTGTATTATCGGCAGATATCCTTTTTTTTGTGCGATGGAAAATGTCACAATACCGAGAAAACTGGCTCTAATTGCTGGTTGATTGCATAAAGAAAAGTTCAGATCTTCCCCACAGGGACATGACGAGCCAAGATGGAGACAATTCTCTAACTCAGTAGTAGAAATAACTACAGTGACTCAGACGTTCCCTCGAGATTAAATGTCTTGCAAAAAGATCGTTACTACATCTCCAATCTGTGAACTTTCTCTTTGACAAGTGCCGATGAAAACTCATGTAAAGTTGCTTCTTTATGTCAGTGTGGAGAACTTTACAAAAACATGCCAGAGAAGTGTTTATCTGACCAACTGCAAATGTTTAGAGATGGACAGACTGCGGTTTGACTTTGCAAATTTGTTTGCAGCATCGAGCCACATCAGCAGTTCATCTTGACAGAGCAAAGGGCTATGCGAGCGAATCTACTGGAATGTCTTCTTCTTCTCCTTTCGGCATTTCCCTTCAGGGGTCGCCACAGCAAGTCAGTTTCTTCCATCTAACCCTATCTGCTGCATCCTCTTCGATCACGCCAACTATCTTCATGTCTTCCTTCACTGTATCCATGAACCTCCTCTTTGGTCTTCCTCTAGCCCTCTTTCCTGGTGGTTCCAAATCCAGCATCCTTCTGCCGATGTACTCGGTCTCTCTCCTCTGTACATGTCCAAACCATCTCAGTCTGGCCTCCCGGACTTTATCTCCAAAACCTCTAACATGTGCTGTTCCTCTGATATACTCATTTCTGATCCTGTCCATCCTGGTCACTCCCAGAGAGATCCTCAGCATCTTCATCTCTGCTACCTCCATCTCTGCTTCCTGTCTTTTCCTCAGTGGCACTGTCTCTAGACCAAACAGCATGGCGGGTCTCACCACGGTTTTGTACACTTTTCCTTTCATTTTAGCTGAAACTCTTCTGTCACACATCACACCTGATACTTTTCTCCACCCGTTCCAGCCTGCTTGAACACGCTTCTTTACCTCTTTTCCACACTCTCCGTTGCTCTGGACTGTTGATCCCAAGTACTTAAAATCTTCCACCTTGTTTATCTCTTCTCCCTGTAACCTCACTTTTCCATTTGGATCCCTCTCATTCACACACATGTACTCTGTCTTACTCTGACTAATCTTCATTCCTCTTCTTTCTAGTGCAAACCTCCACCTCTCCAGCTTTTCCTCCACCTCTTCCCTCCTCTCACTACAGATCACAATGTCATCTGCAAACATCATTGTCCATGGAGATTCCTGTCTGACCTCGTCTGTCAGCCTATCCATCACCATAGCAAACAGCAAAGGACTCAGAGCAAAGAAAAATTTGAGTGCTGCAATGCAAACATCTCGATGCCCCCTCGGCCCTATCAGGATCCCAGACCAGTGTCCCAGTCCGGTCACAGTGTGTCCAACTTGCAACCCAAAAGCTGAAGTCCGCAATGGGTCCACAAAGCCGGGCCCCAGTGAAGAACACCAAACTGGCCTCTCTGTATTTCACTGGGTTCAGATGAGGGCCTCCAGTTCCTCAAGGGAGCAACCGGACATCTCTATGGAAACCACAAAAACATGGCAAAATATAGGTGAGCTTTCAAATTAAAGTGGAGACATTTGATTTGATCATCAAACATTTTACCTAAATAGCTTTTGAATATTAAGCCTGTTTTTCAAAGGACTTTATTATTCTCTGGGTGGAATCTGAGGACAGTGAAATGAAGCATTTGAAGCAGCAAAAAAAAAAAAAAAAAAAAAAAAAAAGCACAAATAAAGACAAATAATTAACCAAATTCCAGAAAACAAGATTAATCAAGACAGATACACATTGTCAATCCCACACATGAAGGTAATTTACAATACCAGTAATAATACCACATCCCAAGAGCTAGCTTATGCAGCTGAGGATCTGACCACCAAGGTCCCCGCCGTTGGCTGCCACCCATCTCCTCCTTCACCCGACCCCTATGGCCCCTCCTGCAGGTGGTGAGTCCACTGGAAGGGCGTCCATGTCCCATGTTCGGGTTGAGCCCGGCCGGGCCCCATGGGTAAAAGCCCGGGAAGTTTGGATGGAGCGGCAGATCGTCAGGCGGATCGGTGCGGCATCAGTCCGTCGTGGTAAAGAAAGAGCTGAGCCGAAAAGCAAAGCTCTCAATTTACAAGTCGATCGACGTTCCAACCCTCACCTATGGTCACCAGCTGTGGGTGGTGACCGAAAGAATGAGATCGTGAGTACAAGCGTCCGAAATGAGCTTCCTCCGCAGGGTGGCTGGGCTCTCACTCAGAGATCGGGTGTGGCGCTCTGCCATCCGGGAGGAGCTCGCTGTCGAGCCGCTCCTCCTCCAGGTCGAGAGGAGCCAGATGGGGTGGTTAGGGCATCTGGTCAATATGCCCCCCGAGCACCTCGCGGGCGAGGTGTTTTGGGCACGTCCCACCGAGAGGATACCAAGGGGCAGACCCCGGACCCGCTGGAGAGACTATGTCTCACAGCTGGCCGGGGAACGACTTGGGATCCTTCCAGGTGAGCTAGAGGATGCAGCCGGGGTGAGAGAGGCCTGGGCTACCCGTCTGAGGCTATTGCCCCGTGAGACCCGACCCCGGAACAACTGGAAGATGACGGAACGGAATAATAATACCAATAATAATATCATTATATTATCAAGCTTTGAAATATTTGGACCTCTGACAGGGATTAGTAAACATTTCTGGTGTGAGACAGCTTTGTTTTTATCTCTACTTTCATGTTGGACCATTTCATTTTGTTTCACTGACAAATCAGTGTGTGTCAATTATGCAGTTACCATGGTGATTGTCTCTCACTCATTAACACTTGTAATCAATGTCCCAACGACTGCACAATAGCATAATTTTTTGAGCAATTACAAGCGGCACTGGCTCATTTGAAGACCACTGCCTATAAATCACTTCATTCATATTATCTATAATTGGAATTCTAGTGGTATAATTGGGAAGGGACGAAGTTTGAGTTGGGTTTTGAGTTGAGCTAGCAAAAAACCTTGCTCAGCAAAGATCTACACAATCCTTAAAAGACAATGCTGTTATTTGTGGTCAATGACATGTTGGAAAAAGTAGATGTTGCGTTGAGAAAAAGAAAAGACCTTTGAAGTCCATTATGTGCATGGACAGTAGAGCACTTTCAAAAATGGAAGTGAAGATGCGGTACCATCTGTGAATGACAGAAATATGAGGTAGAAGTTCTTCTCCAAGTGTTTTATCAGTGCATCCAAAGAAACTATTTCATGTGAATAGTACAGTGAAGTGGCTAGATGGACCATGCGGATGGGAAAAAAAAAAACATGAGTGGGACTCTAAGAGGACAAATGGAACCCTCTTCAGACAATTAGAGCCCTGGAGGGTCCGGTATAGTTAATCCCCATGGTAACGCAGCTGAAAAGAACAGTACTTTGTGCATCCTCCCGCTCCTTCCCTGCTATTTATTCTTGGAAAAATGTACGCCATTGTCCTCCGCTAGAAGCAGGGTCCTGGGTTCTTTTCAAGACATGTGGGTAATAACGAACATGAGTGCTGAGGCACTTGAACGTCTTCCATATCCAGGCTTGTTTTCCTTTTTATTAGCTTGAGATGTTCTCCAGAAATTGTAAAAAAAAAATGTGAGTCGAGTGGGAAAAAATAACACGTTGCGCATAGAGGTCCATGGGTTTAATTAATTCAAATTTTTATATATTTTTTTATACAAAAACTGCCAGATTTTTTTTTGTTAAGCCAAAGATGATATACAGCCCATTTGTTCAACAACTAATAATATGAGTTGAAACCATTAGGTGGTTAAAAACACGTGCATTAGGCGTGCTTACTTTGACTTCAAATAATCCAAATTTACTGTTGGTTGTTAAAGTGTAAATTTAAATTAATCTATTTAATCAATTTATTAGTAGCCCCACTTGAAGGTAGTAATTATGACCATGTAATTATGCAAAGCTGGTATGCGGCCATACCAGCCTGTCAATGCCTGATTCCGTCAGACCTCCGAACCTAAGCATGCTGGGCCTGGGCAGTACTTGGATGGGAGACCGCCGGAACCCCAGGTGCCACATTGGGACGGCCATAAATTATTCTGCCGTTGTGTCCCTGGGCAAGATACTTCACCTACATTGCCTAGTCTGAATAGTGTCTGTGCGATTGGTTGGTGATGGTCAGAAGGGCCGATGGCGCTCTTGCTTCTGTTAGTCTGCCCCAAGGCAGCTGTGGCTA
Organism: Neostethus bicornis; assembly: GCA_902685375.1. Classification (NCBI taxonomy): domain Eukaryota; kingdom Metazoa; phylum Chordata; class Actinopteri; order Atheriniformes; family Phallostethidae; genus Neostethus; species Neostethus bicornis. The sequence goes on from LR738561.1 coordinate 13,427,545, forward strand.
CAAAAGTAGCTTACCCTTACCTGGTATGGTGCCTGGTATGGTGCGAATAAATAATGCATATGTTAAGCGTCTCTGAGAGTCCTGAACAGCGCTATATACATTCAATGTATTATTCTCCATGCTCCTAATTATTGTGGACACTGCATCAAAATGTCCCGTCCCATCCTTCCCTGACTTGTGAAGACCCCGATATGCATAAACTCCTCCATTTGGTGCAGAGCCCTTGCTTACATAACACAACATTCTACAGGTATTTGAAATAAAAAGTTGCACATTGTTTAGTGTTGGTTGGAATTGAAGGCCTTTGTTATGGAGCGGATCCTCATGCGGTGCCCTAAGGGACATGATGTAAACTTTCTTTCAACTCTTGACTCTCTCTCATCTTTCACACCGGCGAGACCTTGTACCTCGTTCACATGTGAATTCATGCCTTTTTGACGCATACATCAACGAGAACAAAGAACTGAAAATGATCTCACAAAAGCTATCCAAATGCTTCCACATGACATGCATCTGTAAGTGATATAAAGAAAGTGTAAAATATTGTTAATAAATGCAAAAGAGGTGCAGTGATATTCCTTTGTGTAATTTTCTCGATGTGTGTGCCTTGAAGCTTGCAGAGAAAATTGTAGAGTTGGTGGTGGTGATAGTGTGGAGAAGGAATTTCAAAGATTAATCCCAGAGGGTAGATCTTTTTTTTGTTGTTAGAAGTTAGGATTTCACTAAACTTTTTCCCTTTTTGAAATTTTTTGGGTGATTTTGACATCTTACTCTTGTGGATGATGTAATCATTTGAATTTCACATTGAGTTGGGACTTACATATCTCCCAGAAAATTTGACACTAAAAGCTGTGTTGAAACTTTTAAGAAAAATGACAATTACTGGCAAATCAGTTCTCAAAGAAAAGTCAATACGACTACACAACGCAGTTCCTTTTTGAGTGAGCTCATTTGGAATGAACTATTTACGTTTCTGAAGTCAGATATTAAACACTACGGTTACCTGAAGTGGCTAACTAAATGTTTCTATTCTGATTAGCTTACTGTATATATGACGGTCTAGTTGTGGCCTCAGCGCTATAGCCCAAACCTGTCCTTTTCTGATCAAATTAAATGTCATCTAAGTACATGATCTCACACTTGTGTACATGATTATAGTAAGAAGAACTTTTTTTGTAAAGCATCTCTCACGCAAACGCAATAAAAATTACAGGACAATAAAATAGTGTGGTATTCAAAACTCTTTTAAATTGTTGGGGTCGATGTGACAACTGCGTAGATTGAAGTGGTCATTTATGGGTTTTTTTTTGTGATCTCAACCCGGTTTCCTATTTCTGTAACCCTAAGGTTTAGGGTTTCTCTAACCCTAAGGGTTAAACCTTTTTCTCTAACCCTAAGGTTTAGGGTTTCTCTAACCCTAAGGGTTAAACCTTTTTCTCTAACCCTAGGGTTTAGGGTTTCTCTAACCCTAACAGTTAGGGTCAGAGAAACTACCCTAACTGTCAGGGTTCTCTAACCCTGTTAGGGTTCTCTAACCCTAACAGTTAGGGTTAGAGAAACTACCCAACCCTGAGGGTTAGGGTTTGGGTAGGGTTAGTTTAATCTCCTGCTACTTGTTTGTTGTACTTAAAAAAAAAAACGCTGAATTATTTCCCATTTGCTTTGCAATGAATTCGGAAATGTCAAAACTTTTATTGTTAAAACTTTTCTATATCTTTTTATTCACTGAGGCATTGGTATCGTGGTGTTCATCGTAATGATTACAGTGACTGCTGAATTCATTTAGTTTTTACTATTTTGTTTTTTTATTCTTTTGTCTATCTCTTCCCTTTTCCACCCTCTGTTTCTCACCGTCTGTTTTTCTCTGTAACCTCTGTCAGATCCTGTTTTACTGTATTAGCATGAGCATGTAAAAAAGCATCAAAAGAAGACTTGAGAAAGATCTTTGAGGGATTATTCTTAAAACTTTCACATGGGAGGGAACTATAAAAATATCCTTTTTCTTTTTTTGAAGCCTTATGATTCTAAAAGAGTTATCCATGATGTTTTGTTTCAGTTTTGACTGTCTTTCCCAATTATTGTCCATGCATACCTTGTCTTGTTTCCCAAAAATCAGGTTAGAAAATGCTCTGCCACTGGTTGTAAACACGACTATTATCTGAGTGTGAATTCAGAAGGACAGAGCCTGACTTGCAGAAGGCAAAAGCTTCATTAACCTACTACCTGCAATGTTCAACCTTCAAGCTACAATTATCAGGACAATTTGAGGCTAAATGCATATTTCAGAATTAAAACTGTATCCTGAGTCTAATGCATCACATTCTATCAGCACAGACTTTTATTTTTGCCTCTGTCCAGCACAGCAGGGAAACAGACACTTAAGCCCTTAGCAAAATAATGACAGCCTTTCCCTGTGATGGGAATTTTGTCTACACTTTTGTTTGTTTCACCGTGTGTATCTGAGACCGTGCAAATTTTTTGGCTCATTCTGATGTACCCATGTGCACATGTGTACTCACCAGTATAATTAGATCGCCACATTAAAGTAGAAGAGGTAATTACACCCCTACCTACTTTAATTTAGCTCCTGTAAATGTGGACTTTGAAGGGAGTCTTGGGTGATTTGCTGCCGGCCAGAAGATACAGAAATGGTGTGAGTCAGATAGAAAACAGGAGCGGTAAAGGATAAGCTTATGTGTGAAAAGGCTCAATCTGGAAGAGTGGCAAAGGACTGTAATAACAGCAAAGGAGGGCAAAATTGTGGAGTTGAATACTGTTGAAAGTGCCGAGATAGAATGGCAAAGAAAGTGCTTAGTCTAAGTGGAAAGCTATTGTGGTGCTGAGGTCGCATCCTGAAGGACAGATGACTGGAACATGGCCCACATCGGCCTTGCTTGGACAGTGATGAATGTAAGCTTTTCACATTTACCCTGATTTTTTTCGTTAGCACTTTTTAGGGGGTTTGCAGGCGACAGTAGAACTATTTCAACCCCACTGTAGAAACTGCTCGGAAGTTATCCCAGAGGCAGCCAAGATCCGTGCGAGGACACAACGGTGGCAGAACAGAAGGTGCGACATTCAAATGTGAGATCAAAGCTTGCTCGGAAGAGGGCAGAGGATGAAAAGATTGTGGCCTTGATCTTGAAAACACATGAGCCAAAACATGTGCTCATACATGCACTGTGCGATGGGAAGCCAAGTAGAACTACGACCTCCAAACAGATGAGCCAGATGTTTTAAAAAGATCAACTCCAAAGAAAACGTTTTCCTTGAACTAAATATAAAAAGGAGAGAAGAGCTGGGAAAAAGAATGATGGTGTTTGGATATTTTAAAATGTTATTTAGTTTAAGATTAGTTTTACTTGGAGGGCTTCTTGCAAAATGAACTTTTTGGAGGTTTCAACCATGTTTGAACATTATTTCCACATCAAAACATGTCTGGAGGGGTTTTCTATTTCATTCGTGCATGTTTAAGGAATTTATGAGCTTTCTCGTCAATTATTTCGATATGTCTAACTTGACCAGGGATTTTGGCTTCAGCAAGTGTTTTGAGTTGATGCTCTCTGCTTATGATCAGTCCCTTCCTCAATTTCTTAATTTAGCAATTTCTCAGCTACACAGGTTCGTAATTAAATGTGGGAATTACCTTTAAAAATTCTCCTCAAAAGGCAAAGTTTACAAAGTAGGAAACTATTTTTCCTTCAATAACTATAAATGTCTTAACACTGTAAAATCAACTTAGTGCCAGCTCAGTACCAGTCAGACAGAAATGAAGAAGCCTCTTGGATGAGAGGCCACAAGTTTTCAAATTAGAGACTTTATCCAGTTAATTTCTTTACTTTTTTAATTAAATAGCTACTTTTTTCCACAAGCAAACTTTGTTAAACACTACAAATCAACCATGTGGTCCAATTGTGTCAAATGGGATGCAGAAAACGATACACTATAGGTAACGTAGCTGCAGAATTGTACTAAAAAAAGTCAGACAAACAGTGCAACCGTTTGTCTGTTGTTGCACTATAGCAGTATATAGACAGTATAGCAAAGCCCTACTGTCTTATAACAACTCAAGCCCCGTCCACACGTAGGCGGGTATTTTTGAAATCTGCTGTCCTCCGTTTTAGGAAAACGATCACGTCCACATGCAACCGTTTTCAAAATATCCGCGTCCACACGGAGCCGTATAAATACGCTTCTGAGTGTGATTATGAGCATGCCAGACCAGTAGTGGGCAGTATTGATGTAACGTAAGTTCTGAGCAGTCCAATCAGAGCACCTCTGTCGTCATTTATTTTTATTTTTGTTTATTTTGAATTACCTTATTCATCCTTCACCGGGGAAATTTGTTTGCTGCACTCCTTACACCGCAGCAGGCTGACCTTCAACGGCGCCAATGGTGGGAGAAGTGGGGGCTAGGTGTCTTCTCCAAGGACCCTAGACGTGCTCTCCGTGGGACGCGAACCCGCGACCTTCCGGTCCGCGGGCGAACGCGCTAACCACGCGGCCACCGTCTCCACCCTAATTTTTCTCCACCCAGTCATTTCCGCAAAACCTGAAACATGGTGCCAGGCATCTCGTTTGTGTAGACCGCCAAGGAGGTGGAATTACTTTTAAAAGTCGTCATTGACAATAAAGCTAATAAAACACAGAAAAATATTGATTGGGTTCATGCTGCCCAAACCTTGTTTGCGATTCAAACAAGGACACACATGAATGACGTATGTGCATTACATGTTGCAGGTAGTGACACATGAAAATGCAAATCTCCGTTTTTGTACATCCACACGCAAACACAAAGACAGAGTTTTCCAAAATCTCCACTTTGGCCGGAGTTTTCAAAAGCGCCGGTCTTGAGTGAAAAAAAACCTCTGTTGTCGTGTGGACGGCAGGCCAAAATGGATAAAAATATATGCGTTTTCAAAAATACCCTGCTACGTGTGGACGGGGCCTGATTCTCAGGTACTGTATATTTAAAGACAGCACCTCTTACGACATTATCGAAGCCTAAAACAATAACCATCATGATATATGGATAAACTGATGTAATTAGCATCGCATCCTAGTGGGAGGTTCAAGGACTTTTTATCACCTATTTTAGTCTGTCTGATGTACAGTACGTCTGAATTTATTTATTTTTTTATGGCAAGTAGAAAAGCATTGAGTTGGTTTTGCTCCTGGTATGAGGCTCTTGTCACTCCAGGGGACACCAGCGGGTGGGGAGTTTGATTGAAGCAAAACACCTTTCCAACAATAGCATTGGTTTCCTTTGGCAAACTTGTGAAGAAGATAGAGTTCTTGTTTTCATTTTTTTTTCTTGGTGCTCTGGCAGCTTTCAGCTGTGAACGGTTTAAATGATTTTTGTCAGCATTTGGTTACAAACCAATAAGTTCATATTCTCTTTGTCGCTTATTCAAACCAAAATAGATTTTAAACATTTGTTAAAAGTAGTAGTTGCTTTAGTCTGGTTGAAGCGAACCAGTCGGAATGGGTCTCGATCTTTAGTTTGGCCAGCAGGCTGCCACGACAGCACAAACGGTGGGAGAAACAGGGGTTTAGGTGTCTTCCCCAAGGACCCTAGACGTGAACTCAGAGGGAATCTAACCTGCGAACTTCCGGTTAACTTCCGATCCGAGTGCAAATGCTCTACCACTGAGCCACCGCCTCTCCCTAAATACACCTGTTTGTTTGCACCATCCAAATCAGAGAAGATAGTTTTATTGATAGCAATTAATTTATACATATTTTCGGTTAGGCAAGGCAAAAATCTTTAACGAAACCTCAATTTCTAACATTTAATCCTTCATGTCTTTTTTTTCTCATTTGGTTTTGTTGGCTGTGATCATTTCTTTGAAAAGATTAGAAGTAAAAAATAAAAGCACATGAAGGTAAAAGCTAATAATTCCTTATATTCTACACAAATAGCCTGTCTTCTAGCGTGGAAGCTGATCCCAGGAGGCCGACAAATGCTCCACTAGTTGCTCCTCAGAGATAATGAGCCACTGAGTGCTGAGTGAGATGTTTGCAGGGCCAGAGGGTTAGGATTGAAGTTGGTTCACTGACTCTGTATGGAGAAGACCCAGGCTCAGCTCTAAATTAGTGCGCCCTATGGATCAATGTGGGCTGTAATTAGCTGCTATTGATCCCAGACAGATCAGCCTCTACAGTAGGCCACTGCCAAGCACCCCTCAACGTCCATCAAGCTCCCTCCCTACAGCGTAGCAGCACAGCCTGAGATCACTCCTAGAGCAAACAAATAATATCAACCAGCGCACTCAGCTCCTGGTAAGTGCACTAAAGATATGGTTTGACATTTCAGGATTCACTTACATACTGTATTCCATTAGTGTGCCGTGCAATGCATCTTTTTGATTCACTGTTTTATCTCGGCTTCCATTAAAACTTATAGATTGCATCATGTGCTTGTTCAACGTGCAGGAAAAAATCGGTTGGATCTACTTTTTTTTTTGGATCACACAGAAATCAGTTGTCATCACTCATCAAAAACCACAGACAACATCTGAGATGATTTTAATGCAATTTGAAATTAGGAAAAAAGAGATTCAATCTCCTCCAAAACGATCACAATCAAGCCTTTTTAAATATCTCATCAAAGTGAAGGAAGTTATTTGTCTCTCTTCTTCACGCTAATCATCGAAGAGCTCATTAAAGATACAATAGGTGTTTTCTCTCTTTTGAAGTGATTGCCAAAAAAGATTCTTTGTGTTCGACGATAAAGATGAAGCTTCTCAAATTACAAATCAATTCACTCGTTTTAAAATTCTATCTGACAGGTGTAAGTTGAATATTTTCTGTTATTTCTCCCTTGAATAAAATATGGGCTTTGTAATTTTGTGGGTTCACAAAGAACTTGAAACTATATGAATGATTTTAAAAATATACAATTAAAATAAAAGCAAGCAATCTATCAGATAGAGATGCAACAATTACGGCAAAATTGACGATAACACAGAACAGCCATGGCAGTATTACCACGGTATTATTTTATTGTTACGGCACCAAACACAATTGCATTTGCATCAAAACGATCTTTTCCCGGTCCGCTCAAAGCAATGGATTAAATTAACTACAGTGGCAAAGATGATGTAAGCAATTTTTTGTCGTTACAGTACTTAAGTAAAAAAATGTGTATCTGTACTTTACTTAAGTAAAATTTAAGACCGGTACTTTTACTTTTACTTCACTACATTTTTAGAGCAAATATCTGTACTTTTACTTCGCTACTTTTTAAAAGTGTGTTTTACATTTTTTGTTACATTTTCGTTCAGGAATTTGAAAAATACACAGGTTTTTTTTTTTTTTTAGCGCATCTTGAAGCCGCATCGCCAAAATCAAAAGAAGCAGTTGATCGGGAGAAGAAGTCATGAATCGAGGACCAATCAGAATCGAGAGTAAACATTTTCCGCATTAATTCAGCGCCAAAAACCTAACATCAAATATAGTACAAATTAAAAAGAGTCAGAAGATTGTTGTTCGTTGTGTTTACTTCTAAATAAAAAGTTGAGCCAGCATTACACAGAGCAGGGGCGGATCTAGAATTTTCCAAAGGGGGGTGGGGCTTTGACAAAGCCAGTATATAGTGACTGGGGGCCTCCCCCTCAAAACATTTAAAAAATAAGTGTCATTTTCCTCCATTTTGGCGGCCCATTCACCGGCCCTTCTAAGGTATAGCTTGACTAGCCCCCTTTTCTTTTTTTTTTTTTGTGGACCAAAAGAGGCGGGAGAGGGGGGGTCACACCCCTGCAGAGTATTTATCCTGGTTACCATGGTAACACCCTATAGCACAACAAATAAATTTGAATTATGATTGAATACTTTTACTTTTTACTTAAAAAGTACAATTTACACCGACTACTTTTGTACTTTTACTTAAGTAGATTTTTTTATTGGTACTTTTACTTTTACTTGAGTATTTTTTTGCCTAATTATCTGTACTTTTACTTAAGTACAAAAAGTGAGTACTTCATCCACCACTGGTCTTTGGTAGGACAATAGAAGCGAAGTAGACAACAATAAAAGATAAGCCAAGGACCCACCAAACGGTTTACAAACAAGTTTGAAACAGGAATGAAGTTGGTATTATCAGATCACAGGCGCCACTAGGAAGGGGAAGTATAGACAACTAAAATGAGAGGGAGGTCAGAATTACAAAATAAAACAGGAAGTAACCTAAATAACAAGAAACCCACCGTTAAAACCTGAAACCCTAACAGGACATTCAAAGTTTTTGAGTCTGAGCAGTTGTTCAAATGGGACATTCAAAGGTTTTTATCTATTTAAGCTATTTTTGTGGCCATACCAGCCTGATCCCGTCAGGCTGGTATGGCCTTTGAACTTTGAATGTTGGTACTATGACGGGTAAAGGTAGAGAGTTAGTTGACATGATGGAGAGAAGAAAAGTAGATATCCTGACCAGATGGAAAGGTAGCAAGGCTAGAAGTCTGGGAGCGGGGTTTAAGTTGTTCTATCACGGTGTAGATAGGAAGAGGAATGCTGTAGGAGTTATAGTGAAGGAAGAATTAGTTGGGAATGTTCTGGAGGTAAAAAGAAGGTCAGAAAGGGTGATGAGCCTCAAGCTAGAAATTGAAGGGGTAATGTTCAACGTTGTTTGTGGGTATGCGCCACAGGTAGGATGTGAGGTCGAGGAGAAAGAGAAATTTTGGTCAGACCTTGATGAGGCAATCCAGAGCATCCCTAGAAGTGAGAGAGTTGTTATTGGAGCAGACTTCAATGGCCACGTTGGTGCAGGAAACAGAGATGATGAGGAGGTGATGGCCAGGTTTGGTATCCAGAACAGGAATGCAGAAGGTCAGATGGTGATCGACTTTGCAAAAAGAATGGAATTGGCTGTAGTGAATACTTTCTTCAAGAAAAGGCTGGAACACAGGGTGACTTACAAGAGTGGAGGAAGGAGTACACAGGTAGATTACATTTTGTGTAGGCGGTGTAATCTGAAAGAGATCAGTGACTGCAAAGTTGTAGCAGGAGACAGTGTAGCCAAACAGCACAGGATGGTCGTGTGTAAGATGACCATAGCAGTGAGGAAGTCTAAGAAGATAAAGGGAGTGCAGAAGACTAAATGGTGGAAACTGAAAAAGGAAGAGTGCTGCTTGAACTTTATAAAGGAGTTGAGACAGGCTCTTGGTGGGCAGGAGAAGCTTCCAGATGACTGGACAACTACAGCTAATGTGATCAGGGAGACAGGCAAGAGAGTACTTGGTGTGTCATCTGGAAGGAAGATAGATAAAGAGACTTGGTGGTGGAATGAGGAGGTGCAGGATCGTATCAAAAGAAAGAGGCTGGCTAAGAAGAAGTGGGACACTGAGAGGACTGAGGAGAGTAGACAAGTGTACATGGAGATACAGCATAAGGTTAAAGTAGAGGTGGCAAAGGCAAAACAAGCAGCCTTCGACGACTTGTATGCTAAGCTGAACAGCAAGGAGGGAGAGATGGACCTATACAGGTTGGCAAGACAGAGAGACAAAGATGGGAAGGATGTGCAGCAAGTTAGGGTGATTAAAGACCGGAATGGATGTCTCTTGACAGATGCCAGTAATGTGATGGGAAGATGGAAAGAGTACTTTGAAGAGTTGATGAATGAAGAAAATGAAAGAGAACAAAGAGTAGAAGACGTTACCAAAGTGGACCGGAAAGTGGCTAGGATCAGTAAGGTAGAAATAAAGAGGGCACTGAAGAGGATGAAGAGTGGAAAGGCTCTCGGCCCTGACGGAATCCCTATAGAAGTATGGAAATGTTTAGGTGAGGTGGCAGTAGAGTTTCTGACTGGGCTGTTTAACAGGATATTAGAAAGTGAGAAGATGCCTGATGAATGGAGAAGAAGTGTGCTAGTTCCTGTTTTTAAGAACAAGGGAGATGTGCAGAGTTGTGGTAACTACAGAGGAATTAAACTGATCAGTCATACGATGAAGTTATGGGAAAAAGTTGTCGAAGCTAGGCTAAGGTCTGAAGTAAGAATTTGTGAGCAGCAGTATGGTTTTATGCCTAAAAAGAGCACTACAGATGCAGTATTTGCCTTGAGGATGCTGATAGAGAAGTACAGGGAAGGTCAGAGGGAGCTGCACTGTGTCTTTGTAGATCTTGAGAAAGCGTATGACAGGGTACCTAGAGAAGAACTATGGTATTGTATGAGGAAGTCTGGTGTGACGGAGAAGTATGTTAGAGCGGTGCAGGACATGTATGAGGGCTGTAAGACAGTGGTGAGGTGTGCTGTAGGTGAGACAGAGGAGTTCAGTGTGGGGGTGGGACTGCACCAAGGATCTGCTCTGAGTCCTTTGCTGTTTGCTATGGTGATGGACAGGCTGACAGACGAGGTCAGACAGGAATCTCCATGGACAATGATGTTTGCAGATGACATTGTGATCTGTAGTGAGAGGAGGGAAGAGGTGGAGGAAAAGCTGGAGAGGTGGAGGTTTGCACTAGAAAGAAGAGGAATGAAGATTAGTCAGAGTAAAACAGAGTACATGTGTGTGAATGAGAGGGATCCAAATGGAAAAGTGAGGTTACAGGGAGAAGAGATAAACAAGGTGGAAGATTTTAAGTACTTGGGATCAACAGTCCAGAGCAATGGAGAGTGTGGAAAAGAGGTGAAGAAGCGTGTTCAAGCAGGCTGGAACGGGTGGAGAAAAGTATCAGGTGTGATGTGTGACAGAAGAGTTTCAGCTAAAATGAAAGGAAAAGTGTACAAAACCGTGGTGAGACCCGCCATGCTGTTTGGTCTAGAGACAGTGCCACTGAGGAAAAGACAGGAAGCAGAGATGGAGGTAGCAGAGATGAAGATGCTGAGGATCTCTCTGGGAGTGACCAGGATGGACAGGATCAGAAATGAGTATATCAGAGGAACAGCACATGTTAGAGGTTTTGGAGATAAAGTCCGGTGGGCCAGACTGAGATGGTTTGGACATGTACAGAGGAGAGAGACCGAGTACATCGGCAGAAGGATGCTGGATTTGGAACCACCAGGAAAGAGGGCTAGAGGAAGACCAAAGAGGAGGTTCATGGATACAGTGAAGGAAGACATGAAGATAGTTGGCGTGACTGAAGAGGATGCAGCAGATAGGGTTAGATGGAAGAAACTGACTTGCTGTGGCGACCCCTGAAGGGAAATGCCGAAAGGAGAAGAAGAAGACCAGCCTGATCCCGTCAGACCTCAGAAGCTAAGCATGCTGGGCCTGGGCTTTACTTGGATGAGTGACCGCCAGAACCCCAGGTGCTATGGCGGGATGGCCATTGACATTAAAATTCCCGTTATGTCCCTGGTCAAGAGACTTCACCCACATTGCCTAGTCTGAATGGTGTGTGTGATTGGATGGTGACGGTCAGAAGGGCTGATGGGGCAAAATGGCAGCCTCGCTTCTGTCAGTTTGCCCCAGGGCAGCTGTGGCTACAACAGTAGCTTACCTGGTATGGTGTGAATGAATAATGCATGTTTGAAGCGTCTTTGAGAGTCCTGAAAAGTGCCATATAAATACAATGCATTAATATTATTGTATGTAGGTTTTTGTCTCTCGTTTTGTCTTGTTCTAATTTTTAATGATCAAGGCTACAAAACACTGCCAGTAAAATTAAGTGGAACTTATATATAACGTACAAGTTCGTACAAAATTGCAAGATTTTCATTGGTGTGGTGAGTCTTTGCACAAAATAGCGATACATATTGTATTATAAGGTTGACATCGTGATGATTTTGCTTTGTGAAATTTGCATATTGTTTCATACTTCCTTTGAAATGCAGTCAAACTCAAACTGCTCACATTGTGATTCCTTTCCAAGACTTATAGAAGGAGGACTTGATACTTTCACGCCTATTGGACTGGAAATTCCCACATTGTGTTCGAGTAAAGCATGCTTCAAAGGACAATACCGCCACCATTAAAGATTCAAACCCTTCAAACCTTAGGAGGGGTTTATAAACACCGTGTCTGATCTCACAAGAGCATTCAGTCTTGCAAAGGTGTAATTAACAATGTTGACCTTCTCTTAAAAACAATGTCTTTATTTAGAAGTGCATCTGGAGAAAAATGATCTCTGTAATGGAGAAGGAGGGGTCAGGGCCCAGATGGAAATCAGTGGGATGGAAATAATCACTGTGAATATTCTCAATCATTCGGGCCATCAGATTTGTCGGACAGTAAAGTTAAAACAGTTCATCCAGGTGGTTCCATGAGCGCCATCGTCCGCAGTCATTACACCGTTTATATGTGTTGTTTTATTCAAAAGCAATTCCGACTTTGGAGCAACTTGTGTGTTGAACATGAATAATTGCCTTTACCTCCATCCAGTTTCAGCTTCAAACTTATTGAACTACTAGAATATCCAATTCCAACCGGTCCAAATGTCCTTTTGCTGCGGTCGGGCTTGGTTAGATTCAATATCGCAGTGATGTGTGCAATTCCAGGCCCAAATGAATCTTCTAGCACAAACCTATCTGAGAAAAGATGTTGCGAGAGATTGAAGCGCAGGAATACCGGGTGGAGATGCAGTCTGAGTGTGAACAATTTGCACTTTGCAGGTAAAAGAAACTTTAAATGATATTTAGAAGAAAGAGGCATGAAAAAAGACCAGTAAATGTGTTGTTTTGGAAGTTGTTGGACCGACCATTATGTGCAGCAGGCTGTGAGTCGATGTACTGTATTTACAAAGAGCTAATGTTGCAAATAATGGAATGATCAAATGAGCAAGTCTGTAAAATGTAAAATTCCGGACGGACCTACAGATAGATGTGTTTTTCTTTGTGGTCTTTTTCTTACAAATAAATGTAGGAGTTTTTCTTAACCCAACAATTAAGAGAAAAGGGATTGTGCAGATGTGTGCACAGATGTTTAGTTCACCTCGTTGTCTATAAAAAAAAAACTAGATTTTACTTCTTTCCTCTGCGGTTTGGATTGTAAGAAAATAGTGTCAGGAGAGTAGTCTATTCCCCCTCTGTGTCCTGTTTCCCCCCTCCCTCTAGTCTGTGTGTGTGTAACTAGTCATACCTGAAACTCATCTACTCATCTGCTGGAGCATAAATGGAACAGTTTTTGACACACTCTTCGCCGGATCGTTGTTTTTCATGCTTGATCTGTTCGGGGTGTACCCTGCCCTTCGCCTTAAATTAGCCGGGATGGGCTCCGGCACCCTCCGCAACTCCAAAAGGGACTGACGGATAAGAAGATGACTGACTGACTGACTTGTTATCCAGTTTTTTTGGCTCCAGCTCCTACATCAAAACCTGCCTAGTTTATCTGTTTTTGTCGTCTTTATTTGGACTTTTTATCAATCTAATAAATCTGCTTGTGATTTTTCATCTGAGCCTGTCTGTTGTGTCAAGGGTATATTTTTGGCCTCAGCTCCACATCACGACAAATAGATACATTTTTATTTCACATATGTAGAATGTAACTTTTGTCTTTGAGAAAATGGACCAAAGTCAATTAAATTATAATGAATTCTTTGATTTATAATTTTAATAGACATCGTCAGTCAGTCAGTCACCTTCTATCCCTTACCGAGTTGTGGGTGTTGCTGGGGCATATCCTGGCTGATTCGAGGCTGGGATAGAGTACACCCCGAACAGGTCACCAGTCTGTCGCGTGGCCATACTGGTGGGGAATCATGTTGTGGCCAATCAACCTAACATGCATGTTTTTAGAGGTCGGGAGAAAACCAGATTACCTGGGTAAAACTTATACATACACAGGGAGAACACAAAAACACACAGAAAGAACAGTGTTCCAAGCCTTGTCCCTGCCCAGGACTTGAGCTCATGACCTTTTTGCTGTGAGGCCACTGTGCTACCCACTGCGCCATCGTGCCCCAACTTACATTGTACATTAGATATTATTTTTAGCACATTTTACATTGACTTTTTAGTCTCTTTAGTCTCTGGACTCTTTAATCTACTGTACAAATGAATATATGTTGTCAATAAATCTAACAATCTGGCCATTGGACACCGGAAGTTTTTGAATAGACATGTTTCTTCATGGTGACTAGTCTCTGAATTTTCTCAATAAGTCACTGGATGCTTGAAGGGGAAATACTCTCGATTTAAAATTTGTTAAAATATGTTTATATTATCTGCAATCAGTCAGTCAGTCATCTTCTTATCCGTCAGTCCCTTTCGAGGTTGCGGGGGGTGCTGGAGCCCATCCCGGCTATTTTAAGGCGAAGGGCAGAGTACACCCCGAACAGGTCGCCAGTCTGTTGCGGGGCCACACACATCATTTCAATATATTGTCTTACGGTTGTAATCTTTCAATTTTGTGATGTTAAATGATTCTATGGAATCATACAGTTCTATGATCTAGAATGATCTAGATTTCTAGATCTAGAATTCTCTGATTCTAGATCATAGAATAAAGATCATTCTATGATCTTTGCACAAAGTACTGAAAAAAAACAGTGGTGGATGAAGTACTCACTTTTTGTACTTAAGTAAAAGTACAGATAATTAGGCAAAAAAAATACTTAATTAAAAGTACCAATTAAAAAAAAAATCTACTTAAGTAAAAGTACAAAAGTAATTGGTGTAAATTTTACTTTTTACGTAAAAAGTAAAAGTATTCGACCACAATTCAAATGTTATTTTTTGTGCTGTAGGGTCACAAATAAATACTCTGCAGGGGCGTGACCCCTTCTCTCCTACCTCTTTTGGTCCACAAAAAAAAAAAAAAAAAAAAAAGAAATGAAAGGAGACAAGTCAAGCTATCCCCTCGCAGGGCCAGCAAATGGGCCACCAAAATGCAGGAAAATGCCTCACCCTATATTGGCTTTGTCAATGACTTCACAACCCCCCGCCCTCGCCCCCCTCCTTTAGAAAATTCTAGATCCGCCCCTGCTCCGTGTAATGATGGCTCAACTTTTTATTTAGAAGTAAACACAACGAACAACGATCTTCTGACTCTTTTTAATTTGTACTAGATTTGATGTTAGGTTTTTTTTGCGCTGAATGAATGCGGAAAATGTTTCTCGATTCATTACTTTTTCTCCCGATCAACTGCTCCTTTTGATTTTGGCGATGCGGCTTCAAGATGCGTTGAAAAAAACTGTGTATTTTTCAAATTCCTGAACGAAAATGTAACAAAAAATGCAAAACACACTTTTAAAAAGTAACGGAATAAAAGTACAGATATTTGCTAAAAAAACGTAGTGAAGTAAAAGTAAAAGTACAGGTCTCAAATTTTACTTAAGTAAAGTACAGATACACAATTTTTTTTCTTAAGTACAGTAACGAAGTACATTTACTTTGTTACATTCTACCACTGGAAAAAAAAACACGCCTTTTTATTGGGCTGCTTCCTTTAAATTAAAATGAGATACTTCACACCCCTCCCCCACTTACATCTAAAAAGTAATCCATAAGCCCTGCTTTCAATAGTCCTCCAATTAGAACAGAAACACGCCACACAGTGCCCAGGCATCGTATCTACTACCACAGTTTTTGTTTCACAGCAGCTTTTGTTTCACTTCCGGTCCAAGATGGCAGCCACATTTCTCTCGCCAGCAGCCAAAGTACTGTAGATTCTACTAAAAACTAAAAAGTCAGACATTTTTTTTCACTTTATGTTGTGATTTACGCTGAAAACATGAGACAACAAAATAAAAATTTCTGAATTACTACAGACCTCATAGACTTCTAAACGGTTTCTATGATCTAAAAAAAAAAAAGTACATTTAGTATAACACATCCCCTTGAAATGTTTCTTTGTCTCTAACCCTGGGATGGACTGTTGAGGTTGCACCACTCCCTTGTCTGCATAATAATTGGTGAGGTTGGCTCTTTAATTGATTTCAGATAAAGAAAAATGTCCTACTTTCAGAAGCTCAATGAGTTCAAAACGTTTTATGCACCACTTTAAAACTTTAGGTCACATTTGTGGTTTTATGGTTTGTTTTTCTCAAATTGCCCATCTTGCATTTAAAGATGCAACGGGGATGTATTTGTCCTAAATCCAAGTTTTATAAAAAAAAATCTTTAATCATCTTTTAATCACATGCACTTTTTTCTTTACCTGGCCTTTATCACGGATGTAATATGCAATGTCAGGAGACTCATAAAACCAGAAGCACCGGCCGGATTTAGAAAGATCACCGATTTTCCCTCTGACTGCTGCTGAGACACTTTAGCTCTGATTATAATTTCAGCCTTGGGATGACGCAGCTGTCACTGTGGCTGTGGGGACGGCTAGGCTGGGGTTGTAATGATTATGGTTGAGACGTGCTGGTTTTTAATGGTTGTGGCACCATCCATGCAGCTCCTTAGCCTGACAAGGGCTTGTTGAATTTTATGGATGGTAATGCAGTCTGTACCTGAAATAGTACGAGTCGTGGTTAAAAACAATAGATGTGCTTCTGATTTGCTTGTCACATCTATCACAAGTAAGGCAGTGACCAGATTACCTGTTGGACAAGATTAACCTGTTGGACCACATTTGGCCATATTGTGTTTTACAGGTTTAAATTTTCTCCAATACAAAAGTTTAATTATTTTTTTATACTCAGTGATCAAGAGCAACACAACGGTAATTGATAATAACACCCTTTTTTTCATCTGGCAAAGCTGGATCACAGATTTCCTCCAATGGGACTCACTTTGGCCGTAATAAGCCACAACAAAAAAACTACTTCTTCTTTCGGCATTTCCCTTCAGGGGGCGCCACATCAAGTCAGTCTCTTCCATCTAACCCTATCTGCTGCATCTTCTTCGGTCACGCTAACTATCTTCATGTCTTCCTTCACTGCATTGTCTTTAAATTATTTTCCGTTGAAGAAGTAAATCGTCAATTTTCTGAAGCAAAAATATATATATATATATATATATATATATTTTTTTTTTTTTTTTTTTTTCCAATTTGGCTTCACGTTCACATCTCAAATTTTATGTGTTTAATTTCTTCACTCTGTTATCTGAAGAATAAAGACCATTCCTGAGATTTTCTTTTCCAGGCTCGTGTGGAATCACTTTGTGAACAAAGCAAGCACACAAACCCCAATCGCAAATGATCACAGCTTTGGTTTTTTTTCTGTGGTAATTTTCCATTTTCATGTGTAAATTATTAAGATATCTCAACACTTTCATCAAAATCAATCATTTAAAAATATGAAATAGCTGCTCATCACACAGCTTGGTATTATTGAACTTTTTTTGTATCTGCTGAAACGTTTGAAAATGTTTTGATGGTTTTCATAAACCAGTTTAATCTCACTGGCATAGCTTTGCAGCATGACTATGTTTGAGATTCTGGCTATGTTGCATCCTGTATTGTCCACTTGAGTCCGTCAGTACTTTGACTCAGAGATGTGTCAGTGGCTCCGATGCGGCTTGTCAGGCATGCTCTAGCTTCCGGCCAGTCTGGTCCAGCCAGCCACGACTCTCTTCACACTCCTGGGACCATCCAAAGACAGCCATCACAATGCTGGTCTCTCTCTGTCTCTCATCCTCTCATCACCCGTCTCCTTGTCTCTCAATCCACACCACTGGAGTGTGAACATCAGGATTAGGTAAATGACAGGAGGAATCCAAAGTTGACTAGGCAAATGTCCTGTGGGCCTGTCTTAAATCCTGATATGTGGACTTTAGAAAGCTCTTTTTTTATGTTTACTTCTTATTACCGCTTTATAAGTTGAAACAAGAAACTTTTTCATTGCTCAGCATTTGCATTAGCTCAGTCATTTGCAATCAATTTCTCCATCAACTGCATGAGCAAACTTTAAAGGTTTTTCTTTCAGCATGAAGCCAATCAGGAAGATTCCCCACAAAGAAACCAGGAAATGGAAACACGCTCCACTGCTTCACAACACTTAATGTCATTACTGCCAGAAGGGAGGCTGTCAAAATGAAGATGAGCTTCGCTGCATCACACCTTCATCGCTCAGGATTCTCCAATGTGAAGGTTCACTTTAAAATAAGCCGAGGCTTTTCACACATTCACTGCGTCCTTGCACCCGACTTCAATCACTTGCCTAATTTCAGGAAATGACTCAAATCTGAAAGAAGGAAGTGAAGAAGTTTCAATTGGGTTGCACTGAATTAAAAAGTTTGTTCAGATGTTTGCTCAAAATTTAAAATAAATTTCACTGACCTGCAGTTGTTTTATAAAAGTAACCTTGATTAAGCGTCTTCTTAAAATAGAATTCCTGGGAGATATTATTTTACCAATTGGCTCAACAAAACATTACATCCTATTAGAGTAGAAACACCTCATATTAAGTAAATGAGTGTTAATTCTGGGAAATATTCTTTGGCAATTAATGTGCAAAAAACCAAGGATATAAAATGCCTTCAAACATGTAATCCTTTTATTGCCCTCACTTGTGTGGATTTCTTTTGTAAAAAGAAAAAAAAAAAAAAAACGAAAACGGATGGAACAATATTGGGGATATAACAATAATGCAATAGTAAAATTTGCACTATGTGACAAAATAAAAAGCATATTTTTCTCATTAAAAAAAGTGTTTCTTGTCCGATCGTCCTCATGATTAATCATTAGAGTAGAATGCATTCTCAGTAACACTAAAATATAACTAAAGTATTACAGGTCTCTCTATTCTTCTTCTTTTTTCGTCATTTCCCTTATGGGGCGCCACAACTAGTCAGTTTCTTCCATCTAAGCCTATCTGAGGTATCTTCTTCAGTCACACCAACTATCATCATGTCTTCCTTCACTGTATCCATGAACCTCCTCTTTGGTCTTCCTCTAGTCCTCTTTCCTGGTGGTTCCAAACCCAGCATCCTTCTTCCAATGTATTCTCTCTGTACTCTGCACATGTCCAAACCATCTCAGTCTGGCCTCTTGAACTTTATTCCCAAAACCTCTAACATGTGCTGTTCCTCTGATCCTGTCCATCCTGGTCACTCCCAGAGAGATCCTCAGCATCTTCATCTCTGCTACCTCCATCTCTGTTTCCTGTCTTTTTCTCAGTGACACTGTCTCTAGACCAAACAGCATGGCTGGTCTCACCACGGTTTTCTATACTTTTCCTTTCATTTATCTGAAAGTCTTCTATCACACATCAGACCTGATACTTGTCTCCAACCGTTCCTGCCTGCCACGCCTCTTCATCTCTTTTCCACACTCTCCATTGCTCTGGACTGTTAATCCTAGATACTTAAAATGTTCCACTTTCTTTCTCTTCTCCCTGTAACCTCACTTTTCCATTTGGTTCCCTCTCATTCACACACATATAAGTGTGTGAAGTCTCTCTATGATACCATGACTAACATTTTATCGTGAAGTTGAGTTTTTGATAGTTTTGCGAAGTTTGCAAATCGTTGAAACCCAAGCCAATAATGACAGGTAACAATATTGCAAAGAAAAAATTATGCATTCACCGAAATAACCCAAATATTAATTTTACATGGTTCTGTGGAGGAGTTTTTGCGCACAGATTTTAGATGTACTTCAAGCTTTCTTGTAAGAATCGTAACGTAAAGGATATAAAAAGCCTCCGGTTCATTCATCACTTGTTATCATACTTTACATTGGGGACTACACATCAGTGACTTGGCCTGGTTTTTTTCATTTCTGAAACTGCTGATCTCCTGCAACTTTTACACATCCAACTGTCTATAGTCACTGACAGTTCTGTGGATGGAAAGTCCTTTTTGATGGGAGAGGTCAAGGGGGAACGACCGACCATTTCAGCTTGATAGAAAAAGGGGTATCTGAGATAAGTACAGCTGAAGAAGACCATGACGAGTTCCAAAAGCTGTCAGCAAAGAGCAAAAATCTGAGGCCGCGCTTGGCACAGGCTCGCTCAAACCAGACAAATGAGGGCTGGGAAATCGCTGGAGAGATGCTCTGATAAATCTCGATTTGTCAGACACACAGATGGCATGGTCAGAACTATGGGTCAGCGGCACGAATCCATGAGCACAACCTGTTATGTGTAAACAGTCCTGGCTGCCGGCGGCGGCGGTGTAATGGTGTGTGGAATGTTGACTTGGCACACTTTGGGCTCCCTTAACACCAATCAATCTTCATTTGAATACCGCAGGCTGTCCCAGCATTGTTTCTGAGCATCGTCGGCTCACCATCTTCAAGAAGGAAAGGCATTAGTTGTGTAAAATCGTACCGTCAGGCATTAAAGTAAAGCTTTGCCTGCTGCAAGTATCTTGCTAGCGAAAGCATTCGAAGCCAGGAAACCGATGCTGGCATGTGTGTGAATACAATATGTGCAGCTGACAAATCTACTGAAACTAAATAATACAATTGCTCCGAAGCGAGGAGGAATCTAAAAAGAATGATCTTGTGAATTCCACGCTGTGAAAGACTAAAAAAGTTCCCATCCTTCTGAAGCTGGTGTCTCTAACAAAGTGCACAGTCCCACGCATCTACAGTATTTCTGTTAAAAGACAAAAAGGCCTAAAAAAATCTAAATGTGCTGAACATCTGTCTCTTTATCACAAGATGGCACCAGTGCTGACGTGTGATGTAATTAAGATTTAAAGAATACTCTGGCAATTACCCGTCTAATGGGGCATTTATCAGCCCCCGTTCTCCAAGCTGTCTGTTTTTCTGGCTGGCTCATTGAGAGGTAAGCAGATGTATATGAAAATTGCTCCCAATATACTTTATGACAAAGGCAAAAGCAAGTCGTTCAGCGGGAAGTCCTCGGGCATTCGCTATATACAAAAAGCATGTCGAAGATGAGAAGTTTGGGATTATTTCAATGACCCAAAGGCAAAGCTTCTCTGCGTTTCAGGTATCTTTCTGTACGTCGGAAAAGGAGGTCACCACGAGCAGCAGGAGCATAACCTGGAACATGGAATGATCCATATTCAGTGATGTGGGCGGGGGGTTACCTTTTCCATCACAAGTGACACCTGAAAGACACCCTGTAGCGTTGCCCTGACAAACACTTATGAAGCCGCTTGGCCCCCTGGGTAGGAAGTCAGGGTTGAGCGACATCTTGTCTTTTTGCTTCAGTGGGTGGTGCAGACGGATTGTGTCACTGTGGGATGTATGCTTGTGTTAGGGTTGAAAAGTCTATGTAAATGTGTGTGGAGTACAGAAAGTTTACCAAACAGGAGCGGAGCTAGAAACAGTTCCGAGATTTTGAGAGAAAAGGTAGCGTGAAGGATGAAAAGGGGAGTGTTGAGCTTTATTGACGCGATTAAAGAACAAGATTTGCGCATAATGTTATTTTTTCTGTTTCCAGATTTGTCACTTTTGTTGTAATACGTTTAGAAATGTTCCATCGGTGTTCAAAATTAAGTTGTGTGGTCAAACAGAATGGGGGTTTGAACCTGCAATTATCTGTTTTTGCGGGAGTTATGTTCTAAAAATAAGTCGTACTAAATATGCTTATTCCTTTTTGGGTCATGGACATACTGGCTGAGTGCAGGCGTGAAGTGCGAACGGGTCGCAAGTGGGCTCCAAAGTGACGGATAACATTCTTGTCCAAGTCATCCTTAGGGGAAATTCTAAGCAGCAAATTAACCTACATGTGTCGGTAAAGAAATAAACCGGAGTACCCGGAGAAAACCAATGAATATGGGGAAGAATGGCTCAGTGTGTAGGGTGACCGCCCTGTAACCGGAGGGTTGCCGGTTCGATCCCCCGCCAGGAGTTCATGCCGAGGTGTCCTTGAGCAAGACACCGAACCCCCAATTGCTCCTGATGGTGGTTTGCTCCTTGCATGGAGGCCTCCCCATCAGGTGTGAATGGGTGAATGTGAGCTACACTGTAAAGCGCTTTGAGTGCCGACACAGGTGGAAAAGCGCTATACAAGTAGAGTCCATTTACCAATACACGGGATGAACTTGCAAACTCCACACAGAGAGGCCGATGATTCAAGTCTCACTCCACCTGCGAGTTGTACCCCTGATCTTCTTATCATGAGGCCACAGTGTTAACCACAGCCCCAACGTGCAACCATACTTCACTCATTTTTTTTGGAAAAAAAAAGTCTCCTTTTGTGTTGTTTTTTCTTCCATTTGGGCACTTCTTCCAAAACTAGAAAATCAGACAAAAATATGTCAGCCAGGTTCAATGAATCCTAAAAAAGATTAATGCAAGTTATTAGAAAAATAAAGAGTTGTCTGGTACAAAATTGTACGATTGCTACATTTATCTTCAACCTACTGGTAAAAATTACATTAAAATTTTTTTAGGCCACCCAGGACTGATAGTTTTGAGAACAATTGACGCAAGAAAGAGTTTTTCGGTAATCTCCGTAACCTCTGAATCCCTCACACCCCTCTGGTCTACCACGAGCACGGCCAATCAGCATAACAAACACATTGTGTTAATTGGGACACAGAAAAGGATGCTCTATAGAAAAATAAAGGCGAACTAAAAAAATCCACAAAACACCGGGGCCGATGAACTTACAATATTGAGCATCACAAAATTCATGCTGGATGGACCAGGGAAGAATTTTTTTTTAATCAGAAAGGAAAGTTGGATATTCTAAAGCAACCTTTCATGACTGACTATACTTAACAAGATCTTGCAAGTCCATAGCAAACTTGTGTATTGGGACATAGCAGACAGGAAACAGTATGACAAAAAAGAAATAGAAGTCCTGGGGCCCAAGAAACGCCAGCACAGGAATTCACAAAGCCTGAGTAGTTCAGATTCCCCTCCACCTAAATGGTTAAGATCCAGGGACACTATAAACGTTACTGAAGCTGAATAAATGTGGTCGGTTCACTTTATTCTGGGACTTATGAGTTAGGTTTATAAAATGTGCATTGCTCTGTCGGCCTGTACCACAAAATAAAGTTGTTTTCTGACTGTGGCTGCAAAAAAGCTTAAGTAGACAGTGTGCAGTAAGAGATTATTACTTTTCTGTGGATTTTCAGTTTATTAAATGTCCAACAAATTTTCCTATTTATTCATAATTGCCTAAATAAACACACACTGTTCTTTTTTATGTAATTCTAGCAAAGCATTTACTGAAAATGACACTAATTGGAGAACTGAATCACATAAAAAGCTTAAAATTCTTCATGTGGTACAAAGAAATAAAACCTGCAAACCGATGCATCCAGCGTCAGAAGGCCAAGATCTTCTGCAACACCGCTACAATCACATCACACATCAAGATTTCATGTCTAGCCGTCCAACAGGTTGGGGCATAAATCTTAAATAAGATGTGTGATTTTCATGTGGTGCATGTTCCAGAACACGGCTCATCAAACCGCGTTAACACAATGATCCACGAGCAACAAACTGCAGGTTAAAACAGGTTTGCCAAACATCTCTGTTGGGTTTTTAAAAAATTAATTACCAGTACAAATATTTGTGCTGAACAAGCCTCCGCTCTACAAACAGAGTTATTAATTTAGTAGAAAAGAAGCATCATTAAAATCTATTAAGTTTTCCCTTTAGTATAAATGTATTTACATTAAATTGCAGTGCATAGAATTAATAATAGATTTTTTTTCTTCACTAGAAGGTGAAAAGCATCTTTATTCAGCTTTATATAAGAGCTCACAAAACTGAAAAATCTCCATTTAAAAAGCCTGTTTCTTTGGTTTTTTTTTTATATGAATGCAAGCAAAAGCCTCAGCTTGTTTCTTATGTTCGGCATGCTCGCTCGCAAATCTCACTTAAAGTCTCAGGTTTTAGTCGAGCAATTCCATGTTTTGGTTTCACTATTTAAATGGAAATTTCTGACTGCTACATGATGCATTTAATGGTAGCTGAAATGTGTATTTATTGATTCACGCATTGATTCATTTTGGCGCACTCTGCATTACACAGGGAGACAAATTCAGAGCAAGACAGTTAAGGTCGTATTACTGGAAGGAGGGCATAAAATTGCACTTATTCCCAATAGTTTGTTAATCCAGCAACAAATAAACAGCAAACACTTTTTTAAAAAAATATGCTTTCTGCAACTTGTATCATATAAAATAATACCCCGAGGTTTTAGGAAAAAGATATCTTTGAAGCTGTTAAACTTTTTTCAGAAGGTATTAAAGATGCATGATCAGTCAGAAGTAATTCACAGTTGTACTGTTCTGGCAAACTACGAATTGAAAACTTTATTAGTGTTGGTATTCAGCTGGAGTGAAAAGCAGGTTTGGACAAATAATATTTGATTAGAAAAAAAAACTGAATGTTTAGAAGATACGGAAGTTTTCAGATGTAAAATTTATTCACGCTGCAAAATAATCCCATAAAAATTGTAATTACAAACAGAATTTCAGTAAACAGACGTTTTTTTTTAAGTTGTAAACATTGTAAGAAATGAGCTTTTTCGTGTGCTCAGAGAAAATTTGAGAAAAGTAATCAAACTAATGAAAATTGGAAAAGAAGTAAAAAAAAAAAAAAAATCTTAAAAATTAGCTCCCGGGTTTTAAAAGATTTGACATTTTCACTCTTCTTGATTTTGTGTGAATGAGAGGGACCCAAATGTAAAAGTGAGGTTACAGGGAGATGAGATAAAGAAGGTGGAAGATTTTAAGTACTTGAAATCAACAGTCCAGTGCAATGAAGAGTGTGGAAAAGAGGTGAAGAAGAGTTTGCAGGCAGGCTGGAACAGGTGGAGAAAAGTATCAGGTGTGATGTGTGATAGAAGAGTTTCAGCTAGAATGAAAGGGGAAGTCTACAAAACCGTGGCAAGACCAGCCACGCTGTTAGGTCTAGAGACAGTGGCACTGAGGAAAGAGATGGAGGTGGTAGCAGAGATGAAGATGCTGAGGATCTCTCTGGGTGTGACCAGGATGGACAAGATCAGAGGAACAGCACATGGTAGAGGTTTTGGGGATAAAGTCATAGAGGCCAGACTTAGATGATGTGGACATGTGCAGAGGAGTAAGAGAGATTACATCGGAAGAAGGATGCTGGGTTTGGAACCACCAGGAAAGAGGCCTAGAGGAAGACCAAAGAGGAGGTTCATGGATACAGTGAAGGAAGACATGAAGATAGTTAGCGTGACCGAAGAAGATTCAGCAGATAGGGTTAGATGGAAGAAACTGGCTTGCTGTGGCGACCCCTGAAGGGAAATGCCGAAAAAAAAAGAAGACTCTTCTTGATTTTGAGACTTGGATTCCATAAATCCTGCAACCTATATTTGTTTCCTTACGGATTGTGTACACTATAGAAGAAGATTCGGGAATTTCTATCTGGGTTTGAAGAATTTCTTATGTAGCCATGATGCAAATCTAATCCCAGCTGTTGTTAGTCGTGTCTTTCTGTAACTGTTTGCATGCAGAAGGACAGAAAATACATTTTTGTTCATATGGATTGATCACTGGGGGAGGGGGTGGTTCATTAATTCAATTGCCCTCTGTGGTGCATCGGGTTAGTGGTTGTCAGATTATAGCTTTTAATTGATTGATTCATTTTTATTAGTCATGCAATGAAATTATCTATTGACAAGGCAGACTGTCTGGTTCTGATCAATAATACACCAGCAGTGGATAGAATTTCACCAACAGCCGCCATTAAAACGCTGCAAGAAAAACTGTACGCACGTAGATACTTTTATAAATACATACACTCCACAATAAACACATTTAGTTTAGTTTCTACTCAATTAAAAAAAAAAGTTGCATTTTGGGAAAAAAAAGCACCCACAAAGGTCTCATTAGCTCCACTATTATGTAAGAATTTAACATTTTGTTCACCTTGGATTATTTATAGATCAAATCCATCTTTCTCTCTCCTCAGTGATGCTAAAAGTCCTGCCTGTTCTTCATGATGAGGTTTTCTGCAAATGCGGAAAACCTGTCACAATGTTGTTCATATTTTGTTACTTTTTCAAACCACCTCGAAAATAACCTGAAAATTAAATTAGCAATCAAATGCATTTTTTCTCCTCCTTCAGTTGTTATTTGTAGATAATGAAAGGTTACGCAGCAACAAAATGATGTTTTCATTCATGTACAGTGTCCTGGTTAAGCTGCTATGGAAGCTGCTCTGAAGGCCTTTACGGAAGCTCCACTCCACCATTTTCAGTGGTGGAACGTAACGAAGTAAATGTACTTCGTTACTGTACTTAAGTAAAAAAATGTGTATCTGTACTTTACTTAAGTAAAATTTAAGACCAGTATTTTTACTTTTACTTCACTACATTTTTAGAGCAAATATCTGTACTTTTACTTTGCTAATTTTTAAAAGTGTGTTTTACATTTTTCGTTACATTTTCGTTCAGGAATTTGAAAAATACACAGTTTTTTTAACGCATCTTGAAGCCGCATCGCCAAAATCAAAAGAAGCAGTTGATCGGGAGAAGAAGTAATGAATCGAGAAACATTTTCTGCATTCATTCAAAAACCTAACATCAAATATAGTACAAAATAAAAAGAGTCAGAAGATTGTTGTTCGTTGTGTTTACTTCTAAATAAAAAAGTTGAGCCATCATTACACAGAGCAGGGGCGGATCTAGAATTTTCCAAAGGGGGTGGGGCTTTGACAAAGCCAATACATAGTGACTGGGGGGCCTCCCCCAAAACATTTTAAAAAATAAGTGTCATTTTCCTCCATTTTGGCGGCCCATTCACTGGCCCTTTTAGGGGATAGCTTGACTTGTCCCCTTTCCTTTTATTTTATTTGTTTATTTTTTTTGTGGACCAAAAGAGGCGGGAGAGGGGGGTCACACCAATGCAGAGTATTTATCCTGGTTACCATGGTGACACCTTATAGCACAAAAATAACATTTGAATTATGATCGAATACTTTTACATTTTACTTAAAAAGTACAATTTACACCAATTACTTTTGTACTTTTACCTAAGTAGATTTTTTTTATTGGTACTTTTACTTTTACTTAAGTAATTTTTTTGCCTAATTTTTGCCTAACTGCTGATTTTAGCCTTCATGGCAACAAACAGTGGCTGAAATGGGGTTGGTCAAATCCCTGAAAAAGAGCAATAAAGAAAAAGGACAGAAATAGATGGATAAAGGAATGAATGTTTTTTTTTTTTAAATAAATTTTTTATTGAGGAAAAAACACACATACAGGGTTTTTTACGTTTTAAAAAAAAGAAAGAAAAAAAGACAACATTAAAAGATCTTAAACTTTAATGTAATTTCCCTGGATTTTACCCCATTTTTACCTCCCATCCCCCCTTCCACTCCTGACTGCCCCTCCAAAAAAGTAACAACCTTCTTTAAACCTACCACCCAGGATCTTTTGCTTTGCTCAATAAATGAAAATTATGCTCGACTCCTTCAGGGTTCTGTTTTATGTTCTGCTCAGACAACATTTAACACCGGTTCGGATGAAAATGTTTAGTAGAATAGATGGATGCTTTATTAGGTAGATACGAACAAGCCGTTGCTCCTCCGGGTCGAGAAAAGCCAGATAGGGTGGTTCGGGCATCTAGTTAGCCTCCCGAACGCTGGTGATATGAGATGTTTCGGGACGTCCCACAGGGGGAAGACCCAGAAACAAACTCAGACCTGCCGGAGAGACTATGTCTCACAGCTGGATAGGGAACACCTTAGGATCCTTCCAGGTGAGCTGGAGGATGTAGCCACGGTATGAGAAGCCTAGGTTTCTTGGTTGAGGCTGTTGACCCGCGACCCGACCCAGATAAGTGAAATTAGGTCAAACAAAGCTGAGAAATGCCATCTTAGTGATGCTAAACATTGTATTACAACATTTAAGGGATAAGGGATGAGGATTCAGGTTTCTGATCATCTATCTGCTGGTGTTTTTTTTTTTTTTCCCAATTGACCTCAACATTCTTGTTTTTTAAAACAGCTTTTATGCAAAACTTCTCTCTCCATTTTCTAGTTTGTTTCTACATTTGCATGCTTTTCTTTTTGCTGCGGGCATCTGTTAATAGAAACCTCGCCCGGGGCTCTTTACCTCATGCACGGTATTGCCCTATCAACAAATAACTTTTTTTGTTAAATTTGCAATAATTTTTACAAGAAAATGTTTTTAGTTTGTTGTTTTGTGTAAACAATTGTCTTATAAATGCTCGGATCCAATAATCGTTTTTTTTTCTTCTTCTTTTTACAAGCCACGTAGGAAAGATTATCTATTGTAATCTGCCAAATTTTGTCTTTTATTTTTACATATCCCTCAAAAACACATATGCGGCAGATGTTATTGATCCGTAATGGAACACTTTAAGACAACGGAGAGGGCAAGGATGGCTCGGTAGATAGGGCGAGCGTCCTGTGACCAGAAAGTTTTAGGTTTGATCCCCTGCCCAGAGTTCTTGCCAAAGTGTCTCTGAGTAAGACAACACACCCTCAATGTCTTCTGATGGTGGCTTGCAGCTTTCATGATGGCTTCCACTATCAGGTATGAATGTGTGTGTGTGAATGGGAGCTAAAATGTAAAGTGCTTTGAGTACCAACGCAGATAGAAAAGTGGTGTGTAAGTAGAATCCATGCACCATCTATAAGATCAACGTAAAGGAAAACAAACAACCAAAAATCCAGCTGACTCAGCACGTTTTCAGTATTGTGTGTGTGTGTACATACATATGTAAATATAGAGGTATAAATTTATGTGTGAGCATAAATGTGTGATTTGCGTGTGTGCACTTGCTTGTGTGTAGCTATGTGTGTTGTGTGTGTGTGTCTGTTGAAACCACTCGATTCCTTTCCTGGCGATTTGAGACTAAAACACTGCAATGAAAATCAGACATGAAAAAATCATTTACAGGCAGAATTATAAAATTTTTTTAGAGTAAATTTTCTATTAGAACTCAAATTGTTGTTAAATAGTTTAGATTAAAAATAAAAATATGACACAATTTTAATCATTTGAATCCTTATTAAAATTTTTACTAAATGAAATTGCAATAAGTGCAAAAAGAATGGAAATTTGTGCAAAAAAATAATGTCAGTAAATCATGAGTCACTTGGTTTTATTCGTCCCTCATACTTTCTATAGTGGTCTCATCAAGGTGCAAGAACCAAAACACTAGACTAAACTCCTTTCAAAACAAAGTAACGAATCGTGTGATAATTTGTCCGTTTATTATTGATAATTTTATTAAGAACAGGAGTAAAAACTGTAAGAAAAATACAGAAAAACAAACACAGCTTCACTATATTGGCATAAACAGGTGCCACACAGGTGCCTGTGCCATTTACTTTAGCTTAGCCGCGTTAGCCGTTTACTTTAATTCAATTCAATTTTATTTGTACAGCCCAAAATCACAGAATTTCTGTCTCAATGGATTTTACATGAAAGAGTCAGGAGGAAAAAACCAAGAAAAAGAGGAATGTATAAACACAAATACACAGCAAGAAAACTAACTAAAATGTGCTACCTAAACAAGACTAGCACCTATGCCCTTAGACTCTTCTTCACGGTGAGGAAAAACTCCTAAAAAAAAAACATCAGTGGGGAAAAAAAAAGAAACCTCGTGGGGATCCTCATGAAAGAGAGATCCCTACTCCGGGAAAGCATCCAATGTGTCTAAGACTATTGTTTAAATATGATCTTATTCTAGTCTACAGTTAAATATCTAAAGAAGTCAATAGATGTTCTTCATCCTGATGGAAACATGTGGACTCAGCCCAGCGATGTCCAGGACAGGGATGAGTACATGGATTTCATCCTGACGTAGCGGGGGATGATGAAGCGCGGAGGTTCCCTCGGTCTGGCCATGCCCAGGAGGGGAACGTGGAGTCTTCAACAGGATACTCTTTAACTTAGCCGCATTAGCCGTTTACTGTAGCTGAGCCATTTTAGCATGCAGCTATATTTCTCCAATCTAACAAAAATATAACACACTTTTCAAACGATAAACATCGGAAAAACAACCATTAAACACTCAAAAACAACTTCGGAAAAACATCGGGACATCGTAAAAGCAACCATTAAACACTCAAAAACAACTTACGTCACTGATTCCTTGATTCTAACAGTAAAAATCAAGCTGCAGATTCTGTGGCTGCCTTGTTTCCTTGTCTGTCGGCTGTTAAAAAAAACACAGAAAGTGACGCAACCAATACCAACAATGTGAACACTACAAAAAGACTAAAAGACCAAGGATCATTTCTAAAAAAAATACACTTTCATACCTCAATTTTTGTGCAGAAACATGGGGAATAACTAGAAATCAAAAGTCAAGCTTATCCTTTTTTTTGTAAAGCCCCAAATGAGAATACCTTGTGACATAGATTAAATTCTTTAAACATCCTGTATGTTGTTGAGAAGAAATGAAAGAAAACTACTTTAAGAATAAAAAAGACTACATACTAACAAAATAAGGAAAAAATTCCAACCGAAAATTCACATAAAAGCTAAAAAAATGTAACTCGTGCTTCTACCGACACATCTATTGTTCAGCGGCTCCTCATCAGAAACGGTCTCCATGGAAAGTCGGATGTCACGCAGCCATTTTAAAGAAAAGGGTATAGGAAGAAAAGGCTGAGGCATGCCAAACCACACAAAAGAAATGGACTGTAAGTCAGGAAAAACAGGTCTCACGGTGATGACTCCACCATAGAACTCTACATTAATGAAGCAGTGTGGGATCATCTAGGAAGAGAACAGAACAAAAGAAAGCCATTATCCAGAAGAAAAAAAAAAAAAAATTACAGAAAGTTGTGTTTTAACAGGCGTAAAAGCACAAGTGAAGGAACGCTGTGCTAAAGTTGTTCAACTAGAGTTTTTGTTTTTATGGAAATAAAAGTATTTAACTAAAAATTCTCTTTAAAATGTACCTTAAAAGTATTTTTCCAATCCCTAGATATGTTTTGCATATTGACTTTTTGCATTATTGCATTTTGAATACCAGTTTGTTCTTGGCCACACCTTTTGTCCTTTTGTTCTTGAGGCTTGACGTTCTGAAAACCTTCTACAGAAATAAATCGTCCGCATGACAATTTGGGACTGTATTTTTTTGGAAAACATTGCCTTTCAGAGTTAACAAAAGGCTTGTATG
This sequence comes from Neostethus bicornis, assembly GCA_902685375.1. Classification (NCBI taxonomy): domain Eukaryota; kingdom Metazoa; phylum Chordata; class Actinopteri; order Atheriniformes; family Phallostethidae; genus Neostethus; species Neostethus bicornis. The sequence goes on from LR738561.1 coordinate 13,458,383, forward strand.
TGAATTTATATATATGTGTATTTAATGCGTGTAACAGTAAAAGCATTCATACCGAAAATTTTTGGTACATGATACTCCGTTCGGTACAGGGCAGTGCACAAACACAACCTGCCACTTTGTGTGTGCAGCTGTGTATGTGCGAAGTATTCTATTTCATACATACATTAGTTTTTGCAGCTTGAAGCACAGTTTCAGGCATATGCCACGAGTCCACAGGTAGAAGTCGTAGTTTAGTTTTTAGGGTGTGTGTACATACTGTAAGTGTCTGTACTATAATTATCAAAAATGGGATGCATACTTGTCAAACTATGCCAGCAAGCCTATCCAAATAATGATCGAAGCCAGTCCAATGCTATTGTAGCAAATGGTGCAGGTAACACTAGATTTAAGACCCTTGATTTTCACAATAAAAGCATGGGGACATTTTGACAAATTCACAGCTATGAATAATATTCAAGCCACAAAAAAAATGCTAGATCGTGTTTACTACATTTTTCAGCTATAATTTTCAGGTAAAATGAAAGGGGAAGTTTACAAACCATGGTGAGACCGGCCATGATGTTTGGTCTAGAGACAGTGGCACTGAGGAAAGAGATGAAGGTGGTAGCAGAGATGAAGAATCTGAGGATCTCTCTGGGAGTGACCAGGATGGACTGGATCAGAGGAACAGCACATGTTAGAGGTTTTGGAGATAAAGTCAGAGATGGTTTGGAAATGTGCAGAGGAGAGAGAGAGAGTACATCGGAAGAAGGATGCTGGATTTGGAACCACCAGGAAAGAGGACTAGAGGAAGACCAAAGAGGAGGTTCATGGATACAGTGAAGGAAGACATAAAGATAGTTGGTGCGACCGAAGAAGATGCAGGAGATAGGGTTAGATGGAAGTACCTGACTTGATATGGCGACCCCTAAAGGAAAATGCCAAAAGGCGAAGAAGAAAATTTAATACATGTACAGTAATTATGGGACTACTTCCTACAAAAAAAAACAATTTAAGATTCTTGTGTTTTATTACTTTTGCTGGTCGGATGTAAAAAAATATTGTGTTAAAAATGTAGTCTGTATTTATTTTAAAGGTTAAAAAACTGCTGCTTGCAGTTCAGTCAAAATGTAGCTGCTTCATCATTTTTATGGAAAAAAATAAAACAAAAACTGACACAATTTTGCTCATTCTGAAACTATAATGTAGATTTCTTACTAGAAGTATCCTCATAGCAAACATTCAGCTCTGATTTATTCTGTTTTGAAGTATTTTCTTTTGAAAGGAAAACAAATATCTGTCATAATTCTTCAGGTTTGGGGAAAATTTGTCAGTCACACAACTTTGAGCATTTCCGTAGAAATGAATGGAGAAATAAAATATTGCTGTCTTGCATTTTTAAGTCTGAAAAAAAAAGTTATCCCACACGTATCCCAGTGAAAAGACCTATCTATTTTACTTTATGTTTTTTGGAGACTGGGTTGATTTTTGCAGTTTTGCAATAGCGGTGATAAATTGCTTCAACAAGCAACTGTTCCAACAGGTGCTGGTGCTACCTCTGTTCCACCAAGCAACTGTCCCGCTCCGTCCCACCCAACACGGTATTAACAAGCAGCTGTTTAGAAGCTGTTTGGAGCTCTCTTCGACTGCTTGGAGTTACATGATACACAAATTTCCCCTGCAGGGGATTAATAAAGTATCTTCTTCTTTCGGCATTTTCCTTTAGGGGGCGCCACAGCAAGTCAGTTTCTTCCATCTAACCCTATCTCCTGCATCCTCTTTGGTCACGCCAGCTATCTTCATGTATTCCTTCACTGTATCCATTAGTGATATTATGATATGAGTTTCAGTTGAATTGGAGTGAGTCGGTAAGTAAAATGTCTGACTGACCAAAAAAATATGTATCTTTACCAGTACAGTTAGAATGTGACTCCGTTCCGTTCCAGCATCTTCCGCTTGTTCCCGGGTTGGGTCGCGGGGGCAACAGCCTCAAACGGGCAGCCCAGGCCTCTCTCACCCCGGCTGCAGTCTCCAGCTCACCCGGAAGGATCCCAAGTCGTTCCCCGGCCAGCTGTGAGACATAGTCTCTCCAGCGGGTCCGGGGTCTGCCCCTTGGTCTCCTCCCGGTGGGATGTGCCCGAAACACCTCGCCTGCGAGGCGCTCGGGGGGCATCCTGACCAGATGCCCGAACCACCCTATCTGGCTCCTCTCGACCTGGAGGAGGAGCGGCTCTACACCGAGCTCCTCCCGGATGGCAAAGCTCCTCACCCGATCTCTGAGTGAGAGCCCAGCCACCCTGTGGAGGAAGCTCATTTCGTCCACTTGTGCCCGCGATCTCAATCTTTCGGTCACCACCCAAAGCTGGTTAACATAGGTGAGGGTAGCAACGTAGATCGACTTGTAAAACGAGAGCTTTGCTTTTTGGCTCAGTTTTTTCTTTACCACGACGGACCGATGCAGCATCCTAGTTATTGCTGATGCTGCACCAATCCGCCTGTCGATCTCCCGCTCTATCTTTCCCCCACTCGTGAACAAGACCCCGAGAAACTTAAACTCCTCCACTTGGGGCAGGACTCAAAAAACTTAATTTCAACCTGTATGGTTAGGTTTTTTTTTTGTTGTTGTTAAAAAAAGTTATGGATGCATTTTTTCTGACATGGATTAGTTGTTTATTGCAATAAAAAAAAAATGGCAAACAAGAGTCAACATGTTTGTCTTGTGCGAGGTATGTAAGTACAGCAGCAGGTCTGGAAGCACCGTGTGTGGGTGATGGAAGTCAATGTTGGAGTAATCTGACAACATGCAGACATGAGTGTGTAGCATGTCATGGGAATAACTGGGCTGTTTGTTGAGCCGCATTTTGTAATAACGGTGCATTTTGTAATAAATGTCCAAAATGCTTTAAGTTATTAACTTAAGTAATTTAAGTTATTAACTTTTAATATGTACTTAGAGGCATAGATTTCAGTTTTACTTTACAAACTGTTTTTAATGCAGTGAGCATAACTTGGACAATGCAGGTTTAAATTCAGTCATATAATTTCTTATCAAGGGCAAAACATCTACATAACTTTAGATCAACTGCAAAATGTCTTTATACTTCCATATATTCAATTACACAGATAATATTTGGCACAGTTTTTTCATACCTGGCATCATGTTGAACTCTGTTGGCTGTCTCAATTAAGCATGCAAACAGCGCATGATCTTTGTAGAACTGATGCAGCAGCCAATCAGATTACAGCCCGCCCGCATTTATTACAAAATGCACCGTTATTACAAAATGCGGCTCAACACTGTTTATGTGGTTGTTAGTATGCACACTGAGGGTCTGGCCCTGCAGGCTTTAGTCTGCCTGAAACACTGACAGTGAGGATGTGGGAGACGAGGATGGAGGCTGATGGCACACTTGTAGCCGGAGGCATGGAAACCTGCATCCAGCTTAATTTAATTCCCACTGTTTCTCATTCATCTCACTGATTGGTAAAACCCACTGCTGTTTGTCTCCATCCCAGCTGAGATGTCTAATTCTGGTGATGGCCGGTGTGTTGTTTCAGGGAGATGTCCTGCTTAGGTAAAAGGAGGCAAGGAGACGGCTATCATCTTCAGCCTAGATTTCCATCACATCTCTGGCAATCATTGCTGTGCTGCAGAGCCTACGGTCATGGAAGCTTTGGCTTTCGCTTCTGTTTTTCTTCCTACCCTACTTGTGCCCTGGAGCCATGGCAAAGAGCTGGGCTGGCCTACCGGTTTCTCTCTTTATCCCATCATCCCACTGTGGAAGGCTAGGGCCTCTTTTACGGTGTGTGTGTGTGTGTGTGTGTACTCTTCGGAGAAAAACCAACTTGCAGATGTCTCAAAATGAATACTTACATTGCACTGTGTGGTCCTTCGTATTAAGTCCCTATATGCATGCTAACTTCCCGTTGCTTCCTCTATTTTAGTGCTACTTCGAGGTAAACGTGAAAAAAAGGTAAATTCCATGTACATGTTTGTACCGTTCTGTCATCTTCCGCTTGTTCCGGGGTTGGGTCGCGGGGGCAACAGCCTCAAACGGGTAGCCCAGGCTTCTCTCTCCCCGGCTGCATCCTCTAGCTCACCTGGAAGGATCCCAAGTCGTTCCCCGGCCAGCTGTGAGACATAGTCTCTCCAGCGGGTCCGGGGTCTGCCCCTTGGTCTCCTCCCGGTGGTTTTCGTCTCAGCTCTCTCTTTACCACGATGGACCAATGCAGCGTCCTAGTTATTGCTGACGCTGCACCGATCCGCCTGTCGATCTCCCGGTCCATCCTTCCCCCACTCGTGAACAAGACCCCGAGATACTTAAACTCCTCCACTTGAGCAGCACTGCAGCAAAATGGCAAAAACTGGTGTTTTCTGTATTTAACCTGAGCCGCACACGTTTAGATCAAAAAGAATCGTCGCAAGACTAAGCTTTTTGTCGACATTCGGTCAATGAGCATTGAGCCCCAAACGCAGTACAGTCAGTAGATCATACCCATAACTGCGCATCATTCTCTCTTGGTTTGAAAAACAAAGACAGGATATAAAAATTAAGTATGTTATATTCTGTCAGATTAAACCTATAAATCATGAGGAGCAACAGGAGGCACTTTCGGACACATAGGCTAGAACATACAGTACAGACTCTACTATTCGATTGATAGAGAAATGGATGGAATTTGAGTGTCTTAGAAATCAGCTCTCCAGTGCAGCAGTATAAATCAGATATATTGGAAAGGCTTGGGACATTTATTTCTGGAATTTCATCACATTCATATCAGAACATTTATCTTTCATCCGCGTGGATCACCAAGCAGAACCAAAACATCTTTTTCACTCCTCCAACTCAACTGTGAAGAATCTCATACTGAAAGCCAGTCGTTTGAAAAGATTGTTTCAAATTTTTCAGATTTCTGTTCTGATTAGTTGTAAATCTCCCCAATGAGTCACAGTCTCACCTTATTTGCATATTAATGTGTGGGTGTGGTTAGGGAGGAGTCTACCTTCACCCACATCTGTGATCAGTTTCACTCTGATCGGCAAGTATGAAAAGAATGTGTGATCTATCCGTAAACACAGATTGATACTTCTAAAAATGTTTTCAGTTTGAGGCCCTGTCCACACTGTCAGGAGAGTAGTCTGTTCACCCTCTGTGTCCTGTTTCCCCCCTCCCTCTTGTCTGTGAGTGTGCAACTAGTCTCACCTGAAACTCATCTGCTGGAGCATAAATGAAACAGTTTTTGACACACTCTTCACCAGATCGTTGTTGATCGTTGCTTGACTTGTTATCCAGTTTTTTGGCTCCGGCTCCTACATCAGAACCTGCCTAGTTTATCTGTTTTTGTCTTCTTTATTTGGACTTTTTATCAATCTAATAAATCTGCTTGTGATTTTTCATCTGAGCCTGTCTGTTGTGTCAGGGGCATAATTTTGGCCTCAGCTCCACATCATGACACACATGTAGCCGGGTATTTTTTGAAAACGCAAATCTACTGTCCTCCGTTTTAGGAAAACGCTCGGGTCCACAAGTAACCATTTTCAAAATATCCGCATCCACACGGAGCCGTATAAATACGCTTCTGAGTGCGATTATGAGCATGCCAGACCAGTAGTCGGCAGTATTGATGTAAACGTAAGTTCTGAGCTATCCAATCACAGCACTTCTTTTGTCATTTCCGCAACATGGGTCCACGCTGCCCACTGTCTGCTTTTGGAAACAAGAACGCACACAAATGACGTATGTGCATTACTTGTCGCAGGTAGTGACGCATAAAAGTGCAAATCTTCGTTTTTGCACGTCCACACGCAAATGCAAAAACGGTGTTTTCAAAAATCTCCACTTTGGCCGGAGTTTTGAAAAAACGGCAGTTTTGAGTAAAAAAAAAAAAAGTTCATTTTTTTGACGGCAGGCCAAAATGGATAAAAATATATGCGTTTTCAAAAATACCCAGCTACATGTGGACAGGGCCTGAGTGAACGCCTCATTTTTTTAGGCCAACAAAAACCCATAAAAGAGAGTAGCTCAGATTTCAGCAACTCCGGATCCTCCTTTTAATTAGTTTGATTTGTTCTTCAGACAACAAAAGACCTCAAAATGAGTTTGAAAGCTCTCTTTTTTTTACAGTGGGAAAGTACCCTTCATTTAAATCTCAGTGTCTCATTGGACGTTTTAGAGGACTCATACCGTTTTGTTTTTTAAAAAGCTATTTCTTACAGTGTCAGACAGGCCAAACCTCTTCACCAAAAGTGTTTTCATCATCATGCTAATTTGTCTGAGTAAAAAGCAACCTTGTTCACATTGATCTGCTAATATTCAGTCTTATCAGTGATTCCCTGGTATATGACCAAGCCTCGTTCTTCTTGATTTTTATTAGAACTTTTTCTGAACAGATAATTAAACATCCTAATGTTTAAAGATTTGCTGATTCGGAAAGAAACTTTTTTCCTAAAGGGTCTGAAAGTTTTTCAAACTTCAGGTTTGGACTTTTAAAGAATCAGATTATATGTTAAATAAAACAGAATATGAGCGAGTTAATAAATATTATATCTAAGTATCTGTTAACATAATCTTAGGATCAGAAAAAAGGACTCGTGTGCCTCATGGTGACAGCTCAAGCTGTAAATTCAATCCCTTTGCAATATGTTTTATAATGTTCTCCCTGATTATGCAAACCTCCACCCGCTGGCACAGAGAGCAGAGGGAGGTCTCGTTACTATGCTAGTTTAGACTTTAATTTAACTAAAGTGGTCAGATTTATGCATTTTGAATAATGAATATCATTTTGCATCACCTTTGCTTTGAACAGGCACATATGCTTTACTAATGAAAACGTCCAGACTCATCCTTTATAAAACATGTTACTAATGGACATCCTGTAATGAAAGTCTGCAATTAGATAAGTATCTGCTTGATGGTTTGATCCTCAGATTCGCTTAAACCATATGTCCAAGTGTCCTTGAGCAAGACACTGATGCCCCACATTGGCACCGATGTGTGTGAATGTGTGTGTGAGGGGTTAAAAAGCACTTTGTAGCTTTTATAAGTTCACTTAAACTAAAAGATGTTAAATATATCTAAGTGTTTGAAAGCGTAAATATGGATTTAGTGCCACTTTGAGAGGTGATCAAATCCAAAAAAGTACATTTGTTATTTAATATTCACTTAAAACGAGTGCTGGTGAATTAAAAGTGATCATTTTGAAGGTGAAACAGGATTATTTACAGTAAATCATTTATAGAATCATTACAGTTTAATAAAGTTTTACATTTTAACAAGACTCATTAGACAACACCTTGCACACTCGTTTACCTAGGATTTAAGAGCTCTCCCCGAATTATTAAAATAATTAGAAAGGTTTTATGCAAAATTAGCTTTTTAAATTATCTCAGGGTCTTGTTCACAATCGTGGAGTGGATGAGCGGAAAATCAACAGACTGATTGGTTCAACGTCTACATTGATAAGGATGGTGCATCAAACCGTCATGGTAAAAAAATAAAACTGAGCCAAAAGCAAAGCTTTATAATTTACCAGTCGATTTAGGTTCCTCACCACTCCACGGTAACCAGATTCTAGGTTCCTACCATCACCATGGTAACCAGGATCTACGTTCCTACCCTCACCATGGTAACCAGGATTTACGTTTCTACCATTACCATAGCAACCAAGATCTACATTCCTACCATTACCATAGTAACCAAGATCTACATTCCTACCATCACCATGGTAACATGATCTATGTTCCTACCCTCACCATGGTAACCAGGATCTACGTTCCTACCCTCGCCATGGTAACCAGGATCTACGTTCCCACCCTCACCATGGTAACCAGGATCTACGTTCCTACTCTCACCATGGGAACCAGGATCTACGTTCCCACCTTCATCATGGTAACCAGGATCTATGTTCCCACCCTCACCATGGTAACCAGGATCTACGTTCCTACCCTCACCATGGTAACCGGGATCTATGTTCCCACCCTCACCATGGGAACCAGGATCTACGTTCCCACCTTCACCATGGTAACCAGCTGTGGGGGGAGACCAAAAGAACAAAATCCCAGATACAAGTAGCTGAAATGAGCTTCCTCCACAGGGTGTCGGGGTCTCACTCAGAGATAGATAACGGAACAGAACATTTAAAAGGTTTTAACCATGTTTGAACATTATTTTCAAACTTTTCTGAAGTAGTTTTCTGTTTTGCTCATAAATGTTTGAGCAATTTGCAAAGACTTCCATACTGTATTCAAATAATTATGTGAGATGTTTTCTAATGAAGTGTTCAATCATCAACAAAATGATATGTTTGTTTAAAAAGCTTTATTTACGTTTATGACCGTTTTATTACGCTATCACCAACAGCCAAATAATTATTTGAATATAGATTGAAAGTGTAATATACTGTACAGTGTAGATTACAATCTTTGCACAAGATACATTGTCTGTCCGTCTTGGGTTATCCCTCCTTCATGTGGATCTCCATGAGGTTTCTTTTTTTTTTCCTGCACTGCTAGATTTTGGGTTTTCCTCACCTACAAGGAGGAATATACTGAATTTGGTATTATTTATCTGATAACTCATTTTGATGGTTTTGTGTAATTTTTTTCTTTACTTTTTCTGCTTTCGTACTTATGTTCAATTACAATGTAAATTAAACTGAATATTTGAACGCCATGTTCTTTATGGCCATGAACATTGTTTATTCTAAAGTAAGCAAGAAGACTGTCACTGGTCGTACTCTGCTCATGCCCAGTCCTTCAGAAAGGAGTACCAATGAGTCTTTTTAAATCCGTAGTAGAAAAAGTATTCTTTTTATTCTAGAGAACACAGTACAAAGTGTCCATAAATTTAATTTAACCATCAACGTGGCTCAAAACTGAACTCTGTTCTTTTCTTTATCTGAATTCCACTTATATATTTTTTTCCTCAGTGTCCCAAATTCCAACTTGACCTCAGACACTAACCCTGGAGGACCCACTTATCTTCATGTTACTCAGTGTCACCCCTTAGTTCACCAGCCCAAGGCTATGCAGCCCCCTCCTCGCTCCTCCTTTGTCCCAGATCTTTCTCCACAGGATGCTTCTTTCTCCCCTACAACCAGGAGGTCCGTTTGGGCTTGCTCCACTTACAGCCACACGTCTTGCACACAAACATGTCTTAGATGCAGGGGAAAAAAAAAACATACATTATTTTTTATTTTCTCCTGGTAGCTTAACAGTTTGAGAAAAAGCCTGGAGAAAGTTTTTTACATGGTGCTCAGAGAGGAACTGTGGTATAAAGAAGTATGTTAGAGAGGTGCAGGACATGTAAGAGGACTTTTTTAATGTTGGAACAACATGCCAATGGCTAACAGCTAGCTACGGGTTAGCTACCGTCCGAATTAGCTATCGCCTTTGTCTTATTACAGAGGGTTTGGTCTCAGAACAGAAACAGTTAAAAAAAACAAAAAAAAGGCGAACAACTTGCACCCTCCGCGATCTCCAGCTCTCACTGGATTGATTTGCTGCCGAGCATAAAGCGGCTGAGATGGCAATTAAGGGTGGAATGCCTCCTACGGGTCAGGGACAGGGTCCTGCCCCATGTGGAGGAGTTTAAGTATCTTGGGGTCTTGTTCACGAGTGGGGGAAGGATGGAGCGGGAGATCGACGGGTGGCTCGGTGCGGCGTCAGCAATAACTAGGATGCTGCATCGCACTGTTGTGGTAAAGAGAGAGCTGAGCCGAAAAGCAAAGTCGATCTACAAGTCGATCTACGTTCCTACTCTCACCTATGGTCACCAGCTGTGGGTGGTGACCGAAAAAACGAGATCGCGGATACAAGCGGCCGAAATGCGCTTCCTCCGCAGGGTGGCTGAGCTCTCACTCAGAGATCGGTTGAGGAGCTCTGCCATCTGGGAGGATCTCTGTGTCTAGCCGCTCCTACTCCAGATCGAGAGGAGCCAGATGGGATGGTTCGGGCATCTTGTCAGCACCTCTGAGCGGATCGTTAGTGAGGTGTTTCGGGCACATCCCACCGGGAAGAGACCAAGATGCAGACCCCGGACCCGCTGGAGAGACTATGTCTCACAGCTGGCAGGGGAACGACTCGGGATCCTTCCGGGTGAGCTGGAGGATGCAGCCGGGGTGATAGAAGCCCTTGGTTTCCGTCTGAGGCTGTTGCCCCCGGTACCAGGCCGCGGATGAGCAGAAGACGATGGAACGTCCAAAATTAAATCTATCCGATAGTTCTAGTGGAGGAAATTAAGGCAACTAGCTTTGCCTAGCCGAAAAAATACACATAAGAAATCTTGTCTTGTCAAATTTAAACACTTGTACAGTGCATATAAGGACCATATGAACTAGTTTTTTTTTCTTTTGTGTTCACAATTCTTTTTCTGTTAACAGCCAAGCTGACCTAAACCTTCGGAGAAACTAGAAATTTATCACCAAAGCAAGCAAACACATTTTCAGTCATTTTTAATCCCTAAAAAGACATTGTATTCCTCCAAGAAAGCTTTTAATGTTGTCCATTATTTGTGCACGGCCACACAGACACAAACAAACACTAAAAGTGCCCTTGGCGCAAAACTGTTCATCAAAACACAAGGATTCCAAAAAAAAATTCTTTCTGCATCACTTTTTTTTTTCCTTTCGGCATCCGTTCAATTCTTCTGTTCATCTTGATTTTATCAACCTGCTTCGGAGGTAAAAGTACCAAACTTCCAGTCACACGAGGGCAATAACAGTCCAAACAAACCCAGCTTTAAGCTTTTTAAGTCATAGCGATAGAAATGCTTTTGTGGGAGGAATGTCACAAAAGGATAATCTTTTGCTTGTAAATAAGAAAAAAGCATGAAGGCACACACACATAGAGTCAGACTAGAGGTAAAAGCATCTTTGTGAGGTTAACGTGTCGGCTTTTAAGAGCAAAGTTTGGCTTTGTGGAGCTGTCTAAGGTCCTGATTAGCTGATGTGGTTCAGGAGCTGTACAAGGTGCTGAAGTTTTCTCTTTGGGCAGTGTTTCTGGAGTCTGACTTTAACAAGAGAATATTTAGAATTACAACCGCAGTCAGAATGAGAGTGTTACAATTCATGAATGTAAGTATAAGTCAAAGTATTCTATAAACAATCTTGATCAATATTACCGAAAATACGTATGTGTGGGTCGGAATGCGTTACAAATGGAACATTCATCGTACATCCTTTCGTCTTCTGCACCGCTCATCGTTGTGGGATCACAGCTGGTTAAAAGCGAGAGGCAGGGTAAACCCCAAACAGGTCGCCAGTATGTTGCGGGGCCACATATTAAACAGATAACCATCACACACACTTTTTCATTTATAGGGGCAATTTTTCAGATCAATTCACAGATTTTTGAAATTCTTGCTATAAGGCCAAAATGCCACCACCGTCACCGTGCATTCACACTTGTTACAAATGTAATAGGTTACTGTAATATGCTCTTTTTTCCAGTAATAAGGCAAAATAATGCATCACAGAAAAAAAATTAAATACTCGTTACAATCTCTGTCATGCAAATTACATGCATATTGATATTCATTTGTGATCTTTGAAGAAAACAGCAGCTTGAAATAAAGTTTGAAGCTGAAATGAGGCAAAGAAGGAGAATCCCGACTTTGACTTCCTTTCCTGTTAAGCTACTTGTAACTAACGCTAAAATACTAACACAAAAAGTGTCTTTGATTTATTAATGTGTAAAATATTCACATGGGTTTTCTCTGGCCTTTTTTTTTTTTTGTGTATATTATTCACATGTTGTCTCATTAGTTTATAGACCATTTATTTTGATGTGTAATCGTTAAGGCTTGGATGTGATTGTTTGCAGTAATATAAATGTAATAGAGTCAGTACCGTACGATATTTTAATATAATACATATTTAATAAGCCGGAAGTAAGTTAAAGGAACTTGGTTACATTTTTGAAGCAGTAAGACCATAAATGAACTTCTCTTAAACGGAAGTTCGCAGGTTCAATTCCCACTGAGTTCTAGTCTACGGTCCTTGGAGAAGACATCTAAACCTCTGTTTCTCTCGACATTGGCGCATTGTGGCAGCCTGCTGGGGTGTAGTGGTTCAGCACACAAATTTCCGCGGTCATGGATGAATAGAGTATGTAAAAAAAAAAAAAAATAATAATAATAACAATAATATTGAGGCAGTGGCTCACTGGTAGAGAGTTTGGACCGGAAGTTAACCAGAGGTTCGTGGGTTCGATTCCCACTGGGTTCATGTCTAGGGTCTTTAGAGAAGGCCGCTAAGCCCCTGTTTTCCCACCATTGGCGCTGTCATGGCAGCCTACCGCGGTGTAATGCAGCACACAAATTTCCAAAGGAGGGAAGAATAACGTACACATCATTTTGTATTAAATATAACACATTTTTTTATATAGCAATAACTATTTTTATATAGCAACTTTTTTTTTATAACTTTTTTTATATCGCAATAAGTAGGACGCTGCATCGGTCCGTCGTGGTAAAGAGAGAGCTGAGCCGAAAAGCAAAGCTCTCGATTTACAAGTCGATTTACGTTCCAACCCTCACCATGGTAACCAGGATCTACGTTCCTACCCTCACCTATGATCACCAGCTGTGGGTGGTGACCCAAAGAATGAGATCGCGGATACAAGCGGCCAAAATGAGCTTCCTCCACAGGGTGACTGGGCTCGCACTCAGAGATCGTGTGAAGAGCTCTGCCATCCGGGAGGAGCTCGGTGTCGAGCCGCTCCTCCTCCAGGTCGAGAGGAGCCAGATGGGATGGTTCAGGCATCTGGTCAGGATGCCCCCCGAGCGCCTCGCGGGCGAGGTGTTTTGGGCACGTCCCACCGGGAGGAGACTAAGGGGCAGACCCCGGACGCGCTGGAGAGACTATGTCTCACAGCTGGCAGGGGAAAGACTTGGGATCCTTCCAGGGGAGCTAGAAGATGCAGCCGGGGAGAGAGAGGCCTGGGCTGCCCATTTGAGGCTGTTGCCCCCGCGACCTGACTCCGGAACAAGCGGAAGATGACGGAACGGAACTTTTTTTACCTCTGTAACTAGTAAAACCTGTTTCACAGTTTCAGATTGACTTACCCAACAATGTCTAACCTAGATGTTGACCTTATTAACACGTTTTGTGTGATGATGTCACAAGAGGAAAACTTTTTGCTTATAAGTTAGAAACACATGTATCGAACAAGTCAAACCTCCTGTTTCTTCTGGTCAGATCAGTAGGCGAGAAATCAGTGAATATGTTAGTCAAGTATTAAAAAATGCCACATTTGTATCCCTGACACCTTATTGCTGCTTCTCTAAAACTGAGAATTATCAGGTTGGTTTATTTCTTTTCATCCATTTATTAATAACAGCAGTTATTCCATTGATGTCACACAGCTGGGCTTGAGGTTGAAATTCTAAGGTCTGAGTCATAGTGCTGGTGGCAGATCCACCGTTTAATGCGATTTCTCTGACTTCTGCGTACTTAGCAATGTGGGACACAGTTCAAACGAAGAGCTCAGACGGAATATATTGGGATGGCTGTGTGTGCGTGTGTGCCGGCTGCCGGGTGAAGTTTGTGTGTGCACAGAAGCAACTTGTTTGCACACGTGTGCGTTGGTGCGTGCACAGACTTACACTAAGTTGGGCGTAACGACGGATTCAAAGGGAGCCTTTGAAGTATTTTGATGTTCCATGGCTGCTCTCTTGCCAGTTTCCTAAATAGGTCAGAGACTTCTGCAACGTGCTTGCTATGCTGCAAAGAGTCAAAGAGGGCAGGAAAAGATTATCTAACATCACACCATCCGCAGTAAAACTTCAAATTCAAGCTTTTTCCTTTCATATCACTTCTTATGTTTTACTTTAAAATGAGGGTTTGCCTTTTTTAAGATGCAAACTAACGGCTGTTTGCCCGGAGACAAGAGACACAGAGATGGACAGAAAGTGGGGAACCTGAACCACAGAGAAGGCACAGTAGAACGAAGTGGCTATCAGGAGAGAAGAACGTCCTGAAGAGGCTGGGTTGAGCTTTTGTGGGCTTTTAACTCTATCTCATATCAAAAATATGTAAACAACGTTTCGTTCCGTCATCTTCCGCTTGTTTCGGGGCCGGGTCGCGGGGGCAACAGCATCAGACGGGAAGCCCAGGCCTCTCTCACCCTAGCTGCATCCTCTAGCTCACCCGGAAGCATCCCAAGTTGTTCCCCGGCCAGCTGTGAGACATAGCCTCTCCAGCGGGTCCGGCGTCTGCCCCCTGGCCTTCTCCCGGTGGGACGTGCCAGAAACACCTCACCAACGAGGTGCTCGGGGGCATCCTGAGCAGATACCCGAACTACCCCATCTGGCTCCTTTCGACCTGGAGGAGGAGTGGCTTGACACCAGGCTCCTCCCGGATGGCAGAGCTCCTCACCTGATCTCTGACTGAGAGCCAAGCCACCCTGCGGAGGAAGCTCATTTCGGCCGCTTGTATCCGCGATCTCATTCTTTTGGTCTTGACTTGTAAATCGAGAGCTTTGCTCTGATATGTATTTTCTGCTGAAAAAAAATTGTATAAATACATTAATTCAGTTTCACTTCCTCTATCCCCTTCTCCCTGCTTAGCCCCGCCCCTGGAGATGTACACGACACAGTGTAAATCTCGTTTGAGGGTGCAATCATAAAGCATGCCAAGTTAGCAAAGCCAACGTGAATTTTGCTAATTTTTTTTGTATTTTGTGGCATTTACATAAAATTGGCATTTCCTGTTGAGGGAGGGATCGAGTACAACATGAGCACCTATGACCATATATGGGAACTGGACATAGGAAGTAACATCCCATCTGTGTGCCAAATAGGAAGGGCTGTTGCTTCTTGCTCCCAAAATGCTCAATAGATTTCAATTGAGAAATTAGCAGCCATTGCTCAGTCCCTCAGGGCGGGATTGAGTACAACATGTGCACCTATGACCATATATGGGAACTGGGCATGGGAAGTAACATCTGCCTGTGTGCCAAATAGGAAGGGCTGTTTCTTCCTGTTCCCAAAATGCCCAATAGATTTCTATTGAAAAATAGAAGCAGATGCAGGAGATAGGGTTGGGTGGAAGAAATTGAGTTGCTTTGGCGACCCCTAGAGGGAAATGCTGAAAGAAGAAAACAATTAATAGGTTTGAGTAAAAGATTTCCCTCACCCTGTGGTAGCAGATAGTCACATCGTTTGGCTGCACCTTCAAAAAGCTCACTCCTAGTTGCTTAAACGTTTGACAAAGTGGTTGCCATTCGAACACAGACTGGATTTCAAGGGGGCGCTGTCAGATAGGTAGAAAACTCTAGACATTAGAATTGTGAATGAATAGTTCATCGGAGAGAATTTTTTTTCCAAGATGCATGAATTAGATAAAAAAAAACCACATCATGTGTGTTTTTTGATGTGCAAATAATGTTCAAACATGATTGGAGCCTCCAAAAAGTTCATTTTGCATGAAACATCCCATTTAATGAGAGAGATCACTAAAATAGAGCGGGATACACAGACAGAGAGAGAGAGAGAGAGAAGTGTCTGTGTGTGTGCTGGTGTGGTCCTGCAGGCCATCTGTCCATGGTGCTGTGTGAGTTCTGGCTTCATGCTGCTGGTTCCATGTAGGCCAGTCATTTGCATTTTCCAACCTGCTGATTAATTTGGTATCTGGAGGAAGTTTTTCTGCAGACATATCGGCGTAGTCATGCCGATCGCAGTGTGTGTGTGTGTGTTACATACACACATGCTCACTCAGGCTTTCGCTCGTAGTTCTTAATTCAGTGCACGGAGAAGGTCTTGCTCCAGCCTTCACATGCTCAGCTGTGAGTTCAGAATAACGCAGCAAAAATCTCCTTTTTGGTGGAAAAAAAAAACTGTTTTCACTTGGAAAAACACATTTATTAAAAAAGAGATAATCTATGGATCAATTCTGAAGAACAGATTTCCATTTATTTCTATTTTATCTGACTGTATTCATCCCTCATGTGAAAATTCCTGTGCTGCATTGCACCACAGCAGGCAGCCAATGATAGCGCCAATTGTGGGAGCAACTGGGGGTTAGGCATCTTCTCCAGGGACACTTATGCATGAACTCAGCAGGATTTGAACCGGCAACCTTACGATCAAAAGATGGCAGTTTTACCACTGAGTTACGTCCCCCACTTGCTGGACCAACTCGTGATTAAATAACTGATTTTTTTTTCCTATTTGAAGGAAAAACTTGGATTTTTTTTTTTTTTTTTTGGAGACCAAATTCTTTTAAACAAAATAAATTTAAATGGCTCTTTATTACGATAACATTTCTATAGAAAACACACACTGGAATGTTTTCAGGTGTTACCCATAAACACAGTTATGTATTCTTATCCATTCAAATTGAATTGAAGCGGTTACTGTTTTTACTGTTTTAAATTTTTTTATGACGGTTTGAACTTTGACAATTTTTAAACACGTCATAAAGTGTAACAATCTTTGAGAAAAGTATAGAGGCGGTGGCTCAGTGGTAGAACGTTCATCCTTGGACGTTCGCGGGGTCGAATCTCACTGAGCTCATGGCAAGGTGTCCTTGGAGAAGACACCTAAACCCCTGTTTCTCCCACCGTTGGCACCATTCTGGCAGCCTGCTGTGGTTTAATGCAGCACACAAATTTTTCCGTGGAGGGATAAATAAAATAGTTATTATTATTAAAACTCTAATGTGTGTTTTAGAAGATTTACAGCTCTTAAAAATGAAGTTATTGAGTTATGGAAGAAAAAAAGTCAACTTTGTTGCATATTTTGGCTTCTGAGGGGTTTTTTTCAGAGCACATAGTCTGTGATTAAAGGAACCACTGTGATGCTTCAAGTCAAACTTTTTTAGTCAATCCTTTGGGACTATTTGGTTCTGCAACAGACTGGCTACCTCTTCATGGTGTACCCCACCTCTTTTCTGTAACCAGCTGCGATGCCCTCTCGGTTCCCTTCAACCTTGACTGTTATAAGTGGTTCCTGTTTGATTTTTCTATTTTTTGGCCTTATTTAAATCAAGTAAATTTTACTTAACCTAAACCTCTTTGGCTTTGAAAATTTGAAAATTAATCTCTTCTTTTTATTATTTAATTTTCGATTGAACAAACTTGCGCTCCTAGATGTTCTCTATTTCTCTCATCTTTAAAATAACCCTAACACGCCCACTCTTTAATTTGACTAATCAGCTAAACGTGTTTTCGGTTCATCCATTCCCCAGAACCTTGTTAGCGCCTCCTTTTCTCCTCCCTGCAATTGGAAGGATAAATCAGAGTGAGTGAAGTGCTTGTGTTAGTTGCCAGTGGTGGCATGTCCAAACCGTGTGTGAAGACAGAGAGGGAAGGAGAGTGATTTATTATCAAAGAAGAGGGTTCTACCGTGGGAGCAGGACACACTCCGACATCGAATGGGATTTGCCCGCTCCTCGGCTGGATCGCGTTAGGAAAAGCACAAATTAAAACTAATTGGAATCAGCAGTCAGTACCAACTATAGATTAGGTATTCAGGGTCATGCAACAAAAAGTCAAGGTTACAAAACTGAAAGACCTCACACATGACTGCTTCGACCTATTTATCCCTGTGACCTTAGCGCCTCCAAATCCGAGACCATGGTCCTCGCCCGGAAAAGGGTGGAATGCCCCCTCCAGGTCAGGGACAGGGTCCTGCCCCAAGTGGAGGAGTTTAAGTATCTCAGGATCTTGTTCACGAGTGGGGGAAGGATGGAGCGGGAGATCAACAGGTGGATCGGTGCGGCATCAGCAATAACTAGGACGCTGCATCGGTCCGTCGTGGTAAAGAGAGAGCTGAGCCGAAAAGCAAAGCTCTCGATTTACAAGTCGATCTACGTTCCTACCCTCACCTATGGTCACCAGCTGTGGGTGGTGACCCAAAGAATGAGATCGCGGGTACAAGCGGCCGAAATGAGCTTCCTCCACAGGGTGGCTGGGCTCTCACTCAGAGATCGGGTGAGGAGCTCCGCCATCCGGGAGGAGCTCGGTGTTGAGCCGCTCCTCCTCCAGGTCGAGAGGAGCCAGATGGGGTGGTTCGGGCATCTGGTCGGGATGCCCCCCGAGCGCTTCGCAGGCGAGGTGTTTCAGGCACGTCCCACTGGGAGGAGACCAAGGGGCAGATCCCAGACCCGCTGGAGAGACTATGTCTCACAGCTGGCCGGGGAACGACTTGGGATCCTTCCAGGTGAGCTGGAGGTTGCAGCCGGGGTGAGAGAGGCCTGGGCTACCCGTTTGAGGCTGTTGCCCCCACGAACCGACCCCAGAACAAGCGGAAGATGACGGAACGGAACGGAAACTTAACCGTTCATTATTAATAGAGTTTATAAAATAGGGCAGGCGGACAGACCTCAGCAGTGACTTATCCTGCTGTCTTGAAAGTTACACTCTTCATGTGAAAAAAACTGAATTGCACAAGGCCAAGCAAGTTGCATTATCTCTGTACATCAGCATGTTTACGTCAACACATCACTGGAATTTTAATTTTTCCAACTCAATATGCAGCGTTGTTGCAGATTAGTAACAGTATGAGAGCACAGAAATATACAAGTCAAAATGTGTGATGTGAAACAAACTTGTGCATCCATGTGGGGCCCCAGGAGTTTGGAAACTGTTCCCACATCTGTAAGGACATAACTTTGAACCACGACGAGGACATGAAAGAGAACATGGAGGCCCTGGAGGAGGCCAGGGGTGTCTGGTTGAGTCTGGACCTCCTGGTGAGAAAGCCATTGAAGAAAAAGAGAGATCAGAGAAAAACTGAAAACTACTCCTTTTTTTAGAAGCTCAGACAGTCGGGTGGGACAGAGAATCCACAGGGAAACCCACCCCATCACTCGTCGTTGGTGGTGTGCACCAGACATTTTGGGGGGCATCTGTGAGGGTAAAAAGTCATGGTATTATGTACATATGGATTAGCCAGCTGTCTTATTCCATCTAATCCATGATTGGGAAAATGTATTTGGTGCCATGCATTTAAAATTATTTTATATTTAAATATTATATTAGAGTGTTTCAGTATTTTGGGGTACCATTGTCATCACAAACCACATTATACCGTAAGAAAAGAATTTTCGAAGGGTAAGAGGACATTTCATCCAGGTTAATACCTCATCTTCGTTCCGTTCCATCATCTTCCGCTTATTCCGGGGTCAGGTCGCGGGGGCAACAGCCTCAAACGGGTAGCCCAGGCTTCTCTCACCCCGGCTGCATCCTCCAACTCACCCAGAAGGATCCCAAGTCGCTCCCCGGCCAGCTGTGAGACACAGTCTCTCCAGCGGGTCCGGGGTCTGCCTCTTTGGTCCCCTCCCGGTGGGACGTGCCCGAAATACCTCGCCTGCGAGGCGCTCGGGGGGCATCCTGACCAGATGCCCGAACCACCTCATCTGGCTCCTCTCGACCTGGAGGAGGAGCGGCTCGACACCTCATCTTCAAGCCAAGAAATTGTGGCCCCCAACGTATCAAACTATAAACTATATTAATTCTGAATGGTTGTAGTTTTATGGGGCGGCACTGTGGCACAGTGGGTAGCGCAGTGGCTTTACAGCAAGAAGGTCGAGGGTTCAAGTCCCGGGTGGGGACGAGGCTTGGAACACTGGCCTTTCTGTGTGGAGTTTGCATGTTCTCCCCATGCATGTGTGGGTCTTCTCCAGGTACTCCCATTTCCTCCCACCCTCCAAAAACATAGATCCTAAGTTGATCGGCTGGTGCCAAATTTCCCCAGGAATGTGTGAGTATAGTTGTAAGTGTGTGGCCCCGCGACAGACTGGTAACCTGTTTGGGATGTACCCTGGCCCTCGCTTTGAATTAGCCACGATAGGCTCCGGCACCCCCCGTAATCCCAGAGGTAACTGACTTCATGATAAGGTTGTGATGAGTAAGTTGAGATTGGTGACTTCAGCTTTGTGGCCTTGTCCTTTGATTGGATGACCCCTTAACCCAACCAGGCCATGTATAGTTGGTACTGAGTACCTGTGGGCCATGTCCTTAAAATCCTTTTTGTGATTTGAGAGATACTCCGTTCACAATGGTATGAAAGCCTCTCCATTCTGTGAGCAGAGGCACACAAATTTTACAACAATACCAGCCTTTAAACATCCGAGCAGACTCTTAAGAATCATCTCAGAGACTTGCTCTCCTATTCAGCCACATGCTCTCTTTCTTCTTATCTGACAGATGCACTTGATGCACTTTTTGTTCTTGTTATTGTTGTTATGCAGCAAGTTTCTGCAGAATAACCACGAGACTAAATGGAACGAACAGGAACGCAGACAGATGCCCTATCACATATGAAGCATTACCGCCCGCAGTGTTTTGAGAAATGAGCGTCTATATTTGAAGCATGAACGTCGGGTCTGCTACTCCGTACTGTTTGTCTTAGTTGACTTCCCATGGGGGGATTGTAATGCCTGTGACAGTGGGCACACTAATAGAGATGTGTGAGGTTAACACTATTGTATACATCAATGCCTGGGATGTGAGCTGCACCATTATAGGCCTGTCACCTTCCCCAAGGGATTATACAGGTTTTAAATGGAGGTATGGCTTTTTTACAGAACAGTACTGAAAGGGCTTTAATCTAGACAAACAACACCTTCATATGAGATATTATAACAAACTGTCATCCTGCAGATCTTACTTTAGGTGGAAGTGGATGCTTGGGGAGGGCCTGCCATATGAAGAGAGGATTACAGTGAAAATATAAATGGGTCTGAACTCGATGCCTGAACCTGAAATAGGAGCCGTGTATTGACAGGGTTGAGAGGGTTACTTTCCAAATGTCATCTGTATCGGAATGGAGATTTCCTGCAGAAGATTGCATGGGTAGCATGACATTTTGTGTCTTTTGAAGTGTCTTTTATAATATTCCTGCTATGATCTTGAGCTGTGCCGGTGGGATGACTCAAGAGGCTGCAACCCTCTATCTGTAGGCCCATCGCATTTGTCCTGACTTTAGTTTTTGATGAACATGAAATTAAATTTCAGGACGACTGGTACTTCAAATAGACTTTAAGTCACCTGATATCCGCTCATTAGTAGATGTTAGGTTTCTAACAGAGTCAAATAATGAATGAGGGTTTCTTTCTGATGCAATAAAGAGGAAGGAACACACACACGCACTTCTGAAGGGATACATCGCTAAGTGATCCGGTCATAAATCTAATGCATCGATTTAACAGGAATAAATAACGTTGCAACTTTAAATAATTCATATAAAAAAATAGATTTTTTTTTTTCTTTATGATTAAAAATGTTCCTTTACTTTTAGGAATGCAAACAGTTTTTTGGGGGGTTTTGAACTCATTGAACACCTGCTGATGTCATTTGTTGGTCAGTCAGTCACTTTCTAAACCCTCTATCCCGTACGGGGTCGTGGAGGGTGCCAGAGCCCATCCCAGTGGATTCGAGGCGAGGGGCAGGGTACACCCCGAACAGGTCACCAGTCTGTCGCGGGGCCATACAGATACAACCATACACACTCATTCCTAGGGGCAATTTGGCACCGGCCAATTACCTAACATGCATGTTTTTGGAGGGTGGGAGGAAACCCACACAGACACAGGCAGAACATGCAAATTCCACACAGAAAGGCCATTGTTTCTAGCCTCTGCCCCACTTGAACCCATGATCGTCTTGCTGTGAGGCCACTGTGCTACCCACTGTGCCACCGGCCATGTTTAAACACGTGTGAAACTTAATTAGGAGCTATATTAGTCAGTCAGTCATCTTCTTATCCATCTATCCCTTTCGGGGTTGCGGGAGCCCATCCCGGCTAATTTAAGGCGAAGGGCAGGGTACACCCCGAACAGGTCACCAGTCTGTCGCGGGGCCATACAGATACAACCATACACACTCATTCCTAGGGGCAATTTGGCACCGGCCAATTACCTAACATGTATTTTTTTGGAGGGTGGGAGGAAACCAGAGTACCCGGAGAAAACCCACGCAGACACAGGCAGAACATGCAAACTCCACACAGAAAGGACAGTGTTTCAACCATTGGCTGCACTTGAACCCACAACTGTCTTGCTGTGAGGCCACTATGCTACCTACTGTGCCACCGGCCATGTTTAAACACGTGTGAAACTTAATTAGGAGCTATATTAATGGTAGATTTTGCGTTCTTATATCTGACCCTGAAAATTGTGTTGTTATTATCTTGTTTAAAGCTTTAAATATTTTTAGATGTTACTTTTATTAATAAAATGTATTGAGCTAGGTGCCAGGGGGCGTTGGCCTAGTGGTAGAGGTACCATCTTTCGACCGGGAGAACCAGGTTTGATTCCCGCTAGGCCCAAGCCGTCCCTGAGACCAACAAAAAGACATGGAAACAAAGAAAGAACAGAAAATGAAAACCCTGAAAAAAAAATGTATTGTGCTGAATCAGGACAATTAGGTTTAGAAATATATAATTTTTTTTTTTTTTTTAGAAAGAAAACAGGTTCTTCTGCTTCTTGTTGATTCTTGACAGCTTTAAAAATGGAAATTTATTCTCAGCTACGGTTACAGAAAATTTTTGTTGAAATACTTTTATGTTTTATTATTATCATCTCAAACATAAAATCCACGTTATAATTTCTCGAGGGCTCAGGTTTTATCATCCCCGATGGATTCATTACCAATAAACAACTCACCTTTGTCAAAAGACAAGTCAAGCAAAGTAAAGCTTTAATAGAGTTTAAAGGAGACAGACATTTAAAAAAAAAGAAAGAAAACTTCCAAATTGAAAGAGTTTATTTAAACCACAAAAAAAAAACTTATTCTGACACCTTGCGTGTCTGTAAGAGGTGAAAATCATTTATATTTTACCCTGAGGCTGCTTCCTGGATCGGCTCTTTTATGTCAGTGTGTGTCGGAGTGCGAGTGTGTCTCCAAGTTTAGTTTTTATTCTTCGCTTTTTTGTTTTTACTTTCTGAAATTGTGTTTGGGATCAACAGTCCAGAGCAATGGAGAATGTGGAAAAAAGGTGAAGAAGCGTGTTCAAGCAGGCTGGAACGGGTGGAGAAAAGTATCAGGTGTGATGTGTGACAGAAGAGTTTCAGCTAAATTGAAAGGAAAAATGTACAAAACCGTGGTGAGAGCGGCCATGCTGATTGGTCTAGAGACAGTGCCACTGAGGAAAAGACAGGAAGCACAGATGGAGGTAGCAGAGATGAAGATGCTGAGGATCTCTCTGGGAGTGACCAGGATGGACAGGATCAGAAATGAGTACATCAGGGAACAGCACATGTTAGAGGTTTTAGAGATAAAGTCAGAGAGGCCAGACTGAGATGGTTTGGACATGTACAGAGGAGAGAGACTGAGTACATTGGCAGAAGGATGCTGGATTTGGAACCACAAGGAAAGAGGCCTAGAGGAAGACCAAAGAGGAGGTTCATGGATACAGTGAAGGAAGACATGAAGATAGTTGGTGTGACCAAAGAGGATGCAGGAGATAGGGTTAGATGGAAGAAACTGACTTGCTGTGGTAACCCCTGAAGGGAAATGCCGAAAGGAGAAGAAGACTTTCTGAAATTGTGTTTCTGACCTTTCCGTGTAATTTTTTGAGCTGATGGCCACTTTCTTTCCACTAAATCAATCTCTTTTTTTCTACATCTCTGATGGCAAGACGTGGGCCAACATTTGCATTAGAAACTATTCACTCTTCTTTTATTTTCCTGACTCTGTTTTTCTTTCTTTTGGGGATTTTTTATTCATGGCTGCACATTATCCAAAATCTAAATGGCTTTGGTAAAAGGCCTTAGAGAAAGGTAACAAGTGGAAACACAGCAAACACTGCGAGCCGTCATTTACATTTTCATTTAATTTTTTTTTCTTTGGCCTGTAGCGGCGTGTACAAAATCAATCTTTCTAACTTCATTTCCAATATATTACTGTGAGACAGCAGGAAGAGATGGAAGGTATTGATTGACTGAGTGTTCATTGTGTCTTCACACAAAGTGCACACTTCATAAGAACAGCAATGAAATTGCTGTTTGTTTCCTCTTTCTGTGTCTTTATTTCAAGTGAAAGATTAATAATGACTGTTTTGCAATAGCGAGGGTGTGACGGTCGATACGACTCTACCTCTCCTCCTGCATCACGTACCTTTTTCTTGTTTCGTCTTCAATCAAACAGATTTATACAACAAAGCTACGTCGTTTTTGTTTTATGATCAATTTATATGAAGCAGCACTTTTTCTAAAAAGCTTCTTTTGAACCCATTTGTTTTTGTAAAAAAAAGAAAAAAAAACGCTCCTTTTTTATTATTTCTCGCTGCAACAAAGTTTTGGAGACACAACCAGCGGGTTTTTTAATTGGCTTCTCTCGGCCCTGAGCGGAGCTTGTCCAATCATACCTTGGTTACGGTAACTAGGTATTGCAGGTTTGTGCAGCTATGGTATGTCTGGTTGTGCAGGAGGACAGTCTGCACAAGAATCTGAACCTGTTCAGGCCTTCAAAATATTTATTCATCCTGTTAGCTGGAAAAGCAGCCATTTAAAATTAGTTTTTTACAGCTACGGACAAAGAGATTATTATATGTTGGTAAAAAAAAAATTTCACGTATTATTAGGATTAGATTGGAGGTGGAAGATTTTAAGTATCTAGGATTTACAGACCAGAGCAATGGAGAGTGTGGAAAAGAGGTGAAGAAGCGTGTTCAGGCAGGCTGCAGCGGGTGGAGGAAAGTATCAGGTGTGATGTGTGATAGAGGAGTTTCAGCTACAATGAAACTCTAGCTGAAACTCTATAGTTTCATTTCACCACCAAACCGTGGTGAAACCGGCCATGCTGATTGATCTAGAGACAGTGGCACTGAGAAAAAGACAGGAAACAGAGATGGAGGTAGCAGAGATGAAGATGCTGAGGATCTCTCTGGGAGTGACCAGGATGGACAGGATCAGAGGAACAGCACATGTTAGAGGTTTTAAAGTCAGAGAGGCCAGACTGAGATGGTTTGGACATGTGCAGAGGAGAGAGAGAGAGTACATCAGAAGAAGGATGCTGGGTTTGGAACCACCAGGAAAGAGGACTAGAGGAAGACCAAAGAGGAGGTTCATGGATACAGTGAAGGAAGACATGAAGATAGTTGGTGTGACAAAAGAGGATGCAGCAGATAGGGTTAGATGGAAGAAACTGACTTGCTGGGGCGACCCCTGAAGGGGAATGCCGAAAGAAGAAGAAGAAGATTTGGATTAGATTGGACAAAAAATATATTTTAAGCCTCGTAGGATACAGATAACTTCCGTCAATCATTTTTATGATAAACAAAGCTGTTTCGTTCCATCTTCTTCCGCTTATCCAGGGCAGGGTTTCGGGGGCAACAGCCTCAGACGGGAAGCCAAGGCTTCTCTCACCCCAGCTGCATCCTCCAGCTCACCCGGAAGGATCCCGAGTCATTCCCCGGTTAGCAGTGAGACATAGTCTCTCCAGCAGGTGTGAGGTCTGCCTATTGGTTTCCTCCCGGTGGGACATGTCCGAAACACCTCATCAGCGAGGCGCTCGGGAGGCATCCTGACCAGATGCCTGAACCACCTCATCTGGCTCCTCTCGACCTGGAGGAGGAGCGGCTCGAAGCTATTGACCTTCCCAAATAATCTCTCGCAAATAGTTAAAAATAGCAATCAAAAAGAATCAACATACCCAAGAGCAACATGCAGACTGTTGATGTGGGAGAAAAAGTCTTGTGTTTCAAAAAAGAAAAAATTCATCTTGAGGGAAAAACTGAGAAAGATTGAGGACAAAGAACTACATTTCCTAGAAGTGGGATGATCAGACTTTCTATTTTGTTTGCAGGACATCTGCTGAACCTCAAACACAAGGAGGAAGACGAATAAGGCTGAACAACATCTTAAGTTTTGTCTTCTGAACCCTGCCGGGATTGCAGGGGGTGCCGGAGCCTATCCCGGTGTTCTAATGAGATCTGCGACCATCAAGATCTCCGACTTTGCGCCTCTGAGCATGCCTAGAACGCCTTCAACCACCTCCCCCTCCCTTCAAGATGACCTAACCATCGACATCTGTGACCTGGCATGACATTTTAAAATGTACGTGTCTTTTATACGTTAATACGTTTTTACTTTAGGTTACAGTTTTAATGTGATGTAGAAAAAAGTATCTAATTTTTTGATTTTTATCGCAGTGACCTCCATGGCTTCACTTTTCGGAAGTATGAAAAGATATTTCAGGGTCGCAGATCTTGATACAACACCAGCTGATTTCAGGTAAGAAGCAGGGTACACCCTGAACAGGGGCCACAAAATACAGACAACCATCCACACACACACACACTGAATCCTTCGGAAATGGGACATTATAGATTGGGAGGAAACCAGAGACAGACAGTCACTTTCTAAACTGTCTGTGCACCGAGGGTGCTGGAGTCCACCCTGGCTGATTTGAGGCGAGGGGCAGGGTACACCCCGAACAGGTCTCACGTAACTAGAACTCTGGAAACCAAAGTACCCAGAGAAAACCCACGGATACACAAGGAGAACATGCAAACCAGGATTTTTTTACTAGAATGTCATTAAACTACAGAAGAAAAAACTTTTACATTCAGTTGTTGAAAGATGTCTTTAAATAATTATGATTTGAGAAAAAAAAGTATCCAGATGTTGACATTAACAGTATTTTTAGATGTTGTTGCTCCAGTCTGGCTTAACCTAAACCCTGATCCTCCTCAGTCTGCAGGATGTCTCACACTGAGTCTGAGAAGCTTCAGTTTGTTTGCTGTATGTTCTGTTCATGAAGCGTGCGGTCCATTACAAACTCCTGTGCCCACAGGGTGTTGTTGCAGGGGATTTGGGAACATTGCTCATGTTCAAACCAGTGAAATAAAGTAATTACAACTAGACCAGTACCTGGTAAAAAAATCCTCTTAAAAAAAACCTGATGAAAAAAAAAAAATCTTGTGCTTTTAGACACGCTGCGTCTGGATTTGTTAAATAAATAATAAGGTGCTGGGCAACAGGTTGAATGAGAATTTTCTAAAGCTTGTTTACAACCTGATCACCGTCGAGGATATTTTTATGTGCAGGAAAACAAGCTTTTAATTTGTACGTGTGAATAAATACGTGTGTGATTTATTAATCTGGAAAAATATATAGAAAAATATACCATTTAAGTCTCCAAAAAACATGGGTTAATTTTATATCCAACACAAGATTTTTATTCTAATCAGAGTAGAGCAGTTGCTTTTCTGGGTCAAGAGAAGCCAGATAAGGTGGTTTGGGCATCTGGTTAGCGTGCCTTGCTGATGAGGTGTTTCGGACACATCCCACCGGGAAGGGACCCAAAGGCATGTCCCGAACCTGCTGGAGAGACTATGTCTCACAGCTGGCAGGGAACACCTTTAGATCCTCCCATGTGAGCTATAGGATGCACCCAGGGTGAGAGAAGCTTGGGTTTCCCGTCTGAGACTGTTGCCCCTGCGACCCTACACCGGAGAAGCAAAATACAACAGAACAGAAGTTTTTTTTAAATGTGGTCACCTGACTTTTTTACGCTGCTTGAAGTTCTTTACTTTGTTCAACTTTTGTTTTTTTCCATTTTCTGTTCAAAAGATGAGCTTTAAACTAAATCAGACGTAATAAAAGACAGAAAAATTTTGCTTTGGAAATTCAGTTTGGCATAAAGCCGGCTGTGCACAAATTATTACAACCGGCAGTTCTCACATGCACACTATGAGTGCATGAGCAAAGCCAGCTATTTATGCCCACAATGTTTTGTTTCTGCAAGTCAGTTTATGTGAGCGTGTGTCCAACACTTATGTCATAAGTATGACGCCATAAACTGATCTTATAGATGAGATTCGCAATTGAATCCCAAACGAGCTGCATGCTGCTGCTGGTAACCAATCGCAGCTTGAAGACCCTCCTCTGTCGATAAAGTCTAAGGTACTTACCAAACCAAGATTTTTGTGGGTATACATATTTAGAAAAGTAAATGACTAAAGTATTCTTGAGGCACTGTTCCATCTAGATAGATGAAAATGGTCCCAGGGGTCGTTGGCCTAGTGGCAGAGTTGCTGTCTTTGGACCGGGAGAACCTGGTTCGATTTCCAAATGGGCTGCTCACGGTCCAACACAATAAAAATGAAACGCAAAACAAACAAAAAAAAATAGATAAACAGAAATATTGACCCGTTTATATTCTGATCAGTTAAAGTATCTCTTCTTAAATAATCTACACAGGTTGTTGTGTGTGTGTGTGTGATTGCTGATGTCTCACAAAGGTTCTCGTTTTCCTTATGTCTGCGCGTGTGTATAAAATTCTATTTACAGCCTGTCAAGTTCATTTGCCTTCAGCTTCTTCTGCAGTCGGTGACAGCTGTGTAATTCACTGCTGCCATGATGCCAGTGTTTAAGGTTGAAAATCTGTTAACTGAAATCCTGACACTCATTCACACCTCGAGTGGGAAAAGTGGCCAATCTGTGTCAGGACAAGCCCTCCACATACAGTATTTGCAGTATCTGCTGAGATTTCAGTGATTTCCAGTGAAAGGCAGCTCGTCCTAATGGAGGTGTATATTAGGCAGCCGGCTGTCTGTTAGCGCAGCGCTGTGATTGATGGAAGGAGACATGCGCCATTTACTGGCCAAGCTGGAACTAGAGACAATCTCCATCTTCTCTTTCAAAGCAGTCACAAGATGCTACATGGGGAAAATTGTCCTGTTTCCATGGGATGAGATCTGCTAAAATCAGCTGGTTTCACAGAAAAACAAACAGGTAAACAGGTTGTTTTTTTACTCGGGTTCCACCTGTGCACTCATTTGGACAGTAAATAAAGAATCGCACATTCCGTTCCGTTCCGTCATTTTCCGCTTGTTCCGGGATCGGGTCGTGGGGGCAACAGCCTCAAACGGGCGGCCCAGGCCTCTCTCATCTCGGCCGCATCCTCCAGTTCACCCGAAAGGATCCCAAGTCGCTCCCCAGCCAGCTGTGATACATAGTCTCTCCAGCGGGTCCGGGGTCTGCCCCTTGGTCTCCTCCCGATGGGATGTGCCCGAAACACCTCGCCTGCGAGGCGCTCAGAGGGCATCCTGACCAGATGCCCGAACCACCCCATCTGGCTCCTCTCGACCTGAAGGAGGAGCGGCTCGACACCGAGCTCCTCCCGGATGGCAGAGCTCCTC
Organism: Neostethus bicornis; assembly: GCA_902685375.1. Lineage (NCBI taxonomy): Eukaryota > Metazoa > Chordata > Actinopteri > Atheriniformes > Phallostethidae > Neostethus > Neostethus bicornis. The sequence goes on from LR738561.1 coordinate 13,487,452, forward strand.
ACCCGATCTCTGAGTGAGAGCCCAGCCACCCTGCGGAGGAAGCTCATTTCGGCCGCTTGTACCCGCGATCTCATTCTTTCGGTCACCACCCACAGCTGGTGACCATAGGTGAGGGTTGGAACGTAGATCGACTTGTAAATCGAGAGCTTTGCTTTTCGGATCAGCTCTCTCTTTACCACGACGGACCGATGCAGCGTCCTAGTTATTGCTGATGCCGCACCGATCCGCCTGTTGATCTCCCGCTCCATCCTTCCCCCACTCGTGAACAAGACCCTGAGATACTTAAACTCCTCCACTTGGGGCAGAATCGCACATTGCTCCGTTTATTTTTTATGCCTCCTACAAATCAAATGAATGGATTTTTTTTAAAATATGCCAAAAATTAAATGAACTTTAAATGAACTTACAGAAACCATGAAACAAAAACCTACATTTAATTCCTTTTACTTTCAAATGTCATGATTAAATGCTGCTGATTTAATAGAAATTACTTTTTTTTAATAAACAACATGAGACTTTTTATTAAATTTAAGCAATTATCTCCGTCCCCCCCCTGACAATCATGACAGTTAATTATATCACTATCATGTTTTGTATTACGTTTCCTGTCCTGTATTTCAGCGGTACGTTTGTCTCTGACATATTAAAGTATTCATCAGGTTCTTTGAAAACAATGAGCTGATTGGTGCCTTTCTGCCGTCCTCATCCGTCCGCTGGGACATGCCAACCAAAGACAGATGCCGTCTCATCTTTGCTAATTTGATTTCTGCCGTGTTTCTGGTTTAGCTGCACAGAATGGACATTAATTGGGATCATACGAGTGAGACAGGGGTCTATTTGATTCGTCAACGTCTCTCCTTTTCACCTCCATTAGTGTGTTAGTCACTTTGAAACCTTATGAGGTCACTTGAAGAGACTCTTATTTTTTCTACATCTATTGTACATTGAATTTGTATGTGTGTATAAATGGACTCTACCTATTGATACAGCCCCTCCCTTGCCTGGCAGGAGGGAACCTCCTGCAGGCAGGGCCAGAGCCTCCTGCAGGCAGGGCCAGAGCCTCCTGCAGGCAAAGGGAGGGCCATTTGAGTGGAGCCACCTAGGTTCATTTAGAAGGAGATGCCTGCACTAATTGTTTTCGCTTTCTCTGTGATCTGCAGGTCAGGTATGTTTTTGGTTTGTCCATTTTTTCAATGTTGAATTTGTATTTATGATGATTGTGTCCTTATTTTATAATGAACTTAATTTGATTTGGACCGTGCTTTGTCTCTGTTTCCCTCATTTTTGTCCCAGACCCAGAGCCAGCTAGTCTGTGACACTATACAGTGCTTTTCTACCTGTGTTGATACCTAAATTGCTTCATATTGTAGCTCACATTCACTCATATAGTGTATCTAGTGATGGGAGCTGCAAGGGGTATAGTATTATCATCAGGAAGAATTGGGGGTTCAGTGTCTTGCTCGAGAACACCTCGGCATGAACTTGAACCAGCGACTTTCCAGTTACAGGACGGTCGTCCTCCCCACCGAGCCATCCTTGCCCAAAACCGATGAGTTATTATGAATCTATAGTGTATGTTTAGTGCTAAAAATGTCATAAAAACAAAGTTCCAGCCACAATTGACCCTGTTTTACAGGATTTTCTCAAAAAAGTATGAAGATATCTGGCATGTTTTTTAAAGTTTTCTGTCACGTAAATTTCAGGCAAGTCCATAAAAGTGACATGGGGTGCTGGGCGGGTGTATGTTGTAGAAACAGTAAGAAAAACATGCTCCTAGCCGTCTGAAGACTGATGATATCCCCATCGTCCGTCATGTTTAAGCCCGACTATCACATTAGTCAGTTGTCAAAGTTAGCTGCTCCTCTCCATCTTCCCAGTTGGCTCGATGCTGGCAATTCTGTGGTCTAATTGGTCGTCAGAACAGTTGTTTTGTCATCAGAACAATCTTTGACACTACAGCAGGCTGCAACGACAGCACTAATGGTGGGAGAAACAGGGGGTTGGGTGTCTTCTCCAAGGACTCTAGATGTGAACTCAGTTAGAATTGAACCCACGAGGGTGAACGCTCTACCACTGAGCCACCACCTTTGAAGATAAATGACAAAAGATCTCTGTCTCAACTCAATCCAATCAACCTAAGAAAAAACTATGATAACGTGCTCACGATGTCCAATCTGTTCTGAATGTTCACACAATGCTCCGCCTCTCGTGACCAATGGCTGCATTAGCTTAGCATGGCCTCCCGTTCTGCTGCAGGTCAGTCTAAAGTGCACCAGACTTATTCCTAATCACCCACCGGTCAGAGAGAGAGAGAACAATCTGACTAATGTCAACCATTCGGATCCATGTATATTAAACAGTATCTACCACTGTTTCGTTCCGATCCGTCATCTTCCGCTTGTTCCGGGGTCGAGTCGCGGGGGCACCAGCCTCAAACGGAGAGCCCAGGCCTTTCTCACCTTGGCTGCATCCTCCAGCTCACCCGGAAGGATCCCAAGTCGTTCCCCGGCTAGCTGTGAGACATAGTCTCTCCAGCGGGTCCGGGGTCTGCCCCTTGGTCTCCTCCCGGTGGGATGTGCCCGCGAGGCACTTGGGGGGCATGCTGACCAGATGCCTGAACCACCCCATCTGGCTGCTCTCGACCTGGAGGAGGAGCGGCTCAACACCAAGCTCCTCCCCAATGGCAGAGCTCCTCACCCGATCTCTGAGTGAGAGCCCAGCCACCCTGCAGAGGAAGCTGATTTCGGCCACTTGTACCCGTGATCTCATTCTTTTGGTCACCACCCACAACTGGTGTCCATAGGTGAAGGTAGGAGTCTAGATCGACTTGTAAATCACTGTTTCTTTTTAGATTTTCTCTTTTTATTTTTCAAGTAGACTTCATATTTCTGGGTCACAGATCATCACAGTGTCTAACTGCAAGGTTCAAACCCTGGCTTTATGTTGGTTTAAGGATTCTCACTCCACAACATGATCCATCTCATAAATGGGAGCTCACAGTCTGTTAGCTTTAAAGGTCATTTCATTTATTAAATTTATCCATTTTTATTGGGTGTCATCTGACCGATTGAAGAGCCAAGTGTTTGTTCTGCTCGGATTCACAGGTTGGTGAAGCTGTCTCATCAGAACTTCAAGTTTATTTCTGCACAAGAGTTGTTAAAGAGCTTTAAAAGGTGTTTTTTCCCACTTGACCTCTTAAGTGCCACAATCCTGAGCAAAGAGATTCACCCACGGCTCATTACTTCAGTATCTTTCAGAAATTGAATAAACAGGTTGAGTAATTGAGTTAAAAAGCGACATGAACATGTAAGAAATGATTATAAAAAGCTAACAAGACCTCGTTGACTTCTAAGAAGATTGATGGTTTAGATTCGGAGGTGGATCTTCGTTCTCTTGAACCCTCTTTGAAGAAATTTATGTGAGTAGTTTTCAGAAATAGTTCTTCAGGCTACTTGAAGGACATTTCAAATCTCCTCTTTGTATGCTGGATGTCTTTTGTTCTATTTTCCGCCAAGATGATCTCACGCTGGTTCAGTGGTGTTGAGGTTTGGGCTCCAGGGAAGATTCATCACTCCATAAAACTTGTTGACACTGATTTTCAGTCCAGTCCATCCTTCAGCTTTTTCTCCCTGTTTTCTTTCCTTGAGAATGGCTTCTTGACAGAAACTCTTCCACGGAGACTGTTTTTGAAGAAGCTTCATTGAACTCAACATGATATTACGGGATGTTTTTCTGAGGGTTTTTTTTTTAATTGCCTCATGTATTGGAAATAATATTTCAAGTTTAAAACTCAATGACAAAACGTAACCTCCGTGAAGCTGGCCCCTCTTAAAAATAAATATACAAAACAAAAATAAACACGTCAATCGCTTGTGCTACGTTTGTGCTGTAAAAAATTTCGTTTGTGCTATTTTAGTTTTTTTTTTTCCCCAAGAAAGACAATTTGAACAATGACATCATGAAAAAAGGTGATGCCCGGAAATAAATGAAGATCTTGGATGACGACATCGTACAAATTGTATTTCTAAAAATAAAAAAAAACTAAAATAGCACAAACAATATTTTCACAGCACATAACAGCACAAACGATTGACATGTTTTTGTTTATTTTTGTTTATATTTTTTTTTTAAGTGGGGCCAGTTTCATGGAGGTCAAAACACACACCGTTAAAATATGTTGGTATTCTGGCAAAAAAAAATATGGATAACCACCTTTGTGGTGAATCAGATGTGTTTTGATTTAGGTAATAAAATCTATGGTGGTCTGGACTTTCCAATTTGATGAACGTATTTTTATTCTCTTCTCCAAAAATCTCCTTGAAACTGTGATTGAAACTTTCATTTACTTACTAGATTACTGCTAACCATAAAAACGAGCCTATCACGACGAAGTTTGCAAAAACTCCGATTAGTTTTGCAGCCACACATCTTGCTAACACTAAAAAGAGAGTAGATCCCGTTTAGGCCGCCCTGCAATCTCTTCCAGTTAGTTTTTAGACTTGATTTTAAAGCTAGTTTTTAAACATGCTGTGGGCTCAGTCGTGCCTAATGTACCCCACGTCGTTACCTTAGGACTGTTCACTGTTTATCTCGCAGTCCAGGCTGAAGGCCAAATGGAGTTCGGGATTTTTCCGTGACATCTCTAACACCATGGACTAACCTTTCTGAGAAAATTAATGTCTTCTAAAGTCTCTTTTAAGACATAATTTTAGTGTTTTTTTAACTAGATTGTTCCAAATTGGACTATTTCCGCTGAATGTATTTTTTTTAACCACTCATTTGTGTCTTATTTTTACTGTGAGCTAGCTCTTTGATTATTTTACTGTTTTATGTATTTTAAATCACTTTGTAACTTGATTTCGGAAAGTGTTGTATCAAAAAAAGTTTATAGTTATGATTATATTTTTTTTGCTTTAAAAGTTGAAGATTAAGAATAGTTTGTAAATTATTAGAAAACTGAAAATTACCGGCAACAATTTTAGAAAAACCAGAGAGGACAATTGTAGATAGCACCCCCAAAAAGGCAAATCCACGATCTGCTCTTTTATTCAGCCAGACAATCATCAGGAGCACTGACAGCCAGACAAACAATCATTTCAAGCAATCAATAATAATCATAAGTCAGAGAAATTTTGAGGTCCTACTATAATATGGACAACCATCATGAACTCCTGCGATAAGTCCTTCCAAATCAACTTCTTTTTTTTGCATCTCTAGAGACAATGAATTCTGCACCTGGATACATATCTGTTAGTGCAGCATCGCCTGCAGCTAAATAATCCAATGCGGGAGCTGCTGCTCCTATTACACCTGCTGCAAACGTGATGGGTGATGAGTCATGGGGGGAGCAGTGGCAGACTGACTTTTTTGCTGTTTCAGGGTTTTTGGGGCCTCGCATTGGAGAGTCTAAGGGCATAAAGGTGCTAGTCTTGTTTAGTTAGCATTTGTTAGTTATTTTTCTTGTTGTGTATTTGTGTTAATACATTCCTCTTTTTCTTGTGAAGCCCATTGAGACGGAAATTCTGTGATTTCGGGCTACACAAATAAAATTGAATTGGATCTCTGTTCTCCTTGGCCTGCTTGATACTGATTTTGCCAGTTGCACGCCACCTATAGCGGGCAGAGATCACTGACTCAAGGTCTGCTGGGTTGGAAATTATAAGATCCTACAATAAGACGGACAACTATTCACAACTACTGTATGTGAAAACAAAATTCTGCAGGCTGGGGTTTTTATTGAGAAAGTTTAGAAAGTGTTTAGCAAAAGCTTTAAAAGAACATTGTTTATACCAGATAACAGTGAATTTTCTATGAGGACGCATCATTTTTCTTTTGCCTTGTCATTCCTTAACCTTGCGTTAGTCAACATTGATAAGACGTTTCTGTACAATGAGACAGCAAAGGTTCTATACGCTTCCAGAGTCACTGCTGTTGTTCTGAAATCTCACACTAGCAGAGTGAGAATACTGTCTTATCTAGTTTTTTTTTTAAGTATGAGCCAGGAAATGGCAATCTAACAGACAAAAGTGTCAGAATGAATTATACATTTTTTTTCCTCAGACACACATCATTTCTGAATACATTATCATTATGCAGTCAGACTATGATTCAGTGTATAATTTTTATGCTCACACAGATTTAGAAACTGCATAGTATCTGTGTCGAGAAGGCGGCTGTGGATAACCGCTATCTATTCCAAACATAATAATGTGAAATAGCAAAGCCTGAACTCTGATCCAAAGGAAAGTTGAAGAATATCAAAAGTAATATCACACAGATGGCCACAGCTTCCATTCACATCGGTTTATTGGTCTCCATCTTTCTCACAGTTACATCTGCACCTCTGTGAGACCTCACCAACACCAGTCATCTCATAGGGTTGGAGAGGCTCCTGCTGCATGCCTGAAAATACATTTACAACCACACTGGAACATTACAAGTTTATTGATCTATATCAGATGCTACAAAGTAATGCCGGTCATATTATTATCGTTGAGGGGAAAAAGAGCTTGTGTGAAGCCACACCCACTTCGCATGGACAATTTTGGAATAATAGTCTATTTTGTTTGTGCCGTAAAAATTCAAATTTATGCTGTTATTTCATAGGTCATCAGGAGCTCACCTAGTAGCTCCAAGTGCTCCTAATGAACCTTAAGTGATGTTGTTCATTTGTGCTTTGTTTGAGATCGTGGATAAAAGCGGCCGAAATGAGCTTCCTCCGCAGGGTGGCTGGGCTCTCACTCAGAGATCGGGTGAGGAGCGCTGCCATCCAGGAAGAGCTCTGTGTTGAGCCGCTCCTCCGCGAGGTCACGAGAAGCCAGATGGGGTGGTTCGGGCATCTGGTCAGGATGCCCCTCGAGCGCCTCACTGGTGAGGTGTTTCGGGCACGTCCCACCGGGAGGAGACCAAGAGGCAGACCCTGGACCCGCTGGAGAGACTATGTCTCACAGCTGGCCAGGGAACACCTCGGGATCCTTCCGGGTGAGCTTGAGGATGCAGCCGGTGTGAGAGAAGCCTGGGCTTCCCGTCTGAGGCTGTTGCCTTGCGACCCGGCCCCGGATGAGCGAAAGACGACGGAACGGTTTACTACCATTTTTTGTTTTCGATTTAGTTAAACAAGGTTTGTCTCTTACTGGGATGAAGCTGCGTAAAACGGTGAACGGTGTTTTCAGTCACGGAGATTTCAGCCACGGACATTTGAGCCAAAAAACTGCAACCTAGGATATTTGAGCCACGGTGACTAGGCTATTTGAGCCATGGGATAAAAATGACTAAAAGCAACTATTTTCTGTAGTGCAACTGTTTATTTACAATAAAATGTTTACATAAAATATCACAATTTTTTTACATAAACATAAAATATCACATTTTTTTTTACATAAACATAAAATATCACAATTTTTTACATAAACATAAAATATCACAATTTTTTACATAAAATGTCACAATTTTTTACATAAAATGTCACAATTTTTTACATAAAATATCACAATTATTTACATAAAATATCACAATTTTTTACAAGTTTGGTTGTCCTCCACGAAGGTTGTGACTGATGCCACGAAGGAAGGCAGGGATGGCCTTCTTGCCTGTGTTTAAATCTAGCACCAGGTTTTGGAGATGAACTTGAAGCTCCTGGTACACCTTACCACACTTGGAAGGACGGATCCCACGCTCCTCCTGGAGCAGAATGTCCTAGAATGCCCAGGCTGAAATGTTCTAGATTCGTGGGCCATATGGCTCAAATATCCTAGGTTGCAGTTTTTGGCTCAAATGTCCGTGGCTGAAATCGTCGAGGCTGAAATGTCCTAGATTCGTGTAAAACTGCCCTACACCCCTGCTATAGCCCTTACCTGAAATTTAGGGTAAAGTTGTTTTAGTTTGAGCTTTGTTTGTGCCGGTGCAAATGAAATATGTTTAACTATGCAGAAACTTTTTAGATCTGGATGTTTTTGGTCCAAACAAAGCTCCTTTTCAAAATGAAAGCTCGGAATTTAACGTCAGCTATGTGTTACCTTGACGAACGTTCAGAAAAATGACCGTTTTGTATTAAAATACACATTTGTTTAATAAACAAGCCGTTTTCTACCTATAGACTTAGAGCGTTCCCTCCGTCGATCTACCTCTTTGACTTCTTCCCCAATGAGTGAATCTGATAAAATTAATTGAAAAGAAAAGCAAGTAGCCACCTTAGGCAGTGTTACTGTTATTATTGTAATTAGCAAACGTGGCCCACTGTTTCTGTGGCCCGCTAGCTCACGGGCTAAAGCCTCTAATGAGATGGCAGTCATGTTGTGTCAGCTTATGTAAAAGAGCAGTGTAGACAATGCAGAATGGCCTCATCATATCTTTGTGTGCCTGTGCATGTATCATTTGGGTGTCTATGCAAATTGGCATATCATGGTAAGAGCATTAAAAGGGCCCCTGACAGCACACAGATGCGGCGGAGAATAAGCAATTAGGACCATGTCGACCGAGAGCATTTTAATCAGTTTACTTACGAAGTTCATTTTTAGCTCTATTGCCATGTTTACCCACACAACACACCATTTTACATTACAGTGACACCTTGGAAAAACATGAAGTTAGGCTTATTTTAATTGGAAGTCATGCGAAAACCCACATGAAAAATGAACTAGTTACTGGAAGGAAAGATAATTGTGTGGCTGATCGCATCATTACAGAATTCAAGAACCAACACAGACACAAGTGAGCTTTACCCACACAGAAAGTTACCAAAGATTTCTATCATTAATCTGCTTCTACATTTCTAAATTGGAAAAAGCAATATGTTACAGCACTGCCCACTCTGCGCCTTCTTGTTAAAATCTACATCCATATTTCCTGACAGCTTATCAAAGAAAAGACAAAACAAATGTCTGTGTTTGGGATTATTCACGTCAGGGAATTGTGAGCTATGAGTAGAAATAGTTTATTAAAGGGACAAGATTAATCTATTTCGAACCGTTCCAAAGCTGCTCTGGTAGCTACATGGACCTTGATTTCACACTGAGTCACATTTATAGCATCAGCTTCTGTACGCTCACTAAAAACATACTTTTTTTTTCTTTTAATCCATACAGTGTCCAAAACAGCGGATACGCATTTAACAGCCGTAGGGAGACGGTATATTTGCAAGTTTTCTGCCACTACAGAAATCAGTGACTAATGCCATTTACCACAGAATGCACACACTTTCAGTCATCCATATGTACATATCTGTACATATTTATTCATCAGTGGATAACCTCAAAAGTCTTCTGTGATGGCCTAAAAAAAGTATCTAAAAAATAAATGGGTTTGAGTTGGATTTCATCCCTCATCGGGGAAATTTGTGTGCTGCACTCCTACACCGCAGCAGGCTGCCATGACAGCACTAGTGGTGGGAGAAACGGGGGATTAGGTGTCTTCTCCAAGGACTCTGTACTCAGTGGGATGCAAACCCGCGAACTTCCGGTACGCGGGTGAACGCTCTGACCGTTGAGTCACCATCTCCTCCATGGTCCGCCCATTTTCTTTTATGGCATATTAGAGTGCTCGTTGCTTCCAAACCGCTTGACCAATCACATTTCAGCCAGCATTTGTTGCCAGGTAATCAGTGTTGGGAGTACTTCCACTTAGATATTATGGAATTATGGCATTACTGTTTGAGTAACAGAGTAATCTAATTAGTTTCTTTTCCCAAAGTTACATCGGGGTGCTACTAAGAATATAAAATTGCATGTTATTGATAAAGCAAAAAAATCAGAGTAGCAATGAACAGGATAAGCGAGAAAAAAGAAGGATGTATTTTACCTACAAATAACCCAATCGGTGCGGCGTCCACTATAGTCAGGTGGCTGCGTCACTCCGTCATGGTGAAGAAAGAGCAGAACCGAAAGCAAAGCTCTCGATTTACCAGTCGATCTACATTCCTACCCTCACCTATGGTCACCAGCTGTCTGTGGTGACCTATCACGGATACCCGTGGCTGAAATGAGTTTCCTCCACAAAGTGGCTGGACTCTCACTCAGAGATAGAGGGAAGATCTCCGCCATCCAGGAGGAGCTCAGAGTAGAGCCGTTGCTCCTCTGGGTAGAGAGAAGTCAGATGGGGTGGTTGGGGCATCTGGTTAGTCTGAGGAACGCTTTGGGATTCTCCAGGGTGAGGTGGCGAATGCAGCTGGGGTGAGAGTTGCCTGGGCTTCCCATCTAAGGCTGTTGCTCCCACGACTCCCTGACGGTGTTTTTGAATCACCCCGAGTATAGAGGGTTAAAACAGAGCACCTGGAATGCTGGTTTTAACATCATACCATCTTGTTAATTAAAAGTTTAACATTAACACCTAATTAGCAGGCACTAAAACGTTACCTTCATAGTGTTGCTAAATTAAAATGATTGAAAGATTCAAGTATGAACTCTGTCTCTGTAATTAAATGGATGTTGGTTTTTTGACACAATGTTTTTCTGATGACCAAAAGAAAAGTATGCTTGTGTTTAGGATGAATAAAAATCCAGGTGTAAAACACATCTTAAGACCGCAAAAAAGGTTTTGCATGTGCGATTTCAAAAGAATCGCCAGGTTGTCAATGCATCTGACAAATGGAAACAAAATGAAAATAAAATTTAAGTCTAAACTTTGAGCTGTTTCTTATCAACTTGACTGAAACAACATGTAACTCTTTGTTCATACTTTGATGTTGTTCTTTAGAAATGTGGTCAGCTAATAGAATTTTGTTGTGTTTGAAGCTTTTTTCTTCTGCTAGATTAAAGACTTTATGTTTCAAACACTAATTAGCTCCTCTTTAAAAAAAAAAAAAAGTCCATGTTTGTTATTGGATTTCTCAAGAGCTCAGTGATGGAATCATTGGTTGGTGACAAACACGAACCAAACCATCTCCCTTGGCTTCACTGTTACGCAGAAAGTCTGAATCTCAGAGGTCTCTGAATTTCTTCTTCTTTCAGCATTTCCCTTCAGGGGGCGCCACATCAAGTCAGTTTCTTCCATCTAACCCTATCTGCTGCATCTTCTTCAGTCACACCAACTATCTTCATGTCTTCCTTCACTGTATCCATGAACCTCCTCTTTGGTCTTCCTCTAGTCCTCTTTCCTGGTGGTTCCAAATCCAGCATCCTTCTTCCGATGTACTCTGTCTCTCTCCTCTGCACATGTCCAAACCATCTCAGTCAAGGCTCTCTGACTTTAAAACCTCTAACATGTGCTGTTCCTCTGATCCTGTCCATCCTGGTCACTCCCAGAGAAATCCTCAGCATCTTCATCTCTGCTACCTCCGTCTCTGTTTCCTGTCTTTTCCTCAGTGCCACTGTCTCTAGAGTCTAGACCAATCAGCATGGCCGGTCTCACCATGGTTTTGTACACTTTCTCTTTCATTTTAGCTGAAACTCTTCTATCACACGTCACACCTGATACTTTTCTCCACCCGTTCCAGCCTGTCTGCACACGCTTCTTCACCTCTTTTCCACACTCTCCATTGCTCTGGACTCTTGATCCTAACTAAGTACTTTAAATCTTCCACCTTCTTTATCTCTTCTCCCTGTAACCTCACTTTTCCATTTGGATCCCTCTCATTCACACACGTACTCTGTTTTACTCTGACTAATCTTCATTCCTCTTCTTTCCAGTGCAAACCTCACAAGAGGTCTCTGAGTTTGATGCTTTGTATACAGTGCCCAAAGACCTGTTGTCACTGAAAAGCGTGTTCTGTTTCATTTACTGTGGAATTTTCAATCTTATAAAAGGCTATTTAACCACATCATCTCTGGATTACATATTGTTGGGAAATAAAACATTGTGGATAAAGTAAAGCTTCTACAGATGAACTATGCCGTTCAGTAATTGGTTGAAGAAAAAACACCAGGACCAAAATAAAGTACAAATGAAACCAGTAGCATTATCCAATAGAAGAAAAAAAAATTCTACAAAGAACTGGAAGGTCTAGTTGACTCTAATTATGATCAGATTAAATTTTCATAAATTTAAAAAGCCATGTTGGCCACCCTGTACTAAACTGTATCTTATCTAATACCTCATTAAAAATTTGCTGGATATGCCGATGGCTGTTGGGCCAGAGTTGAACCATTGTAATTAAGTATTGTAGCCAAAAAGGGCTTAAATTTACTTTATAAGCTTAATCACACCAAAAGAAATCCAACTAAAGCCAAATTGGACATGATATCGTCCAAGGACTTTAGTTGGTAATTTAAGTGTAATTAATGACAAAAGTTAGGAATTGAAAAGACACTTAAGTTAACCAACAGTTTAAAAACCAGTTAGTTGGTAAATGTTTATATCTGGTCATTTGGACCCTTAGCAACGCAAAAAACATTTAGAAAGGAAGGCAGTTTGTAAAAGTGAGGTTACAGGGAGAAGAAATAAAGAAGGTGGAAGATTTTAAGTATCTAGGATCAACAGTCCAGAGCAATGGAGAGTGTGGAAAAGAAGTGAAGAAGCGTGTTCAGGCAGGCTGGAACGGGTGGAGGAAAGTATCAGGTGTGATGTGCGACAGAAGAGTTTCAACTAAAATGAAAGGAAAAGTGTACAAAACCGTGGTGAGATCGGCCATGCTGATTGGTCTAGAGACAGTAGCGGTGAAGAAAAGACAGGAAACAGAGATGGAGGTAGCAGAGATGAAGATGCTGAAGATCTCTCTGGGAGTGACCGGGATGATCAGAATTAGAATTTAGTACATCAGGGGAACAGCACATGTTAGAGGTTTTGGGGATAAAGTTCGAGAGGCAAGACTGAGATGGTTTGGGCACGTACAGAGGAGAGAGAGAGTACATCGGAAGAAGGATGTTGGATTTGGAACCACCAGGAAAGAGGACTAGAGGAATACCAAAGAGGAGGTTCACGGACGAAGTGAAGGAAGACATGAAGATAGTTGGTGTGACCGAAGAGGATACAGCAGATAGGATTAGATGGAAGAAACTGACTTGCTGTGGCGACCCCTGAAGGGAAATGCTGAAAGGAGAAGAAGGCAGTTTGTCAGATATTAGAATGATAACCATTTCACTTTGGCCCTTTAACGATGTCTTTTTTCATCCATTTGAAGGTTGATATCTAATGTGTGTCATAGTGCTCAACTGGAAAAGAATGGAGTGTATCTGCTGGTTAGGGATACCCCGAGGTCCCCTGCCCAAATAGAGGCATTAAAGTTTCTCAGGACCTTGTTCATGACTTCCACAAACTTTGTTGCACTCTGAAGTGGAGCCCGACCAAATTTTGATCCTTTGAAACTGATACCGAAACCAATTTAAAAGACCCAGGAAATTTATGATCAAAACTTTTCCAGTCGTAAAAATGATAGCTGTCTTGTAAATTAAATAAAACTTATATAGAAAAGTAGTGGTAGATTTTTTTTGTAATTGGGAATGTAATTTTGGGAATGTAATAATGAACAGCGAAGTTCCTTCTCCAAGAGGCTCAGACAGCTCCGCTCGAGAACATCTCGTTACCGGAGGTCTTTCTTTCCGTACGTGATCGGACTCTACAACGACTCACTTAGCAGATAGGAAGTTGTTGCTGTGACACACAAATTTCCCATGTGTGGGATCATTAAAGTAGATTCTGATTCTGATAATTTGTTATTAACATTCTGCAGTAAGAAATGAAAATGGTCTGTTTCTGCTTTCTTCCTCCATGTTGGAGCAGAGTGAAAGTGGTGCATTTAGAAAACTTTGTAAATCTCAGTGTTTAAGAGACGCTTTCGTCACCACCAATCGGCAATCATTTTGGAAATTATTGATATTTTGAAGGAGTGCCAAATTGACCATTTTAATGGCCAATTGATAAATTGGTTGTGTCCCATTCTGAATATCTCCCGACCCCAAATAACCCAAAATATAACATTTATTCTTTATCCAAAGTAATCTGATAAAACTGTCCTGCACTGGCTTTACAAATCAAGATCTTTTCTTACTTTTGGTGGTTGACAGGAGGAAATATTAAACCTTGACTCTCAACTACATGAAAAATTACCCATCGTATTTACCAAACCGAAATGAAGTTATTTCTGTCGCCATGAAAAACGAAGCCAAACGTAAATGAGCAAATAATTGTTTGAGAAAAGAATCTGTAGCAAATTTTATTGTGAAATTGGTTTCCAAGATGATGTATTATGCCGAGCTGTTTCATAATCAGGTCATTAATGGCAGGAAAAAAAAAAGAGCGAGGTGGAATTTAGGCATAACCCAGGTGCTCCCAATTCAGATAAAGGCCGGGGTAAAACAAGAGAGAACTACAGATGCATGCGAGTGTGTTGCTGTTCGAGGTTGTGATTGGTAGAGAACGTCATCAATCACTAGATCCAAACAGATTCCGGGTGAAGGGTTTTGTATGAAGGCTGCTGCCATACACAAGTGCTTCGTTCCTCTGAGCTATCAGCTGGGAAATTGCTGAGTAAAAATAAGCGAGCGTGGGTTTGTGTGCACACACACGCACAGCGAAGCAGACGGGGGGAGAGACTCAATTAAAAACCAGCTGTGGCCTATTCCTCCACGAGCCCTGCAGCGTTCCTCAACCCTCACCCCCGTCCTCACACTGCCCCCCCCCCCCCCCCCCCCCCCCGCTGCTCTGTAAGCCGCCTGTAAGCTTCAAGACTCATGCTGATGGATCTAATGCTTCCCTGCACAAAAAAAAGCACATGCATCCCATCCTCATACAAACGTGCAGACACGTGCGCACGTGGTCGCAGTGAAAGATGCAAACACAACAAAGTGCTCATTTGCCCCTCTGCTAATTGATGTAATTTCAGCAGACTTGTGTGCCAGCTTAGGCCGGCCTCCTTCCCTCTACCACAACTCTCTCTCCTGCTCCCTGATGTACCTGTTACTGACTCATCTAGGACTCGTTCACGGATGATCGACACAGTCATGGGGAAGCGGACACATGAGCAAAAAAAGCAGGCCTGTATTTGCCGTATTTTCCGCACTATAAAGTGCATCAGATTATAAGGCACACTACCAAAGTACGGTTTACTTTAAAACTTTTTTTGTTCATACATAAGGCATACCGCACTATAAGGCGCATAGATCTCGCTTTGTTCCCTCGGAAAGTGTCTAGCGACTTGGAGCTTCCTCTAATTCCATACCGTTGATTTGTTAATGTTGAATTTTCTGGCTGCTGCTCTGTTCCCATATTCTACTGCGTGACAGATAGCCTCGAGTTTGAAATCTTGGTTGTAAGTGTGTCTCTTGAAAGGTATGTCTCTTGAGGAGATATTTTGGGGGTCTTTATAATCACACAAGTGGTGTGTAATTGGAAATCGAACAAAACCTTAACGAGCGTTGTACCGTTGTTACATTGCCAAAACCTCTTAAATAAGGTTCCGTTCCGTCATCTTCTGTTTGTTTCGGGCCGGGTCGCGGAGGCAACAGCCTCAAACGGGAAGCCCAGGCCTCTCTCACCCTGGCCGCATCTACCAGCTCACCTGGAAGGATCCCAAGTCGTTCCTGGGCCAGCAGTGAGACATAGTCTCTCCAGCGGGTCCAGGGTCTGCCTCTTGGTCTCCTCCCGGTGGGACGTGCCCGAAACACCTCGCCTGCAAGGTCACCACCCACAGCTGGTGACCATAGGTGAGGGTTGGAATGTAGATCGACTTGTAAATCAAGAGCTTTGCTTTTTGGCTCAGCAATATGGACCGATGCAGCGTTCTGGTCTTTAATTAGGTAACCATAGTTAACCTGTATTGATTCAGTTGCAAGTCACATTGGATTATAAGGTGCACTCTCTGTTTTTGAGAAAATAATAGCCTTTTAGGTGTGCCTTATAGTGTAGAAAACAGTGGCCAAAAACAAAGAATAGCCAAGCTGGCGCAACCTAGTGACTGCCCTTAATTCAATTTTAATCTACAACTAGTCTGGAATTGTAGGCATTAGTTTACGATTGCAATGGAGGTTATGATGGCGACAATTCCTGAGACGGAGACTTTGAAGAGAGTGTTTAGAAAGTTTTACTCGGAGGGAATTTGTGATTGCTCTGCTGACAAAGGGAAAAGTTTGTTTACGTTCTACTTTCTGGACTACACAAAGTCCTATCCCGACCAGAAAGCAGCAGTTGGTGAAAGCAAACTGCAATTCAAAAGCAAATCTCACCTGATAAGAACGAGCATCCAACACGGACGTCTTGACTCAGACGACCATGTCGAGTATGTTCACCATCCTCTCATAGAGCCTGCACTGACTAGGCCACGTATGCAGAATGGGCGATGGCCGAATTCGAATGGACATCCTCTATGTGAGCTTGTTACAGGAATGTGACCAACTGGATGACCTGCCCTGCGGTACAAAGAAGCCTGCAAGAGGGATCTGAAATCGTGCAACATTAACGCAGCAAATCTCGAGTCAGTGAGCTCTGACCGCCATATATGGTGTGCAATTGTCAAAATCGGTATCAAGGAGGCCTAGGAGAACAGAGAGACTCAGCGTGAGGCCACAAAGTTGCGGAAATGGCAAAAAAGTCAGTCTTCCACTGCTCACCCCGGGACTCGCATATACCGTCTATCACATTTGCAGCTAGTGCGGTAGTAGCTGTAGCTCCCGCATTGGCTCATCCAGCCACAGCTGACGCTGCACAAACAGATAAGTATCCAGGTGCAGACTCGACTGTGTTTAGAGACAGATCGCCCACCTTAGAGTAAATAAATCCCAATGCTGTGAGGTCGGCCTGTTTCCGCTGAGTGAAACAAACAGTGTCATGTATGAAGCTAACAAAGAAGCAGACAGACCAGGACAAAAGAGGAAAAGCCCACAAGCTTTTTTCTATGATCACTAACTAAACCACTTTATTATTTTCATCAAAGGTTGGTGGGAGCACAATTTGGCTGAAGATACTCTAACAGATATTAAGCCAGACACTTCCAGTGCTTTTCTCCCTCATGTCGAATGAATGAAAGCCTGCTGGATGTTCAATTTTCTTCTATTCTTTTCACACTTTTTTGAATAGCAGCAATTTGTGTTTTAAATCACTGCCATGTGGAGAAGGGTGCAGTTAATGTAGCCTAATAAGGGTGTAGCCAGAGGGCAGCGGTAGTGCTTAGCCAGCTAATCAGTGGTAATTCTATAAGTCCAGGTTCTTTAATTAGCTCATTTGCATTTTATAAATTAATCAAATTGATTATGTAATTAAAAGTACAATGCATCTTTTTCTCAATGTTAATAAGGCACAAAGGCATCCGCCACAACCACTGAACGCTTTCCGCTCTTACGAATGCAGATGTGTTTGGCAGTGACACGAAGGAGAGAAAATGTTCTTTGCCAGGTTAAATAAAACCTCTGACTCAATGGTGGAGAAAGCACAAGAACATAATAAGCAAAAAAACAATGCTGTGAAGCTCAAGGACCCCTCAGCAGGTTCTTTTTGGCAGCATGCTCTGATAAGTTATACAAGCTTGTGCTAATATTGGCTCATAATAGAAAAAGGTCAGCCAACCCATCATCGCATAAAGCATCTGACAACTCGCCTCAGGATTGTATTTTCTTCATTTGAGCCACACATTTATCTGTAGGTCAGATTTGATGACACATCTCTTTTAGGAGGGTGGTTTCTATGGCAAAGTAAGGGCAGGCACTAGATAAGCATTACAAAGAATCCACAATCTCTTCTGCACATCTTCAACCTTTACAGGTCATGACTTCAGAGTTTCCTTTTGAACATCCAACAAGTCCTACAGACAGCTGCAGATACTTTATTTCCTTCAAAGTATCTTTCCATCACTTGGTCAAAGGGGCAGTGTTTGATCCACTAAAAACATGTCGCTTCCTATCATGTTAATGGTAAGAGTTGAAGAGCAGAGAGTTGAAAAAAATAAAAGTTTATAATCATTCTGACAGAAATAAACACAAACTATTGTTATATTTTCAATTCAATTTTATTTGTATAGCCCAAAATCACAGAATTTCTGTCTCAATGGGCTTCACGTGAAAGATTCAGAATGAAAAACAAGAAAAAAGAGGAATGTATAAACTCAAATACACAGCAAGAAAACTAACTAACAAATGCTAGCTAGACAATACTAGCACATTTTTGCTCTTAGAATCCCTTTCACGGTGAGGAAAAACTCTTAAAAAACCCATCAGTAGGGAAAAAAATTTGAAACCTCGTGGGGATCCACACGAAAGAGAGATCCCTCCTCAGGACGAGCATCCAATGTGTCTAAGACTATTGTTCAAATATAATTTTATTCTACTCTACAGCTAAATATCTAAAGAAGTCAATAGATGTTCTTCATCTTGATGGAAACACGGGGACTCCTCGGCCCGCGATGCCAAGGACGGGGATGAGTAGATGGATTACATCCTGATGGAGCGAGGATGATGAAGCAAGGCGGTCTCCTCGGTCTGGCCATGCCCAGGACAGGAACACAGAGGATCTATCAGGAATCTGAAACAGAGCTCTCTCCCAAAGAAGAGGGAGAGAGAGGTGGACAGCATGTGGATTGTACTGTACCAACTAGCAGTAAAAATCTGGATGAACAGACAATAGAGAACAATGAAAGAGATAGAAAGCAAGGTATCTGCCAAGGGCGATGTGGATACGTCTAGTGGCCAATATTTAAACAGACAGTCGTCATGCATGTTCAACCATAGCGTTTATAATGATTAGCTTTTTAAAAATGATTATTATTTTATTATGGTCCAAACACCTCGGTAAAAGATTACAGAGTTTCTGGTAAAAATTAATCTAATAAAGGGTTAAAAGAAACATAACCCAAACATTCCAATGGGTGTACATAACTAGTGTGCACGATATAACGAAATGCATGCTGTGCTGCGATCCAGATGCATTGGAAGGATTTTTGAGTACCAACATGACGAGTTAAAGAGGTCAAAAATCAATCTTGAAATGGTCCCCCAGTACAAAGTGGACAAAAAAACAGCCTTTCTTCTCTTCTTTTTTATTTAAAAATGTGCTTTTATTTTGTATTTAATTTTGCATGTTCAAATTCTTGTTTGAAGGGCAGCACAGTGGCGCAGTGGGTAGCACAGTGGCCTCACAGCAAGAAGGTCATGGGTTTGAGTCGCGGGTGGGGACGAGGCTTGGAACACTGGCCTTTCTGTGTAGAGTTTCCATGGTCTACCCATGTCTGTGTGGATTTCCTCCGGGTACTCCGGTTTCCTCCCACCCTCCAAGAACATGCATGCTAGGTTGACTGGCCAGTGCTAGATTGCCCCTAGGAATGAGTGTGTGTGTGTATATGGTTGCATTTGCGTGGCCCCGTGACAGACTGGCAACCTGTTCGGGGTGTACCCTGCCAATCTTTATTATACAATTAACATTTATTCCCATCCTTTCTTCTTCTTCTTGAAGTTCAACGGCAGAAGGACCCGTCTGGGGCATTATCGCCTCCTATCGACACTACAAATCCTCACACCCTATTCACTCCCATCCTTCCATCTTATTACTTCCACCTTTAATAGGATTTCTCATCTGGAAGATACCATCATCACAGGTTCCCACAGAAAAAACTATTTACACCAAGAATAAAATATGTACATAAAAGTTTTCCTAATCCTATCAAAATAAATATTCATACATACAAAAATAGAACTCATTAAATTATTCCTAATAAATATCAACAATTCACTCAAATAAAAATAATTATACTAAACCACCCCTCTTAACTTCCGATGATTTTAAATTTCCCTCCCCTGAATTAATATAAGGTTGTTGAATCCTTAGGGACCACTTTTGATGGCGGACCATTCCAAGGCACAGAAATCAGAGGTGAGTCACCACAATCACAACAAAATCAATAGATAAATATGCAGCGCCATTGCTGTAAAACATAATTGTTTGAATATCACTCGTACAGATTCTTCTGATAGAGAAGATTTAAATAATAAGAATTGTATCAATTAATGATCTTAGACTGTTTTCTTGATGTCACAGAAGCTCATTTTGACAAAAAACTGAGCTGAACGCAAGCAAACAATCTGAATCTGGTTTGTTTTGGACTGATCGGAGAAAAGAGTGAGTTAATTTGCACTAAGATCAAACTCCCCTTATGAACAATAATATCTTCTTGCAGTGTTGAACCAGTTTTGGAGGAAGAGTCAACTTACATACTGTACATACACAAGCAGAAAGTTGATGTCAGTCACCTTCTTATCTGTCTATCCCTTTGCGATTGTGGGGGTGCTGGAACCCATCCCAGCTGATTTAAGGCGAAGGGCAGGGTACACCCCAAACAGGTTGCCAGTCTGTCGCCACACACACACTCATTTCTTGGGGCAATTTGGCACCGGCCAATCAAACTTACATGCACATTTTTGGAAGGTGGGAGGAAACCCACACAGACATGAGGAGAACATGCAAACTCCACACAGAAAGGACAGTGTTCCAAGCCTCGTTCCCACCTGGGACTTGAACCAATGACCCTCTTGCTGTGAGGCCACTGTGCTACCCACTGGACCGCCATGCCGCCAGTTAAAGTTGCTGTGAGGAAGTCAAACTTTCCCCTGGATTAAACAGTTTTCTTTTAAAATTCAAGAACTATTTTGATTATTCATCTTTAACCCCCTTCTAGGCTATTTTTTTTACTTCCTTACTCTGAACAGGCACACTTGCTTTCGAACTAACAGGAAACCGGAAGTGTACACTTCTCAAAAAATCTAATTTTCTAACGAGAGTTGTTACAGATGCTTTCGGCCGTTTTTGATAACTAGTGCTGCTGCTTTTGGCCGCTATGCCTTGTAAAGTTGTACCTGAATGAATGATTTTGCCATTCCTCTATGAATCCGTTGTCTAGCCATCCAGTGAGACCGGTTGTGACATTGCCAGTAGTTCCTCTGAGTGTAAGACCAAAAAAAAAAAAAAAAACCTATGCACATTACTTCCTTTGTCTGATTATTTTACCTTTATTTTTAAGTGATGTCTTTAAAGTAGCTTGTTAACAGCAGTAAAACCTTATTTTCAGATGTTCCAATATGAGCTCATAATTAAGGAATGCTTTGTCGTTATTAACAGTAATGGCATGATAATATCTTTGGTGAGTGTCTGTGTCTTTGCGTTAAACTGAAATGATGTGATGGTGGCCTTTTGAATTCACAACCAAACATATTAATAGATACATCTGACATTTCAGCACTAAAATAGATTGTAAATGATCTGCATAAATGAATCTGCATCTTTCCTGGATGAGAGTGGCCCAATAAGTAGAATCCAGCCACCCTGAGACAAAAACTCATTTGGGCTTCTTGAGTTCATAATTTGGCTCTGTAGGTCACCACACAACCCTGTCAAGAATAGGTGAGGGTAGAAACAAAGATCAGCTTGCAGAAACTAGATCTTTTGTTTGTTTGTTTTTCCTTTATTCTTCGTCATGATTAACTGATGTAAAGTCCTCCTGACCTTAATCCTTCGCTAGATTTATGGCTCCAATCTCCTGTTGATCTCTCTTCAGCCATTCGTCGCTTTTCTACAAAACATTATCATGCTTAATCTCACCTACTCAGAAAAGTATCTCATTCCCATTTCGAAGAGAATTTGATTAATCTGAAATGGAAACAGATGCAGAATTGCCATGAAGCCAAGTTCCACCCACCAGTTGAAAACTTGGACAACTTGGCAAAGGGTCTAATCATCTATCTTTATCACAGTTACCGACTGACTTTGGGGAGTATTTCTTGGTATATAATTATTTACTTAATCAATTCAAGCAGGTAAAAAGCAAATGAGTCATACAGTTATGATTATTAGTTTAGGAAAACAATGTAAAAAAATACGTCAAAGCTTGTGCCTGACCAATTCTGGTTAATTTGAGAAGGATGCCAGTCCTGATAGAAACAGTTCGAGAAAGATTCATTTCTAACCAAATGTTTTTTTTTTTTTTTTTTGATGTTTATAGTTTAAGCAAAACGAACATTTTCACTGTTAATCGATTTTTCAAATTGTAAAAACCCCTGCTCAAATAATAAACAAAATTCAATTGGTTGACTCTCCAGCGGCAAATCAGGCGTGAGCATATTTTTCCCATAAAATGATAGAATAAATAGAATTTGTATTAGAAGTCAAATTGTTAGTAAAATTATGAGATTTTATGGGTTGGAGATCACACATTTAACCGATTTCTCTCATTTGTCTTAGATTAGATATTTTTGCCGATTATCGATGTCACACAAGAGCACTGTTTCAAATGGCCAACCAATGAATCGGTTGGGCCCTAATAAAAGCTTCAGGACAATCTGCTTGTCATCAACTTGTTATTTAGGGGAAAAAAACATCCCACCTCCTCATTGTATGTTTAAAAAAAGGGAAAGTTTGCTTTATTTGTGATTTTTATTTTTCACAGAAACGCTTAATGTCATTCTTTAACCTTCCACATGCACGCCATTTACGTCTGATGTGTCAAATTCATTCCTGTCCACTTACTTAAAGCATAGCTATAACACCTGAACGCTGCAAGTATTTCCAATTTCAGGTATTTGACTTTTTTTTTTTTTTTTTTTGCCAAATATGTACATTTTTATGTTGAATTTACAAACCTCTCAGTTTGGATTCGATAATCATTGACACTGGATTTCCCAGAAAATTTGGATTAAATTTAAGCCCAAATAATATTCAGTGCATTATGATGATGCTACACTGAAAGTTCACCACTCCAGATAGTGACTAAAACCATTGTGAAAACCTCGACACTTTTACACATTTTTTCTGGGTTGAAAATGCCTTCCCATTTGTATTATTGTAAAAAAAAAAATTTGGAGACTTGTTGAAGAAAAATTACAAAAGGCTTCTTCAACTGAAAAGTTACAAATATTTATTTGAATGTGGGTTGTTGATTCGGAATGCAATTTGTTAAATTGACAAGTTGTGTCACGTCAATTGTGTACTATAATATACATTTTATAAAGCTCGGCTGAAAAGCATCAACTCGGAGTCTGCATGTGTCCACCTCTTTTTGTCAGAGAACCAGTTTATGACATTTTACACAAGCAACAATGTGTGAGTTTGAGATTTGCTCAAAGAAGTGAGGGGGAAGGGCACGAGTAGACATGGAAGCAAAAAGCAAAAACAGCCTTTGGCGATCTGGTTTTAAGTAACGTTTGATTTTAAAATCCTTTCCCTCGGTAACCACTGCAGTACTCACGCATTTGCAGAGAAAATCTCTTCTTATAGACAGATGACGGCCACAGCTGACCTGCTTAATGAAAGGTGAAGGCTTTGGACAAGTAAGTTAGAACCCACGAGCAAAATGCTATCAACCACCCATGGATGTGGCGTCTGGCTGTTCTAATCTGGGTTTGTTCACCGGCCAGAATCCACAACTCACAGGCTAAGTGTCAGCCACATTAAGGTTAATCTCTAGGTGGGTCCATATTGCAGAGAATTAGAACTAGGCAGACAGAAAAACACACTTTTCACCTCTTAATACTGGTTTAAAGTCTTAACCACCTAAAGTTGATGAGAATTTTAAAGAAGGCTTCAACGATATATAAAAATTAGATAATTGTAACCGGGTCATAATTTTTTTTTCTTTGTGAGGAACCTGTTCGTTCATTGAATGCAGGTCGTCCATTCATCTGAATGCATCAGAACCTTCCTGCAACTGAGAGATACAAGCTTGCAAAAGTTTTATCACAATTTTTTTTTTTCATAGAGTCCAAAGATAGAACACAGCTGTAGGATAACAGCTTTGTCTCATAAGAAGAGATTAAAATCACATTAGTGGAGATTTACATGGCTTTACACATCGTATGGAACTTCCTTCTTTAGATTTTTAAGACAGTGTCAGATTAGATTCTATTTTAAGACTAATTTAATGTTTTTTTAGAGCTCAGTTTAAAAATTTACTGCATTATAAATTATATCAACTAAAATTATTGGAAAACAAACCGAATTGGGAATCAATAGTATTACAGACAAAATAGACAAAAATTAGGAATTTTTAGGTCAGTCAGTCACCTTCTTAACCGTCTATCCCTGACGCAAGGGGTGCCAGAGCCCATCCCGGCTGATTTGAAGCGAGGGGCAGGGTACACCCCGAACAGGTCGCCAGTCTGTCGCGTGGCCACACAGGTGACATACAACTATACACACACTCATTCCTAGCGGCAATTTTGGCACTAGCCAATCAACCTAACATGCATGTTTTTGGAGGGTGGGAGGAAACCCACGCAGACACGGGGAGAACATGCAAACTCCACACAGAAAGGCCAGTGTTCCAAGCCTCGTCCCCACCCAGGACTTGAACCCACGACCTTCTTGCTGTGAGGCCACCGTGCAGCCCTTTTTTAATAACTCTTCCATAAAAAATGACCTGATTTAAAACTTTGTATTTTCTCACGCTCACGTTGCCAGATTGCTGTTTTAGTTACAAATTGTATGGACTTTGTATAAATTGGTTACATATAGTTTTTTTTTTTTCCACCGTCCACCTTTTTTTACTTGAAAACAAATGGATGATTATTTTTGGCTTTGCAAAAAAAGGTGTTACTGTTGCTGAAATACTTTCAGATGCTGAACATAGGGACACATACGCTCTCTGCGTATGGTTGTGTTTGTATCCATCCAGGTCCATCTAGAAGAGTTGCACCTGCTTGATTTAGCATGAGCATCAGGCACCGCAGCAGCACTGTTATTCATTCTCTTATTTATTTATTTTAAGTGGGATGTGTCACTTGGGAACTTTAAAATGGTTCAGTATGCCAACCCTGATCTGCATTTTTCATCTCGTACTGCACCTGTGTTACCCTCTGGAGAACCTGGGATGTTTTTCCTCTCTTTTTCTTTTCTCTCTCTCGCTCTGGATTTCAGCATATGAGTATCTAGCCTCTGGTTTCTATTCCATATATCTCTGTACATCATACTTAACCCTAAGGCTGCAAATATCGGTATTTTGATAATGGACTATATTGATTTGAATTAATTAATCAAATTTTTGGATTTTTAATTTATCGATTATTAATCTAAATATTTGTATTGTGGTGATAACAAAGGCAAAATAGTCAGTTTTAAAGCCATTTTTAAAGTGTTTTGCTTTTTTTTTTTTGACTTTCACAAATCTACTTTGAAGCAGCCATACTTTTTTTTTCTACCAGCAAAATTGTACAGTTGTACATTGTACAGTTTCATCTCAAAATTTTCGTCATTGTGTTTTCCGCTCCAAGAGGCGCTCCAATAAATTGCCAAATTGAAATTTTTTGCATAAATCAGGTGCATTTTCTTATTCTAAGACACATGCAATAGAGGCTTTGAGTTTGTCCTCTAACTATAGGCCCATTGCTTTGTTTCCTCAAAAGCTCTGTTGAGTCTTTACTTGGCACAAGTCATCTTGATGCTTCCTCCACATTCGTATCCCTGAATAGACCTTCAGGGAAGCTGAGGAGTGTGATCCCTCTGTGGTTGGAACCCTTCATATAAAAAGGGACCACCATCCCGCTCCCTGCCACGGCAAAGCTTTTTGACTACCTCTGCGACTTCAGCACCAGAGATGATAGGACCCATCCCGGATTCCAAAGAAACGCCTTCCTCATTGAAACAAATGTCGGTGGACTTGAGGAGGTGTTTAAAGTATTCCCTACCCTGATCCACAATATTCCAAGTCGAGGTCAGCAGCTCCACATCCCCACCGTAAACAGTGTTGATGGTGCACTGCTTTCCCTTCCAGAGCCGCCGAATGGTGAACCAGAATTTTTTCGAACCTGTGTGAAAGTCATTCTCCATGGTCTTGTCGAACTATTCCCAAGCCTGGGTCTTTGCCCCATTGAAGCTGGGTTCATCTTTGCCCACTGATATCTGTCGGCTGCTTCAGGAGCCCCACATGCCAAGAAGACCCGGCAAGACTTCTATAGCTTGACGGCACCCCTCACTGCTGGTCTCCACCACCGGGTTCGGGGATTGAATCAAAACAGAATTGAACAATTTCTCATCTTCTTAAACACTGTCCCATCCTTGTTAAAACTATTTTAATCTATTAAATTGATTAGTTGTTTCGTCTTTACTCATCACATCAGTAGATTTGTCCGCCATCAGCGTTTTATTAGTATGAGAGGTGACGGATAACCGAAACAAAAAAGAAAAATGAAAGAGTCAAATAAATAAGAGTCAAAAGGAGGAGTTTGTTGTCCCTTGCCATTCCCTAGTTATGCATAAAAATGCCTTTGAAATGAAATTTTTATCAAAAGAGCCACAAGGTTCTCCTTACAAGGTGTTTTCAAATAAGCAGATGTTATTATCATGCCTCCGTGGGGAAATATGCATTTACTGCTCGGTGAGTGAGCCAATGGGCTAACTGTTAACAATGTTTTCCCTAGTTATGGTGCATAATTGCGTGGCTCTGTTATTGCACCTTTCTATTGCTGCTAATACAGAGGAAAGCCCATTAGGCTGTGCGTTAATGTGTACTGTAGCTTCAGGAACACCGGAATAAGAAAAATACCTGAAACACACTGAAAATTTTCCAACATTTAAATGAGAATAAAACATGTGCACGCTCAAAATAAACCCAAGCTGGTGGAAAGTGTGTACTATGTCGGAGCTGGGAATGTTAAAATAATAATCTGGACCAGTGTTGGGAATGCCAGTAAGTATAACAGAGAACAGAATTACTGATTGTGTCATACTTTGAGTAACGGAGTAATCTAATTAGTTACTTTTCTTACAGTTACAACACTAATTTATTACGAAGAAAATAAGTGGGATTACAATGATTTGTTTACATAAAGCAGTTTTTTTCAGCTTGAATGATCACTGTCTCGATTTGACGACATAGCTCTTTAGCCACGCTGTTCTCCCATGCTACAGATTTACCAACAGTAGTGTTTGAAAGCTTCTCCTTCTTTGCGACAACCAGCTTCGCTACATAGGTAACTGTTTTTATTGAACATGTATAATGTCTTTATTAAATGTACAGAAGCTCAAATCTGCGATCACCCCCAAAATTATTTAAGTATATTTATAATTGAAATATACAGTATATATGGAAGACTTAGGGGTTACATATCACTCTAAAACAACACAAGAGCATTGAAAAGAGTGTTTTATGCTCATTTTTAATATAAAAATATAAAAAAAGCTACAATTTATGTAACAAAAAAGTTGTAAAATTGAGTTTTATTTTATAACATATCATGTTGTCACTAATGGTGTCGGTTGATTAAAAAATCTTCAACGATAGAAATCGGCCTGCAATCAGCAGAAACCCACTTTGCGATAGTATTTGTCAGTTTCTTTGTTGTGGATTTGCTTATTCGCTTGCCAAATTCAGCTAGCTTGGTTTGGCGGAGCGAGCTCCCGGTAGCCACACTGGCAACAGAGGAACTTGCCTGATCATGTTTTACGTTTAGATGGTATGTCAGGCTGGAGTTGATCTGGTGGTAGGAGAACTCCTTTTTGAAAAAACTACAACCACAACAGCCTTGTTAATTTGCCAGCGCAGGCGATGTAGGACGGCTGAGAAAACTACAGGTCCTTCAATAGGCCAAAATTCAAATGCGCAAGATTGGCTCGCCGCCATCATGACGTCATAATTAATTGCGTTAATTTTTTTAACACGTAAAAATGCAGCGTAATTAATCAATCGAATTAACACGTTAAAATGACAGCACTAGTTATGACGTAATATTGTAATATAAAAATGTAATATGCTTCATGTAATATGTGATATATTATAAAATCCTGATAACAGATTACTTATATTATTAAAACTTTTAGTCAAAGCTTGACTATTGTTTGAATAATTTCAAGAAAAATTCATTAAAAAAAATAACATTTACACAAATGCAGTTTTTTCCATTGAAAATATCTAAACTCAACATTTTAACTGAGATATTTTTAAGATTTTAGAATTACAGTTACTTTGGTTTGTAACTAATACACTTTACATACAGTAACAGTTACTTTTTGAAAGAAGTAACTTGTAATGTAACTAATTACATCTTCCAAGTCAGAAAGACAAACAGAGATCAGGAGAGAATGAAGCTCTTGTGATCCCCACGTGGGGCTGCAGTAGTCCACAGTGGATTCCTCCTCTTAATGACCACTGACTCGCTCATTTTTTTTTCCTCCACTGATGTTGATGGTCGCTCCCTGCGTTTCGCTGTGCGCTGTTTGCACCTACGGATCCACTCGTGTTCAGAGCACGCAGACGAACAGACTCAGCTGATTTTTGTTTTTTTGTGTGTGTATCTGTCCTGTTTGCGGTTCAGCAGAATGGATTCCTCCACCTGTCCTGCTGAGATGTTCAGCCCTCCTCATCTGCGCTCCTAACTCTGCGCTCCAGCCCGGATAGAAAGAGCAAGAAAAAAAAGAAAGTATGCAGTAAATAAGTTGCTCTGCAAAAAGAAACAGGAGGGAAGGAAAAGTTGAACTTGCAAAATGAGGATGATGATGATGCAGTGAGAGTCTGCAAACAGGTACGTCACGTTTTGACATTTATTTCTATGGAAACCGTGTTAGCGCGCTGCTCCTGCTCTATGGCGCACATGTGCGGGATGCGCAGTGTGGAGCTGTGACATTGAGGTGCCTTTCACCAGATCATCATGTATCTCTCACACTGTCTTTGAGGGGTCAGGGTGGACTGGGGTGCTCAGAGTGAACTGTGAGGACTGGGTGGACAGGGATCTGGGCTGTGTCCTTCCCTCACTGCACCGCATCCCTGTTTCTTCATTTCCTCTTTACTGCTGGGAAAAGTCAGTCCTTCCAAAAAGCAAGATTAGGGATGATCATAGAAAGAAAAGAGCTGACATGATTGATTACAGATTTTATTTTCTTACCCAAAGGCAAAGATTATTTAAGGTTGGTTTAGAAGATATTTGTAGTTTTATTTTTTGCTGTATAGACAAAATCTGTCTTCATTGCTTGGGTTTGTGCCTATATGTTTATTAGTAATAAGAATTCTACTAAGATTAACAAACTGCAGACTTTGTCAGACATTTAAAACCTCAACCAATCATTTTTATAGGGTGAAGAAAAAACCATGAGTCCACAGCCAGTGAATCATCCCAACTTCCTGTTATAAGCTACGAATAATTTTATTGGCGAAAAAGTGATGAGACTTGAATTTTTTATTTTAGTACAACACCTTGATAAATATCGATATCCGATATAATTTTCAATACAGTGGAGAAACGAACTGGCACAGTTTTATCAAAATTCCCCCCTTTGTGAAACAACATAAATAGCATTCAACGGGTGTGAATGATCAAAAATTATTACTAACGAGATAACACACACATCGGAAATCTTTGGTGTCTGTCCTTCTGAATGTAGGTTAAATTAGCAGCGTCTACACCGTTCTATAGTAATGCTGCTTATCCGCTTGCTCATGTACTTCATGGGCAACATATTCCTAAGCAGTTGACTTCGGTTGTGTTCTTTATCAACCAAAACCAGCCAGGTAGGCACCGTGCTCTACATCTTTATTTTATTAATATTTTGGTGAGATAGGCCATGCAGTGTGTTTGTTAAAAGCAGTTGACAAAAAGTAAAACTAAAATTGTGGCTGGTATCAATAATTTTGAAAAATGGTGTTGGTACCGTTCATGACGTGATCGAAGAAGATTCAGCAGATAGGGTTAGATGGAAGAAATTAACTTGCTGTGGCGCCCCCTGGAGGGAAATTCTGAAAGGAAAAGAACATTAACGCTCAACACGTTAGCAATGGGTAACATGTTATTGTTCACAATGTATCATCAAAAATATTTTCCTGGTAAAACTTTGTCACCCTACAATATAAACGATAATTAAAAAATTGTTTTAGCGATGCATTAGATACTTGCCGCCCAATGACAGTGAAGCAGAGCGGGCACCCTCTACGGTAACGAGTTCATTCTGAAGCAGGGTTCTAGCTTAATTTTTGTTTCTAGTTAAAAAAAAAAAAAATACAGTCAAAAGGTTTAGGCTGAATACCCCGCTTTGTAATTGACGTCACTGGTCTGGTATGAAAGCACTCATAGGAGAAAAATTTGGATTATTTTGGACCAAAAGTCACAACCTCTAAACTTAAAAACTCAGTCTTTAAGTCGGTGCAGAATTGGTGTGAAAAAATGAGTTAAAGGAACGTTTGCCAAGAACTAACAAGAGGACACTGAAAGTTAGCGACGCAGATAATTATCGCTTGACAAACACAATGTAAAAATGTGTCATTGTATGAGGCAATCGGAAACGTTCGGGTATGTTAAACTTTAACGCAAAGAAGGTTTAGCAATGGGGTAGATACTGGAAAATGGTCCCAAAAAAAAAACCGTGAGAAAAACACATGATGACCCACCCATTAGCACGACAACATCCGTACGCTGTTTACACCCACAAGACGTCACAGTAAGATTTTCAAATTGGGGAAATTGCCGTTGGTTTTTGTTGTTGTTTTTATATTATCGTCTTAATGCCAGAAATTATCGGAATGCATTTTTAGCTCATGTCACCGTTTCCTTTTATTTGATTGCTTCAGACCTAGAAAAAAAACAGAAAAATTAAAGTCGGTTCTCAGTACTCACTAAGAGTCCCCCGGGCTGTCAGCGATACAACATCGTCCATACTGTCTTTACTTTTATGTATGTGTATATTTTGTTGGAATGTTTCCTGTTCCACAGCCGGACACAGACGTGCCAGTTGGGTCAAGTTTAAAATATTTCCTATCTAGATCTCTTGTTGTCATGGAAACGTTGAAAGTCACAACCCAGCATGTTCCCATCAGGACGTGGAGACTTTTGCTAATGAAGTTTTTAAAAAGCATGAAGGAAAAGTTTTGTTTGGAGTCGTTTGTGTTTCAAGCAGGGTGTGGAACGATGAGGCCCACACACCAGCTGTAGATCATTGGCACCTTATGACACGAACACACACACACTCTCACGGATGCCACGAAGATCTTGATGATGAGATGCCCCGCTGAATTCACACTTCAGTGTAACTGGAACAGTCTCTCTCGGCGGCCCCTCGTTCTCCTCCTCCACCTTTAGCTTTCTGCGTCTGTCTGATCTTCAACGCTCTTTGATCTCCCTCCTGCTTTCTATCCCTCCTTCTTGAGCTTTTGACAGCAGTCTAGAAATAAAAAAAGGGACAAAAAGTCCTTAAATTTGCATGTAATCTTAAATGACAGACGCATACAGCGGTCCCTCGCTGTAACGCGGTATACCTTTCGTGGCCTCGCCTTTTCATGTTTTTTTTAGTGCAATTTCATATACTAGACCATTTATATAGTCCATGCATCATTTGGAAGCTTATTTTATACTATGCACTGTTTTCTGCATCCACTTTGTGTTCTGCATGCTGTTTGGTTGGGTATACAGAGAATCAAGGTGTTGGATGAATGAGGGTGGAAAATTTCACCCACGTTTTCATGTTTAAAAACGTAAAACATTGTCCTTTCATTTCAATAGACCTGCTTAATTTTTTGATTAAAAACACTTTGCAAATAGTTTTCTACTTTTGGGAGAAAATGCTCTAAAACATTTTGATTACATTTACATCAATATCTCGCTCTCGTGCTCCACCCTTGCGCCTTGCTCAAACGAGGGGCCTTGGTGTCCCACGTCCGGGCAAGGGCAACTTGGCCATGCTTGATCGCTTCATATGGGTGTTTGAGCCACGCTTTGTCTGACCCCTCACCTACGGGTCTGTTTGCCTTGGGTGACCCTACCAGGGGCATCAAGCCCCGGATAACATAGCTCCTAGGATCATCGGGGCAGGCAAACCCCTCCACCACGATAAGGTGGACGCTCAATATCTCCTAATATGCATTTGAGTTTTAACTTTATACTATTTTCTATATTTAAACTCAATAGAAACATGTGGAAATGTTAATGTCTCTCCTCCCAAGCCTGGGTCTTTGCCCTACCGAGGCTGGGTTCCACTTTGCCCACTGATTTCTGTCGGCTGCTTCAGGAGCCCCACATATCAAGACGGCCCGGCAAGACTCCTATAGCTTGACGGCATCCCTCACCTCTGGTCTCCACCGATGGGTTCAGGGATTGAATCATAACAGAATCAAACAACTTCCAATCTTCTTAAATATTGTTCCATCCAAATTTTAATGCCTGTCTGAAAAGGGTCTACAGTATTTATGTTGTGTGATTTTTACAGCCTTAAAATATCTTTAATTCTGTTCCGTTCCGTCATCATCCGCTTGTTCCGGGGTCGGGTCGCGGCGGCAACAGCCTCAAACGGTTAGCCCAGGCCTCTCTCACCTCGGCTGCATCCTCCAGCTCACCTGGAAGGATCCCAAGTCTTTCCCCTGCCAGCTTTGAGACATAGTCTCTCCAGCAGGTCCGGGGTCTGCCCCTTGGTCTCCTCCCGGTGGGATGTGCCTGAAACACCCCGCCCGCGAGGCGCTGGGGGGCATCCTGACCAGATGCCCGAACCACCCCATCTGGCTCCTCTTGACCTGGAGGAGGAGCGGCTCGACACCGAGCTCCTCCCGGAAGGCAGAGCTCCTCACCCGATCTCTGAGTGAGAGCCCAGCCACCCTGCGGAGGAAGCTCATTTCGGTCGCTTGTACCCGTGATCTCATTCTTTCGGTCACCACCCACAGCTGGTGACCATAGGTGAGGGTAGGAATGTAGATCGACTTGTAAATCGAGAGCTTTGCTTTTCGGCTCAGCTCTCTCTTTACCACGACGGACCGATCCAGAGTCCTAGTTAATGCTGACGCCGCACCGATCCACCTGTCGTTATTAAATATTATTTAATAATAACTAATATTATATTATATTATTATATTAAATAATATTTTCGTATTTCTGTTGCCGCTATTAAATATCTTTAATATTCGGGAAAAATCAAATTGACTGCTTTGCCGATCACTGTACACGCTTGCAAAAGAATTTAAGTGCACACATCATGCATCAACCGTATGTGTGTTTTATCAACGGTACGCGGATGCCACAGACCTCCTGCATGGTTTAATCTGCAGGTGTAGTAATCAGGACCTGTGTGTGAGTGTGTGTTTGTGTGTGTATGGGCATTGTGAGCCTCAGTCTTAAGCGCTAATAGGAGCTCACACTGGATAGCAGCAGGTCGTGTCAACCACAATCTCCAGACAAGCCCTCAGGGTGTCCTACTTGGCATGACCACACACAGAAACACACTCACACTTACACACTAATGGGACTGACATGTTTGGACTTGACTTAAGGGTCTGAGCACTACAGGTTCTCTGAGTCTCTGCCTGTGCTGGACATTCACAGCTAAAAGGATTAGCTTTCTGCCGGTGTGGAGATGTACTCCGCACCAACTGCTTCCTTTATATGCACACAAGATATTTGTAACGACACGGATGAGTAAGATCAGGGAGGGAATATCTGTGTGTGAATGTGTCCCTGTCCTTTATCTTCTCCCACCGCCCCTTCCTGTATGTGGGTTACATATTTATACATTTCACTGCAACACCTGCGAGGCCGGGTAAGAGGTGCATCAATCTTCATTAGACTGGAATGAGGCTGGCCTTGTTGAATAAATGACTATCATTGAGAGAGTGTGTGTATGCCTGGACTTATGTGTGTGTGGATGCGTGTGCTTCTGTTGAGCTCCGTGCCCCACTCTGACCTGCCTGACAGATGACTGCAGTGATTTCCAGGGTTCAGCAGATTAGGGGATTAAGCACCGAAGGCTTCACACAATAACACTAATGCATGTGGAGCTTCTTTTTTGGTGTGGAGGGGGTGCACGAGAGGGTTTCGGTCACTTCATTGAGTACAACCCAAGTGCCACATGAGATTCCAGATTGTGTTGGTCAGTTTTTGTCAGAAAGCAGCAAAAATTTCAATCGTTTTTATTTTCTTATCACAGTTTTGTAAAATGATGGTGCAGTCGATGTGTTTCTATCTCCTAAATTATTCTGAACTGACTTCTTTTTGAAAAAAGCATTTCCATTAGGGGTCGCCCCAGCAAGTCAGTTTCTTCCATCTAACCCTATCTGCTGCATCCTCTTCGGTCACACCAACTATCTTCATGTCTTCCTTCACTGCGTCCATGAACCTCCTCTTTGGTCTTCCTCTAGACCTCTTTCTTGGTGATTTCAAACCCAGCGTCCTGCTAGCCTACTCTCCTCAGTCCTGTCAGTGTCCCACTTCTTTTTAGCCAGCCTCTTTCTTTTGATACAACTTATTCATTTGCATATACTTTCCTGGTGGTTCCAAACCCAGCATTCTTCTTCTGATGTACTCTCTCTCTCTCCTCTGTACATGTCCAAACCATCTCAGTCTGGCCTCTCTGACTTTAAAACCTCTAACATGTACTGTTCCTCTGATCCTGTCCATCCTGGTCACTCCCAGAGAGATCCTCAGCATCTTCATCTCTGCTACCTCCATCTCTGTTTCCTGTTTTTTTCTCAGTGCCACTGTCTCTAGACCAATCAATGTGGCCGCTTACACCACTGTTTTCTATACTTTTCCTTTCATTTTATCTGAAACTCTTCTATCACACATCACACCTGATACTTTTCTCCACCCGTTCCAGCCTGCCTGCACACACTTCTTCACCTCTTTTCCACACTCTTCATTGCTCTGGACTGTTGATCCTAAGTACTTAAAATCTTCCACCTTCTTTATCTCTTCTCCCTGTAACCTCACTTTTCCATTTGGATCCCTCTCATTCACACACATGTACTCTTTCTTACGCTGACTAATCACACTGGTACATTTTCTTCTCAAATTTACACCATGCTGTGTAAAGCTTTGACAAATAAAAACCATTGTGTGTAAAATCTTGCCAACTTCAAGCTCGTGGTACTGGTTTAAAAAACATTACAGCAAAAAAAAAAATCTAATATGTCACTTACAAATAATTTACTAGAGTGCAGCGATGGGTTTCATGTGGAAATCTCAGTGTGTGTACGTGTTTTGACAGGTTTGGTTTTGCAGCAGCGACTCTTTGCTGCTTGGTGTAAACAGTTAGCTTTACCTAGCTTCCTGTTTCACTGGGGTGTGAAACGCTTTGCACTGTTTCTGACAATGAAACCATAGCAACGTTAGCAAGTTTAAAACACCTTGACTCCATCAGGTTGGCGGCTGTGTTTAGACTTCACCTTTCTACGAGCTTCCTGCTGATTTGTGCCCACGCTACTTTCACGACAAGAGCTGAAATGCTGTAGATCTAAGTATTTTATCATTTGCAACATGAAAGCATACAGAGACAGGAATAGCCTCTTGTCACCGCTGATTAATGAAGATTGGTGACCTTTACAGGGTGGTAAGGTCTGTGAAAGTGATATTCTTTGAGCCATGGGAGAGATAGCGCTCATACTGTTCCTGCAATCATTAGAATATTCAGGTAAATAAAGAATACTCAACTTGGTTACATGGTTTTATTTAAGGCAGTTCAGTCTGCTCAACAGCACACACAGCTGATTCATGGATATTTTCAGACTGATATTAATGACAGGGTCATAAAGGGTACACAATATTACCGAAATATCTGATGGTAGTAAAAATATTAACCATAAAAAGTAGTCTATGGTTCATACATCTCTGCTTGTTCTTTAAATTTGTGACCGTAACTTTTGGCCCTAACCCTATGTCGCACGACCATGATATCCTCATCGGTTACTGAATAGTTAACTGTTCCGTTTCGTCATCTTCCGCTTGTTCTGGGGTCGGATCGCGGGGGCAACAGCCTCAAACGGGCAGCCCAGGCCTTTCTCACCCCGGCTGCATCCTCCAGCTCACCCGGAAGGATCCCAAGTCGTTCCCCGGCCAGTTGTGAGACATAGTAGTTTCTCCAGCGGGTCCGGGGTCTACCCCTTAGTCTCCTCCCGGTGGGACGTGCACGAAACACCTCACCAGCAAGGCACTCGGGGGGCATCCTGACCAGATGCCCGAACCACACCATCTGGCTCCTCTCGGCCTGGAGGAGGAGTGGCTCGACACCGAGCTCCTCCCGGATGGCAGAGCTCCTCACCCGATCTCTGAGCGAGAGCCCAGCCACCCTGCGGAGGAAGCTCATTTCGGCCGCTTGTAACCGTCCTCGCCCGGAAAAGGGTAGTTACCTGTGAGTGCTGTAATTAAATACCTACGCTGGTTTTTGCGGAAATCCTGTTCACAGGTCACAATAAGAGATAAGTTTCTCTGCAAACATAATGTTTGTTTTGGAATGTAATTGGTGCCTTCCTGTTGAATCCCAAAGGTATAAACAATTTTATGAATTGGAGATGGTTGGTAGGTGGCAAACGATTTTTGATGGAAATTAATATGAATGTATTTATGACCCGATGAATCAGGTAGATTACAAACAGACGTTGTCTAGAGACGTTGTAATGTAGTAGAGACAAAATTAAAATTGAGGAAAAAAATGCAGTTTTTTGCGTTTACCTAACCGTAGGTGTTCTTGTTCTTCTTCTTTCGGCATTTTCCTTCAGGGGTCTTCACAGCAAGTCAGTTTCCTCCATCTAATCCTGTCTCCTGCATCCTCTTCGGTCACACCAACTGTCTTTATGTCTTCCTTCACTGTATCCATGAACCTCCTCTTTAGCCTTCCTCCAGTCCTCTTTCCTGGTGGTTCTAAATCCAGCATCCTTCTTCCGATGTACTCTCTCTCTCTCCTCTGCACATGTCCAAACCATCTCAGTCTGACCTCTCTGACTTTAAAACCTCTAACATGTGCAGTTCCTCTGATCCTGTCCATCCTGGTCACTCCCAGAGAGATCCGATTGTCGCAATATTGATCCAATATGGATACGTTGTGCAGCCCAAAAAGAAAATTATGTGGTTTTTGCATAGCAGAATCTCAAAATCAAGAGATAAAAAATATCAAACATCATTTAAATAAAATTAAACTTGGTTGATAAATGGTCCATTTGAACATTACCAAATTTTCCATCCATTAACCATCTTATTTACAGTTTTTTGCATTAATCACAGTCAGCTCGTCATTAGTATTTTTATTTATTTATTAATTTAACTTTATTTATTATTTTTTTCAATTATGCATTGAAAAAAATGCATTTTAATAAACATTCCAGTCAATATAACCATATCTTTAATTGTGTACAAATCCGCTCATTTGTTTATTGCAGCAAATGTACAAAACTCATAATGTAGTTGTTGATCTGTGTGTTTTGTTTTTTTTAAGCTAAAATTGATAATCAAGTGAAAAAAAAATCATATTTATTGGGTGTAATTGATTAATTGGTAGGCAGATTAATGAGGACTAAAGAAAAAGAAATGACTGGATCATACACTCAATGATTTATGGAATGAAAATGTAAAAACTATTGTTTTTCTTATTTATTATTAATATTATTTCATTTAAAATTCAATCTGTCTACAATTGCAAAATATTTCAAGTAGATTTTCAGCCAAAGACACGATTGTGTTTTTTTAATAAACTGACTTTTACTGAATATCTTTAATCATAATCAACATAATTGCATTTAATTAAATAACATAAAGCACATTGTTTTGTAATTTAGAAATCAGAAATTTTCATCCCACATACTTGGAGCCAATATAGATGATATAAACAGAATGAATCTACCCTAGAACATGAAATAAAACGTCTCTACCTCCGCTCTATCACTAGCTGTGTTCATAATGAATGGCTGAGCTATATACGATAACTATGAAAACCCAATCTGTTCATCTATAGTTGGTACTGAGCACTGTGAAGACAGTTTAATTTAAATCAATTTGGTGGTTTAGAAGCTGTATATCCCACTCATAAGGATTTGTGAATTTGACTTTTGGTAATGTTCCTGAAAGCCTTATCAGTTCATCTATAGCTAGTACTGACTAAGTCTGTTAAGATTCATAATGAAGGTGTTGCTTTTAGGAAATAATGCATTCGTTGAAGTGTCACAGAAGCGCGCCTGCACATGCAGCCCGAATTCTAGTCTGCCCTGCACGCCTTAAAAATCTCTATTTTTATTTCACAAGGTTTTTGTGCTACTCGTGCACAGTTCTTTGACTGTGTGTGTCTGTGGGGTGTGGCATTTGACGTCCAGCATTAGAGAAGGTGACGCTTGTAGAGCACAGCCTTCATCTTGGATTATCATGTCCGTGGATCTTGTGGGGTTTTGGGCTGGAAGTGATGACGGAGTGGGATGATATTTACTGCATCTGTCTGACAGCTGACCGCCTGCTTTTAACTCATCCTCCTTAAGAGCTCACGGTGCTACTTGGGTACACACTGGAGTTAGATAAAAATATGACAAACCACATAGCCAATTCTCATTGGCGTCGCAGCTAAGGTGCTGTAATTGTATTTGTGTGTTGTATAAGCACACACTGTGACATGAATGTGTAACTAGGGCTGGTAACTGAAACTCAATTCAAATAGAACTCAAGTCATCAATAGAAAAATACTCAATTCAGGACCCATTGGGAAATTAAAGAAAAATTCAATTCTTCTCATCAATTGTTGATTGTGTCTATTGACAGGTTCCAGAAAAACCAATTTGCAAGATTTAAATCTCCCACTCAATGGGTTGTTATTTGGTAAATAAAGCATAACTCTTCATCAGGATTTGTTTATTTCAATGTGCATCAATAATGGCGAGTGTGTAGTGCAGAGAATTTATTAGAGAAAGATCCCAATAACTGATTATAATCAAGATTGATAAGAACTAGAGACTAACCCCGCTTGG
Source organism: Neostethus bicornis (assembly GCA_902685375.1). Classification (NCBI taxonomy): domain Eukaryota; kingdom Metazoa; phylum Chordata; class Actinopteri; order Atheriniformes; family Phallostethidae; genus Neostethus; species Neostethus bicornis. The sequence goes on from LR738561.1 coordinate 13,525,967, forward strand.
TGTTCACAATGTGTTTTCTATCACCGACCCTAATCAGATTTTTTATTAATAAAGAAACCTAATGTTGCGTTTGTGTGCAAACCGACCCGCCTGGGACTGATAGCGGAGCTGAAAAGTGAAGCCTCGCAGGCGAATATGGGGTCAGATTGGTTTCAGACTTCAGACAAATGAGAGTACTGTCAGTTATCTAGTTCTTCAAAGGAGCATTTGTAGAGTTATTTTCGGTTTCACTGAAAATGCTGCTAACACCTGCAAAATGTCAACTGAGTCCAGACTAAATTATTTGAAAAAGAATCGCAAAAAAAAGATTCCCATTTGTCTGGCCTAGTTTAGCAGTAAAAAGGTTAGGTTTCTAAACTATTTTCCACTGCTTAGAGGATCGACTGTAAACCAGAACCAAACTAGTACATCTTTAACATGTTGGTCCCAAATACACCATCTCAGAATTTGGAAATCTCAAGAACAGCTATTTTTTACTGGTGCCCGGAGTAAAGACGAAACTCTGTTCCAATTTTATGTAGTGAAAACATTGTGGTAGAATATGTACTTTACACCTATACCTTCAATCATGCTCCATCAGCATCAATTAGCCCTTGATAAATATTATATTGGTTTAAAAATATTTCACTGTTAATATAATGTTAAAAAAAAAAATGGTGGTCAAAAAGACTCTTGTGCATACAGCTTTGCATAAATTAACAAACCAAGCCCTCATAAATGTCAATAAAATGTAAAACATATAACCTTTAATTCCAAGTGTGGGATCAATAAAGTAAATCTAATCCAATCTAATCTAACCAAACACTTGGATTTTTAGTTGATAAAATCCATATTTCTTTCTCCTCAAAGAAATAAGAGTAAAGTGTACATTTCCTTTGTGCTTTAAGTCAAGGCTGTCCTGTTAAATTTTTGCATAAGCTTTCTAAAATGTGGACACCTGTCCTGTACAAAGTTGATCAGAGTTCTTTACTTTGTTCAACTGCTTTGAAAAGGCCATCTTGAAAGAAATCACACTCAGAATCTACAGTATATGTTCCATTTCTTCATTTGTTTTTCGACACTGAAAAGTTGCACAGCAAAATCATTCATTTAGATCACCAGAAATGTTGTTTGCAAGTTTACTGGCGATGCTTTGTGACTGTCCAATCAGCAGGTCTAAAAACACTGATGTAAAAAGTGTTCGCAGAAGCGCAGGTAAACCGGCTCCAAATCTGTTTGAAGCAAAAGTTAAACTGCTGTTGAGTTTGTATCAAGAGAACCAGCAGATCAGATTTTGAAGGCCATAAAGAAGATTTTGAAGGCCATCAGGTTTTGAAGCCTTCTCCAAGAGGCTCAGACAGCTCCACTCGAGAACCTCTCGTCACCGGAGGTCTTTCTTTCCGTACGTGATCGGGCTCTACAATGACTCACTTAGCAGATAGGAAGTTGTTGCTGTGACACATAAATTTCCCATGTGTGGGATCATTAAAGTATATTTTGATTCTGATAACGAATGATATTAGCCTACCTGGCAACAAACACTGGCTGAAATGTAATTGATCAAATGCTTCTATACAAAAATATGTGTTTGGAAGCATATTGGAAAAGCCATGAAAAAACCAAACAGACCATTTTTGAACATTTTTATTAAAGCAGGGGTGTCCAAAGCCGGTCCTCGAGGGCCTGTGTCCTGATGGTTTTCTACACGTTCCTGGTTCAATACAGTTGATGCACAGAAAGTGAAATCAACAGCCAACAGAATTTGGCACAATGACTCAATTAACTGGATCAGGTGTGTAGATGCAAGAACATATGGAAAACCTTCAGGACACCAGCCCTCGAGGACCGGATCAGGACACCCCTGCATTAAAGGCTGAAATATTGTTAAACCAGTTTGTTATTTTTTTCTTGCCCGCAGAGAAGATTTTAAAGCAATTTAAAGGTTCACCACTGGTAAAATCCTGAACTGTCTTTCCGACAATGTGAAGCAGGTCTCTTCCCTGACAATGTCCAAGTCTAGACTCCACCTGTACTCTTTAGTCTTATACGTAATTATGAAAAGCAATTTATCTGCAGTCATCTTTGTTTCGTTTCACATCTTGATTCATATTTATAAGTATTTAAATTTGGTTTTAGTGTTTCTTTTTTTTTTTTTATCTTTTTTTTAAATCTTTTTTTCTTGGTCTAAAGCCAACAATCTTGCCTCGTCTGACCGTGCAGGAGCGAGTAGCCTCACCTTCATGACAAATTGTTCTCTGGCTTTTACCGTAGGGTTATAAGAGTAAAGTGTACATTTCCTTTGTGCCATTAAGAGGAAAGGTGTAGCTGCTTGACTTTTCTTGGTCATTGGTCAGACTTACAGAGTCATCAAGTACCGACCCCTTTCGCTCCTCCAGACAGGAAGTGTAGTTAGAGCAATCGTTGATGATACTTGAGCAGCCTCTGCAGCGGTGAGCGTGCCCTCTGTTACGGACACACTTGAGCGTTGTGCAGAAAAGTCTGCCATAACCCTGAGCGGTGCAGAGTATATCAGTTAATGGACACATCCAAACTCATATATGCATCCAGTGATACACACATACACACCTACAATCTCATCTCAGGTTAGGAATTACTGCATCTCTTTTCTTCCATTTACACTATCATGCAATTCCACGCCTTTCACAGTTATTAGAATAACACAAACTCTTTGTGGCAGATAGTGCAATCAGCATATTTAGTGTACCTTCCCTCCTTTTCTGGTTTATTTTGTCGTCCTACCTCTCTGAGCGGGCTTGTCTAGTTACAGTCTAAAATGGCCTTGTGAAAGAGGACAGGAGTTAAGATGGTATCCCCGGAGACTTTTCAGTGAAGTAATTTAATAAACTGTGATATTTTCCCACTCCACTAGGGAAAGGGAATAGGTTCAGAAAGTAATGAAACTCAGCTCTTGAATTTTTAATATAAAAGAATCAATTTCCTGTTCTTGAACATAACCAAGCAAAGAGTCCTCTCTGCTCTTTGTGCTTTGTAACGAGCACAATACGCCACTGATGTCCAGATAACTTCCTGTTTTCACCAAGAAAAGACGCAAAAGAGGTTTTATGCAAACATTTGTTTAACAGCATCGGCACCCCCACCCCCACTTGTCTCCACAGCTCTTGAATAGCAGCTGGAAAGAGATTTCCAAACCGTTCTTACTCCTCAGAGAGTAAAAAACAACTATCTTGCAACAGCGCGTGCGTGCACTCGTTCACTCGTGATCTTTATGTTTGCTTTATATATAGTCTGCCATCATGCAGCCTGGTGTTTCTCACAGGGAAGGTAGTTAGACTTTTACTTCCAGGCAGGTTGGGGTCACACAATCTGAATTATTAATAAATGGCTGTGGGTATTTCCATAAATCAATAAATAACATGTAAACATAACCAAAGGGAAATTGGACTCTCTGAAGGAATGATTTGTGTTTTATGATGATGGATAAAACTTGATTTTACTTATTGCTTGAGGATTAATACCGTTTAGTTATCACATGGACGTGTGGAAGAAAACATCACAAGAGGAAAGGAATCAACCAAAATCTGAATCTGTCTTTCAGTCTATCTAATTCAATTCAATTTTATATGCATCGCCCAAAATCCCAAAAGATTCAGAACGAAAAAAAACAAGAAAAAAGAGGAACGTATAAACACAAATACACAGCTAGAAAACTAAGAAATGCTCGCTAGACAATATTAGCACATTTCTGCCCTTAGACTCTCCTTCACAGTGAGGAAAAACTCCTAAAAACCTATCAGTAGGGAAAAATAAGAAACCTCATGGGGATCCACATGAAAGAGAGATCCCTCCCCCAGACCTCTCATCCAATGTGTCTACTCTACAGCTAAATACAGTATCTAAAGAAGTCAACAGATGTTCTTCATCCTGATGGTTAAGCAAGTATGGGGGCCTCCTCGGGCCGGTGATGCGCAGGACGGGGATGTGTAGATGGACTTCATCCTGATAGAAATGGGATGATGAACCCAACCTATTTGCTTCCTTCCTTACCTCCCTCCATCCAAAGAGTAAAAATAAAATGAATCACTGGTCGGATCATTTTTCAGAAGCGGATAAAATGTTTTTCATAACATAAATCGTATCATGTTTTTACAGCGTAACATCATGGCCTAATGCAATATGCTTCTAGGTCTTGGTGTTTTTTTTTTTGTTTGTTTTTTTTTTTGGAGAATGACAGCTGTGTCCTTGTAAACCACATTGTCAATTAATTACATGATTAATTCAAGGTTACAAATAAACATCCTCAATTCCAAGTTCAATCAACGGGCTTTTTCGTTTTGGCAAAATCACATCACGTTACATTGTAAATTAAAATAATACACGTACTGAGGGTTTACTAATAAATCGATGTCTACAAAGTTAGGACTGGAGGGTTAGAACTGTAGCTTGATACAAGGTTCACCACCTCTTCAACTGTTCACTACAGCAAGCAAAAGTCCCTACTTGGCTGAAAACTACCACCATAATTCCAGTGGTAAAATCCTTCACAGGGTCAAATGATTACCGTCCCGTGGCCCTGTCACTAATAATTATGAACTGCTTGGAGAAACTGATGTTGGAAAATGTTGGGAATCACCTCCCACTTGGCTTCGACAAGTATCAGTTTGCGTACAGGTCCAACAGTTCAACAGGTGATGCCATTTGTTCTTTATTTTTACTCACTCTATTCATCCCTCACCGGGGAAATTTGTGTGCTGCCCTACTACACCGCAGCAGGCTGCCACGACGGCACCAATGGTGGGAGAAACGGGGGTTACGTGTCTTCTCCAAGAACCGCAGACGGGGACTCAGTGGGAATCAAATCTGCGAACTTCCGGTTAGCTCCAGTCCGCGGGCGAACACTCTACCGCTGACTCACCGTCTTCCCTGCATCATCTTCTCGTCATCTTCACCATTTTTCCCCTCACCATGGTCATGCCAGGTGTAAACTGAAAGTGCACACTACTTTTATTTGTTGGATAAACCGTTCGTCCCTAATGAGTCACATAATTGCCTATGCCGGCTAATTTCAGGCAAGATGCAGGATACACCCCGAACAGGTCGCCAGTCTGTTTTCTAATCGCAAATCAGTGAAGATTTGTTGCACCACTACCATTCATTCATCAATGCATCCGTCCATCCGTTTTACACCCCAATCCATTCATTAAGTAACTTATTTATCCATTTATTTTACCAATCTATTGATTTATGTTCAACATTAATGATTCCGTTCCGTTCCGTCATCTTCCGCTTGTTCCGGGGTCGGGTCGCGGGGGCAACAGCCTCAAACGGGCAGCCCAGGCCTCTCTCTCCCCGGCTGCATCCTCCAGCTCACCTGGAAGGATTCCAATCGTTCCCCGACCAGCTGTGAGACATAGTCTCTCCAGCGGGTCCGGGGTCTGCCCCTTGGTCTCCTCCCTGTGGGACGTGCCCAAAACACCACGCCCGCGAGGTGCTCGGGGGGCATCCTTACCAGATGTTCAAACCACCCCATCTGGCTCCTCTCGAACTGGAGGAGGAGCAGCTCGACACCGAGCTCCTCCCGGATGGCAGAGCTCCTCACTCGATCTCTGAGTGAGAGCCCAGCCACCCTGTGGAGGAAGCTCATTTCGGCCGCTTGTACCCGCGATCTCATCTTTCGGTCACCGCCCACAGCTGGTGACCATAGGTGAGGGTTGGAACGTAGATCGACTTGTAAATCAAGATCTTTGCTTTTCGGCTCAGCTCTCTCTTTACCACGATGGACCGATGCAGCGTCCTAGTTATTGCTGATGCCGCACCGATCCGCCTGTCGATCTCCCGCTCCATCCTTCCTCCACTCGTGAACAAGACCCCGAGATACTTTAACTCCTCCACTTGGGGCAGGACCCTGTCCCTGACCCGCAGAAGGCATTCCACCCTTTTCCGGGCGAGGACCATTGTCTCGGATTCGGTGCCTATGTATGAATCTAGTATAAAATGTATTTATAGACACGTAAATCTTACTCCACTTTGCACGCATCCCACTGTTCCTTTGGGGGAAAAAAATTCAAATCTATTAAGAATTAACAAGTGACGAGTTTAACAAGTCATGTCTGCACTCGTCAGATATTAGATCTCCAACAGTGAGTCGTAGTTGTCATTCCTTTTTTACAACAGAACATTCGCCCATTTTCAGCCGGATCATTCAGCTGTTCTGATGCACACGGGGATACCGACTGTACATCCATTCTGCATTCTAAGCATAAAGTTTCTACAATAACTAATTACAAAGTCTGTTTTAGCAAGCCATTGACATTTTGAGGTTATTTTTTCAATCTGCACATTAAATATGACTCCACCCAAACATGTCAGTGTCAGATACAACCCACCCTTTACCGTTTATATTATTATTCGTGCATGTTTAACATGTGCTGTGCAAATCTCTCTTCCAACTATCTTGTACATCGGAAACCTCCGTCGTAGTCCCCTTAGCCAAACACATAGGAGACATTTGCTTTAGCTTCTTTTTTATTTCTTGGTTTACACTGCTTTTCTCAGAGGGCTTTCACACGCCCAGGCGGACATGTGATGTGCAAAGAAGAAAAACCCAGAGGACGTTTTCTTATTTCTCTGTAATGTCATGTTGGCCTCCTTTAAATGAATACCAGTTTATTCTATTCGCATGGCCGTGCGTTAGGTAAAGTTAAAAAAAGAAAGAAAAAAAATGTTAAAGATTATTTATGATGAGTCAAATTGGCTGTTAGTTTTTCTTTTTTGCTTCAGTAAATCCTTTTACGTACTGATTTTCAATCTATTGTGATTCAATATTTACAAAAAAAAAAATATGCAGGTGGGAAAATAATCCACCAACGCTACAAATGCAGGAAGGCTTTGGTTCAATGGTAGAGTATTCCTTCTCGGACCAGAAGTTGACCGGAATTTTGCATGTTCGAATCCCACTGAGTTCACGTTTTGGATCCTGGGGCAAGACACCTAACTCCCTGTTTCTCCCACCACTGGCGCCGCCATGGCAGCCTGCTGCGGTGTAATGCAGAACACAAAATTCCACGTTGAAGGATCACTAAAGTATACATTATTATTAACATACTCAACGACGAGTCGTTAGGGATGCCTGCACGAGCTTTCAGATCAAACAGTAAGCTAAACCTAAAAAAAGTCTCTTTAAAATGGGCAATAATTGGTTGCAGAAAGTAACACTTCTGAAAGGAGTCGTTCCCACATTGTGCTCCTGTGTACCTGTCCTAGGCGTCGCCAGACTAACGAGGTCTCGGTAGATGACTTTCATCTACCGAGGCCTCGTTAGTCAGCTTTCAGATATAAAGTTGTAGAATTGGATTAGCTAATATTTATTTTTGAAAATGCCTGTTAAAAAAATGCCAGTTAAAAAGCGTCTCGTCTCTTTCTTCCGTTCCGTTCCGTCATCTTCCGCTTGTTCCGGGGTCGGGTCGCGGGGGCAACAGCCTCAAACGGGCAGCCCAGGCCTCTCTCACCCCGGCTGCATCCTCCAGCTCACCTGGAAGGATCCCAAGTCATTACCCGGCCAGCTGTGAGACATAGTCTCTCCAGCGGGTCCAGGGTCTGCCCCTTGGTCTCCTCCCAGTGTGACGTGCCCAAAACACCTCGCCTGCGAGGCGCTCGGGGGGCAGCCTGACCAGATGCCGGAACCACCCCATCTGGCTCCTCTCGACCTGGAGGAGGAGCGGCTCGACACCGAGCTCCTCCCGGATGGCAGAGCTCCTCACCCGATCTCTGAGTGAGAGCACAGCCACCCTGCGGAGGAAGCTCATTTCGGCCGCTTGTACCCGCGATCTCATTCTTTCGGTCACCATCTAAAGCTGGTTACCATAGGTGAGGGTAGGAATGTAGTTCGACTTGTAAATCGAGAGCTTTGCTTTTCGGCTCAGCTCTCTCTTTACCACGACGGACCTCATCTGTTTCTGCTCTCAGTATTTGGAGGACCTTCTTTTAACAGGTCAAAAGAGACCGAAGTCCTAATTCGTCTTCCAAAGATTTTAAATTTGCAAAATATTAGGAAACTCTGCTCCCATTATGTTTGATTCAGTATCAGATATTAAATGATCGATGTGGTTTCTTTGTTTTGGTACTTCTGTCAAGGCTGTTGCCTGTTTGTTTACCCTGATATGCAATGACACTGTTTTTACCCCAACTCCACGGCTAGGTGTGGCGGAGAGAAAGAGAGACACAGAGAGAGGTCAGGTGATGATTTATGACCGAGATGCTGCATTCCAGCACAGGATGATTAATCTCTTCTGGGAACACTTCACGAGTACAAGTTTAACCTACCTCGGCCTTGCGCATGCACGCACACACACACAGAGCAGCGTAAACACACACAAGCGTGAACTCACGTGCACACCGTAGGCAGAACATAAACGCAGGGCCAGAGTGCATGTAGGTGGTTTGTATGCTATCCATGTGCCACCCCACTCCCCCCTCTTCGCTGACACCCCTCTTTTAGTCTCAGCCTCCATGGTTCTTTCTGCCATTTTTTTTCACTCCCCACTGGCCTTGGTGGTGCAATGTCTCACATTCACCCCACTCCTATTTCGCCTCCTCCATTCATCACAAACAGTCACAGATGCTCACCCTCACGTAGGGAGACAGAGAGTGAGAGATCCTCTGCGTAAGGCCATTTGGCTCCGGTATCAGTGAGCATAAGGCTATAGGATTAGTGCTGCTAGGTGCTAAAAGCTTCAATGTCTTAATAAGCACAGAGGAAAGCAGAGACCGGCCGTATCTGTGTGATACAGCTGCCGTCTGTGCTTAAGAAGCCGTTTGCTTATGTACAAACTATCTTTGGCAGTCCCGGGCTAGCACATTAATGTGAAGCACAAATACCAGAGGATGCACAAGAAGTTCTTTTACTTGATCACACTTCAACACATTCTCTTACCGTTAGTCTAAATGAAGCACAGAAAGAGAATGAACACATCTTTATTGTAATGAAGTCCTTTAACCCACACCGATGAGGTTGTCCTGCTAAACAAACTTTTGAAGATTTCTGTTTTTTCTCAAAGTGTTTTACTATTTCATTCATGCATTGAGTCCTTTGCGCGTTCTCCATTCCAGTTATTCAATACGATTCAAACACATGGTTGTTCTTAACCAAGGATTTTGTTCTCCATCATGCACGTATTTCGATCGTTCATACTATCACAATCCTCTCCATTATATCGTGAGACAAACACTCTTGAGAAATTAATATTGTGAAATTGCACGAGACTGGCGCACGAGACCCCCGCCAGGAGTGTATGCTGAGGTGTCTGCCCCTTGGTCTCCTCCCGGTGGGACATGCCCGAAACACCTCGCCTGCGAGGCGCTCAGGGGGCATCCTGACCAGGTGCCCAAACCACCCTATCTGGCTCCTCTCGACCTGGAGGAGGAGCGGCTCGACAATGAGTTTCTCCTGGATGGCAGAGCTCCTCACCCGATCTGAGTGGGAGAAAAATTTTACATTTTTTTTTTAAAAGAAAATATCAAATAAATTCTAATTAAATCCCTCCTAAATTAAAACTAAACTCAACATTTTTAAAACTTGCTTGTTCATTGTAAGCTTTCATGACAACCATGGCTACTTAAAAATAAATGCTATGTATTCTGCATAAACTTTAAGAATCCACAGCTCTGCATTAAGAAAAGAATAATTCTGTCTTTAAATTTAATCTCTCATATTTTTACTTTTCTATTTGTTAAACTCGTGCACATAAATCAATGCATTGCTTTATTTTCTGTAAGACTTTTTCCCGTACGTCCTGTCCTGCTTCCATGTGCTTCTCTAAATCTCTGCGTGGTCACTTCTGTCACCCTTTGTATGTTTCTCTGTCACTCTAAGTGATCAGCCGCAACCTCTGAACCCACTGACCCAATCTCTTGAGACAAGAATTATTTATGGGAATACAATTTGCAATGTGTGCAAGTTTTTCAGTTTTTTTTTTTTTTTGTCACTTGCTGTCATGCAATTAAACGTTTGTCAGGCAGAGCACATAAAGTGTGATTTATCAGGAGGAAACGTTCAAGAAAGGAAAAAAAAAATACCCCACTATGATTGATAACATGAAATTAAAACAAGTTACAATCCATTAAAGAGACAGAGCGTGAGTAAAGGTTATTAAACTCATCTTTTTATGAGTCCGTCATCTTTACATCAGAAGCTTGTGGTTAAAACATCATCACTGGGACATTTAATCTATGTTGAACCTTATGTACCACGAGTCCTCTGTCATTAAATTATGTTCAATTTCTGAGGAAAACATCATCAAAACAGCTGTAATAATTTATCATCACGAAACCATCAGTTTCGGTTGGCTGGACGGGAACAGCAGTTTATTTTGGGGACTAAATTAAAGAAAAAAGCAGGACGTGTGTACGATGCCACGATTATTAGGTGCAGTAGTTATCTCACAGAGGCATTTGAGGTCAGCAGGCTCTAACCTTGGATCTCTGCAGCTGCTGGTTCACCATATTGTTGCGGAATTATGATTTCCATAACCGACCAGAGTGGAACTTAATCCTTTCTGTGATGTCACATGTGCACAGACTTTAGCTGAAAGCTTGTTATGCCATGGTTTCGTTCATAATATTCCCAACGGAGACCAGCCCCGCCCTTTACGGGATGATTTTCTGAATGAAAAGAATAACTTTAAAGAGGACATATTGTGCTCTTGTGGGGTTGTAGTTCTTGGTCATTGCATACATTGAGAAACATGCAAAAGAAATCTATCAGCTGAAGATGGCTTATAACAAAATTTGTTAGGTTTTTATTCTCTTTTGAAAATGTGGTTTCCCCCATCCTCTCACTTCGCACAAAATCCTGGCCTCCTCAGCGTAAATCTCAAGTTAACAAAACTAGCGCATATGTTTTTAAAAAGTGTGTTAACATACAATTCCCCATTAAACCCAGAGTGCATACACTACAGCTGGAAAAAGATTGTATGCTTACGTCAGAATGTGGAGAACAAAATAGAAGGCTACGAACAACAAGGCATTTCAAAAGTATCAGAAAATTTGGACGGGATGGACATGCAAATTTTCAAAAATCCCAAAACATCCAAAAAGGTTATTTTGCAGATTATTTTCTGTTTAAACCTTCCCTGAAATAAATAAATAATAATTAAAAAAAAGTCAATAAAAACCACAACTGTTTTCAGACTAAAAGCATGTTTCATGTGAAGTGCCACAAGGCTCCATTCTGGGACCCAAAGGTTTTTTTTTTATTTTTTTTTTTTTTTTGTTTTTTTTTATAAAATAACATCTAAAATGTTTAATTTATTGCTAAAAACACTCATTTGTTTTCAACAATGAGCTCATTTATACAGTTGAAAAGAAATGGGAAAACCTTGAAGATTAGTTTTGTGTAAATAAATTATCACTTAAAGGTGGCGGAGTTCGGGACTGTTGAGTAACTCCAAATAAAAGCCAGAAGCTTTGTTCATAAAAACAAAGAAAACGTGACTAAATAAAACTAAACTGAACTATTTTCACCAATATTAAGCCTTTGGAGTGGAGGATTAATTTATTTGGTTAAAGTTAAGACTTTTTTCCACACACACTCATACACTCTGTTTCTTTTTTCTCTTTGGATGTTAAGCCTTCGTCTAGTGGTTCAATTCATAACACAGCCAGTGTGTATTATCAAAGGCAAACACTGGGATGTGCAAAAGTGTGTGGTATGAAGGAAATAAATGAGAGTAATGTAATCTATTGTGAACGCGGCGTGTTATCATCCAAACCTCCTCAATCTCTGCTGCTACACAACATGAGTGTCCTGGTTGATTTTAATCTTATAGCGCACATACACAGAGAACACACCCACAGACATCCACACTCTATTCATATTTGATATTCTTACTATTCATGCATGAGAGGAGTCATAAAATGTAGTTTTTGCTAGAATACGTGAAGCTTCTTTGCTCGTGTGTGTGCATATTTATTATCTTTGTGCAACCAGTGCGTGCGTATGCATTTAGGGTTATGTAATAATAGCACAGAGGACTGATTTATAATTCTTCTGCTGGTAATTGTTGACACATCTTTCTTTGTTATGACAGTTATTTCTTTTCCTGTTAAATGTTAAGCGATTCACAACCAGTTGGATGAATGATAAAAGAGAACAAGCCAAACCTCTCCGTTGCAATATCGTAAGGGTCAGTCTGCTTGAAGTTCATCAAGATTACAAACATTAAATTACATAAAAGTCACACAACTATTAAATTCAATATTAATTTAGACTTTAAATTACTTTTCAGTGTACCGTCGTCCCTTGCTTAAATGCTAATCACCTTTCACTGCTGTTTCGTAGATTATTTTGGTCAAATTTTGCTGCATTATTTTGTCAATGCATTGTTATCTGCGTCCCAATTGACTCTTGGTGTTCTGCATGCTGATGGTCTGTACGTGTAGTAAGTCATCAACAATCAGTCTCTTATGGTCGGAGTAAGTGTAAAAGAGACGTACACATGCTCCTGAGTCATCATTATTCATTTGCGTATTCTTCTTCTTGTTTTTTCTGCATTTCCCTTCAGGGGGCGCCACAGCAAGTCATTTTCTTCCATCTAGCCCTATCTGCTGCATCTTCTTCGCTCACACCAACTATCTTCATGTCTTCCTTCACTGTATCCATGAAACTCCTCTTTGGTCTTCCTCTAGTCCTCTTTCCTGGTGGTTCCAAATCCAGTATCCTTCTTCCAATGTACTCTCTCTCTCTCCTCTGCACATGTCCAAACCATCTCAGTCTGGTCTCTCTGACTTTATCTCCAAAACCTCTAACTTGTGCTGTTCCTCTGATCCTGTCCATCCTGGTCACTCCCAGAGAGATCCTCAGCATCTTCATCTCTGCTACCTCCCTCTCTGTTTCCTGTCTTTTCCCCAGTGCCATTGTTTCTAGACCAATCAGCATGGCCACTCTCACCACAGTTTTGTATACTTTCCCTTTCATTTTAGATGAAACTCTTCTGTCACACATCAAACCTGATTCTTTTCTCCACCCGTTCCAGTTTGCCTGCACACGCTTCTTAATTGCTGACATTTATTTATTTTTAAGAAGAATGGGGAGAAGAGGATGTGACATCTCATTGTTGAGAGTGTCCGCTAAGAAAAGTATGAAGCAGCAGAAACAGCAGCAATAAACACAAAGTATATGCAAATGAATAAGTTGTATCAAAAGAAAGAGGCTGGCTAAAAAGAAGTGGGACACTGACAGGACTGAGGAGAGTAGGCAAGGACTGCTGGGTTTGAAATCACCAAGAAAGAGGTCTAGAGGAAGACCAAAGAGGAGGTTCATTGATACAGAGAAGGAAGACATGAAGATAGTTGGTGTGACTAAAGAAGATGCAGCAGATAGGGTTAGATGGAAGAAACTGACTTGCTGTGGCGTCCCCTGGAGGGGAATGCCGAAAGAAGAAGGAGAATCCTGTGTCCAACCTCATGAATAGATTACCCAAGTATATTTGTTATCGTTAGGATTTACAGGACCACATTCATCGATATATTTTCAAATCCATCATTTTTTGCTGGAAATTGGTTTCTATATTTGATTCCAGTATACCATACTTATTTTTCTATGAGGTTTGAATTTGATTTGAACACAATAAAAACTCCATTTTCTACAGAACATTGTTTCTTGAGTTTACCAGTGTTTCGATGTGGATCTGTCTTGAGAAGGGTCTGTTGTCTTCCTCAGACTTCTTCACACTGTTGTCTCTCATTAGGGATTTAAGAATATGTCTAATTCAGAAGGAGGTCTTATAGGTGCTCAAGAGGTTTTCAGGAACAATGTCTTTGATTCAGAAAGTCGTGCAATCAGGATCTTTCAGGTTTGATTTGCTGCTTTTGATGCATCATGCGTTTGGTCTTATTTAGATTTTACAATTACTTAATGAAACTGTTTTTCTAGCCTGTTGAGCTTGAACAAAAGCCTGTTTTGATTTCTTTCTTTATGGAGAGTCACTCCACTGTTTTATTCTTTCATCAAATTTTAAGATGCATTCTTTAAATCCTTCAATTTCAAATAGAAAAGTGTTTCTAGTACTTTTTAAACAAGTCTGTGAGACATTTATGAAAGTTTATAATGAATCCACATTTACTCCAAATATGTCACTTTTTTAAGTTATTTTTGCTAATAAAATGGAAAAGGTTGATCATTTTTAGTGACATAATAAAACAAATATGGTTGACAAAATGTGAGGAGTGGGGATCAAGGGATTATTATTCTGTTTTGTTTTGTTTTTTCTTTGTTCTATTAAGACTCGGGGTGGCACGTGGTGCAGTGGGTAGCACAGTGGCCTCACAGCAAAAAGGTCATGTGTTCGAGGCCCGGGTGGGGACGAGGCTTGGAACACTGTCCTTTCTGTGTGGAGTTTGCATGTTCTCCCCATGTCTGCATGGTTTCCTCCGGGTACTCTGGTTTCCTTCCACCCTCCAAAGACATGCATGCTTGGTTGATTGGCCGTTGCTAGATTGCCCCTAGGACTGAGTGTTTGTGTGTATGGTTGTATGTGTGGGGCTCTGAGACAGACTGGCGACCTGTTTAGGGTGTACGCTGCCCCTCACCTTGAACCAGCTGGGATGGGCTCCGGTACCCCCCGCAACCTTATAAGGAATAAATAAGAAGGCGATTGACTGACTGAATGTTAAGACTCTGCATGTTTTTTACGTACAAGTGTTGAATCGGATTATGTTATTTTTGTTTTGTTAATTTTGGAAAAGAAGCAAAAATAATCTCTGTGCCATTGTGTAGAATATCCAACTAAATTTTCACAAAACTGTCATTTTAGAGAAAATACAGAAATATTCTGTTTTTTTGCTTGTAAAAGCCTGTAAAATGAGATGAGAAAATCATTCAATTTTCCTCCAAACTGCATAAAGAATATCCCATAATTTCTACTGTGTGGTCAGCGTGAGGTACTAAAGTCGGCTTAGGCTTAATTTTGTTTAAAAAAAAAAAAAAAAAACTTTCTTCTTCGAATGTATCTTGGAGCAAACATGCTCATGCTGTGCTCTTTCCCTGGATTTAGTTGCTTGGATTTTCATGGATTTGTGTTGTGAAGGCACACTGACATAATCACTTAAACTGCTTCCGTGTTTAATACGACTGCCTGGATTTCATTTTTTACTACACGGATTATTCAGCCCAAAAAGAGGTGGCTGAAATGGGTTTTAAGCAAAATATCAATAAAATAATAAAATCTACTTCAGCTTATTTTGAGTTTGTTTGCGGGGGCAGCAGCTTTACCAGAGAAGCCTAGACTTTCCTCATCATAGACACATCGTTCAGTTCATCTGAGAGGATCTAGAGGTCTCATTGGTCCAGCTGTGGGACATATTCCCTCCAGCAGGTCCTGGGTCTTCATCTGAGTCTCCTCTAGGTCAAACATACCCCAACCACATGAAGACAACGAGGTGCCCAAATTATTAAAGGAAAAGGATTTCTCTATTCATCCCTCACCGGGGAAATTTGTGTGCTGCACTCCTTACACCGCAGCAAGCTGCCCTTCGACGGCGCTACTGGTGGGAGAAACGGGGGTTAGGTGTCTTCTTCAAAGACCCTAGATGTGCTCTCTGTGGGATGCGAACCCGCGAACTATCACAACTACCTCCACTCCATATATATCAACATCTCTTTTTGGGTTCCGTCTCAAATAGCTGAGATGAGTTTCCATCCTAGTAGGGTTAAGTATCGATATTCGAGAATCAGTTGGAACCAGGTCAAACTTTTTGATTCTCCAGGAATCATTAAAAATAGTGTGGTCGATGTAACAAAGGTGAAGGTCACAAATTTGCAATGCAATACGAACACAATACGTCCCAAACCATGCAAGTGATTTTAAGAAAACAGTGCATAATTACTCAGTAATGGATGATCTGATTTGGTTTCAGGGTCATGAGGCCAAAGGTTGAGGTCACAATTTGGTGTGAACGCAACATCCCATATCATGGAAGGACTTTTAATGAAACGGCCCACATTTACAAACTACAAACTGTGCAACCTGTTACACATTGTTATGAAAATGAAATTTAAGTGTCATCAAAATCATCGCTTCAGTTTATCTCAATTGCATTTGTATCTCAGGATTTTTGGATTTCTCAAATCAAAATTTTGTGATAATCATTTTGTCAAACGAGCCTACTGAAAGGGGGGAAACTAACCTCCTGAAATCTGCTCCACGTTGTGAGCAGATGAATATTTTCATCAATTTGGGAAAGAAAAATAATTTCTGCAGCAGGAAAACAGAAAATAGATAAAAATACTAAAATGTTTGTGTGTGATTCAGAACCCGCACTGTGCCGTGCAGATGAAACCATAATGAGGAAGGATTCTACTAGACAAATATGCAGCTGCTAAAATGATATTACAAAGCAGCAAACAGCAAGTGTAGAGGATCATCCAGAAAAATCTTGTCTACAGAATCATTCGATATTCAGTACAGATAAACTTATGGAATCATCTCTGACTTGTCTTATCTTTTTGAACTACCGTCGTTTGAATTCTACTTTAAAAATGTACACTAACTCCACCTACTGACTTGTTTTTGAAAATGTATACATTAACATTCCGTTCCGTTGTCTTCCGCTTATCCGGGGCCAGGTTGTGGGGGCAACAGCCTCAGACGGAAAGCCCAGGCTTCTCTCACCCCAGCTGCTTCCTCCAGCTCACCCGAAAGGATCCTGAGTCATTCCCCAGCTAGCTGTTAGACATAGTCTCTCCAGCAGGTCCAGAGTCTGCCACTTGGTCTCCTACCAGAGGGATGTGCCCGAAACACCTCACCAGCGAGGTGCTTGGGAAGCATCCTGACCAGATGCCCAAACCACCCCATCTGGCTTCTCTTGACCTGGAGGAGGAGCGGCTCGACACCGAGCCCCTCCCAAATGGCAGAGCTCCTTTCTTGATCTCTGAGTTAGAACCCAGCCACCCTGCAGAGGAAGCTCATTTCGGCCGCTTGTTTCCGTGATCTCGTTCTTTCAGTCACCACCCACAGCTGTGACCATAGGTGAGGGTGGGAACGTAGATCGACTTGTAAATTGAGAGCTTTGCTTTTCTACATTATTGTTACATAGTATTTTGATAACTGGATAAAAAATTGTCAGAAACCGCTCACATATGAGTGCTTAGGGATAGACGATAACCGTTCATTATTAATACAGTTTGATATACAGTAGGGCAAGCATCTGTCACCTTGGTTCGACTTATTTGTGTTAAAATAATCCCTTCTTTTTATTTGAGTCACACTTATTCAGTCAAAAATAAAAACATGTATGCGGATGCTTTTGTTGCTTCACTTCTCTCTGAATCAATCTTAATTTTCATTTCTAACACAAGCGCACATAAAATATGAATACCAAGCAATAACCATAAAAAAATGGGATCCAATAATTTGACTGCTCTCAGATATTTTTTTTTTTTTGTTCTGCAGCGAGGGTGGCGGCGCAGCTTTTAAACTGTTAGATTCCTGCTGCTTTTTAATATCTTGTGTGATCTATTTGTGTCCTGAGCTGCTAATAGCTAAAGGGGAATGGGAAAAACACAGCAGGGGTGCTGCTCTCATAATGGATTGGTTATTTTATGTATCACCCCAAAAAGAAATAGGAATTTTGCTTTTGCCCCAGTTCCCATCATTTGAACTTTGGGTGTCTTGTTTTGAGCAGAAGCAGATTTAAAAAAATCAGAGATGCATTGCGGCATTGCTTCTGTAAAGCTGAGGCATAATGGATGGTGTGATGTGACAGGAGAGGGTGGAACTTCAGGGCCCCGCACTCACCTTTGGCAAGAGGATGAGCTGTGCAGAAACACTATCCCAATGGGCAGGAGTGATTTTTGTGCGCAGTGAAACAGAATTTTCCATTACACAGTCACAGCCCCGGTGTCGCTGTGATAATAATGTCCCTTAAACCTGATTCCAATTTCTTATTTAGTGTCTGTGCCCTTCAGTTTATTCAAAAAGAAAGTAATTGCTAACAATATGTCCAGACTTTCTTTTGCTTTTGCCGCCACTGGAAGATGGCAGAAACCCAGGGTGGAGTTTATTTTGTTTGGGGTATGGTAAGTCTGTACGATACAGTGCCACGCAATGTGTTCCCGTCTTAATTTTTTTTTTTCGAAATCTAAAATATCTTCATAATATGAAGCGTCTTCCTCGTTCAGGCTGGTAAATATTCTAATTTTAGCTTTTTTTTTCTTAAAAAACAAAAACAGGACTATATTTACTGACAGCGATAATCACCTACTAATGTGGTTAACTGTCTCCACTACCTCACTAAGTTAAAAAAAAGCTGATTGGCTAACTGTGAACGCTCTGACAAATCAGTTGGCCACTCAGAGTTCACACACATGCTATAAGCTGGTAAAGATGGAGCGAGTAGTCAAAAGGGAATCATGCCATTTTGTAATTAGTGTTAAAATTTCAATGTTAATTTAATATAATGTCGATCCTTAAGGCAAGAAAACTGATAAAGTTCTTTTTTCACAAATTTAAAGTTATAACGTCCGCGACGAACTGGTGACCTGATCGGAGTGTAAACTGCCCCGTCAGCTCGGATCAGCCAGGATGGACTCCGGCACCACCCTGCGTCCCCATAAGAGCTAGGCCAGGGGTGGGCAAACTTTTTGATTTGCGAGCATGGATGGCATGCTTTGGTAATTGCTATATCAGACCAATAGAATGGCGCTAGATTTTAAACAAGCACTAAATGTTGCATCAAGAGCGATAAATTTCAAATTTAGTGCACTAGGTCTAAAATCTAGTGCGATAGCGCTTAACAACGTGCATTTAGCAGCACTAGGTTTAAAATCTAAGCGCTTGATGTAACATTTTGCTTGTTTTAACATCTAACACGCTTGTTTACGTGTGTGTATTGAGTCCAATGGCTTTCCATATCTGTGCACACTGTTTATTTTGACAGCGTGCGCTTCAGGGAGACACACACATTTTAATAGGAGCAGTGTTGTTGTTTCTTTAGCACCATCTAGTGAGGAAACATCAGAATTGCAGGGGAAATAAAACATAAACAAGTTTCATTTATTTAATTTTTTTATGTTCGGCAGGCCGGATAAAAACGTTTAACAGGCCGCGTGTGCCCCGCGGGCTTTAGTTTGCCCATGCCCGGGCTAGAAGGTTAAAAAGTTGACTGACTGAAGTTATAAAAAAAAATCGGATTGCTTGTCCTGGTTTACTTTGTGGTAAATATCTAAACAAGTGATGTGAGTTTGTGGATGTTTCTGCGTAGAAACGGGACGAAAACTCTTTGCTCAGTTTCGCCTGGCTGGAGATGGAGAACAGAAAACTACTTGGTGAATTCACAGCATCTTCCATCATCCACAGGGACCAAACAATTCTCTGTGGCAAATACTAAAAGCTGTAATGTTGGGCGATGTTGCATAAATGTTTTAGAATCACCGTGCTTGTTATATGCTAGACCAAGCCTCAGCGGACCAATTTAGACCGCCTTATAATGGCATCTCTAATGCTCCAGTCTACACGAAAATAAACAAGTCTGAATCTGTATTAAGTGTGCTGTATTATTGCTTATTCCCAAAGAAACAAATTGATCTTTTTTTATGACATTCAATCTATAAAGAGGCAAAAGGCAATTTTACAACTATATTTCATCATAAATAAACAGGTGAACTGCTTTTTATTACTTTTATGTGGGTGGAATTGCTCAAAGCGATGCGATTGGCTGCACCTGGTTGGGCGGTGAGTGGATGGAGGTGGAGATGTGTCCCTGAGCGTGTGTGATCTGTGGAATGGCTGATTCCCTGATCCAGCAGGTTAAGGAGGGCTTTGGCTGTGTGCTGCTGACCCATTTGGACAGCGCTCTGGGTTTCATCCCTCTACAGCTGAACGTGGAGCTTCTCAGCAGTGTCTGTGACAATATTCTAATGGTCATCGACCTAAAATACTTCAGACGGGATCGTGTAATCTCCTGCCAGATGTGATGCATGCCTGAACCAAAACACACACAAAAGGCACGACTGGACGAATACAGATGGTTGGCTCAAATTATTATTATTATTTTATTTTTTTTTACATTTGCTCTGCTCTTCTACTGATCCGTCTTAATCTGGTTTTGGGGACCAACAACCATCCAAATATTTTAAAGATGAAGCATCATGCAATCATTCTGTAGGTTTCTACTTCATTTGGATGTTGTTCACACATCAAAAATATACCTGACGTGATTTGATATTTCATTCATGCACATTTGGTAAACTCCTGAGGTCTCCCCTCCAGTATTGGGATGGTATTGGAATGCAAGTTGTTCTTGGCATCGATTTTGTTCTCTTTCCAGTTCACTCTTTTTTTCCCCCAAATTCTTTCATTAGATTTTGTTCAACAAAATTGCGAGAAAAAAAAAACAAAAAAAACATTTGAAACACTCTATAGCTCTAGTTTTTTTTCAGATATTATTTGAACACCAGTTTGTTCTTGACCATGGATTTTGTTCTCTGCCTAACCTGCCTCTGAAGTTAGCAGGAAGGATTTCTGTAGCAATGCAGTAATGCATTCTGCTAAGGCCCCAAACAAATTCACACTGTGTTGTCCTCACCTCCGAGAGGCGGGACTAAACGGGGAGCGAGAGGAAGGTGGAAATCAGACATAAAACTGAATCAAAATTTTTGGGGGGGAATCTTGTCTATGCTTTTAGATAGAAAATAACACCCCACAAAAGCACTAAAACCCCCTCTTTAAAGCTCAGACTTGGTGTGACCTCCTACACTCTCTGTAAAAGCCAGAGGATCAGGGTTCAACTCCACACAGATTACCACCCTCTTTCCTCCGCCTTTCTAGCTGTCCTTTTCCTTTTCTGCATGTTCCATTCCTGAGATATACTTGTGCAGAAACATAAAATGTAGTATGTGAATGCACACACACACACACACACTTGCCAGCCCTGCAGCGGTGTCTGAAGGCCAGGATAATGTCAGTTGACCAAGCCCTTGGTGGCTCCCAGTTATCTGTGGCTGCCAACATCACTAACATCAGCTCCGCTACAAAGTAACAGTACAAAGATGCTCGGCATTTTCCTCGAGCTTTTAATAGGCCAATTTCTCATGGCAAACATTGAAAGGAAAAAGACAGGCTTCAAACCGCCTCAGTGTCTCTTACTAGAAAGTTAATGCCTTGGACAGAAATCAGCGGCAACAACAGATATCAGAATAATGGTCAATATTTAATTAATAGCTAGCGGCTAAAGCTTAAACCAGCTGCTTCTGGGCTTCACACACCCACACGGAACCACTTATATGCCACCATTAAGGTTGGACTGTGAGAAAAGATGGCTTTTGTCAAGGACAGAGATGCCAAGTTTTTGGATTCACGAAGAGATTTTATTGGGGGAGCGGGCAGGGGGCGCAAAAGGAGGAGGAGCTTGATGTCACATCTGCCAATGGACAACACCCGCCATGACAGTTGCTGTAAAACAAACCGTTCGGAACATGAGAAAGCAGATGGAAAATTGTGCGTCTTACGCGTGTTACTACCTAGCGTTATGTATCAGTACGAAGAGGAATTATCACCAGGAATACACCCCTGTACCGTTTGTTCGCGCTTTGTTCACACACACATAAGCTTTCACGTGACCAAAGTTCCCGGATGTCCGACTTCTTTCATATGTTCATCAAAAACAATACTGGCAATAGACCAAGCATATCGCTACTAACAGCTTTCAGATGCACAGCTGCAACAGCAGGAGATGCCATGTGCTTAGCCTCACTATACCTAATCATGTTCATGGAATGCACTAGAGTATTCATCATGCGGGAGTTTTATTAGCCTTGGCGGGTGAGCGTGAGAACAGTCCTAATTGCAGGTGTCTCCCGCCCAATGCGGGACACTTGGAGTTGTGAAGTGGAGTTGGGACTATGCATGGTTTCACAATTTGAGTTTTTATAGCGTATTGTTATCTGCATCTTGATTGGTTGTAAACCACCAGGCAACACAGTATTTATGTGCCCATTCCTTTCTAAACGACCATCCCATCCGGCCTGGAACTTTATTTTTGTCAATTTTGCTTGTACATCTGGTGTAAACACTTGTTTGAAAATGTAAAATAGCAACGCTTTGGTTCCCACATGACTTTCTAGAAAGTCACCATTTTTTCTCGGCCTCAAGAAAAAAACATGACGTATATTGTTTTATTCTCCGTCAGAAATAGAAAAAAACAAAAAGTTGGAGAAAATTGATTAAAAAAAAACAAAAAAAAAAAAAACAGGTTAAAATGTTGCTCATTTTTAAAACTTTTTTTTTTTACTTTTTTGTGATTGTTAAACAACACGGAAAATTGTGAAAATGGAAATGCCAGTCTGCAAAAAAAACTATAAAGTGTAGTGAACGGTTTTACAGTCATAAATGAATACATGTTTTATAATAATTGAAAAAAAAAATTCAAAGCCGACTACAGAAACTATTTTCTGTACAGTTCCTTTGAGCAGCAGGGTTGCAGGAGTCTGTTGCTAAAGCTGCTTTTCAGTTGGTCCACAGGTTCACAGTCAGGGTGAGAGGGGTTTAGTATGATTGATGACAGTTTAGCTTTCATTCTGTCCCTCGCCAGCTCATCCACGCAAGCGAGGGGGGAGCCAACTAGACGTCCAGCTTTTTTTTCTACCAGCTTGTTCAATCTGTTGGCATTCTTTGTTTTTATACCAGCTCCCCAGGCGGGCACAGCAAAGAACAGGACACTCTCCATGATGGCATGGTAAAACACGGAGAGCATCTTGTTGCAGACATTGAAGAACCTGAGCTTTCTGAGGTAGTCCAGTCTACTCAGGCCCTTTTTGGTGGACCGGTCCAGTTTACGGTTGATGTAAACGCCCAATAATCTGTATGACTGGACCATCTCCAAAACACCATCAATACAGACCGGTGACGGTTGAGTTGAGATACGATTGTACATGGCTTTGCTTGTCATATTTGTGTTTGAGCACAAACCTCCGTCAACGGTTTGAAACCATCTTGAAAACGTCAAAGGAATCGAACATCCCCAATAAACGTGTAACCTTTGAAAGAATCTTGTTTACCAAAGTGTTACAGAAGTGCATACAAACAGACGTACGGACAGCCCGGTGCTTTATACCTCCTTTACATTCTGTGGGCGGGGACATAAAAACATCATATAGGAGGAATTAGACACATTGTTATAGTCCTAAGCCTTTAATGTCCCTGCTACACGCTTGGATGCAAACGTTCCCACATCTTGTAACCTCCAGGTGTTTCTCCTGTCACTTAAAGCCTCTCTCAGCATACCATAGCCATACATTTGCACTTCAAATAGCATCCTTTCTGACTTTTGTAGTGAAAAAGAACAGAAAATGTTTGAGTTTTACATTTTGGTTGAGTCAATCCTCATGTGGTGTTGCATCAAAGAAACCTTTAGACATGTGTAGTGAAACATATATCTATATAATATATATATAAGTGTATTTTGTTCATTTGGCCCGTGTTACTTAACTCACAGCCATCCTCCCACGCAGCAGGGCAGCCAGCCTCTTGACACAGATCCATTTAGCCCACACTCCTGCCGGAGGATTCAGCTAATAACTCATATAGCCGTAGCACGAAACAATTACTTTCAAGAAGAAACAGAGGAATCTGGGGAAATGAGCAAAAGCGTAACCTTGAGAATGGATATTGTTTTTTTTTAACATCAGCCAAAACCCCTGCTTTGCAAAGGATGCGGCCAAGAAAAGGACAAAAACAAAGAGAGGGAAATCATCTGAGTTTCTTAATGAATCTCTCTGCTGAATTTGAGTTGCGTTGCAGCACATTCATCATTATTCAAGGCCCTTCTCTTCCTCTCTGTGGGTTGTAAAGAAAACGTGGTGGATTGGACTGGAGAAGCAATGAGGAGAAAGAAAAACTCTCCCATTGTGTCCAAAAATTGAAAGGTTCTCCCAACAGAGAATAAATTACCTGAAGCGACTGGGGACATTTAGGAAGCGAATACAGCCCTTCAACGTTTTCCATCAAACACGTAATTTGTTTTTACTGCAGTTGTTTAAAAATCAAACAAGGTTGTGGTTATTGATTGTAAGTTTTTGAAAAATTAGCCCTCAGCAAAGAGCAAAATTACTCTTTATCAATGGATGCTTCTGATAGATAATTGGCAGAATCTGCAAAGAGAGTGTGTGTTGTTTTTTGCGGGTTTCTCCTTCCATTATTTTCTTCCATATTTCAAAGATAACTAATTATACAAATTGGATATTCCTTATAGATTTAAAGCGTTGCTCTGGCTTACTTGTTAGATGGTGTACAAGATCACATAACAATCTGTTTCCATCCCTTCTAAGCTCCCAAGTGCAGAAGGTAGAATAAATTAAGGTTATTGGATTAAATAAAAAACCATAGATGAAAAAAAAAAACCAGACTCATCATGCTAAGGTGTTTAGTGGCAAAAAAGAATATAAGCAGGGCATGTTTTCCGATATGTTCCAGTCAATATCTTAGTGTTGAAATAAATGGAAAACAAGTGAAAATAGATAAAGATTTTAAAGGTTAAGTGTCAACAGTCTTGAACAATTGCGAGTGTGGAAAAAAGGTGAAGAAGAGTTTGCAGCTTGGCTGGAATGAGTGGAGAAAAGTGTGACGTATTGGTGCTGAAAAGAAAAGTATAGAAACCAGTGCAGACCGGGCCGTGTTGTTTGATAAATGACGACTGTTGTCTCTAAAACAAAGTTGCGCGCTAAACTGTGTAAATTTAAGCCACACATGGAGCATAAGCTAGATGGGGTGAGAGGTGTAACTGTCCATGTTAGATTTATGCAAGGTGCGATATTGATAATAATTTTAATAAACGTACCGACGTTCAATCGGATTTACGCTCTGTCACATTCTTATGTTTTTTACATCTAACATATGTTTTAAGCAACGTTTCGATCTGGCGCAGTGGTTTGTGCTCACTGTAAGTTGTCATTTTCATAGCTCCAGGTGAGAGCAACATTTTGGTCGAACACCACTATTACACCTATATTAAACCTCATGGCACTGAGGAAAAAGTGATCGGTTTCACTATTTGGTCTCCTCCTAATGGGCGGAAGCCTACAGACCTCATCGGGTAATAAATAAGTATAGTAACAATCAAAAATTTGAGGATTGTCGAATGTTCCAGTAAAGAGGTCTACTATTTTTTTTAACTCAAAGGACACAAAGAGTTCTCCATACAAGAGAAAACGATGCATAAATAGGATGTATGAATGTTTAATCAATTGTAAAGTAAAAACGTCTAATTTTTTTTGTGTACTTTTTTCTTTGACTCTGCTTTATTTAAAGGGCCTAGATTTTGAGGTGAACCTCCACTTTACCTTATTTTTTGTCCAGATTAGGTCCATCTGCAGTTAAGATTGATCTAATTTTTATCCAAGATTGTATTAGCCCTTTAACTACCCCACCGATCATTGAGATATAGAGGCCCAAAATCACCTCGAACATATTGTGAAGCAGGCTGGTAAGGGTTAATGTCATAAAACAGAACTCAGTCAACATAACATGTAATAATCGGAAAAACAAGAGTATCTCGAACAACATGCCGGCACCTTTGGTTTCGGTTCACATGAATTTGTGACCTTGAATTTTTATGTTATAAATTTGAAAATCACATCAGTTCATCCGTAGTTGGCATTGAATACGTGTGGAGACAGCTTTTTAAAATCCTTGTAGCGGTTCGGGAAATAATTCGTTCACAAAGTGTAACGTAAGTACAGTCAAACGGACAAGCCAAGAGCTTTCTTTCTATTTCTATCTATCCATTTGTTTGTAATAATCGATAATCGATTATTAATCGATTGTTAATCGATTATCGATTATTAATCGATTGTTAATCGATTATCGATTAATAATCGGTTGATTATGGAAAGACTTCCTCAACTTGCTCTGAAACTCCAACTTTGAAAAATTGATATGGTTTCAAACATAACGGTTTACTCATAGGTGTGAGATTTGTGGATAATATTATGTAAAGGGTAGTTCCATTTTACGATTTTAATAAAGCCGTAGAATTAACTGCAGATTTTTTTATGGCCAGTGAATGTGTAAAGCAAAAAGAGGAGGTCAAAGCAAAGTATTTTTTTTATATCTTTCTAGTCTTCAAAATTACACAAAAAGAGCCAAACATGTTTTGTTTCGAAATGCAATTTCTGTGAGCTTGTTTAGGAATATTCAGTGCATAATTTGAGCTAAATGTTTGCTTGGTGGCTGCATAACAGCATGTGTGGCAACAGCTTTAAACTGCATGTAATGTATGTGGTTTATGGTTGCCCACATCCATGAATGTGTCTTACTGTCTTAATTCGTCTGTGCGGTTGGCTGCAGAGAACACATCTGAGAAGACGCGATTTGAAGAGCAATCGGGGAATTTCTCCAACATCATGCTTCTACAGTATAAATCATCTCTTTAATCAGCCAGAAACTCCCTCCTAGCACAGCTGACAAACACACACAGCACATCATAATGCAAAAGACAAAGAAAGAAGGAAAGAAACCCCGCTGCAGGCTGATGGAGTGTGACGGCGTCACATAGTGGAATAAACGAGGAACAAACCAAAGATGAAGGTAGAGTGACTGAACGGAGGGACAGTATGGGGGACATACTTCTCTCGGGTTGGCAGAGTCAGTGCAGAGCCGAGCGATGCCAGCTTGGTAATTGGATCGGAAAGTCTTCGGGGAGGTGGACGGACTCTGGGGACGGGAGCTGAAATCCTCGTTTCCTCAGCCTATCAGCTAGAAGTGCTTACAGACTACATTACACACTCATTTAGTTGATAGAACTCAACACCGCGCCCAAACAAGACCCAAACCTAATCATAATCCAAGCGGCTTTTTCCATTTAAATGTATAAAGGTCTTTGCTGGAAGGCATTTTAATCTGATATACATAGAAATGAAATGTCTAAAACTATTGCAGAATCTGTATTAATGACATCATTCTCGCTGATGTTCAGCCTGAATGAGAGAGATGGAGGGCGATGGAAAGAGATAGAGTCGTCCGATAGTTGTATTACAGTAATACCTTGGTTTAATGGATGTCTGCTTTGGAATAAGGCTGTACTCAGTCCAATTGAGATTGTGTTGTGTTGAAGGGATGAGGTGCACCCCCTCATAAATCCTCTCCTAGATGAGATTGGGGTTCAGAACGAGCGGACAGTAAGAAAGACAGAATGATGCTCACAAATCCAGCTGAGGATTTTCCTGTTGTGACTACGTGTGTAGTTGTGCGTGAGCATTTGTACGTGTGTGTTTGATGGACGGATGGAGGGAGGGTGAATCACACATTTGAGCTCTGTTAATCCTCCAGCCTGGCCTGATGCTGTCTGTGTGACACACATTTACACACACCTCCGTGCAGGAACAGCAAATGTTTCTCAGACGCAGCTCATTGGAGGGCAAACTTATTTGTTCTTGTTCTCTTTTTTTTGTCCCTGTAGCTACATAACTGATGACTGCATATTAGGAACTGCACATAGTAAGCCAGAAAACCAACGCGTACCAAATAGGAAGTCACAAAAATCTGCCTAAAGTCTAGAGCCTAAAGACTTCTGTTGAATCAGCAGCCATTGCTTTGTGACTATTGTTGACTCAATAAGCATCAGGTCCCCTCCCCTCATGTCCAGGGTCTGCTTCTTGGTCTCCTCCCGGTGGGACATGCCCGAAACACCTCACCAGCGAAGCACTCGGGAGGCATCCTGACCAGATGCCCAAACCACCCCATCTGGCTCCTCTCGACCTGGAGGAGGAGCGGCTCGACACCGAGCTCCTCCCGGATGGCAGAGCTCCTCACCTGATTTCTAAGTGAGAGCCCAGCCATCCTGTGGAGGAAGCTCATTTCGGCCGCTTGTATCCACGATCTCATTCTTTCGGTCACCACCCACAGCTGGTGACCATAGGTGAGGGCGGGAACGTAGATCGACTTGTAAATCGAGAGCTTTGCTTTTTGGCTCAGCTCTTTCTTTACTACGAAGGACCGATGCAGCGTCCTAGTTATTGCTGACGCTGTGCCGATCCGCCTGTTGATATCCCGCTCCATCCTTATACTTAGCCAATGATAGCAGAAAGCCAGACCGTTATTCAGATGGATTGGCTGCAGTTAAGGACTTTAGTTGCAGGGGCATGTACCTTCAAAACGCTAACTCATGCTTAGCAAAGTGGTTGCTAAGCATAGCAACTGCATGGTTCTGTGTTTCCAAAATGTTGCAGCCAAAATTGGCAAATAAATTATGGCCATTGAATTGGCCTCATTTGTTTAAAGAGAAACACAGCGAAAGACCCTGCAGTCATGAGGTCAATGAGAACGAAGATGATGACCTTGTGAGGGTAACGTCACCCATCGTTTTCAGTTTTATCCAAATGAAACCAAATTAGTTGCAATTTTCGTCCAATGTTCGGAATTTGGAGAATCTATTCTCATAAAGGAAAAAAGAACTACAATGATTGTTATTGTAACAACAATGGTCCGCCATTACTGAGCAATGGCTGCTGATTCAACCGAAGTCTGTTGAGAGTTGTCGTATACTTCCTATTTGGAATGCAAGGTTATGTGGCACGCTATGTCCATTTCCTCCATACTGTTATCTGTTGTCCTAGTTGTACAGCCAATTATTACAACTATCCTTTTCACTTTTCTGCTAGTTTTTAGCATACACACACTGTTTAACAGAAAACTCGGTTTGGTGTTTTTATGTGAAGTCAGAATGATGAGGAACAAAAACACCAACTTCTTGTTTTGAGTCAGATTGTACAGCTAAAAGGAGACAGAAAACCACAGGATGTGATGACGGTAAATCAGCCAGTGGTTCTGCTACAATTTTAAACCATCTCCAGCTACTTAGAGGTTCATCTTATTGTAGAACGATAAGGCAAGGGAAGCGACGGGAAATGTCAGGAGGGGAAGAAAAGGTCGTAAGAATAGAAGGCAAGGTGGAGCAGTGACAAGATTGGAGGGATGAGGGCTGCTTTAAAATATGTGAGTGTGTGTGCGTGTGTGTATAAAAAGAAACATCAGAAATGCTGCTGCAAGCAGACGTTGATTATTTTATTGAGTTCTTCGAAGGCCTGGGGGAGGGAGGAAGGGTCAGGTTGCCCGCGTGTAAACAGCAGATGTGAAAAGCTAACTGCTCCCCCTCACGTCCCCTCGCCACCTCCCACTCCACCCTCCTCCACACCCTGTAGGCTCCTGCTAACTGTACAGTCAAGGACTTGTGTCTTGCGGCCCATCTGCTTTTACCAAACTCCCATAAGCCTGAGTTCTGTAAAAGGCATCGACTGTGACAGCTACCTTACGCCTTTTGGATTCAGGTGAGATTAAGCAAGCTTTGCTAGCGTGAGGTTTTACACCAGTCAGCATTAAGACGTGCAGGCCCGGGCACGCTCCTGCTCATTAGTTCTGTGGACTCTGTAATGGCAGAGTCCTAATTGTTTTTGTCTTTAACTGAGCAACTCCATCAATAATCATTAAAAGGTGTGCGAGCAGGCGGGTCTGTTTTAACTTTGCCACGAGCAGAAAACAACACAAACACCAGCAAAGTATTTGTTTAACCATTCCCCAGGAAACATTGGTTAAGGACAGTGGGGATTATCTTTGCAAAGTCTGTTATTTCAAACTTCACTGTTTGAACCCGTAGTTATAAATAGATCTTCTGAAAAATAGAAAAATGCATGCTATATGTGAACCAATTGCAGACTCTGTGGGACATTTAAAATCTTAGCCAATCACTTTTGTTTGGTGAGCAAAAAAACATCTTCCTTGCAACTTCCTGGGCAGTGACATCTGAGCATGTCTATTGGTTAGAGACACAAACACAGACAAAGCCAGAAAAATCAAGGAAGATCTTATCGCTAGCGTCATAATCTTTCTGTTCTCGCTCTTTTTCCTTCCCTCATGTTTTGCCCTCTTCCCTAATTCCTCACACTTGGTCACATTTGCCCCTCCCCAATGTTTGCACCTGTGTCTTGTTTTCCCTTAGCTCTATCGGCCATGTTGCCCTTCACTCCTTTGTCAGGTCCTTGCTTTATACTTGTCTGATCCCTTCACATTTGGTCCCAAAATACCTGCCAAGTTTCCAAGCCTGCCCAGGTTGGCTCAAAAGAAGCCAGAAAAGGTGCATCCTGATGCCTGCCCAATATTCACAATAAATAGCCGGACGGTCACCCCTAACAGATCTGCATTACCTCCTTTAAATCAAACGATAATCAACTTTAAACTGAGATTTTTATTGATGTATGATTTATATTTGTCTTCTTCACAGAAGAAGACGTTCCTCTGTGCTGAACCCATTCTCCTGCTCACGGTCTCTGACATTTCAGCTGTACATCAGGGAACGTGCCGAGTTCTGAAAAGGTTGTCATGGCAAAGTCTCTGGCAACATCTCTCTCCCTCAATCTGTGTTTTTCTTCTGTTTTTTTCTGACACTCGTTAAATTAATTTGTTTGCTCGGCTTTCTTTTCTGTTTATTCTTTGTCTTAATTGATCTGTCTCTTCTTTTTCGGTCTTTTCATAACATTGTGATTGTATACACACGTAGTGCTATTCTTAGCAGCTAATGATTCACACACACAACCTGCGTGAGAAATATGGATTCTCATCTTCCCTTTTTGTACAGCATGTACCTTTTTAGCCCCATTTATTTCAGTTATATTTGTAATACTACATCAAAGTATTTTATTTTTTACAGCCATATAAAAATTAAAATAGTTTTGACATTTTGAAATCGTCAAAAAAAAAAAAAAAACAAGAAACAAAAATGCAGGCTGCATGGTGGGGGCAAGGCTTGAAACACTGTTCTTTCTGTGTGGAGTTTGCATGTTATCCCCGTAAATGCGTGGGTTTTCTCTGGTCCTCCCATCCTACAATAGCATGCATGTTAGGTTAATTGACCACCATAAAATTGCCCCTAAGAATGAGTGTGTGTGGATGGTTTTCTGTGAATATGGCTGCGCAACAGACTGGCAACCTGTTCAGGATGTATCCCGTCTCTTGCCTGAAATCAACCGGAATAAGCCCTTGCATCCTCTGCAAGACGAAACTAAAAAGCAAAGATGTACCAAAATTTTAGTTTTGTATAAGAGTTTGTATTTTTCCGTTTCGTTCCGTCATCTTCCGCTTGTTCCGGGGTCGGGTCGCGGGGGCAACAGCCTCAAACGGGCAGCCCAGGCATCTCTCACCCCGGCTACATCCTTCAGTTCACCCGGAAGGATCCTGAGTCATTCCCCGGCCAGCTGTGAGACATAGTCACTCCAGAGGGTCCGGGGTCTGCCCCTTAATCTCCCCTCGATGGGACGTGCGAGGCGCTCGGGGGGCATCCTGACCAGATGCCTGAACCACTCCATTTGGCTCCTCCCGACCTGGAGGAGGAGCGGCTCAACACTGAGCTCCTCACCTGATCTCTTAGTGAGACCCCAGCCACCCTGCGGAGGAAGCTCATTTTGGCCACTTGTACCCGCGATCTCATTCGTTCGGTCAGCACCTACAGCTGGTGACCATAGGCGAGGGTTGGATCATTTTGTATCATTTTACAAGTACATCAATGTACGTATCTGTTTTTTTTTTTTCTTTTTTTGTGCAGTAAAGTGCAGAAAAGGACTGCGTATTTCACTCCTAGGCCTTTAGTGGTGCTCTGTTCTGAAATAATCGACCCCTCAACCCAGTTAATAATTTAACATTACTGGAACGTTCTGGCAAGGTTTTTCAAAGGTTAGCAGAACATACTTTAAAGATTATGTTTGGTTCTCTAAAGGTTCAGATGGAAAGTCTTAGGATATGGGAAGGCTAGGTTTTAACATAACCTCCAACTAACGTTGAGGGAACGTCAGTTTTTGGTTAAAACAAACCTTTGGAGAACTTCAGGCTAACGTTCCCTGGAGGTTCTCTGTTTGTTGGGAATCACTATATTGGTCAATTTAAGTTCAAATGTGTGGAAACGATGAAGCTATGAAACGAAGAAGACAAACCCTTTGGAAATAGTTATTTCTTTGTATGGCCGAAACATACTTTGTTATCTAGCTATTTCTAAGCCATCAGAGAAGGTTTTGGAGGCATCCATGTTTGGCCACTGAGGAAGCTCCAAAATGACTACAGTTTGCTTCAGTTAGTTCTAGCCTCCAGATTTTACTGCATCATATTCAAAAGATTTTAGGACTTTATATTTACTGTATTTTGCCCCTTTTTTTGTATATCTGCTTCTTGGTTTCTGTTGCGTTGCATTCTTTGTGGTCACTGAGGATCCCATGGCCGTCTTACGTGGGGTTCCAGCTTTTGTTGTGCCCTCTGTATTTCCCCTTCACCAGTTCTGTCATCTGTTGCTGTATTGAGGAAACCAGGCCTGGGGCCGCCTATTTGTATGGACCATGTGTTCCAAAGCCAGAACTGACAAAAAAGTTTTACAACAAACACATTGTGTTGGCTTCCTCGTGCACACACAAATCATTTACTTTTCTTGCTCTGAAATGTCACAGGACTTGGGGAAAGTTTGCCCACCCTCCCAATGAAGGCCGACTGTTCTCTTGTGTGATTGTGTGTGTAGATTTGTGTGCCAAAGCCAACTAAAACCCTATAAAGCAAATGGTTGCCCCCAGACCCTGAAGACATGTGAGTTTCTTTCAGATAAATGATTGAAGACCGACTTAATGAGCTGAGAGACTAAAGAGCCACTCATTGGCCAAATTTAGAATCGGAGCTTCTGGAAAAATCACTTGTTTTTGCCTGTTTTGTACCTTTCCTCAAACTTGATCTTAGCCTCCCGTCTCGCCTTGCGTTTGAGAGCAGGGTCCCTGAAAATATTCTTGTTCACCACAATTTTGTCCAGAGGAATGTCCACAGAGTATCTGGTGGACATCAGGTGGTTGCAGTTGAAAGCCTTTACAAAGGCCTTGATTATTTACTTTTTGGCAATCTTTTTCTTGACCATGGTGGTGGTGACTGGTTTTTTTTTGGTCTTTGAGTTATTGTTTTTTGTTAGGGTAGTGAGTGGTTCTGGTTTTTGGCCCCAGGGAGATCTTTGGCCTAGTGGGATTCGAACCCGGTTCTCCAGGTCGGAAGTCGGTAACTCTACCGCTAGGCTAACTCCCCTGGGGCCCTGGTGGTGGTGACTTTACAGTGACAGCGGTCAATGCCAGCGACCAGAGCGTGGCTATGAGAATGGTCTGTGGTGTCGTCGTCAATGTTCTTGACAATAACAGCTTTATGTCCAGCATAACATCCAGCCAGGACCATCACCACCTTCCCAGGCTTCACAAACTTGCCCATTTTAGCTCTGGACGCACCCAGTGACGCCAACAGACTGAATAAACTAATCAGACTGGCTGGCTCTGTCATTGGCAGCAACTGGACTCACTTGAGGCAGTGGTGGAAAGGAGGTCACTGAACAAACGTTTGTCCATCATGGACAATCATGACCATCCTCTCTACCCACTCCTGGACGAACAGCGGAGCTCCTTCTCCAAGAGGCTCAGACAGCTCCGCTCAAGAACATCTCGTTACCAGAGGTCTTTCTTTCCGTACGTGATCGGGCTCTACAACGACTCACTTAGCAGATAGGAAGTTGTTGCTGTGACACACAAATTTCCCATGTGTTGGATCATTAAAGTATATTTTGATATGATTCTGATTTTGTATCTGTTGTATGGCCAGCACTGATAGGAAAAGGACAATTACATTTGCATGAATGAAAGGACATATTGTAATAAATAAGCAGCAGGGCAGTTGAGTCCAATCCATTCAGAGGGTATTTTGAATTATTTTGACATCCTGTCAGCTTTATTTAAAAAGAAAAACCTCCCACATGTTGGTCGGCCGCTCCTCTATTGTCTGGAAAACAATGCATCTGACATTTTCTAAAAGAGGAGGGTAAAAAAAACAAAAACTTCTTACATCGCTATAATCCTGTTTTTCTGACTATTTGGCATTTGTGTTTTGGCGTGTGATTGACGGTGAGTGGATGTGAGTTGGGACCAGTAATTAAATCAGGGTAAACATGGGGGTATCAAAAGGTGCCAATCCTTATTGACAAAAATCTCTGTAAATGTCAACCGGCCTTTTCCGGTTCCATTTAATGTTATTTATCAATGTTGTTGAGCTAAATGGCTCATTTAGAGGCTTAAATCAGAATGAAATCCAGTCACCAGGAAGCGCAGGTGTTTTAGCTGAAAGAGAAGGGAAGAAAGATGCTCTCATTGCCTCACTTTTCCCCCCTTTTTCCTTCCCAATGGCAATCTCTGTCACTGCCTTCTTCTACTGGTGCCTCCTATACCGAACATTTGCAGCTCGCATTGAAAGCAAAGCAAAGACAGAAGGAGAAAGCAGCCGCTGGAGACTAAAAAGGCCGTGAGACAGAAAACAGTTGAGTGAGTTTTGCACCTGCTTGATTATAGCTCTGCATTACCCGAGCTATGCATGATGTGTACAATATGGGCTGACTATGAAACTCGACTAGAAGTCACAGAAAAGATCAAAGCGGAGTTTCGAGGCGTTGCTCGGGTTCAAATGTTTCCCAATGAGAATTGGCAGAGTTCACAGGAAGTTGTGTTTGCACGATCGTCTGTCAAGCGGAAAATAGCACAAAGGCGGGTACGTCAGCATATAATGTATCATAAACGCATGCACGGATTGACAGCACATGTACACACATACATTAATAACCTGAAAGCAGACCCGTGTAGAGCTACCATCATATCGGTTATATAAATAAAAAAAACTTGCTTATTGAGGCTGAAATGAACGTTTAATTTGTTTTAAAATCATTTGTTCAAATCATTCAATGTGAACGTGGTGTCAGTGGCATCTTGTCCATAAACCTGCATGATTAAATGAGTCGAAAAGAAATGAAGGTTAAGAAAGAAAAAGGAATTTAAAAGAAAAAGGACTTTATTTGTGTGACTTTTATGACTTGGACTTTATTTGCACAATAAGTTAATAAAAAGATTAAAAGAGAAAACTACCTGGAGCTTGTTTCCATGGGAATATAAAATGCTTTAAAGATTTTATTCATGACCTTTTTTATTCATTTCTTGTGTATTTTACTGTCAAAATGATAACAATGTGGAGTCATTTAAAACTTTGAACCAATAGACTTGTCATGATGTGGAGCTGAGGCCAAAAATATACCCTTGACACAACAGACAGGCTCAGATGAAAAAAATCACAAGCAGATTTATTAGATTAATTAAAAAAAAAAAAAGTCCAAATAAAGAAGACAAAAACAGATAAACTAGGCAGGTTCTGATGTAGGAGCTGGAACCAAAAACTGGATAACAGGTCAAGCATAATAAACAACGATCTGGTAAAGAGTGTGTCAAAAACTAATCCATTAATGCTCCAGCAGATGAGTAGACGAGTTTCAGGTGTGACTTGTGCACACACAGAGACAAGAGGAAGGAGGGAAACAGGACACAGAGGGGGAACAGACTATTCTCCTGACAGTGTCCTGTCAGGAGAGAAGACAGTATTCTGTACCCCAGTTCTTGTCCTATTCTGTCAAGAAGCAGGGTACACTCTGCACAGGTCACAAGTCTGTTACATTATTCATGTCTGTTTTATCAAGAGAATGAAAGTTTTTAATGACATATTGTCTCTAAAATACAGTAGATTCACAGATGACAAATTTCAAATATGTTTTTTTTTCTTTTACATTTAATAACGTTTCCTTTGAGAATTTTGATGAAGCACTGGAAGGGTCAGGGAGCACTTCAAAGCTTCTTAAAAAATCTAGAGAAAGCTTACAAAAGGGTCTGGAGTGACAGAGAAGTATGTTAGAGCGGTGCAGGACATGTGTGAGGACCATGAGACGGTGGTGAGGTGTGCAATAGGTTAGGGCTGGCCGTAAGAACTAAAAATAAAACCCTACCCCTTTTTTTTTTCCATTTATAATCCAAATGTAATTAATTTTTTCTGCTCTACTGAAAAACAAATAAAATTTGACCGAAAAAAAAAAAGAGGCTCAAAACAATTTTTAAACTTTTTTTTTTTTTTAACTTTATGATCAACAGCCAATCTTATCAAAAAAAAAAAAACTTGTGTGTCCAAGCTGGACGTGTGGTTGGCTCACCCCTCGCCTGTGTGGAAGAGGTGGCGAGGGACAGAATGAAAGCAAAACTGTCATCAATCATGCTAAATCCCTCCCATGCCCTCCATGATTCTGTGGACTATAATAAAGAGCAGCTTCAGCAACAGACTACTGCAACCCCGCTGCTCAGAGGAACGATACAGAAAATTACTACTGCCGTCGTCCTTTAAAAAATGGTATCCCAAGCCTCATCCCCTTCTGGGACTCAAGAAGGGGATGAGGCCACTGCGCCACCCAGTTTAGAATATAGCAATGCAAATTCCACTAACTTGTCAAAATGAATTGCATCTGATTATTTATGAAAAAAAAACACAGTTTTTAACTTAAGTCTAACTAAACAATTTAAGATGGAGGTTTGCTGTAGAAAACAGAGTCTGTGTTTGAATGAAAGGCGTGACCACTCAGATTTTGTAGCACATCCTGGACACTCTTCCTCAATTCTTTCATTTTGTTAAGTGGTCAGAAAAAAACTCAACAGTTTGGAAACATTTTAAGACGGCTTTAGTTGTTTGGGGGTTTTTTTGTGTGTGTGGTTTTTTTTTTAAATGATCACAAGCTCTTTTGGTTTCGTCAAGGTCTGGTTTCTCGTGAAGATTCACATCCTCTGTTGCTACTGCTTTTTAGTCCAACTTCTTTATGTTGTTTGACACGTTTTAACCTATCTTGAGAATAGCTTTCAGCACCACATGGACAATTTTATTGTTTGTTTCTCACGTTTTAGTTTTCAGTACCTTCACCATTTTTTTTTTTTTAGTTGGCATCAAAGTAAAAAAAAAAAAAAAAAAGAACAGCTCACATGCGGTATTCGTCTGCTTGGAACTATATGTTTAAATATGTATTTAAAAACTGGCTCACTGCTTTTTTTGGTTTCTTAACTGAGTCTTTAAGTTGTTGCTTTATTGATTGTAGAAAGACTTGCGGGTCGTGTTAAGTTCTTAAGAAACGCTTACACAAATGATCAGACATAAAGACGTAGCCGAGAGGAAAAATTTTGAAGATGTTCAGTCAGGTTGGAGAATTACCAAGAATCAAATTCAATCAAAAGACGGTTAGATTCCTGGAAAAGAAATAATAGTGGTTCAATACTTTAAGTATCGCTGAAGTCTACAGTAAAATATAAAGAAATTAGTAAGTCTAAAAATTTCTTTTCGACTCTCCAAAGAGATGAAATAAAAAAGAAAAAAGTTAAGCAAAACTAAAAACGAAATAGACGAGGTGTTTATACGTTCAGAAATTAAATGAAACAATAAAGGTAAAAGACAACTAATGTACAATAAATGTTTGTCCTTGGTGGAAGATGTTTGTGTTACCCGAGCTGGATGAGATGATTAAAATGCACCACTTAAAGTAACCTTATTTGATGCATAACCACGGGTTGAATCCAAGCGTCTTTGTCCTTGTTTCTTATTTGTTTCTGCATTTTTTTATTAGCATTAAATGAGATAAGATGTAGAAGAAGTTTGCGAAACAATAAAAGATGCCACGCGGGAGCAGTAAGAAGCCCGTTCGGCAAATTTGAGCTTGTCAATCCCAACACCAGATTTATAGCTTCAGATTGGAAAGTCAAACTTGTTTGCAGGCCCCGGTGTGACCCTTCCAGTTTTTTTTTTAAGCAAGCAGCCTCCAAGCACACATACTGCTGCGGCCGCTCATTTGCATGACAAAGGCTTGCTTAATTATTTAAGGAGTCTTATTTGATCAATACAGGAGAGCTGTATCCGACTGCAGGGACAATCTGAGCCACTGGATTCTATAGGGCTTCATTATTCATGAGAACCACAAAGAGGGACTCGGAGAAAGGGGGGCAGAGTGAAATAGAGCAACAACAAGGGGTGAAGGATCTTGTTTCGTGTGTATTAAAAGTTTTCCTTTTTTGGTGCTGATGAATATTTCATAAGGTTTGAAACTTAGATGGGACCTCTCTATCTGTAGAGGTGAGAGCAGAGGGGAAGGGTTAGTTGGTAACACCACTGCCGTGGCAACTGCGGTTGGGCCTTTAGAGAGTTGGAATAATGCTGAATTTAAAGTGTTAAATTTATATTGAATTACAATCGAAATGCTTCGTTCCTCCATCTAGGTGTGTTTTCAGACATGCTCGGTATGCTGTATTCATCATTTACATGCATGGGAAACACTTTGTGAGCATCCGCAGGGGTTTTTCAAGCATGTTGGGGATTACTCAAAGGAACATGTCTGCACCCCCAGCACAGCCAGGGGGCGCTTATCTAAACACGCTCCTAATCGCCAAGCAGGAGGGTTTGTGTGTGTGTGCGTGTGTGTGTTTGTCCTCGCTCTTCTGTCCCCTCCGGCAAGGCCTGGAAGGGTTGGAGGTGATGAGTTGGCTCGGCTTTGTTTCCCGACCATATGTATGCACAAACATGCAAACAGATAAAGTATTTATATGCTTTGTTGCTGAATCTCCAAAATAATAAATAATTAGACAAAAGAATGCACATAATGCACACGTGCATTATTTTACAATCAAAATAGTTGAAATCTGCTAGTCTAGTGGAGCCATGCTCAGCACAATTGTCTCTTCAGCGTCAGACATGACAAGGTCTGTGTCGAGTCTGAACACCTCCTTACAACTCTTCCATGTTTTGAGAGGTTGGTAGAGTCCAAACTCAGAAACAGCGGTGGTCTCAGTACCTCCATGGTGACGGGATGAGCCACTGATGTCACCATACAAGCGTTAGCCTGTGTGAGCTATGCTGCAGTCCCTCGTCCCCCGCACCTCTGAACGATGTTAACCATCCACACTTGACACAAAGCAAAACAATAGTGGTTGCCCAAAAAAAAATTAGGACTTGGGTTTTTACTTTATTTTAACGTTTTTCCCTTGTAAAAAAACATTCCCGAACTCTTTTTCCGATTTCATTCATGTACGTATACTCCCGTTGAGTATTCAGAAACCCTTCAAATGTCAGGCTGCAATTGCAGAATGTTTGAAATTGAACCCCAATCCAAACTGTGCAATTAAATTGCCTGCGATTTGAAACCAGCGTCACAAGTTAGGTGTGCACACAGTACATCAGATAGTCTGCTGCAAGTGAACCAATCGCATTGTAAATGAGCTTCTAAGTTTTGGCTCAATGTGCGTGTTGCCATGACAGCCTATTTAAAACTTTAATGTACAGTTTTATTTGCAGATGGTGTGAAAATTAAGTTTTAATGTGATTTTTTAGTCCAAGACTCAGTGTAGAGTGATTTCAGTCCAACGTTTGGAGACATTGGTTTATCTGTCTTTCAATATGTATGTACGTCCTGATTTTGCAATTTTTTTTTTTTTTTTTTTGAGGGATGACAAATTTCAGAGATGCTACAACCTTATCTGACTGTCCGACTACTCGCCAAGAAAACAATATGTAAAACTATTTAGAAATAATCATTCTTGAGTGAACTGCTCTTCATCCCAAAAGAAGCAGTATGTTTTCCATTCCGTCATCTTCCACTCACCCAGGGCCGGGTCGCGGGGGCAACAGCCTCAAACGAGAAGCCCAGGCTTCTCTCACCCCGGCTGCAGCTTACAGCTCACCCAGAAGGATCTCATGTTGTTTCGCGGCCAGCTGTGAGACATAGTCTCTCCAGTGGGTCTGAGGTCTGCCTCTTGGTCTCTTCCCGGTGGGACGTGCCCTAAACACCTCACCAGCAAGGAGCATCCTGACCAGATGCCTGAACCACCCCATCTGGCTTCTCTCGACCGAGCGGCTCGACACCAAGCTCCTCCCAAATGGCAGAGCTCCTCACACAATCTCTGAGTGAGAGCCCAGCCCCCCTTCAGAGGAAGATTATTTCGGCCGCTTGTATCCACAATCTCATTCTTTTGGTCACCATCCACAGCTGGTGACCATGGTGAGGGTAGGAACGTAGAGCCTGGTTACCATGGTGAGGTTAGGAACATAGATCCTGGTTACCATGGTGAGGGAAGGAACGTAGATCCTGGTTACCATGTTGAGAGTAGGAACATAGATCCTGGTTACCATGTTGAGAGTAGGAACATAGATCCTGGTTACCATGGTGAGAGTAGGAACATAGATCCTGGTTACCATGGTGAGAGTAGGAACATAGATCCTGGTTACCATGGTGAGAGTAGGAACATACATCCTGGTTACCATGGTGAGGGTAGGAACATAGATCCTGGTTACCATGGTGAGAGTAGGAACATAGATCCTGGTTATGATGGTGAGGGTAGGAATGTAGAGCCTGGTTACCATGGTGAGGGTAGGAACATAGATCCTGGTTACTATGGTGAGGGTAGGAACGTAGATCCTGGTTACCATGGTGAGGGTAGGAACGTAGATCCTGGTTACCATGGTGAGGGTAGGAACATAGATCCTGGTTACCATCAGAGGTGTCAAAAGTACCAACATTTTCTACTCAAGTAGAAGTATAAATACCGAGTTAAAAAACTACTTTAGTAAAAGTAGAAGTATCAACTCAAGTTTTCTACTCAAGTAAAAGTAAAAAGTAACCTATTTTAAAACTACTTCAAGTAAAAAAAAGTAAAAGTAATTTTCAGAAAAAAAGGAATATTGTTAACAAAAGCGTATGAACATATTTTTAACCATTATCACATGCTTTAAGGAGCAGAAAATATGATAATAAATGAAAGTGTTTTGGTGTTAAACTTTATGAATCAGAAACATTTATTTCTTAATAATCTTTATTGGAAATCGATTAATTAACACAATCAAATGTATTATCATAAGCAGGGCATTATGTAACGTCCCTTCAGCTACCAAGCTTCACTCTGCATCACCTAATTTAACCAACTTCAGCAGACACAAACACACTCAATGTAAAAAAATAAATAAATAAATGAAAAAAAAATGACCAAAAGGCTTTTTCAAGCCTTGAAGGCAGCTAGTTTTCAAAGTTCTTTGAGGCAATACTGAATAGTCTTTATCAAGTTGATAAGGTTGGGAGTGCCACATAAAGCCTGCGTGACACCTGGAACCAGCGTTGCCAGGTGGGAGGTGCTGGATTATCGTACTAATGACGTAAAATTATCGTATTTTACAAAAAATATCGTACACCCAGTAAAACCACGCCCATTGACAAAATAACACCCTTTACATGCACTCGTAAGGCAGTGGGAGTGAAGGAAACACACAGGAGGCAAAATCCTTGGATTCTTTTTCTAAAATTTTAAGAACTGTAAAAATGAAAAAATAACCAGGGAAACAAGATTTTAAAAAACCAGTAGGGGCGGGACCTAGGAGACGGTATATATAAATTTACATATATACTTATCTACATATATATGTGTACATACATATAAGGTTTTTTTTTATGTTAACCCAAACATCTTCATGATACAAAATCTAAGCGATGTGTAGTTTTAATCTCCTCAGTCAGTCTTTATAAACTAATCAATAACATTTTGGATGCTTTTAAGCACAAATACTTCATCCACTACTATTTATGGATTAATCAGTTCAATTAGCTTTGTTTCTAAAGATAAAATAGTGCGTCACAGATCAAAGTTATTTTTATAAAAATACCATCTACAACATTTTCAGCAAAGACGTTTACAATAACCGCAGACTGAAAATAATAATAAAAAAAAACATTTCTTTGCTGTTGTTTTTTTTTTTTTTAAATTGATAATTCAATCAAAGTTCAGTGTTGCAGCATCAGAAACACTTTGATTTCCGAGCCCGAGTCTCAAACACGGAAATTGACGTCCCTGCTCTTTAAAAGTTTGTGGGCGGGGCTACTCGCCCCAAAGTAATGATTGACTGGACCTTTCAGCCAATCATTCATCTGTTCCTTTGTTTGATGCATTCAGGGTTCATAAAAAAAAAAAAACTCCAACAAACAGTCACGGCATTTTAACGGTGACAAAATGGCGAAAGTAGCGACTACTTTTTATAAAATGAACGAAGTAAAAGTACAGATAATTGCATACAAAAGTAGTGAGTAAAAGTAAAAAGTAGACAAAAAAAATAATTACTTCGTTAAAGTAAAGATAACGAGATTTTCTACTTGAGTAAGGTAACGAAGTAGTCTTACTTCGTTACTTGACACCTCTGGTTACCATGGTGAGGGTAGGAACGTAGATCCTGGTTACCATGGTGAGGGTAGGAACGTAGATCCTAGTTACCATGGTGAGGGTAGGAATGTAGATCCTGGTTTGCATGGTGAGGGTAGGAATGTAGATCCTGGTCACCATGGTGAGGGTAGGAACGTAGATCCTGGTTACCATGGTGAGAGTAGGAACATAGATCCTGGTTACCATGGTGAGGGTAGGAACGTAGATCCTGGTTACCATGGTGAGGGTAGGAACGTAGATCCTAGTTACCATGGTGAGGGTAGGAATGTAGATCCTGGTTAGCATGGTGAGGGTAGGAACGAAGATCCTGGTAACCATGGTGAGGGTAGGAACGTAGATCAACTTGTAAATTGAGAGCTTTGTTTTTCGGCTCAGCTCTTTCTTTAACACGACGGACCGATGCAGTGTCCTAGTTATTGCTGACGCCGCACCGATCCACCTGTTTTCTGGGCGAGGACCGGTATGTTTTTCCCCTGCACAATTATATTTAATTTTCCTACAGTATTTAAATTTGTATTTTACTGTCATATTTGAAATAAACTTGTTTCTATTCCACACACGCATACAAACGTGCACGGAGGGGTTGCAAACAAAAGCACAGCGAAATCCTGAGGTAAACATCATCCCGCTACAAAAAACATAATTGTACCCTGGTTGGAAATCCATCAACTTTTATTGACTTCTTCTCTGCTGTTACACGCAGCTCATTTAGATCTTGCTTCATCAGGGAAATTTTTTATGCAGTCCTGATGCAGCGCTGCCTTTTCTCGAGCAGACGAGTTATGTCTCTATGTAATGTAAAGTAAGCAAGAACAGAACAGTAAACCCAGGACGATGCTGCAGAGCCAAAATAAAAGTCAAACTTTTTTTTTTTTTTTTTTTAAATAATCCTTTTTTTTTTTCGGTTGTTTTATTTAGAAGGAGAATGTAAAGAGCCTTTGCTGGGAAACATTTTAGCAGGTCAAACCTGGGGAGGGTCCTTTGAGGGGTCTTTTGCAGACTGGAAAAGCAGATACCACCGAGGTGTGATGCATCATGGGACTGTGGAAGATGCTTTAGGAGCGGCTTTAAAAAAAAAAAAAAAACGGGAGTTTTATTTGGAACGACCTCCTTGGCTCACCTCTGTGACATCTGTGGGAATAAAACCATTGGTGTGTCTGTGAGTGTGTGACGCATGTGAGTGTAAGTGTGTGTGTGTGTGTACAGAAACATGATTGTGTCTATGTGTAGGCATGAGTGTACAAACGTGTGTTTCTGTGCACATCTGTATGGGAATTTCTTTGCATGACAATCAGTGTGTATGTGCTTATCTTTTTGTGTGTACAGATGCAGATGTGTGTGTTTGCAAACGTACATGGGAATGTATGTCGGATGTGCTTGTGTATGCGTGTGTACAAATACACGTGTGTGTGTGTCTGTGTGTAAGCATGTTTGTGTGTGTAGGTGTTTGTGTGTGATTGTGTCTGTATGGATTCACATCTGTGTAGGTGAGTGTGTGGATGTGTGTGTAGGTGTACAGTTACACATACTGTAAGTGTGTCAGTTCCTCGACTCTGAAGGTCCAACTAAAGACACACTCGTTTGAAAAGGTTTCCGTCTTTTATCTTTTTTTCTTCCTCTAAAAGTGCTTTTATTTTTATTTGATGTTTTCAATTTGTTGCACTTTATGGTTTTCATCTTTTAAAAAGTGTCACACACCAGGGGCGGATCCAGGATTTTTTAAAAGGGGGAGTGGGGACATGAGGTCATTGGCAGAGCCAGTATCGGCCTCCCCAGAACATTTTGAAAAATAAGAGTCATTTTACCTGCATTTTGGTGGCTTTATCGCTGGCTTTGCAAGGGGATAGCTTGACTAGTCCCGTTTCCTTTCTTCTTCTTTTTTTTTTTTTTTTTTTTTTTTTTTTTTTTTGTGGACCAAAAGGGGGGGAGGCACGCCCGCCAACCCCTGCCCCTTGATTCACCCCTGTATACATAAGATTACTTCCATGTGTATGTATGGATGCATATGTATGTGTCTGCCAGTGTGTAAGTATTTAAATATGTTTGTGTGTGTAACTGTGTGTATATACAGTATGTGTCCATGTATGTGTGTGTAAGCATAAAAATACTTGTACTGTAGATA
This sequence comes from Neostethus bicornis, assembly GCA_902685375.1. Lineage (NCBI taxonomy): Eukaryota > Metazoa > Chordata > Actinopteri > Atheriniformes > Phallostethidae > Neostethus > Neostethus bicornis. The sequence goes on from LR738561.1 coordinate 13,570,177, forward strand.
CATCTGTGCATACTGTTGTGTGTGCTTGTGTGCACAAATGAGTATGTGTGTGTATGTGTGCGCTTCCATGCATGTTGGACCAAATTTTCACAATTGGTCCCAGTAGCTCGTTAGACTTTGAGTCTGTGCTGTCGTCATGCCAACCCACCTCCTCTCCTTTTGTGTCTTTCTTTTTTTTTCTTTTTTTTGTGTGTTGAGATGGCAACTGCCAAGAGAAGGCACACACAAGCCGTCATTAGACATCCGTGTGCATCCTCACCTCTTTGGGACGAGTTTTTTTTATCCCGCCATAAACACGATTGTTTTTTTACTCCATGTTGGCAGCCTTCTCTAGTCTGGGATACCGACTCCAGCTAAATGTGGCACGTGCTCCATCTCACCTTTGTCTGCATGCGTGTGTGGCATCTTAATGGGGTGTGTGTTCAGCACAACTATGTCAGTGTGCTAGTCTCATTAAGAGCTTACTCCATTTCCTGGACACCTCTCTGGGCATCTGATTGGACTGAGACAGGCTGATCCCTACCTATCACGGCACCTGCTGGGCTGACATCTGGAGAGGAGGAATCACTGACAGATCAGTGCTGAGCAGGAAAAAGAAGAGGAGATAATCGGAGGAGATGAGAAGCAACAAAGATAGAGGCAGAGTAGCTGTTGGCTTATGAATTATATATAAACACTATTAGATATAAAGGGAATGACAAAGGGATGTGCAGAACCTGCTTAGTAACACTCAGTATGTCAAAGAGATTTACACTCTCTCCCTTGGAACCGAAAGTTAAGATCCATCTTGGTCTTTTCTGGCCTCTTCTGGGTTTCAGAATCAGAATGTACTTTATTGATCCCACAGATGGGAAATTTGTGTGTCACAGCAACAACTTCCTATCTGCTAAGTGAGTCGTTGTAGAGCCCGATCACGTACGGGAAGAGAGAGATGTTCTCGAGCGGAGCTGTCTGAGCCTCTTGGAGAAGGAGCTCCGCTGTTCGTCCAGGAGTGGGTAGAGAAGATGGTCACCATTGTCCATGATTGATAAAAGTTTGTTCAGGGATTTACAGCAGTATTCTGAAGCCCTGGAACAAAGAGCACACCTCGTGACCCAGATTCACGCCTCTCGTTAGCAGGAATTTCTTTTCACTAGGCTTTTAGCATTATTACAATAGGGATCGTCTATTGGTCTGAGGTTACAATAGGAGCCATTCACGGCCATCTTAGGTAACACAGGCTCATTGGTCGAGCCCTTTCTTACTATTTTTTTTTTTTTTTTACCTTTTACGTAGGTTAGTATATATAGATCCATTTTTCAATCCATTTCAATCAGATTGAAAATGATTTCTGGATGGAAGTCGAAACGTCTCGATCAAGAATTAAACTGTTCAGAAGACTTTTTTGAAACTTTTTCTACTATGGATCACTCCTGGATGAATGAGGGACTACACGAACTTTGTTCAGTGACCTCCTTTCTACCACTGCCTCAAGTGAGTCCTGTTTGCTGCCAATAACAGAGCCAGCCAGTCTGATTGGTTTATTCAGTCTGTTGGCGTCACCCACTGCAATCTCTAGTTTGCATCTCTAACCAATAGAAATGCTTATATGTCGCTGAAAATATGAAGTCGGAGTCATTGACAGGCTTTGTACCAGTAGCTTTTGTTCACCATTCAAAAATGATTGGCCGAGGATTTCAATTTTCCGAAAAATCTGCAGTTTATCGATATTTTTTTTTTTAATCATAAGTCAAATCGTTGAATGTAGATTTAAGTCAGTCAGTCACCTTCTTATCCGTCCATCCCTTGCAAGGTTGCGGGGGGTGCCGGAGCCCATCCCGGCTGATTCAAGGCGAGGGGCAGGGTACACCCTGAACAGGTCGCCAGTCTGTCGCAGGGCCACACACATACAACCATCCACACACTCATTCCTAGGGGCAATTTGGCACCGGCCAATCAACCTAGCGTGCATGTCTTTGGAGGGTGGGGGGAATCCGGAGTCTTCTTCTTCTTCGTCTCCTTTCGGCATTTCCCTTCAGGGGGCGCCGTAGTAAGTCAGTTTCTTCCATCTAACCCTATCTGCTGAATCCTCTTTGGTCACGCCAACTATCTTCATGGCTTCCTTCACTGTATCCATGAACCTTCCTCCTTTTCCGAGAGGAAACTGGAGTATCTGGAGGAAACCCACGCAGACGAGGGGAGAACATGCAAACTCCATACAGAAAGGATAGTGTTCCAAGCCTCAAACCCACGACCTTCTTGCTGTGAGGCCACTGTGCTACCCACTGTGCCACCGTGCCGCCTTAGATTTAAGTAATATTGCAAATAATATTTACAGAGATCTCCCTCACCGTCTTTGCCGCTAACAAGACACGCCCTTGACCATTTTTTTTTCTTCTCTTGACGGCAACCAATGAAAACCTGCATGTCACTTGGGTTAGATTAGCCTTTCAACCAACCTCATTACAGAAAATAAAGAGTGAATTTTAAATGTTTCTCTCTTCACCGTCTGTGAAGTTCACATCAAAACTAAAAGCCGGTATGATGCCGTTACCCCACGTTTCTGTTACCTCTGGCAACCAGTCGAGTCTCTCTCGCTCCAATCGGGGTTGAATGTGAGACGGAGAGGAGATAGATACAGACTGTATGAAAGAGTGAGAATAAAGAGCATTATGAAGAAAAATCAAAGGAAATGTAGATGATTTTCATCATTTATGGAGGAAAAAAAACGAACTTTCACTGGGGTCTGACAGATGCAAATGTCACCTGGATTGTTTGATTTCAACGTTTAGGAGAGAACAATACCTATGCTTTTATTTCCTTTTTTAACTTAAAACCGTTTGTGCCTAGCAGAGGCTGCGGGGGCTGAGGCATACAGCAGAGCTATGGCAAACACGAACAGCCCCGAGGAAATTCTCATCCTTCACTGAACACGTTTTTTTTTTTTTTTTCCTTTAACTCGACTCTACGTGTCAGCCTCCACCTTGCATTTTACTTCCACTTGTTTGCTCATCCCCTGCAAGCATGCCGTTTTTTTTAGGAGAAGGTGAAGAAAAGGAAAAGAGGCACTTCATGCAACTCATCACTGAGTTTTTCTGCTCAGAATTCCAACCCCCGCTGGGAACGATGAGAGGCTTGATTACAGTCAAATTACCAAATGAGCAGGTTAATTACGGAGCCAAATTTCTGTGTGAGGACTGACATTTTTTCTGAAAGATACTCCTGCTTAAAGAGCCATAAGTAAAGGCAAGAAGGAGGAAGATGGTCAGATTCTCTTTCACTCTCTGGCCTGTGCGTGTCTTAGAGCTGAAGCTTGCCGTTTGAGGTTAAGGGGAAATGGTTGCATCAATGATCTTTTTTTTTTTTTTTCAGAGAACACTTTTTTTCCCTGTGCATTTTCTTTTTTTTTCTCACTCCCTTCCCCTCACTCTGGAGACTGCATCAAACCCCTCACTCCAGCTTTTTACCCACTCACCCACTCACTGGCTTTCATCCTTCACTTCACAGGAGCCTTTGGGAGGCTTCAATTTTTTTTTATTTGCTACAACATAGACGAGGCATTTCTAAGACATCACCTGAAGTTTGCAAGGTCATTCCATTTAACACAAACACACGCAATGGATACCTTCAGAAAAAAATTGATTTTGATCTTATTAAACACGTAGATGATGTTGCTGACGACACGCCTCATCTGATCTGTTGATTTAGCAGTTCGTGCTGAAAGCAAAGCAAGTTTATTAGAATAAAACAATGAATACAAAATGTAATTAAAAGAGTTTGAAGAAAAAAAAGATAACGTTGCAACATGAAGAAAATAAACACAGATTAAAAACTCAAATCAAATTTGAAGGTTTAAAGTAGAGTTTAATGCATTCTTTTTTTTATATAGCAAATACAATTCCGTTTTGTTCCGTCATCTTCTGCTCATCTGGGGTCGGGTCACAGGGGCAACAGCCTCAGACGGGAAGCCCCGGCTTCTTTCTCTCCCCGGCTGCATCCTCCAGCTCACCCAGAAGGATCCCAAGTCGTTCCCCGGCCAGCTGTGAGACATAGTCTCTCCAGCAGGTCTGGGGTCTGCCTGTCGGTCTCCGCCCGGTGGGACGTGCCCAAAACACCTCACCCACGAGGCGCTCGGGGGGCATCCTGACAAGATGCCACCCTATCTGGCTCCTCTCGATCTGGAGGAGGAGCGACTCGACACCAAGCTCCACTTCTCCACTTCTCTGAGTGAGAGCCCAGCCACCCTGTGGAGAAGCTCATTTTGGCTGCTTGTACCCGCGATCTCATTCTTTCGGTCACCACCCACAGCTGGTGACCATAGGTGAGGGTTGGAACGTAGATTGACTTGTAAATCGAGAGCTTTGCTTTTTGGCTCAGCTCTCTCTTTACCATGATGGACCGATTCAGCGTCCTAGTAATTGCTGATGCCGCACCGATCCGCCTGTCGATCTCCTGCAAATACAGATAAACAGCAAAATGTTTCGGAAGATCAGAAACCACATTTATTGAAAAAAAAAATCATAAATGCACTTCTTTTTTTGACACTGTAAATTCCCACCTTCCCTCGCTCGTTACTTATTTTCACTCATCGGCGCATACACGGTACAGCGTAAAACTTGCGAAATCCAGAAAACAAACCATCACATAACACTGAGATGCTGCTTCAGGTCTTGGACGAGGAGTTCACCGATTTGAATCCAACATGAGCTCATGTTTCGGTGTTCTTGTGGAAGACACCTAACCCCTGTTTCTCCCACCATTGGCGCCATTCTGGCAGCCTGCTGTGGTGTAATGCAGCACACAAATTTCCCCATTGAGGGATGAATGTAAATAATTCTGGCAATGCTTTTCAGATGATGAAAGGCTGACGATATTATACGTTTAATGAGACTCTTGAAGTTTAGATCTGACTCCATGATTAATCTAGATTTTAATCTGATTTGTAGTTTTTACTGAACGAACGTGTGCCTTTTCAGTTTTTCAAATTAATATTGCAGACATTGTTTATGTGCGTATGTGAGACACGAACGGATTTCGTGGGCAGATGTGTATGAAGTCTGGAGCAAATGGAGTGAGAAGCCGAGCAGCTGGTGGAGGACAAGGAGTAGGCTAGTGAAAAGGACGGGGAGATTCGCAGGCGCGCAAACCCACACGCAGCAAGTGACAAATCGTGCTGGTGGCGCGCACACAAAGTGACATGACTCACACCAGTTCACTACCAGATGTCGTTTGTGTGTCACCCTCGGAGACAACCCACTGCAACACTGCTAACTTAATTCCTCCTGCCTCGTCACCCCCGTGTCATCGTCTGTCATCGCTTCAGTAAATTACAGTTTCATTGCAGCAAGTGTTTCTGGGGAATTTGTCTTGGATGTTGTCATATCTCTTAATGGACTTGAAGTTGTGAAAGTTGGCAGTTGGCTTTTTATAGATTTATGAGTGCTGTTCCAGCCAGAGGGAAACACATCAGAGAAACTCTGCAACTTGGAGAGGCCGGTTCAGAGCGGGCAATATGGATGTAGGGTATCTATATTTTATCTACCAATCATATTTTAAAGGGGGTATAAAAAAAAAAAAAACACAACTTGTTTCTGTGGACGGCTTCACGGAAACATCTCAGCTGCCTTTTTTTAGACGACTGCATCAGCATCACTGACCCCTTCCTCCTGCTCGGTCTTTATTTCTCTATTTACGAGCATTCATGACTCCGTCTTCCTCTCATTTTTCCTCCTCCTACTTACCAAACTCTATTGAATTTTTAGTCCATTCCAAATGAATTGAGCTGCGGCGCTCATGTCGAAACGAGGCAGTCGATTGCTTAAATGTAACTATGCACAGTTATCGTGACTGCAGTGCAAGCCATTTGCGGGAAGCCTAAACATTATAAACAAATAAAGCAACCGTATTGCCTCCGGGCTTCTGGTTGGGAATGCACTGCAGTGTCTGGTGAATGAGCAGCCAGCGTGAAATCCAATATAGGCCCTGTGTGGAGGAGGAGGGAGAACACTCTCCTCCAATCTTCATCAATAAAGCTTTTGTACAAGACTGGTGCGGCTGTTGCCACCAAAATGTGACCACTATTATTTTGGATCCTTCATGGCACAATCCGAACACCAGCCCTGCCAGACATACAGTACTACTCCTACGGAAGAATAAAAACAAGGGTCTGATTTAAGAAATAGACCACAGAGTAGATTCGGGATGAATTAATTTTTTTTAACGCTGTCTCATTTTTTATGTTTTTACCATGACTAATTAAAAATGAGGGCATCAATCTCAAGTGGTTGGTTTGTGTCTTCAACGTTCAGAAACTGAATACTAAATTAGGGGAGACGATGGCTCAGGGGTTTGAGCTTTCGCCCTTGGATCGCGGGTTTGCATCTTACTGAGTGCACATCTAGGGAGAAGACACCTAACCCCCTGTTTCTCCTACAATTGGCGCCGTCGTGGGCAGCCTGCTGCGGTGTAGGAGTGCAGCACACAAATGTCCCCGGTGAGGAATGAATAGGATGAGTAAAAATTGGAAAAAAAAAAAAACAGTTGTGCGGTCAGGCTAACGAATAACAGAATTAATTATTTAAATATATGAGTGAATGAATAAACAAATGAATAAATAAATACATAAATAACTAAATAAATGAGCCCATAAATTAATAAATTAATTCAATACTATTTTATTCTATGGTTCGCTCAGTCGTATCTATGGTGACAATGAGCCTTTTTAATATGCTAAAGGTTGGCTAAAATGTTGGCAGTGTCGTTGCGCCAGCCTTGCTTTGAACAGCTCAGCATGATTCCACACTGTATGACTCTGTATGTTTTTGGAGGTATTTGAATTCAAGTTTTCAGTCCGGTGTAAATATGCGGACAGTCAGTGAGATAATCTTCTTCTCCATTCGGTACTTACCTTCAGGGGTCGCCCCAGCAAGTCAGTGAAATACTGGGTGGCATATTAACTGACGTTTACAGACGCGAAGTACTCTTTCAAAAAATCTTTTAGTTACATATTCTATTAGTTTCATTTGACGTTTGTCACACTTATTTTTTTTTTTTTTGACACAGGACTTGATACAAAAACATAAACACCAAGAAAAGATGGACTCTACTTATATAGCGCTTTTCTACCTGCATCGGTACTCAAAGCGCTTTACAGTGTAGCTCATCACAGCATTCACCCATTCACACACACATTCATACCTGATGGGGATGCTGCCATGCAAGGTGCAAACCACCATCAGGAGCAATTGGGGGTTAAGTGTCTTGCTCAAGGACACCTCGGCATGATCTCATGGCGGGGGATCGAACCGGCAACCCTCCGGTCACCCTACTCACTGAGCCATCCTTCCCCCAAGAAAAGAAATGCATAGAAAGTAGTCAGTGTCCCGTGGGAGTCAAAGGAAGCTGAGCATATTGGCCTTTAATTTCTTGCTGATCTTGTTAGCAAATTTCTGCACTCAAATTTATCAAGTATTTTATTGAACATATTTTACCAACTTATCTCCATAATTATAACAATCAAGATTCTAAAAATCTACAATATGTTATTTTGAAGAGGAGGTATAATGTAAAAGCAACTTTATGGAGATTTCCAACCGGTTTGAACGTTATTCCTATATCAAAAACATACATTGGAAGAAGGATGCTGGATTTGGAACCAGCAGGAAAGAGGCCTAGAGGAAGACCAAAGAGGAGGTTCATGGATACAGTGAAGGAAGACATGAAGATAGTTGGTGTGACCGAAGAAGATGCAGCAGATAGGGTTAGATGGAAGAAACTGACTTGCTGTGGCGCCCCCTGAAGGAAAATGCCAAAAGAAGAGCTAGTTTCCTATTATTTTATGTGTTTTTTTATATTTACGCAATTTGCTAGCTGTCCCATCCTGTAGTTGGATGCAGTTTGAATAACAATCTATTCTTGGACGATTTTTTTTTTCTCAGCCACGCCCAATTTCTGACATAAGCAGGAAGTGTTTTCGTACCCACTTGGCTCATGCTAACTCGGGCCACTCTGCAGCTTTTGTCTGTCATATACCTAATATTATAATGCAAATAATATTGCATGACGTAATGTGCATTTTACTAGATGATTGCATGAAAAGTAAAAGAAAATTTAACCATTATAGCTACTGCACCCACTTTAGACCAGTGCTTATTGGTGACAACAAACACAATCACTGATCCCCACCTCCGACCCTTCCTCCCACAAGTCCTGATTAATATACAGTAATTAAACTTAAGAACGAAAGAAAATAAGAATCAGCTGATAATAACAAATAGGCTTTCATATGACTTTGAGCAGGTTGTTCTCTCCTATCTGGACCACAAACTCTGTCCTGGACTTTGTTTATCTCTCACTGCGACGCCGTAATGGCTTAGTGTGGCACAGGAGCTGTAAGGTATAAATCACTAGAGGTCTGGTTGCTGCAAGACATGAACACCCAGAGGATTCCTTTCTCCTCTCTGATTTGCTGAACATCCTGCGGTTACCATGGAAACCCCTTTATCACCAGCAGTTATTGGGACATTGACCCAGAGCAAGGGCCGAGGCTCCGTGTGATGACCTCACGCCATTTGTTGCAGGGTGTTTCTGGGGAAATCTCAGACCACACAAAAAGCTTAAACACTCACACATCCCGAGTTTTTTTGTGTCGGTTTATTTGCCTCGAGCACGCCGACGGGGTTTTTTCTTTTGTGCATTTATAGTGAAGTGCTTCTTAATGGATCAGAGTTAAGGTTAAAGAGAAAAATGAACCTTATATTTGACCTTGAAGGATTTGAGCTGTGAGGTTTTCAGACCGACCTGTTTTATTCAGCAGTGGTCTCTTGGCCTCAGCCTATCTGGGATTACTTCACAAACAGCCGTGCATTAATTACCACATTCTCTCTCCCTCCTTCATCACCACAAACAACATCCGTCTTGACAAGTCATTTATTCTTATTTTCAATTTTACAAACTTATTTGCCATAATAGAAGAGAAACAAATCTGCCAATTGGATGTGATAGCTCATTTGTTTCTGTCACGGCAAAGTGGGGCATTTTGAATTAAGATTTTAAAAATCAGCGGATAGACTTGTTGCATAAAAGATTGTAGGGGAATTTTCACAAGCTCATATTTGGGGATATGCAGGTTCTTAATTACATTTAATTAAGAGGAAAATTCCCTTGTTTTTGGTCTTTTTTTGTGTGCAGTATGACTTATAGTCTTGGAAACTTTTATTTCCCCAATTCCATTGGTTTCACCCAGCGTGCCATGCCTTTAATCTGACTTCAGCTTCTGCATTAATTCCATTCATCCATCAACTTCTCTCTATTGGACAGACATTATGGATATGGATGGTTTATAAAGTATCTTTATGAGACAGCCTTGGCTTTTTCTGTCCCGGTATAATGCAAAGTGGCCTTTGCAAATGCCTAGCAGTCGTTCTTCGGTCTCCCCTTCTTACCCCTCATTTCACTTCTTCTGTACGCCTTCCTAGCCACAGTTCCTTTAATGAGGCTAAATCTAGCATGCTAAATGGGACCAGTCAGCTATGTCATTGGTGGTGAAGCGGCCAGAGCTGTCTTCTATTGGCCCCAGAGGCATAAACACTTCAAGACAATGGCTTGGTGTGGCATTAAAGGCATTCATTTAAAGTAAGCAGGTAAAAAAAAAAACAATGCAAACCCAGCAGGGTTTTGAAATGTTGATGTTGTGCATGCACCTGAGGACAGGTGCACACGTTTATGGGTTGCAGAAATGGGTAAAAAGTTAAACTTCTGCATATGAATGTGGAACTGTATAGCTAACAGGCAGGCAAACTTTTATCTGTTGTTATTTTTATGTGCTATAGGCACCTAGACAGTCAGGCATCGCCAAGAACCTCCACTCAGGTTCAAATGAATTATTTGGGAGAATCTGCAAAAACAGTCAGCAAATCAGCAAATAGTCTGCACATGCATTCGTCTGGGTTTTGATTTAAATTTAGGCAACAGTCGCTGACCTCAATGTTTATACTCTGGTCTCCACACAAAACTAACTGTTCAGACTCATTAGATATGTCATATATTTCCTGACCAGTGACTGTACTGTATATAAGAATAGGACGAAGATGGTCACCTCTGCAGGTGGGCCAAATATGTAAAAGAGTCTGGCTCCAAAAGCGTTCACAAATTTTTATTGGAAAATTGGGAGCTATTGTTGTCATGATAAACGCTCTGGCTCAGTTACTTTTGGTCATTATTTGCCGCTAAAGAACAAGTTATTCAAGTTAATATCTGGCCAATCACAGGCATTGATTAAACAACGTTTAATCGGTTTGTTTGGCGGGTTTGTTGGCCAGATGGACAATGACAGCAGGAAACCAGACCGTGAGTTAGAGTAGGTTGGGTCTCTAGTGGCAGGGGAGGGTATCTTCAAAAAGCTAGCTTCTGGTTGAAAGGTGGTTGTCATGCAAACATCCACTTGACCGTTCCGTTCCGTCATCTTTCGCTTGTTTCGGGGTCGGGTCGCGGGGGCAACAGCCTCAAATGGGTAGCCCAGGCCTCTCTCACCCGGCTGCATCCTCCAGCTCACCCGGAAGGATCCCAACTCTTTCCCCGGCCAGCTGTGAGACATAGTCTCTCCAGCGGGTCCAGGGTCTGCCTCTTGGTCTCCTCCCGGTGGAATGTGCCCGAAACACCTCGCCCGTGAGGCGCTCAGGGGGCATCCTGACCAGATGCCCGAACCACCCCATCTGGCTCCTCTCGACCTGGAGGAGGAGCGGCTCGACTTGACCAATGACTGCAAATGTCCAGCTCCAAAAATTTAACATAATATTGTCCAAATTTGCAGTAAATAGCGCCTGAATGGGTTTAATTTCAATGAAGCCAAATGCTATTGGTTACGTGACACCTCTTTCTGTTAGTTTATGGTCCAAACCAGAAAACATTGATTGGGCAAATCAAAAGACTACCCACTCGTTGTGAAGGGAACAAACCCAAGTAGTGAGGTCACATTAATGAAGCATTTGGCTAGTAAACGTCCATGTTCTATCAGTAATACCAAAACTGAGAAGATCTATGTTTGGTGAGTTAAATAAAAGCCTCAACAGGCCGTGCATGGTCCTCGGGCTTTAGTTTGCCCACCCATGGTTTAGCTTTGGTAGAAAACGCTACTGTACTGGAAATCAGAAGTGGAAAGTTGCGCTCGGTGGGAGACCAGCCGGTCGATTGTGCCGCTTTCAGCTTCAAAGTTCTCAGCTTCAGGATTTTGTATAGAATCTAATGGCTTTGAAGTGTGAGTGCACACGGTAACACAAGTGGAAAAGCACCGTAATATGGAACCCTACACGGCATTTTAAAAAGCACACACACTTATAGGAATGTACACCGGCTTGAACACACAGCGTGTCAAATCTACTACTGAAGTCCAATATATCCCTGACAAACCCATTAAAGGTGCTTCATACAACAGGCTCTCACAGAATACAGAGAGAGCGAAGTGAGAACAGAGGAGACTGAGTGGGAAACAGAAGAAGAGCTGTGTATTTGTCAGCTGTCAAGAGCTGAAAGACACTATGGTGTCCATCTATATTTTTCAACCCAGATTTGGTTTTGTGATATTTTTCATAGTAAAACCTACACCTGCAGTACTTCTTTGTTATTGAAGTAGTTCCAAAATGTGGAGAGCTCAGCAGAAAAGGTGCACGTTAGAAAAAAAAAATCACTCCTGTTCATTCATCTTTTCTACTGAAAGACGGGAGATAAATTTTCATAATGAGCAGAAATAGTTTGTATCAATGCTTTTGTTTTTCTTCTTAAAGATATTTGTATATGCTGATGACATCTTTTTGTTCCGTCATCTTCCGCTCGTCCGGGGCCGGGTCGCGGGGGCAACAGCCTCTGACAGGAAGCCCAGGCTTTTCTCACCCCGGCTGCATCCTCCAGCTCACCTGGAAGGATCCCAAGTCGTTCCCTGGCCAGCTGTGAGACATAGTCTCTCCGGCGAGTCTGGGGTCTGCCTGTTAGTTTCCTCCCTGTGGGACATACCCGAAACACCTCACCAGCGAGGCGCTCGGGGGGCATACTGGCCAGATGCCTGAATCACCCCATCTGGCTCCTCTCGACCTGGAGGAGGAGTGGCTCGACATTGAGCTCCTCCCGGATGGCAGAGCTCCTCACCCAATCTCTGAGTCAGAACCCAGCCACCCTGCAGAGGAAGCTCATTTCGGCCGCTTGTATCCGCAATCTCATTCTTTTGGTCACCACCCACAGCTGGTGACCATAGTGAGGCCAGGAACGTAGATCCTGGTTACCATGGTGAGGGTAGGAACGTAGATCGACTTGTAAATCGAGAGCGTTGCTTTTCGGCTCAGCTCTCTCTTTACCATGACGGACCGATGCAGCGTGAAAGATGATATCTCCCACGTTTCCTATTTTTGAGTTTACATGGTTACCAAAAGGTAGCTGTACATTGTTATTCTGGACAAAAAATGTTGTTGTTTAAAGTCCTTAATTTACTGAAATGATTGTATCTTTCAATTCTTCACAAGTTTAATCTCACATTTGGAGTAGAGGCTAACACACAGACAACAAAATAAATCAAAATAATAACAGAAATAAAATATATTGGGATGATGCCATTTTCTTGTGTAACAGAAAACAAACACTTTATGTATAAAATGTTCAAACTTTGTGTGTCAAACTTTTAAATGCTGCTAATCTGTTTTTTAGCTAAAATTATGTTCCTTGTCTTGGTGTATGATGTGTGAAGTCTAACATTACCACGCCAAAATGTGACATCTTGCCACCAAAGTACGTCCACCTACGTCAGGGGTGCCCACTCAGTTTCAACATGCGAGCCACTAATAAAATTACCAAGTCAAAGGGATCAACTAAAAATAATAATAATTTAAAAAAAACTAATAACTATGCGTCAAACACCAAAACACAGAATGTTATTAATTGTATTGTTGTGGTAAAATATCTTGCATTAATTTTAATTATTTTATTATTTATTAAAGAGCAGTTATTTTAAGACTTGACATTATTATGCGTCATTAAAAGTTTCAATAATGTATTTGTTGCAATGAATAAAAAGCCTGTACCTGAAGCGGCACGGTGGTGCAGCGCTTAAGCACAGTGGCCTCGCAGCAAGTAGGGCGTAGGTTCGAGTTCCAAGTGGGACGAGGCTTGAAACACCATCCTTCTGTGTGGAGATTTTATGTTCTCCCTGTGTATGCGTAGGTTTCCAGGTACTCCAATTTTGGGGGCAAGGGAATGTTGGCTCAGTGGTAGAGTGTTTGTCCTTGCTTCGGGAGACACCGGTTCAGATCCCACTGAGCCGTCTAGATGTTCTGGAGAAGACACCTAGCTCTTTAGCTCCTCCCACAATTGGCACTGTTGTGTGGCTGCCTGCTGCAGTGCAATGCAGCACAGTAATGTTTCCCTTCTTCTTTCAAGGAATTTACCCAGAGTGTAAAAACAACTTTTTTTTTTTTTTTTTTTAACTTTAAATCATTTTAATCATCTTTTAAGGAGAAACAATGGCTGACTTGAATGTTGCACACACAGTCATAAAGAGTAGAAAGTAGACCCTACATTGGCTCCTGCAGGGCGAAGGGTTTGAGCAAAGATTAGTAATTACTTTTCACAAGTAACCTCCTTATTTGGTGATGTTTTTTGAATAAATTTTTATTGTTCTGCAATTATATTTCCTTGTAAAATCTTGGCGCGCCAATGCTCGCACTAGGCTTACTTCTGAGGTTTTCACTGGGCTGTGAAAATTTAACTGAAACTTTATTAATTATATACATTCCACCGTTCCGTCATCTTCCGCTTGTTCCGGGGTCGGGTCGCAGGGGCCTCAAACGGGCAGCCCAGGCCTCTCTCTCCCCGGCTGCATCCTCCAGCTCACCTGGATGGATCACAAGTCGTTCCGCGGCCAGCTGTGAGACATAGTCTCTCCAGCGGGTCCGGGGTCTGCCCCTTGGTCTCCTCTCGGTGGGACGTGCCCAAAACACCTCGCCTGCGAGGCGCTCGGGACCACCCCATCTGGCTCCTCTCGGCCTGGAGGAGGAGCGGCTCGACACCGAGCTCCTCCCGGATGGCAGAGCTCCTCACCCAATCTCTAAGTGAGAACCCAGCCACCCTGCGGAGGAAGCTCATTTCGGCCGCTTGTACCCGCGATCTCATTCTTTCGATCACCATCTACAGCTGGTGACCATAGGTGAGGGAACGTAGATCGACTTGTAAATCGAGAGCTTTGCTTTTCGGCTCAGCTCTCTCTTTGCCACGACGGACCGATGCAGCGTCCTAATTATTGCTGATGCCGCACCGATCCGCCTGTCGATCTCCCGCTCCATCCTTCCCCCACTCGTGAACAAGACCTCGAGATACTTAAACTCCTCCACTTCGGGCAGGACCCTGTCCCTGATCCGCAGGGGGCATTTCACCCTTTTCCGGGCGAGGACCATCAATGCAAACATGTTTTAACAAATTATGAAATAACAGATCCTACTTTAGTGTCTCAAAAAATGCATATAAAAGATAGCAAGGACTTGCTATGGTTATGTTTATGGACAATTTTTCTTACTGGATAGCCATGTTTGTCTGTTTTGTACGTAAACTCTCCCTGGCAATTCTTTTCAAATCTATTAATTATTGCACTTGTTTTTCAAAATAAATCTCTGCTATGGCTAAATCATTTCCAGATAAAATCCCCACCAACTGTTGTCATGAACTCTCCTATTTGCTTTACATTTTTCTCTCTTTATTATGTCAGAGTGTATTTTTCAGAGAAAGTTAAAGTGCAATGTCACTTCCCAGAAAAGTTGGGATGAAGTCGTAAACCTGATGCAATAAGATGCCGTCTGTGTAAAATGTGAGACGAGTACTAACAACTGTAGGCAATTCAAGGGGTTTAAAAAAAAAAAAAGAAGAATACCTGATGCAATGTTGTGAATGGTAAAACATTTTTATGAGTGGTTCACTTTCTGAATTCACCTGCCACTGTGAGGGGAGCCAGAAGGTAAGTTTGGACCCTAATAAAATGATACAGATTAAATCTAAGAGCTATCATTTATTCTGCTGGACTCACTGTGTGACTTCTACATGAACTAGAATGATGGCATCTTTTACAAATAAAAATTTTATAAGTCCAAAAACAAAAAGCAAAACAGTTTTACCAAGTCTTCTTTCGGTATTACCTTCAGGGGTCTCCACAGCAAGTCAGTTTCTTCCATCTAACCCTATCTGCTGCATCTTTTTCGGACATGCCAACTATCTTCATGTCTTCCTTCACTGTATCCATGAACCTCCTCTTTGGTCTTCCTCCAGGCCTCTTTTGTGGTGGTTCCAAACCTAGCATCCTTCTTCTGATGTACCTCCATCTCTGTTTCCTGTCTTTTCCTCTGGACCATAGCTTCTCAATTATTTCCTATTGCGCCCCCCTAGTAAGAAGACAATATTTTGCACCCGCCCCCCCTCCGACGTGACTATAATTAGTATCATTTGTTTATGAAATTATTATAAGTACGCCTCTGCATGACATTGTATCCTCATTAACATTAAAGAAAACAAAAAAACTAAGTGGATGTGCAATTATACTTTATTCTTGTATGGCAAAAAAACAAAAAAAAAAACATGTTCCACAAGTTCACACGGCTCCTCCTTCCCCCCCGCCACTTTTTGAGAAGCACTGCTCCAGACCAATCAGCATGGTCACTCTCACCACAGTTTTGTACACTTTCCCTTTCATTTTATCTGAAACTCTTCTTTCACACATCACACCTGATACTTTCCTCCACCCGTTCCAGACTGCCTGAACACGCTTCTACACCTCTTTTCCACACTCTCCATTGCTCTGGACTGTTGATCCTAAGTACTTAAAATCTTCCACCTTCTTTATCTCTTCTCCCTGTAACCTCACTTTTCCATTTGGATCCCTCTCATTCACACACATGTACTCTGTTTTACTAATCTTCATTCCTCTTCTTTTTAGTGCAAACCTCCACCTCTCCAGCTTTTCCTCCACCTCTTCCTTCCTCTCACTAGAGATCACAATGTCATCTGCAAAACAGTTTCACCAATATTTATGCTATTTAAATGGACTCTACTTAAACAGCACTTTTCTATCTGCGTTGGCACTCAAAGCGCTTTACATTGTAGCTCACATTCACCCATTTATACCTGATAGGGATGCTGCCACACAAGGCGCAAACCACCATCCAGAGCAATAGGGGGTTCGGTGCCTTGATCGAGGACACCTTCGCATGCACTCTTGGCAGGGGATTGAACCGGCAACCCTTCGATTACGCATGGTAGCCCTACTCACTGAGTCATCCTTCCCCACGGTCTTTCCCCATTTAGTGGGAAGAGCTGTAAGAATCCCTCTTTTATTGGTGATTGTAATTATTTCGTTTGAGTTTCTCGAAGCAGCAGGCTTGGATTCAATTTGCAAGCAGCAGGCCAGATGTTATAACATTTAATCTTTGAAGCTATTTTATCTCCTTCCTTTAGGGATAAAAAGCTAATAAACTACAGGTCTATAACGTTTGTTCTAAAAAAAATCCTCCTTTTTCTTGTCTGATCATCCTGACATTAAAAAAAAATGGTAAGATTCCGTGATCTAATGCCTGAGAAAATTTAATTATACTTATTTAATTGATAATTTAATGAGATTCAGGCAAGAATGTAATAAGATATTGTGTTATTGGTGAGTTATTGGCATTTTATGAAAAAGAAATTCTTTGAAAATGTAATAACATCTGCTCGTAATACAGTTATACACAAATAAAATTGCTTTTCTTAGAAAAACTGAATTTTTAAGCTGCTTTTTGCTGCTTTCCTATCAAGAACAGGAAAGATTACATTCTTTAGAATGAACAAAATTATTAGAAGATTTAGGTCATTACAAAATTTGCTGCTTCAAGGCTTCATAGTTAAATTCTCGTGTTAAAAGTCAGATTTGCCAGCCTTTACCAGTTTTTAATGAATACATCATCTTAAGCAAATTCACAATTCCATTAAATTTCTGCTCATATGAAATAATGAGATGGGTGTGTATCATGTTCCACACACACTCACTGACTGGATCACTTTAGTTTGTTTTCTTTTAGGCTTTTTGATATAATGTAAGATTTCCATTTAAGGCGGACAATCTGGTCTCGTGCTCGCTCAGCCCCAATTTGACATTTCAGCCCAAAGAATGAATCTTCTTTGGCATTTATTCATTGCTGCAGAATTTCACATCCTACAGCTGCTGTCATTTACAGTTTAAATGTGTTTAAGAAAACACTTCCTTATTTACTTAAAAAATTCCTCCTATTTTCTTAAAAAGACAAGAAAATGTACAGTGCTTTTTTTCTTTAATTTTTACGCATGTTTGGTAGAATTGCATGCACCGGCAATCGTTGTTGCACAGTGTTAGTCTTCTGAACCGCTTATCCCTAACAGGGTCGCAGGGGTGCAAGAGCCTAGCCCGGCTGATTGCACGCAAGAGGCTGGGTACACCCCGAACAGTTCATCAATCGGCTGTGGGGCATGTTGTACAATATCCTCGTTAATAACTGGAATTATTTTCTAAAAAAAATTAACCCATCGTTGACGTTTTCTTACTTTTCTCTTGCTTAATTAAAATAGGGATGTTGTGTTTTCAAAAAGATTTTATATAAATAAAATAGAAATGCAATATTTGCCAAAAGAAAATAAAAAGCATAAAAATGCATTGATTTGTTTTCACATCTGTTTTGTGAATTTCCGTCCCTCTTCTTTTTCTTCCTGTTTACTGCCATCTTTTAGCGTGTACATGACACAGTGTAAAGCTTCTTCGAGGCTGCAGACACGCTGAAAAGAGCATCAAATTAGCAAAGCTAACAAATGTTCTTTTCTATTCGAATTTTGACGCAATTACTTAAAAATGGCACTTCGTGAAAGCAGTACCTGGGGGGAGTGACTGAGCCTGAGCAGAGCATGTGCACTAAGACTTCCTGCAAATCCTAGAATGTGATTGTGAATGAACACAATCCACTGCCACAAATAGCCTGGCGGTCGAATCGTATCCAAATGCATGAAAGAAATTATGTCTGAAATCAGTTTTACAGCTGGGTTTAAGTCCTGGTCTACGTTATGTCCAGCCAATCAGCATGCAGAAAACAATGCGCTGTAAAAGATAAAGTTCCATTATCGCGCTTGAAATCCGCAGAACAGCAAAAACCTGAAAGGTGAACTGTGTCAGTGGAAGACCAGAGTACAGTTAAAACCAGCCAAAGTCTCCAGCATGTCACCTCTGTCGTGGTGTTAATTAGACAGTGTCACAGGCTGTCCCTGGTGACATTTATTGCACATTTGAATATTTTACCCAGGCAGATGGTAAGAATGTCAAGACGTGACACTGAGTTATTAAGCCTTAGCCCTCTTCTTCTGCAACAGAATGCACAGCTTGTCAGCACTCGATTGTTTTAATAACTCGCTGACGGTATCGCTGCAAAGTTTGCTTCTGCTGTCTGAGCAGCAGTAAGCTCATAGGGCATAGGTGAAAGATCCGGCACACTCGCATGCACCCGACCAGCAGATGCACCTGAATGAAGATGAAAAGGAATTCCCTCAATGAATAAAAGAACATGCAGCGTTGCTCTGTGACCCTTATGCTGACATTATCCGTTCGCGAACTGCCATGCCTTTCCATACCGTGTATGACCTTCACCCACATTACCACCCTTGTCAGATGCACAGTCTGGAGAAGCATGGATGTGTGCCATAACCTTACACAGAGATACAGCTGTGGCCTGATCTTTTCTCTACAAGCTTATATTACACACTCAAAGACTCTTGAAAACAAACGATAGTGCTAAATACTACAAACAGTGAGAAGTTAATATTTTTTTTAACAAAAAATACTCTGTCTGCTCTTAATATTTATTCCTAAAGTAGAATTACAAGAATAACCGTGAATATGCTTGACCTTGTTTGTGTGCGTCTCGTAGCCGCGACAGCAGGGAGAGCAGCTTGATTAAAGTTCTGTTAGCGAGTGCTAGGTTGCATCTTTATCAGGTGATGATCAAACAGCAGCAGATTGCAAAGCACAAGCTGTGGCGACAGTCCTGCTAGCGAGGGAATTCGTAGGAAGGTGCATCGCAAAGAGCTGGGTGTCTGTAGGAGGGCCTCATTACGCTGTTTGTTATGTAAGACTAAAGAGCATTGTATTGATCACACATATAATCAGGGTTGTTTTGCAGATGCTGCCACCTGAATAACCTCAGATTAAAGTTAAAATCCACCTGGAATATTCTTTTATCAATCTACACCTCTAAGAACCATAAATCTGCTATATTATTTGTTAAAAGTAATAATACAATAATGTAACGTTTCTTCTTTTGCAGCTTCATCTGAAATCTGGTTGTAACAATTAATCAGTTTCAGCGCACTTTACATTTTAGAAAAAAGAATAATAAAGTGGTGAAAAAATAAAAGAATAAGTACAATAAAAGTTTATTTTACTATAACGAGAAAACTAAAAAAAAATGGTAAAAGGCATTCTGGAAGAAAAATTAATTTTTTTTAAAAATCTCTACACTCTCCGTGCCCCACAGAGACTCTAGGAGGGTGTTCTAGAGCCGTGGAGCAACTGTCTTCAAGGCTCTGTTCCGTTCCACCCCACTCTGAACCCCAGCTGCATCCTCCAGCTCATCCGAGAGGATCCCGACTCATTCCCTAGCCAGCTGTGAGACATAGTCTCTCCAGCGGGTCCACGGTCTGCCTCTTGGTCTCCTCCCGGCAGGATATGCCCGAAAAACCTCACCAGCAAGGAGCTCAGGGGGCATCCTGACCAGATGCCTGAACCACCCCATCTGGCTTCTCTCGACCTGGAGGAGCAGCTCGACACCGAGCTCCTCCCAAAATGGCAAAGCTCTTCACCCGATCTCTGAGTGAGAGCCCAGCCACTCTGTGGAGGAAGCTCATTTCGGCAAGGCTCCATAGTGGACTTTTTTTTTTTTTTTTTTCAATTTTTACGTACTTTATTTCCCTCAACGAGAAAATTTCTGTGCTGCATTTCACCACAGTAGATTACCAGGACAGCACATATGGTGGGAGAAACGGGGGGTTAGATGTCTTCCCCAAGGACTCCTAGACATGAGCTCAGTGGGATTCGACCTGGCGAACATCCGGGGAACTTCCGATCCACACGTGAACGTTCTACCACTGAGCTAGCGTCTCCCCCCTAGAAAGTCTGGTCCTGGCATTTTGAAGACGAATGAATGTGGAATCTTAAACTTTCCTCTTGTGATATAAAGTGAGCCTCAACAAGAAAATTTAGCGTTCCACTCAAAAACAAACCTGATGGATCTGGGTCACCAAACATTTAAACTGGTTCTTCTTTCCCAGTTTTATTTGAAATCTTTCATTTTCACACAGTTGATTCCATTTGCAGTTAAACATGAGCCTCAAGTGTGAACACTGCACTCAAAAAGAAAAAGAAAAAAAAAGTGGGGTTG
Organism: Neostethus bicornis; assembly: GCA_902685375.1. Lineage (NCBI taxonomy): Eukaryota > Metazoa > Chordata > Actinopteri > Atheriniformes > Phallostethidae > Neostethus > Neostethus bicornis. The sequence goes on from LR738561.1 coordinate 13,590,606, forward strand.
ATGTTTCGGCATCAACTAAAAATGACAGTTGAATATTTAAGGGTCTTTGAAAGCCAAGTGTCAGGTTTAGCTTTTGTTGGTAATAGGGAAAATAAAATAAGCTCCTCATATTTCATGGAAAACATGTGCATTGTTTTGGGACGTAATTGTAATTTAACCATGTTTTATCGTGCATTGATGAATCGCAGCCACCTACACACACACACACACACACACACACACACACAAACTATTGTATTCATGGTACATGTGTACAGTATATGGTGACCCACTCTTTTTTCAGACCTTGTATGTATTGGAAAGGGGAAGGGTACAAAACCGTGCAAGTGTGCTGTTTGGTCTAGAGACAGTGGCACTGAGGAAAAGACAGGAAACAGAGATGGAGGTAGCAGAGATGAAGATGCTGAGGATCTCTTTGGGAGTGCCAGGATGGACAGAATCAGAGGAACAGCACATGTTAGAGGTTTTGGAGATAAAGTCAGCGAAGCCAGACAGAGATGGTTTGGTCGTGTGCAGAGGAGAGAGAGAGAGTACATCGGAAGAAGGATGCTGGATTTGTAACCACCAGGAAAGAGGACTAGAGGAAGACCAAAGAAGAGGTTCATGGATACAGTGAAGGAAGACATGAAGACACTTGGTGTGACCAAAGAGGATGCAGAAGATAGGGTTAGAAGGAAAACTGACTTGATGTGGCGACCCCTGAAGGAAAATGCCGAAAGAAGAAGAAAATGTCTCAATGTATGGAAAAAAACAACTAAAAAAAATCTATGAAGTAAACGACTAAAGCCATTCCTGATTCTTTGACCGGAATCTGAACCACAAAGCTGCCGCCTCAACAAGCTACGTATTTTTCATTTGTGGGCTGGAAATACTGTACTTTGTGCCTCCACTATGTTTTGTGCCATTTAACATCAAAATGTGAAGTCCTTCTCACTGCACGGAATGTATGATATATTATATATGTATAAATAAATTAAATATTAAGACCTATTGAAAGTTTAAAGAAACTCAAGAGTTTTCACTTTTCGGTTTGCTAAAAAGAAAAAAGTGTTTGAACCTTTTTGTCTTCATGTTTAAGATTTCTTTATCGAATCAGTAACTTTCCACCCAGATTTAATTGTAAAAAACACCCCACAACAAAAATAAAATTAGTGTCCCATTCTCCCACACACACAAAAAAAAACTGATGACTCAGACTGTGGAAAAGGATGGCTTCTTAAAAACAGTAGATCAATTGCTGAAATTTATTAGAAAATACAATTTAGAGCCCTGTAAAGGCTACTTGAATCAAAAAAATGGTGAGCCAGCCAGCAAAAGTGTTCTGAGCTGTTGTGTCGTTAAGTCGGGTATCATAGAATGAAACACAAGGGTGATGTTAAACACAAGCCTCCATCTGGGTTTGTTAAAGCTCGGTTGCTAAGTCTGTGCAGTCCCTCATTCATCCAGGAGTGATCCATTGTAGAAAAAAGTTTCAAAAAAGTCTTCTGGACAGTTTAAATCCTGATCGACAATTGGTCCACAGTCTGCTGTACATCTGCATCTTAAATCCACCAAACACACTGTTGAGGACAGCGAGGTGAAGATTCTAAGTAGAGAGAAAGGATGGTTTGAAAGAAGGGTGAAGGAAGCCATCTTTGTGAAGAAAGAGAATCCCTCACTGAATCGGAGTGGAGGTGTTAAATACATTCGGCCCGGTATTTACAGCAGCATTCTGAAGCCCTGGACCAAAGAGGACACGTCGAGACCCAGATTCACGCCTCTCGTTAGCAGGAATTTCTATTCACTAGGCTTTTAGCATTATTACAATAGGGATCGTCTACTGGTCTGTGGTTACAATAGGAGCCATTCACGGCCAACATAGGTAACACAGGCTCATTGGTCGAGACGGTCCTTACTATTTTTTACCTTTTACTTAGGTTAGTATAAATTAGATCCAGTTTTTAGTCCATTTCTATCAGATTGAAAATGATTTCTGGATGGAAGTCGAAACGTCTTGATCAAGAATTAAACTGTCCAGAAGACTTTTTTGAAACTTTTTTTACTCAGTTGCTAAGCATAGAAGTTGGTCGAATTATGTGTAACCACGTTGGTTACACAGACATAACCAGGTTACCATCGTACGTGGACTCTACTTCTACATCGCTTTTCCACCTGTGTTGGCACTCACAGCGCTTTATAGAGTAGCCCAAATTCACCCATTCAAACACACATTCATACCTGATTGGGATGCTGCCACGCAAGGTGTAAACCATTATCAGGAGACATTGGGGTTTTGGTGTCTTGCTCAAGGACACCTCGGAATGAGCTCTTTGGTGGGGGATCAAACCGGCAACCCTCCGGTTACACGAAGGTCGCCCTACTTATTGAGCCATCCTTCCTCCATCCAACAATACCTGGAATGCTAAATTTAAAGCCGTAGTACAGAGTTTTATTCAGGGTGGAAAGTGGTTGCCCTGCCATCAATGGGAGTTTGGTAAAGTTTGGTTTTTCAGCTTGTTCTGTTAACGTGTTACATGTCAAGGTCAGTTCCGAACAGAAAGCAGTAATTACTTGAATTAAAATATTATCTGCCCCCATGAAGTAAACAAACCCCAACGGTGCGAGGTCAGACTGTTTCCACAGGGGGAAAAAGAAGACGTGTAAGGCATAACTTCTCAGCTCCATTTTTCTTCTTCTTCTTCCGGCATTTCCCTTCAGGGGGCGCCACAGCAAGTCAGTTTCTTCCATCTAACCCTATCTGCTGCATCTTCTTCGGTCACACCAACTATCTTCATGTCTTCCTTCACTGTATCAATGAACCTCCTCTTAGGTCTTCCTCTAGTCCTCTTTCCTGGTGGTTCCAAATCCAGCAGCCTTCTTCCAATGTACTCGCTCTCTCTCTCCTCTGCACATGTCCAAACCATCTCAGTCTGGCCTCTCAAACTTTATCCCCAAAACCTCTAACATGTGCTGTTCCTCTAATCCTGTCCATCCTGGTCACTTCCAGAGAGATCCTCAGCATCTTCATCTCTGCTACCTCCATCTCTGTTTCCTGTCTTTTCCTCAGTGCTACTGTCTCTACTGTCTCAATCAGTATGGCCGCTCTCACCACAATTTTTTACACTTTCCCTTTTTATTTCCATTCAATGCTCGATTTAAAATTGATCTCGCGTTTATTGAGGATTTTAGTGTAAACTTAGAATAAACAACTGACTGAACCCAATTTCAACGCCTGTTTTTGGCTTTGTTTATTACGCAAAAAAGACTTGTAAAAAAAAAATAAAAGTTTTGAGAACCAGTGGCATTCCTGGTTTTGAGGAAACCGTCGGATTCGTACATTTCCAGCACATGTTCGGCTGTACATGTAAAGGTCTTTTAATACTGATAATACTTGACAAATATTGATTTGTTGGCACTTTATATTCTTCGCAGGTGTTTTTTTACATTTGTTGCTTTTAAAATAACTCTTCAGCTGTATTTGCAACAATGTGGCTAAAAGATAAACGTGTGTTTGTTTAGTTATTCCTTGTAGATCCTTCCTGCTGTCCCCGTGTCCCATTCCCACAACTCATTCTCATCTTGTCCGTCATTTCTCCGGTGAGTTTCTGAGCTTTGTGTAATTACCCGGTTTGTTTGCACCTTGGCTCTAACTGCCTGTCGTCTCCCCGCCAGCTCGCATTCACACCGAGCATGTGCGTGCGTGTCTGCGGGCCTGCGTGTGCCAATCAGTCTTTAGCAAATATGTATATGACGGGCAAAAGGATGCAACAGTGGTAGTGTGTTCCTCTGCACATGTGTGTGTCACCCTGGGCCCACTCTGGCAGACACAGGGAGACAGAGAGAGGGACCTTGTCGTCTCTAATCCCTTTGTTTTGAGTCAGATTAGAACTGTGCGAGGCGTTCGCGAGGCCTGCAGAATGTGGATTTAAGGATTAGTCTAATAAACAGAGGCTCTGTGGCACTCTGCAGCCCAGTGTGGAGATTACACAGGCACCAAGAGCAAAGAAAAGAGAGGGATGGATTTCTCCTGTCTCCCTCCTCCATTCCTTCATTTTCATCCTGACAAATGAGAGGATGAGAGAGGAGACATAAGGGAGAAAATTGAAGGTGGATGAGATCTGTTCACAGTTCCTGATCAGTGTGGAAACTTTCATCCGTCTCAAGTCCCCGTAGAGACCAGAACTGTGAGTCACATAAGCAAAGCTCGGGAAATGGAGCCCCTGCACTGATTTGACCTCAGAACTGCTTCGTAACTACTGCAGCCTGGTCGGCTTATCACCGGGGACAATCCCATTCAAACACTCAGTAAAGTACAAATCATATAAAGAGGAAAGATCCCGTTCAAAGTCAGAAGCTGAAAGAAAAAATATATACAGTATGTGATTACTGAAAAGAAAATGATATTTTCTGCTTTTATTATACCTTCATCCACTGAATGTGGAGGATTTTGGCCGTCCGTCTGTGTGCTCCATAAAACTTTTGAGGACAAGACATCTTCCAAACTCCCAAAGGGTTGTTCACACTCACTCAGTACCTAATATAAATTAACTTGTAAAGTTTCAGGGTCATGCAACCAAAGATTTAAGTAAGAAATTTTTGTGAATACAATACCTCCTATTGATGGGATTTTTAGAAAACTGGGGACGGTCACTCAGTACCAATTATAGATGAAGCTAAGTGATCACCTCCAAGTTGTTTACCAATTTTCTTGTTGGAAATAACTGATAATGGGATAAGGCATACTTTATCCACGTTTTTGAGAAGAGATTTTATTTATGAATGAACACTTGTAGTAAATGTTGTATGCGGTTCTAAAATGAAGCGTCATTTTAGACGCCATCTCTTTTTCTAGAGATGTTTATGGCAGAGATGAAGATGCTGAGGATCTCTCTGGGAGTGACCAGGATGGACAGGATCAGAGGAACAGCACATGTTAGAGGTTTTAAAGTCAGAGAGGTCAGACTGAGATGGTTTGGACATGTACAGAGGAGAGAGAGAGAGTACATCAGAAGAAGGATGCTGGATTTGGAACCACCAGGAAAGAGGACTAGAGGAAGACCAAAGAGGAGGTTCATGGATACAGTGAAGGAAGACATGAAGATAGTTGGTGTGACCGAAGAAGATCCAGCAGATAGGGTTAGATGGAAGAAACTGACTTGATGTGGCGACCCCTGAAGGGAAATGCCAAAAGAAGAAGAAGATGACAGTGTCTTCCATTTAACCCTATCTGCTGCATCCTCTTCAGTCACACCAACTATCTTCATGTCTTCCTTCACTGTATTCATGAACCTCCTCTCTGGTCTTCCTCTAGGCCTCTTTCCTGTTGGTTCCAAACCCAGCATCCTTCTTCCAAAGGATACCTCATATACTTCACGTACTGACCTGCTTTCAGAAATTCATACAAAACAAGGTCATATAATAAATTTGGCTAACATGATAACATTTAAACTTCACACATATGACTGCTTCATCCCAGTTATCATGTAGACCTGAATCATTCATTATTGATATAAAGTGTGTGATACAGCACGGTTTGGCATTGACTTTTTCCTTATTTTTGTTCTGTTTCATTTTGTTACAACATCCCGCCTGTGAATTGAAACCCACTAAAACTGGTTCAATTACCGAGGACAGATCTCCTTTTACTTTTGTAAGTGACCTTATTGTTCTGTGGCCGTGTGGATAAAAAGCAGCCTATTTCAAAAACCCACCATGTACTTATTACCTTGCTAATGAATGCCTAAAGAGGAGATAGTGGAGTTTTTCTGTACATGGCTGAACTGTGTTGGAGGACATTTAAACTCAAATAAATACAATCTTCCACCACATCGCTTATATGGCTGTGCCATCGACTTGATTCCTGGATCCGCCATTCCCAAAGGGCGAATGTACTCGGTTTCTGGTCCTGAAACAGAGGCCCTAAACGAATAACTCAAAGCAGGTCTCATTCGCCCATCTTCATCTGCGGCTGGAGCTGGGTTTTTCTTTGTGAGTAAAAAGGACGAAGCACTTACCCTGCATTGATTACAACGCCTTAAATGACATAACAAATGCAATCAAAGTCTAACGTGGCCACAAATAAAAGTCAAGTTTATATTCGTAATTTTTTCTTATGCGTTTGTAAAAAATAATCCAGTTGAATTTCAAGTCATGTTAAATCTGATGCTGCTCTGCCTTGTTTGGGCTTTAAATGAGTTTGAGACAAGCCAGTTGTATGGGTCAGACAGGAACAAAGAGATGAAAATAATTCCTGTCCTTTTGGCTCACGGAACCTCTCGGAAACAAAGCAAACTGTTTTCCAGTTGAACTGGAGCCATCCCAGCCTCCCCACAGACAGCTTTTTTTCCCCTCCGTGCATGTAATTACTTCTGTGTGTTTTCATACGATGCATGTGCACTTTCTATTCCGTACGAGACTACAGATATGATTTATGACTCCTGGTGGTAAGGAGCCTGTGTGAAAGACTGCTGTGTGTGTGACTGTGTTTGAGAAAAATAATGGAGGTCAAAGTGCATCATAAATGCAGCTTTGGATTGGAAGATTAATACATGCCTGTACGTGTTTATCTGAAATACACACTTGTGTGTGAGCGCAGAGAGAAATGAAGACATCCTCATGACAATGAAAAGTCTCTAACATATATTTAGCTTTAATTTGGTGAAATCGTACATAAAGAGACATGTGTTGATAATGATTTATCTTCACGAGCATAAATTGTTTTTATCCACAAAAAAAGCAGTGATACTAAAAAGAGTGTGTCTCACAGAACGATAACGAGGACTGATGTTCTTTGGATTAAATAATATAGTAATTATTTGATTGTGAGTTCCATGTTTTGTTTGGATTATTATAGGGATTTATTTTTTTTTTGCCAAGATATAAACAGGGTTTTTTTTTTCAGTAACAAACAGTGCATTTCACACATAAACCTTCAGTAGTGCTCCATCTGTATCGGTCAGTACCTCAAAGACTGGTTGTAAAACCATCTTCTTCGTCTTTTGGCATTTCCCTTCAGGGGGCGCCACAGCAAGTCAGTATCTTCCATCTAACCCTGTCTGCTGCATCTTCTTCAGTCACGCCATCTATCTTCATGTTTTCCTTTGCTGTATCCAAGAACCTTCTCTTTGGGTTTCCTCTCTCCGGTCTCTTTCCGGGTGGTTCCAAATCCAGCAACCTTGTAAAACCATTGTACTATACTGACTTAATACAGGACAAAAACAAAAAAGGCTCAGGGTTCACAGATGAAAAACTCCACAAAAAGTGCCTCTATGTCCTGATCCTCCCAGTTCCAGCCTTTATGAGTCACACCTATCTCATTATCCCCTTTAAAGCCGGGTCCACTTCCACCAGTATGGCCAAGTGTACGATCATTATCATAAATATACATTACTTTTTCATCGAAAGACGTTTGATCGATAATCCCCCCAAAAAAAGACCTCATATACAATAATTTGACAATTTTGTCAATGTGTAGATTTATTCAGCTTATTGTAACTATATTTTAAAGTTTTTTTGTGAACCCTGGAGGCTCAGTTTTTATGTGATAAGTTTTTGTTATTGGCTTGAAATGAAGCCAAAAAATGTTATTCTAAATTTAAGCTATGAGTGGCAATAGTTTCCTTTAAAAGAACAATTCTCAACTGAGTCAAAATAAAAAAGAGAAATGAAGGCAAATATGAAACCAATAAAGATACCGTTTGCTAGTTTAGTGGCTCCACTATCTCCACTTTTTTTTCTCCGTTAAGTTTCAGTCAAAAAAAGTATGATTCTGAGTCATCGCGATCATAATTTGCCTTCTTTAACTTTTTCCTTCTTCTGATACATTTTCTTTGTTTGGATTTGAGTTTTTTGCTCGACTGGCAATATGGATTCCAACGACAATCCCAGGTGAAATTACGATCTGTTAATTGTTGATTTGCCACAGACTGGCAGAGTGGCTAATTCTGCAAAATTTCATTTAGCCACACTAAAATAAAATTTGCATTTGCGAACGTGGGAAGCTCGTAGCACGACCTGTGCTTGAGAGACTAGCTCAACATCTAAATTGATTGGAGCAAATGTTTCAGTTACGTTCACTTTGTGTAGACAGAAAGCCAGCAGAATGGATTTTGAAGTTCTGCTCATTTTAGCCTACTTGGCAACAAATTCCACAGGTTTCGAATCAGTGCAGCTGTCTGAGAAGTCATAAAAAAAGTACAAACCATGTAGAAATATTATATAATATCAATGTATCATTGGCTGATGTCGATTTAACACAAGTTTATGATTCTGATATATTTTGAGCCAGCAGAGAAGCCTTTGAAGGTGTTTAGTGTTCTCCATTGGGTAATCGAGTACAAGTCAGATTGAAGGATTTGGTTTTCTTCCTTATCCTTGTGCAGCCTCTCTGTACTTCCCCTCTCTCTTTCTTTATCTTCTCTTTTGTTTCTCTCAGTCGCTCCGTGTCTCTCGCTCTTTGTCTTTGTGAACAAACTGTGTAAACAACTTGATTTGAGCCGCAGTACAAAAAAACACTGGAAAATTGATGCCAAATGTTTTATAGTCACAATTTCATCTTCCAGGCTTTCAGATGGACATCTTTTCTTGTCATGGTTCATTCTAATTTGGGGTGAATAAAGGAGTGAAAAGAAGAATGAAGAGAAACAGTCAAAGAATGAAAAATACACCAAATGAACAATTTCATCTCCTGTTGACAAAGATTACTGGTGGAATGAATGCTGATGGAAAGGCTCCACACTGGTTTATCAGACTTTTAGCTGCCAGTATCTTTGGCTGATTGCTGCTTTTGTAACAATCAGACAAGATGTGCCAGGTGATAGTTAAATTACTGGCTCATATATAACATTAAGATGCATCCAACACGATGCATGCATCCTTTGTATTTTATCTGGCTTGAATACAGTTTTCATAAGGTTTTTTTTTCTCTAAGAAAATTTATTGAGAAGTAAACTTAACTGATAAAAATATTAAGAAAACACTAACGATAGATTAAATCCATGCAGTTTTTAGCTCAGACCCAGGACGGAGTCAGAGACAGAGAGGACCAGCAGCAGGGCTTTACACACACCCCATTTAGGAATCAGTCAGCTTGCACACACACACACAAAAAAAACAGTCAAAAGGACCAAATAATAAAGAAAAGTAAATCTAAATTAAATTAAAGACTTTTTCAATGTAGGCAGCATGGTGGCACAGTGGGTAGCACAGTGGCCTCACAGCAAGAAGGTCGTGGGTTCGAGTCCTGGGTGGGGATGAGGCTTGGAACACTGTCCTTTCTGTGTGGAGTTTACATGTTCTCCCGTGTTTGTGTGGGTTTCCTCTGGGTACTCCGGTTTCCTCCCACCCTCTAAAGACATGCATGCTAGGTTGATTGGCCGGTGCCAATTTGCCCGTAGGAATGTGTGTGTGGATGGTTGTATGTGCGTGGCCCCGCGACAGACTGGCGACCTATTCGGGTTGTACTCTGCCCTTCGCCTTAATTGGCCGGGATGGGCTCCGGCACCCCCCGAAAGGGATAGACGGACAAGAAACTGACTGACTTTTTAAATGCAAAAAAAATAATGAGCAATTTCTGAGCCTGTGACTTCAAATGTTTACCCCTTAAATTAGCAGAAAAAACCCGTCACTGCTCATTTTGATCTAAATAAAATCCTATGAGACACAATAGCTTGACCAGGTTAGATATAAATCAGGATACATTTAAACAGACTGTATTTTGGAGTGCATAAGCCCCTGCTTGTGCACCCTCCTGGTTGGCTGAAGGTGGAGTCATCTGGACAGGAAGCTTCCGACGGTGCCGTGGCTCCAAACTGTCTCCATAGCTGCACTGCCACACCACCTTTATGCTTTCTTTTTTTTTTTTCATTTTACAAATAAAAACCGTATTTGGAGAGAAGTCTTTGCCGCTAATTGTCTTTGGGTGTCTTGCCAATGTACATGTAACCATTACAAATGCAGTGAAATAATAAGCATGTCTTTGCACAGTTGACTATGAGTGGCGTGTTCAGAGAGCTATGTGCCTCGGCAGCGATTCCTGCAGGGAGATTTGAGGCATGATGCAAGAAAACACAGAATATCCGAGGTAGTTTCAAGCAATAAATGCGCGCTTGCACCTGTTTCTGTAAGAAGTTGGTGTTTTCTGGCTTTTGTGAGCTTTATGTCTCTAAAGTTTCTATTTGTTTTGTTTGTGAGCTGAAAATGTATACGGCTGGTAATCCAGGAAACAGATTTAAAACATCTTGTTTTGGATGAATGATCCAAATTTGCTCGTGATCTTAAAACAAAAAAGCCAAGATTTAGCACGCTCACACGGCCTTTTCCTTTTACCTGCGATCCTTTTAAAATAAACACTAGAATTAACTGGGTTCTCTTTGATATTTGGATTTCCCTTTGTGAGAGGTTGATTGAGTCTGAAGGGAAAGCATCTTGTTCGATGCTCGCTAATCCTCTGATGTCATTAACTTCTCATTAAACAAGCGTGATTTCTAGTTACAGTGAATTTACATGATACTGTTCTCCATTTTTTTTTCCCCTCTAAAGCTGTTATTTAGAGAAAAAAGGCTATTATTCATCCCCAAACTCCACCTCTGTAATTTTGAAAATGAATTCTCCACCTTTCTTGTCATCTTCCAATTACAATTCTCATTCCACCTGGATTTCATGGTCACTTCACGGTCACACACATTTTTTGTTTTTTGTCCGTCTGCTTTCTCGCTTGTCAAGGAAATGAAGATGCTTGTAAAGCGGTGCCGGTGTTTATCCGGTTTACTGGTCGTGTATCTGCTGCTCTGCTATTCAGCCGAGTCGGTCTGGGTGTTTGGATGAATATGCATGATGTTCACAGGTAGCACATCTTGAATTTGTGGCATGGTAGTCATCTCTTTTTATTTCTGATCAGTGAATTCTGCACAAGTTGGTCAGAAGAAGCCGGACAGGTGACGCGACAGCTATTGGGAAAAATAAAATATAGTAGATGTGACAAAAAATTAAATTGCAATTATTCTATTTGACATCGCAACAATGATTTAATATTTTATATTTAATTTATGATATTTTTAACAAGCCCTTTTGCAACTATTGTAAAATATTAACCATAAAAACTTAAACAATAATCTACCATAGTTTTAACTGTTAAATTATAAAGTTTTTGATGACATTGATACTCAGGACTTAACTAGTTTTTTACGTAATCTGTGCACTCTTATAGAATTATAAAGTTCCGTTCCATCGTCTTCCGCTCAGCCGGGGCCTGGGGGCAACAGCCTCAGACGGGAAGTCCAGGCTTCTCTCATCCCGGCTGCATCCTCACGTGGATGCAGCCATGGAAGGATCCAGAGTCCAGAGTCATTCCCCGGCCAGCTGTGAGACATAACCTCTCCAGCAGGTCCGGGGTTTGCCTTTTGGTCCCCTCCCGTGGGACATGCCCGAAACACCTCACCAGCGAGGCGCTCAGGGCATTCTCACCAGATGCCCAAACCACCCCATCGGGTTCCTCTTGACCTGGAGGAGGAGCGGCTCGACACTGAGCTCCTCCCAGATGGCAGAGCGTCTCACCCGATCTCTGAGTGAGAGCCAAGACACCCTGTAGAGGAAGCACATTTCGGCCACTTGTATCCCTGATCTCATTCTTTCGGTCACCTACCACAGCTGGTTGCTAAAGTTCTAAAACACAAATAAAAAAGTTTATTTGTGACAAGAATCTGATTTTTTTTTATTTTGAAAAAACATCAATTATAGTACAAATTAATTAAGAAGTTGGAATTTATTTTTTTTTCAAACGAGCACCCGATAATGTTTTGCAGTTATACTTTCTACCCATATATTTTTGCTGATCTGAGGTATTATTATTGCGATATTGATTTGATGTTGATTTATTGTGCAGCCCTGATAGGAGAGGAACCGATGCTTGTTTCTGCAAACGTAAAAAAATAATAAGCATGTCAATGATTTTAAACTATTAAAACTAACTGTCATTTTTCATGTCCACACCCCTTGGGAAAGGTGTTTTTTTTTTGCTTCCCAGTGGTGATCATCGAGCGCTAGGCGATCTAAAGATTAGTGGACTTCATTAAGATTCTAAAGAAAAACATTGAGCAGCCTGCAGAAAAACTTGGCCTTGGGTAGCACAAGACCTTGTCCAACATCATGCTTTGAATTTTACCGATCAAGAAAGAGTTCAAGAAAACATTCAGTCTCATAATATTGAATATAACTTTATATATTTTTATCTATATATCTTTTTTAAAGTTTCTTTAACCATACATTCAAGTTTTACGTAAGCATGTGTTAATTTGTGCATAAATAAATAAGCAGTGATTTTTCGTGTCACTTTAGGTCAGTATCAGTTGTGCCATCAACAACCACAAAAGATGTGAATCTTTTAATAAAATAAGAACATCATTTTAAACATGCAACAAAATTGTTCTGCAGATGTTTAAAGAACCTTTTTCGCATTTTTTTTTGGTAATAGAAAAAGCAAAAATGCAGCTTTTTGCACAAAAAAAAGTAATGTATTTCCTTTGTTTTGCACAAAAAGTGAAGTTGTGTGCTTGAAATAAATGTGTGCATGAGTTATTTCATAAGATAAACATTGAAAATATTACAAGTTTAAAGTGCAATCTGTCATAACAAAGTGCAAATCTGATAATAAAATCCTTACATAAGTGTTCTGTCATGTGTTTCAGAGTTAAGATAACGCCAATAACTGAGTTAAAAATCCCTAAAAGTAGAAAAAAAAATTCTAAATGATTTGATATGTAAGAGTAAGCCTTTCCTAATAATGACATAAAAAGGAATCCATTGAAATCGTAAGAAGGGGGGCAGCGTTTTATCTGAAGGGTGATCAAACTAGTACAGTTATACTAAGCAAAGATGGAGTTTGACTTCCTCTTTTATTCTAAATTCAGATCATTAGAGTTTCCGTCAAAGCTGGATGATCCCACTCGGGACGCCTTGCAGCTAGAGTAGCTCATCTCTGAAACATCCAACAAAATACGAAGCGCTGCATGGACTTGCTGCCATCTCAAGAGGCACATTTTTCAAAAAATGTTTGAAAAATTTGTTTGCTCAAGAATGCAATATTCGAAAAAAAAAACAAACCTCGAAATACGTTTTATTCATTTTCACTAGTGGTGTTAGTTGATTAAAAAAATTAATCAAATTAAATACAAGAATTTGTTATTAATTAACCGAATTAATCGCATTTTAACGTCATCTCTGCTAAAGGTCTCCTGATAGAAAATTTGAATTCTAAGATGTTAAAAAATTGTACTGTATGACTAATCAATTAAATACAGTAAGAAGAGAAGCTGTATTCCCCAGAACATTTTGAAAAATAAGTAATTTTTCTGGATTTTGGTGCAAATTTTGTCCAAAGTTTATAATAATTAAAGTAGTATGTGCACATTTGTGTGGACCAAAAGGGGTGAGGGTGGGGTGGGCAATGTGCGCCTCCATGTCACCTCTGGATCCGTCCCTGTGACTGTCTCATCCTGCTGGGTCTTGCCCATGTCTGTTGTGTTTGACCACTGCTATCTTATTAAATTTGCCAGCGCCGGTGATGTGGGACGGCCAAGAAGACTATGGGTCTTTCAATAGGCCAAAATTCAAATGCGCAAGCTGTGAGTCGCCACTGTTATCACGTCATAATTAATTGTGTTACTTTTTTTAACGCGTTAAAATGCAGTGTAGTTAGTTAATCGAATTAACGCAGTAAAATGACAGCACTAATTTTCCCATTTGCTTTTGACTCAGTGGGTTCCTCCATCTTCTCGCTCCGCTTAGGTCTTACACTTTGTTGCACGAGTGGAGGGAGAGCAGTACCTGAAAGGATGGCCTGAGAAAGAACAGGACAGGTTTACTAAAATTACGTCCTGCTTTTTTTTTTTGCATCCTGTTCACTTTCTGATGTGGGCACTGTGTGAAACATAATCCATGGTCAAGAAAAACCTGGCGTTCGAATTGTATTTGAATAACAGACGAGCTTCCAAATGACTCTTATTTGCATGAATGAAAAAAGACACGTCTTTAGGCTTTTGATGTGAAAATAACCTTCAAACATGTTTTGAACCTCCAAAAAGATGATTTCACATGAAATTCTCTAATAATAAGATTACTGGTACTTTTTTCAGTCTTCTCGGTCATCACTGATTTATCATGTCCACCCATGTTTCACATTAGACGTACAATTTTGAGCTCTATTTTTAGTAAGTCGGTAATAATTATACTTGATTGTTGAACATGTAAATCTTCTTCTAAGTTAATCTGTAGGTCAGTACTTACAGATCCACCTGCTGGGAGTAGCTTGTCCTTTACAGAATACTTTACAGGTTACTTTTCTGCCAGTGAGAGTCATGAAGGAGGATGGTGTGACAGCAAAAAGGATTTTCAGGGAAAGGTCTTCATATAAAGTGGAGGAAAATGTCATTGCTTGGGTGTGTACGGAACTACTGAAATCAATCCTTGTGTCAGCATCTCTGGACCAACCAGCACTCCAATGCAGAGATAACAAAGAGCTTCTGGACTAAATAAAAAAATATTAAGACAGAGTTCAACTTTGTCAGGAAATTGCTTTTTGTGTCTAAAATTCGATCCAATAAAACAATGGATTTGGGTTTAATTGGGCCTGAAAGCATTGGAAATCCAGCCTGTTCTATTTAGGTATCTTAAGGTCTTGTTCATAAATGAGCAAACGACGTCTCTTTCACCTACATGCGGATCGGTGCAGTGGCTGCAATAATTAGGATGTAGCATCGGTCTATTTTTGCTGAAGAGATTAGTTGACAAACTTTGCCATCCAGTAAAGAGATTTCTTCCCTGCATCATGAGGTGCCATATGGGGTGGCTCAGGTGCCTGGTTAGGATTCCTTCCGCGCTCCACTCTGGTGATGTGTTCTGGACACCTCTGACCAGAGCAGGTAACACTTCAGGAACCTTCCTGGATGAGGCGAAAGATGGTCCCCACCTAAATTTTACTAATTAAAACTAGAATTAAAACCAAACTAATAAAAATTAACTTGTTCATACTGTATATAAAATGTAGTGATTAAAGGCCTCTTTTTGTCCGTCTTTGTGCCTCTTTTATTTTTTCATTCTTAATTTATCCCTCACCGGGGAAATTTGTGTGCTGCATCACACCGCAGTAGGCTGCCACCTATGACGGCGCCAATAGTGGGAGAAATGGGGCGTTAGGTGTCTTCTCCAAGGACCCTTGACAGGAACTCAGTAGGATGGTTAACTTCTGGTCCGTGGGCGAACACTCTAACCACTGAGCCATCGTTTCTCCGCCTTTATCCTTTGCTCACTGGCCCAAAAATTTCATAATAAAACCTACAGTATGAATTATATTAAAATCATAAGAAAGGCCGCTTCATGTTTTTTTCAAGCCTGCTCGTGTTTTTATTATCAGCCAAATGTTCCTGAACCGCTGTCGTCAAAGCACAGAGTTCTTCCAATAAACATGTAAAAAATGACCCGTGGGCACTGAGTTGTTTCAGATTACAGTTATTAGATGAAGCAACTATTGCGGCATCACGCTATCTTAGAGTCAAAAGGTGCTTTGAACGTAAACTCCTGCCATCAATTGATGGTTGGGGTTACGTGGGGATCACGTGGTCGTCCTGATAGAGCAAAACAACTTGAAGAGTCTGGGGAGCTCGTGATTTTAAAAAAAATGAATGTGGCAAATGTTTATGGACCGTTAGAAATCTTTAAGTTTGTCAAAAAAAAGTTATTAACGTCTCAAACAGGAAAATAACATGTAAAAATTCTCCCCAACACACATACTATACAGACCCAAACACAGCCGCCATGTCTCCCAAAGCCAATTGTACTTCCCTATTGAATGAATAGTACCAGTCAAATTGTCTCCACATGTCCCGGGACGTATCTCACTCTATTTCCTCATCCTCCATTCAAGGAACAAACACATTAAGGTTGAGCTGCTAATAGCGTGTGTGATGAATGCCCAAGCATAATGAGCTCTTTATGAGACTTAATACCTCCTGTTAATCAATGGACATAGCAGGGCACTTTTCAATACAACCTTCCAAGCATTTTTAAAATGACTCCTCAATGAATAGATTTGAGGAGTCAATTTGTAGCTTTTCCCTCTTTCCCTTTTTACTCTCATTCTTTCTTGGACACGGCGCATAATTAAAAGCTGCATATTCTAAATCACATCACGTCTATTAAGTTGGAAATTTCCTTTTTTTTTTATCCATGTCAAGGATGCTGTTAGAGCCAGAGTTGTTGTGATGTAAATACAATACTCCGCTCTGTCGTGGGTGGACCACACTTTCTTTAGCCTGAAGGAATACAGCCGTGGATGACCTATTTATTGCCGTAAATATCAGATCCAGACAGGCGCTGGAACCATCCCTGTCAATTACTGCTGGTTCTTATATTGTTTTACTTTGATCTTTAGTTCCCAGCACAATGCTTAGCTCAAGGCTTTTCCACTAGTAGCATGCTTTATTAGCATCACAATCACTTACAATCTACATCCACAAATGTAAAGTTGAAAAGATTAAAAGTGTACTGGTGCTGTGACAGAACTGTTTAGATCAGGCATTGGCACGGGGGAGGAAATGTCATGGTCGGCGTGTCTCATCATACAAGTTGTTTTACTAGTTAAATCCGATTCAGGTGTCATCTTTTTTATGTGTACCTTAGATATTGTGTGTTTTAGAGGTATTTACGTGTGTTTTTTGGTGTTTTTAAATGTGTGTTTGTACACATTTGGGTGTGTTTGATTATCCCTTACAGTCTCCATGGGAGCCAGACTCATTCTCACTCTGATAATGAGGGAGAGACTTCCAATACCCTTAAGTCATTTCTCTTGTTTTTCCGCTCTTCCTGTTGTCTCGAGACTCTTTACTTTCTTTGTTGCCCTTTACGTTCCTCTGATCTGGATTATCCTTTTGTTTTGTGAGGGCTCATTCTTCCTCTCACATTTCCGTACGTACTGTATGTGTTAAGCCGATGCACCAATAATGTCAGAAATATGTTGAAGTCACTTTATTTGTATGAAATAGATTTAAATTCTGGGTGAGCATTTTTTTATCAGTCCGGTCAATTGCTGACCCTTTCTGTGGACTACAAACCTGGCAGACATATCTTGTCAATTATTTTGGTACACTGAATGGTTGCCTGTAGGGATGTTAATACAGGCAAGGAAATATATCCCAATAATTTCTGGTATTCAGTATCATAACGGATAAAAAAACGCAATAAATAGTTTTAAAATATATGATAGTGATGTCATGCTGCAAAGCACGTGGGCGCAAACAGCATACAGGTGTCGTTACAGTAATGGGTGTGTCAAAGTGTGCCTGTGAGATGCTTTTTTACCCCCAGTTTTTACTATTTCTCCATTTACCGTTATGTAGACCTTAAATTTTATTGGAATGCATGCCTGAACTTTTTCTATCGCTTCCTGTAATGACACATTTTTACTGTCTGGCAATCTACATGGCACTCATCTCTTGAGTTCTGACAAGAGATAATTAGCTGGGCCACTAACAATCTCCTGGTATGTGCTCTTCTGTCAAAACAAGCTCTTCCATTTTCAGTTCTACGTATTCGTGAGTTTCACCTATTACTTTACACCAATTCCACCTCAGAATATTTGAGTTTAGAGGTTGTGTATTTAAATCACAGTGTTTCAGTTTGTATGCGTTTGCTGTGAATAAAATAGTGACAGCAACATCACTTATTAAGCGGGCTATTCAGCCAAAACTTTTTTACTAGGCCCCCATCGACAAAACCAAAGGATACCCAGATAATGAACTCTTCGATGGGCTTTTCGGGCCGTGACTATGTCATATTAAAAATATTATCAAAAGGATTTTATTAATTTTGTGAGATGGCAAAGTCTTATTGCAGAAGATGTTTTTGATGAAACATTCTGCTCTTCTTGTCTGCTTGTTCGAAATATTGACGCCCTTTCTTATCCATTCATTTTGATTTGATGTAAGGTAACTAAGTCACAGCAGTGCTGTCATTAATTCTATATCAACCTTTCTCTCTTTTTTTTCCACCTTCCATATCTCTTTCTCTTCCTATCTCTGTTTTCCAGGTGACTCAAGCAGAGACTAACATTGCGGAGATCCTTTACTTGACCTTTCTCCATCTTCCCCCCTTCCACCGTCTTCTCCCCTTTCTCCTTACTTCCCCTTATTGCCTGAACTTCCTGCATTCCTTTCCCAATTTAACCTCATCATGGATCTGAAAGACCGAAGGCACCGCTCTTTGACAAGAGGTCGTTGCCCCAAAGAATCGCAGTACAACACCTCTTCCCTTGATGCCGACGAGTGTCGTGTGCCCACCCAGAAGTCATACAGCTCTAGTGAGACGCTCAAAGCTTTCGACCATGAGCAACGGCTTCACTATGGCGGCTGTGTGACCGATCTAGTCCACCATGAAGCGGATGAATACGCCAGACAAGGTGAGTTTGTAGAGCAAAGCTTTGATCTTAAAGGGAGTATGGACGATCTTATATTGAAAGCAAAGCAAATTTTTGTGAAAACTGAGAAAGCATTAAAAAGCTTCTTGATCTTTTCGGGCTTCTTTTAAGTTTGCATCTCCAACCAACAGAAATTCTGACTTGTCGTTAAAATGAAGAAGTCAAACTGATTGAACGACTCTAGGCCAATTGTTTTTGCAAAATACTCAAAAATGATTGGCTGAAGTTACCGATGTTACACGGAATACACAGATTATTAGTACACACTTTTATCATTTTTAGAATACTTTTTTATAAGCAAAAGACGAACAGTGAAACAGATTAAGATAAAATTGCAAAAATGGAATTTGCAAAGATCTTCCATACTACCTTTAAATAATTAATGTTGAATAGTGGTTTGGTCGTCATTGTGCAGGACTAAAGATACTTTAAGGAAAATTTGGTCAATATGGGAACTTCAAAGACTTTCTTAAGACTTTTGTACCTCTCTGATTCACAACAACTTTCAGCGCTTATATGGCGAGCAAAACTAGATCTCAACTTACACATATAAAATAATTATATTCTAGTTTGATAATAATGCATTGTATTTATATAGCGCTTTTCAGGACTCTCAAAGACGCTTCACATGTGCATTATTGATTCACTCCATACCATGTAATGGTAAGCTACTGTTGTAGCCACAGCTGCCCTGGGGCAAACTGACAGAAGCAAGGCTGCTATTTTGAGACATCAGCCCTTCTGACCATCACCAACCAATCGCACACACACCATTCAGACTAGGCAATGAGGGTGAAGTGTCTTGCCCAGGGACACAATGGCAATTTAATCTTAACAGCTGTCCCACCGTCGCTCCTGGGGTTCCGGTGGTCTCCCATCCAAGTACTGCCCATGCTTGCTTAGCTTCTGAGGTCTGATAGGATCATCATTGACAAGCTGGTATGGCCACAAGTTTAGAGGGAAACACAGCCTAGGCATCAAGACTTGGCCATGTAAGACATCGCAAAAGCTCACTATTTTAACCAAAAGTTATAACACATTTATTATTAGTATAGATTTGTTTCACTGATCTATTACGATCGATTAATTTCCTCATGACTCGAGGTCTAAAAAACCCTGTAACTGATACAAGCTACTGTTAAGCTGCTGTAAGCTGAAGAGCAAATTTTGCAGTTAATTCTACTTATTTTGCATAAAGCTTCTGTGTAAGAATGTAAAAGGGATTTCTAACTCAATTCCTTCTAATTCCAAAACTGAGTCTGTGCTTTTGGCACCTGAAAGTAATTCTTTATTCCAGCACATGTGGCTTAGAATGCAGATTTAGTACCCTAGCGGTTTTGTGTTTTGGTCAAACATTTGCTACACCTTCCACTACACACCAAACACTCACGTTGTTACAGGATGGCGTAAAAGGTTTCTAGTTGGATTCCGTTTTAAGTGTGTGTGTTTTCAAAGAGCCTATTTGTTTAGCTGCTAATGCAATCAGATGTAGTAAATGCTTCTTTGTTGAGGAGTGCCAAAGCAGATCTTTTGCACTAGCAAGACTGTCATAATGAACTTCTGTATCCTCTGGTGAGCGAGTTAGCCAATAGGCCGATAGGTCATCTCTAAAAGGATGGGTCAGCTCTCATAGCATGTCTTTCAATTCTTTGTGTGTATGTATGTGCATATGCATGGTTTGTAAAGGGACATGAAACAGAAAGTATTGATCCTTGGCTTGTGAAAGGAGTCAGACTCAATGGGATTGATCTCTGCAAAGCTCTGTTTTCTCTGCGTGGATGCAGACAGAGGAAAGCAGCTATGAGCAAAAACAACAATGTGTAAAGTACTAAGAAACACTGAAATACAACTAAAGAATAAATGAAAGTACACAGCGAAAAGTCCTTGATGGTATTTTCCACACAAAATATTTGTCATTAAAGCTTGTAAAAAGGGAAACTTGCTGCCAAGGTTTTTGCTGCACCATGTATGGTTTGAAAAAAAATCAGAGAAAAAGATCAATGAAGCAGGAGCCTTCAGAACAAATATTTAATGTAAACTCAAACTAGAAAGTTGCTTTTTTAAAAGGAGAAAAAGAAATAGATGACAACAAAGGATTATCCACGTATGAGGATGTGTTGGCAAGAATTCACAATGCATTAAAAGTCAGTGGTGTATGCTGGACGGACACACTCCAACACTGCACGGAACTGACCTCACACCGGGCGATCGCTGGTCGATACCACAGTTCTCTCAGCCTATCAGCTCCATCAAAAGCCCAGAGTCGCAGATGCATCGTGGGAAGTGTGGCCACAGGAGAGCAACAGTGTTGCAGCACCATATGGACTGTGACACTATGGGAGGAGGAGTAGTGCTAGGAGGATGGAGGAAGAGAAGGAGTTGGTGAGAAAGATTCTGCGAGAGAACCAGCAGTTGCTTTCCATAATCATTCAGTTAGATATTTTTATAATGAGTTCGTGACACACCAGAATCTGAGTCTTTAGTTTGGAAGTTAAATAAATACTTTAGAAACTTAACCACTGAAAGTCAGAATCAATCATTTTAGATAATCCATTTTTGTCTCATTGATGATCTAAAACCGACCTGAACTATTAAAGTTTAAACTGCTCATGATGCATACATCAGGAAATAAGATAATTTATTTTAATAATGTTTTCCTGTGGTTTGATGTGCTTTTGTGGTCTGTTTTACTCATTTTTCATAAGTTTGATGGTTAACCGAGGCCATGCTCAGATTGTTATTTTGCCGTAATGGCTCTCTAAAGCCTAAGCCTCTTTGCAGTTCTCCCGTGTGCTAATGCATATGGATTTTCACTTATACCTTTCATTTGATTCATCCATCATAAAACAGACTCACATAAAAACTCACACACAATCGCACAAACAATTGCTGAGGTTAAGCACATGATGGTTACAAAACGAATGTCTAATTGCACTCTCACCTTGTCCAATCATATTTAGGGTACACATGAAATAGATACACATTTAAACTTATTAGACGAATGCATATTTAGTCTCATAAACAGGTGATTATAACTGGTGTATATGTGTAAACAAAAATGCACGCTTTATGG
Organism: Neostethus bicornis; assembly: GCA_902685375.1. Lineage (NCBI taxonomy): Eukaryota > Metazoa > Chordata > Actinopteri > Atheriniformes > Phallostethidae > Neostethus > Neostethus bicornis. Next base: position 13,612,121 of record LR738561.1, read on the forward strand.
CTGGTCATGCATGTTTATTTTTTAGAAATTTTTAGTCTTTTAGTGAGGTTACAAGAAGAAGAGATAGAAAAAAAAAGGGGGGAGGATTTTAAGTACTTAGGATCAACAGTCCAGCGCAATGGAGAGTGTGGAGAAGAGGTGAAGAAGCTTGTGCAGGCAGGCTGGAACGGTTGGAGAAAAGTACCAGGTGTGATGTGTGACGGAAGAGTTTCAGCTAAAATGAAAGGGAAAGTGTACAAAACCGTGGTGAGAGCGGCCATGCTGATTGGTCAAGAAACAGTGGCACTGAAGAAAAGACAGGAAATAGAGATGGAGGTAGCAGAGATGAAGATGCTGAGGATCTCTCTGGGAGTGACCAGGATGGACAGAATTAGAAAATAGTACGTATATCAGGGGACCAGCACATGTTAGAGGTTTTGGAGATAAAGTCAGAGAGGCCAGACTGAGATGGTTTGGACATGTGCAGAGGAGAGAGAAAGAGTACATCGGAAGAAGGATGCTGGGTTTGGAACCACCAGAAAAGAGGCCTAGAGGAAGACCAAAGAGGAGGTTCATGGATACAGTGAAGGAAGACATGAAGATAGTTGGTGTGACCGAAGAGGATCCAGCAGATAGGGAAGAAGAAGTCTTTGAAGACACTAAAAAAGGCTTTTTACAATGACGTAAATTAGTTTAAAGAAACCAACGTTTGACCACTGCAAAAAAAATTGCGTTTTATATAATATAAACACTCAACATAGTGGAGTCAGCTGCTGTGTCCTCATTCGCCCCAAAATAAACTCAACTTTCTATTTAAACATACAGTAAATGTACTTGTGAATTCTACTGACTTCTAAGTCAACTGTAACCACTTGTACTTAAGATTCATATCCTCAGGAAAACAGTGGGAGAGAAAAAAAAAATTCTGCCTTCAAAAGTGTTTTTGAAGTTTGCCTTAAAAACCATGAGGGATTTATCTGTCTGCATTTTTCCAGCGTTCAAGATTCCTATTTTTAGTTTGCATTATTTTATCTTGATATTTTCATCTAATAAATATAACTGTTTGATACAAATAAGAATTTTTGGAGATTTTTTTTATTAGGAATAGAATGGTAAATAATAATAAAAATAATAATGATAATTGGTCTACCGTTCCAACCAAATCTGCTCCTGAACATCAGGTTTAAAAAAATAAAAATTTATGACAGCTTCAGCCAACATTTGGGAAAACATCTGACCAATCAAATGGTTAAAAAAAAAAAAAAAAAAAAAAAAAAGCATGCTTCCTTCTTCAAGACACAAAAAATAATTACGACGGCTCGTATTCAGATAATAAAAATATTTCTACTCGTCAAGTGAGTTAAGTTTTTTTTAAATCCTGCTCACCATGGTAACCTCACAAGTTAATGGTTTTTATCTTTGTTTACTGCAGGAAAACTGTATATTTTAAAGTGTTTGTCTGGCAACTGATTTTGCATTTGGCAAATTAGCAATCTCTAACAAACACTACCTGGCAGGAGCTCGAGCTTATTGTCATGGCTGAGATTAAACCTGGTTACTATCAGCCAGCCTCTCACACTGACAGCACAGAGTATTTTTAGGGTTTATAGAAGCTGCTGTAAGAAGCTGCTTGCAAAGGTCAGAACCAGCATGCATCCCGACAATTATTATATGATGAAGAGATCGTTTCTTTAAAACATTATAGTAAAAAAATTCTTAAAAAGTGTTTTTCTCTTTAATGAAGTAATTTTTGTGAAAACTTTAACTTTAGAATAAAACCAAAAACACATTAAAATACTAGTAAAAAGAAAACAGTGATTGGTTAATTAGGATGTATTAAAAATACTGTTGGTCTAATGCAGGGCTGCCCGTTATACCAATCTCAACCAACCGTCAGCTCCCAGTGATTGTTGTGGTCAATCTCATGATTTGTAAAAATAAAAAAAATAAAAAATCTTATTTATCTGTCCTCAGTGTGAAATAGTTTCATTTTATTCACAGAGAGCTGCCGAGAAAGTTTGCCCAGTTGGTCATTTATTTTAACCATAGCAACCCACTCTTCTCTACTTCTTGGCACGTGCAGGGCGCCATTCCCCTAAACCACCTAGCATTGCTCGTGACTCATATTTTGTACACATTTTTGAGATATTCATTCATCCTCTGAACCGCTTATCCCGGTTAGGATTACCTGGGTGCCGGAGCATATTCTTGCTGGTTATAGGCACAAGAAAGGGTACACCATGAACAAGTCGCCAGTCTGTTGCGGGCCCATAAATAGAGACAGACAACCAATCACAAACACACTTTTCCAAGGGGCCATTTTTTAATTTGGGCATCTTTGAATCTCACATAGAAAACATAGCCAATATTATTTATGAATTTATTCATGCATGTTTGAGAAATTTATGATCAATTTCCTAATTTTTTCCTCTTTAAATGAAGGAAAACAAGCATCTCAGGTTGAGCTCTGGAAAAAGAACCGAACAGTAAAAGACTGCAATGAATCGGTTTGTCAGAGTCTGAACCAGAAGCTTTCCACAATAGTTGGTCATTTTCTTGTAAGATTGAGACCTGAAAGAACCTTCAAGCTTCTGTGTCTCACACTGACTCTTAACTAGACTAGAGATGATCAATGGGTTCTTCTGCAGGGCAGGATTCGGGCAGACATGTCGATGAGAAGCGCTTTCATTAATACACATCCAGGATTATTTTTGAATGTTTTTACTGTGTTACTACTATGTATTGTGGCTTTAAATGGGAAACATTTTGATTTCTGTGTCCTTTGACCCAAGAACTAAAAAAACACATCTTGTTTTGCACTGCTCCCTTTAAATGCAAATTGGATATATTCCTCCCGAGTTTCTAACGTGTGTGACCATAGACATAAACCCACCAAACCTTGCAACTTTACAAACAATTCTCTGGTCAGTAGTTTTGTTGACTGTATTTTAAAGTTAGTTGTATGTTATTTTAAAGTAGCATTCTCATAACAGTTGTATATCATTCATAAAGTCTGAGGTGAATCCTGCTGTAACTAGAAAGCTAACATTAACTAACGCCATTGTGAGCTCTTCTGATAGGATTATTTTTATGAACCCACCTGAAATGAACACACATGTGACAAGATTTCCTTTTGTGCTCAAACCATTTTCAAAAGCATGAGTCATAACCCAACAACTCCTATCATGGGAAAGTAAAAAACAGTTCTGTTTTTCTGTGGCGAGGCTGGTCTTTTTTTTTTTTTCTTGCACATAAGTTTCCACTGTGGGCGGATATATCATAAGCATGTACACGTCACACAATACCTTGTAAAACATTGTTTTGTAGTACAGGTGCTTCTTGGGATACCAGACAGAGTTTTGCATTCTTTTTTACAGGACAGTTAAAACTTTCTGAATGTCCTATTTGCGATAAATGTTTTTTTAAACTGAGTTTATCCTTGTTATACAACACACAAATTAAAAAGAGAATGATAAAACCTTATCATTTACTTTTTGTCTATGTATGTCCAAGTCAGCCATTCTTTCTTCTTTAGTGGGAATTTCCTCTCGAAACATTTGATGTAACAGAATGAAAAACGTAACCGATTGATCTGAACCAAAATGTGGCGTCTGAGTAGAAACAGAAAAGAGGCAATGATTTTCTAAAGATATCTTTGCAAGTGCATTTAGCAAAGCATGCCCATCTTAAAGATGTATGTAATGCATGTTATGCTCATGTGGTGATGTATCTCATAGCATATTTAAACAAGCCATCTTTTAAATAACTCAGAGTTCGGTTAATTTAAAAAAAAAAAAAACATTAATACATTTACTTGGTTTCACTTGGAGTTACAAAAAACAAACATTAAAATAGTTTCCGAACACTTGTCGTGATCCCCTCGCCAGCCGCCAGAGAGAGCCATTCCTCATCACCCTGATTAGGGACACCTGAGATTGATTTCTGATACCACACACCTGTGGACCCTGCTGCGTATTTAAGGGCAATCTCCTCGGAGTTCCACGTCGGGTCATCGTCATACTTCCCAGCCGGGTCTTCATGGCTGCCAGACCATAAGTTATCTTTGAACTCTGTTATGGCATGTGAACGTTTGGATCCTGAGTTAATCCTGTGCCTTTTGCCTTCAAGACTTACCTGACTTATGTTGATAAATTCTGTTTTGTCAATTGGGTCCTCCTCCTTCCACATCACAACAATTCTAGACAGGAAAGCCCGCAAAATACTCAAACGAATAAAATAGAAAAGCTATTTAGGTATGTTTTAGGTATGGAGAGTGTGGAAAAGAGGTGAAGAAGCATGTTTGGGCAGGCTGGAACGGGTGGAGGAAAGTATCAGGTGTGATGAGCGACAGAAGAGTTTCAGCTAGAATGAAAGGAAAAGTGTACAAAACCGTGGTGAGAGCGGCCATGCTGATTGGTCTAGAAACGGTAGCACTGAAGAAAAGACAGGAAACAGAGATGTTTGTAGCAGAGATGAAGATGCTGAGGATCTCTCTGGGAGTGACCAGGATGGACAGGATCAGAGGAACAGCACATGTTAGAGGTTTTGGGGATAAAGTTTGAGAGGCCAGACTGAGATGGTTTTTACATGTGCAGAGGAGAGAGAGTACAGAGGAAGAAGGATGCTGGATTTGGAACCACCAGGAAAGAGGACTAGAGGAAGACCATAGAGGAGGTTAATGGACGAAGTGAAGGAAGACATGAAGATTGTTGGTGTGACCAAAGAGGATGCAGCAGATAGGGTTAGATGAAAGAGGCTGACTTGCTGTGGCGACCCCTAAAGGGAAAAGCCGAAAGAAGAAGAAGATTTATTAATGCACAGTGTTTCTTTTATTTCTGAATTAGCTTATGCAGATATTTGAGCCTGTGCATGTTGGATTCTAGTAAAACAAGCCTGGTTTTCCTCCAGCAAACCCAGCTACCCCCACTTTCACTGCATCTCAGCCTCACTGTTCCCCCATTACACACTTATTACCTTGTCTGCATGGATAAGCACAGCCAAATGACACATTCTACCTCCAACATAACAGGCATCAGCCTGGAAAGCTCATTACAAGTGTTCGCTATTTAACACCACAAAGCAAAATATTTGAAGCCACCAGCATGCCACTATTGCACAAGTGTTGTTCTCACAAAGCCCGCGCGCAATTGGCTCCATTTTATACGTTCCATAAACCTGAAAATAGTCCTATTTCCTTTTTCATATTTATATTGAATTGTGGTGAGTTTTGTTATAAATATATAAACAGTTTCTGCTCTGATGTGTCACTCCACATTACCAACGGCTTCACACAGTTTTTCACTTTCCTCCTCATTCTTCTGATCTTTCACCTCGCCCTGCATCTCTTTGTCTCCATCCCAGTCCCTTAGGCAGCTCCTATTTAGCACCTCCCTGGGGCGAGTCACCCCTTTCCGGTCCAAATCAAGACAGCAGACATTATCACAAGTACCACAAGAGCAGGAAACTTTGGCCTTTCCTTTCAGAGGGATCTAAATGAGCCCTTTTACATCCCCCTCAGTTGTTTACCCCCAGGGTAGAAAAATACATTGAAAACCATCGCCCACATGCTTTGCTTCTTGCCTGGACTAAGCTCAGCTTCATCATCTGTCCCCTCACACTTTTCCTTCTCCCTTTGTTTCTGTCTCACACTTTTTTTTTCTCACTTTTTCTTATGTCCTTTATTGCTCGTCTGTCACACCTTTCGTGTCTAGTTTCTCTTGGCACAGCTCTTTTCCCCATGATTTCTCTCACCCTCGCTGTTCCTCTATTGTTGCTTTAGTGGTCACGGCACATGTGTGCTATGTTTAGGAGCTCTCCACGGATTTGAGAGCATGTGCACAGGGTGTGTCCTCATTTTTTAGATTTCACACCGGCTTCGTCTGCTATCTGAGCACCATAGTTGTGAACTTTCATCTTTGCAGATTCTATAAAACGCGCACCTATGCACCCGAAGAAGAAAAGAACATTCAAACCTTGATGTATTCTGTGCCATGTTTCTTTCATTTTGCATTCCCTTTTTTCTCTCCGTTTCCTTTGATGTGAGAAATAACTACAGTGGCCGAGCTTCGCTTTGTCCAAAATCCTCCAAACCTTTGTCACTCGTCTTGACCGTAAACTGAATTATGAGATTTTCTTTTCCTCCCTCATCTTTTTTTTTTCATTGAGAATTTGGACTTTTTTTTTCCCCAGACAGTTGCAACAAAATCCTCTACTGCAAAATAAATGGACTAACCCTAACCTTCTATTTGATACTGTTTTATAAATCATCCATGAAAAGAGAGAGGACCCTGAGAGGAACATTTTATTAACAGTGATGTAAATCTGTAGTTATTGAACATTCAAAATTCTTCTTTTTACAAGCGAGATGCTTTTAAATTACAGATGACCTCAGAGGAATATTGCATATCTCTGAGCTTTATCACACTTTGCAGCTCAAACACACAGCTCTGTTTAAGGTGGAGCTTCTTGCGAAGATAAGAAACGACACAGTTTGGTTGATCTCGCCAGCACCAGACTCACAGATTTGTTTTTCTTTTTTCTAGTGCCAGCTGATCATCACATCTCTGGCAGTTCCCTCTGGAGTCACGGAAAGCTTAATGTCTTTTTGTGTTGGTTTGATTTTTTTTTAACATGGTAGACGAGCCAATGACTTGAAAAAGAAGTGGGGCTTATTTATCAAAGGTGCACATGCTGACGGTCATGTAAGTTTACCGGTTTATGAAAGTGGGGGAGAGTTGCTGTGTGCAAGAAATAAGACGTTGGAAAAAGACTGACAGAAGCAAGGCGGACATTTTTTTGCACCATCGGCCCTTCTGACCATCACCAACCGATCACACACCATTCAGACCAGGCAACGTGGGTGAAGGGTCTTGCCTAGGGATACAGCGACAATTTGATCTCAATGGCCGTCCAACTGTGGCACCTGGGGTTCAGGCGGTCTCCCATCCAAGTACTGCCCAGGCCCAGCATGCTTAGCTTCTGAGGTCTGACGGGATCAGGCATTGACAGGCTAATAAGGTCACTAAGTAAGAAGGTCGTGGGTTCGAATCTCGGGTGGAGGCCGAGATTTGAAACACTGGTCTTTCTATATGGAGTTTGCATGTTCTTCCCGTGTATGCTTGGGTTTCCTCCCATCCTCCAAAAACATGGGTGTTAGGTTCAGAACTCCCTCGAAAATGAGATGTCTCGTCATCTCAAGGGGCTTATCCTTTTCAGTGAACGGAGAACAGTGAAATGGAATTTTAAAAGCAGAGCAGACACAGTTAGAAAGGATGTATTGATGCCTGTCCTAAAAAAACAGACCACAGGACAGAAAAGATGTTAATGAGAATAAATGGAGATTGTCAGACCACCACATTTGAAACTACATTATGAAACCGTCCACTGTTGCGCACATGTTTATATGCAGTATGTCGCATCCTTAATTGAAAATTCAAGCTGGGAATAACTTGGACCGCCTTCATTGGTTGACATGGATTCTCGGTGCACGGTTACACAATAAGTTTGAAATTTTTCTTTTTTAATTCAAACCGATCAATGTGTCAATAAAAAAGTTGCTATGGCGACCATCTTCTACTCTCTTTTGCTTGTGGGAAATGTCACGACGGCTGCACAGTGGCAAAACTTCACCACTGTTCATGAGTCATTTCAGGTGCCACCTGCTCATTTGAGGATCACGGGATCATCATGCTTGATCCATATTAGAAGTTCTAGAAGGGTGGTGGGATGGATTTAGAGTTTGTTTACCCCTGAGATCTGTCGTAGATGTGATTGATAAATTTTACGTCCTTTAAGAAGAGTTACTGTTGTTTTTCTAAATCTCAACTTTGCATGGCGTATGACTGTGGTAGTGATGATGAAAAAAGCGGATTAGTTTACGATCTTCTCAGTCCTTAGTAAATGAGGCCATTGATGAGTTTTTGGAAACTAAGATTGGATTTTGAAATATTTACCTCCATTACTCATGATTCTGAAAAAATCAGTCAAAATATTCTTGATGTTTATGTCATGAGGTGGTGAAGGTGGAGATGTAGAACCCAGATCCATAGCCAGTTTTAACCAGTTTATTGTAGTTAATCAGGGGTTAAGGAAGCGGGGTAGACATATGCAATCTGGAAGATGACGTGGAGGGACACCATCAGGGCTGCAACAGGAGAGCAGAACAGCAGATGATTTTAAACCGGAGCGATGGACACCAGGGCTAAAATAACCAGGGGGAAGATGAGACACAGGTGGAGACATCAGGGGGGGGCAATTGGTCCCAGGTGTGCTGAATTAGGTCACCGAGCCAGATTTGGAGTGAGGAAATATTCCAGAAGATAGGAGGATCATGACTGATTATACCAGGTGGGCATCAATATCGAATCAATACGAGCCTGGAGAGATTGATTTCTTTAAAAAAAAAAAAAAAACTTGTTTCGATGAAAAAAATTATATGAAATAACCATGCAATTAAATTAATACACAACCAGCATTTTTAAACATTATTTTGACATTTATATCAGGGATCCCAACTTGTTTTTTCCTGGCATCAGATCGATAGCAAAATGTACCATATCACACACCGTTTTCTTTAGTAATGGACCTTGTCACTGAAGATTTTTGTGTTCCCGCTACAGTTGTTGCTCTTGTGATTTGTGCTACTTGTTGTACCACGGTAGCCATAGGGCATACTTCAGACTCCATGATTGCACTCATTGAGAAGAACTGCAGTGCACAAGTAGACCAGACACTAAAACACAGTAAAGTAGCTTAAATAAATTATTTGCATCCATCTTTGTGTATTTTACTACACATGCGTTTGTGTCCATGTATTCCTCTGGGTACTAGTCAACCTGGGTTGCGGATGATCAAAGAAAGAACGAAGCAGCTGCACGCTATTAGAAATAAACGGCAGTAATATTAAATACAATTCCTCCCCACTGATGCCTCTTTATCTTTGTCTTCTCCCTGGCATTCTGTGCCTCTGCCAGCTGCCGACACTCAAAAGCATCCCGTAGCTGCAGCAATTACAAAGTGGAGTTGCTGGAGAATATCCCGGGGCCGACTTTACGAAGCCCTCCAATCTTCCCTGCACTCCCACTCTTTTCCATGTTCTTTCAGAGCACATGTGGAGATGGATGTTCATGTAGGTTTATTACATGGAAATTTATAATACAAAAAGATCTTTAGAAATTTGGAAAATGCTAATATAAGCGGGATCTAGAAATAAGCTCATCTCATTCACAGACATAGTTTGTTTTTAACAAAACATTGACAATATGTGAACTATTGAAAACTAAACTGTTTGAATTTTTAGATCAAATTATATTTATATTTAAAAAAAGCAACAGTACAGTAGGGGAAAGAATAAAGAATAATAATAATAAAGAATGGAGCGTGTGGAAAAGAGGTGAAGAAGCGTGTGCAGGCAGGCTGGAATGGGTGGAGAAAAGTATCAGGTGTGATGTATGACAGAAGAGTTTCAACTAAAATGAAAGGGAAAGTGTACAAAACAGTGGTGAGACCGGCCATGCTGTTTGGTCTCGAGGCAGTGGCACTGAGAAAAAGACAGGAAACAGAGATGTTTGTAGCAGAGATGAAGATGCTGAGGATCTCTCTGGGAGTGATCAGGATGGACAGGATCAGAGGAACAGCACATGTTAGAGGTTTTAAAGTCAGAGAGGTCAGACTGAGATGGTTTGGACATGTGCAGAGGAGAGAGAGAGAGTACATCGGAAGAAGGATGCTGGGTTTGGAACCACCAGGAAAGAGGACTAGAGAAAGACCAAAGAGGAGGTTCATGGATACAGTGAAGGAAGACATGAAGAATAGTTGGCATGACCGAAGAAGATGCAGCAGATAGGGTTAGATGGAAGAAACTGACTTGCTGTGGCGCCCCCTGAAGGGAAATGCCGGTAAATAAGAAGTTATATCAAATATCTCAAACTTTCTTACAGAAGTTAAAGGGATCTTCTTTTATTTCTTTACGGTTTTCCCTTCAAGGGATGCCACAGGAAGTCACTCCTGCATCCTTTTCTTGCACCAACTACTTCACACCAAGCTTAGTAGCCTACCGCTGATACTATACTTCTATCTCATCTCTGGAAACGTTACACGCGCTTATATACCTCTTTTCCACACTACCCATCCCTCTGAACTTAAAAACCCCAAAAAACTTTAAATTCCCCTTTTTGTCTCATGTCCTTTTAAAAAAATCACCTTTTTTTTTTTTTTTTACCTTAATTTCTGCTTGAACTCTGTGTCTGACACTCTTTTTGTGACCCAGTGACACACTGAGGACTTGGTCAGAGTGTACCCCGCCTTCACCATGCATCTCGCTTGAGTGTTTTAGATAGTGAGTGAATTACAAATACAAGAAAAACAAAAGGGCAGAAAATAGAAAAGTCATTTTTAAAGACTATCTTTGTGTTCATTCATGTTTTACAGAATGTCCTTCACTTGAAGTTTTTTTTTATTTTTAAAAGAGCTTTTTAAATAAGGCTAACACTCCAGGAACCATCTGGTACAGCAGCTTGTATGAATTACACATATGTTCTTATAGATACTCGTGTATTATACTCGACTTGTCGTGGAAATCCATTTTACGCACTATTTCCCTTTTTTTTTTTCCTGCATTAGCTTGTTTTTTGTAAGCTGTTAGTGTCAAAGCGTGAGGGGGATTATTATTAGTTTTAGCTCTTAAGTACACATCTGTCAGAGATAAATATGCTCTAAGAGTCAACTCTTACATTTTGCACTAAAACCAAAAAACACCTTCATAATTTGATCAAATCCTGTCCAGCAAAAGCTGCTATTGCAGGTTTTGGCACATGTGCATGCATGCGCAGATGCAAACACGGGATAACAAATGAGGGGAATAATAGGAGGCCAAGGGAATGCATGCTGATGGTTGCAGCTATTTAGCACCGATGCTGGTTTCAATTCACACACACAGAAATATTTGGTGACAAAACAATTAATTGACAGAGTCCAGAGAGACACATCCAGACATTTGCAATTTTCCAGGAATAAATATCATTCATCAGAGCATTTTGTGGAGTTTTTTGTGCGAATTGAGTTAATCTATGTTTACTATGTAATGACCCTTTTTGACTCTGCTTTGGCAGCTTTTGATAAATGAGGCAGATTGTAAATGTCACCGTTATCAAGTGTTATTTTTTTTTTTCTGCCTCTTTCTCAGTGGAGTCACTTACAGTCTGGGCTGTAATTAAACATGCTCTCCAGCAAGAAAATTTAAATATGTTCGTGTGGCTCCGTAGATCGCTGTCACATTATAGTTTACTCACTTATTGTGTTGCTCTTTCATTGCTCCCGTTACAAAACAATGGAAAGAAGTCTGGCATGCAGGTAAAAGTTAAGTTGTAAAAGCTGGATAAAATATTTTTAGCCACGTATTAAGCCATGTACCCTGCTAACCACTCAAGCACGGTGTAGTGTTTCTAAAAACAGATCAGTCAATGGTGTAGATTTTTATAGTGGAGTTCAAATGACTGTAATTCAATTGCAATTAGTGGTTAAAAAAAATATGACAACTTGGAGGTGACTCCTTATTTTCATCTACAGTTGTTTTGGAGATATCGCATTGACAAGAGTTTGCGACTTTGACTTTTGGTTGCATGTCCCTGAAACATAATCAGTTCACCAATAGTTGGTGGAGTAACTGTGGGCAGTTTCATTAAAATTCCTGAAACCCTGGGCTGAATGCATACCACCCAGCTAACAGTTTTACGTTCCAAGAACGTTCTGAGAAGGTTTTTCAAAGGTTAGCAGAATGTACCTTAAAGGTCATTTTTGGTTCTCAACAGGTTCAAATGAAAAGTTTTATGACGGTTTCCTAAATGTTATGTTTTGGTTTTCAGAACGTTCCTATAACCTTAATTTTATCCGTAATGTTTGGAATGTGTGTGAATACAGAGTACATGTGTGTGAATGAGATGGATTCAAATGAGAAAGTGAGGTTACAGGGAGAAGAGATGAAGAAGGTGGAAAATTTTAAGTATCTGGGATCAACAGTCCAGAGCAATGGAGAGTGTGGAAAAGAGGTGAAGAAGCGTGTGCAGGCAGGCTGGAACAGATAGAGAAAAGTATCAGGTGTGAAGTGTGACAGAAGAGTTTCAGCTAGAATGAAAGGGAAAGTGTACAAAATCGTGGTGAGAGCGGCCATGCTGATTGGTCTAGAAACAGTAACACTGAAGAAAAGACAGGAAGCAGAGATGGAGGTAGCAGAGATGAAGATGCTGAGGATCTCTCTGGGAGTGACCAGGATGGACAGGATCAGAGTGACAGCACATGTTAGAGGTTTTGGGGAAAAAGTTCGAGAGGCCAGACTGAGATGGTTTGGACATGTGCAGAGGACAGAGAGTACATAGGAAGAAGGATGCTGGATTTGGAACCACCAGGAAAGAGGACTAGAGGAAGACCAAAGAGGAGGTTCATGGACGCAGTGAAGGAAGACATGAAGATAGTTGGTGTGACCGAAGAGGATGCAGCAGATACGGTTAGATGGAAGAAACTGACTTGCTGTGGCGAACCCTAAAGGGAAATGCCGAAAAAAGAAGAAGAAATTTGGAATGTGGTTCTCTCGTTGTTCTGGGAAGGTTAGGTTCTGACATAACAACCAACTAACGTTTAGGGAACGTTAGTTTTTGGTAAAAACAAACCTTTAGAAAACTTCAGGCTAACGTTCCCTGGAGGTTCTCTGTTTGCTGGGTAGTATATGTGAAGGGTATCTCTGCTTAAAACCCTTCCTTTTAGATTTGCAGTTATTGTAATTGTTGTTCCTTTTTGTTGGAAGCAGCAGGTAAGGTATGTTTCCCAGCTGGTTTATCTCAGTCTCGCTGTTCATGGATGAGAGGTGTTTTACTGCCCGAAGCTGCGTTCTTTTCTTCTTTTTTTTCTCACCAAGACAAGACCTCCCCCGGAGTTCATGCTGTAGTGTCATGTCCTGTCATGTCTTGTCCTGTCCAGCCCAGACTGCTGTCCTCTTGGCTGAAGTAGAACTACCTAAGGATTGGATGACATTTGCCACAACCATTTTGGCTTCCCTCATAAGCAGGTGCAAGGTCCCCCGTGGCTCGGGTGAGGATTTAAAGAAAGGATGTCAAATGGGAAGTGTGAGAAGTGTTTGACCGTGACACTCCCATTTGTACAAATTTGGGAGGTCATTAGCGAGCTGCTAATGATAGTGTGAACGCCAAACTGCATGCTTGGAGCTATGTATCCACATTCATCCACTTATATTATTACTGTTTATTGAAATATTAAGAGTAGGTAATTAAGACATCAAAGGGGGAATAAATGACGAGGTGTACATTATCTGAAAATCAATAAACAACTTTGCGTCGGACAAAGACTCCATTAATTTCAGATACTTTGCACCTCGGAGGGTATCATCCCACTTGACTGGTCATTTCAGAAATAATACATTTTTTTAAAAACGATTGCAAGCACTTTATATTATGTCTTCTTCTTTTGGCATTTCCCTTCAGGGGTCACCACAGCAAGTCAGTTTATTCCATCTAACCCTACCTGCTGCATCTTCTTTGGACACACCAACTATCTTCACATGAGATCAGACATGGGATTCCTCTCGGTCTCTTTCCTGGTGGTTCCAAACCCAGCGTCCTCCTTCCGATGTGCTCTCTCTCCTCATGTCCAAACCTTTTCAGTTTGGCCTCTCTGACATCTGACGTAAAACTATGCCAAATACAAATATCCAAGTCAATTTGAGAAAGTACTTTATATTGTGTACTTACCGTTTAAATGTCATAAGAAGCAATGGCGGACTATTTGTTGGTGTTTTTTTGGCACCAACGGCCACAGAAACTTTAGCTGGTCAACAACTTACCAGCAAGACAACGTGACAAATATGCTTGACTTTACTAAAAAGAAACAAAGTAGCGATTCAAAGTAGATTACTGATACTTATTTCTTCAGATGTATACGTAAATGTAGAGTAGAATAAGCTAATATTTAATTAAAATCAGTGGACACATTAGCTGCTCCTGCTGGGGGAGGAATCCCTCCTTCGTGTGGATCCCCATGAGGTTTCTTATTTTTCCCCACTGCTGAGTTTTTAAGAGTTTTTACTCACCTTGAAGGAGGGTCTAATGTCTGAAATTGTTTTAACACGTTTTATCGGCTGTTTTCATCCAAAGCATATAAAAAATTTCCCATCAAAGAAATCTGTGAGTAGCTGCTAAGGTAGTTTTTTATTGCTAAAAATGTGCAAAAGTATCAAATAGAACGAACAAACAAGAAAATCTTATGTTCTGTTGTTCTATTTTATTACCGTTTGGATAAAGTAACTAAAATAACTTATAGTAACATACGTGTTAATCTTTTGTTATTATGGTTTCCTGCTGGAATTAAGACAACCACAATCACATAGAACGATGAGGTTATTTAATTTCAGAGGTGTACTAATTCCATAAATAATGGACATCCTGCAAAATATTATAATAATAATACATTTTATTTCTAAGGCGGATTTCTAGGCACGCAAGGTCGCCGAACATCACATTTAAAAATATAAATAAATATGCTTTATCTATGTAAAGTATTTTAATGTCCTATTGCTTAAAAAACAAATCATGGCCTGAGGGTTGCTGTGGTTTCTAACATAGTCAGATCAAGTCATTTTTACCGTAAATGAGACTTAACTTGCTTCATTGGGGTTAAACCGTTTTCTCCTTGCTGAGGTGGTTCCACATATTGTTTAAAACACTGTAGAGCCACGAGTACCTCTGTTCCACCTCAACTGCTTTTCTCATTTTTTCTCCCGGAATCTTTAATTGATGTTCAGAACCCCTGGGAAACATTTTCCCAAATACCTTAAAGAGGATCCAAGAGAAGTGAGTAAACAGAGCATTTAATGATTAACTTCCCATCTTCTACTTCTGCATTCACTGCACCGAAAAAAAAAATACTTATTCCCTCTCAAACGTGAACAATTTACCTTTTTCTGTTAAGTCTTCTCTTTCATGAGCAGCTGCTAACCAAACTCAGCAGCTGTGTGGCGTCTGCCAGACAAAATCAGACACAAATATCCAATAATTATCACATAATTTCTCCACACTGAGATTCTGTTTTGTAGATTTCTGTTTAGTTGCTTTATAAATTTCTTTTTATGTAACAAAAAACTACATTAAATGAGAAACAAGCAGATTTCTTGTCATTGTTTCAGTTCTCTGAGACAAACACGTGAACTTCCAGCACTACTTAATTTAACTGCCTTAAACCAATCTCCACAATCCCACAGGAAATTATTTACTGACCTTTCACTGTAAATGAGAAATTAAGCTGTTTCATGTAAAAGATGTAAAAACAGAAAAGTCTTTAGATGATTCATTCTCTGCAGAGGTAATCTTTATGACCATCTTCGCTCTGATGTGTGCGAACGCACTCATGCAACATTTGCTTTATGCACTACTTCAGCCCATTGCTATGGTAACCTGGATTTGTGGAGCTGTTTATCCGTTTTCTTCCCACACTGTATTTTTTTTCTCAGTGCATATAGACGGAAAGAGTAATTGATGTTAAACAATCCGTAGAGTTTTTATTTTTATGTTTCAGGCGAGCGACCTGTAGCTTTGTTTTCTATCTCTCACCTTCTATCTATCATCATCTTTCATCTATCCATCATCAATCTACCTATCGTCTATCATCTATCTATCATGTATTCATCTATCACAAATCTCGATAGATAGGTGATAGATAAACCTAAGCCTACAACCTGATCTATCTATCTATCTAGTATCTATCTACTTTGTAGTATCTATCTATCTATCTATATCTATTTATCTATCTATCTAGTATCTATCTATCTATCTATCTAGTATCTATCTATCTATCTAGTATCTATCTATCTATCCATCATCTATCATCTATCTAACTATCATCTATCTATCTAGCAAGCTCTCTAGCTCTCAGACTGGTCTTGATCTTCTCTATGTTTAGAACCAACTTCCCGGGATCACAGTAGGACTCCTCCTGCTGGTTCCCCCATCTATCTATCTATCTATCTATCTATCTATCTATCTATCTATCTATCTATCTATCTATCTATCTATCTATCTATCTATCTATCTATCTATCTATCTATCTATCTATCTAGTATCTATCTATCTATCTATCTATCTATCTAGTATCTATCTATCTATATATATATATATATATATAACTATATATATATATATATATATATATACAGTATATATATATATATACAGTGGTGGTCAAAAGTTTACATACACTTGTAAAGAACATAATGTTGGGTGGAGACGGTGGCCGCGTGGTTAGCGCGTTCGCCCGCGGACCGGAAGGTCGCGGGTTCGCGTCCCACGCAGAGCACGTCTAGGGTCCTTGGAGAAGACACCTAGCCCCCGCTTCTCCCACCATTGGCGCCGTTGAAGGGCAGCCTGCTGCGGTGTAAGGAGTGCAGCAAACAAATTTCCCCGGTGAGGGATGAATAGAGTAATTCAAAATAATCAAAAAAAAAATAGTCATGGCTGTCTTGAGTTTCCAGTTATTTCAACAACTCTGATTTTTCTCTGATATAGTGATTGGAACAGATCCTTCTTTGTCACAAAAAACATTCATGAAGTTTGATTCTTTTATGACTTTATTATGGGTAAACTGAAAATGTGACGATTTCAGCTGGGTCAAAACTATACATACAGCAATGCTAATATTTGGTTACATGTCCTTTGGCCATTTTTACTTCAATTAGGTGCTTTTGGTAGCCATCCACAAGCTTCTGGCAAGTTTCTGGTTGAATCTTTGACCACTCCTCTTGACAGAATTGGTGCAGTTCAGTTAAATTTGTTGGCTTTCTGACATGGACTTGTTTCTTCAGCATTATCCACATGTTCTCAATGGGATTTAAGTCAGGACTTTGGGAAGGCCATTCTAAAACCTTAATTCTAGCCTGATTTAGCCATTCCATTACCACTTTTGATGTGTGTTTGGGGTCATTGTCCTGTTGGAACACCCAACTGCGCCCAAGACCCAACCTTCGGGCTGATGACTTCAGGTTTTCTTGAAGAATTTGAAGGTAATCCTCCTTCTTCATTGTCCCATTGACTCTCTGTAAAGCACCAGTTCCATTGGCAGCAAAACAGGCCCACAGCATAATTCTACCACCACCGTGCTTGATGGTAGGCATGGTGTTCTTGGGGTTAAAGGCCTCACCTTTTCTCCTCCAAACATATTGCTGGGCATTGTGGCCAAACAGCTCAATTTTTGTTTCATCTGACCACAGAACTTTGTCCATGTGATCAGTAGCAAACTTTAGTTGAGCCTTAAGGTGCCGCTTTTGGAGCAAGCGCCTCCTTCTTGCACGGCAACCTCTCAGTCCATGGCGATGCAAAACACGCTTGACTGTGGACACTGACACCTGTGTTCCAGCAGCTTCTAATTCTTGGCAGATCTGCCTTTTGGTGCTCCTGGGTTGACTCTTCACCCTCCTGACCAGTTTTCTCTCAGCAGCAGGTGACAGCTTGCGTTTTCTTCCTGATCGTGGCAGTGACAAAACAGTGCCATGCACTTTATACTTACAAACAATTGTTTGCACTGTTGCTCTTGGAACCTGCAGCTGCTTTGAAATGGCTCCAAGTGACTTTCCTGACTTGTTCAAGTCAATGATTCTCTTTTCAAATCTGTGCTGAGCTCCTTTGACTTTCCCATTGTAGCGTTTGTGGGTGTTTTTATCCAATGAGCCCTTTTTAAATGGCCTCAGAGAAGTCACCAGCTGTAGTCACTCATAATCACTCACAAGAAGTTAAGAGGTCATGCTATGAAGCTCTTGTCATTGACACAACTTTCTAAGTCTCCAAAATTGCTCATTCATGTTGCTGTATGTATATTTTTGACCCAGCTGATTTCGTCACATTTTCAGTTTACCCATAATAAAGTCATAAAAGAATCAAACTTCATGAATGTTTTTTGTGACAAAGAAGGATCTGTTCCAATCACTATATCAGAGAAAAATCAGAGTTGTTGAAATAACTGGAAACTCAAGACAGCCATGACATTATGTTCTTTACAAGTGTATGTAAACTTTTGACCACCACTGTATATATATATATATATATATATATATATATATATATATATATATATAGTATCTAATATCTATCCATCTATATATCTAGTATCTATCTAGTATCTATCTATCTAGCTAACTATCTATCTTTCCATCTATCTATCTGTCTATCTAGTATCTATTTATCTATCTATATATGTATCATGTATCTACAGTATCATCTATCTATCATTTTTCTATCTATCTCCCTGTCTTTCTGTTTATCTATCTGTTCATATATAGATATTTATTTAGATTTCTTATTTACCTTTTCTTTCTTTTCTATCTCCTCTCTCACTTTAAGTGTTTATCATGACCCAGGATTTCATCAGACTTCTACATCTTGTGATCCCCGTTTTTTTTGTCATCAGCTTGCCTCGGTATCATTTCCCTCTTTCTTCCTCCCCCAGAAAAAAGTACATTTTTATCATCTTCTCACAGCAGCAAACTGTGCAAAGTAAACATTGGAACATTCCTCATTACTTTGACAAATGAATACAACAACCAGGTCTTTTGAGAATCAGGATTTTGTTTTTCACTTGTAAAGCGTTTTGTATCTTCTTGCAAATAATTCACCTGTTCTTCTCCGAACAGCAGCCATTCCAAATTATGTAGTGACACACAGGAGAGACGACGAGTAAAATATGCTTTGATAATATGAAATCCTTTTTATTAAAAACACATTCATGCTCTGATAATTTATGACAAATTTTGCTGCCGTTAGATTTAGTGACCATGCAGTAATGTTTACATATGCATGCATGTGCAAACAGATACAGTATCTTCCATCTTGTACAGTCATAAAACCCCAAATAAGGATGGAAAGTTCTTCTAATAAAACACAAACAGTGAGAAAATGAGGTGGTCACTGCTCGGTTAAATATAACCTCGCTCATTAAAAATAACCTAAAAGTGAGTTTTAAAAACTCTCTTTTAGTTTTCCAGAGAAGCTCATCTGCTTTTCAGAGAAACTGAGGTTTCCTCAGTTCCCTAATAATTAAAATTCGACTTGCTCCCCTTTTGGCATCCCTAAGCTGTACTGATGTATATCTGCCAAATCCTCAGCAATCAGACCCTGGCTACTGCAAAAATGTTCTACTATGTTAGGAAGTTTTTCTCAGCAAGAAGGTGACTGGATTATGTTTAGTGTTTGGTAAAAATCTTGCTTTTTGTTTTTCAAAGTTAGTCTTTGTATTCACTATGACTGCATCTCTGATTTTTTTAATTCAGCACTAAAAACAAGCAATTCTGTTTGATATTTTGTGAATTGAGGAGTTTATCTGGTTTGCGTTTTAATTTTAAAGGGAGGGTTGTGTTTTTGTGGGGGAACAAGTCATACCTCATTACATACAAACGCAGTATAGTAACCAAAAAAAAGAGCTTTAAAATAGATTTATTCAGTTTCACTTTCTGAAAAGTGTATGCACGACACAGTGTAATTCTTGTTTGGGGCTGCAAAAATTGTGTAAAGAAAAAGCCAGCAATTTTTTAAAAAATGTGCCAAGTGTCATGGCAGCAAGACTGTAGAGCACTCGGCATTTTGTTGGCTGTTCAAGAGATGGGTTACCAACCATCCAATCCCACCTGGGTGTGGGACATTGGTGACATGAAGACATATTTAGGAAAAGGAGACATCGGTTGTTATGGGGAAAGTAAACTTCCTGTTTTACAAATGCACCAAGTTGGAGGCTTGGTGAAGAGTAAGAGGGTCTTCCAGGAGTGTAGCTTTGTCTGGTTTACAGAGACTTTGCTGAGCGCCATCTAGTAAGATTCTTGCCACAACATACTCAGATTTGCCATGGTGCTTGTGAACAGAGACGTGAAAAAGTGCTGTAAAACTAAAGCTGGTGGACTCGTGATGTATGTGAACATCAAATGGTGTTGTTCCAACCACGTTACAGTGAAAGAAGTCAGTTGCTGTTGAGCTTTTAGTGGTCCTTTTAAGACCTTGTTATGTGCCATAGGATTTTTACCATATTGTCCCCAGGGTAACTTACATTCTGCCCAGCGTAGAGCCAACCGTAGAGTGTGATGTCCATCCAGCGACTGTTCCAATTGTGTTCCACCAAGCGCCTGTTCCTGCTCCAGTCCACCAAACTTGGCACCATCCAGTGGCCGTTCAGAAGCTGAATAGAGCTCACCTTCTTGGATTGTGCTGGCAGACACTCAAATGTCCCCAGTAGGGGATTTATTTTGTGTCATATGTAGCACTATCTGTTTAGAGGAGGAACTGAGCATGAGCAGAGCATGTGCACTGAAACACTTTCTACCTATCTGAGAATGTGATTGGGACAGAAAACAAAAAACATGGCCAAGAATTGGAATCCAATTCCCAACACTGGATGTAAGAGCTCGTACAACACTCAAACGTGAATGGAATAGAAACCACTTCTAGTATGTTTTGAGTGTGGAAATAGTGATATTAATGATAATGACATACTTTATTGATTCCCATGTGGAAATCCCAGTGCAGCACTGATCACCACAGCAGATGAGCACAACGATCCCGGTGGTGGGACCAAATTGGGCATTAGGTATCTTGTCCAGGCACACTTCAGCATGAGCTTGCTGCAGGAATTAAACTGGCAATCTATGGACAAGGTACAGCCTTTCCACCTCTGCCTCTTGGTCTCCTCTTGGTGGGACGTGCTCGAAACACCTCGCCAGCAAGGCGCTCGAGGGCATCCTGACCAGATGCCTGAACCACACCATCTGGGTTCTTTCGACCTGGAGGAGGAACGGCTCAACACCGAGCTTCTCCTAGATGGCAGACCTCATCACCCGATCTCTGAGTGAGAGCCCAGTTTTACTTTTACTGTACACTTTTACCCATGAGCTCAGCCTGAACAGGGGACATGGGGAGAAGGTGGGGCTGTAGGGCTCGGGTGAAGGAGGAGATGGGTGGCAGCCAATGATGGGGACCCTGGCGGTCAGATCCTAGGCTGCATAAGCTAGCTCTAGGGACAGTTGATCTTAAGTCCTGAAAAATTTTCACCCTTTTTTTCTGCAACTTCCCTTCCTCATTTGAGTCCCCCTCATTCAAACACGTGTACTCTGCCTTCATTCCTCTCCTCTAAAGGACAAACCTCCACTTCTGGAGTTTTTCCTCCACCTGTTCTCTGCTCTCACACATATCACAGTTTCATCTGCAAACATCATTGTTCGGGAAGATTCGTGTCTCACCTCATCTGTCAGCCAGTCCATCACCTTAACAACAGCAAGGAGCTGTTTGGATTCAATCCCACCTCGCTACCATCTGATGGACCATGGTTATAATAATATCTTTTAATTATTTGATTAATAACTGAAAGTTATTTTATACTTTTAATAAAAATGTTTTTTTCATCTTTGATTTCTTATTTGTGCCATTGAAGCACTGATTGTTTATTTTCTGTCAAGTGCTTTTCATTAGTTTGGCATAATTAATAGATTAAGAAGGAAAAAGATCAAAATGATGTTGGGATTTGATTCTTATCACAATCTATAGAATTATGTCCCGACTGATTGTTATTTTTCATTTGTTTTATCTAACCTCCATTTTTCTCGTATCTGTTGAAACTTGTCTTTTCCGCCTCTTGAAAAGACAGAAATACATACTTCATTTTGTTTCTTTAAGATTTACATAAAAGAAATCCTAGATGAGAAGATAAATTCCTTTAACCAAACGAAAGTGCACCACACATAAATCTCGAATTGAATGCAAATGAAAATGGAAAATAAAAAATGCCACATTGTGACGTCCATTATTCACAAATTCCAACATTTCCTTCGCCGCAGCAAAGAAAATAAGGCTTTTATTGTTATTAGCAGTAATTTCAGCTATTTTAGGGGATTGCAGGAGGACCAGCTGTGCACAGTGGCATTCGCCTTCTGATTTTGATGCATGTTCCACCAAGGTGCAAATCAGTTCACTAGTTGAGCACTTTATGGCGAATCAGAACTTGTTCTGTCCCAGCTCTCCCCTGAACTCACAAAATGACGTGTCCGAGGGTGGCCCCGTCTGTAAACCGTTCAATCTGGGAAAAGCAACATAATTGTAGGCGATGAAATCTCCGTCTGCTTTACTTTCTCCACAGAATTACCCAGTGGGGTGAGGGGAAAGTCGACCAGCATAATGCAGAGTCCTGCTGCCTATACTTTTCCTGTCAAACTGCTAACAAGCACTAATGATTTTTTAATGATAGGGCCCTCTATCCCTCAAAGCTGTCTGCTCACAAACAGTCCGACTCCTGCACATACAACCCATTGCTCACACTCGCTCCCACACGCATGCATAATGAGTTGTATCAAGGGAAGTACATTTAGTTTAATGGATCTTTACCATTGACATTCCCACTTACACTCTGGTTCTGTAGGAGATTCCGATGAAACGTCTTCATTTCTGCCGTGCTGCTATTCTCTCGCACAGCATGTGGTGCTCGAACACCCTGAGTGACGATCTGTCGCAGGTTGGGGATTGTAAACTTGCTGCTGAGCAGAAAAATTAAGCAAGTTAAACTGTTCAGAGGTTTCAAATAGAAAAACTTCTTTAAAGATGGCAAATGTGATCTAGTTTGCTTGATCATCTTAGTACTTTCTCTTGTCCTTTCATCAGTATTTTGTGATAAGCATTGTTATTGAGGGAAGAGGTGGAGGAAAAGCTGAGATAGAGGATGGATCACTAGATGTAGATGGAGATTGAGCACTAGAAAGAAGAGGAATGGAGATTAGTTGGAGTAAGACAGAGTACATGTGTGTGAATGAGAGGGATCCAAATGGAAAAGTGAGGTTACAGGGAGAAGAGATAAAGAAGGTGGAAGATTTTAAGTTCTTAGGATCAACAGTCTAGAGCAAAAGAAATTGTGAAAAAGAGGTGAAGAAGCATGTGCAGGGAGGATGGAATGGGTGGAGAAAAGTATCAAGTGTGATGTGTGATAGAAGAGTTTCAACTAAAATGAAAGGAAAAGTGTACAAAACCGTGGTGAGACCCACCATGCTGATTGGTCTGGAAACAGTATCACTGAAGAAAAGACAGGAAACAGAGATGGAGGTAGCAGAGATGAAGATGCTGAGGATCTCTCTGGGAGTGACCAGGATGGACAGGATTAGAAATGAGTACATCAGGGGAACAGCACATGTTAGAGATTTTGGGAATAAAGTTCGAGAGGCAAGACTGAGATGGTTTGGGCATGTGCAGAGGAGAGAGAGACAGTACATTGGAAGAAGGATGCTGGGTTTGGAACCACCAGGAAAGAGGCCTAGAGGAAGACCAACGAGGAGGTTCATGGATACAGTGAAGGAAGACATGAAGATAGTTGGTGTGACCGAAGAAGATGCAGCAGATAGGGTTAGATGGAAGAAACTGACTTGCTGTGGTGACCCCTGAAGGGGAATGCCGAAAGAAGGAGAAGATTGTTATTGAACGTTTCTACAATTACCTCAATGAGCTTTACATTGTAAACCGATCAAAAATACAAAGACGAACCTCAAAGAACCAAACAGGAAAGACATAAAAAAAAATTATACTTATAAACATTAGAAAGTCTAACAAAACAAAACTAGACCTTCCGTCTTTGTGTAGAAAAACCTAGCATTAGGAAAAAATGAAGAAACCTCACGGAGATCCAAATGGGGTCCCAAAATATCAAGCAAAGGGAATTAATGATGATCGATTTTTTTCACGCCTACCAGTGCTGTATCCACAGCAATTATTGTTATAGTTCATACAGTGAGTTTCTCCGCCGTGGGACCGTTTGACGTGTTTGACGATCTCCGATTAAAAAGCATGTCGGCTTTCAAGTCAGTGTTAATTCTAGTAGTACAGACAATAAAAGAAAGCCGTTAAATCCGAGGCTAACGGTAAACAAATGGCTCTATACTTAAACTGAAGCTAAAAGTAAGAAAAGTGTTGTGTAAGAGTGCAACGGCCAAGCAGATGCTGATGCTGCATCAGTTCGCCGTGGTGAAGGGAGTTGAGCCAAAAGCAAAGCTCTCGATTTACTAGTTGATTTAAATTCCTAAACTTATTTGCAGGTGGTGACTAAATACAAGTGACCAAAATGAACTCCTTCTGCAAGAATGTTAGAGAATATATATATATATGTTTTCATGTACATCATGATGGAGCCGTGACGTCCTCTACATTCTCAGCAGACTGCAGACTCATGATTTATTGATGATAAATCTACTTTAAAGCATAGTAATACTCTGGAATTCTTAAATTGACTCTAAAATAATAACATGAAATGCTTGGCATCGTAGCTACACAGAAAGAAAAAAAACGGTTTAACTTTCTTTGGAGAAAGAAATAGAGGTACAGAAAGGAATGACTTAACCATTCAAGATAAATCCATCTATTCAATTGCTTCTTCTTCTTTCATCATTTCCCTTCAGGGGTCTCTACAGCAAGTCAGTTTCTTCCATCTAACCCTATCTGCTGCATCCTCTTTGGTCACACCAACTACGTCCATGACTTCCTTCACTGTATCCATGAACCTCCTCTTTGGTCTTCCTCTAGTCCTCTTTCCTGGTGGTTCCAAATCCAGCATCCTTCTTCCGATGTACTCTCTCTCTCTCCTCTGTACATGTCCAAACCATCTCATCTATTCAATTGCTACCTAAATTTAATCTAGAGGTGTATTTTTATTTGATTTGATTATCTTAGTAAGCATCTTTATTTGCATGTATTTTTTTTTTTTTTTTTGAAGAATGACCACTAGAACCCGTGTGCAAGCTCAGGGAAAAGTCTCCAGGTGATGTTTGGACAATGAAATACGAACCAGGAAGTCCTAGAGCAGAAAGTAATCTATGTGTTTAAACTCGTACCAGATCGCAAAACAATAGATATTGGCTAGAATATGTTTATTACTTTGTCTTTACTCATTATGGTGACGAAGATGTTCAACAGGAGAATTTTAGGGTTTTGGATGATCCAAACAAAAACAGGGAATTATATGGACAATTGTGTAGAGATCTAAAAGTTTTATATATTAGTGTCTTGGTGAAAGAGAAGGTGTGGTTTTTAGTTTTTATGCTTCTGTCTGCGTCTATCTGTCATGACGCGGAGTGCAGATGGAAAGAGGGGGATCCAATTGCAGACAGAAAACATGGTTCATTTGAATTTGGCAGTCCGTTGATACTGTGGAAAGAAAAACAAAGTTTCAGTGGCATGGTGAAAAGGTTATTGACAGAATGTGTATTTGGTCAGGCAACCAGGGAGACCTGGCTGAAAGGGGTTGTATGAACCGACAGGGAAGTACGAAATGATTGCCCTTAAATAGATGGCAAGGTGCACAGATGTGTGGAATCTGCAATCATCCTCGGGTGACCCTATCACGATACTATCTCTTAAACTACTAAAGGTACTTTAACAAAACTGTCTACAGTAACTCGGTACAAACTATTGATGAACTGTTTTGTGCAATCAAATTTCAAGGTAAAACAAAGGCTGAGGTCACAAATTCTTGGGAAAGCGATGTCTTCCAAACCAGTAAAGGAATTTTGATGCAGCTGCCTACAGTTACTCAATACCATCTATAGATGAGTGAATTAAGTTTTCAGAGTCATGCAATCAAAATTCAAGGTCACGAATTCAAAAGTCAGGCAGAGGCATGCTGCTCGACTTCTTGACGGTGGCTTATTCTTGTTTAAGGTGCAAACTGTTTTGTTTGTTTCTAAAGTAGAATTTATCTCATGACAAGATTATCACTCCAAACACACTTCAAAACTTTATAATAAAAGCTGAAAGTAACTATGGATTCTCTACAGCAGTTCGACAACCTCAGCATCAATAAAAGGTGATGGGTTCACTAAAAGAAAGAAAATATTTACTGACATCAGAAGATGTTGTTTGGAGCATTGTCAGATCACGCTGAGATCCATCGCCAGCAAATACACCGAGAACTGACAGATCTACGCATTGCTCAAGGCAGCAGATGAAGACACAATGCTCACAACGTCACACAGGCCAAAGTGTGACGCTAGCTCTATCGTACACGCTGAATTGATCTGATTAAAATGCAGCACTGTATTATGCTTCACATCTGTCATAATATCATGTAACAAACATGCAATTGGTTTTCTATTTGTAGAGTAACTAAGATAGATTTTCATGTCTGCTTCGTCCCTTTGCACCAATCCATCTTTTGTTGAGTACAGGGGACACAAGGCTGTGTCTACAGCTGCTGATGTTGATAAGGAGAATTGGATTTTACATGTGTAATCACTAGTTATGGGATGTTAATTGTACAGAGCAGAGTCCTGCGGGATGTAATGTAAGATACTCTTGGAGACACACAGATACATTCATACACATGCTTTACATTTGCTTTAGATGTGTTTGTGCAGTTTGATTAGTTTTTATTAAGACTAATCCTAGAATTATTTCTAGAGTAGTCTGATTTAGTTTGATGTTGTGCGTGATTTTCAAAGAACCAATGTGCTTTATTTACTCTCTCAGGCCTCCTGGAGTTTTCCCCCGTCCTACTACGATACCTCCTCTCAGGTATGGAGTTCAATGACTGTAGTGCAGCTGTGAAGTAGTGTCCCTAGTGTCACATCTAGTAAAAAAAAAATCTTTTTTTTCCCCTTTATAATAAGTAGGAGGGAAAGACGGCAAGGAGATGAAGACCTGGAATGGTAATGTTCTCTGATTTCTTGCAGTGATTGGGTGTCTTTGCTCTGTAGCTCTTTGAAAGCTCAGCGAGCTGCAGCCAATGACTGTAAAAAGGAACTGGACATAGCAAGATGCTTCCACCTGCGTGCCAAATAGGAAGTAGCTTCTAAATTCAAAAACACCTCAGCACCCCCAAAACTCTACTCAGTGTTGCCAGGTGTATTTAAATCATCATATTTGTACCATAAATTTTTCATCTTTACAACATAGTATGATCAATTATCCCAAATATAGAATAATTTGACCATTCCGTCAATGTGTGGTTGCAGTTTATCACAACTGTATGTCAGAGGGTTTTTTTTATATATATGAACTCTGAAGGCTTCGTTTTCATGGACAAACTGCATGATTGTCGGTTAGCTACAGACTCAGTGGTAGGTGTCCTTGGGAAAGACACCTAACCCCCATTTCTCCCACCATTGGCGCCATCGTAGCAGCCTGCTGCGGTGCAATGCAGCACACATACAGTATCTCCCCATTGAGGGATGAATAAAGTATATATTTATTTATTAAATAAATTCAATTGTGTTTTTCTATATGTGAGCTAACAGTAAGGCGCCATATGTTCGCATCAAAACAGCAGCCATGGTGGCTACATAGACCTGTGCACTTGCCTCAGAATAGCAAAAAAAAAAGAAGACCCCAACCACAATTATAGACGTTAGAAGCTATTCAACTCTAGAACAAGTATGGCACAGGAAAAGTATTTTGGTTGTAATAGATGTCTGATAACCTCCCTCAAAATACGATCATTTTATGTCGTTATTATGATAATCTTACATTTCTCACTTGGCAACACTGCCATCAAAACCAGATCATCAAGTCAGGAGGCGATAGTTCAGTGGTAGAATGTTCGCCCTTGGACCGGAAGAAGCCAGTTTGAATTCCTATGAGCTCATGCCTGGATGTTCTTGAGGAAGACACATAACCCCCTATTGCTCCCAGCACTGGCGCCATCTTGGCAGCCTGCCGTGGTGCAATGCAGCACAGATATTTTCTCATGAGGGTGAATACAGTACATTAAAAAAAAAAATTGTGTGAATATGTCGTCAAGATGTGTTGAGTGCTTTTGCACAGCAACATGGAAAACTTGGGAGTCAAAACTCGTACTGGATTGTCATGTTAAAAAAAAAAAAATGTCATTTTTGTGACATGTTGTGTAGCTTGTAAAATTCCGTGAGAAACAATCAAACATTTGAGTGAAAAAACTATGTTTTCTTGTGACGTAAAACATGGCATTCAAAAACCGCTTGTGAAAAAGGGTGTTTTGTCACATCCGAGTGACAAAACACTGTCACGAGTTTGTCAAGTTTAAGATGACAAACTTGTGTTAAAGATCAACTGAAGTCTTTACATCACGTCAAACACGTTTCAGAACTTTTTTAGACAAAAAAACAGCTGCAATCACTGTTTACTTGCGTTTAGCAGCATTTTGGTCACTATTGGAACAGTTAATACACGAGAAGAGTAATCACATGTAACTTAGAAGGTGACTATTGGAATAACATACGTACTTGGTGGAATGGAATAAACCAGCGTTGGGAAAAGACCGAACGTACATGAAACCAGGACCATAAAGTCACCATGATGGGGCTAAACCCGCCCCTGGATCAAATAGAGTAGTTTTAAAAAATATTTTAAATTATTTTATTATTTATTCTGTATAAAATGTTTATTTTGTTTCTAGTTATCAATGGAAAGCATTCTATATTTCTGAATGGTTCTGTTGTTATTTGCTCCTAACCATTGGCAAGTTAATAACTGGCCAATCAGATGCACCAATTAAAAACAAGCAGGGTCTGTTCACCCAACGTGGGGACATCTGACAAATTAAAATGACAGATTTAACTTGTCAATGCCAGCATGAAACCAGACACTGAGTCAGATGGATTGACTGAAGTTAGAGTCTTCAATACCTTCGAAAAAATTGCTCCTAGTTTGCGACCTTTTTGAACGTAGACTGACCCAATGTCTACATATTTAAATTTTTAAATGTTCAACCTGGTGTTGTTCAAATTGTCCAAAATGGCGACTGAATTAGTTAGAATTTCAATGGAGCCAAACTCATGGGTGAAGTCCATCCCTTCTACAGTCAATGGTTTTAGCTAAAGCTACTTGTGGCATAGTTTAGTCACATTTGTTTTTCCATGTAGACCGTAGAACCATTCAGCAGTCTTCACACTAAGTTTTCTTTCAACCATGTTCATCACTTTCAGCTTTACATCCGTGAAGATGCAGCAGATAATTTCTATGCATTTGATTCTGATTGCATCTGCTTGATGAGTCACAGTTAGCCCGGTCACGCAGCTGTTTGAACTCTGGCGCATTAAATTTGCCACAATGCCAACCTTTCTTCATTTACCTCTTCCTTTACCCTCCCTCACAAACTGCTAATGAAGTGAATCACAACTGTTTTTCCCCTGATCCCTTTACTCCAACAGCTGATGGTGAGCGATTGCATCCACAATACTCTTTTAATTAGTATAGAGCATAAATTGGTTGAGCATGCCTTTTTCCTTAATTGCTTTTTCCTTAGCTTGGATTTAATTGGGCTGCAGTGCTGTTTATTGATCTCCTTTGATGTGCTTTAATTTGGATAATTTTATATATTTATTTTGGACGTGACAAGTTGGTTTGTCTTGAAGGCGAACACGTCGGGCTAACTCTGCAGCACACTGCAGCATAGTCAGTTAGACCGGAGCTCAGTCACCGATGGCAACGAGGTTGAGAGATGATCAAACCCAGAAGGCAGCAAAGCAGCTTCACTATGCCTAAGAGGCCTCAAGTGAAGAGCTCTTTGATCTCACATCAACAGCTCATGAATGCCAATGTGGATCACTAAAGCAAAGGAAGCAGGTTTTCTATGACAGCCTTAACAGGCCTGCGGGCGGCTACATGTTTCTTCCAGCAGCTAACTTGTACTTTCTGCCTGATTCATGCAGTGTCATCCACCTGCCTCCCCCCACATGCCACAAAAAAAAGCCCTGACTTTATCCTCTGCTTTCATAGTTTCAAAACGAGTCTTTAGGTGTGTTTGTATTGTGAAGCCCGTTTGTGTTTACAGTGGCCCGTTGCTACAATGCAACCACACTTTTGATGCTCTATTTTTCAACAGCTTTTTCTATTTCTGCGGCCTGACGCATTGTGCTCTGCATGCTTATCGGTTGTACAGTATATAGTCCATTGTCACCTCCTGGTGAAACTGCTTTCTGTCATTTAGCGTTTTTCAAAACTACCCGCTGTGCTAGACTATAACTATTTTCAAATTTGATTTCCACTTGTAGACTAATGATGGTCAAAATATACAGTACATATAGCATGTCAAAACTTTTGATTTGTTCTAGCAATTCAATAGATTTAAATGAATAAGTTTTTCAAATTTTTACTGTATGTGACGTTGAAGATTAGGCTTGCTCACTTGTTTTCGTCAAAACAAGCTCGGCATTTTGGTCAGCGTTTAGGATCATAACTAACAGACTTTAACCAGACTGAAGCCACCTTGTTCCTCAATTGCATTGTATTGAGGAAGTCCCGAAGTTACGGATCTGATTCGCCGACTTCCCGAAGTTACGGATCTGATTTGCTGACTTCCCTTACCCCCTTGATCTGGAATTGAATGCATCCAATTGAAAGCCCTCAGCCAATAAGTGAATAGAGGTGATGCTCTGATTTTGAAACACAAAAGAATTCATCTTGGTTTATTTTTTGCTTGATAGCAAAGCAGGGATACTGAGTTACAGTAGATATACCAACTGCGTTAGCAATGAAAAAAAGACTGATGCATCGAGCTGGTAGACTTAGAAAAAAAAAAAGAAAGTTTGATAAGTGTGGAAATGTTAATGTCTGTCTGAGAAAAGTCGATATAATGTACAGCGAGAAGTTTTACAGCTTTTAAGTATCTATAATAATTAAAAAATAAATCAAGTTGACTACTCTATGGAACTAGTGTGACTTATTGTGATGATGTAGCCCCCATTATTAATGAAGGACCACCATACATGAGTATTTATTTGTGTCCGTGTTCCAACTTTGTACCCTTTCTCTCAGTCAGCTCCTACAATCCAAGCGTCTAACTCCTCTTCTTCTCCCTACAGGGGGTAACTTCACCTTGGCAGAGCTAGGAGTGTGTGAGCCTGCTCCCTCTCCGCACCCCGCTGCTGTTCCCTACTGTCCCGACCTAGGACTCCTCCAGAGGGGGTATTCTCTCAGCGCTGGCTCAGATGCAGACTCGGACCCGGAGGGGCCCTTGTCCCCGGAGCGAGCCATCCAGCTGTGGTCCGGACGTGGAGGCGCTAAGTCTCGGCGAAGCTCCGGAGTCTCCAGCCGTGAAAACTCGGCACTGACGCTCACCGACTCTGAGAATGACAAGTCTGACGAAGAGTCAGGTAGGATAGCAATCTCTTCTGAGATTAGACATCTGTGGTTGTATTTTTTCTCTACTCGCACAGCGTGATATAAGGTCATATTTCTCAAAAGAATAACAGTATTATTCAGAGAAGGGCAGAATGATAAAAACAACCATTGTGCGATCTGATTTCCACAGGAGGTCTTATTGATTGAATGTGTGATCTTAAGGGCAGTAGTTGGACACCCCTTAGAAAGCCGTCCTTATTTTAATCAATATCTTTCAGACAAAGCCTTTAAACTTGCTCTTTTGTACCAGTTATTTATTGAGATCTCACTCTGCAGAAAATGCTTTTGGTTATTTCAACCAACAAGACTTTTGTTTACTAGAATAATAGTAAAAAATAAGCTCATTCTAAGCAAATAAAATTCCAAGATTTTTTTGAGGGAAATCCCACTGATTTGCTTCTATTCATAATTACCAAGAGTTTGAAATCCAATTGTCCAGCTTCTACTTTGAACATGTTATAAATCTGTTTGGATATTGGAAGGCTTTTGATTTGAATGGATTCAGAAAATGTTCTCCCTCTGTGTGGTCATCTGGATTATAAATCACAGGCCAGATTCAGGAGCCAGAGATCTTTATGACACAATAAAATGTTCATTTACCACAATTACTTCCATTGATTCTTTCAGTCAGAGGGTTGTAACGTCACACTGCTTAAAGTTTGCTTTCATTTGGTAATTTAAGATCAATCTATTCATTTTCCAAACCATACGTCTATTTACCAAAACATCCATCCATTTTTTAATCTATCCACCAATTAATCCATCCATACACCGCCATTTTTTTATTCATTCAGCCATTCATCTTTTCATTGATCTTTCCATTTGCTTGTATATCTTTTTATTTACCTACTGAGTAATCAGTTCAACCATCAATTTCAACATTTATTGTATTGTTTTGACTATCGAGCACACCTGTATATAAGCCGCATCTACTCTAGATTTTTAAAGTTGCGCCAGGTTATAAGATGCTGAAAAATGACATTTTCGCTGCATGTCCTGAAGGATGTTGTATTGAAACCATATATAGAAATTTAACCGAAATACATTCCCTAAACACAACCTCAACATGGATCAACAGGTGGATCGGTGCGGCATCAGCAATAACTAGGACGCTGCATCGGTCCGTCGTGGTAAAAAAAGAGCTGATCTGAAAAGCAAAGCTCTCGATTTACAAGTCGATCTATGTTCCCACCTTCACCTATGGTCACCAGCTGTGAGTGGTGACCAAAAGAATGAGATTGCGGATACAAGCGGCCGAAATGAGCTTCCTCCGCAGGGTGGCTGTGCTCTCAGTCAGAGATCGGGTGAGGAGCTCTGCCATCCGGGAGGAGCCCTGTGTCGAGCCGCTCCACCTCCAGGTCGAGAGAAGCCAGATGGGGTCAGGGGCATCTGGTCAGGATGTTCCCCTAGCGCTTCGCTGGTGAGGGGTTTCGGGCATGTCCACCAGGGAAGAGACCAAGAGGCAGACCCCGGACCCGCTGGAGAGACCGTGTCTCACATCTGGCCGTGGAACGAATAGGGATCCTTCCGGGTGAGATGGAGGATGCAGCTGGGGTGAGAGAGGCCTGGGCTTCCTGTTTGAGGCTGTTGCCCCTGTGACCCAGCCCCGGATAAGCGGAAGACGACAGAACGGAGCAACCACAACTTTACTGGTTAAAATGGCACAAAACCAAGGACCCTAGACGTGAACTCAGTGGGAATCGAACCTGCGAACTTCCGGTCGCTTTCGGTCCGGGGATGAACGCTCAACCACTGAGCCATTATCTCCTCTCAAAGTGGTGAAAGTAAAATCCACAGAATAGCCTCACCTTTGTACGAGTAAAGTTACCAACTTTTAGTCCCGAAAATTCTGTTTTTTATCCATCTTTCTAACAACTGAAAATCTTTTAGTTCGTTTTCCCATTTGTCCATTCATTTACCTGTTGATCCATTCACCAATTCATCCTTGTACTCATTCAGCTATCTATTTACTCGTCCATCCTTTGACCTTTCATTCATCAATTCAAAACGTTCTTGTATCTATCCATTCATTCTTTTGTCTATTCATCCACATTTGGTATTGGAGAAAATAATCATGCTTTAATTCTCATAAACTAAAACAAACCAAGACTTCTTGTTTTCAGTACAAGGATCTTATAGACTCATGAGTTAATACAGTGATGACGATGGAGCCTGAAGGCTTTTATATGAGACTGGTTGCTTTATCAAAATGACCTAGAAATAAGAAAATACTGGAGAAAAGCGCTGAATGCAACTCGTGGTTGTATTGTCGTTAAACTCAGCGGCTCTTTTTCTTTAATAGGAAAAGTTCCACTTCGTTCTTTATAGCTATCGTCACAATAAATAAATTTCTTGCCTTTTCCTTAGAACATCACCTGTAGAGAAAAAGAAAAAACAAGTTTATTTTCAGACTTTTAAGCCTGAAGTGATGCTCGGATGTTTACCTCATTCGAGCAGATTAACAGTTTTGGCTACAAGAGTTCCTTTTATCAAGCAAGTTTGTTTGATGCCAACTTTTTATTTTCTTGTTAATCCCGGCGTCATCGTAAACCTGTGCATCGGCATCACTGACGTGTCAATGGAGGTTAATGAAAAGTGGATGAAAGGAAGAGCAACATTCTAATTAATTGACTTCTCGGCAGACGCTTGTGTCCAACCTCGGCTGGACTTCGAGCTTTAGAAACAACTTCTGTTGACTGATCAAACTACTCAACACCTATTAAACACGTCAAGAAACACCTTCCCTGAAACGCATCTCTCATCCAAGCACCCGATAATTGCTTTGTGGTTAATTACCATGCTAATCTCACAGTCACAGATATCAGCTGCAGTCTCACTGTCTCAGGGCCAGAAGAACGAAACATAGCGCTCTGATGCCACCGTTTCCAGACCTTGTGAAATTGGCAGATTAATCAGACTATAGTTGATAATCATACGCCTGCAGTATGATGTCACAGAGCAAAGATCAAAAGTTTGTTTCTTTTTTTTCGTTATTATTTTCGGTCTCACTTAACCAACTTTGTTTAAAGGGGTTATCCACGGGTCTTTCAGCGCTCCTACAGGGACCGATCATTCGATTGTCTGTTTGAAAAATTTGTATTGATGATTATGCAGAGCATGTTGCACATCAAAGTCAATTAAATTTAATTTGAGACATCAAAGGTTGCCTTCTATAGTTGCGTTAGGAGCCACCAGCTCGCACGTTAAAGCTCATCTCACGCTAAAGATTTAGATCACGGTGCTGCGCTGGCATCTCCGCCAATGGAAGGAGATCAGAGGAAAGCATCATGATCAAAAAAAGGAGGAAAAAACTTAACAGGTGTGTGTTTATGATTGATCC
This sequence comes from Neostethus bicornis, assembly GCA_902685375.1. NCBI lineage: Eukaryota > Metazoa > Chordata > Actinopteri > Atheriniformes > Phallostethidae > Neostethus > Neostethus bicornis. The sequence goes on from LR738561.1 coordinate 13,646,591, forward strand.
AGTCTAGTCATTAGCAGCTTACGATGGTCGCTCTAACATCACTAAATTCATTCAGATCTCCATCAGAACTCTTCTTTTTTCTCCCTACTGCTTTTTTTTTTCTTTTTATTTGTTTTTCCTCATTGAGAAGGAAGCTATAAGGCCAGGAGCTGCACTTGTTGTTCAATTCACCATGTGAATCCAATTGAAACAATTGGGTTTGTAAATTGAGCTAGCCCATGCAGCCGAGGTTCTGACCGCCAGGGTCCCCGTCGTTGGCTGCCACCCATCTCCTCCTTCACCCGACCGCTATGGCCCCTCCTGCAGGTGGTGAGTCCGCTGGAAGGGCGGCCGATGTCCCCTGTTCGGGCTGGGCCCGGCCGGGCCCCATGGGTAAAAGCCCGGCCACCAGGCGCTCGCTCACGTGCCCCACCCTCGGGCCTGGCTCCAAAGGGGGCCCCAGTGACCCGCGTCTGGGCAAGGGCAACTTGGCCATATTTGGTAACTTCATAGGGGGTTTTCGAGCCACGCTTTGTCTGGCCCCTCACCTAGGACCTGTTTGTCTTGGGTGACCCTACCAGGGGCATTAAGCCCCGGACAACATAGCTCCTAGGATCATTGGGGCACGCAAACCCCTCCACCGCGATAAGGTGGTGGCTCAAGGAGGAGTTGAGCCGTCAATTGGTCAAAACAAATTTAAATTGATCAAAACAAATAAAACTGACATGAATATTTAATATAAAAAGATTTTCTCCGATTTGGCCAAACATGAGCGTGCACCACAAAGAGTTTGGATGCTAGCAGCTCATGTGTGTAAATGCTACAAGCTCTGACATGTTATCTTGTTTGTCTGGACGTGGGAGTCTATGAACCCGAGCTCTTCACATGTGTGTGGATGTGTGAAACAGGTGTAACAGGAGGCCCGATGTCAAAAAAAAAAAAAAGCAGCGCAGTGATCTGAGGATCTAATAATAGAGTCTGACAGAGGAATGCATCATAAGCACACACCGACAAATCAAAAAGACGGCGACGTGCCAAAAAACACCAAACATCACGCCATGCCGCTCTCATCTCGCGCTGTCTTTAACAATCTTCAAAAGTCTCACCCTCGCTGCCTTCTCCTTCCCCATCTCCTTCCTCTCTCTCTCTCTCATCTCTTTTCTTCATTGTTCAAGGTTCTTCCACTGTCCTCTGTTCAGTCATGCTGCAACTTGCACCGGCTCTTGTTAGGCTACAGCTCGGCAGCATGACTGACAGGTGTCTGTGCAGGAGTGTCAGTTTCTCCTCGAGGGCACCGGCATATACCGTATGTGGATGAGCATGCATGTGTGCCCTGTTGCCAAGTTTACTTCCAAAATAGAAATCCCAGTGACAGTTATTACACACCTCCATGTTACTGTAATCTGTCTTAGTGGAAGAGTGTGTGTTTTTGTGTGTTTGTAGGTATTTTTTGTGTCAGCAGGGCAATGGGCTGAAGATCAGTTAATACACCTTTTTTTTTTTTTTACATCAGTGTTTATCTTTGTAACTCTGTGACAAATGATCTTCAAAATGAAGTATGAATATATTTTTGGTTGCCTAACTACTAGTTCTATTTTTAAATCTATGATTTTTGATAGACGTAAAAGCCTGGAAAACAAACCCTGAGTCAATAACAAATTTAAAAAGTGTGATCCACGGAACAGGCGCTTAGTGTCTTTGCTAGTCTCGACACAGTTAGCAACACATCTACACCGACTGGAACTAAAAGTCACATTATTGATGTGGAGTATTGAACGGGAGTCTATTTATTTTTTTATCTTAATTCTTCTCTGCAACCCAGTGATGGAAACGCAGTTAACAAGATGGATCTTAATTCTTCATGCTGGAGGACAGGGTTTCTTTCTGTGCAGGTTTGAGACAAAGAATCAGGGGGTTTTGGGGATAAAAATGGGAAAGTGGGATTATTCGAATAATAAGTAAAAAAAAAAACTTTGACTTTAAGCAAGCCCCGCGACAGACTGGCGACCTGTTCGGGGTGTACTCTGCCCTTCGCCTTAAATTGGCCCGGATGGGCTCCGGCACCCCCCGCAACCCCAAAAGGCATAGACGGATAAGAAGATGACTGACTGACTTTAAACAAGCCTCAGTCTACACGAAACCTGTCAATGAGGAATCAAGATTTACTTCAGATTAGGATCATGGAAAATATTTTTCCTTCTAACAGTGGCTGGGTAGAGGGTACTAGTACCCAAAGTTCCTTGCTGTGGGTTTGTTCCAAGGTACCTTGACTCCCTAATAACTTTTTTTAAAAGGAGATGTACAGAATAGGTGAAAGGGGAATACTTCGTGTCCTTGTAAATCTGGGTCTTTTGTAAGTTCTTAGAGTACCTTGTAGTGACGGGTTTCTGGCTTGGGATTCTTTGTTAGGTACAGTACATAGAGTATCTAGTAGCTTTGTGAGGCCAGACTGAGATGGTTTGGACATGTGCAGAGGAGAGCGAGAGTACATCGGAAGAATGCTGAGTTTAGAACCACCAGGAAAGAGGACTGGAGGAATACCAAAGAGGAGGTTCATGGATACAGTGAAGGAAGACATGAAGATAGTTGGTGTGCCCGAAGATGCAGCAGATAAGGTTAGATGGAAGAATCTGGCTTGCTGGTGCGACCTCTGAAGGAAAATGCCAAAAGAAGACGAAGTATCTAGTAGCTTTTTGTAGTTGGTTAGGAGTTATGTACTGCCATAACCATGTGAGGTCCCTGGTGACTACTGGTTGCTTGCTGAGGAGCTAGAGTAACTAGTGACTGAATGCTGGCGGTTCAAAAGTAAATACCACGTGTATCTAGTGGTGTCTGCTGGCTTTATGTACCCACTTTGTACCTAGAGTACATTGTCACTTCTGGTGACTGGCAAGGGATTCCCTCATGAAAATCTAATAGGTGCTTTTGAGCTGTTGGTCGCTGGCCAGGAGCCCCGTTGTCGTTATCGAAAGTATACTGTAGATGATACAGAACCCAGTTGTGTCTGGTTATAGCAGTTAAACAGTGGGTTAGCTGCTGTTGGCTGGGGATGTATAGAAGATACCTAGTGAGTAACCAGTCACCCCGACAATGTTGTGTGCATTGTAAGGCATCACCTATTTTTGTTTTGTCCAGTGTTCCGCAGGATAATCTTCCATCCTGACACTCACAGGGATGCTACTTTCATTCCAGCTCTCCACCTAAATAATTTTGTCGACCTGTCACACCCTTGAACACAGCGAGAGTGCACTCCTGCAGTAGCAGTCTCTCCCAGTAGGACATAAATTGACCCTGCAAACACTGCTTAGGAAGGACTCAGAAAACTAACAACAGGTTTTGTCTAGGTATCCTTTAGGTATCCATTTAATGGGATCTCTGAGGGGGGGAAAAATACGGACCGCGTAAATTAAACCTCTAAGGACCCAAATAACATCACCAAGAATTAGTCTCCTCTATACACACAATGGAAAACTATTTATTTTATCCCCGGCTGGATGTCATAGGCACCTGACTGTTTCTTCTTTGGGACATCTAATTGACCTTTATGGTAGTTTCTTCTTCCGACCACAGGCGCCTGTATCAGTGTGTTTCATTTTACGACTAAACTCTAACTCCAAGAAGAGCACACCAAGGTTGCATTGGTTTTTAAAACCGACTCAAAGATTTCAAAGTTTCTTTACATCCAGCTTAGTATTGAGTATCGAATAAAGACTTTATTGCTCCTTCCAGACACTATAAAAATAAAGAGACTACAGCATTGACTTGGCAGAGTCAATACAAGTTTCTGTTGTACGAGCTCACTGAGACAAACAGACGTGGTCACACAGAGCAGAACTGGTGATTTCATTTTGGCAAGCGGGGGGAAGAGATTTACCGTCGCACTGTGCGTGGCCTCGTAAAACGCCCGTCAGGAAACACAAGCGCATGAAAAGGAGCACTTGTAAATTTCTACAGCAGTGGCTTCTGGCCACATCCAAACTGCATTGATCAGGGAGCGGACGGATCAGAACATGCATTAGATGAAATAAGATTGGGTTTTGACATTGATTTACACCTAAAGCTCGTTCATGGTAGACTCCATGCTCTACATATGTGTACAGTGAGGCTCCATATGCTGCTCTGATGTTTTTCTTTTGCTGAATAACAGCTGGTTAAGGAAGCAGACTGCATCTCATTCCACCTTTACGTTGTTTTTCATCAATAAAATCTCAGCTTTACTCATACAGCAGGTTTTACATACATCTACCAACTGCTGGTTGCACCAGCAAGGCACATGCATGCTGATTAGATGCTTTCAGGCGATCTCCCTCTCTTCCTTCCTTCACTAGCTCAATCTCTCCATCTGGTCGTCTGGATAATAAATCACAGGCTAGTATTGTGACGTATGTGGCAGGATGCATTAATCTCATAATTAGAGAATGAAAAGGTGGCGCTAAATTTAGTGTGGCCTTTCTGACTAACCCTGCCCCCATCTGGGCATGCTCAATTGCCTGGTTTCCCTCGCAGACCCTGGCTCAATCAGATTTTTCTCTCCTGTTGTGTTAAAGTGGTCAAAAAAATGAAATTCTACTTTCGCTTATACACAACAGCTGCATTCAAATAGTTTTTTTAAAAAAAAGCTGGAGTTGCAATTATGTTCCCTAAATGCAGTTTGGAAACAATTTCTTTGATTAACTAATCAAATCTACAAGCACAGGTGGCAAAGTTTGTGTACATAAAAACATAAATAAAACCACATTTATCCCCACGAGCCTTCAACGGATTGTATTGTAATCAAGAAAGTTAAGACAGATTTTAATTATAATTTTGTTGTGAGCTTTATTTACTTTATAATATACATTACAATCAACCTACTTGTCTACTTCTGATTTTAACCTCAGGTTACCCAAACTAGTTTGACCAATTTTTTGCGTTCATAAACCAGCCTGATTCTTCAGACGGTTTCTTTTGCTACGTGAAGACAGTCTAACCTCGCAGCTTTGGGGGTGGGGTATTTGCTCCACGGAGGGCATGTACTTGTTTATTTATTCAATCACTGCTTTGTGGTCAGGACAGATAGTGACATACATATGTAATGTACACTGAAAACAAACTTTTACCATCAACAGCAGGGCAACCATGTTTTTCCCTAAATAAAACAGTCTGCTCTTGCTTTATTTTTCTTCTTGTTTCGGCCTTTCCATTCAGGGGGCATCACAGCAAGTCAGTTTTTTCCATCTAACCCTATCTGCTGCATCCTCTTCGGTCACACCAACTATTTTCATGTCTTCCTTCACTGTATCCATGAACCTCCTCTTTGGTCTTCCTCTAGTCCTCTTTCCTGGTGGTTCCAAATCCAGCATCCTTCTTCCTATGTACTCTCTCTCTCTCCTCCGCACATGTCCAAATCATCTCAGTCTGGCATCTCTGACTTTATCTCCAAAACCTCTAACATGTGCTGTTCCTCTGATCCTGTCCATCCTGGTCACTCCCAGAGAGATCCTCAGCATCTTCGTCCCTGCTACCTCCATCTCTATTTCCTGTCTTTTCCTCAGTGCAACTATTTGTAGACCAAACAGTATGGCCGTTCTAACCACGGTGCTCTTGCTTTATATTCTCTGTTATGGAAGTTGTTACTAACATGGTCCGTACACCTTGGTCAACCTCCATAAGCTCCATGAACTACAAAAATGCCACAGAGAGACATTTGTCTCTTATGTTAAGGCATCATCTCTGGTCACTGATTGGCTGGACGTTTTCCAATCACTGCAATTAGAAGCTATCCATTTGCCAAAGTAAAATATAATCAAGCAAAACGCTTAATGGCTAATCCTTGACTGAACTAAATGAAAAATTCATCATTTAATCCATACAGCACCAAATGTGAATTCCACTTATGTGGACGCCGGTTCAAAAGAAGTTAAAAGCAGCATGGACGGTACTCTAGCACTGCTTGCCCAGGAAGTACTTTTTTTCAGCTCCTAATGCTTTTGCATCTCCAACCAATGGACAAACTTGTCACCGAAACCAAGTAGTCAGAAGAATTCACTGATTACAAGCCAGTAATCAGCCAAGGTTTTCAAAGTCCCACATAGTCAACACTTTAGGAATCTATCAATTTTATTTTTAATGCATCAATTTATAAGTATGAGTACATCAAGTGATGAAAGATTTAAGAATTATTTCAAAGGAAAGAATTCATAAAGATCTTTGACGCTACTTTAAGGTGTTACAACCCGTCTGCACCCACAGTCAGCACCAGTAACCGAGTTCATTCAGCCCCTGTCTACCAAAGCATGGCAACACTTAAAGAGTTGGGCTAGTGGGGTCCCAAAGACCACTGCCGTCCCCTGAGGGGGCATAGCGTATGTGTGTGAGTGGGAAACTGAAAGTGAGAGCTTGAGCATGTGTGTGTGCTCAAATAGTTGGGGGCATTAGCCTCTGATTGAGTTTTCAGAGAGCAACGTGGGGTGCGAAAGGCTCCACAATGGTCTAACAGAATTAGTAGCTTGTGATGAATGGTGTGTGAGAGCAGCACTGACAGCTCGCTTTCACAAGCACGCACCACTGTGCACGTGTGCATGTGTGCGTGGAAGTTTGTGTGTGTGTGCACCACTATACTTTCTCAACCGATTCAAGGACTTTTTGTGCAGATGTTAAAAGCTCTGCATGCTAGGATGGGAAAACTAGTGCTGAGCACGTGCACGCTCAGCAGGTATCTGTAAGTCCAAGACTTCGGTTAGAGCACAAGAATTCAAGAAGCGTCTTTGTGGATCGATAACGTCCGGCTCATTCAATGCAATGAACACAAAGCTCCAACATGCTCATGCAATCACCCAAACAAAGCAGTGACTCTTAAAATCTGCCCATCTTGAGCATCTCTGACTAAATAAAGACACTGATGGCCCGGACTTGAAAACACTTCCACACAAATGCAGACACGCTTTGACTCAAACCCGTAAGTATTGTCTTTAATAAAAGCTTCGGGATATTGATCACAGTAGATGGACTCTAACTGGCATAAAAGGATGCTGTCTGGAGCGATGAAGGGAAGAGGAGAGGAGATAGTGGGGGGAAATTTGTGCTTGGGTGACAGTGAAGGAGTGAGTTACCTTATGTAAGCAGTCTACCAACCAGACAACACGGATCAGTCTATTCTCAGAGAGAACTTGTTGCCATGTTTTTAGACCGGAATGGCTCTTTATGTATTGTTTGAAGACAGTGCGGAAAAATTCCCACACTGACAGCCCCTGTTTGTGAATACTGGCAAAGCATCACTACCCACCTTGGTCTTTTCTGGATTCTTCTGGGTTTGTGTCTCAAATCGATGGAAATACTTACTTGTCGCCAAAACCAGAAATCCGAAGAGATCGACGGGCTGTGGGCCTGTTTTTGTTTAGCATACGAAAACAAATACATGAGGTTTTTTACGGGCCACAGATTTTACAGTTTATTAATATTAAAACTCAACCGATTGATCGGTTGGTCTATTACATTGGGTGATATCACACTTTCGCAAGACGCCGGCAAATGTCGCAAAGACGATGTCGATTGGCACTGATCAACTTTGATTTGAAAGTTTTTCTGCCAAACAGTCAAATTTACGGTCTTTTACAGAAACAGCATTTTTTTATTATTTTTATTGTTCTATGATGCATGATTGGAATGTTACAATACTTCAATTTAGATTTGTAGGATCTGTTAAAAGAACACTTTGCCTGGTCAAGTTTGGTGATACTAATTGGTGCACTTGCTGGGTTGGCGGCATATCTTTAAAATCTACATGGTGTTTCAGGTTTAGTGAAATTTTTTCTACCTATGTTGTTTTTTTCTTTTAATCAGACATAAAAAGTGCAATAGAGGAGTTGGCTCATTCTAACACACTAACTTATTTCCTAAAATTAACCAAATAAAGTTTTGAGTATTGAATGCAGTGTGCAAAATGGAATGACTAGCCAACAGTGGAGGACAATAATATTGGTACACGTGTTGTTTTTTTGCTCCTGGTGTCTCATTAACCTGAAATCTGCCTTGTTTGGACCGAAGCTGCATCGGTCTATAAAATAAAAAAAATAAAAAAAAAACATTATTGGAAATTTTTTTTTTTAGTACATCTTCTCATAAGCACAAGACCAGAGGAGAGAGAGAGTACATCAGAAGAAGGATGCTGTGTTTGGAACCACCAGGAAAGAGGACTAGAGGAAGACCAAAGAGGAGGTTCATAGATACAGTGAAGGAAGACATGAAGATAGTTGGTGTGACCGAAGAAGATGCAGCAGGTAGGGTAAGAAACTGACTTGCTGTGGCCACCCCTAAAGGAAATGCCGAATGAAGAAGAAGACCAGCCTATTGAGGGAAAATAAATTGTTGTGCAAAAATTTATACAGATTTATATCTGTATTTATAAAAATCTTGCACAGTATTTTTAAAAGAGTTCGAGCCAGTGGACAATTCTCTATTTGCTTATATTTTTCTTCAAGTGTATTTATCCGTCACTTATCAGAATGAAGACACATCTTTCATATCATGGCTTCGGTTCATGGTTTCATGTTTTCTGAACATTACGTACTGGTTTCAGTTTATTTTTGACTCATGTTTCCATTCTTAGTTTCTCATCATTTTTTGTTTAATTTCATCTTTTTCTCCCATTTTTCTTTCTTTCTTCCATCTCTTGTCCACCAGCTTACCTAGACGATGAGGATGAGGAGGACCCGTTTGGAGACTATGTGATCAGTAAGTTTTACTTCATCCAATGATATTCCTTCATTCTTTATTCTCCTCCAGCTGATTGTGGTGGTGACATATGTGTTGTGTAATTGTGTGCAATCTGTTGGTTTCTGTGCTTAATTAATTCAGACTTTTACACGTGTGATTGTTCCTTCCAACTGGGGTCGACCGGGAGAAGTACAGTATGGCTTCTCAAACCTACAATTGCACGTACTGCTGTAATTGTTGCGATATTCACGCCGTAAATGAGAGCATCGCATTCTCCTGAATCGCTGTCAGGATGCCGATGTTTGGCAGGCAGGGGAACAGCGAAATAATTGGTTTCCGCACATTACTCTTGTTCTTCATCTGATTCGAAGCAAAGCCGCGCTTCGTGTTCACATGCCTCATCTGCATTTACGAGCGCCTTTCATTATGATCTCCTGTTCATTAGCACACGTCCAACTGGTTAATCTCTTTCTACTTGATCAGAGAAAATTTCCCAGAGGGTTCCTGATTTGGTGAAAGGTTTTTTTCTGTTTGTTTGTTTGTTTTTTTCGTCCTACTCAGCTATCGGGAAGTCAGACGTATTTACTCGAGATTGTTAGTCTCTGTGAGCATGAATTAGTGCTAATGCTTGTGTTATTGAGCTGTGGAGTTTTCATCAGTTTTCATTAGAAAGACATGGCACAAGCAAGCGAGAATAAAGTGTGTAGAAATAGACGACAGAAAAAACACGTCTTGTACACTTTTTTTTTTTTCGTGGCTGGAGTTGAGCGTTATTTTTGTTTTGTTTTTTTCCAATTCTATTGACTTTGTGTTCATGCATTGTTTTTTTAACTTAATCCAGAAGGCCACAACCCTGAGCTAAATAAAAGGATGTGTCAAACAAACACAACTTTTAAAAAAGTCTTTTCTCAAATAAATTTAATTAAATAAAAGACGTTGGAGAGACTATGTCTCACAGCTGGCCAGGGAACGACTCGGGATGCTTCCTGGTGAGCTGGAGGATGCAACCGGGGTGAAAGAAACCTGGGCTTCCAATCTGGGGCTGTTGCCCCTGCGACCCGGCCCCAGATGAGCGGAAGATGACGGAACGGAATGAACGGAAGTTATTTCATAAAACCTGTTGTCACAGATATAAAATTGCATATTAAATATATGACAAAGAAAAGAAGAGCTTTTCTTTCGTTTTTTATTACTTTCAAAAATGCATGCATTTGTGTTTGTATTTTTATTCAAATTATTTTAAACCCTGATTGGATTTATAAAAGAAGTATTCATACATTCTATTCATTTATTACTGTTAATTTTCCATAAAGCGTTCCACTTCATTTTATCTCAGTTGAAACAAAAACATTTCTAAATGTTGTTCTAAATAGATCAACTTTCTATAAAGTGAAAGAAATATCATGCATGAGCAGCTCATACAGTAACAGACCAGCGAGTGAGTGCCACCTTCATTTTTTTATTACAAAAACTACATCTATATTTGATATAAAATTGCCTGTTCATCATGTAAAAAAATGCTGCAATGTAGAAAATATTTTAAACTTTCTGAACTTAATCACTCGGATCATCTGTTTTTTTTCTACCAGAAATCTTTGCGAGCCATAAGATACCGTCAGAGAGTAGTTGAACAAATCAAAAATTAATTTTTCTAGCCTTACCAGTGAAAATATTAAAGCAGTATTTCAACTTGATTCATTCTGACCCTTCAGGTTTTTTTTCAGCTGCTGAAGCTTCAATAAAAAAAAGAAGATAAGAGTCCTGTCGTGGTTCGTGTTTGAGATGCCGTTACCGTTTATTATTTTAATAATTTATTAGATTGTTTTGGGATTGTTCATCAAAAAATATGGAAAATGTAGCAGTAAGAACGTTAAAGAGGATTATGAACAATGTTTGAATAAAATGAAGAACAATACAGAAATATGTTGAATATTAATCAATTTAAATTCTGTTTTAGCTGCATATTTTTCAATGAGAGTTCTGAAAGTTTCTCAGAGTTATTATTTCATTGATAAAGCAACTCTGAAGTACGCAACAATTGTTTACCACCAAATGCATGCAAAATACCACATTTACATTCTTGGAATTCTTGGAATACTTTAAACAGGGTTTTATACAAAACCAAATGTTTGGAAATGTGTATGCTTGAACATTGGTTGTGTGGTTTGATTTTTTATTCAATGCATGTTTGAGTTGTTTGCAAACTCTTCGGTTTAAGTATTTGGATGCAATTCGCTACCGTTCAAAAGCATTTTTTTGTCACTCCCACAAGCTCCAAAAACATGCATGTTAGGTTGATTGACTACTATGAAACTGCCCCTAGCAGTGTGTGTTTGTGGATGATTGTGTTTGTGTGTGGTCCTGCAACAGACTGGCGACCTGTTTGGGGTGTACCCTGCCTCTAGTCTAAAAACAGCCAGGATAGGCTTCAGCAAATCCCCGCGATCCTTTTAGGGATAAGCATTTTAAAAAACATCCACAAGCTAACAATATCAGAAAGACTTTCTCTGCACATCCTCTGCTCATGCTCAGTCCTTGTTCTCGGCCATGGATTTTGTTCTTGCCCAGACACACGTAAACAGAAAGTGGTTTATAGCATGCGCTCTGCTCAAGCTCAGTTCTCAAATGGAATCCTTTTTATGTAGATAAACCAAAACAAGAAAATGTACTAGCTTTGCTAATATAATGCGCTTTACACAATATTCATGGTATTAAATGAGATTTACACTGTGTCATGCACACACCTAAGTAGCAGGACTAATCAGGGAGTCAGACTGGGGAGGGGGGGATTCAGTGTTAAAAATAGAGGTACTTTGTAAATTGATTGAATGTATTTGTAGGCAATTTGTTGTCAAATATCCCATTTTTGAACTAAAAGTATCTTTTATCTGAGATAAGAATTATTAGTATTAGTATTATTCTATGAAAAGACAATACCCCCTCTTTTTGTAAAACTACATCAGAATGAATGTTGAAAAAAATTAGGAATGTCCCAATTAAGAACTTTTTCTAATTAAATATCACAATCTGAAAACTTATCTCACCTGCTACCTCTACTCTTTCTAACAGCACAGTGAGAATGAATCTAAAGTGATTAGGACGTGGCTTGTTATCATATTAGCTGTTCATAACCGTGTCACTGATGAAGGAAACAAAACAGCGTCTTTGAATCCATTAATAAAGTTAGTTATTAATGATTCAATAAGACATGATATGATTGAGTCTGAAGGTTATAAAAATGAATCTAAAGAATTAAAAGTTCAATGAATGTTTTTATGTTTTGGGATTTCTTTGAAAACTTTCAAATTGCATGAATCTTTTTTTAATTATCAGTTTCATAAAAGCAACTTTATTGTGATTAAATGCTGCACTTGGGTGGTCTTACGGTTATACCGTATGCTAGCGAATTTTAGACAATAACAAGTCCAACGCAGTTATAGAAAATATAAGAGGGGAGACGGTGGCTCAGTGGTTGGAGCATTCACCCGCGAACGGGAAGTCAACCGGAAGTTCGCGGGTTTGCATCCCACTGAGTGCACATCTAGGGTCCTTGGAGAAGACACTTTAACCCCCCACCCCCCACCCCACACACCCCAATCCCTACCCTTTCTGCCACCATTGGTGCCATTGTGGGCAGCCTGCTGCGGTGTAGTAGTGCAGCACACAAAATTCCCTGGTGAGGGATGAATAGAGTGAGTAAAAAAAAAAAGAAAAATATCCCCCTGAAAACAGACTTAGAACATGACATAGGATCTTTATCTAGTCTGGGGTCATCTTTTAGCTGTTAAAAACGGGTCAATTAGAAGATCATAGAAAAGGCATCAAAGTTGTCTTCCGGACAGATTTTTTTCTGATCGACAATCTAATAGAACGAACCTGAGAACATGGTACATATATCCTAATCTGCATTTGACAGAACCCCAGCAAATCCATAACCAACAGTGTTTTAGATAGGTTATGGTTAACACAGTTGGTTACAGGCTTGTTGGGGCTAGTTAAGGGTTTGGGCACACTTAGGTTAGTACAGTATATATAGAACCAGTTCTCGAGTTCTCGGGATCCTTCCGAGTGAGCTGCAGGATGCAGCTGGGATGAGAGAAGCCTGGGCTTTCCGTCTGAGGCTGTTGCCCCCGCGACCTGGCCCCAGATAAGCAGAAGGGAATGGAGCAGTTCTTGAGTACTTTCTATCAGATTGAAAATAATTTCCAGATGGAAGTCGAAATGTCTCGATCATCAATTACACTGTCTAGAAGACTCATTGAAAAATTTCCCACGATGGATCACTGATGAATGAATGAGGAATTAAATGAATTTGTTGCCAATGAAAAGATAATTCAACTTTCCCAGTCATGAGATAAAAAAAAAAATAATCATCATCAATGTTTTATATATTGTTCTGATTAGCAGCTTTGAGTCTGAATAATACATCTGTATTCAATCACAACAGTAGTGTAAAAAATCTAAACTAATTGCACAAGAAATGGCTAACCAGCTGTGCACAGCTTTGAACCACAATTTACAGACAGAAACAATGCATCAACAAATTCATAATGAGTCAAAGTAATCTAGCTCCGACAACGCGTGTAAAAAATACTGTTTTCTTAAATTAGAGTTTGCATCGTTTCTGTGCAAAGGCTTGAGATAATTAGAAAAGAAGGAATTATTTCTCACCTGTTTGGTGAAAAGTCAGTGTGAAAAAATGGAAAAGTTCTTTTGTGTTTCAGAAAAAATTGAAAGAAATAGTTGGCAAATTATCAGTCTGAAATAAAAATTGTGGGAGATAATTATTATTTTTAAAGTGTAAAAGTCAATTGTTAATGTAAATTAATGTTGTGATTAGAGCTATTAAAATAATTGTTAATTAAATCTTCGTTTTATGTTATTTAAGATTTTAAAGGAACCTTCTGTAAAAGCAGTCATCGAGCTTTTATTTTGAAAATTCACTGATTGTCCACCTAATATACTGAAAATACCCCAAACCTAAATCAAATAGCCCTGGTTGATTTAATCTGATTTAAATTAAGTGGAAAAATGAAATTCAACATTGCGTTGTAAAAATAAAGCATTCTGAGAAGTAATTTTATAAAACGTAAAATGTTTAAAACATGTTCACTTTTTTTCTCATGACAATGTTTGTTTTGCATTTTCTCACAAAAGCCCCGAAAAACTATTTATAGACATATTTGTACTCGCATGCATTTAAATGCAACTTCATTTTCCTTCAAATCTAATTGGCTAATGGAGATTTTAATTGGTTAGTAACTTTGGGAATCAACCAATTACAGTAGCTTGTGATTAAAATAAGACAGTTAATTTGGCGTCACAGCTTTAACTGCATTCCCACTGGAAAACAATACTAAGAACCATTTTCCAGAGTCAATGCAGGATGTTTTTTGTTGTTGATGTTTCAGATTGTGAGACAATTTGTGGCTTAGTTTGACAACATCACTTTGGATTGTTGACCTTTACAGAAACCGTTACCCTCGAGTTTTCAGGAAACAGTCTCCATTCTTTGTTTAAATGGATTATTTTAATTATTGATAATAAAAGGAAGGCATGAATAACTGTGTCGCTCAAAAATCAACCTAAACCCCTTCTTTCCGTTCCGTCATCTTCCACTTAATGGGCTCGGTCGCGGAAGCAACAGCCTCAGACAGGAAGCCCAGGCTTTTCTCACCCCAGCTGCATCCTCCAGCTCACCTGGAAGGATCCCGAGTCGTTCTCAAGCCAGCTGTGGGGTCTGCCTCTTGGTCTTCTCCCGGTGAGACGTGCCCGGAACACCTCACTAGTGAGGCGCTCAGGAGGCATCCTGACCAGATGCCCGAACTACCCCATCTGGCTCCTCTCGACCTGGAGGAGGAACGGCTTGACATCGAGCTCCTCCCGGATGACCGAAGCTCTTTGTTCCTCTCTATTTTGTACTTCTTGGAAATATGATTGTTCCATTGTTTTGTTTATAGTGGCCGAATGAAACAAACTGAAATCAACTGATTTTTGGGGAATTTTTCTCCATATAGAAAGTTTTAGGACACCAGTTTAAGATTAAATTCCAACCTTTGCCCTTTTGTGCATTTCAATTTTCTTCCTCTCTTATCCATTCCTTCCATAGTCATTTTTGTTCCGTTCCGTCATCTTCCGCTTGTTCCGGGGTCGGGTCGCGGGGGCAACAGCCTCAAACGGGCAGCCCAGGCCTCTCTCACCCCGGCTGCATCCTCCAGCTCACCCTAAAGGATCCCAAGTCGTTCCCCGGCCAGATGTGAGACATAGTCTCTCCAGCGGGTCCGGGGTCTGCCCCTGGGTCTCCTCCCGGTGTGACCAAAACACCTCGCCAGCCAGGCGCTCGGGGGGCATCCTGACCAGTTCCTACCCTCACCTATGGTCACCAGCTGTGGGTGGTGACCGAAAAAATGAGATCGCGGGTACAAGTGGCCGAAATGAGCTTCCTCCGCAGGGTGGCTGGGCTCTCACTCAGCGATCGGGTGAGGAGCTCTGCCATCCGGGAGGAGCTCGGTGTCGAGCCGCTCCTCCTCCAGCTCGAGAGGAGCCAGATGAGGTGGTTCAGGCATCTGGTCATTTTTGTAAATAAAAACAAAAATGGTTCATCAGTCTGTTATAGTATAAATAGAGCAAAACCAAAAAGTAAAGGCCATGCTCTCTCAGTCCCTTCTGGGCCCCATCCTACAAAACCAGGATCTTGTTTCATTACACACAAATAACACCCCATCTGTATGTGTGCTTCAAAGAATACTTTATTGAATGAGCAATATTTTCAGCGTTAAAGAGGATATGTTATGGTAAATGCAGATTTTTATATCTTGGATACTTCTTGGTAAATTTATTTTATTTTTATTATTTTACATTAACGTACTATATTAATCTCTCAATGAGATATTACTGTGATGCATTGCACCACAGCGGGCAGCCATCCTGGCGCCAATGGTGAGAGTAACTAGCAGTTAGGTATTTTCTAAAGGAACACTTAGACATGGTTCCAGCGGGAATCAAACCTGCTTCTTCTTCTTCTGGTCCAAGGACGACATTCTACTTAGCCAATGCCTCACCTGGTTTATGAGTTAGAAACAAGTTTTAAGATATTATAAAATAATAATATTTCTTCTTTGAAAGATGTTAATTTATTGATGATCAAATTAATGGATCTGAGTATCATAGGTTGACGTGACCGAAGTGGATGCAGGAGATAGGGTTAGATGGAAGAAACTGACTTGCTGTGGCGACCCCTGAAGGTAAATGATGAAAGAAGAGGGATCTGAGTATCATTCCACTCTTCCGTTTCGTTCGGTGTATTTGTCCTAATTCCCCAGTTAACACATCAGTGAGTGTTATTATCTGTTTTATGACGTAAATTCATGAGTTCTGAGAGTAAAATAATAATAAAAGAAAAGACAAAAGTCCAGAGTAATGATGAGTGCACTGGGTTGTAGAAAACGACTGGGAATTTTTTATGAGGGGGTTCTGTTTTATTTTAAACGTCGTTGTTTTATGATGTGAATCATGTAATGGGGCGTGACAGTCAGTAAAGGCTGAGATTTTACTGTTACGTCAATTACACTTATTACCATTGATTTTTTCATCGGAGTTTTTAGTCTTATTCTAACCAGAAATAGACAGTTGGAAGGTTTTCCAATGGACGTCATAAATCACACCCATCCTAAGATACTTTTCTATTATTAGTGTAAAACATAATGAAAAAGACTCATGTAAACGCTCATATTAAAAAAACAACCTCATCTTAACCTTTATGGGTGTAAACCTTCAACAGTTCAATTAAATTTTTTTATGACCCGCTAAGACCACGGATCAATCTCACACTGTTAATCGTAAAGAAACACAAACTCTGTTTTAATCAGCAAACAATAACTAATTATTAAATTAAACAGAGTCAAAACATTGATTTTAGTAGCAATGGGCGACGTGGACCATAAAAAAGTATTTCATTAGTTTTAAGTATTTATTACAACAAAATAAATGATTATGAATAAACACCAAAAACTATTTTTTATCCTGAGTTTAATAAAACTAGATGGTGACGTTGTGGATGTATACTGTTAGCTAGAAAAACTCTCTGTTCTCTTTCGTCAAAACAACTCCCTTCATATTCGTTTCTAAGTATGCGTAATATCAGCTCGTTTTTCCCACAAATTCTGGCCTTACAACGAGTACAAGTTTGGAGTTTGTAACTTTTAATCAGATGTATTTTTCCTTCAGAAGTTGTTGTGGAGATGTGGAAGGAGGAGGACTCAAATGCAGGACATAAACAGGATTTATTTAACAGAAGTTAAGCAAGACTGTAAGGCAAATGCATGGGATTAATCCAGAGGAATGTCTTTAAGTCCAAAAAATAAAACCGTTCAGTGAAAAACTGGGTCAGGGAACCAGGAAGACCTGGCTGGAAAGGATGGTGACGACCCAACGTGGAAGTTAGGGAAGACAGCCTTTAAATAGGCAGCAGGTAGAATAATCAACAGGTGAGTGTCACCTGACTAATCATCCTCAGGTGTCCCTAATCGGGGTGATGAGGGAAGGTCCACGGCTCCCTCTGGTTGCAGGCAATGTTCCCTTTAGGCTGCGCACCTGTGCAATTGCGCACTGCTAGCAGAATAATAGGGCACAACAAAATTTCTGCAGCGCACAAAATGAAACTCAATTTAAACATAAGATGATAAAATGAGACAGAGCTCCAGAGCATATCTCTTTCTTCTTCTTTCTGAAATAAATTGCTTCTAACCGATGCTTCGGAGTTAGGCCTGTCGCTGATGACACAAAAAAGTAAAAGTTTTTGTTCCGCCCCCTTCTGCTCAGAAAGCTTGTGTGTTTGCGCAGACACGTAAAAAATTAGAGGGAACATTGGTGGCAGGTGAGGGGATCATGACAGAAGTACTATCAGGACGGACTTTTAGACTTTTCAAACGCCAGTTGTTTTAACTACAAATCACCAAAACCAAAGAAATCTCTGGATGAAAGAAAAATATGGTAACAGTCGCCAAACGCTCTACATTAACTTGAAATTTTAAAAAATCCAAGTAGTATTGAATGGTGAGTTGGTACAGAACGAATGATCACTAATATCAAATTCATTTTAAATCCTACTGTAAGTCTTTGAAGAGTCATAATGTGTTATCCTCTACTAGCTCCTGCCATCTTATTGCTTTGTGTTGGACAGGCTCAAAACTTTTATGCAACTACGTAGAGCACGCTGCTAGCAAAGAGTTAACAAACGCCAACCGTGATGTAACAAACACATGGGGAAGTTTTAACCATCTTTTTATGTCTCAATCCACAGAACGTGGAGGAGGTATTACGCACTCGGGCTTTCCGTGCGTCTATAACACTTTTGTGAACACATCTCCCAAACCACAGAAAAAAATTTTAATGAACCTTCTCAAAACCACTCAGCACCAACTATAGATGAACTTAAGGGATCACCTCCAAGTTGTCACATATTTTTACCACTAATAGAAAGTATGTTACATTAACTTCACCTACGGAGCTGTTTTTGGAAATCTAACAATAAGGTCACTTAAATTTAAATTTAAAAAATTTAAACGGTCAGTCATCTCCTAAACCGCTTATCCCCAACGAGGTTGCATGGGTGTCGGAGCCCATACTTGCTGATTATAGGTGGAGAGGCGGGGTAGACCCTAAATAGGTTACCTGTGTGTTACAGGCCTACATATCTTGATGACAAAAAATGTTTAAAATCTTACCCTTTAACTTAGTTTTCACACAGACCTGAACCATTCATTATTAATACAGTTTGCTATGTAGGGCAGACGGAGGCGTACGTTTCAACCTCGTGGTGTTTTCTCATCCTTGTTTAGGTAAAATATCTCTGATTCTACTTTTATTGTGCAGGTGAAAGACTTCAGTTTCACAAGCTTATGTTTCCTGAGCCTTAAATGACTGAAGCTCACATGAAGTTTGATGCTTCATGGAATTTGTGATCTGCTGGATTACTCGAGGTAGAGAGATACTTGAGTGTGTGAAGACATATTGTTGGCAAACAATGCTGTGCCTGACAAGAAAAAACAACATGAAGGTGGTAACAGTCTGGATCCTGCCGACAGATCATAAACTATATTTATGGAAGGAAGTGAGCAGTCTGGATGAAAAATATCTGGTGGAACAAGTTGTAAAAAAAAAACAGTGAGAGCTGTTAGGAAATTTGAGTGAAAAGAAAAGATGCCGTTTGGAGAACAGATATAATTCAAACTGATTTTTTTTTTTTTTTTGCCATTTTCTTTATAGGCAGTGTCAGCAGCTGCAACTTTATTGTTCTAGTACACAAATTAACCCAAAAAAAATAAATGAGAGCCAGCCTCATTAACAGAAAGGAATTTGCTAGACGTTTTTTAAAACTTTTTTTTATCTCCTTTTGTGATTTTTTTTTTACATGTTTTATAAATAGATGCCATCCAGCTGAAAATTCAACTCTTTTTTTTCTGTTTTTAAATTCTCTTTTTTAACATGAAGCAGCTGCACTTGGTGTTTGGCACTCCCTCCTCCAGCTGAGTGATTATGACAGACTGATTGGTGTTTTGTGTTCTTGGGGATGTGGAGATCAATGCAGAGCTGATAGCAAAGGCCGGGCTCAGACAGAGGATGGGGATGAGGCCTTGTCATTCTCCTGTAGCAAACAGGGATCAGCAGATTTTCTGGGGAGGATCGGATAGTGTCAAAAACACATCGTGGGAAGTCATGGAAAGAGTCAAAGCTAGTGACGTGGCTGAGATTTTTTTTTCTCCATTTGTGCTAAGAGGGCTGAGAGTGATGGATAAAAAAAAGAGGCAAGCCACAAAGGAGGAGCAATTGAGAGTAAGATTCCGATTTAGTCGTACAGAAGAGAAGATGGCTGAGGATTAACATTCTGTGACTGTCTGCAAACGGCGGGATAATCTCTGGCGTCCCGTCGTGCGCTGTGGGACGCACACTGCTGCTGCGGGGGCTGAGGCCCACCACCGGGGCTGTCGCTGTGTGTGTACGAGTCTCTGACACACAATCTAGGTGTGGCAGGTGGAATGAGGTGCTGATTCCTGCCCCCCCACTATGCACTTCTTAAAGCAGCTAGATGGAAACACCCCACGGGAGACTCGAGGCGGACATTGCTCAGGCATAGCTCTCTGTCCGGAGTGTGGTTATCAGCCACATTATCTCTATGAGTTAAAAAGGAAAAGAGTGTGCCAGCTCCACAACAGCATGCATTTTCCTTACGTGTGCAGTGAGAAGTAAGAAGATAGCTCCTTACAGTGTTTTAATCCATATTGATTTGCGCTTCATGCTGCCTCCCCGAATAGAGCGTGGCACTGTGGGGAACCGCACAGCATGGCCAGGCATGCCACCGCGTTGCCTCACGTGTCTGTGCCGGCCTTGGTTTGTTTATGTGTGAACCAAAAAGAAAGCGTGAGACACTACCCGACAATGTAACAAGTTACTGTAATAACTTCCTTTTTTTTTTTTTTACTAACACAGTAAGTTTTAGCATCACCAAGAAAAAAGTTGACAATATATGTCGTTACTATCTTGGTAATGTAATATGCATTCATATTTTAAAAAAGTACTTTGATATTGTGACTCTAGCAAAAAAGTTTATCGCTACAATGAGGTGTAAACGAAACTAATGACGGTAAATTTCTCTTTTTTGATCTTCTGAAAGATAAAAACAAGTGTGTATGTGTTTAATTTTAGTTCCGTTCTGTCATCTTGCGCTTATCTGGGGCCAGGTGGCAGGGGCAACAGCCCCAAACGGGAAGCCCTGGTTTCTCTCACCCCAGCTGCATCCTTCAGCTCACCCGGAAGGGTCCTTAGTCATTACCCGGAAAGCTGTGGGAATGACTCGGGGTCCGCCAGGGTCTGTCTCTTGGTCTCCTCCCGGTGGGACGTGCCGGAAACACCTCACCAACGAGGCATTCGGAAGGCATCCTGACCAGATGCCCGAACCACCCTATCTGGCTTCTCTCAACCTAGAGGAAAAGCGGCTCTACTCCAAGCTCTTCCCGGATGGCAGAGCTCCTCACCCAAACTCTGAGTGAGAGCCCAGCCACCCTGCGGAGGAAGCTCATTTCGGACTCTTGTATCCGTGATCTCGTTGTTTCCGTCACCATCCACAGCTGGTGACCATGGTAAGAGTAGGAACGTCGATCCACTTGTGAATCAAGAGCTTTGCTTTTCGGCTCAGTTCTTTCTTTACCACAACAGACCAATGCAGCGTTCTAGTTATTGCTGATGCTGCATCAATCTGTCTGTCGATCCCACTCCATTCTTCCCCCACTCGTGAACAAGACCCTGAGATACTTAAACTCCTCCACTTGGGGCAGGACCCTGTCCCTGACCTGTAGAGGGCATACCACACTTTTCCGAGTGGGGAACATGATCTTGGATTTGGAGGCGCTGGTTCCCATCCTGTCTGCTTTACACTCGGCAGCAAATCGATCCAGTGAGAGCTGGAGATCACAGTCGATGAATCTGTGATCAATTATAAATGCAATTGGATTTGAAATGTACAAGAACTTAAAATAACACATGGTTGAGTAACTGAAAGTAACTTAAAGTAATGTAACTCAGTTACAATTTTAAAGCAGGAAAATAGTAATACAAATCTAACAAGTAATACATCATGTATTACACTAGCCCAGCACAGCTAACTGATACGCTCTTAAACAGCCAAAGTGTGACATTTAACAGAGAGACCGGGCAGGTTTTATAAGCACATATAGCACACGTGCACGCTCCTGTGGAACATCGCTATCAGGCTGAAATTAAAAGGCTACTCCTGCTATTAAACATGGCTCTTAATGACTCTTCTCAGGTACAGAGCGGCTCCAACCTGGAGCTCGTGGGCATGTTAAGTATTAAGTGGCAAATTTTGGTAATTAGCTGTGATTGGACAGTTATTTCCTCTCACTAGTGATCTAGTGGAAAAATAAAAGGAAGATAAGCCCTCATTCCTCAACTACTTTGCTGCA
Organism: Neostethus bicornis; assembly: GCA_902685375.1. NCBI lineage: Eukaryota > Metazoa > Chordata > Actinopteri > Atheriniformes > Phallostethidae > Neostethus > Neostethus bicornis. Next base: position 13,668,244 of record LR738561.1, read on the forward strand.
GTACTTGATGATGAAAGGATGAGCCCACCGGTCATTTAATCAATACACATTGTGAACGGTCTTCATTATAGGTCAGAAAAATGACAAAGCTGTCTGTTCCTGGAATAATTTGTTTAAGCTGTCATGTTTTGTTTCATCACAATAGCACGCATACAAGCCTAATCACTGTGCTGAGTGTTTGTATGAAGACCAAGCAAAGACGGGCGCTGATTAAAACCACACTGTTGAAACCGAACAAAGCTGCACCGCTGATGTCGATCGGCCTGTTGAAACCGTTTCTTCTCCACTCAATACGCACTTTAATAGGTTGCCTTTGTTTTCTGTGGAAACAAATTGTAAGAAAAAGAAGAGACAAATGAATCCATGATGACGTTTAACCTTTGATATTGCTATTGTTCTTTGTTTAGCCACTTAACACCCAGAGTACCCTAATAAGACTTTATCCTCTATCTTCTCTAACCAGACTCAGGAACAGGCGAGTCTCAGCTGGTCCCAGATCGCACTGTCGGAGGCCTTTCTCTGCCAAAGCCAAGTCGCAGTTCTAGACGCCATCATTTGTCTGGAATCAATTTTTGGGGGGTTTTGTTTTATCTGTAATGGCTCTGCAAAAGAAGTGATTAGTCAGGTTGGTCTCTTACTGTACCTGTATATCCCCACTTTGTCAAGCTTTAAGCTTAGTCTACTTTATGCACTGTATCTACTCCTCCAGCTAGAATCAATAGTGCATCTCGGTCACCTTTATTCGTAATCAATGGGTCAGCCCAGGCTAACCCAGTCTTTGTCCTCAGTGGTCTTTTTGCAAAGTCATAACTATCTATTTTCGAGCAGACAGCCGCAAGTCACTATGATCAATAAAAATGCAAACAGTACATGAGTCCCAAGCTAATCTTTGAGATCAGTTGCAGGGTCAATCAAAGCTTGATTAAATACCTGGCATAAGCTAAAACACGTACGCGTTTGTCACCACACAGAATTTAAAGTACGCCAATATAGAATAATCACATAGAAAGCAGGGTGGGGGGAGTCTGAAGAGGATATTTACCCTAGAAACAGAGCTGCTTTAAATGACAATAAGCACGGATTATTTCAGCAATGTCTTTCTGGATTATGCCACCATTTGAATGCTGCTTTTGGTTGGAAACGCTTGCTAAGGAATGAAGAGAAGCTATCAAAATCCTTCTCAAACCTCTCACTCACTGTAATTCCACACTAGCACTTCTCAATGCACAGAAACTGTTATTTTGAGCCACTTCATTTTACAAGAGCGAAAAACCCCCACCGAAGAGACTCAATAAGACCGTCGACTAGACAGTTTTGAGTTGAAAAGTCATTCTACAAAGATTTGATGTTGTTGACAAATTCTGTTTCCACCAGTTTTTTTTTTTACTGAACACTCCTGAATCATAATCATAAGCTGAATCATAATCATCCAACCAAATCGATATTACTATGCCTGAGTCACCTCTGGGCTTAATTAATCCCGCCCAACCCTTTGAACCTTTTAAAAATTAATTGACTGGTTGCTGATCGGTACAGTTGTATCTCTATTTCTACCCAACGGCGGTGGAGACATGGGATTTCAAATAACAAAGAAACAGACACAGTAAAGAGAGAATAAGAAGGAAGTTTGATATCCTTGATCTTCAACGATTCTGTTCAAACTGTCATGTTCATTTATATGCAGATGATACTGTTGTCTATTTCACCAACTTCAACTTATTTAAACTTCAAACTAAATTTAAATTTGAGCTAAACAAAGTTCAAAACGACTCAAGATTAAATTTTGTATTAAACTTCTGAGCGTTCAAGCTTTTCATAGCTTCCCCATGCCACAGGCTAAGTTTCCAATGTCCCACAGAGTCCACAGTTCATTAATTTATATTGTTTTACTTTGAGTATATCTATTTATAAGCATGAGTCTAAACCAGTGAAGCAGATTTCAGCAATGTAACCTAAGATCTCTTACATTATTCTAAATGTATGCCATTTGTGTTGTACCTCTTGAAAATGAGAGATTTTCTGATTATAAGTTCAAATGTTCTTCATTTTATCATGTTTACGTTAAGTCAAACACAAGTTGGCTGCACGATAGCGCTGTGATTAGCACAGTGGCCTCACAGCAAAAAGTCGTGGGTTCGAATCTCGGGTGGGGATGAGGTTGGAACACTGTCCTTTCTGGGAGGAGTTTGCATGTCCTGCCCATGTATGTGTGGGTTTTCTCCGGGTACTCCGGTTTCCTCCCACCCTCCACAAACATGCATGTTAGGTTGATTGGTCATGACATGATTGCCCCTTGGAATGAGTGTGTGTATTGCCCTCGCAACAGACTAGCGACCTGTTTGGAGTGTACCTTGCCCCTCGTCTCGAATCAGCTGGGATACCAGGTACCCTCTGCAACCTCACAAGGGATAGACGGTTAAGAAAGTGACTGACTAACAAACACAGGTTCCGTTGTTCAGCATTCTCTCATAAACCTCGTTCCTCGAGATGTTATATCTTTGTCAATATCCAAGACCTGATTCCTGCTGTAGCAGCATGTTTCTGACGATTACCAGGGCATTTTTGCCACTTTTTTTATTTTAAAACACTTTTTTTCTTCATCATGTTCTCTTCTTTTTCCCCCCTTCAACTCGCTTTCCTATTGGCCTTCCTTCTCACAACGTGCATGGCTCAGTTCTTGTGAGCGGTGAGGAGGCAGGAAAGCTATATCTGGCTGTATCAGAGTGAAAATGTCAAGAAGTGTGCAAAAGAAAGATGTGTCTGTCTTTTTGCTCAGTGGATTCACCTGATCTTTCAGCCTTTTGCTTTGCCAATATGTCAGTGTGCATTTTGTGTGAGCTTGTGTTAGTACCTCAATAGCTGTTTTTTTTTTTGTTTGTTTGTTTGTGTCAGAGTTTGCAAAGGCAAGCATGTCTGCAAGACAAGAGTTTGACTCTTTCTTTGGTAACAGATCTCATTTCTGCTTTTTCTTCTTCATCTCTCTTTTGTCTCTTTTGTTCCCTTATCTTTCAGTCGCTCACACATCTGCGGCATCTTTTGTTTTGCACCACCTAAGCAGAAGTCAGGATAAAAACGCATCCCTCGGTCTTCACAGGCCAAATATAGAACACGATAACTTTCATTTGTTTCTTCAAATCTTTCACTCTTCTCTTTTCTTGTACCTCGCATGGAAAAAAGTTGGAGTCAAACATGAACGCAGGATAGGGGAAAGGTGAGTGGGTGTTTTTGCAACCAGTCATGCAAAAATATATACCGAATACGCACTTTTCTGTTTCCTTACACACAGAAAACCTCAAAAACATCAGTAGACAATTAGCCCGGAGTACTCTTGACTCTGCATGTTAAGGACCAATCCAAAGATTGGTGGTGTGGGATGAGAGGTATAAAAGTGAGAGATTACTCACCCTTCCTAAAGCACCCACGCTCACCTCACACACACATCCATCCTCACCTCCTTCCCTCATTCCGCTCTCTACCTCTGTCATGTGATTCTAAACAAAACACTATTTCGCCTCCTCAGACCCGTTTAGTCTGCGACATAGCGAGGTGCACATTGTGGGTTTAAGGAGCTCTGTCGCAATGTCACACGGCCAAGTCCCTGCCTAATCAGGCCACTTACACACATGCAGACCCACGTACACACACTTTGCGGAGGCCATGTGTTGGGACGGTGATAGAGGGTTGGCAGTTGGCAGACAGACAGCAGACGCTGTTCTTTGACATCAAACGTCTCAGAGCAGAATCTCACTTTCATGCCTACTCACTCCCTCTCTGTCACACACACATGATCATGCACACACCGACACACATTTTTCCTCTGATCTCGCTGCCAAAACTCAAAGACTTGGAAGGACTAATGCACAGACAAGCGGGCACGTACACACAGACATAACCAAACATTATAAAGTCTTGAATTAAATTTCATCAGCCGCTGTTGGAACCTGCTTGTTGACATGGAAGTACGAGTTACAACTGGAAAATTATAACAAATATATTTCCATCCTTTGAACATTCAGTTCAGACAAGCATCATAATCTTATCTACAACCACAAATGGACAGACAAAAGTAAAACTCAAACAAAAAGGTGGAATATGAATATGAATGTGAAAAAAATTGATCCTTTTTTAAGTGGTAACTGAAGTGTAATGAGAAATGACATGGATCATAAAGTGGCCAGGGCCGGTCTCACCCTCAATGCGTCATTAAATGTACCGGCGTTTAGTCATGACCGTTTAACCAAACTGTGATGAGCCTAATCACTGACATGTCTGAAAAACGCTTCGTTTTTATATTATGAAAAGATTATCATTAAGTCTAATTATGTACTTTTTCCAAATGCCTAACCACAAGAAATTTAGTGCTCTAAATTAAACCAAAGACAGTAATTAGAAGGGGGGAATAGTAGATTAGGATGGTTGATAATTGAGGGTAATTTCAACTTTAAACTTTTTTTTTTCTTTTCAAATTCCAAGTTCCTTTCATTTGTAACCATGTTTCACAAACGTTACCGGTCAAACTTGTGCAGCTTGTGATGAACTTTCTTTGACACTGGTAATATTTAGATATAACCGAGATATAACCGAGATACGACCAAGATAACTGAACTCTTCTCTAATCTTATCTTTTTTTTTTTTTAAATCTAACCTAATTTGATCTTATCATCATCGTCTGTATCAAAACCAGAAAGTTGTGAAAATTTCAAAGCAAAAGTGTAACCTAAGCTTGGCTGTAAACTTTTCATGACTTAATAATCAATTTGTTCTGGTTGCAAAATTTGACGAGATGCAGCTTCTGGCTCTTTTTCAGAAAAACATTTGGTGAACTTGTTGAACCTAAGTTTGTAAAGTCAAAAATATTTTGGTTCCACGCTGTTCTTTCTAAACTGATATCTCACATTTTTGGCCCGAGAAAGAGGATTTGACGATATTAATGATATTAGTCTTCCTGTGTGGACTTTACATGATCTCCTTGTGGATCAATGGATTTTAAACACACACTGTCCTCTTTAAGACCCACCACATGCATGTTCGGTTGATTGGTCACGCTAAAACAAGGTCCAATGTTGGTTTTCAGAGGTTGTTTCGCTCAAGGTTTTTATCATGTCCGTGTTTGACCATCCCGGACTCAAAACTAAAAGAACCCCGCTGCCAGTATACTGCTACACTATCAAGTCAGTCGAGTGAAAAAAAAATGTGGTTCATAAATACTGAAACTTGCCGTTCCGTTCCATCGTCTTCCACTTATCCGGGGCCGGCTCGCTGAGGCAACAGCCTCAGACGGGAAACCCTGGCCTCTCTCACCCCGGCTGAATCCTCCAGCTCATCCGGAAGGATCACAAGTCGTTCCCCAGCCAGCCGTGAGACATAGTCTCTCCACTAGGTCCTGGGGTCTGCCTCTTGGTGTCCTCCTGGTGGGACGTGCCCGAAACACCTTATCAGCGAGGCGACCGGGGGCATCCTGAACAGATGCCCAAATCACCCCATCTGGCTCCTCTCGACCTGGAGGAGGAGCGGCTTGACACAGAGCTCCTCCTGGATGGCAGAGCTCATCACCCGATCTCTGAGTGAGAGCCCAGATTGGCGCAGTGTCCGCAGTGATTAGAAGGCTGCGTTGGTTCATCATATTGAAGAGAAAAATTAGCCAAAAAGTGACGTTTTTGATTTAGCGGTTGAGTTGCATTCTAAGTTTTGGTTTTTGTCAGCGGCTGATGTGCCCGTTGCTCTTCTATTTAAATGAGAGTCAGATAAAATGGTTTGGGCATTTGTTCAGGATGCCGACCACTGTAACCTGGACGTAGACCGAGAACTCAGTGGAAGGACTTTGTCCACAGTTGGTATGGGAACCACTGAGGATGAGCTTGGAAATGCGACTCGGGATAGGAAAGTTTGGGGTTCAACATTTCAGTTTATGTTGATTTCCATTAGCTGTAACTAGAGGTGAGATCGGGCCTAAAAAAATCCAGCCCAACCCGACCTGGCCCGCGAGTATTCAAACCCGACCCGAGCCCAACCAATGAACTTGATTTGTAGGCCCGAGCCTGAAGCAAACCCGAAATGTCATATTTTATTTGTGAGGACTCGGGAGGAGGAGGGTTATTTATAAATAGGAACATTTTCAGGAACACGCTTTTTTAATTGTTTTAGTATAAATTTTATGAACATATCTTTATTTATTTTTAAAAAAATCAACGCGAGAAGCCCGACCTGACCCGAAGTAACAATCGACATTTTAGGCCCAACCCAAAATTCGGGTCGGGTTCGGTCTTAAGATCTTACCTCTAGCTGTAACTATGTACAGCTACTCTTCCTAGAGGTAATACCTACATGTATTGTTAAGGATGCTACATCAAAAATCCAACCTGGGACAGGTGCAAACAGATGGAATAGGATCTTTTTTGAGTCCATGGAAGAAAAACTCTGTAAAAGATGTGTCCTTTTCATAAGTCCAGAGTTTGAACTCACCTATTCTTCTGAGCCCTTTTGGAAAATTGAGACAATTTTAAATGTCTTTGTTAAAGCTTTGCTTTGGCCTGCTGAATGATTGAAAAGCTTCTGTTATTCCTGACGGATGGGTCACAGCCGACAGTGATAGAGAGTGGACTCAACAGGCAAGATGGAGAGATGTAGCAGAGAAATGATTGATAAGATGAAAAATGATTCATCGACTCATCTCGGCCAGCTAAGAGCCACAAATAGAGCCAAGGGTGGCGGGGAAGAAGAAACTGGCTTCTTTTGCCTTTGGGAAGTTTGGAGGAGGACTTCTGAAATCAATCAAGGTGAAAGAAAGTGAGCAAACCTGTAGATGGAGAATTTGCATCATCCATTTTATCCAATGCAGACCAGTCACTGGCATCTATGCCACGTGAATCTAGCTCAGTTCACGTTTACTTTGTACACACAAGCTGCTTTTACCTTGACACAAACCTGCCTGAAGATACAGTATTGATTTGGAGTTCAGCTGCCTGCATGGCTTCGTGCATTCAGGTGTCAAGGCATGAAGCATATTTATTCAGTGTTGTTTACGCGCTGTATTAATACAAATGCTCATGTATTTACAACCAGCTTCTCCTCCAGAGAAAGTTAGTTGGCCCTTCTGCCCTTCAAAGTCATTTGGAATTCATCTGCGAGCCTGACCCTGACAGCTGTTTGTTTTTCCTCTCCAGAGAGCGGAAGAGGAATGGATGGATGGTGAGGGGGTGTGGTTAATGAGTGGAAAAGTGACAGATATCGAGGGGGACAGGAAGAATAGAAGTGACTGAGTTTGGTGAAAGAGGACTGCTCTCGCTCATGCCCTCCGTGGTCTCGGTGCTGTTTGGTTTGTTGAGCATTGGAGGCACACAGAACAATAAGTGGTGCTCTGAACGGCTTCCATTAGTATCCCTCATAGGCCGCTAGTTAGAACGTGTTGAATCTGTTCAGCAGCATGAATACAAAGCAGGGCAAAGCAGCTCAGATGAAAGGACAGACGGGTCTCCGAGCAATCCCTTGGTGAAAATATAGATTTTTCATAACAAGAAAGTCAGTGTATTGTATTAGTGTGTCGTTTGGGATCAATAGACAAAAAAAAAGAAAAATTAAAGCTTTTTCCATCAGTGTGGTAGAGAGACTTGCTTTTGTCTGCACCAGGTGTTGCAGGATGGAAGGAAAGAGAAAGGATGCTGGGAAATGATGTCTTTAAAACAGCAGGGAGCAACAGCTTCATGAGGAAGGACAGGAAAGTCATAGGTGAGGAGAGCAGGGAAAAGAAATGAGAAGACAAGGAGGAGACTCGGTATGGCAGACATCGGCGGTAAGGAGCGGTGTCAGGGGAGACATCTTCTATTTATACGTTTCTCCGTCTGGGAGCTTCTGTTCACTCCATCTATCTATCATATTGACACAAACCCCCAAACTCACAAGTTTTCTTTTTTTTTTTTTAACCTCCTCTTTTTCTTCTCATTTCTATGTTCATTTTTGTAGTTTTTCAGATCCACTTCTGATTATCCTTCAAGGCTCTCAGAATTAAACTGCTTATTGACTAACAATAAGCATTTTAAGAATGCAAATCTCAATCTGATGATAATCTCACACTCTCAACACACACAGCTCTTCACCAAGCCTGAATCTAGCCCTCACAATCTTTTTTTTTAGTTTTTTTTTTGTACGCTGTCACAAGTAATTCATTGGGCTGTAGCTTGTACATATTGATCTGTGTGGCTTAAGCTTTGTAATCTCCTCAGTCAGCCCAATAACGAGTCAGCCCGGGACAAATACACACTTTTTAGACTGAAATCAAATCTTGGGTTTCCTGGAAAATACGTATCCGCTTGAGTCAATGTAATAATGTTTGTTTGTGAATGGATGTTACAACTTTTTCAATCAGATTTCACAATGACGTTTGATTTTTAAAATGAAATATGAGCAGCTTGTGTTTGAAAAGCCTTGTGAATGAAAAAGAGAAAAACCCCGAGCACATTAACTGAAGATTTAATCAAACTTGAATTTAATTTATCTTCTATTTTGACCATTTTTTAAATGTTAAAGGTGTTACAGAAGAAGTCATTTTATTTTTTATTTGCATTGTCACTTAAATTTACCTTCATTTGTTGAACTTATGGACTCAGGATTAAAACTCAATGTGCTCATAGTAAAAAAAGATAAATTAACTGTAGTACATATTAAAATATTTTTATAAAACTGCACATTTTAATATTTACGCTTGTGTAAACAGTATGTTGTTGAAGGTCATCATTTACGAAACCCATTGGAGCCTTTTCTGAAATACTGATGAAACCTATTAACTTCAGAAATACATGCGAGAAACGTTCCGAACAAAATGCTAATTCAACTTGTGTAACGATAACGAGTAAATAATATATACGTTTCATTTAACGGCCGAGCTGCTATTTTACTAAGAAAACATGTTGGCAGTAACAAATGCAGAATATTTTTTACTGATGCAAATACTGACGTGCTAAGTAACGACGATGTGCGCATTGCAAAACAAAACTTTAAGTAACCCTACGTATCGATAAGGTGTGAACAAACAAAAAAGAAATTATGATTTATTTCAATCTACTTTCATTGGAAGGTGCAGGAGTGTGAAAGTCTGGTCCTCAAGGGCCGGTGTCCTGAAAGTTTTCAGTGTCCCTGATTCAACACAGCTGATGCACATGAAGTGAAATCAACAACCAATCAAATTTGGCACAATGACTCACTAACCTGGATCGGGTGTGTAGATGCAAAGAACACATGGAAAACCTGTAGGACACTGACCCTCGAGGACCGGACTTTGACACCTGTGGTGTAATGAATCTGTGTTCAAACCAGCCATGTTGGTTTTTTTTAAAAACAGTAGCCCTGAGGAAAACATAGGAGGTGATCTGGAGGTAACAAAGATGATGATGCTGAGATTTTCTCTGGGTGTGACCAGGGTGGACAAAATCAGGAATGAGGGCTTTAGAGGAATAGCACATGTTTTCGAGGTTATGGAAATAAAGTAAGAGAAGAAGAAGGATGCTGGGTTTAGATCTGACAGGCAGAAGATCTAGAGGAGGACCAAAGAGGAGGTTAATGAATGTATTGAGGCTACCTGCAGATGTGTAGCCATGTCTATAACCAGTGGTGGATGAAGTACTCACTTTTTGTACTTAAGTAAAAGTACAGATAATTAGGCAAAAAATTTAATTAAGTAAAAGTAAAAGTACCAATAAAAAAAAATCTACTTAAGTAAAAGTACAAAAGTAGTTGGTGTAAATTGTACTTTTTAAGTAAAAAGTAAAAGTATTTGACCATAATTCAAATGTTATTTGTTGTGCTATAGGGTGTCACCATGGTAACCAGGATAAATACTCTGCAAGGGTGTGACCCCCCCCCCCCCCACACACACCTTTTTTGGTCCACAAAAAAAAAAAAAAAAAAAAAGGGAAAGGGGACAAGTCAAGCTATCCCCTAGAAGGACCGGTGAATGGGCTCCAAAATGGGGGAAAATGACACTTATTTTTTAAAATGTTTTGGGGGGGAGGCCCCCCAGTCACTATATATTGGCTTTGTCAAAGCCCCGCCCCCTTTGGAAAATTCTAGATCTCTGTGTAATGATGGCTCAACTTTTTTATTTAGAAGTAAACACAACAAACAACGATCTTCTGACTCGTTTTAATTTGTACTATATTTGATGTTAGGTTTTTGAATGAATGCGGAAAATGTTTCTCGATTCATTACTTCTTCTCCCGATCAACTGCTTCTTTTGATTTTGGCGATGCGGCTTCAAGATGCGTTAAAAAAACTGTGTATTTTTCAAATTCTTGAACGAAAATGTAACAAAAAATGTAAAACACACTTTTAAAAAGTAGCGAAGTAAAAGTACAGATATTTGCTCTAAAAATGTGGTGAAGTAAAAGTACCGGTCTTAAATTTTACTTAAGTAAAGTACAGATACACAATTTTTTTACTTAAGTACAATAATGAAGTACATTTACTTCGTTACGTTCCACCACTGTCTATAACGGACCAGCTCCGACTACTTGTCTCGTCCAAGTCTTCTAAACCATCTCAATTCTGCATCATCACGCAGCCTTGTGACTATCCTAGATTTCTGCCTTCAATTTTTTTGTCGTGTGATTTATATTCATATAAGGTACTATGCAAATACTTGATGCACTTTGCATATTTAGGATCTTTTCCATCATGGAATATCATCGGGGAGACAGCTGCCTGCTCCCGATTTCATCCTGCATTGCATGGTAATGACCACTAATGCTCAGCCAAAGTAAACACCAAATACTGTATGTTCAGTGGTAAGAAGAACATGGAGTCCTGAAACAAATGTTATGCTACATCTTAGGATGTGATGTTAATTTATTACAAACAGGTTTTAATCATCACATTATTTCCTTTAAAACAGCTCAACACTGCCGCTCAAAGTGTTTCAGAAACACTGCTACGTGCTCTGCATTAAAAACTGTCACATATCACGGCGTGTGATAATGTTTACAGCGCAAAAATGAAAAAGTTGTGTCACATTTGACGGGTATGAGTGTCAGATTAGATTAGGGGCCCTTGTTTTTAGAGCCTGTCAGCGGCTACTTCCAGGTTTTGGCACCTCTGCCAGCTTGCCAGTCTCAGCAAAAGAGACTGAATTAATACATTGTGATGCCAAATGTTGACAGCTTCGACTCATAAAGGAAGAAATCAGCCACAGCTTTCAGGCTTCTAATTAAGATATGAGAGGATTTAAGACACAAACCAGGGAACTCGATGTTTAGTCCTCTTTAGCTTCAACTGGGGTCAGGTTTTGGAGGCAGCAGAGAAACCTAGACTTCTTTTAACCCAGCCACATCTTCCAGCTCATATGGGAAGGTCTCGAGACAACTTTAACAAGACCTGGTTTTACGTCAAGGTCTTAATATGACTTAACGAGGTAGCCGAACCACCTCATCTGCCTTCTCTGAACACAAAAAATTCAGCCCCTCGCCCTACTTCCGAGTAAGCGCAGCTACAGTATACCGTGAAGGAAACTTTCTCCCGCAGAGTGAGTTCTGTTTCAGATTCCTGATAGATCATCTGTGTTCCTGTCCTGTGTGTCGCCAAGCTGATTGGTGCTCTGATAAACCCACATGGTCCTTGGCTGACAGGTTTTTTTTTTTAGATTTTTTTCCTCACCAGGAAGGAGACTCTAAGAGCAGGAATGTTCTGAGTTTGAGTCACACACCACCACGAAAAACACATTTTAAAAGATTACTCTATTCATTCCTCACCAGGGAAATTTGTGTGCTGCACTCCTTACACCACTCAATGGTGGGAGAAACGGGGGTTAGGTGTCTTCTCCAAGGACCCTAGACGTGCTCTCTGTGGGTCCGCATGTGAAAGCTGTAACTACTGAGCTGCCATCTCCCAAAACCATATGGTTAAAGAAAAAATACAAGTTCCGTTCCGTCGTCTTCCGCTTATCCGGGGCTGGGTCGCAGGGACAACAGCCTCAGACGTGAAGGCTTGGCTTCTCTCACCCAGCTGCATCGTCTAGCTCACCCGAAAGGATCCCGAGTTGTTCCTCAGCCAGCTGTGAGACATAGTCTCTCCTGCGGGTTCAGGATCTGCCTCTTGGTCTCCTCCCATTGGGACATGCCCGAAACACCTCACCAGCAAGGTGCTCGGGGGGCATCTCGAAAGAACGAGATCACAGACACAAGCGGCCAAAATGAGCTTCCTCCGCAGGGTGGCTGTGGAGATCTCATTTAATCTAGTTTAAGCTAGTTTAAGGTTTCCCAGTTTGGTTTTTGATGACGTGTTATCACGTTAATTTGGTATCTGACTTATTCTTGAAACCGTGAGTAATCACAGGTCTAAACCCAAATATCGCCCGATAGAAAAGAACCTCGTAGAAACAGGGTGGTTCTCCATTTTACTTTTATTTTTTTGCTGCACAGCAACAACCTTTCCTCACTTCTCTTTTATTCGACCAAATCCCTTCTTTTGGCATCTCATGAAACGCCGGCCGTCCATGTGTGTCTGCAAGTCAAACAGGCAAATGAGCATGGAGATGAAAGCCATTTCATCTAGTTGTGTTTGGATGTGAGTCAGTGTGTTTCTGCTGCAAGGTTTAGACGTGTGCAACAAAAACTAAAAGAAAAAGAAAGCACTCAACCTCCTTTTAGTCCCACAAAATCCAGTCTATATCCCCTTTTTTGCTTTTCAAATCAGGTTTTAGAAAAACCCTTCACTGCACCGTCCATCCATGCATCGACCCGGAACAGATGTTGGTGATTTTATCGGTATTCCTCCCACTACCAGTTGGTTGCTTCAAACCGCCAGAATCTTATTAACCTATTTTAATGCTCACATTTGTGCCACTTTTAAAGCCCACATTGTTTTTATTCTTGTGTTTTCTCTCGTTTGTTGTCACATTAGCCACAGAATAAAACACAAGCCTGTAGATTTGTTTTCCGTTGTAGTAAAATTCAACAGTGTGGAAAGCAACCCGAGCCCCCTTTGCAAGGGAAAGCATCTGCTAAATGATCACATCTCCCTCCCAGAGTCGTTGCTGATCCAGGTCGTACCTGGTGTGTGCTTCAGCGAGTGTTTCTGTGCCATGTGTAGATTTGGTGGTGCGGAAACCCTGGCTAACCTCTTCTGTGCTTCCCAATGTCCTGTCTCTGAAGAGCAATGGCCATTAAGCAGCTGTTCACTCCTAAAGCCACAGAAAAAAATGGGAGAGCTGCGAGAATGCAAATGAGTCTCAGTATGCGCCAAAACTCCTCCGGAGGGACGGACTGTTAGGTCAGAGAGAGACACGGAAGCTCACACAGCAAAGTACATGCACCGGCACATGCTTCTACACCTTCAAAGTTGCACAGATGCACTCACGTGCAGCTAGGTTAGACTCTATTATGTAGTGCAAGGATTCTCTCGGGTATCAGATGATCTTGTGTAACTACATTTCTCCTGGAATTGGAGAGCAAAGGCTTTAGAGTCCAATGCATGTGATTAAAGAGTCTTCTACTGAAAGCACCTGGTTTGAGCTTCCATGTCCTATTTGGGTTACAGCTCACACATTCCTCCTGCCTAACTTTAATTGTTTTGCAATGATGGTGTGTTGGTACTAAAAAATCTCATGCTGTGCATTAAAGGAAAGCCCTCTCAGGATACCCTCTATGTGTTTCTTAAAGCATCTCCGATCTTTAAAGCACTACAGAAATACTCTGCTCTTCATATCACAGCGAAGCCAGCCTCAGGCTGATATTTTATATATTTATATATCTACTTTTTTTCTGTTTGAAATCATACAGCTCTCTCTGGCATCGTCATGCCACAAACGCTTGAATAAAAATTCTAGATTTTTATGTTTGTATGCATGCATATCTGGCTTCTTTATTCATCGGTGCATTCACACACACTCCTTGTGCTCCCTGCCTAATAAGAGCTTAACCTTATTAATCACATTAGTGTGCCAGGGGTGGCGCAGGCGACACTCACACATGCTTTCACAGACGCGCGCACTCAGACATGCACACATAAGCAGAGGCATGTCAGTCTGTCATTAGTTAATAGCTCATTAGCACAAGGTGATTAATTACTCTGGCAGGGTGTGGGAATGACAAGGATGAGGAGTGGGAGGGATGGAGGGAGAAAGGACCATGGAGACGGTAGAGCTTTGGGGAGAAAAAAGTGGGATTCCAAAAGGAGGAGGGACACCATCGTAAAAACTGGTGCTAAAATCTGAATGTCTTCAAAGCCTTCTCTTCCAACCTAAAACATCAGAATGACAAATTGCTGTTTAATATATTTTAGCCACAGAGCATGGCTCCTGTGTAAATTTTAATATTCTTTTGTGGCTGTAAATTTTTCTTTTTAATCAGCAAACAACAACTAATATTTTAATCATTTAAATGATGGAAAAGTGAAGTTATAGGAAGAAGAAAAAAGGAAGATTGAAATTTTTAAGTACTTAAAATCAACAGTCCAGAGAAATGGAGAGTGTGGAAAAGAGGTGAAGAAGTGTATGCAGACAGGCTGGAACGCGTTGGAGAAAAGTATCAGGTGTGATGTGTGATAGAAGAGTTTTGGATAAAATGAAAGGAAAAGTGTACAAAACCGTGGTGAGACCGGCAATGCTGATTGGTCTAGAGACAGTGGCACTTTGAAAAAGACAGGAAACAGAGATGGAGGTAGCAAAGATGAAGATGCTGAGGATCTCTCTGGGAGTGACCAGGATGGACAGGATCAGAGGAAAAGCACATGTTAGAGGTTTTAAAGTCAGAGAGGACAGACTGAGATAGTTTGAACATGTGCAGAGGAGAGAGAGAGAGTACATCAGAAGAAGGATGCTGGGTTTGGAACCACCAGGAAAGAGGACTAGAGGAAGACCAAAGAGGAGGTTCATGGATACAGTGAAGGAAGACATGAAGATAGTTGATGTGACCGAAGAAGATGCAGGAGATAGGGTTTGATGGAAGAAACTGACTTGCTGTGGCGCCCCCTGAAGGGAAATGTCGAAAGAAGAAGAGGAATATATAGTTAGCCACTAATATTTATGAAATATTTCCAAATGTTCTAATTGCTTTGGGTTGCGCTGGGATGGGCTTTCTGATTGCCGCACTGCCTCCAAAGGTGCTTCCAAATGCTGAAGCATTTGACAAATTTCATATCAGCGTTCGTTGCCAGGAAGGCTAAAATCAGCAAAAACTACCGTAAAGGTCTTCAGAGTTTCTTTTGCTCTGATTTTTTTCGGGTCTCAGTTTCAGAGCAGAGCTGCTGTGTAAATTTAAATATTGTTTGTTGCCGTAAAACCTTTTTTTTTTTTTATCAGCAAACAATTCCTGATATTTTAATCATTTAAATGATGGAAAAAGAAAAGAAATCCAAGTAACACGGGACGGAACAAGTGCTCTTTTTTTCTTAGGTCTATATAGTTTTTTTGTGTGTCTCAAAAATGTTTGACCCTGGATTCTTAATTGGTTAAGCCATCATATTTTTAATTTAATGATCCCTGAGTTTTTTTTTTTCCTGTATTATTTCATGATACGATGGTTTGATAAGCATTAAACAAGTTATTGAAGGCCTGGTTGATGTAGAAGGACGAGGTGCAAAATGTCCACTGCTGGTAAAAACAGGAACCTCCTCTCACTCCTATTGATTTCCAGAAAGCAAGTTAGAAGGTCTGCTCATGCACGCGAATGGGCACACGAGTGTGCATGCACGGTCCGCCCTGCTCCTGGAGGTGTTTTGCTGCTCTGTGTTTTTTCCTGGGTCTCCCAGGGATCAGCTGTAAAGGTTAACTAGTCTTTTCTTAAGCTTTCAGCCTCATGACAAATGACCATGTACAACCCATGGGGCACCTTACAGCACACCTCACCCCCCCACACCCTCTTTTCCTTTCACCTGCTATCCCTCTGTTTCAGTTGAGGAGGTAGCATGGGGGAGGGGAAACAAGGGAATGTAGGTGGATGGAAATAAAATACTCGACCCAGGAATAAAAAAAGAAGTGTCACTTTGGGGAGAAAAAAAAAAACTGTGACTTGAAGACGTGGAAAATACAAGAAATCCTGCTTGGATTGTAAAAATCACCTGGATTGACAACTTGTAATTTATATAACCTAATCCAAGATTTAATAACTAGATATTAACCTATAAGTGTATTTAAAATAAAGGTGTGAGTGTGTGTTAAAGTCCTGAACAGACGTTTTATAGGAACTGAGACCATTACGTGATTTCTCCTCTTTCGTACGACCTTTTGTCGTGCACCCTCTTTCATCATTCTTTATACACAATCTTCTGCTTTTTTACATGCTTTCCGTGCAGCCTCTTGTCCTCCACACTGAATTACTTCAGCTTGAATGGACTCCAGTGAATCTGACACAGTGAGAGCTTTGGATTCGCCCTCATATTCACCAAACATATATAAAGTTGTCCAGACATGCCGGCTGTAATGATGCTGATGGCATTGATAAATAACCTGCATGGGAAACTGTATCCTTGTGTTCACATGGATATGTGCAGGGGCTCATGCAAGTGTGTGTGTGTGATAGAGTATCACAAGGTGTTGTCAAGAAAGCAATTTGTTCCTGCCTTGGATGGCTCTTTTATCATGACAAATCGGCACAAGCTTCTTGTAGAAATTCAGCAGCTTCGTCCCATTTCAACCTGGGCAGCGTTCTTCTCCTTTCTCTCCTGCAGCTAAATCACCCTCCAACACTTTTACATGCAAATGTGCGTACTGAAGGGGAATACCTGTGCAGGTATGCAACACTCTGCCCTCCCGCCAGCTGCGTATGGTTGCCGTTTCATGGTAATTGTGTGACTCACTCGGGATGACAGATGGGCTCTGCGAATGTCACATAAAGTAAAACAGAATGAGGCTGACAGAGTCGCATCTCAGGGGTCGTCCTGTGCAGATCGGATCCTCCCCTCTTTTTCTTTCCATGCATATTTGCTGCTTTTTTCTTGTCTGAGCTGCAGACTGGAAGTGGGAGTTTAAAAAATGGCTATGAATTTAGGTTATTTAGGAGTTTTGAAAGAATGATCAAATAATATCAACAGGATAAATAAAAATAGATTCCATTCTATTTTTTAATCCCCACTCGGATATTGATTTGTTACAGTTTTAAATGAATAAAAAATGAAACTAAAATTAATTAAACTATTAAAAGTCTTTCTTTTTCTCTTCTTTTTCTTAAAAAACTGAATTAAAATCTCTTGACGTGGACTGACAGACTCCCACATCGGGTGCAGCAGCCTCCGGCTGAACGAGCCAGAATTACAATTACAATTTTATTACAATCAAAGGAAAAAAAAGAGACAGAAAAACAGATCTTTGCACTAGCAGTTGGGATCAATTTTGTTTTACTTCTTTAACGTTATGCATGATAGTTGGTACCACACTTGCAATGAGCCAAGTATGGATCAGGAAGCCTTCTGTTTCCTATAGTTTTAATCCCAAAGAAAAGAAGGTTGAAAATAAAGTGTTGGATGATAAAATAAGGGGCACGGTTTCATTCTGTTTTCTATGAAAAAAGATGTGAGCAGCCCAACTGAAGCATCCCTGGTACCTGATGACGACAGTATGGGTCTGAGGCAGAAAGAAACAGATTTGATATCATTGAAGTGGTGAAAACTGAATCTCTTTAAAGTCTTTTGAGTCTGTTCCACTGTCTCTTTACACAAAAAGCAATAAAACTTAGCCACGATGGCTACGTTATAAGAGTTTCTGACTGCTTCATCGTGCAGTGATCAACAGGCTGATTTACTTTCAACTTCTTAGCAAGATGGGATTTTTAAAAGATGTTGAACAAAGTAAAGAACTCAGAAGAGCATGGGAGAGAACCGGTGTCCACATCTGTGGAAAATTTTAACAAAAATTTGACAGGACAGGCTGGACTTTAAGCATTGCTGAGGAGAGAGAAGGATGGATTTTACCTACAAATAATCCAAGTTTCTGCTGTAAAACATGTTATGAGGTCTTTATGGATGGTTTATGCCAATGGAGCACCACTAAAGGTGTGAAAAAAAGTATTTTACTACAGACTACATGTTAGTACTATGTGGTATTTCCAACCTTAGTTGCCAGGTTGGACACAGTGCGACCGGACTCAGACGTCGGTGGACAGCGGTGAGGGGGCATCGAGGTGTTTGCACTGCGGCACTCAAATTTCCTTTTGGGAATGACTAAAGTTTTTTCTGTTCAATTTACATAATTATAACACACCGCGGGCAGCACGGTGGCGCAGTGGGTAGCACAGTGGCCTCACAGCAAGAAAGTCATGGGTTCAAGTCGTGGCTGGGGACGAGGCTTGGAACACTGTCCTTTCTGTGTGGAGTTTGCATGTTCTCCACACAGAACATGCAAACTGATATCTGATTTATAAAAATGTTGCCAAGTAAAATTGGTCAGAAGGAATCTTTACTGCAAGCATAAAGAGCCGGTGTCTGCGTGGGTTTCCTCCGGGTACTCCGGTTTTCTCCCACCCTCCAAAAACATGCAGGCGAGGTTGATTGGCCGTTGCCAAATTGCCCCTAGGTATGAGTGTATGTGTGGATGGTTGTGTGTGTGTGTCCCCACAACAGACTCGCAACCTGTTCGGGTTTTACCCTGCCCCTCGCCTTGTATCAGCCGGGATGGGCTCTGGCACCCCCCGCAACCCTGTTAGGGATGGGCGTATAAGAAGATGACTGACTGACTAAGACACTGCTAAAACCTAAATGATAACAAACTATTTGAGTTCATTTGAAAACAAAATACAGGCGAGTCTTTTGGCTTAAAGGCTTAAATAAAAAAAGAACCTGATCATAAAAATACAAAAAATATTTGACCCAGAAAAGTGTCCATTAGTCAGTCATATAAACCAGAAAGTTGTGCAGCCAACAGCATGCAGTCAGATAGGAGCAACAATTATTCATTTTAGAATATTTTATGTTTTAGGAGAGTTAAAATTTAAAACTGTAAAGGTTACAAGGAGAACAGATAAAGAAGGTGGAAGATTTTAAGTACTTAGGATCAACAATCCAGGGCAATGGAGACTTTGGAAAAGAGGTGAAGAAGCGTGTGCAGGCAGGCTGGACCGGGTGGAGAAAAGTATCAGCTGTGATGTGTAATAGAAGAATTTCAGCTAAAATGAAAGAGAAAGTGTACAAAACCGTGGTGAGACCGGCCATGCTGATTGGTCTAGAAACAGTGGCACTGAGGAGGGGGCAGGAAGCAGAGATGGAGGTAGCAGAGATGAAGATGCTGAGGATCTCTCTGGGAGTGACCAGGATGAACAGGATCAGAGGAACAGCACATGTTAGAGGTTTTGGGGATACAATTCGAGAGGCCAAACTAAGATGGTTTGGACATGTGCAGAGGAGAGAGAGTACATCAGAAGAAGGATGCTGGATTTGGAACCACCAGGAGAGAGGACTAGAGGAAGACCAAAGAGGCGGTTCATGGATACAGTGAAGGAAGACATGATGATAGTTGGTGTGACTGAAGAGGATGCAGCAGATAGGGTTAGATGGAAGAAACTGACTTGCTGTAGTGACCCTTGAAGGGGAATGCCGAAAGAAGACAGTAAAGCTCGTGGTTTCAGCTCATGTTGCTAAGTGTTGCTACATAAAACATGTTGCCTATTTAGATCTTTAAATATAATTAATCATCCTACTTCATACGATCATAACGAAGCTACAAGCAAATGAATGAATCTTTTATGTTCTTTTTTTTTTCTTTTATGATGAAGAGATTGAAGCGAATGTTGCTGATGTTGTGAGAAAGTCGATGGAAGGAAAAAAAAAAAAAAAGAAGAAAAATATCAGCAATTTAACCGTTTCCATCTGATGAGCCAGGATTTATGATGAGAGAAGCTGTTTAGAAGTTAAAGTTACTTGTTCCCTGGGGGAAGATGTTTGTGTGTGAGCTGTGAACGGGCCCACCTGTGGGTACACACCTGCATACAGTCGCTCGGTAGAACTGTGATTAAAGTCTGCATATGGTCTGATTAATTGCTGTTTTTGGGATGTTAACACCGTGTCCGGCTTGGTGGGATCTTGTAAATGTTCTAATAGTGTAATGAGGAGGATGACCTGAGTGATGGGCTGAAATGTGACAAGATATCTGCCCTCTGCTGGATACTGGGAAAACCTTTACTCACCTGGTTGCTTATTTTCTAAAATCAGTGGCATATAAATGATACAAAATGAAAAAAATATTAATTTATTCATTTTCAGCTTTAACTAACAAATAAACCATTTTTCTCACAAGATGAATTCAATACAACGTCTCATGAAAAATGAAAGAAAATGTTCCATTTTTTCACCACTTATTTTTGCTTTTTTTTACATGTTTTGTTTGGCTTTGAATGAGATTTTATTTTTTAAATGATATTTTTTACTTTTTTTTGTTGTTGCTGGCCTTGTGTGACATTGCTCTGTTCTTGTTTGAGAACATGACATGGAAAGTGAGTGCACCCATGTGAGATCTGACATATTACCGGCTTCATCGCCGCAGTGTCCTCTGCCCTCCCTCTCACTATGCATTTCTGCTTGGCTGCCTTGTCTTTTTTTATCCTTTTAACCTTAACCTTGTCTCCCCACACCCCCTGCGTCCCACCCCTATTCTCCTTCAGGATTTTTTTTTACTATCTTCATGTATCAGTTATTTATCATTACATTCTTCATTTTTGCCTTCGTTGTTGTCACATTTCCATGATTCTGTCACTCTTTCCTTATGAGCTCCATCGTGTGTTCCCGCCCTCGTTGCCACCTCCTTCTTTCCACCACTGCGCTCTTCCACCGTCTCACCCCTGCCCCCCTCTCTCTCTCCACTCTGGCTCATTCGTTAGCTCCCGCCGTCATCCTTCCTCTCCATCTCGGTGGTGCGACGCTGCTCGGAGGGAGAGAGAGAGTGTGTGTGTGAGTGTGTGTGTGTGTCGAGTCTGCTCTCAGTCTCAGCTGTGGGCAGATGGAGGATGGAGCCACATCTCTCCTTGTCTTCTGCTCTGCCTGCGCTCTCAGTGTTCTCTCATCCATCACTTCTCTTGTGCCTGAGCTGGCCGCTTATTTCTGACACATCCAACAACAAAAAGGACTGAAGACTGGAAGGGTTCAAGAAGATCTGGAAGGAGCACCGGGCATTGGTTTTGTCTTTTTTCACTCCTCCTTCTGGTGCTTAGGTGTTTGCCGTTGATCTCTGCAGTGCCACACATGTGTGCCGATCCATACTGAGCATCTTCCTCTCCTCCGGCACTCAGTGAGCGGATCGTGTCTCACAGAGAGTGCAGAAGAGAGGCAAACCAGAGTGGTGAAGAGGAGCCACAAAGAGGACTTTTGACGACAAAGGAAGAAAACAGGGCACAAAAGATTGAGAGTGAAGAAAAGAGGACTCTTTCGGGAGCAGAAAGGAGTGGAGCGTGGAGGAGAGGAGATAAGGGCAGGGGGTTCACAATGAGCGACAAGTACGGAGCCATGCTTCACGCAAGCAACACGGGGAGAACCAAGACCCTCTCGCATGAGACAGGTAAGACCCTCGGACTCTTTGTCCAGATCTTCCACAGCGATTGGTCAGGAACGGAACTGGAACCAAACCCCCCCACCCAACCACCCCCTCTGCAGTGGATACACTCACTCCAAGACCTTAAATAATTTCTCTTTCTCTGTTTTTTAACTTATAAATTTTGCATCTGTGTGCCTGGCTGTAATGTAGGTTACGTGCGCATATGGAGCCGTGCGCGCCTGGTAGAGGCAGTGGTTGTGATCAAACGGCATACATCTGAATAGAACGCTGCTTTAATGTGCCCTTGAAGTTATGATTGGCATCCACAGATGCCAGCGTGTGAGCCTCAGATGTGGATGTGGAGTTCTTTACATCTGTGTGTTTTATCTCTTTTTTTTTTTCACCCTCTCATTGATTTCAAGTTGACATGGATGTAAGTGCGTCTTTTGTGTGTCAGCCCACAGCTCTCTGGTGACCACGTTCCAATTGACAGGAAGCTGATGGGAGAAATGAATGGGACACGCTTTGCCCTCGTTCCACGTCAATACGCCTTTAAACGCCAGCGTGTACCTCAATATTTACAAGGTTATTTCTGGGTGTTTGACTTTCTAATTCAATGCTGATTATTTGATTGGGTATTTAGATGAGATCTGGATTTCATTTTAAAATCAGTTGTGCAAATGTGAAACTTAGGAAGAAACAGCAGGAATCGTATTTGCTTGTTTTTCACAACTCGTCCGACCTCCGAGGAAAAGGTTGAGTGTGTCTGCGGACTATCTCTCCGTCTGCACCCGCGTGTGTGTTTGTGTTTGCACACAAGTCATATAATACTTGTTTGATTGCTTTGTGGGTGTGAGGAGATTGCTAGCACTCGACAAGCTAATCAAACAGTTCCCACAGACAATCACAACGTGGCACACACCCCTCTCAGCAGCCTTCACACATCTGTGTCCTGTTTGAACAAACCCTGGGATTTCACCAGGCTAGACGGGCAAAATGTGTGTGAGTTTTTTAAAAGAGAAAGACAACATTGTCTAAGAAAATACAAGGATGTGACAAGATTTGACACAAATTCCCCAAACCACCTTCACACACACACATACATCTGTCTCAGGGATCGGCCTGGCGGTGGATAAATGTGCTTTTCTGATCGCTGCCACAGAGAGGACGTGATTGGCATGGCAGACCGGGGAATTATCCATGGTTTCCATGGTGACTAATTAGGATGGTCCTGACTGGTGGGCTTATGAAGACAGATGACATATCAGTGGTTCACTTCCTGCTTTACAGACTGGGTGGTCCCTTTGGCTAGCCGGACCCCCCGCTGACATTGGAGACTCCACGGGCGACTTCACACTTAACTAACAGACAGATTTGGATTTAAATCCGAAGTTTGAATCTATTTTCAGAAGGAAACCAACACGTCTGAAGATGGTCTTTTTATGAAACCGGATTAATGAAAGTCGGATGTGTCCTTTTTGCTTCACACATTAAAATCTAGAAAAAATCTGTGTCCTTTATCGGTTAGACCTAACGAAACACACGTGTAGCTCATTAAATTAAACCTGCACCATCCACAAAAAACACCACCTTATTTTTAAAATTCTCCACTAAAACTACCAAAAACTTCAAAGAAACGGATCAGCTCGGCACAAAACAAGCAGATTTTTTTCTATTGTTTTTGACCTCCAGGTTACGAACTTTAAACCAGCAGGACATGGTGTGAAATTCCCCACAATATCATCATGAAGCACACACCTGATTCACATTCGGAATGTAAAAAAAATCTCTTTATAAGAAGCCAAATAGATGGTAAGACTTGCGTGCGAGCTGCTGATGTATCCGCAGGGCATGTGAGAGAGAAAAGGTGTGATTGAGTCCATCTGTAGCAGAGAAAGACAGACAGAAAGAGCTCCTTCGCTCCATCTGTGGACACCTGCCCTTCCTCCAGGCTACCGTCCTTTTTCCCTTCAATCTACCAGTAAGATCTCTGCTTACACAGGTGCAAGTACGTCTGTGTTTGTTCCCCAAATCCGGCCAGGGTTTGTGTGCTTTTTAATGCCATTGTGAGGAATTTCACACCACGTCTTTCTGATTTAAAGCTCATTTACATAACCTGGAGATTTGAAACGATTAGAAAAAAGTCTGCTCGTTTCATCTAAAGCTGCTGTAATCTGATTATCTTTAATTTTTTGGTATTTTTCGTGTTGTATTTTTAGAAAAACAGGTGGAATTCGGTTTTGTTTTTGTGGATGGTGCAGGTTTACTGGGGCATTGATAATGCAATGTTTCTTTTTCCGTATCCAATATGAAACAACAAATATATCTATTTTAGAATTTAAAGACTTAACGTCAAACTGCCCACGAGTGCACACACACAGAACTTCTTTTTCTTTTTCTTTACACCCAAATCTTGACCATAAAGTGATCTTGTGTGCAGCATGAATAATTGATGCTCATGGAAACAAACAAGCCAGTGTCGGACATCCTGTAGACATCATGCACGATGTGGTCAATCTGTGATAACAGGTAAAAGCGACTGAGCCCACAGCTGTCTGGACCCTCTCTGCCTCTCACTCAGTCAGGCACCAGCTCCACCTAATGGCCTCTGTAAGAACTGAGACACAAACACAGGTCGAGATGGAAGCACCAGATTTTATTTAAATAACTCAAGTGTAGTTTTATTTCACAGAGAAGAGCAGGTTAGTTGAAAAGCAGCAGCAATAACGACCCCTTTTCTTGTGGTTGGTCCGTGTTTTCTTTTTTTTTTTCGTCCACATGCGGAGAAACAAAGTAAAAACAAAGTCAAGAGGGGAGAAAATAGAAAAGCGATTGAAGAAGACACGCGTGTCACGGCTAAACAAATAAGCATGTGTGGGAACAGATGGTAATAAAGTTCTCTGTTACAAGACTAGTGGCTTACATTTAGACACACACACACACACAAACAGTGTGATTATGCAGAGTATCGAGCCGTGAGTCATTAAGACTTTGCTTCACTGAAGCTGACTCAAAAGTGAGCAATGATAGTCATCTACAAAGACCGGTCAGTCATCCCTCTTTCCTGTTTTTACCCCGTCCATCTGTCTGCCTCGACACTTCTCCGTCTTTGGTCGCACTTATTTCTGACTCCGACATCCTCTGACAACCCCGCTGATTATCTCCCACTTTCTCCATCATCTTCCAGGCCTCTTCGTGCACCCGTCCTGCTTCAGGAAAATGAGTTTTTCTTTGCTTTTAGATTTCCACCAGCCAAAGAGAGAAAAAAAAAACCATGCGATGTGTGAGGGTGATACGTCCTCAATCACACTGAAAGCGTTTGTTTTCCTCAGCCAGAGGAGATAGATTATGTATTTCACTCCTTTTCTTCACATCAAGCTCTCCCTCTCTTTCTTTACTTCCACCATGCAGTTTGTCCTCCCTGCTCAAGGTCGGTTGGAAGATTGCTTTCAGCCCCCTGTGTCCTCCCCAACGCGTCCTGTTTTATTGCACAAATGGCCGTCAGTGCCCGGTGTGCGATTCGTTTTGTGCATGTTTGAACACGCGGTTGTGTTTTGTACAGTCCAATCTGTCCTGTCTCTCATCAGGTAAGCACTTACGGGCTTGCTGATGGAAACGCAGTCAGCTGGCTCAATCTCAAGCGACTTTGAGAAAAAAAGTCAAATGGAAAAAAGGGAAATGGTTGAAGATTAAAAATGGCCGAAACAGTACAAATCTCGTTGAGTTTTTTTGTATTGAATTTTCTTAGAAAGTAAAATATTGGAGAGGTTTTTTCTTGCATGTAACGCGTACATGCATGTGCATTTTTCTGTGTAAATATTTAATGTGGTTATTGATTGCTAGAGTGAGTCTGTGCATCTGTGTAAAGTGTGTGGCTGGTTTCTGTGTGGATGGTTAGAGGTATTAATTTTCACAGTGGTGATTTGGGCGAGTAAAGGGCTGGCAAGCTAACTGGTGTTCTCAGCATGCATTTTGAATGTGTGTGTGTGTGTGTGTGTGTGTGTGTGTGTGTGTGTGTGTGTGTGTGTGTGTGTGTGTGTGTGTGTGTGTGTGTGTGTGTGTGTGTGTGATCAGTGTGCTGGCTGCTTTTATGCTTCACTACCCTGGCTGCTCACCCATGTGTGCCATCTGCATGTGGCATTGCCATGTGTGTCACCTACACCCAAACACATCCCACTACCTCATTCCTATAGCAAACCCTCCATCCTTACCTGACATTGTCTGATCGTCCTCTTGTTTCTAATTTTCATGCATTCATTTAATAAAACAAGGCGAAGCAAAATTTATGAACTGAAAATGGAAGGAAACTCTGTATTTTCTGGATTATAAA
Organism: Neostethus bicornis; assembly: GCA_902685375.1. Classification (NCBI taxonomy): domain Eukaryota; kingdom Metazoa; phylum Chordata; class Actinopteri; order Atheriniformes; family Phallostethidae; genus Neostethus; species Neostethus bicornis. The sequence continues at coordinate 13,694,010 of LR738561.1, forward strand.
GTGCACCTTAAAGCTTTTAATTTTCCAACCCCAGCAGTGCACCTTACAATCTGATGCACCTGATACAAGGATTATTACACGTTGAGTGTGGCTAACATAGTCAGGAGTTGCCACCGAGTTTGATTTAGAGAGTCTCGTCACGCAGTAGAACACGAGATCAGAGCAGCCAGAGAATTTCAACATTAATGAATCGATGGTAAAAAACAAAGTTGATCTGCGACAAGTAAAGTGATGCATCCAATATTTTTTTAAGTTTTAAAATAGAGGATTTGTTGGAGGTGTACCGTATCATGCGGAAAACATGCAACAGATATTTTAACCCTGACAGCTACGCAACTTTTTTTTAATATTGGGCAAGTATTAAAACCCACCTTGGTCTTTTTTTCTTTTCCTCTGGGTTTGCTTTTCTAACCAAATAGAGATATTCACTTGTTACTGAAACCAAGTTAGTGACTGATGGGCTCTGGAACAATTAATTTTGCTGATTTGCTCAACGTGAAAGACCTAAAAGCAAAATCAAGTTTATCCGGAGGGTCTGTGAAAATAGACCCAGGTGGGTCAGGCTAGTAGCTGACTTCGGCAAGCTCAGTTCCTGTGCAGGCTGGGCAAAACCAGCAAGACCCGACAAAACAGTGAAGGGCATCAGGACTTATGTAACAAGGCGAGTGCAAGTTTCAGTTGCAAGAATTAGAGAGGCGTAATTGGAACCAGGTTTGAGAAATCAAGGTAAAGATCAGAACAAAATAAAAGATAATAAGGTCGATCGGGGACCCTATCATTTTTTTTCCCTATTTTTAGTACACCAGTAAATATGCATCACTTTAATCAGTGAAAGCAGATTCAGGAAAAAATATGCAAAACAAATTTATAAAGATCTTTCATTCCGTCTTTAATTAGAGTCCTTTCACTTTACTTGTTCTGCATAATCATGTCTAAGAGTAATATTTACATGTGGTTATTTATCATCTTTTTTCACCTTATTCTTTTCTTCTAAGCAGGAAGATATGATGTCTTCAATCAGAGCGGCCTTGTTGGGTGTTTGGGATTTGTTAGATATGCGGCGTTAAGTGATCGATCCGTGTCGAAGCTAACTATGTGACAGATGAAAGTGTCACAATCACAGTCAGGCTGAAGTGACAAATTGATCTCTGTGTTTCGGCTGGAAAGGAGTTTTAATCGAGGGAATGCAATCGCTCATCTACGCGGCCTCATTATAACTCCTGCCGCAGCGACAGTCGTGACTCATTGACTCATCATGCCACTGTTTGTAAACTGAACAGCAGACTTAGGATGGGTATCAGAACAAGTTTATTGATAGACGCTGCTTGATTCGGTATGTTATTTGTACTTTTATCGATACTTTGTGTGGAAACAAGAAGGCAAAGAACGATGTGCATGGAAACCTTTCATTTTGGAACATTATAAAACAATACTGTATTAGCTAAACATCTTGTGACAGTTTTAATCTGGTCTCCGATGTTCTGTTGCTGATAGGGGGAAAGGTTTTCCCTTCAAACCCCACTGTTGATAGTGAGGGGGAAGATTCCGTTTTTAAAAGGTTGATTAAAATTGTTCTCATTGATTACTCTCTTGTCCAAATTTAAGGTATGGTTAAGCTTATGTTCATTCTGCCGTCCTCGCACATCAAAGGCAAATTCAAAATAAAGTAGTGCCAGTTTGTCTGTGATGTTTCCATGCTGCTTCGCCACTACCATTAACGACATCGTTAAGGCTGAAAAGTTTTGGTCTGATAAAAAATTGACAACATGCCACCAGTGCCAAACCGTGCCGGTTTCGATGTCCTCTCCCTAAAGTAGACTAACCATCGACTGTTTCATTCTACATCTAACCCAATGTTTCCAATTCCCCTGCTATCTCGGCCTCTCTACTGCTGCCACCTCCCGTCCACGCGTCCTTACCCGCGCCTTTCTTCATCTTTAATATCCTTCTCCCCAAAGCACCGACTCCAGCTTCCTGAACTCTTCACCTCTTCTTTTGTTCTCTCCCCAACATCTCTCTCTCTGGAACACTCTCCCTCGCACATTCGTTATTAACATAAAAAAAGAAGAGTCTACCTTTTTCCTCAAAGCCCAGACAGTGATTCACTCCGCCCCGCCAGCTGCCTCACTGCCTGTCACATCACCCATTTTAAGGGACAATGGCTTGTGCTTTCGAGAGTTGTATCCAGCAGTTTTAAAGATGTGTGCTTCTGCTGAAGACAGTCGGATAGTTTGCTCCACTGTCTCTGCAGTAGAAAAAAAAAATAGGTCAAATGCAGGATTGTTTCACCAGCAAAGAAAAGGGAGTTGTTTTCTGTAGAGAGATAATGGAAAGCAGGAGGTTTTCTCATGCAATTCTATACTCGCTTTTTTTAGTCTCTAGTTGCAGAAATGAATCTTAACAAAGAGTTCCCGTGGGGCGGGGTGGGTAAACTCAGAAAATGCAAAATGAGACAAGAAAGGAGCTTCATACACTATCGTGCACTAGAATCATGTACCTCCAGTGGTTGGGTTTTATAAAAAATCATCTTGATTGCTCTTGCCTCATCTGCTTGCAGAGTTCGTTTTATTACTTCTCAATTACTTTGACGAACGCTGTAAAACGACTCATCTGAAAACGATACGTTGGCCTGTCATCAATTTTTGTGGGGGTGAGTGACACGTTCTGTTAAAATGTTTTGTCACTTTTTCCTCAGTTAAGCGTGGATAATGTCCCTGTCGATTACAAAGAGAAACATCGGGGTTATCTTTTCGTCACTCACTCACACAGCGTAGGCCCGTTTCCAGCTCAGGAGGGATTTACTCACCTGAATTGTGCAGAAAAACCATTAAGCTTTTGTGTTTTATTGTGGTGCAATATTTTACCTATAGTCAATTTTCACTCTTTTTGTATGCGTGTGTGCACGTGCAGAAACACTCAATCTGCATCGTGTCTCCTGCTGCCGATATGGACTGCAGGCATGTTTTGAAGAGATAGCCCTCTGCGACCTTGCCTTAAGCATGATGACAAAGTGAAACTCAGTCTATGCACATGTGTTTGTGTTTGTGCACGGCTGCAGGATAACCAGTCCGCATAGTGCATATTAACTGTTAAACGCAAGCTGTACATTGCATACGTTGAAATGCTCTGGCGCGCGAAAATGGCAAGCCTAAGGAGTCAAAAATCATTTTTGAAGTAGCATGCTGTTTAATCACTAAAAACTCTGCATAAGTGGTATTTAAAAGACACAGAAAAAATAAAGGGATCGAGTGGCTTTCCAAACTACGGGGCCACTATTGGGGCCACTATTTGTCCAGTTTTTACACGAGGTTTCACGTGAGTACTTGAGTATTCGATGAACACCACAGGATTATCCAGCAAGTAGACTTCCAATTCCATTTGGAGGAAGTGATGGAGTGGCAAAGAGGTTGCAAAGGAGATGGATGGGTGGCAGGAAGGGGGATATTTTTAAGGGAGAAGAAGTGAGTAAATTTATTTTAAAATCCCCACCATGGTAATATTAGCATGTTTACATAACCGTAATAAATTTTAAATGAATTAGATTTTTTTTCTTCTCTGCAATGCTGGCTTACAATTTAATTTTGTCTTACCCAGTCTCAAAACACAGTTGTTTGGGTGGGATTCACTTCCTCCTGATGGGAATGGGTGATGTGGATACATCAAGGAATAAGCTTAAACATAATTTAATGTAATTAGTCATCATCGGCTCTCACTCAGAGAACGAGTGAGGAGCTCTGCCATCCGGGAGGAGCTCGGTGTCGAGCCGCTTCTCCTCCAGGTCGAAATGAGCCAAATGGGGTGGTTTGGGCATCTGGTCAGGATGCCTCCCATGCGCCTTGCTGGTGAGGTCTTTCGAGCACATCCACCGGTAGGAGACTAAGAGGCAGACCCTTGACCCGCTGGAGGGACTATGTCTCACAGCTGGCTGGGGAACAACTCGGAATCCTCCCAGGTGAGCTGGAGGATGCAGCTGGGGTGAGAGAAGCCTAGGCTTACCGTCTGTGGCTGTTGCCCCCAAGATCTGGTCCCGGATGAGCGGAAGACGGAACAGTCATCGTTTGTTGCCAGGCCACTTTCAAACTTCAAACGTTCATAGAAACTAATATGGATTTAAAACAATGACAGAAAGACATGGACACACTTCCGTGTGTGTGTGTGTGTGTGTGTGTGTGTGTGTGTGTGTGTGTGGTTGTGTGGTTGTGTGTGTGTGTGTGTGTGTGTGTGTGTGTGTGTGTGTGTGTGTGTGTGTGTGTGTGTGTGTGTGTGTGTGTGTGTGTGTGTGTGTGTATGTATGACAAAACTAAACGGATGTTACAAAGCTAGAATATATGTTTCCTGCTAGAAATGTTATCAAAATAGAAATTTATTGACAATTTATCTAGTTTTTAGCATTTTCTCCTAAAAATTAAAAAAAAAAAAAATCACTATATGGGACGAGGCTTGGGACACTGGTCTTTCTGTGTGGAGTGTGCATGTTCTCCCCGTGTCTGCGTGGGTTTTCTTCAGGTACTCCGATTTCCTCCCACCCTCCAAAAACATGCATGTTAGGTTGATTGACCAGTGCCAAATTGCCCCTAAGAATGAGTGTGTGTATGTATGGTTGTATGTGTTGCCCTGCGACAAACTGGCGACCTTTTCGGGGTGTATCCTGCCCTATCGCCTTGAATAAGCCGGGATGGGCTCCAGAATCTCCTGTAAAAGGGATAGACGGTCAAGAAGGTGCCCAAATATTCAGTATATATTTTTACAAAGAAGGAAAAATGGACGGTTACGTGACCTCAAGCAGGTCTATTGAAATGAATGGGGAAACAAAACAGTATTATTTCAAATTTTCAAGCACAAAATTTAGAATATTGACATTTATTGTAGAAAAATTGACTTGAGAAAAATCGACAGGTCATTAGGAAGAATAGCTTTGGAAAAATGACTGCCAGGAAGCAGTTTTTCCCACGATTGGCCGGGTTTAAGTTGTCCTGTATGTACAGCCAATCAGCACAGAGAGCCCAATGTGTTAATAGGGGCCATAGAAAACATTACACTGTAAAAAATAACACTACACTACTGCACTAAAAACTGTGAAACAGCAAGTAAGGGAGAGTTGAACCACATTCTAGCAAAGACGTGTATTTCATATTCACATGATGTATGTATTCACAGACATTTCACTTTTCAGCTCCATAATGTCTTTAAGAAAAGCAAACATAGGAGCTCCAGATGATCTAAGTGCTCGCATCGTTTCATACCGCACATGCATCTTGGGACAAAGTCATTTAATCATTTATAGACAAAGTGTAAGATTTTCTTTTCCTCAGCCGGGCTCTCTGAAAGCCACTGCTGCTTCTTCCAGAGGGCTCGTGTAGAAACGTGTGTGTGACAGGAGGGATGAGGAAACGATGACAAGGGAGTAGGGGGATAATGGTTTTGCGCTTCCCAGGTGAGGCACAAAAACATCAAATTTTCTGAACCAGTAATAGGAGCAAATCTTTTGTGTTTTGGTGTCAGCAGATCTGCTTTGCTCTTTTTGTCGAAGCTCTTAACATTGTTAACGCCACAAATCACCGTAACTGAACATATTCAAGTATAATGAGACTTGAGTCATTACCGTCGCACGGTTCTGAGGGGTTTTTTATTTAGTAACTCCAAGGTCCCAGTGACTCTGCTCATCAACAATCGCCAAGTGTTAAATAAAACATGAGACATAAGAGCAATGTGAGCGAAGGAACCCGTGCTCTTCACATAAAGCCCACATGACGTAAGACACGTGTACACGCGCACATGCATATACGGAGGCTGTTTGTTAATCACAGAAGCAATAAGTAAAATCCACAAAGTAATCTACTTTATACTTTTTCAATGATTCAAGTTGTTTTAAGGCTGTAAAATTTCTCTTTACACACTTTATGAACTTTTTTTTCAGATGGGAATGAAGATTTTCACACTTTGTTTTTCTCTTGTCCAAGAAGTCAAAGTTCAAACTACACTGAAAATAAAATGGGTTTAAATAAGTAACTTGCAATGGCGTTTGAAGTGCATGTGCGTACCTTTATGTGAGTGAACAAACTAAAAAATTATGAGACTATCTGTGTCTATTTCTCACTGGAAAAGTTATTTTAAAAAATTCCGAAAAAAAAAAATAATTTTTTATATTATTTTCTTCCAAAAACCCAGGATCCTTACTGTTTTTACCCAGGAACATACTGTTGATACTGTATCAACAGTGTACTGTCCAGTGTTCTGTTGATAACCCTGGGTTAGGGTCCCTAATCCTAACCCCGGAACAGTGTGTTTCTTTTTTTCTTTTTCCCTAACCAAACATACTGTTCCTGGGTTAAAATCAGGGGGGTTAGGTGTCTGATCCAAGGACCCTAGATGTGAACTCAGTAGGAATCAAACCCGAATATTTCCAGTCCGCGGGCGAACGCTCTACCACTGAGTCATATCTCGCTTATAGTCAACTACTTTTTATAGTGTCTGCCATGTTTGATCATAATGACTTGTGTATTTTTTATTGTCATTCAAGCTTATTTAGGTAATTTGGCTATCTCCCATCCAAAACCGAATACTATAGTCTTTGGTGACCATTTAGATGTCAGGTTGTTCTTGGCCCCGCCTCTTCTGCTCTGCTCCGCCCCCAGTCTAATGTAAGCTGCAAGTAGTGCACACACTCACTCCATTTGGACTCACTGCCATTTTAACGTAAAAATATGGACTCTAAGAAGATTTACACTGTGTCATGCACACATCAATGTGGCAGGACCAAGTGGGTTGCCAAAAGAGGTGGGAATTCACAATGTGAACAATAAAACTAAATTAATGTATTTCAGTCAGTGACCTTCTTATCCGTCTATCCCCTACGAGAATTGCGGGGGTGCCGGAGCTCATCCCGGATGAAGGGCAGGGTACACCCCAAATAGGATTAATGTATTTATCCTTTTTATTTTTCACCATTTATGCATTTCTGACTACACGAAAGAGACCATGTTTATGTGTCATATACGCTATGAATTATTTCACAATAACCCTTCGCAGTATAAAAAAATACAAAGATGAGATAGTAGAAAATAAAAGGAGAAATAAAATGTTACCATTTTACATTTTCAGGCATGAAAACATAGAATATCTTTCATAGGTTTACGTGCAAAACTGTCTTCAGAATAAGTCAAAGGCCAACTGGGAGGGCGGTCCTCTAAACAATGGATGTTAGAAAACAGATGTTACCCTCCTGATCTGCTGTATGAACAGCCAATCAATATGCAGAAAACAATACCCTATAAAAAAAAAAAGCTGGAAAATTAAAAAAAAAAAATCCAGCAAACAGTAAAACTGTGAGAGGGGAACGGCGTCATAGTGAGGGACCGCTCTACATCTGTTCTGAGGCGATTTGAGGAGGGGTAAAAGGGTTTGGATTTGTAGCTTTTCATAATTGTTTTGGTCTAATCCCGGTTTTAATATGTCTCTCGCAGCAGGGAGCTGCCTTCACGCTTAATACTGCAGACACCGTGGATTTGTTTAATTATGTCTGTCTGTGAAAGTGTGCTTTTGTGCAAGTGTCATGTCTGTTGTGCAGAGAAAGCGAAACGGGAAAAAAAAGGGGTGGTTTCCATACGCCAACTTCACTTTGATGAGACTTTCTTTTAGCATGTGTAAATGTGTGATTTAAATGAGTAAAGCAAACTATATGATGAAAGCATTGAGCGTGCATGGGGAAAGAGTGTTTGTGGATGCAAAGGGATGGATCTACACGCACACACACACAGATCTAACTAGTGAACCCTTGGCAGTGCTTCTCCAGTCTGTTTGAAGTAGTGTCTCACGGGAGGCTATAGGACTGTGGCAGTGTTTCACCCTCTCAAACACACACTGGCTCGCAGGGAAAGGGGGATAGCAGAGAGAAGACAGGCACAGACAGTAGGAGGAATGCCCATCCTCAAACACTCCTCACTTCGTCTTATCTCCGGGTCTCTCTCTCTCTCTTTTTCTATTTCTCTCTGCAGACACAAGAGAAGCACTCGGTGAGCAGGTTGCAGTTGTTTACAGTCACTTTTTTTTTTCTTTTTCTGCTTTCCATTCGCACCCATGCGCTTATTTTCTTGCTCTATCATTCTCAAGCTGACTGGGTGAGATTGAAACTGTGCACAGTGGACAAAACAGGAATATTACAGCATGCATCAGCAACAGAGGCGAGGCTTGTGGGTTTATTATTGTTGCACCTTCAATTAGAATAATCGGCCAGCCGGATGGATGGAGATGACTTTAGCAGAGCAAACACACTCACACCAGAACACACTGATAAAACGAAACACTTAAGAATTTCTCAGCCGCTCCAGATGATGCTCTTAATTCCTGCAAACACAAAACAGCATCCTTCACCAAAGTCTTAGCAGTAAAAATATGGACAAGAGGGAACATGTAAAACTTGCAAACAGAGTTTTTTTTTTTTTACTATCCAAACAAGCAAACTCAGCTGATTGATATTTTTAGTTTTCCATCACCTCTTGATAATTTTAAGACCTACAAATTCAAGATTTTGGCAGAAATAATAACAAAAATAAAACAGTTTAAACACTGAATTTGATGAAGTGGAAAAAAAATGTGGCGAAAAGTGAAACCTGACAAGAGGTGGGCTGATTTTTATTTATTCATCTTTAATTCAAAGAGTAACTCATTTGAATTTGGCTGGTTTTCCAGCCCACAAATGCCTCATGTTTCCATGAGCACGTACATAAAAAGATTACAAACGCCCAAAACAATACCTCTTAAAGACGGAGCTGCTGCGCTGCCAATTTGCAAGGCTATTATTTTCTTCCTTATCCTGATGGTTTTTTTGGCTCTTCTTTTTCATGCAATCTCTCTAAAAACCCTGTTATTTTCCTTTGCATTTTATAGAAATAGCAGATACGTGGACAAGACGCTCCATGTCTCTTATTTTCTATCATTCGTCTTTCTCTAGAACTCCCTGTAGTGTTCTTTGGTGGAGAGACAAAAAAGAGCTAATGGAGAAGGAATGTACCTGCAGACGGCCACAGATGGAGGGACAGAAAGAGGGCTATGAGAGAGGGAGAGAGAGGGCGAGCTGTATTTAAAAAGAAGGATTGAAGAGGAGATGTCGATGTAACACCTTGTTCCACACGTATCCAGTTTCTGCAGATTGTGATGAAGCAGATAGTGTGCACAAAATTTAACCACATCTAAACATTTCAATGCACATTTGTTCAAGAAAGTATATCAATATGTAAATACAAAGGCATGCAAAGGTAGACAGAAGGTGGTGCAGAGAATTTGCAACTGTCCCATAAAATGTATTATTTTACGTGTGTCTCTTAAATGATAAAGATGAACTAATCCATGTTTTTGGGGGGGTTTCATGCTTTTTCTGGATCAACGTGTAGTTGCATACACCTCAGTACGATCCATGATGCTCTCTGTATTAAACACGGTGATGATGGAGATATTTATGCATGTAAAACAAAACCTGAATTTATTTTAAATAAATTTAGAAATCTGACTATGAAACAGAAGCTCTGAAATTCTCAGCGTGCATCGTGATGGCAGACATTATGAGACTATCAAATTATTTTATCATCTTATAACTTTACAAATGGTTCATCTGTAACTTGTAGAGCTTTCCCCACAAAAAAACAGAAGATAATAAAAGACCGAACTGTACAAAAGAAACATTTCAACTGCAGACTGAACCTTTTTTATTATTGTGCATGTGAGTGTTCTCAAAAAGGTGCACAAATACACTTTGAATTAAAGATAAATTGCAGAGTTATTTGTGGAAAAAAAGAAAAAAAACAGCTGAAAGACTGGCGACCTGTTCAGGGTGTATTCTGCCCCTCGCCTCGAATCTGCCAGGATGGACTCCGGCATCCCCTCGTAAGAAATAGACGGTTAAGTAGGTGACTGACTGACTCCAGTTTGTTTTAAGAAACAGCTGAAATTTGCGGTTAGTAACATTTTGGTCTTTGTTTGGACCGTCTTACAGAAAACTTATTGCCATAAAAAATTATGGAAGCCAGATGGGGTGGTTCGGACATCTAGTCAGGATGCCCCCTGAGCACCTTGCTGGTGAGGTGTTTTGGGTACGTGTTTTGGGTACGTCCCACTGGGAGGATATCAAGAGGCCCGCTGAAGGATACCCGGACCTGCTGAAGAGACTATGTCTCACAGCTGGCTGGGGAACGACTCAGGATCCTTCTGGGTGAGCTGGAGGATGCAGCTGGGGTGAGAGAAGCCTAGGCTTCCCGTCTGAGGCTGTTGCAACCCGGCCCCGGATAAGCGGAAGACGACGGAATGGAAAAATAAAAATTAACTTTCATATGAACAACTTGAAACAACTTACATATGATTTCTAAAGGCACCACAGGAAATACAAAGTGGATGGAAATTTGGAAACAAAAATCAGAATGAATGAAACTTTGAATTCAGATCCTGGTGAATTAAATGATAGATCGTTATGACGCGTTTCATACATCAAATCAAACACAACTGCTTTGTGGAAGGGTCTTTTATGACCTCTGACCTTAGGTATTTAATTCTAAAATATGAAACACTTAAATTTGCACTAAAATCAAATTTATCAGCAATGATATTGAATTTCAGTTTTGGGCCAGCGTTGGGAGACACCTGTTCACCTGTGCATCGCTTGTTTAGCCATCCTTAAGGCAGTTTGTAACTCGGGTGCTCCTTTGAGTACTAAATTATGCGTTTATTTCTCCAAACTTTTCTCTTTCTCTGTGTGATTTTCCGTTTTCATCCTTGACTTTTTTCCATTTCTCCAACGCCCTTCACCTTCTCTTCTCCTTCGTCCTCTCCCTCCTGTTCTAGAGGCTATTTTTTTTTCTATCTCCACTTAGCTTTTAGTGCTCTTCTGCGTCTCACTCTAGGGGAATCCACCTCTTACCAGACACAGCCTTATTTTAGCAACACAAGCTGGTCCTCGGAGAGCTCTGTCAGACCTCATACACTGTGCTGTCTGCCCCTCTATCAGTGTGTGTGTGAGACTTGCATTGATGTGCACATTTTCCACTGGATCAAAACTGACAGGACAAGCAGTTTCATCAAATTCTTTCTTTCGTTCCGTCTTTCTCTCTGACTTTCTCTCCTTCTTTCTGTCTTTCTTCCTTGCGGTTTGGAGCAAAGCTACAGGTGAATTATTAATGAGAGGAGGAATGTTCGTTCTACTTCAGCTCTCCCACCGCTACTCGAAAAGTCTGTGAAGGAAGGCGAGCATGAAATACCCAACATTCTCCGTCTTCTCTGAAATTCTGCAGCCATCAAGGAATTCGTGTGCTTTTTTCCCCTCGTACATAAGTGCTTGTATGTGTGTGTGTTTCTATTTGCATTTAAATATCCCTCTCTTTTTTTTTTTTGGATTTACACACCATTCATCCACCACTCCCTCTTTCTAAATCTTCAGCAGGTAAAGCCGCATCCCGTTAGCTGTGCAATGGTGCGGCAAAGATGAGCGGGAACGATGGAACATCATCAGAAGAATCACCGTGGGCCAAATGCCTTATTATGTCAGATTTACAAACTCCCCACACCCGCATTAGAGCAAAAACTGACCTACATAACTACAGACCAGAAAAAAAAAAGAAAAAACACGAATGGCCCAATTCGATGTCTTCTCCTTCTCTCCGTCTCTCCGTCTGCTCCCTCCATCTCTCTCATTTTCTCACCCCTCGTTTATCTCCATCCAGCTCGGTGACTTATCACCCCTCTTTCGGATGAAAGGAGCGGTGTGCGCGTCTGTTTTTTTTTTTCTCTCTGTTGGCTTTCTTTGGTCTACTGTTGGATTGTCGGCGTTATTAAAACGGTGTGGTCGACAGAAAAAAAAAGGGAAGGTAGTTAGGTGATCCAACCAACCTGCTGCTAGGTAAACACCATCTGTTCACACACACTCACACACGCCGCGACCAGAATAGAGTGATCCAGTTGCACCTCTTCTAACGCACCTTCATCATGCCAGTTTCACACTGAGGCGAAGGTGTCTGTGTGATAGGATCATAGTAGATACTGACAAGAACGATTGTTCTTTTGGATTTTACTCAGAGGTACGACTGTGTATTAAAAATACCTCCATATGCAGAAAACTACAGAAATATGCTTTGCCAAAGATAGGCAAATGTTATATTTATGAACACATGAGTAAAAAACTTATGTATGCATATACAGCATGTGTGTTTGTAGTACGTATGTATGCATGCATGTACATATGTATTTGGACCTCGTCAATTTTTTAGTTTGCTTATTAAATCGATAATCTACTATCGCAAGTCTATAAAATTCTGCAAAGTATGGCTAGTTAGATCTGAACTAACTAGCTAATTTTGGAACAATCGTCTTAAGCCTTGTCCACACGTAGCCGGGTATTTTTGAAAACGCATATCTACTGTCCTCTGATTTAGGAAAACGCTTGCGTCCACACATAACCGTTTTCAAAATATCCACGTCCACACGGAGCTGTATCAATACGCTTCTGAGTGTGATTATGAGCATGCCAGACCAGTAGTCGGCAGTGTTGATGTAAACGTAAGTTCTAAGCTATCCAATCAGAGCATCTCTCTTCTCCTTTCCGCAAAACCTGAAGCATCAGTGGACAAAAAGGCAAGAAAAGAGGGTCTGCAACAGGGTAAAAAGTAATGCCTGTTTCCGTGGATCCATGCTCCCCACTGTCTGCTTTTGTAAACAAGGACGCCCACGAATGACATATGTGCATTACTTGTTGCAGGTAGTGACGCATAAAAATGCAAAATCTCCGTTTTCGCACATGAGTTTTTTTTTTTAAAAATCTCCACTTTGGGGTTTTGAGTGAAAAAAACCTCCCTTTTTGTGTGGACGGCAGGTCAAAATGGATAAAAATATATGCGTTTTCAAAAATACCCGGTTACATGTGGACTAGGCCTAAGACACATTGGATGCTCATCCCAGGGGAGGGATCTCTCGTTTGTGTGGATCCCCACAAGGTTTCTCATTTTTTTCCCCACTGATGGGTTTTTAGGAGTTTTTCCTCATCGTGAAGGAGGGTCTTAGGGCAGGAATGTGCTAGTATTGTTTAGCTAGCATTTGTAATTTAGTTTTCTTGCTGTGTATTTGTGTTTACAGGTTTCTCTTTTCCTTGTTTTTCATCTTTCTGAATTTGCAATGTGAAGCCTATTGAGACAGAAATTCTGGGATTTTAGGCTATTCAAATAAAATCGAATTGAAAATTGAACATGTCATTCAAATTTACGCCGTGTCTCTAAACACACTAACATGTGACATCACAAACTGCATGCAATGTTGACTCTGTTGCAACACGGAGGAGGAAAGCAGAAACAGACCTTTCTCATCTTGTTTGTTACCTGAACAAATAAGTGAGTTTTTTACTATTTTGCATTCTGCAAATGTCCCAACGATAAGAATCTGTCATAGTTAAGTAACTTGAGGTTTAAATGAGTCAAAAAATACTGTGCGCAAAATAGAATAAATGGCCAACGGTATATTTCAATAGTACCAGTATAATATTTATTGTTTTGGATCATCTTGTTAGGGATAAGCGGTTCAGAAGGCTGTGTTTTCTTTTAAATGACTCGTTAAGAATACTACACTATGAAACAATGAGCTCTAATATTAGAAACATGATGAGACTTTTTCACACAAATGAGAAAAATCCATTTATTTTGGTTGTCATACTCATAAGATAACATTTTAAGATCATTTTTGGGCTGAAACTGATTTAACTGATCTTAATTTAATCTTTTATTATGTAGAAGTTTAACTGTTGAGTATCTATTGCATGTTTTTGGATGTAGAAAACTTATTAAAATAAATGTGATTGAAGGTGTTTATTGGGCAGCATGGTGGCACAGTGGGTAGCACAGCGGTCTCTCAGCAAGAAGGTCATAGGTTCGAGTCCCAGGTGGGGACGGGGCTTGGGACACTGGCCTTTCTGTGTGGAGTTTGCGTATCCTCCCTGAGTGTGCCCGAGTTTTCTCCAGGTACTCCGGCTTCCCACCCTCCAAAATCATGCAAGCTAGTTTGATTGGCCGCCACATGATTGCCCCTAGGAATGAGTATGTGTGTGACCCCGCGATAGACTGGTGACCTGTTGAGGGGGTACCCTACCCTTTGCCTCAAATCAGTTTGGATAGGCTCTGGCATCCCCCGAAATCCCTAAAGGGATAGACAGCAAGAAGGTGACTGACTCAACTGCTGAAATAATCGGGAGCTGCCGCCCCGCATAAGTTTATTGAAAACTTAAATTCTAATAAAAATAATTTGTTTTTAACTTTATAATTTTATTAGAAATGTATTTACTGGTATATAAATATATACCCTCCCTTTCTGTCTGCTTCTCTCTCCATCCTTCAGCCTGCAGCAGAACTGAGTCGAATCAATCAATTCAGGTTCCTTGGGCAGACCAGTGGTGTGGCAAGATATTGACCTTTCATTTCCGTGTGTATGTATGTGTGTGTGTGTAAGCTAAAAGCAGAGGGAAGCAGCCTGAGCCCGGCGGTGCCACCCCATGCAGCAGCGCCTGCAGCTAGCTGTGGATCATAAACACACAGCAATTCTAACACAGACACACTTCCTTCCTCTCTTAGCTTTAGCAGATGTGACAAGTGTGGACAGAGCATTAGCTCGGCTTCATGGCTTTTTTTTTTTCTTTCCTTCTTCTTAGCTTTTATGCTAAGCAGCATGCCATTGCGGTCTTTCCATTTTTGCCCGGCTGGGTATTGAACATATCGAGTGAGCGAGTTAGCCCGGGTTAAGTGGCTGTGCTTAAGGGCACAACGGCACTGCTGTGATCACCGGCTGCTCCCGTACAGCGCTGCGAAACCAGATAAAGGAGCTCATGACAACACACGCACACGTGCACGCCCCGGCTGAGGAGTGGCAGGCACTGAAGCAGGAATGAACGGACAGAGTGTTAGAGGAAAGATGTTTGATTTTCTGTCATCCCTTTGTTTTTTCCACAGAATGTCAATTTGTATTTATCTCATTTCCTCGCCTTCTCTTCCACACGTTCATTTATAGATCTCACACACACCAGCATGCACAGGAACAACACCAGATGTGTGCTGACATTCCCCATCTATCCGGAGGGTGGAGGTTTAATAGAGATTCATAAAGACTATCAGACTTGGAGGGATTTATTGTTTCGGCATAAAAGAAGACTCTTAGAAAGCAGATCTGAAAAGAATGTGGTGTGAAACTGGAATTCAGTGGTTGATAAAAAAAATTTATATATTAATTTACAGTGAGAATTTGTTATCCAAAAATAAAACCAATTTAAAAATTCTATTCTTCTTCTTCTCCTTTCGGCATTTCCCTTCAGGGGTCGCCACTGCAAGTCAGTTTCTTCCATCTAATCCTATCTGCTGCATCTTCTTCAGTCACACCAACTATCTTCATGTCTTCCTTCACTGTATCCATGAACCTCCTCTTTGGTCTTCCTCTAGTCCTCTTTCCTGGTGGTTCCAAACCCAGCATCCTTCTTCTGATGTACTCTTTCTCTCTCCTCTGCACATGTCCAAACCATCTCAGTCTGACCTCTCTGACTTTATCTTCAAAATCTCTAACATGTGCTGTTCCTCTGATCCTGTCCATCCTGGTCACTCCCAGAGAGATCCTCAGCATCTTCATCTCTGCTACCTCCATCTCTGTTTCCTGTCTTTTCCTCAGTGCCACTGTCTCTTGACCAAACAGCATGGCCGGTCTCACCACGGTTTTGGACACTTTTCATTTTAGCTGAAACTCTTCTATCACACATCACACCTGATACTTTTCTCCACCCGTTCCAGCCTGCCTGCACACGCTTCTCACCTCTTTTCCACACTCTCCATTGCTCTGGATTGTTGATCCTAGATACTTAAAATCTTCCACCTTTTTTATCTCTTCTCCCTGTAACCTCACTTTTCCATTTGGATCCCTCTCATTCACACACATGTACTCTGTTTTACTCTGACTAATCTTCACTCCTCTTCTTTCTAGTGCAAACCTCCAGCTTTTCCTCCACTTCTTCCCTCATCTCACTACAGATCACAATGTCATCTGCATACTTAAATTAAAAAATTCTATTGATAACGTATTTAAGTGCTCAAGACACTGCATCAAATATCTGTCGATGACATCAATAAACCCGATGCGACAATTATCTGAATTTTTTTCTCGTCCCTTTCGCCCATCCCAAGTGGTGAATACCCGTTAAACCGCAAATGCAATAAGTTCTGCTGTTTCTGTGCTCCAGGCAAGGTCACCTAAACAAAATACAACAATCTGAGGGACCTTGCTGCTGGTGTGATATCTTGGGGGCTTTGTTACTATGACTATAAATAGTTGTTCAGGGTCTTTCGTCGCTACTTGATGATATCATGCTAATGCCCTGTGATTCTTCACTCCTGGACCTGCAGTGCTCTCTTGAGGTCTTTTCACCAGGAGAATTTACCGTCTGACTTAAAGCTGCCCTCTCTCTGCCGACGAACGCGCTCATCCTGCTCTCCTGCACTAAAACAGCTCATAATTATTGTCTTAGCATCCTGAATGTATAATTTATCAGTCGTTTAAAAGCAGAGAGGTGCACACGGGTAAATCTAGGGGGAGCCTACGTCGCTCGAGATCTCCTCATTCTTGCTGGTGTTGGTAACTCGTCTCTTCTTTGTTGTAATCTCACACATCAGCCGTGCTCTTTTGCTCTGTGTTGCACTTTAACGCTGTGTTATAGATTCCTCCTGCTTTTCTTAAAAACAATTTGGAAGATTTTTTTAAGTGGTGACAATCCCACAGTTCTGGCAAGCATTGAGACTCAGTTTTATCTGTTTTTCGGGTTTTTCTTAATTGTCGTGGAATTTTCTTAATAAGATGTAACACAAATGAGAAGACAAAAAAAAATTTAATAAAGTAAAAAGATTAAATGCTGCAGCATTGGAAGTTCATGCAAACTAAAGTCTGATCGGCAGAAGTTCAAAGATTTTCCCTACACACACAAGTTTTGAGGATCCCCGTTGCCAGGGTGGGCTTTTTCATTGCTAGGCAAAATGTCTCATTCTGGGCTGACCAATTATGTTTGATAGGCTGATAATTTATTGATATTTATCACTGGTTTGAGCAAACTAAACATGTCCTTATCTTGCACCTGCAACTTGCCGGACAGAGGCTGCCTTATTTGGATAGAGTTTGTAAAATGTATCTTTGCTTGTCCTTGAGTAGCTTGGAGTCGGTGTGAAAAGGTTGGAACAAGATTCTCACACCATCGATGTTAGATAGATGTCTTATTTCCACACATCAAGTTAACTAAAGACACCTATTGTCACTAAGATGTTTTCAAAGTGAATATTAATCCTAAATATTCTACCACAATGGTTACATGGATGAGAAATCAAATCCGGCCAAAACCAGGAAATTGTAATGATTTTAAGACTGTCGGTCAATGGATTGGTGGAGGTTAGCTATGTCCCACCGTTATTTCCTTTTGTTATTTTCAGTAGAGCCATTTATAAACCAGAAGCGATTAGTAAAGGTGGATTTTTGAAACTTTGCAAAAAATGATAAAGATCTTTTGTACCACCTTTGATTTGTGACACAGACAGTAATAATCCCACCGTCTGTGTCCGTTTCCTCTTCACCTCTCACTCCGTTGCTTTCTCACTCCCTCCCGACCAAAGAGAAAGCAGAAGAGCAGAGTAATTGGATTCCCCCTAATAGCGAGGGTAATGTTGACAGTACATAAATCCTGCCACTGAAATAGCGCCTCGTTTATCTTCAGATTTTGCCTCTTTGTTTTTCGGCGCCTGTTTCCCATCCTTCCTCCCCCATGTGTAATTCCCGTGCATTCTTTCATCCATCCTTTCCTTCTTAAACCCCCTCCCTACGCATCAGCTCCCCGGGGGTCTCATCAGGTAGCCTTGATTATATAGATGGGCTTCATCCGGGACAATGCGCCTCCACATAAATTGGCCGACGTGGTTTGGTTGCTCGCACATTGAAAATGAGGAGAACAAAGCGAGGAGGGGCGCGGATAACGGGAACACATGCTCATCGGAGATGTTGTGCGACATAAGGCTTACAGGAAACAATGAAGGATGTACTTGACTCTGCTTTGAGCAAATAAAATCTGTTCGTTCTCTCACTCATTAAAGTTTGCCTCAAGGGGCTTCATCTGGTCTCAGTGACAAGAACCTTAAATCTTTTTTAGAGTTAAACAGGGCTGCACGATAAATCGATATCGAATTGATATGGCGTTATTAACAACTGCAGAAAATCACAAAAACACACAAAGAGAACAATAAAATGTAAAACAAAATCAGTAGAATTGAAATCAATCAAATTCATATTGAATAGAAAAATCACAATTCGATTTTTTTAGTCAAAATTGTGCACCTTGATGTCAAATCCGTTTGATGCAGCGGTTCATAGTAAAATTCTCAATGTTCTTTTTTTGTTGTTGGCATGCTCCTAGAGACCAGAAAAGAAAAGTTAGATTCCGAGCAGACGATGCTGACATTTTCTTACTTTTCTTCCTAATACGGGTCAGGCCCTCTGAGGGTACTAGATCCTATTCCATAATTAATGTAATCAGGTCGATAACATCTCTTTATTATACTTTTTCCCAAATGGTTTAACGTCCACATACTTCATTATGTGAGTCGTGGTTTCTAGTTTTACACAACACAATGATTGCATCACTTACATCTTAACGATTATTTATACTACACAAGGGGTCCCACAAATTAAATCAAAGGAATCAGTATTTTACTTCTATTTCTGTGCAAACAGGATCTCATCTCCTCACTTTTTGATCCAAGCTCTCCAAGTCTAATGTGGGTTTTAGAGGCTTTTTTTAGAGGCTGGGTTCCAAACCCAGCATCTTCTTCTGATGTACTCTCTCTCTCTCCTCTGCACATGTCCGAACCATCTCAGTCTGGCTTCTCTGACTTTATCTCCAAAATTTCTGACGTGTGCTTTTCCTCTGATATACTCAGGGGAGTATATGTTCTGCATGCTCTGCACAATGAAACTCAAAAACCTGCAGCTCTGTTCCATTTCGTCGTCTTCCGCTCATCTGGGGCTGGGTCACAGGGGCAACAGCCTCAGACGGGAAGCCCAAGTTTCTCTCACTCCGGTTACATCCTCCAGCTCACCTGGAAGGATCCCGAGTCATTCCCCGGCCAGCTGTGAGACATAGTCTCTCCAGCGGGTCCAGGGTCTTCCTTTCGGTCTCCTCCCAATGGGACGTGCCCAAAACACCTAGCCCGTGAGGCGCTCAGGGCGGCATCCTGACCAGATGCCCGAACCACCCCATCTGGCTCCTCTCGACCTTGATGAGGAGCGGCTCGATGGCAGAGCTCCTCACCCGAACTCTAAGTGAGAGCCCAGCCACCCAGCAGAGGAAGCTCATTTCGGCCGCTTGTATCTGCGATCTCATTCTTTCAGTCACCACCTACAGCTGGTTACCATGGGTGAAGGTGGGAACCTAGATCGACTTGTAAATCGAGAGCTTTAAACCTTAAACCTGCGGCATTTCCAGTAAAAACTGAAATCTTTTTGGTAAAAAAAAAAACACTGAATAAACTCCTGACCGAACAACGTGATCCCGTCCGTCTTTTATAGACCCATCCAGTCGTGGCTACTTAGGACAAATCACTCTGCAGATCTTATTTAAACAGTTTAAATCAGTAGAATTATTCAGTAGCCCCCAAAGCTTGAAAGAAACACATGAATTAGGAACATCAGCTAATGGCTCTAAACATTATTTTAGATGTCAAATGGACTTGGAGCCATTTGAACCACTCACTAATGGCTTAGGACTGGATTTTGAAGAGGATAAGAATACATTTATATTACACACAATAAAGATAAAGTTCCACTCATTTTTTCCCCTCTTCTCTTTTTCCCTCACACTTCTAAATATCAAAAAGCCCCATCAATTATTAACACAGAGACTTGCGGTTGATCCAAAAAGGCCTTTCCAGCAGTATTAGGAGGAGTATCGCACAGACTCTCCAGCATCCTCTCCTTTCATGTTCTTTCATGATCTATCTCATTGACGTAGGTGTCGGGGTCAGGTCAGTTAATCAATCACCCGTGTGGCATTTGGATTGTTTGGTGTGTCTATAGGCTTCCTGTGTACCTGTTCCTCTGATCTCTGCTGCAAACACAGAATCACTGCCAAGGTGTCGCATGAGGGGAAGTCGCTCATCATGGAGGCGCTTTTCAAATGCCATAGGTAAAACTTGGGAAAAAAGCCAGGTATCACAAACAAGGTTGAGTCATCGCCTTTTTCTTTGTTTTTCTTTAGAGCAGAGGTGGGTAAACTAAGACCTGAGTACCATCTGTGGCCCCTTTAGCAGACTAATATGGATGGAAAGAAATATGCAAAATAAATCTTCAAAGAATTTTTTTTTTTTGAGAAAGTGGGATCATCCTATATCAACTTTTAAAAGTTTCTTTACTGTTTATTTTGTTCAAGCATGTGTGTAAATTTGCATTCGTTCATTTTCTATGTCAAGATACTATTCAATTAATTCAATCATACTATTGAGGGGGAGGCAGTGGCTCAGTGGTAGAGCGTTTGCCCTCGGACCGGAAGTTTACGTCTAGGATCCTTGGAGTAAACACCTAACACCCATTTTTTGCGACGTTGTGGCAGCCTGCTGCGGTGTAATGCAGCACACAAATTTCCCCGGTGAGGGATCAACAAAGTATACATTATTGCCATTAAATACCAGGTTGTTTTCAGCCATTGATTTTGTTCTTTGCCACACCCACATTCTAATGTAGACAGGGACTGTTTTTCCAGCAGCAATGTTGGGTCTCTCCCCTCAGGTACTGCTCTCACTCCCCTCATATTTTTCATGTAGATGCACCAAATTAAGAATATAAAAGAACACTGTATGTGCCAGATTTGTTCACCTGATGTGCCTTACAACATTATTGCAGTCTCAAAGTAGATTTACAACGTCATGCATGCACACAGGGTGCAGGACTGAACAGAACGGGGAAAAAAAGACTATTCGGAGCATCAAAAACTGGACTATAGCTAACAAAAGATGCCATGTTTAAATCTTTAAGCTATGAGATAATAAGTATTACACCACAAAAAGGACAATTAAATAATGGTATTTTTTGCTACATTTATGTTGCAATGCAATGAGATTTTTCCTCCGTGCCGAAGTCACTGGCATCAAAGCACTTCTAAATTCAAGTGTCTATGTAGGCCAGGATTGTTTGTCGCTTCACTGAGAGGTCTACAGCTGCTCTTAACACAGCCACAGCCATTTAATTGGATTGTCAATCTGAGGAAACCCACTTTGTTCCCCTGTCTAACACTCTCACATAATAACACACCCCGGACCTGAGGCGCTTACCTTAACCACACATCAGAATCATCTCATAATCAGATTTTATCTGTCGCCGAGCCAAATCTTAGGCTCTGACGGCGGAGTCGTATTGGCAAATGGATAAATCTAACGGAAATGAAAGTAATGTGAATACACAGAGGAGTTTTTGTTGTTTTGTGGTGTTTGGTTCCCTGTCCAATCCACCACTACCTTCACAACCTTTGACGTCTTTCTACAGCCAATCAATAGGTCATATTTCTTTTTACACTCGACCATTCGTTCTCTAGCAAAAGAAAATTGATTCACACCCCTGCGTGTTTTTTCCCCTCCATTTTGCTCCATCTGTCAGCGAGTCATGATGCTTTTCCTTCCTGTTTTTTATCCATCTTTTAATGAATAAAATAGCGTCTCCTCATCTGGTCTCTATCACCACCTTTCAAACACAATCACTGCAACATTTGCAACACTTTTAGTCCAGCTTCTCGGCTCTTCCTCTTCTTCTGTCTGTTCCGCTCTTTCTTTTTGCACCTCCTCTGCTTTTTATGCGCCTCACCACTCATTTTCCACTTTGCTGCTCTTCTCTTCATCACTCAGTCAACCTGCAGTCTGACAAAGATGCAAGGTCTCCTGAAGGCTGCCAGAATGTCAGCACGTATCTGCTCACCAACATGGCCGTGTACGTACTTAACATGCAGCTAAGGAACAGCAGAAACCACACAAACAAAGAATTTAATGCATCCCTATTGCTGAGTCCCATTTGAATTTCCATGCATTTATTCTTTCTGAATATGTCTGGCAGGCGGGTTGTCTAAAAGGAAAATAGCTGATTTTCACTCTGATTCTCTTGACATTGTAATTTGGAAAATGTGTGAAGGGATAAACAAACTCTAATGCTATTGTTTGCATTCCAAGAAGCGTTTCCGATCCATTTTTTAAAGGCCATCGTATCACAGTCGTCAGTTTCCTCTGCAAACAAACGGGGAAGCTGTGAGTTTGTATGAAAGCTATCGTGCTGCGTGTTCAATTTGCTCATTGTTTGAATGAAATCAAATACATTCAAATATGTTTGTGTTAGAACATTGCAAGCAGATGTGCACGAATTATTTTTTTTTAGTTTGGTACTCAGAGGATGTTAATTGGTGCTCATTAAGCATCCAAGTTGCAATATTTGGGACGGCTGAACAAGGGATGCATGCAAAAAAAAACAACCTAAATATATTTATTTAGTTTAAGATGAATCAACAAAATATTTCTTTCAATTATATATTTTAAAAATGATGAGATTCAAGAGAAGGTTTGACCCTATCAAAGTGACCAATAGTCATGTTTGTTTGGTAGATTTTTCTACAGATTTTCTTTTTTCGTACACACGGATATTGAACGCAGTTTTTTATTACGTTTTGCATCACAATGAACTGCTGGGTTTTTTGCATCTGTCTTTTAAACACTCTTTTAAAAGCATTTTTAAAAATAAAACAGCATATTGCGGTAAAAGAAGGAGACAGTGGCTCAGTGGTTAGAGCATTCGCCCGTGGACTGGAAGTCAACCGGAAGTTTGCAGGCTCGCATTCCACTGAGTGCACGTCTAGGGTCCTTGAAGAAGACACCTAACCCCCTGTTTCTCCCACCATTGGTACGTTGTGACAGCCTGCTGCGGTGAAGGAGTGCAGCCCACAAATTTCCCTGGTGAGGTTTGAATAGAGTAAGAAAAAATTCTGAGATAGTTTTTTACTTGTTTGGCTCAGTATGAAGTTATACATTGGGATAGTGGTTTGTTGTCTCATAGCAACAAAGATCGGGGTTCGAGGCTCGGTTTGTTGTCTTTTTTGTGTGAAGTTTGCCTATTCTTCCCTTGTGTATGCTTGGATTTTCTTCGGGTACTCCTGTTTCCTCCCACCCTCCAAAAACATGCATGCTAGGTTGACTAGCCACTGATAAATTGCCCCTCGGTGAACGTTTGTCCTTCTCTTTGCGTGGCCCCCGACAAAAAGTGAATTTGTAGAGTAAACTTGAAAAATTCAACAGAAACTAGTTTTGTTCTTCAAGTTTTCCGATAAGAACTGCTTCAGCGTATAATGTTCCCATTACACACTTCCATCAGATAAGGTGTGATATTTCTTTATAGAAATGAGTTTGATTCAGCCTCCCCTGTGCCGCAGAGTAAACAGACACAGCAGGCCTTTAGTTTGGCATTCTGATGTCCTGTGGGAGATGGTCTACGAGAAAGAGATGAAGACGCACAGTTTGAGTCGGAGGAAAAGCTCTCCTCAGTCCTGCGTCTTCCAGCACGGTGTTTTCATCCCCTGTTCCCTTGTTAGCCTGTGTTCTCCGTCTCTGGGGTTTTGAAGGGAACAAGTGGGTGCCCTGCAGCATGTGTGCATGAGTACTCGGGATTGTGTGCAGAAATATGCACACGCTTGGAGTGAGATAATGTGATGGGAAGCTAGAGGAATTGATGTGCGGAAGCTTTATCGATGTAGATTTGGTTTAAAAAAAAAAATTGAACAAAAGCAAATTTAGTTGCACAGTTTTCCAAACGGCTGCAGATTCTGTTCTTGGAGTACAGAGTTGAGAGGTTTATAGAAAATGGGATAAAGGAAAACAAGAACAGACCGTGCTGGCCCTATAGGAGCCAATCTGTCCCAGCGCATCCCCCCCACAGGCTTCATTGTTGGTTAAAAATCCAAAAAAGGGCTCGGCTTTAGACTCGGCGTTCGTTTCTGTTATGGATGTAACAGTTAATCCACTGCTGCAAGTGCCATCGAGGCCCTTCTGCTGCCTCCATGCATGCACACACTTCCATTTTCCTCCCTCATGAACTTCACTCAAACCTCTTGCTACTCTGTTTGTTTTCCACTTGCATCCGTATGTCGGTGAAACTTCGCAGGAAGATAGCGTCATAAAAAAAAAAAAAACACTTCAAGCCAAAAGAAAGTTTTGTAAAGGCATTTGTTAAATGGATCATCAGTAAATGAAGCGCTGCCTGTTAAATGAAGAATCGAATGATGTGCAGTTAACGATAAACAGAAACTCATCATCGGCGCGCTTTAATGATGGTCTAATTGATTTTTTTCATGGCGAAGAATCACAACAATCATTTTGACACCACGAGGCAAAGGCTACGACATGGCTTTGTGTTGTTGGTATAAATAGCTCAGATTTCTCTCTTCTCTGTGTTCTTTGTAGACGTTTAGAGTTTTGTTGTTTTAAAGACTCGCTGTAACCCACATGGCTGCATCAAAGCAACACATTTTCTATTTTCTGCTCCACCAAAGAGCTTATTAAATTGTTTTAGCCCCCTAACAAATTTTAAAACAGACTTGGATTCAATTTTACTTCAGGGAATGTATATGAAGCCCTGAAATAAATTGCATTTTTCCATTCTCTTGCACTTATCATCGCCACTGAGGATGCCTCCAGATGTGACTCGGCCACGCCCGCCACTATCTCAGGGCGAAACGTGCCAAATGGGGAGGAATACGAAGCGTCTGCACAGATTGAAGGTGGGGGGCCCTTCAGGCAAAGAGGACGCCTGTGACATTGAGGGGCACAAGTGGCCGCTGAGCTGACAAGATGAGAAGTGATATGCCCTTGCCATTCCTGTCAGTCACGCCACCTCATTAGAGACGCAGAGAAAATGGGACGGGGGAGTCGGTGAGAGAGGCCAGCGTTAATGCTCGCCAAAACACACTTTTGTTTTTATGTCAGGAGGTTTTTTTTATGTTGTTGTTTTCTTTACGAGGAGCTCAACAGCTGTCAGAGAATTTGGTTCAAAGCTTGTTAAATTAGCATCTGCTGCATGTTTGTCAGCCTCTGCAGAGGAGCATGGTGGAAAGGAAAGAAAGGGTGGAGAGGAGATAATGTGAAATGTTAACCCCTTGCTAAGCACCCGGGCTCAGCTAAGCGTGAAATCCCACTGTGGACAATACTAATACTGGAATCCATAAGGGAGATGACGAGACCTTCACTGAGAGCGTCTCCCGTGTATTCATCCCCATCTATAGCGGCTTATATTGGTCCGAAACACCAGCGGCCGCTGCTGTAACACAGATATAACAACCCTGCAGGATTCGGCAGCACACACATGCACGCTCACACACACCCACTCGCACACAGACACAACATCCTTTGACTCTGAAGCTAAATAGTTGATTGATGGTCTAAGCTGTGAAGAAATGCTCTCCTTTATGTCTCTAAAGGTTTGTAATTGCTGCAGTGAAAGGATGCTCACTCGCCTGGAATATTGATCCTAATGGGATTACTATCCTGCACCAAAGAGAGGGTGATGGAGGGAAGAAGATGGAAGGATGGAGAGAGGTCTGGGCAGAGAGGTGGACTGGCAGAAGGAAAAATCTAGTTTGTTCATGCTATTTTTCATCCAGACTTTTCTTTTACGCAATCAGTCTGTGACTCCATCCGTACGGGAGCGATAAAAAGTAGAGAGAGGGTGGGATGGTTCTCATGGGAGAGATCATTGAGGGGTGATTCAGCCCCCACCTTCCTCTTTTCCTGCCCCTCCGGGAGCATTATTGTGGATGTTTTCTGCTCTGGAATGAATGTTGCAAATATTTCAGAAAGCAGGATCGAGCAGAATGTGGGCGTTCAAAGAAAGAAGCAAAACTTTTATCACGGTGGAGCCTGAAGTGTAACAACCGTATGCTCACTGTGACCGGATTATAATCCCATTAAAAGATCCTCTGATCATTTCTATTCAGTTCAACAACCCTGAATGAATATGCATGGAGGGACAGGTTCATCATCCATCCGATCATCCATGCGTCCATTTTTGTCTGTCTGTCTTTCTATCTATAAGACTGGATATTTTCTTGGATCATTTCCAGCATCTGTCTATTTGGGCCCTACTAACTACCGTTTTAGTACCAATGCTGACTCCATGCCGTACCGTCATCTTCCGCTCATCCGTGGCCGGGTCGCAGAGGCCACAGCCTCAGATGGGAAGCACAGACTTCTCTCACCCCAGCTGCATCCTCCAGGAAGGATCCCGAGTCGTTCTCCAGCCAGCTCTAAGACATTGTCTCTCCAGCGGGTACGGGGTTTGCCTCTTGGTCTCCTCCCGGTGGGACGTGCCCAAAACACCTCACCAGCAAGGCGCTCAGGGGGCATCCTAACCAAATTCCCGAACCACCCCATCTGGCTCCTCTCGACCTGGAGGAGGAGCATCTCGACATCAAGCTCCTCCCGGATGGCAGAGCTCCTCACCCGATCACTGAGTGAGAGCCCTGCCATCCTGCAGAGGAAGCTCATTTCGGCCGCTTGTATCTGCGATCTCACACCACCCACAGCTGGTGAACATACAGTAGGTGAGTGTGGGAACGTAGATTGACTTGTAAATCATTTCCAGCATCTGTCTATTTGGACCTGACTAATTGCCGGCTTTAAGACAACTGCTGACCCTGGCTTGCCAATTTCCAACTATCTGTAAATTTAAGAATTAAAAAAAAAAAATTTCAAATCATGCAATGTACTAAAAAAAAACATACTTATTTGTTCTTATAACATACAATGAACAATAAGGGAAACATCTGTTTCTGCTTTCTTCCTCCATGTCGGAGCAGAGTCAACTTCTCCTGCAGTGTGTGATGTCACACAGTGGTGCGTTTCGCAGAGCGGTTCATACAGAAATCCATAAGCACCAATTGGCAACAGTTTGTCGATTCCCGATGTGTCGCGAGAGTGCAATATCAGCGGATTCAATCAACCAACCGATAAATTGTTCGGACCCTACTTTTTATCCATTCATCCATCTTCCATGTCCGACCTCAGTTTCTTATTGAAGTCATTGATTCTGCATGCATGTGTGTCTCAGCCGATGGCCTGTGTGTGAGGGATGTTCTATGATGCAACGTTGATCATCTGTGTGTTTTGTGAAGCAACTTCTGCCTCATTTCATGCGGCGACGCTCGGCCACTTAGCGGCACTCACACAAAAGTCACCTTTATGAATAATTATCAGAAAAGCATTACATCCGTTCAGCGCCTCTTCATGTCCCTCCGCAGGAGAGCATCATTGTGTGTGTGTGTGTGTGTGTGTGTGTGTGTGTGTGTGTGTGTGTGTGTGTGTGTGTGTGTGTGTGTGTGTGTGTGTGTGTGTGTGTGTGTGTGTGTGTGTGTGAGTCATTGTTCGACTGGCTTTGAAAGTTTGTTTTCCCCCACTGGGGGGTCCAGAGCGAGAAATGACTTTGCTTAGAGTTCAGAGAGAATAAAAAGGTAAGGATTATCCAGATGAGGGATACCAAAAGGCTCGGTAACTAACTAGAACTAAGGCAGAAATAATCAGCTGCATAGGAACTAAAGGAAGGAAAACGCACCCACACACATGCATACACACACACTTGCGCAGACATCTCCCCACCTGCCTGTGGGGGTGATTGTAAAATGAGTTTTCAATACCTTCAAAGGCTTGTAATGCAGCCAGCAATTTCATTTTGACAGATACACTTCTAAAGGTGCTTTTCTTTTTCTCTTTTTATACAAAGAAAACTCACACAGTGTGTGTGTGTATGGGTGTGAGTGGGGGGGTGGTACACATGTGGACACAGTAGTGATCACACTCCCACGGTGCCGTCTCAGCCTTTAAGAACCGCAGGAGACTTGTGGAGGACAAAAAGCAGCATGAAAAGAGAGGAGGGGGGGAGGAAGGGAAGGCCAGCGTTGGGTTCACTTTCCAACTGGGTTTGCATTACAATTTGAAACTACGCTTTTTTATGAGGAGGGGGGGATCTCTTTCCAGCGTGATTATCAGAGCGCAGGCGTGCATCCCGCTGCTGTAAAATTGCCAGTCGACATGATAAGTGAGCAGGGCCTGAATTTAAATGACTGCATGTCGGGAAGAAAGTTTTAAACACACATACCAGCTTATTTACACAAATTGGCAAAACAGAAGGAAGTAGAAGAAGTGCTGGAGAAAATGTTGCCTTCAGGACGGTTCTAGGACATTTCAGCCACGGATATTTCAGCCACGGACATTTGAGCCATGTGCGCCCCCTAGTTTAGGACATTTCAGCCACGGACATTTGGGCCACGGACATTACCAGGAGCTTCAGGTTCGTCTCCACAACCTGGTGCTTGACTTAAACACAGGCAAGAAGACCATCCCTGCCTTCCTTCGTGGCATCAGTCACAACCTTCGTGGAGGACAACTAAACTTGTAAAATATTGTGTAAAATTGTTATTGTGTATTATGTAAAATATGTAAAAATTTTATCGTAAATAAACAGTTGCACTACAGAAAATAATTGGTTTTAGTCATTTTTATCCCATGGCTCATATAAAAAATTCTGATATTTTAAATTTTTTTGATATTTTATGTAAAAATTCTGATATTTTATGTAAAAATTTTATCGTAAATAAACAGTTGCACTACAGAAAAATTGCTTTTAGTCTTAAACATTTTTATCGTGCAAAAATTTTTATCGTGCTTTTAGTCATTTAAATTTTTATCGTAAAAAAAATTTAAATGACTAAAAGCACGATAAAAAAAAAATTTTATCGTGCAAAAATTTTTATCGTGCTTTTAGTCATTTAAATTTTTTTTATCTTTTTTATCTTTTTTTAAATAAACAGTTGCTTTTTATCTTTTTTTAAATAAACAGTTGCGCCCAGGTTGCAGTTCTTCAAATGTCTGTGGCTGAAATGTCCGAGTCACCGTGGCTCAAATATCCTAGCTTGCAGTTTTTTGGCTCAAATGTCCGTGGCTGAAATATCCGGGGCTGAAATGTCCGTTCACCCTTCAGGACAGGACCAATCCTTGCAGCTTCATTGGAGCACAGTTTTCTTGGCATGTTGAAGCATCTTGAACGAGCCGCCAATTTTTGTGGGCTTTTTATTTTATAATTATTGTTTCTCGGTGTGTCTTAGTACGTCTTTGAGAATTGAAATGACTCCATTGGGATCCATTAGATCCATACCATCTGTATTAAACCATGGCATTTAAACCACCTTCCTCTTGCCCTCTGAATTAGTCAAGTGACCTTTTGCCTTGTGAAAGTTTTTTTTTTTTTTTTTTACACTGTAACGTGGTTTGTATTGTCGATGGCTTCAACGAGACTCCCAAATACACTCAAAACACTCTCAAAAAGTTTCTTCTTCTTTCGGCATTTCCCTTCAGGGGTCACCACAGCAAGTCAGTTTCTTCCATCTAACCCTATCTGCTGCATCGTCTTCGGTCACACCAACTATCTTCATGTCTTCCTTCACTGTATCCATGAACCTCCTCTTTGGTCTTCCTCTAGTCCTCTTTCCTGGTGGTTCCAAACCCAGAATCCTTCTTCCTATGTACTCTCTCTCCTCTGCACATGTCCAAACCAACTCAGTCTTGCCTCTTGGACTTTATCTCCAAAACCCCTAACATGCGCTTTTCCTCTGATCCTGTCCATCCTGGTCACTCCCAGAGAGATCCTCAGCATCTTCATCTCTGCTACCTCCATCTCTGTTTCCTGTCTTTTCCTCAGTGCCACTGTCTCTAGACCAATCAGTATGGCCGGTCTCACCACGGTTTTGTACACTTTTTCTTTCATTTTAGCCGAAAATCTTCTATCACACATCACAACTGATACTTTTCTCCACCTGTTCCAGCCTGCCCGCACATGCTTCTTCACCTCTTTTCCACACTCTCGATTGCTCTAGACTGTTGATCCTAAGTACTTAAAATCTTCCACTTTCTTTATATCTTCTCCCTGTAACCTCACTTTTCCACATGCCTATAAGTATCCTGATCATTTCCACTAAGCACTTGACCCTTGGCCGGGCTAGCACCACCTCGTGCCTCTGCTCAATTTGATTTCACTCCTGCTACAAGGTCAGGTACCAAACGCATTAGCTTACAATGGAGAACCCCCTGAAAACGGTCGCCAATCAGTGAATACAGATCAACAGAAAAGCCTCAATTCGGTAGCCCCGTTAGCGCATCACACACATAACACTCAGATCCAACCAGAATGCAGCTATTGGTTAAAGCAAAACGTACCTGCCTCCTTGAAGCCAACAAACCTCAATGCTGCGAGCTCCAACTGTTTCTAACGGGTAAAAGAAGCAATTTGATGTGTCAGGCTACTTGACCCCAAAATGTCTGTGCCTGTCACTGATTTTAGAACATTTTAATCATCTTAAAGCTGAAGTTTCTTCATTGTGACACTAATGTGCTTCTCCTAGAAAACCAAACATCCCTTCTCATAACGGTACTACATTAAGATCTTAAGAAGCCAAAAAACTTTTGCAGTGTTTAAGAGCCAAAAGCTTTGAGAGAAGTCAGAGGAGGCATCACCAGCAGCCTCCCTGCAGGTGTTTGAGCCCCACTGCAGCTTGGGCATCAAACTGATGGCTTTGCCCTGATTGTTTTTGACATGGGATGCTATAGGGATGGCCCAGGGGTCTCGGACAGCCACACAGGCTCATTCTGGCAAGACATCACTAGCTGTAACCCCAGAGGTGGGTCACCACCAGAAGCTCCAAGCATCTACTTTGATTGAGCAGAGCAGAAGTTCAAAGCATCAGAGTACATCTAACAAAGTCGCCCCAACTCACAGAAAGTTACAAAAGTTTGTTTAAATTGACCAAAGTGCATCGGCTTTGTAAAAAAGAAGGAATGTGAAACTTACTTGGGTTTTTTTAAAAAAGGTAAAAGTTAAAAAAGATGAGCTGCTGTTGCAAAAACAACTTTTTCAACATTATCAAACTTTTTATAGACTTTAGGTTCAAACTGAAAATAACAGAATGCATCCGAAACAACTCTCAAACGAAAAAGTGTACAAGCATTAAAACCAACTCTGGTCTTTTCTGTTTTCTTCTGGGTCTCTGTTTCCAACCAAAACCAGAAAGTTGGACTGATTAATGATAACAATGTACACTGTATTGATCCCTCATTGGGGAAATTTGTGTGCTGCATTACACCACAGCAGGCTGCCACAACGGCACCAATGAGAGGGAACCAAGCGGTTAGGTGTCTTCCCCTAAACGTGAACTCATTGGGATTCAAACCCACGAACTCCCGGTCAACTTCCGATCCAAAGGCGAATGCTCTACCACTGAGCCACCGCCACCCCATTAGCAGGCTGTGGATCAACAGTTTAGTTCACCGTACAAAAACTTTTGCAATTTTCAGCTTGCCTCAGATTCCATAATATATTAGTAAAGATTTTTCATTCTCAGTTCACCTTTTTAGTCCAACCCGGCATATTTAAGTGATATTGCAAAAAAAAATGAAACAGTCATCGTATGACACAGTGAGCTTCTTTATTCCCCCTGTTTACGGAACATGATTACACCCTTACTTTTACTACTGCATTACTTTTATGCTAAACGCCAACAAATCCGAGCAGATACTGAGAATTTTCTGGAACCCTGCCCTGAAGAACTTGGACTGAATACAACAAGATCGTCTGCATGGGCTACATGGTTTACCTCTGAAGAACCAATCAGGCAGCCTGTTTTGCAAATACTTAATGGAGGCAACAGAACATTCATGTCCAAACTGTTGTGGTTACTAGACGCATAGACTGGTGCAATAGTAAAGAACGCTGAGGTTTTTTGACTGGAACATCTTTTAGAGGTGTACATCATCCAACACATAAAGAAAACCCAGCAGCCAATCAGAATCATCGACTACTTTTTTTTAAAGGCGCTTACTTGTAAAAAACAAATGACAGTAAAGTTTTTCGCATCATTAAATGTGCTAAGTCGTAGTTACCGTTAAATTCCTTAAAAATAGCAACACCTTTGTAGATCACCGATGTTTTGAGAGAGTGTCATAACTTGGGCCGTAGTACAAACACTTCGCATCAATTAGGTGGAGAAGTTTGATCCAAATTGTCTACATTTTTACAGAAAACCATCTAAATACAACTGTTATCTCTTGTTAGAAGTTAGGTTTGACCTCCCTGAATGGATGAGTACCACAGGGGCATCTGGGGACAGAGATTATCTGTGACTGATGACATATTGAATTCGTAGTAGATTATTTGTGATTTATGGTGTCTGAGGAAGAAGCCCATTTTTAAACGGCTGATTATGTCTGCGGGGCTTTGCAGGTTGTTCACGCATGTGTTTATGCATGTGTGAGTGCACGTACTTCCCAGGACATGGAGACTGATGTGCCCTGTGCGTAATAAAGCAGCTCCGTAATGAGATGCCTAACTTTCCCCTCTTTGAATGATATTTTACATTAAAAATGTAAATTAAAAAGTTCCCCCCGCCATCACCACACCCCAACCCCCCCACTTCTCATCACCATGTCCAAAACAATTTTCTGCATGGCTCCCTTGCAGAAGTGGGCTGGAGTGGGTTTGCCCATGCTTCTCTGTGTGTACGACACTGCGTGTATGTGTACGTGTGTGTCCTCGTCTGGACCCTAACTGATTGTGATTGCATTTCCATTGGATTTTCTCAGAGCAGGGTCTAGACGGAGAAATGGGATCAGAGGGGGAAACTCATCTCCTTTTCCCAGACACATTCCCTGCTGCAGCGTGTGGTCATCAGGACACACACACACATACAGCGGATGGTTCTGGAGGTATTACCGGCACTAATGAGGTGTGAGAGAGGGACGGCGAAAAGGCAAGTGGAACGGTGGTGGATCAGAGAAACTGATCAAGACAGAGGAAGAGGAGCGACTATCAATCTTGTTGCAGGAAATCAATAGAAAAGGTAGAGCTGGTGAGGAAGGCGGTGAGCAGAAATTTATTGGACATGAACAGGGTGGAAGTTGGTGGAAGAAGGAATAAAGAAAAAAGGAGACAGGAAGCGTTTTCTATCCAAACTCACTCTGGTTTTGAGTCTTCGATGTGTATTCTTACACACACGGTGAGAAGTTGTTTATCACGAATAGACACCGAGGAGGACTTCACAAATCATTCAGAGGGATGAGATCATGTCCGGACTCTAGCAATTTTCTCCAGAGACACTTTCGCCTCCGCTTACTCATGCCGTGCATGTGTGTGCTTGCAAATGAGTGTGTCTGCACCCCTAAGAAAAGCTGGACTCCCTGGACACACTTTCTGCTTGGACTCAAGGGATCTTAGTCATTGTTTTAACTCTTGCGACAGAGGTCTTATTTTCTGCTATTGGGTATTTTTTACACTTTTTCCTCACAAGGAAGAAGGATCTAAGCAGAGGGATACCTTACTCCATCATGCTTAGTTTAGCTATTTCCTTTCATTCATATTAAGACTTATTTTCATGGGGCTTTTTTTGTTCAGTTAACAGTGAGACTGCTGTTTTGGGATACTGTGCTACATAAAGTTTTTTTTCTCATCCAGAAGAAGGGTCTAAGATCATGTACCTGTTTGGTTTTCGCAATTAGCTTTTGCTGATATTAAGAATAATTTTTTGTGGGGCTTTTTGTTCAATAAACAGTGTGACTCCTCAAAATGTGTTGAAGGATTTTTAAAAATATTCAATTTGTCAGGGTTTTGGGGATGCTAAAGGAAGAGGACCCAATTGCAGGACTTCAAACAAGCTTTATTAACACAATTCAGGAAAGTCTGTAAAGCAAGAAGCACAGGGTTAACTCAAGGATTCAAAAGTTCAAATAATACCAAAGTTCAAACATGGTCATACAACCAGGGTGACCTGGCTGGAAGGGATAGTAAGACCCCACAGAGACGTCTGGGGATATTCCCCTTAAATAGATGCCAGGGTTCACAGATGAGTGGAATCAGGAATCATCCTCAGGTGATCCTAACCAGATTGATTAGGAACGTCCAGGGCTCCCTCTGGTGGCAGGTGAGGGATCCTGACACATTAATGTTATTAAATTCCATCAAACCAGTTTCTAAATCACTTTGTTCAACACCAAGTGACACAGACAGTTGGTTATTCTAGGTAATAATTTGGCGAGAGGTGGGGTACACTCTGGACAGGTCACCAGTATGCCAACCAGTATATGCAACACGGTTTCTCAGAAGTGCAAATTATCTGTCACTATTTGGCCGAAAATTATGTTTTGATTGGGTGAGACAAAGCTGGATACCCCTCAGAAAAAGGACAGACCACCTACAGTAGATGGGAAGAATGCTCCAACGAGCAATCCAATCTTTATCGGAGTGCAGAAAATACCAAGCTTAACCCTGTTTATTCCATCTTGGTGTTCCTTTAAATAGTCCGGTATTTCTCAAGATTCATTCAAAAGCTCTCCAAAACTCTTCTTTAATGTGGGTGATCCTTTATTCGTTTTTCTGTTAAGACACTATTTCCATATTGTTTTATTTCCAACTCAGATGAGAATTCATCTCTCCATCAGACCTGCTGTCACCTATTTTAAGTCCAATTCATGTGTCATTTGGCACAGCTCCGACTCCCCGTTTCCTCCTTTCAGCAGGGCTTCCTGACAGCCACCGTTCCGTGGAGACCCTTTTTGAAGCTTAACTGAGCAGCTAGACCCATCCTTCTGGTCCTGCTTCAGTTCTTTTGCTTGATTTTTATTTTTATATTTCTTAAAAGACATAACTTTTAGATCCTTTTTGTCTACAGTAGATGGTTTTTTAGACGCTTCTTTCGTCCTTGACTAGTCTTAGTTTCCGCAAAGTTTTAAGGACACATTACAGAGCACGCTGACACATTTCCAACTAGCTCTTTGGGAATCAGCCTTTGGGTGCAGAAATATTATTTTATGTCTGTCAAACTGTGCTATCTTTGACATTTTTTTGAGATGCAAGTGGAGAAATAAGTGTCTTTGTGGCAGGCTTCGAGCAGTGTCTAAATATAAAATGGGTTCTTTATAAAGTTTTGAGCAAGGTGTCTGTTTAAGTTTCATGGATTATCAGGTCAACGTTAAGCATTGAGGAAAATATAGTTTATGTTTAGAACATGGGATTTGACAGTGTTTTTTACTACGGACATACAATATGTACATAAGATTCAATAATCTGTACATCATATTGTGAGATTTGTGTTTTGTTACATCTCTAATGGGAGGAGACGGTGGCTCAGCGGTTAGAATCTGGAAATCAGCATTCCGGAAGTCAACCGAAAGTTCACGAGTTCGCATCCCACTGAGTTCACGTCTAAGGTCTTTGGAGAAGACACCTAACCCCCTGTTTCTCCCACCATTGACGCCGTCATAGGTGGCAGCCTGCTGCGGTGAAATGCAGCACATAAATTTCCTGGTGAGGGATCAATAAATTGTATTAAAAAAATAAATAATAGTTTGACTTGCGCTCCCTTCATGCACCATAGACTAATTACTCTCTGGAAAATTTTCCCCAGAATTGTGTGAGTGGTTATTTATCTCTTTGGGGCCCTTCAACAAACTGGTGACACATAAAGGGTGAACCCCTCCTCTTGCCTGAAACTACTCCAAGTTCCAAAGATGGACAAGTTGCTCAATAAAAGGTCGCAGGAGCGGTTTGGCCTCATGGTAGAATTTCCCCTGTTCGACCGGGAGAACCTGGTTCGATTCCCACTGCGCCCAAGCTGCTCCTGGGACTATCTGTAGAAGAAAAAAGAAAGACGACAAAAAAAAAAAATCTGGACAAAACATAATAGTGAAAAATCCACAACTAAAAATTTTTATTCCAAACTGTAAAAATGACAATAAAGCTTTTAAAAATATGAAAGATTTTATTTTTGAACTTCCATCCTGTGTATGTGCGTTTATCTTTGCTGGAGATAAAACTAGATGATGTTAAAGTTCTTCATAATTACTTTGTTCTACAAGCAAACTGCTTTAAACCCAAACTTACAGAATTCCTTCTCACTCCTCATCCATCCTATCTTTCATAAAATTTTCATCTGCATCTGCGGCTCCGCTACCTTTCTCTCCCTCATTCGCGTACCTCATTTGTGTAATTGCTCCTTTCTTTTTATTCTTCGCCCTTTCCTCCTCTTCCTGCTTTCTTTCTTTAGTCTGTCATGCCACGGCGGAGTCATTCGCCGCTAGCTGGAAGCTTCTTGCAGAGACAGATGCATGCCTATGAAAGACATTTGTTTCCTTTACTGTCACTGTGCAATAATCAGCCTCGCTAACCCAATCAACATATTGCCCTGGCAGTAAATACAGCTGAGCGAGTGGGTCCGGGTTCTTTTTGTGTGGGCATGTGAGTTTGGAAAGAAGAGGGGGGATGGTTTTTGTTAACATGTGTGTACCTGCAGTTGTGTAGATGTTGTTTAGTGTCTTTGCTTTTTTTTTTTTTCTTTTGAATCCAGATTCCCATACATGTCTGTGCCATGTGACCGAGAGGGATGATTCTTGGAGAAAAAGCAGTTTGTTAGCGAATTAGAGTTAATTAGCCAACTTTCAGTTCCCAATGCTGTAATTGGGCCCATTTCTCTCCGTTTCCTCCAGCTGGCGTCTCTCATCCACTGCGGAGAAAGGAGAGAGAGAGAGATATGAATGGGGAGTTAGAGAGGGGGGCTGTCTTACATGTCTGCAGGGGTCTGTAGAGTGCAGGCGAACTCACCCCCCTGAGGGGAGAAACCACTTGCACCAGGATGAAGACAGTAAGAAGTATTAA
Source organism: Neostethus bicornis (assembly GCA_902685375.1). Classification (NCBI taxonomy): domain Eukaryota; kingdom Metazoa; phylum Chordata; class Actinopteri; order Atheriniformes; family Phallostethidae; genus Neostethus; species Neostethus bicornis. The sequence continues at coordinate 13,730,802 of LR738561.1, forward strand.
CTGGGAGATAATGACGAAAGGAAGGCTGATGGGAAGGAAAATGCAGAAAAAAAAAAACTGAGGGTGGAGTGGGGGTGAGAGGGGGATGACAGAAATATTGAAGGATGAAAGGAGAGGCGGTGAAATCATAAGCCGCTGCAAATTGAGGGAGAAGAATGCACAGTGGAACAGAGGTTTGGAGGCGAACGCAGCAGCTGGGTTCAAGTCCAGCTGGTCTAGAACTTTCTCTAATGTTCCTCTTTCAACACAGGAAGCCCTCATGCTGGTTTGGACGCACAGCTTAATCTGAGCCTGGCACTTTCATGTCTTTTCTTTTTAAGACTGTGTAAAGTTGAGCCAGTAGTGCATGCAGTAATGATGTATTCACTTCATTTCTTTGCCATTTAGTGTTTAATACCACCTGCTGGTGTGTTTAACCCCATTATAAACTCCATTAGCAATTGCTTTGCTATCGGCAGAGGAAATAAGATCAACAGCAGCTTTGCTGCGGAGGCTAACCATCCTCTTGTTCTTGACAAAAGGATCAGAACGAGCTTGAATAATGTTTAAATAAAACGAAACTGGTATTTAACTAGCTTAAAGGTGGCATGGAAGATATTTAGAGGTTCATTTTTTTAACAATATGATATGCGTCCGCCTGTTTTTTTTTATTTTACTCACTCTATTCATCCCTCACCGGGGAAATCGTGTGCTGCACTCCTACACCGCAGCAGGCTGCCATGATGACGCCAACGGTGGGAGGAACAGGGGGTTAGGTGTCTTCTCCAAGGACCCTAGACGTGCACTCAATGAGATGCGAACCTGCAAACTTCTGGTTGATTTCCAGTCCGTGGGCGAACGCTCTACCACTGAGCCACCGTCTCCCCCTCAGATCTCATGCCTGCAAATATTGTTCTGAAAATTGAAATGCGTAGTGTTAAAGAGCGGGTTGTGCTTTCAAATGCAATATTTGTCTAAACAAGCGAATGAAAACATTCAGATTCACATTTGTTTTGTCCCGCTTCCTGGGCGCATGCACAACACAGCGTAAATCTCGTTTAAGGCCCCAAATACAGTGCAAAGCCATTCAACTTGTTCTTTTAAATTCATATATTGGTGCATTTATATAGAACCCTGTTGAGGGAGCAGAAGCGTGCACTAAAACACTTCCTTATTACTTATGTTGGAGTGCGAGTGTTGGTGTGTTAGGTTAACATGCAAGTGTGATGGAAAACAAAATCCATGGCCAAAAACAAACTAGCCAGTATATGGTATCCAAACACTGAACGGGAGACTTTGAAAATAACTCGAGCATGCATGAACTTCAGGCATATGCTATTGATGAGGGAATAACATCTAAACTTATTAAAAAATGTGCAGTTTGATAAGCTGTGCACAAGTTGTGCGACATTAAAAACCTTAGCCAATCGATAAAAACTATCGACCTCATGTTTGTCAATCCCTCCCTCTTCCTGGTTTTGAAGTAAGATTTTCTTTTGGTTGGAGATGCAAATCTAGAAGAAACTAGAAAAAAAAATCCAATCAGGTCTTGATGCTTAGCAAGAATTCACAAACAGTTCAAGGACTGTCAGCATTAAAAATCTTCCGTACTGTCCTCCATACACATATAATGATAGGGGAAGTGTACAAAATCGTGGTGAGACCAGCCATGCTGATTGGTCTAGAAACAGTAGCACTGAAGAAAAGACAGGACGCAGAGATGAAGATGCTGAGGATCTCTCTTGGAGTGACCAAGATGGACAGGATTAGAAATGAGTACATCAGGGGAACAGCACATGTTAGAGGTTTTGGGGATAAAGTTAGAGAGGCCAGACTGAGATGGTTTGGACATGTACAGAGGAGAGAGAGAGAGTACATTGGAAGAAGGATGCTGGATTTGGAAACACCAGGAAAGAGACCTAGGGGAAGACCAAAGAGAGGGTTCATGGATACAGTGAAGGAAGACATGAAGATAGTTGGTGTGACCAAAGAGGATACAGCAGATAAGGTTAGATGGAAGAAACTGACTTGCTGCGGCGCCCCCTGAAGGGAAATGCCGAAAGAAGAAGAAGACTATCTTCCGTACACCAGCTGAAGCTTGTTTCTGACAGGAGTAAAGGATCCATTTCTGTTTTTCCCCTGTTCTTTTTTTTTCTGTGTGCATAGAGCCTAATAAACCCAGAAATGCCATAAAGATTTTATATAAAGAAAACAGCGCTGCAGGGTCTAGTAGAGGAATAATGTGTTGTTGAAAAAAAAATGGTGGGAAACGGCTGAATGGGAAAGAAGCGAGGGGGAATGAAGTGAAGGAGCGATGAAAGATGGGAACAGACCCTCTCTTGGTAATGCACTGGGATGATCAGTAGATTCTAATGAAGGTGCAGATGTCCCACAGGACGCTTGCGCTCTCGTGACAACCACTGGGAATGGCAATTAATCCACAATGTACTGAAGGAGGATGCATACATGCACGCACACACATTCAGATACTGAATTTACATAAAGTCTACCCCAGGCCCATTTGCTGAAGTCCACATTCAATCGCTCTGCAAGCTGTGGTGCATTCAGCCATGCGTGCATCCCCCTAGATTATAAAATATGACATAAGAGCAGCATTAGGCCCACTTATTCCAAACCAGCCTTGCCTCATAAAACCATATATACAGTGTAAGCATCACTTTCTTGGCAGAACATCACAAAGAAAACCTCTTCTGCTGAGTTAACCTATTTTTTTATTTAATCTGCATGTGTGCAGCTGAATCCTCTCACGCTGACCGCTTGTTTATCATCGTCATGGTGTTTTTATTCCGGTTGGTTTGACGAGCTGGGAGAGTAAGAGTGAGATTTGTGAAATGGAACGAGCCTCAGGTGGACAGGTCCCTGCTTCCTGGATTAAACCGCTTCAGCTGTGGAACAACTACTTTCAGTGCAGGTCACTAAGGGACCCCACCGTTATGTAAAGATGAAAGGATAAACTGCTGAGACATGAGGACGGAGAGAAATGGACAGAGAAAAAGAGACATGAAAAAAGTGTTCATGTGTGTTTGTCTATTTTTATGCAGACAACTGTGCATGTGTGTGTATAAGTGCATGTTTCGTGAATGGTACGACCCAAATGTCTGCTCTGCCTTCATCTGAAATAAACGCGTGCCTTCCATATTTGGACTGGACATTTTTGACAAATCATCTGTCCTTTTTCTGTCGGATATCCCGACATCAATTCAATATCTGATTTTTTTATGCATATTTATTTGTGTGCAGTTTTGTTTTAGTTTATTACAATGTAAAGTGTAATAAACATTACAGACTTGTAACAATTTACAAGTCGATCTATGTTCCAACCCTCACCTATGGTCACCAGCTGTGGGTGGTGACCAAAAGAATGAGATCGCTCAGAAATCGGGTGAGGAGCTCTGCCATCCCGGAAGAGCTCGGTGTCGAGCCGCTCCTCCAGGTTGAGAGGAGCCAGATGGGGTAGTTAGGGCATCTGGTCAGGATGCCCCCCGAGCGCCTCGTGGGTACGGTGTTTTGGGCATGTCCTCCCGGGAGGAGACCAAGGGGCAGACCCTGGACACGCTGGAGAGACTATGTCTCACAGCTGGCCGGGGAATGACTCAGGATCCTTCCAGGTGACCTGGAGGATGCAGCCGGGATGAGAGAAGCCTGGGCTTCCCATTTGAGGCTGTTGCCCCCGCGACCCGACCCTGGAACAAGCGGAAGATGACGGAACGGAACACTTTAAAAGCATATGGCAATGTTTACTTGCATTCAGGCGGGGTCACCTGACCAGACTCTTTGACCCCACTATAAACACACCAGGAGCGAATGCCCTGACTAATCAGTTGGCTGAGATACGTTAGACTGGTGAAAACGGATGCAACACAAAATAATTCATTAAAATTGAAAGAAAAATTGTGCTTTTTGTAGTTAGCCTATAGCAGTTCATTATTATAAAATCTTTTTGATATCAATCTGAGTCCCATTCTCTGTACACTAGGGACCGCAGTGTATATAAATGTGTGTATGTTGGTCGTAGGGGGGTCCGATACATGACGTCAGCCTCAGACCTGACATTTACACCCCAGGGGTTAGAAAATGGGACCTCTTCTCTTTCACCTCTCCCTCTGGATGGCTTTGTCTCTCGTATCCACAGAAATCACTCTGACCTTTGTGCTTATCATTTGAAACTGAACTTGGTGTCAGCATTTACTAAATATTTTTCCAAAGTGCAGACACTGGCACTATTGGAGAAAGCAGCTGAGGTGCTATCAGTTGTAGTTAAGGAGGAGGGGTCTTAGTTACCTCTAGGTTAATGATCCTCATTAATATGCGCTAATATACCCCAGGTCATGCAGTAATTAAAAATCTCATTCAACTCTCTCGGCTTACGCTGACTGACTTGGCTTCGTCCTACAAAGATTAGCATTTATTATTTGTCTCCGAGGTCTGTGGTTCATGGGGAAGGGTTGGGACGGAGAGCAGTTAACTGGGCTGCCTGCCTCATAAAGACTTCTCGCCTGTGCTTGGCTGGGCACGACTGTTTATGAGCTGAAAGGGTTTGCAGGTCGGGCCATGGGGAGTTGCATCACGTTTGCAGGAGAGTGTTTGTGCAAAATGGTCCCGCAAACAAGCACTCTGAAATACACACTCAGACGTACACCCAGATGCACAACTGCATGTTAAGTCCATTAGCACGGGGACCTCCATATTCCTCCGAGTCAGCTGATGTCAGCTGATGCAAGCTGCGCTAATTGTCAGGAAGCATGTTCTCACAGGTCAGACGGATGGATGGATGGAAAGATGGATGAAGAAAAGTTATATCAGTCAGAAAGGCTCATTTGTACAGAACTGCGCTGCCCGGATTCTGACAAGGAGGCGCAAATATGACCATATCACTCCCATTCTCAAATCCCTCCACTGGCTACCCGTTAAATACAGAATTCAGTACAAGGTCTACCTCCTCACCCATCAGTACATACACGGCACTGCACCTGTTTATCTCCAAGAACTCCTAACCCTCCACACCACTGTCCGAGACCTGCGCTCCTCCTCCTCCGCCTACTGCCTGCACCAACCAAGGACCAAACTCTCCACTATGGTGGACAGGGCCTTCCAGGCAGCTGCTCCACGGCTCTGGAACGCTCTTCCCGAGAGCTTGAGGGCTCCACAGAGCGTTGAGGTTTTTAACAAAAGACTGAAGACATTTTTATTTCTGAAGGCTTTTCAGCAAAGTTTTTAGTGTTGTTTTTTTGTGTTGTGGTTTTATTTAATTTTGCTGTTTGTTGAGATCTCCACTGGAAATATAAAGTGCGTTACAAATAAAATTTTTATTATTATTACCGAGAATAACGATCCTATTATTACGAAGTTAGTTTTGTTCTCAGTTGTTCGAAAGCTTTTCCAAAACAGAGATTCATATCTGTCACCGATGCCTTTACAAGCTTAAAGATATTAGGATATTCTTGCAGGTATTCAGGTTTTGCTGTTCCTCCTTTTATTGTTTATAAAACTCCTTAAAAGTGCAGACACCTCTAAAAAAAAAAAAACACTTTTGGGACCTTTGATGAATGCAAACTGCTCCCTAACAATGCCACGTCTCTCTCTGATAAATAACCAGCCAAACATGCAGATGCATGATGCAAGAAGCAGGATGCCTCCGTTTTACTCGCTCTCTGATGCTTGTTCACCTTGAGAGGGCACTGTGCTCTACAGTAAGCTAGTTAAGCAGAACATAATGTGGCTCACTGTGTTTCCCAGCTCTCAATCCTTTTTTCTGCTCTTACTATAAATAGAGACTGCAGAAAATCAAAGAGTGGAGAGGTTTTTCTCTCAGCAACAGGCCACAGTGCAGTCATTATCCACCAGCTCTAAATACATCATGCCTGATCCCATCACAAAGGCTAGCCGGGACTCTCCTCATGTGCATGCATGTGCACCTTGTACAGGTGCTGACTCATCGTTATAAGTGGTCACTTTACTCAGTATTGCATGAAAAAACTCGGACTAGATCTAAGATTTCTAATAGTCCATTTACTTCCTAAAATAAACCAAGCTGATCCTTTTTTGGGGTTGTTTTTCGGGGATGTGGTTCTTTTTCTCATTTTGCTGGCCCCGCACAAAGAATATGGAGGAGACTTTAAGATAACCAGGCTGTTTTTATGTCTGTTATTTTTCTTAAATTATTGTGAACAAGTTCTCCTATTTGCTTCCAAATGTGAAGCAAATTGGGATTGGGGCCAGGGTGGGAATCAGCGCCTCCAAATATAAAACCATGGTCCTCGCCCAAAGAAGGGTGAGCTCTTGATTAACTAGTCGATCTACTTTCCTACCCTCATATTTGGTCACCAGCTGTGGATGGTGACCGAAAGAACGAGAATGCAAATACAAGCAACCAAAATGAGCTTCCTCTCTCACTCAGAGATCAGGTGAGGAGTTCTGCCATCCTGAAGGAGCTTGGAGTAGAGCTGTTGCCCCTTCGAGTTGAGACAAGCCAGATGAGGTGGTTTGGGCATCTGTTTAGGATGCTTCCTGAACACCTCATTGGTGAGGTGTTATGGGCACGTCCCACCGGGAGGAGAACCAAAGGCAGACCCCGAACCAGCCGGAGAGAGTATGTCTCACAGCTGGACATAGAACACCTGAGGATCCTCCCGGGTGAGCTGGAGGATGCAGCAGGAATCAGATAAGCCTGGGCTTGCCGTCTGAGGCTGCTGGCGTCGTGACCCGGCTATGGATACATGGAAGGCAACAAAACAAAACCGAACTCTCCACTCTCAGTTCCAACCACAGATTAACTGATTAGGTTTCTAAGGTCGTGCAACCAAAGATCAAGTTCCCAAAAACTTTAGATATGATTAGTTTACCCCAGGTTTCACATAAATCTAAACCTTACTAGTTCAGTTTGTAATATTGGGCAGGTGGAGGCATTTTTGTCCGACATCTTGGCATAGACTTACTTCTTGTTTCATTTTTTTTTCCATCTGTTTTCTGTCTTTTTTTCTCCGTTTTTGTTTTGTACTTAGCTACATTGTCATAGCAACCACATCCACCGGTACTTGCTTCTGAGACCCCCTGCCATGTTCAATAGGTATTTGTAGGTGTGAATTTGAAAGTGCTTGTGCTTCCTTGTGTGTCCTTTTTGCGTTCCTCCAACTCTTCGTCTCGAGCTGTTCTATATGCATGTGATTTCTGATGACTCCGTTTTTCTACCGATGCTTTGTTTCTGCGTTTGCTTTCTTTATCCTCACCAAGCAAACCGTAGACAAAAGTATGACTATTTAGGGAATTTTGAATCGAAGTAAACATTTAATTTAAGCGTTGATGACAAACAGTTTATTTGTGAAACAGCCTGGAAGGGTGTGCTGGCGTCAGATTTCTGCCAAAGCCTCTCGCTGTCTTATATTTGCCTTTATCTTTATCAGAATGTGCCACAGCCTCCTCTTGATATTTAAGTAAACTTTAATTAAAACTCTAATTAAGGCTGCTTCTTAATTAAATTAAAAGTACCTCTTCATCTGTATTCTTTGCAGGTGTTCATTTGGAATATCTTCAATGGTAGAGGATGCTAATTGTCTGTCCTCAGCATGCTCGACTTACACTTTCTGTCTAATGTGTCTGGAGGTTTTCAGCAAATGATGAGATTTGAGGTGAAAAAAGCTCCTTTCTTAGTGTCTTAAATGTTTTCGGGAACCTCTAAAAGATTTCTGCGGTGAAAATAATACTAATTGCCTGAAGCTGGAGGTTCCTGTGTTTAATTGATGGCATCATTAAGTGTCCAAACCAATCCATATCACAGTAATGAAAGTTTTTACCGAGAGTTTGTTAAAATTCTTGGATGGTGTTTAATCAAACTTGGGGGCCATATCACTACGTCTTTTATTTTCTTTTTATGTTTGGCTTTTCCCCAGAGACTACCGCAGCAGGTCAATTGCTTCTGGCTCCAAAAAACTTCAGCGGCCATAGACTTCTAATGAGAAAAATCAGCTATTATTCAATCACAATTTGTTGTCATGGTAACCATTCTGACTCTGTTACCTGGGTTATGATGCATTTTCCATTGTTCAGAATCAGTTCATTGGTCTAGAAATAGTAGCACTGAAGTAAAGACAGGAAACAGAGATGGAGGTAGCAGAGATGAAGATGCTGAGGATCGCTCTGGGAGTGACCGGGATTGACAGGATTAGAGGAGCAGCACATGTTACAGGTTTTGGAGATAAAGTTCGAGAGGCAAGACTGAGATGGTTTGGACATGTGTGGAGGAGAGAGAGAGAACATCGGAAGAAGGATGCCTGATTTGGAACCACCAGGAAAGAGGCCTAGAGGAAGACCAAAGAGGAGGTTCTTGGATACAGTGAAGGAAGACATGAAGATAGTTGGTGTGACCAAAGAGGATGCAGCAGATAGGGTTAGATGGAAGAAACTGACTTGCTGTGGCGCCCCTGAAGAGAAATGCCGAAAGAAGAAGAATCAGTTCGTTTGTTGTTATTTGGCTTATAGCCCAAGTTATTCAAGTCGATGACTGGTTGATCTGATTCATCGTTTAAACAGTTGTTCATCTCATGTTGGAATGTTTGACTGGTTTGATTCACAGATTTTACTTAGCCAATGAAACAATGACAGTCAAAGAGCGGACATCGCTCTCCAAGAGGCTCAGACAGCTCCTCTCAAAAAACACTCAGTACCGGAAGTTTTTCTTACCCTACGTGGTCAGGCTCTACAACGACTCACTGAAATTCAGCAGATAGAAGTTGTTGCTGTAACACACAAATCCCATGTGTGGGATCATTAAAGTATTTTCTGATAGAAAGAAGCATCACCGTGAGTTAGAAGAATTGGCTACAGTTAAGTGGCTGTAATTTACTTTCAAAATGCTTACTCCTGGTTGGGAAGCTGGCTGCCTTGCCAACTCAAAGTGAACCAATGACTGCCTATTTCCATATTTAATTGGCTTCATTTGGACACTCACAAGGACCATCCCTTGTACAATCAATTGTTTCTGCACACTTGATTAAAAGGTAAATCAACGTCCAATAAATTTCTGCACAATGACTCAGTAAATTTAGTCAGGTGTGTAGATGAATGAAACCATGAGTTTTGCAACCCACCTCTGGATTGTTAAAATCCTCCACCTTCTTCATCTCTTCTCCCTGTAGCCTCACTCTCCCATTTTGGTCCCTCTCATTCACACCTTTCAGTCTCTACAGCTGCTCAGAGGTAATAGAAGGTTGAGAGGAAAGGTGAACACCCCTCTGCACCTTCAGCTGAGGGTCTTTTCAGATTAGTGTGTGACATGAGTGTGTGCTTGCACACACCGTTAGCCTAGTGGGCTTCTTCCTGCACCGCGCGTGGTTTTTTTATTTATGTAGTAGGAGGAGGCTATTTATTTTGATTGTTTTCAATGAGGGTCCAACGAGTGGAATCCATAACAGCGCCATCAATCCAGAGCAGCAGCAGCAACATGGATGTAATTTATATGGTAATGCTGCCTCCATGGTCGCCCCAAGTCACACGGTGGACATCTCTGACAGTGGACAGCGGGAGTGTGCCGTAGCATCCTAATTCCATGACTAGCTGCAAACACGAAGACGTGTACACACATGCAGCGGGGAGCCATGTTTCAATTAGCAGATGCAGATAGATCCTGGACTGCGTTTATATGCCGGAGTGCATAGGTCGAGTGTTGTACTCAGGGTCAGGTGAGAGTTTGTCCTCATCTCTTTTCTTCTTAAAGTAGAAAAATGGCCTCTTGAAGAAGACGAGGCGTGAGGAAGGACGTCCGTGTGATGTGTGAATAAACTACGCACGTATTCATGTGTGCAAAGATCTGTTTTTGAACTCGGCGGTAGGAAAGACATTTCAGGGACTTTGTAAATTAAAAAGAAAAGGATAAAGATCAAGCTTAAGAGGTGGTATTTCAAGGTTTAAAAGAAAAAGTGACATTTTAGAGGTTAAAGATTTAAAAAACTATAAACTAAAAGTCGGGAAAAGTCTGTAAAAGATGAAGGTCGTGGTTTTGTTTTATAAGGAAAGTGAAGCAAACATGTCGGCATGTTGGGGTCAGCGGTGGGATTTTTTATGGATTAACTATAAAACTTTAACTCAGCTGATTCTGTGCTTGCTTTTAAATTTCTAATAAACTCATCCTGATGGTTTGGGTTTTTTATAAGAAATGGATTCTTTCTTTGAGACTTGCTTTGGTCAGTGACCGTGACACTGTCTGCTTTTCAAGCACAAAAAGGTTTATGTCTTACACAATTCCATAATTCTGAGGGACAGAGACAGTTATTTGCTATTTATTTTACTTCTATTCTAAGTTTGTGGTCGTTGGAAAGCCTCAGAATGATTCGATTTAATGGACAGTTTAATGATGAACAGAACTGTTTTTCTCTATTTTTATTTCTTCCTGCTCTGAAAACCAGTAAAACGGTTTGATCTTACGTCTTAATCTCTCATTTGACTTTTTTCTCCTCTCCTTCTGTTTTGCCTTTTTGTGTTTTGTTCTTAAATTGGTCAGGATGTGGGTTCTAAGTGACTTGTGTGCTTGCCGAGATTCAACGGGTGCGTAAAGTCGCACCGTGTCCTTAAAAATAAAGTTGCGCCCGGAAAAGAGTGGAATGCCCCCTGCGGGTCAGGGACAGGGTCCTGCCCCAAGTGGGGGATTTAAGTATCTCGGGGTCTTGTTCACGAGTGGGGGAAAGATGGAACGGGAGATCGACAGGCGGATCGGTGCAGCGTCAGCAATAACTAGGACACTGCCTCGATCCGTCGTGCTAAAGAGAGAGCTGAGCTGAAAAGAAAAGCTCTCAATTTACAAGTCAATCTACGTTTCTACCCTCACCATGGTCACCAGCTGTGGGTGGTGACCGAAAGAATGAGATCGCGAACACAAGAGGCCGAAACGAGCTTCCTCCACAGGGTGGATGGGCTCTCACTCAGAGATTGGGTGAGGAGCTCTGCCATCCAGGAGGAACTCGTTGTCAAGCCGCTCCTCCTCCAGGTCGAGTGGAGCCAGATGGGGTGGTTCGGGCATCTGGTCAGGATCCCCCCCGAGCACTTTGCTGGTGAGGTGTTTCGGCCACGTCCCATCGGGAAGAGACCAAGGGGCAAACCCTGGACCTGCTGGAGAGACTATGTCTCACAGCTGGCTGGGGAATGACTTGGGATCCTTCAGGGTGAGCTGGAGGATGCAGCTGGGGTGAGAGAAGCCTGGGCTTCCAGTCTGAGGCTGTTGCCCCCGCGACCCGGCCCCGGCTGAGTGGAAGATGACAGAACGGAAGCCTTTTTTGGGACGCTGCTGGGCATTGACAGAGCCAGAAATACATATAATGGATCTCACTGTGCCATCAAACTATTCTAGAACACAGAGTTTTATTTAGAATCGGAGCGTTATGTAATATGACTTAAACGTTCCTTTTCTTTGTGGCTTTTAAAGAATAAAGATGAGCATTAAATAAATCAAAATTAATGTCACCTTTACTGCTTCACATTACTTCTAAATTTGTCTTTCTTGCTATTTATGCTTCATAACTTAATTGGTGTTGAATTATAAGATGATTAAGCTGCTTTTTCATATGTAAACATAACTGGTAATCACATTAAATCAATTCAAATAAGTCGACAGCATGTCTGGACATCGTCACAGTTTAATACATTAACGAGTTTGAGTGGATTCTTTTTTTTATCATATTTTCAATAACGAAGTCCACAATCATTCAGCACATCACATTTTCTTTTTTCTTTACAGTTGGCATTAGCTTTTAATCGTCCCTCTTTTCCGACGATATGAAATATTTATAATGGGTCGCTTCTAATCTGATCCTATTATTTCTAAATAATCTCTGTGGAAGCGGCGGTGGGGTCTAATTTGTGACAGAAAGATGGATGAAGGGTCTTTAAAGTGTTTCTGCCATTTAACTTTTCATTTTTCTCCTTTAAAAGCGTACTTATTCTTTTAAAGAAACCTGCTTTAAATGATTTATTTCCTTCTATATTCTGTTTGAAAAGTCATTCTTGTTCAACGACAGCTCATAAAAGTATTAAAAAAATAGATACGGATCATTTTCAAGAATAAAAAGTTTTAAAAAGTACTTCAACTGATCAAAAGAAACTTGTTCTGTTTTATTTCAAACAGATGCATGAGTCTAAACCAAACAGCAGAGCTGATCCAATGTTTTTAGAGTCTTTTCCAATTACCTGCAGATGCATTTGTTTCTGCTTCTTATCGTTCACAAATGTAAGATAACAGGGTTTGAAAATTACACCACGGAACAGGTAATTGAAAAGTACAAGTAAAATAATGAAAATGATACGTTTTGTTTTGGTGTCTTCAAATTGGAGATGGGCCGTATGATGTCTGAGTGCTGCTCAGAACGAGACAGATGGAGTTCTGAGGCACGGCGTGAATGATAGTTCTATTTCTCTACGAGAGAAATGAAAATAATCACCTTTCAAATTCAAACTGAACAAAAATTAAAATCATAAATCAACTTGTTGGTTTAATATTTGTGCTGCAGATAAATGACTCTGGATTTCTTTAGAATATCAATGTTTTATATTCAAACTAAACCTAAAACACTAGAAAATTTTGCACAAACATTTGAAGTTTTTTTTTTAAGTCAAAATGTTTGGACTGACATTATTTTTTGTCATTTTGAGTCCAAATTAAAGTTAATGTTGATTAAAAAAATTGAAGAAACTTCTTCATCCTGATGAGGAAATCAGATTTTTTAAATAATAATTAAGTTTAATATCAACATTATATTTAATTTTTTTTATTATATTGAATCCAACCATAAAGTGGTTAAAAATATCTAACCAAATAAATATTGATGGGTCTGTTAATAATTTTCAAATCACATTAAAAAGTTAATCTATAATTTTTTTAGGAATCAATCAGAATTTCTTGAAAACTACAGTAAATTTATTTTCTATCACTTTGACATCAGCGTAGATCAAAATATTTTTTTTTCTTAAAAAACTAGGCAAACAGACGAGAAATTATTAAAAAAAACTTTCAAATTAGAAAAATGAAATTTGAAATCTTCAAATCTAGTGAAATGGATGTAAATTAGTATTTTGGGTTTTTTTATATTTTGGCCTCACAGCAAGAAGGTCAGGGTTTGAATCCCGGGGTGGTGGTAGGCTTTAAACATTGCTCTTTCTGTGTGGAGTTTGCATGTTCTCCGCGTGTATGTATGGGTTTTCTCCAGGTACTCAGGTTTCCTTCGCTTTATCCAAAAAAACATACATGTTAGGTTCACTGGCCACTGAGAAATTGCCCCTGCCGTTTAATGGGCCGCACGTGGCCCGCGGGCTGTAGTTTGCCCATGCCTGATGTAGATGCCATATTTCACAAACTACACATGTTACCAATGAATGGTTAAGGTCTCTGTAAGAAGTAGGTCATATACTATACGTGAGGTTTTTACTTTTTTCTGTTCTTATTTGTGAGCTTGATCTTTGACCACATGACCCCAAGTATGGGACAAGTTCATATGTAGTTGGTACTGAGCAACTGTGGAAAATTTAATCAAAATCCCTTCAGTGGTTTGAAAAATATTAGGATGATTATCTTTATTGTCATCCTTGAGTGCAGCAGTCCGAAAGACGAGTGTCCAGTGTGTGAGGTGAGGTGAAAAGAATTTGTGATCTCAACTTTTGGGTTGCATTTGCCTGAAAACAAGCAGTTAATTTATAGTTGGTGGTGAGTAATTGTGGGTAGTTTCAATATAATCCCTTCAGCAGTTTGGGAGAGACAATACTGTTACAGATGCACGCCCAAACTCTTAATGCCTCCTCCACATGATGTGGGCGGAGGTATAAAAACCTGTGATCTTCTTTAATAATCTGCACCAGTGGAATAATCAAAAATAAGCACCAAACACAGGACTATAAATGTGTATTGAAGCTTTATTTCCACAATAAAACGAAGCCACATGGAGTCATAGCTGAAGGCTGTTTGGGTATATGGATCTGCCCATATAGGAGGAGGCGACCGCAGTTGTGAAGCAATGAATTGATGCAGACGAGATGAAAGAGATGAACCGAGTGGAAACCGAGGAGAAGCTGTAGGCCAGAAAAGCACCCAGACACTCTGTTCCACATCAAAGAAAAAGCCGGTGATACAATCGTCTCTTCAGGCGATGGAGGGCCAAGTTTATTAATTAAAACACGTCTGTTGAATCATCCAGTCATCTCTCCCCTCCCTCGCTCTTTCCACATTGTATCTCTCATGTTCTGCAGCTGAGCCGGTTACAAAAGAAAGGGGAAGACGGTGGGAGAAGGGTTGCAAAGCAACACTAAATGAGCTCAGCACTTTTTCAGATGAGCTGCTGGATTCATTTGTTGCTCATGGTGTACAACAGGTGTCTGACGTGCACGGTTAAGATGAATGCAGAATGTTTAAAAACTAACGAGGAGAGGAAACCTTGAGAAAAAAAAAAAGAAGAACGACTTCGTACTGTATTGATAAATAGAGGGAAAAGACTCATTGTGTCAGCAGCTGTCTAAATAGCCCTCAGATCGCTTCACACACACACACACATAATGTGTGTATAGGCAGATAACACACCCTGACAGACAGCTCCCCCTCAGTCCAACATCTGGGATGACAGCAGCTGCGGTAATGAGTCTCTCCGTGTGCCAGCATGGGTGTGTCTCATCTCCGTCCTCCCTCTTCTCCGCTTTATTCCATCATTTAGCATCCTCTTTTTTTATTCTTCCGTCCCCCCCCCTCTGTTTTTTCTTTCTCTGGTGGAAGTGTTGCTGACTCACAAACGCAACAAGAAAAAAGTTGCCTTACGTTCTCTGTGCTTTCTCTCTCGCTAACCAGGTGTGTTGGGTTTCACGTCGAGGTGTGAAAAAAGAGAGGAATAAAAGATGGAGAGATGATGAATGGCTCTCGTTAGAGGGGTAATTTGTCTCTTCTTGTCTGAGTGGGCTCCAGCTGTCGCTCCATCCCTCGCTCCACTCCACCCGGCCTAGCGCTCCTCACCTCTACTAGATGGGAGGACGGATGGGCAGATTGAGGTGGGAGCGAGGGAGGGAAGGACAGATAAAGAAGAAACGCCACACAATCAACAAGCAGGAGTTTATCTTCCAGCAGGAACGTCTTCAAAGTTACAAATTATAATTAGATCATTCAGATCAACAGAAAAAAAAAGTTTTCTACTTATAAAGATTGTGTTCATTCTTTTCAGATTGAAGTCAAACCACATTCTGATACATCAGACTGGCTCTTTCACGCCATGGAAACAGTCTGACCTCACAGTCTGTGGGTTCAAGCCGTTCCGTTTCGTCGTCTTCCGCTCATTCGGGGCCGGGTCGTGGGGGCAACAGCCTCAGACGGGAAGCCCAGGCTTCTCTCTCGCCGGCTGCATCTTCCATCTCACCCAGAAGGATCCCAAGTCGTTCCCTGTCCAGCTGTGAAACATAGTCTCTCCAGCGGGTCCAGGGTCTGCCTCTTGGTCCCCTCTCGGTGGGACATGCCTGAACACCTCGCCAGCTGGTGGGTTCAATCGTTCCTCAAAAAGGAGATGCTTTTTTGCTTCAACCAAAAGCTGGTTTGTGGTCGCAATCAGACGTGACGTGTGCGACCACATTTTCCTCCTCAATAGAACTAAACATATTTCGGTTTTAAATCTCAAATTTTGAGAATTTTTTGTTGCCTCCATGGACCAAATAGCTTGGTCGACCTCTAAGGTTAGCTACAATGCTGATCCGGAGTTGAACCCTGATGGTTCAGGATTGTCCACAATCGGACAAATATTCTAAGTTAATGGGTGCCGAGACATGATGGAGTTCCTTTTTGGTATAGGAACATAGTGTCCTGCATTGTCCAGTTCCGTTTTGCGGTCATTGGCAGATTCAGATTTAGAGACGGGTACAGACAGGAGGTCTGGATGCCGTACACAGACGGCCGTGATGTGTGCTCATCTCAAAGTCTTTCTTCTAATAACACAAAGCAATTTCCACTGACCTTTCTAGAAATGTAGCGGGCAGAAATGACTGCGTTAAGGATGCCCCACAGCATAATTGCTAAGGAGATTAAAGTTCCCTTAATTGCTTTTGGCCAACTTGTGCAATTTTTCCTCTTTTTTTTGTAATTAAAGTCATTTAAAATATTAATAACTACACATAACCTCGTGCGCACGAGCACCAGCTCACAAAGCTGTGATAAAACCCCGTTAGAGCCATAAAACGGCCCTAAACACAGACATTTTTCATTGGTGTTGTCACCGATAGCCTCATTAAAACCCTTGTGGAATATGCAAATAGGAAAAATTCTTTTCTCAATATAATTTGAGGAGTGAGTGATTTTTTTTCACCCCTATCCCCTCTTGTCCTTTCCCCCTTCATGCTGATTATAACCCTTACATATTATTTATTCCCAATAAGTGTCACCGTAGAGCTTCTGGACTCTTGATGTTTTTCGTTCATTTTCTGTCTGTATCACTTTTTCCTGGATCCTTCCACCCCTCTGTGACCCTAATGTCTCCCCCAGCTCTCCATCCATCTCTCACCATCCCTCTCCTTCTCCCTCCAGTCAGCGACGGTGTTTGCTTTGCCACTGTTTATCCATTTTTCTCTGTTTGCTCCACACACGCACGCACACCGGAGAGCACGCACGTACCTAAACAGAAGACAAGCCAGGCGTCTCTCTGGGGTGCAGTTAGCGTGGGGCTGCAGATCGATGCTAGCTCTGGTTTCCATGATGCAACCTGGACAGCAGGACAGAAGCATCTTCACAAAGCAGTCAGAACACCTGCAGTATTCCTCACTAATGTCTCATTTTAATCCACCATGAATGGGCAAGTTTCACTTCTGAAATGATCTCTTTATTGATTACTTCGTTCGTTTTACACTGGCTCTGTTTTTCATTACGAGTGTTATCGCACTAAACTATCACCTAAACAAGTCCCTCCTCCTCCCATCACTGCAGTATCTACCAAAAACAGTTGGACTTTGTTTATCAAAGTTGCACGAATAATTGTGTAAAATTTTATTTGGACACAGACAATACACCACAAGGGATGTTGAATTTATCAAGAGGGGTGAAACTGTCCTTGTTAGTCCATAAAGGAACAGAAGATGGCAAATGAGGAGAATTCCTTTGAATGGTCTGATGCGTTGACAAGTTGATTCCTACCAAAAATAAATTAGTCTTTACAAGTTCATTTCACTTGTTTATTTTTTTTAACCTTCAAACTTTCATAAAAACACCAGACTAATTTAAAAAAAAGTGTTAGATTAAAAAGAAAATTGTCATGGTGTGGAGCTAATGCCAAAAATATATACAACAGACAGGCTCGATTGAAAAAATCAACAGCAGATTTAGTAGATTGATTAAAAAAAAAAGTCCAAATAAAGAAGACAACAACAGATTAATTAGGCAGGTTCTAACGTAAAAACTGGAGCCAAAAACTGGATAACAAGTCAAGCATGATAACAAACGATCTGGCGAAGAGTGTGTCAAAAACTCATCCATTTATGCTCCAGCAGATGAGTAGATGAGTTTCAGGTGTGACTTGTTGCACACACACGGACAAGAGGGAGGGGGAAACAGGACACAGAGGGGGAACAGACTACTCTCCTGACGCAAGTACACTTTTAATAGATTTTTCTGACAAAGTGAAGCCCTGTTGTCAAAAATATGATGGTTAGGTTTGTAAAAGGATGAATGCCAAGCATTTGAGGACGAAAAAAAACATTATAAGATGTTCTCAAATGTGGGGAATCCACTAACAATTGTATTCTATGGTAGATGGAGCGGATGGATGTGTAAAAGGAGTGTCACTTTTTGGTAAAACACAGGCCGTTGCAGCGGTGCAACGAGTCATCGGCAAAAGATATATTTTTATTGGGCTAAAAATTAACTATTTTAATCCACTTTTCAATTAATTATGTATTGGTATTGTCGCAATGATAGCCTACATTTTTCTCATTCCAAAGCTTGTTTGATTTTGGTGTAAATTTCCAAAACTGGTGCTGCAATTTTTGTGGACTACAAACTCCAGAAAACCAAATAATAGCATCGCTTTGGTCGGGGAAACGATGATACACACAAATTTTACATCATGCAAAGATTGATAAATGAGGACCATCACATCCCACCAGGTTTTAAATCTGAAATGTCCTTGTTTTCTTTTTAAAAGCAAGAAATTTTTAAAATTATTTTTCTGGTATAAACTGGCATAAAAGAAATGAAAAACATTGGAATCACCTCAGGCCACATTTCCTATTTAGAATCCAGAGATAAACGTACCTAATTAGGAATTATAATAACCTGAGTCCTTCGGTGGATTGACTGGACTCACTGGCCTCATTCTCACCAAATTGTTGATTGATTGAGCCGCAAATATGGAAGTCATAATTATTCTATATTTTGAGCCGTCTCTAAATAGAATTTATTAGATTTGTCTTTGTCCTTGATTCCAAACCTTTGGAGAGTAGAGTGAGATCTCTCCATCCCATTCTTTAGTCTCTCTGGTGAACGGGACAGCCTGATTGTGTCCACGCATCCCTCGGCTCCCACTATTTAAAGACTTGGCTGTTAACTTTTCTTTTGTCTGAGCCATGTAGAGGACAACTGAACAATGGATGTAGGTTCTCAGAAAAACTCCGCTCTGTGTTACACTGAGAGTCGACGTGGAAGGTTTTTCTCTTAACTGAAAATCTTCTGTCACACCTGACTTCATACACTTCTTCACCTCTTTTCCACACTAACCGTTTGTCTGGACTGTTAATCCGTAGTTGTTGAATTCCTCAACCGTCTTTGTCTCTACATTTTAACATGCAAATAAACCCTATCTTGGACGACAGTGGCTAGATATGTTTTTGCAATTTTTCTGATATTGCGATTGCAATTCAGTCTTGATCCATTGAGCAGCTTTTTTCATAACATTTGAAAAGAGAACTAGTTTGTTCTGCTGTTGAAAATAAGCTGAATCAACTCTACCAGAATGTATAGGAAGATATGTTGGATATTTCTGACATTGTGACTACAGTAGCCACGTTTTTATCTTGCTTCTGAAAGCTTAGAGAAAAAAAATCTGCTTGTTGCACATGACTGCATTTCAGAGATCTGAAGTTTCTTTTCTTTTTTCTGTAAAGAAAAGCCTCTATGACCTTTTGTGTGTGTATCCCTCCTGTTTTGTGTGCTTCTATACAGTGATGCAGTGAAAAGCAAGGTTATTTCCAGGTTCAACCTGCTGCGTGCTTCTTTTCCATGTTGTAGATTTTACACTTATAGAAAATATAAAGTTATCTGGTTTGATCAGAAAAACAGAACTAAACCAAACCGTTAAAATCAGAATTTTGACTTCATTTGGGAAGGAACGATACACAAAAGTTGCCTTTCAGTAAATACCAGGGACGGATCCACAAAAAAAAAAAGAAGAAGAAAGGAAAGGGGACTAGTCAAGCTAGTGGCCACCAAAATGCAGGAAAATGATTCTTATTTTTCGAAATGTTTCGGGGGGAATGCCCTCAGCGTTCTCTAAACTGGCTTTGTCAATGACTTCACGCCCCCCTTTAGAAAATTCTGGCTCCGCCCCTAAATACCTCTGTTTTGAAGTCACGGTTCAAATCACTTTTAGTAACAAATTAGAACAAAATTAAAACCATTTGACTTGTTAACTTAATGCTATTTTTTAATATTATGCAATTAGGAAAATAAAATAAAAGCAAAATGTTGCTTGGTAATAAACTAAATAAAATATTCTCAAATAAGCAGCAAAGGAATAAAGAATTATTTTAAGAAAAATCTTTGTAAAGCACCATTGGGCTCAATGGATGCTGTTATAGTTTCGGGCCGATCAGAATGACCAGGAACAGGCTGCTTGAATGATGACTAGCTGCCTTTGTGCTGGGTTATTTTTTTCCACAGGACCAAAGATGTTATGAAACGTTCATACAAACTGCCGGGCACTGTGTTCTAATCCCCTGGCTTTAGAATGAGATATCACTGACTCCGCCGAGTTTTATCCTCTACAAAAATTTGCCGACTTAGGTTTGCTTTTCATTTCAGTATCAAAATTATTAAAAACCATTGACCAGGCCAACATTCTGATGATCACAATCAAAATTCAGACAATTAAAGATGGTTTTGGTCTAATAAAGACTTTAGAAGCTAAACGTAACCAAAGCTAGACCTCAGATTTAGAGCAGCGAGCTTTCCTCTAATGCTGATCCTTACCTCCCAGAATAGGTCGTCCCTGCTCTCTGTCTTTGGATATTTGTTACAGCAATCGTCTCTAAGTTCAGGAGCTGATAAGCAATATTTTTAACAAGATATACTCACGCAAGATGCATGAGGGAGGGACGACTTTATTTAATTATAATAATATCATACAATATATTATCATTTCTGCCCACCCCCGCACCAATCCGAACATCCAGAAACCAATACCTGTACCATTTATGTGTAGATATAACACCCCTAATCGTTATTTGCGTTCAGAATAGAATATCTCCATTTTGGATGACCTTTTGTAGGATTTTGGCTTCATTAAAAACTAAACACATTTTTCATTTACCCTGCTTTTTTTATCACTGTCATTTGTTTTGTCTAACATTCCCTCTGTCCTTTCCTCTCTTTCTCTCTCTGTCCCTCCATCTTTCAGGTCGCCCACTCCCTCCAACCTCCTCCTCCACCCTGCTCCCCCCATCCCTTCCTTCCTCATCATCTGCCCCTCACCACCCATCCCCGGGTCCATCACCGCCCATGAGGGAATGCCAGGTGCCCCTGCTGGAGAAAAACTCCAACCACTGCCACCTAGAGCCCCACCCGGATGACACGTACCTGCTCCGAGCTCAGACTTCCTCCACGGGTAAGCCAAGCTCTCCTGTCCAAACCTCCTCTCATCCTTTCATGCATTTTTTTGTATGTGTGTGTTGGCATCAGTATCTCATCCATCTTCTGGGTCGAAGCATTACACCATCGCACATCCGCCTTCTGATCTGATTTTGCCTTCGCTCAGTAAAATGCCAAGTAGATTCTACTTTTTCCTTTTACATTCAGTCAGCTTTTTCTTTAAACACTTTGGATTTTTGTATTCTTTTGGAGTCAGTGTTTGTTCTTAGAGCTTAAAAAAAATCTAACCGAAATGAGATTTTTTTGGTACTAAAATGAGACTGAAACATGAAAAAAAAACAGAGGTAAAAAAAATATGTTGAATTTCTTTCACATCACTAAAGCTCCACGTTGTGTAGAAAGCTCGTCTCGATTGCTTGTATTTGTGATCTGGTTGTTTTGGCCACCATCAACAGCTGGTGACCAGAATAAGAAAATAGAAATGTACCTAGATCTGCAAATCTTGAGCTTTTCTTTTATGGTCAGTTCTTTTTTCAAACCGATTTGGTTAGTCTCTCAAAACAAAAATAAGCCATTCCAAAGGTAAGTAAGTAGACGCAGGCTTAAAAATGTCATTTTCATACCAAATTTTGCCCACTGTAGATTTGGAAACAGACAGGTGCAGTGTCATAATTGTTGAGAACGCTGCACTGATCTGTATGTCTAGTTCCCACTCCAGCTTTATTTCCCTCATTAACTCATTAAATAAAATGCCAAGCAGAAAATATAGTATTTTCGATTCATCTCCTCCACTTGAGGCAGGAGCCTGTCCTTGACATGTTGGGATGTAGAGGTGCGTTTTGCAGGTCATGATTTCAGTCTCGGATTTGCAACTCAGTTCAGTAAGAATTTCCAATCCCAGCTCGATGAAGCTAGAGCAGTACTCTATCATCTGCAAAAAGCAGCTCCCATCAAGCAGGAGTGAGACTAAGAACCCTTTAAGTTATCATCCTTGATGTCTTTTGTAGCTTTTTTTCAAACTCATTAAGTTGTTAAAAGAAAATAACTCTCTTTTTCCCTGTTAAACTGCATTTGTGGCTCAGATGGAATAAATAATAGTTTATTTGTTTGCAAATTATATTTTTTAAATGTCATCCTCTCACCTTTGTGAGCAGTTACCCTCCAAAAAACACAATGATGCAAGTGAAAGCAAACCCAAACTCTGCCTTGGAGTCGCTGAGCTCATATTTAGTTTTCATTTGACAATAATAATCCAGCGGAAAGTGAAAGGTAATGGGATGATGAATTTTAAGTGCCGGCAGGGGGATCGACTAGTTAGTTTCTCTGCCTCAAAGCTTTTTTTTTTTTTCATCACAGATCCTCTCGTGTTGGCTGTTAGATGCTCTTTGTGCTTATATCAGCATCTCATAACTATTCCTCATCACACGTGCAGTGATGAGTTTGTTCATTAGTTTATGCATTTATATTCAACAAATCTGGGCGACCTCCAGCCCCCGTGTCCCACCTTGCCTCTCTTTCCTCTCCCTCCCTGGTGTCTCTGTTGCTCTGCACTTGTAATCAGCAGATATATTTAGCAGAGGCCTGATGGGAGGGTATGGGGTGGGCAGAGAAGTCCTAATGTGATTTTTGGTGGAATACAATCTATTGTTAATGGCGTTAGGCTCTCCTTTGATCCAGTATAAATCTTCATTAAGGAAGGCCCGGGTCCCAGGTTCAAGAGCAACGTGATTAGGAGGCTTTTAAAATGACGTTACATCAGCTTTCTAATTGGTTTACTGTTTGCTGGGGCAACATCAATCATTAGCCCGGTAACCGCACAGCAAATAAATTCACTCTGCCACTGACACCCTAATGGCAGACACCGACGAAGAGAGAGAGTGAGGCTTGCAGGCACACTTTCTCTTCCTCTCATTCTTGTTCTCCAACACCCACACATTCTGTTCCGGGGCTTCTTTCAGTCTCTGCTAGCATGTACGCACAAACTGCGAGCAAGAGAGATGAAGACGAGACAAGAGGGGGAAAGACATGTAGAAAGGCAGGAGAAAGGCCTGCAAAGAAGCAGAGATAACGTTCAAGTTTGACTTGATGGAAGAAGTTATGCACGTAAACTGATGATAAAACAATAAGAGATACGTTTTTAGAGGAAGCAGAATGTTAGTGTGATGAAACTGAAAATTGTGGTGTTTCCTGTGAGGACCATTTATTACAATTCTATCATAATGAGTCATGTTAAGTACTAAATGATAAATGGGCTGTATTTATATAGCTCCGTATAAAACCTGTAGAGCAGGGGTGCCCATTACGTCGATCGCAACCGACTGGTCGATTGCAACCGACTGGTCGATCGCAACCAACTGGTAGATCGCATGGCATTAAAAAAAAAAAACTCTCAGAAAAAAGTATCAATCTAGCAGCTTTTCTGCTGTTACTGGAGATTTTTGGAGTCTGTGACGTGTAATCACGTTATTAAGCCTGTAATCAATAAGCAGCCCGCAGTGCTGCTGTGTGCAAAAGATCTCATTAACACCTTTTTGCTGTCTGCATGTGATATGCTCATGCTCAGTCCCAAAAGGGACTGCCATTTTCATGTAAATGCCCCGAAAACAGAATGCATAAAAAAGAGCTCTAGCTTTGCAAACTTTCCGTTCCGTCATCTTCCGCTTGTTCCGGGGTCGGATCGCGGGGGCAACAGCCTCAAGCGGGCAGCCCAGGCCTCTCTCTCCCCGGATGCATCCTCTAGCTCATCTGGAAGGATCCCAAGTCGTTCCCCGGCCAGCTGTGAGAGATAGTCTCTCCAGCCGGTCCGGGGTCTGCCCCTTGGTCTCCTCCCGGTGGGACGTGCCCGAAACACCTCGCCCGCGAGGCGTTCGGGGGGTATCCTGACCAGATGCCCGAACCACCCCATCTGGCTCCTCTTGACCTGGAGGAGGAGCGGCTCAACACCAAGTCGCTCCCGGATGGCATAGCTCCTCACCCGATCTCTGAGTGAGAGCCCAGCCACCCTGCGGAAGAAGCTCATTTCGGCCGCTTGTACCCGCAATCTCATTCTTTCGGTCACCACCCACAGCTGGTGACCATAGGTGAGGGTTGGAACGTAGATCAACTTTGCAAACTTGACGTTCTCTATCCTGTATTTGCAGCCATCTAGCTGTCTAGTATTTCGGAGGAAGGACTGAGCGCAAAGGGGGGACATTTAGTCTAGCACCACGTTGCATGTATCTGTACACACTATAGATTGGCTGGATCATTCAAAACATAAGTGTTCTTTCTCTTTTCTCTTGTTTTGAGCTGCTGAAGGAATGTTTTTCACAGGGTGTGGCTTTTGAGTTTCTCTCAATTTCTGTATTTTATTGCGTGAATAAATCAACAAAAAAAAAAAACCTCCCCCGTTCATCTGTTGGGTGCTTGGCATTTGGACCATCCATTAAAATCAACCTAAATGAATTCAGAGTGTCAGTTTGGCGCTGAGGAAAAACACCCTGGCACTTTAGAGAGGACAGAAACAGCTGTGAACAAATAAAACAAGTCAAACCACTGACTGTTTATGCATGGCCGTCTCAGCGTGTGTGTCTGTCATGGTCCTGTAGAGAGGAGACGCTGGGCAGGAAATGAACCTCACCAAGCCAGGCAGAAACTGACCACAGCGTGTTAATCCTCCGGAAGCGGCACACTGTTCCTGTTTTTGTGTATTTGTGTGCATGTGTGTTCCTCCAAAGTGGTCCTCCATTACCTAAGCAAACAGGTGGACAGACATGACTTGTGTTCTTAGTGAAGCATGACGGGTGAATGGGAACAGAACGTCGCAGCCGAGGATTGGCGGGGAATTGGTCTCGGAATATTTCTAAGGGAATACGGTCTGGCTCAGAGCACCTGCCTGGGAAGGCCGGGGGGAGCTGAGAGGGCCAAACGGAGCGTAGCAGATCGCTCCTGGAAAGAGCTAGCGTTAGCGCTGTCTCTGGCCATTCATTATGCATGGGGAACACTAAGTTATTTTTAGCCAGAGTGGCTGGCGATCTGCTGCCAGGGAAGCCACCTCAAGTCGTTGCCGGAACGATGAATCTTTAATAGCTTTGTTGAAACAAATCTATGGAAACAAAAGCAAAACACAAACTCCTGCTAATGTTTTTCTTCCTAATGGTGCTTATGCAACGCTGACATTTGCGTAACGGTGGGATGATTTGTGTTTGTGAGAGTGGAGGTATGTATATGTGTGTATGTGTGTGAACGTGTGTGTGTTAAATGCACACATGCATCTCTGCTTGTGGTGAGTGTTTGTTTTTGGCGGGATTTGATGACTCTTCTCTAGCGGATTATTGCCTCCTAATTAGACAGAGATGACTGGCCATGGTAGAGGCGTTTTTTGCGTGTGCTTATGTGTGCATGTATGTGTGTGTGTGTATGTATATGCATGTGTGCTTGTAACTAAGTGCGTACAACTGCGTGAGACTATGTTTGTGTGCATAAATATGTGTGTGTCCTCAAGTTCCAATGTGTGTACGTGTGTGACGTCCTCTTTTGTGCCTCCATGGTGTTTCACGTGTGTTTAATAAGTATCAGTGTGAGAATGTTTCACCCTGAGCTCTCCTTCCCCGTTCATCCTCCTGCCTCTGAGAAGAATGACAAATGAGAGGTGTGTGACATTTTGTGACAGAGGACATGAGAAGCAGACGCAGGAGGGAATACGTAACCTGAAAACAAAACGTGCATCGTAATTAGCTGGTAGAGAAGATTCAGGAGGAAGACCACGCTGAGCGTGGTGAGCGCCCAATGTCAAGTGAAAAATTGTGCAAAGGTTTGGGCTAAGCTCTGCTATGATCTCTTTTTAACTGCTGACTTGGCAGTTTTGCACTACACTCACACACACACACATACACATGCCAAACCTGCCCTGTGACTTTCCTCGGTCAACCACAAACAAAGTTGATAAACAGTTTGCTTTTCCGGGGGCATCAAAACAAACTGCCCTGATGCGTTCCCGCTGCCAGTTGGCCACACAGTTCCACACAGGACCAAACAGTGAGATTAATTTAATTTTGTGGCGCCCACTGACTGAAGACGGGTTAGCCCTAGTGAGTGTGACGTCACTGGTAATATCCATCCAAGTGAAGCAAATTCAGTTCCTATTTCCTGCCTCTATGAACGACTCCTAGTTGGATTTATGGAGCCAGAAATATGCAGTCTTTGGTCCAGTCTGTGTTCACAGAGCAACTACTGTACCTTGCCAACCAGGAGCGAGCTTTTTTGAAGGAATTGGCGCCCCCAACTGCTGCCAATCAGTCAGTTCCGATTATGTCTGAAACCATGAGATTGGACCTGTTTTCTAATCACTTGATCAGATCGGGACATTCCTACTAATGGCTACCAATTTTTCAATTAAAGTCCATGAGCGCTGATTATTTTTGGAGTTAGACGCTACTTCCTATTTGGCATGCAAGGAGAAGAAACCCACTATATCCAGTCAATGTGTGCGGCCCACACTACTGTGTGTGTTTTACAGGGAGGTGGTTTGGTGGACAGGCTCATGCACCTCTGCAGATCAAGGCTTCATTGAGTTGGCGGGCATAATGGACTTCCAGGGATTAGCCAGGGCCAAACCTTGCAGCTTACAGCCGTACCCCCTCCCCTTCTTCTCGGGAGACCATGGACAGGATAAAGTGGGTCAGGCTTCAGCAGCAGCAGTCAGAAAGGCTCTGCGACTCTCCACAAAAGCTTCTTGTGACAACAAAACAGAGAGGCCGTCGAGTAAATCTTTTCATGATCGGTGTTTACTCACACACACACACACACACACACACACACACACACACACACACACACACACACACACACACACACACACACACACACAGAGGAAGGACAGGACAAGACGATAAACTGGAATAAAGTTTGATCTGCTTGGCTGCTCGCTAATTGCTCTCTTTCCTCCTTGCATGTTTCATCTTTTATCAGAGCAGGTTTTCTTGTTCCCATTAGCTTTAGCTCCAGGTTGGCCACTCGGTCATTCCATCTGATTCACTCTTTCCTTTTTCTTAATTTATGGGGCCAATTAAGACACAGCGTTAGTGCGCTCTGCATCTGCTCCGAAGGTTAGCCAGATTTCAGCGTCCGTGGCCAAAAAACAAGCAGCAGTTTAATTCAGGGGTTGTCAACATGTGTCGTGTTAAAAAAAAAAAAAAAAAAGACTTCCACTTGGACTTTGCTCCTGAGGCAGACTTACTTCTCAATATGTCTGTGTTCCCTCTGGCAAGCTGTGGGCTTTTTTCATTTGTTTTTCATGGATGTGAAGCTTGTGTTGCAACAAACACCTTCGTCATACTGTAAAATCTACCAGGGTGGGTTTTTTTACTCCCCCATCATAAATTTTCTAACATAATGAATTCTCTTTGAATCCTTTTTAAACAACTTTTTTCTTTTTTTTTTTACAAAATATTCATGCAATTCTGTTTTATAAATAAAATTACTGAAAAATAGCACATATTGATTTGATAAAAACAAAAAACTTTTTATTTCCATTTTTCAGCTTTAAAAATGAAACACATTTTGTTATGAATTACACTTTTTGCTCATTTTTTTAATAGTTCACTTTAAATTATTGATTTTTTTTTCTGTTATTTTCCAAGAATGGAGGAAGTTTCAATCCATTTGTTACATTATTGATGCAGATTATTTTTCCTCTATTAAAGCTGGGGCATAAAAACACTTTTGGAAAGAATTCAAGGCACAATTGCAAAAATGATTAAACCCAGAAATTGTTTTATTTCTGCAGCGCAGAAAATGAATGGATGTTTATTTCTATTCATTCGTTTGAGAAAAGGAGATTCGTACATTTACAGTCGATATTTTTTTCTGTAAGTTACTCAGAAATTATCGATTTTTCCATTTTTTCAGTTACAAGTAAAATATCTTAATGGTGAATGAAGTTTAAGTCCTTAAAAAAACTATAATGGCAGAAAAAAAAATCCAAAAAGACCAGGGGTGTCCAACCTTTATTGTCCCAAGATCTACTTTTCAAGTAGCAAACCTTTTGAGATCTACCAGTCCCGTGGCAACATACCACCACAGATTTTTAATGATAATAATGGTGAATTACTCTATTCATCCCTCACCGGGAAAATTTGTGTGCTGCACTCCTTACACCGCAGCAGGCTGCCCTTCGACGGCGCCAATGGTGGAAGAAGCGGGGGTTAGGTGTCTTCTCCAAGGACTCTAGACAAGCTCTATATGGGACACGAACCCGTGAACTTCCAGTCCGCGCGCGAACGCTCTAACTATCGGTCCTGAGCACTTCCTCCAGATCCACAGCCAATTAGAAAATGTGTTCAGAAAAACAGCAGTTGATTATCCAATCAACATTCAGGTGTATGCATCCACTCCATTATTAGCCTTCAGATCTGCAGCTGAGTAGAAATTTTAAGGTGAATTGCAGGCATCAAATCGGGATTGTTCGAAAATAAATGATTTAGAATTGTATAAAGATATTCTTCACTAGTCAACAAAAAATATTGCTTTCATAGTTTCATCCTGATCCTGGCCGACTTCCGGGTTTTAGTCACTATGTTGAAAGCGCTCTATAACACAAGAAAGGCGCTAGATTGTTGCTAGTAGCTTTTGTTGAGCGGCTGAATGGTCACTAAAATTAGCGTAAAAGTTGCTAAATTGGCAACACTGACTTTCATCATTAAAAAAAAAAAAGAAAGTCGTAATTTTTTTTCTTTATTTTTTTTCATCACGTGTCGCGGTCGACTCGATACCAGTCCGCGATCTACCGGTAGACCGCAGTTGACCGATTGAGCACCCCTGAAATACCAATCATCTGAAAAATCTGTTTTGGACTAAATTCAGGGCTCAAATGATGAATGGGATTAGCAAAAAATTAAATACAGAAACTGTCTAATTATAGCAGTAATAAATAATTTAATGTTTATTTCTACTTTATGACCCTAGAAAAGAACATACACACAATTCCAGATGATAATGTTTCTAGAATTAAACAAAATTACTTAAAAAACACACATTTTTTTCTGTTTTTTAATGCAAATGTCACCATGCAGGCGTCCTCTCCTCTCTGCAGGTGTATCTGTTCACATAATGTGTGCATGTATGTTCGTGTTTTACTTTTCCCAAGAGGATCTTTGCATGTTCAAACAGATGTTTTGTGTTTCTTCTATGAAACACAGAAAGGTCTGGACCCCATCTTATCCCCCCTTCCTGCCTTCTTTTATTTCACAAGCATCTGTTCCTCACGGCCATCTTGGTGACACCTGCATCCCAGTGGCACCAAAGAGGAATCAGGTCACATTACAAACCAGCTGCAAGGGTGCTCGCTGCCCCCATCTGCTTTAATCACCCTGAGGGAAAAGAAGGGAAAAAAATGTCCTGGATTTTATGTTTCATGGGAACCTTTTGATCAAATTAGAAAAGTATTTAAAAGCGTTCGACACAACCACACTACTCCGCTCTCCTCACACCCAGTGTTTCTTTTCTTCTCATATTCAAGCAAAGAAAGGAGGGCAAGTGTGATCACGCGCTTTGGCGAAGCAGTTGCTTTGTTGTTTCCACGCATATGTGCGTATACATGTGTTTCCTTCAACCTCTGATCAGTACAAGCAGGAAAACTTGGAGATTTTTCTGTACTTGGAGACAGAAGCTGAAAATTTAATCAGAAGCAACCTTGAGAGAAAAAAACTAAGGACTCAGAATTTGTAAAAGAAAAAAGTGTTGCTTTCTGCAAATATTTTCACTAATGTGACATTTCCGTTCAGACAGAAGTCAAAGAAAAACATGGACGCTTTGTCATGACACTAAAAAGCAGTTTTTCTCATTCCTGAAGTCAGAACTGAGACCATATTCTCAGCCTCATTTGTTTGCCTGTCTGTTTGTACTTGCAAAAATCTGAGAAGCTAAATTTGATTTTAAAAAGAATTGCATGTCACTAAGAACTAACCCTAATGTGGATTGGATGACTTCATTGTCCCGAAAGATTAATAAAAGGAGTTTTTCTATAATAACAATAATATTCTATAAATAATTTTCTTTTTGGCATTCACTCGCAGATCGAATCATTTCTCAAATTAGTTTCACTAATTGGCTTATTTTTTTGATTCGCAATCATCTCGTTTTTGTTTTTATGACTTATACTTTTGTATGAGAAGACATTGTTTTTAAAAGTTGTTTCTGAAAGGGGAGACAATAGCTCAGTGGTAGAACATTCGCCCTTAGACCGGAGGATCTCTGGAAGTTTACAGGGTGGAATCCCACAGAGCTCATGTCTAGGTGTCCTTGGGGAAGACACCTAACCCCCTGTTTCTCCCACCATTGGCGCCGTCGTGGCAGCCTGCTGCGGTGTAATTAATGCAGCACACAAATTTCCCCGTTGAGGGATCAATAAAGTACTTTTTGTCTTCTCTAAATTATCAATAAATCTAATCTACAAAGAAACATCCGCTATTTTAAGTTCAATCTACATGTTTTTTTTACAACTTGGACAAGATCACATATAATTTTTTAATAGAAATGTATCACATTTTTACAGGAAGACATAAAGCCACAGTATAAAGTGTAACAAGTCTGTGTAATACCTCATTCATCGATAATGATCCATCATAGAAGACTTTAAAGTTGTCTTCTGAACAATGTGTTTGAAGATCAAGACATTTCGACTTTCGTTTTGAAAGTAATTTTCAATCTGACAGAAAGGACCAGAGATCTGATTGGATTTACAAATTAAACTAACTTTGGTTTTGCCCTGACACTCACTTTTCAATAGTGAAAAAAACCTGCAGTTAATTACTGATCTCTCAACGGGAAAATTTCTGCCACAACAGCACAAATGATGGGAGAAATGGGGGTTTAGGTGTCTTCCCCAAGATCCCTAGACGTGAACTCGGTGAGAGTCAAATGTCGCATTATATTGAATACTGATTTTTGAATAAATGCATAGTGCATTTGGCTCTTAGAATGTTTTTAAATGGAAATGTTCTGCTTCTTTAAAAAAAAACTGTTGGTCGATCTTTTCAAATTTGAAATGTTATTACCAGCTTGTTTGGTCCAACCAACTGGGCACCTCTGTATTATGTGATTTATTGATTCTCCTGGTCAAACAGCACATGCCACGTACATACGTATGTAGAAAATGGGCTCAAATCCCCCCGTGGTTCACACACACAGAGGAGAGGGTAGTGTGTGAATGGGTGTTCTTGTCTGAGTCACACCGGTTTGTTTTTTAGCCCTCTCAACAGTCCATTAGCTCATTGTTGGAGGAGCTGCTATTGGTTTCTGGCTGACATGTTCCCTCAAGTCTGAGAGCTGGAGATGAGGGTGCATGCTGTGCTGAGTGCTCTAATATAAATCACACACACACACACACCTTCTATTTGATAAAGAAAGCTGTATACAAAAGTTACGAAAGAGGGAGATTAGTGCAAGACCTTGTGAATAAGAAAAATGAAAAAATATAGAAAAGATTGTTTAAAATGTAGAAAGCTTTTGGCTGGAATTCCCCTCTGGAATAAGTTATCGGCCATTTAGAAGCTGTGACACAGAAATGAATTATGGCTGAGCATAATGGAGTGTTAATGTCATTATTTGCTGGCTGAAGAGCTTTAGTTTTGATTTACTGAGAAATAAATGAAGGGTGTAAAATAACTTCTCTGCTTTCAGATTGATTACATGACAAGATCAAAATATGGTTTTATGCAAATGTAACTTTTTGGAGCTTCGTAACGTGTTTTATTGTTATTACTAGCCAGAGTGTCACCACGTAGTGCCTTCGCTCAATTTAATTTCATTCAGCAACTATGTCGGGTATCGCAGGCATTAGCCTACATTTGGAGTAATCAGAAAATATCCAGCCAATCAGCAAGCAGAGATGACATGAACACAAGCGTCTGACCGGGACATGTTTGTACTTCTGTAGCTGAAAAAAGGGATCAACATCAACGATCCGTGTTGGTAACGATTCCACGGATTGAACATTTAAAGATGGTGTTTTGAAAGTTTATTCAGGAAAAATTAGTTTTAATGCTCTGTTTTCTGGACGACGCTGACTGTTCAGGTGCATTACATACGTCACGTCAAGTCCCCACCAGAAAGGAAAGATTGGTTAGATTAAAAAAAATGCACCGCTGGTGAACCCCAAGGCTGCAAGGTTAGACTGTTAACCTGTACCGTCAGGCTACATTATACTCAAATTGAAAACAAAATTCTTTTATTCCTGCATGTTTGAGTCATTTACATACTCTCCTGCTCGGTATCCTGATGCTAGTCAAACACCAAATTAATCTGAAATTTGTTTTTGCAACAGCAATGCATACACTCCATTCATTCTCAATCTGTCCACTCGGGTAGTGCTCTCCTTTTCCTTGCATTTTTATATAAATGCATCATAATAACAACGTAAAACTATGTGATAGCTTTGCTAACTTGATGTTTTTTAGAATGTATTTGTGGTGTTTAATACATTTTTTGCTTTATTATTCGCGGTCATGGATTTTTTTTCTCCATCATGACGACATTCGGACATAAGCAAGCAGTGTTTTACTACCCACATTCTGCTCATGCTCATGTTTCTGGCTTCTAAGGAGATTTACACTGTGTCGTGCACACCAGAGGGAGGACTAAACAGGAAGCAAGATGAGGGGGGATTTCACAGTGTCAAAAACAGACGTGAAACTGGAATAATGTTTTTGAGCTGTTTAATTTTTTTTTTTTTTTTTTGAGAGGGAGAACGTCTCAAGGTCACCATGTTTATTTGTTTATGTTGTGAAATAAAAGTTATTACCAAACAAATGCACAAGTCTTGTTTATGCAAAAAGCCGTGTAACTAAAAAGTTTGTTCTGTTGTTTGTTCTCTTCTAGGGGCTGCTAACCATCACAGTCAGTCCACGCTACGGCCTCCGCTGCCCCCTCCACACAACCACCAGACTTTATCCCACCAGTCTGCCAACAGCCTAAACAGAAACACCCTCAGAGGGGGGCGTAACCCCATTCACGCCCCGGCTCCAGGCACCGGAGATGGGCCAACCACTCCGGAGTCAGTCCAGTTACAAGACAGCTGGGTGCTCAACAGTAATGTCCCGCTGGAAACCAGGTCAGAAAAAAAAATGTTTCCTTTTCTATATTTTGAGTTGTTATTTGTATGCAAAAAGCACAGCCGTGGAAAACAGCCTTAAATAATCAAAAGTAAGAAATAAAGTCTAGAGTCATGCTGCTTCAACAACATTCATGCAAACAATTCAATAGTGAAATTCTGAGAAAGCACAGAAGAGCTGGTGAGTAAATAGCCATAAGGAAGATTTGCACATTTACTCATGCACTAAAAACTTCAAAACAAGCTTTAAAAAGAAACAGTGATAAAAATACAAAAAAAACTAACAGGCTGCATTTACTCAACTAGTTTAACTTGAAAACTGACAAACGAACATTAAACACAATTCTGACGTTTCTTTATTTCATATTGGAAACTGGAAATAAGAACTGGAATGATTTTATGATTGAGTTCATTCTTTTCTGGAAATGGTAAAGTGAGGTTACAGGGAGAAGAGATAAAGAAGGTGGAAGATTTTAAGTATCTAGGATCAACAGTCCAGAGCAATGGAGAGTGTGGAAAAAAGGTGAAGAAGCATGTGCAGGCAGGCTGGAACGGGTGGAGAAAAGTATCAGGTGTGATGTGTGATAGAAGAGTTTCAGATAAAATGAAAGGGAAAGTGTCCAAAACCGTGGTGAGAGCGGCCCTGCTGTTTGGTCTAGAGACAGTGGCACTGAGGAAAAGACAGGAAACAGAGATGGAGGTAGCAGAGATGAAGATACTGAGGATCTCTCTGGGAGTGACCAGGATGGACAGGATTAGAGGAACAACACATGTTAGAGGTTTTGCAGATAAAGTCAGCGAGGCCAGACTGAGATGGTTTGGACATGTGCAAAGGAGAGAGAGAGAGTACATCGGAAGAAGGATGCTGGATTTGGAGCCACGAGGAAAGAGGCCTAGAGGAAGACCAACGAGGAGGTTCATGGATACAGTGAAGGAAGACATGAAGATAGTTGGTGTGACTGAAGAGGATGCAGCAGATAGGGTTAGATGGACGAAACTGACTTGCTGTGACGACCCCTGAAGGGAAATGCCAAAAGAAGAAGAAGTTAACTCTTTTCTGGCTGTCGGTTGTAAAATAATCTTTATTATTATTGTATGTTTGCCTGGACACGTCTTGCTAACAACAGATTACTTTATATTTTTAGCATGCTAACGGAAAAACATATTTTTATTGACTCTAGAAAACAACAACACACGTTAAAGGTGATTTAAAGGAAACTATAGGAATATTAATCAATAATATTATACATTGTCATATTTAAATGACATTATTCCCAACACTGGTTCACAGTGAAGCACGGTAGTGGCTGCATCATAGTGAGGGGATGATTTCAGCAGTGAGGACTAAGAAACTGGACAGATTCCAGAGAAAAGATAAAAAATGATGGAATCATTCCACGCAAAACTGGTTTAATTTGAAAGTGATTTCAAACCAGGATGAAAGCTTGCCTTCTACCTGAATATTTACATCCAGCATGTTGCCAGATAAACCAAACCACTTGGGTGGTTTAAGGACAAATATGATAATGAGTTTGAACAATAAATAAGGAATGATTTTGCTCAGGCATCAGCAAAGTTGATCAAATTATCTGAAAACATAAATATTGGTTGGTAATATATTTGTAGGTTTGTTTGGAGTTTTCTGCACTTGGATGAAAAAAAACTAATTAAAGTAATTGAAATGGCTTCTTTGAGCGACCGCCTATCGAAAGCAGTTTTAAGGGTTTTTAATCGGAATCAAGCATACATGTGAGCAACTCGTACGTCAAACGTTTTTTTACCTCCATCTCCCACCATTTTAACTAATTGTCTCATGATTATTTAATTCACAATCAATCTTTGTGGTTCAACTTTATGTTTCCTCCGGAGATTTGTTTTGAGTGTCTGAGTCAGAGAGCCTCATCAATGATGGAAATCTCAGGTTCAAACAGCTCAGCTAAAACGTCTCCGGGAAACCAGCATCATTTTTTAAAAAAATATAGCCTGATCTGTAAATGATTCATCGATGCAACCTCCATCACTCGTCCAGTCCAAAAGAATATTGTATCAAGTTCACTCTTCTATTCGTCACAAAGCAGTGCTTAAAAAGCCACGTGGATGAAAGCTATTATGCATGCAACATGGAGCGAACTGGCAGGAAACACAAACCATTTCACACATGCTACACATGTGCTTCTGTGAGTACACAAAGAACACTTACCAGGCAAACAGAGCATTCATGCAGGGTATTACTATTCATGAGGCATGCAGAAAGAGAGAGGGGCGCTGTTCGCGCAGCCGCTCTCCGAACATTTACTCTGCAAGCTGAAGTTGTGTTTGTCCTGCTGAGCACTGGAGCTTCCAGCTTAGATGGGCCCGGATAGGCTCCCTGGAGTGCTGGCCCTGTGCACTATTTATGAGGCTCGGCCATGTTTAATTCAGCCCCTCTGGTATCAGGTCTATACTCAAACACAGCTGATGCATTGTGTTGGTATGCTTCCTGTATAAAAAAAAAAGACGGAGTAGAACAAGAATACAAAATAATATATCTGAAATCTTTTAAACTTGAGTTACCATGGTTACATTAAATCATTTAAACAGGCAGAGATCTTTGGCGAAAGCAAAAGAAATCATAAATCTTTTGTATGTGGGTGCAAGGCGGCAAACTTTTTGACTCATCTCTACAATGAACCTCTCCAATTTCTTCATCTGGAGGAAGACTGTCCGCAATTAAGAGTTTCAGGCAAACAATAAAATAGACAAATAATTGAGACGGTGGCTTAGTGGTTAGAGCGTTCACCTGTGGACTGGAAATTGCGGGTTCGTATCCCACTGAGTTCACGTCAAGGGTCATTGGAGAAGACACCTAACCCCCCGTTTCTCCCGCCATTGGCGCTGTCATAGTTGGCAGCCTACTGCGGTGTAATGCAGCACACAAATTTCCCCATGAGGGATCAATAAAGTATATTAACATTTAAATTCATTGATTGTAAAAAGAACATTTGATCAAGTGGGGTCGACATGAGGAGAAAGAAATTACTTTCCAAGTGGAAAAATTTACAAAAATGCCCTAAAATGTCGGAGAAAAAACCTCAGGATTTTTGACTACACGTTGATAACAGTCAATCCCATGCTGGGAAAATTTGTGTGTGGGAAACCTTAAAATGATAGAAAATATTCAAAACAAACTTTATTCAAAGGTTTATTCATTTGAATTGAATTAAGAAAATGGGATCGGAATAATTTGAAAAATTATTAGTCTGGAAAATACAGTATTTCTATAATTTCTTCATTTTTCTGTGATGTGGCTGAATATCAAGAGTCAGACCTAACTGTATTCAAACGATCTTTGGGTCATAGTTTTCCAAATTCTAGCTTTTTATGTTTTAAAATTCAAATGAAGCATCACATTGCAAATCCAGTGTTTGGTCACTTCAGGTGTCGGAGCTTGGCACGGCTCAGATCCTGAATGGAGCTGACAGCAGCCCAGAATGGTTCAACCCACAGCTCAGATTGTACCCCCAGCTCTTTTCATGGATGTTGCTGGCGGAGTTTGAGGCTGGGTCAAAGCCAATCAAAGCCGAGCCAAAGCGCCACACAACCCGAGGCCTCCAGCTCATTATAATCTGCAGCTATAGGAGGAGATGAGCAACCTGTTCCTGTGAGGGAGTCGGGGTGTGATTGAGTACATTTGTGTTTACTGTGTGATTACAAGCTAACGTGCACGTGCTCGGCAGCTGCCATGGCGACCCCATTGTGCTTATATGTAAATGTCGGCATTTGTTGTCCACTCATCATTGTAAATGCGCATGCATGCGCCTGTGTCTGTTTTTTTTGGCTTGACCCAACAGTGTGACAGCGCTGAGAGGATGAAGATTGATCACCTAAGAACACCCTGGGGTTTAGTTGACTGGCAGAGAAGGAGAGAGAAAGAAACAGAGGACTGGGAGGGAGAGCGGAGGGCCAGCAGTGACACAGCAGAGAAATATAAGGTGGAAAGAAACGGTTTAAGGTAGAGAAGAAAAGAACGAGCCAGAGATAGAGAGAGGCAAACAGATACAGGGAGGTGGCGATTGAAGAAGATTGTTTTGGGGCGAGTGTGTGAGAGAAGATAGAAAGGCAGAGGAGGGAGATTGGGGCCCCTGGAACATGGATACATTTACCGGTGTGAGATAAATGACTATAGATGGCTGCTGTCAGAGTGTGTGTATGTGTGTGTGAGAGAGAAACCCAGTGAAGAACGCATCTCAGTGTGAGAGCGAGCACATACGTGTGTGCTTGTGTTGCAGGGCTTCGTAAGAAAACAGCTGATTTCCAATCGGTCCCTTGGAGCCTTTTGCCTTGCTAGTGCCAGGTCCGATTTTTCTCAGATCGGTCTGTGCTGCAGCCAGGCGGTTTGATATTGCGATATCGATTTGATATTCCTATTTAGATGGAAGAAACTGACTTGCTGTGGCGACCCCTAAAGGGAAAAGCCGAAAGAAGAAGATTTGATATTCCTATTTGTCGTATGTCGACAAATGGTCCTATTTGTCGACAAATAGGTTCCTATTAGTCGTAGATGTTGAAAATATTATAGCGTTCTAAACCAAAGCTCCTTTTTTTTTGCAAGTTACTACATTTTAAAAATAAACCATAACAGGTGAAATCCACAAATAACTAAACTTATTCCATTCCGTTCCATCGTCTTCCTCTCATCCGGGGCCGGGCCTCGGGGGCAACAGCCTTAGACGGGAATCCCAGGCTTCTCTGACCCCAGATATACCCTCCAGCTCAACCGGAAGGATCCCAAGTCGTTCCCCAGCCAGCTGTGAGACATAGTCTTTCCAGCGGGTCCGGGGTCTGCCTCTTGGTCTCTTCCCAGTGGGACGTGCCCGAAACACCTCACCAGCGAGGTGCTCGGGGGCATCCTGACCAGATGCCCGAACCACCCCATCTGGCTATTAGATGTCAGTCAGTCAGTCATCTTCTTATCCGTCTATCTCTTCCAGGGTTGTGGGGGGTGCCAGAGCCCATCCCGGCTGATTTAAGGCAAAGGGCAGGGTACACTCCGAACAGGGTGCCAGTCTGTCGCGGGGCCACACACATACAACCATCCACACACACTCATTCCTAGGGGCAATTTGGCACCGGCCAATCAACCTAGCATGCATGTCTTTGGAGGGTGGGAGGAAACCAGAGTACCCGGAGGAAACCCACACAAACACGAGGAGAACATGCAAACTCCACACAGAAAGGACAGTGTTTTAAGCCTCGTCCCCATCCGGGACTCGAACCCACGACCTTCTTGCTGTGAGGCCACTGTGCTACCCCCACTGCGCCACCAGGCTGCCGGCTGTTAGATGTTTTCCTTTAGTTAAATTTTATTTATTTTGTCCGATATTGCCGCACATTTGCACTAGGGGGTTGAAAAAAAAGAATTGTACAAAAAGCAGATTTACCAAACAAGGTCTAAGATGCCCTGACTGATCTATTGTATGGACAGCCAATCAGCATGTAGAACACAGTGTGTCATTCAGGACACAGAGAACAATGCAATAAAAGAAAACCTGCAAAACTTTCAAAATCTGCAAAGCAGCAAAAGAGATCACTGCAGCACAGGAGAGGGGTTTTATGTATTTTACTGTGGGACAGAAAGAAAATGCAACCTGTGGGATTAACAGAATAGAACGTTCATCCTCAGCTCAGCAGAAATTCTTGCAATCTAAAGTCATTACCACATCCCATAATATGCAAGCTTTATTAATGATACAACATTTTTCATGCAGAGAGACTTCTCTTGTAATATTTTTCTTTAGTGGGGCACTTTGTTGTTTCAGCAGAACATTAGAAGGAAACATGTAGGTTTATTTGTACCCAACGGGAACCTCAGCAGTGAGAGGACGACGTTAATGAAAAAAACAGGGCTTGAAATACCATCCAAAACAACAAGTCAAAACATTTTGGGCTGGAATTTTCCACATTTAAACAGATTTTACCAGTCGATAGAGCCTAGCCCTCCCCCACAGGGTGGCTGAACTCAGGAGCTCTGTCATCCAGGAGGAGTTCGGTGTTGAGCCACTCCTCCTCAAGGTCAAGAGAAGCCAGATGAGGTGGTTCGGGCATCTGGTCAGGATGCCCCCAAGCGCCTCGCTGGTGAGATGTTTCGGGCACGTCCTACCGGGAGGAGACCAAGAGACAGACCCCGGACTCGCTGGAGAGACTACGTCTCACAGCTGGCCGGGGAACGACTCGGGATCCTTCCGGGTGAGGTGGAGAATGCAGCCGGAGTGAAGAAGGCTGGGCTTCCCGTCGGAGGCTGTTGCCCCTGCGACCCGGCGGAGCCCCGGATGAGCAGAAGACGACAGAACCAAAATTTATGTGCTGCATTACACCGCAGCAGGCTGCCACCTTGTATGACGGCATCAATGGTGGGACCTGCGAACTTCCGGTTAACTTCCGGTTTGAGGGCGAACACTCTACCACTGAGCCACCGTCTCCTCAAAAGAATGGAATCTGAAGACTTTTATTGATATTATTGTTGTATCCTATCCGCCAACACAATCCGGTTGAAATGGGATTGGTCCATTTGGAAGCATCACAGTCTTCATAAAAACCATGAAAGAGAACCGATGAACCCTTTGTAAATATTTCATAAATAGTAACGACAAATTTATGACTGACACCAGTTGGAGATACAAAGAAGGCTTTGAAAGCATTTACGTTCCACCTCCGCATTTTAGAACCCCTCTGGGCTCGATGATTAGAAGTAAAAGTTTGCCCTCCTTTCGTCTAAAAGCTCCAGTTTGAACTGGTCACAGTGGGAATAAAAAGACATTTTTACACCTTCATTATTAAAGCCGAACTCTG
Organism: Neostethus bicornis; assembly: GCA_902685375.1. Lineage (NCBI taxonomy): Eukaryota > Metazoa > Chordata > Actinopteri > Atheriniformes > Phallostethidae > Neostethus > Neostethus bicornis. The sequence goes on from LR738561.1 coordinate 13,770,509, forward strand.
TGAATGAAAACCTCCTTTTTTTTTTATTGTATCGTATTTTTCTACACATTTGTTTTTTAATTCTCACCGTGCTGTCTGAGCGTCTCCCTCCCCAAGAGCTTTTTGTTTCATTCTCAGATCTGCCTGTTTCCTGTCACCCCCACACCGAGCCGACCTCTGCTAATTGTCCTCCATGTCTGATGGTGCTCCTCAGACTGTCGTCCTATGAGCAGCTACATTTGTGAAAGCTGAGAAAATGACTTGCCTGTGTGCGCGTGTGTGTGTGTATGTGTGTGTTTGTTCGCTCAGGGGGGAATCCAAGCTTTGACTTCCCGCTAATTACCCAGCATGCTCTCTGTTCTGTGGTTAATTGTCCAGGTCCTTTCTTCTCTCAATGGGGAACGGTGTTGGAACGGAGAGAAAACACATTGTTACTTCTCTTCTCCGCCTGCCGTCTGATCCTTCATCTCCACCTATTCCTTGTCTCACTTTTTGTTTGGCGGTGATGCAAATGAAACATTTGGTTGCACGTGCAGGGCAAAAAAAAAACCTACATACATCTCTAATGTTTGTGCGTGGGTGGTCGCTTATGTCTAAGTGGAAATCTGTGTCAGTGTGTGAGTTCCTGTGTGTGTGTAGATGCCGTGACAGCAAGGTAGCAGTGGTTGAGTGGAAGGGGGAGGAAAGGATCTCTGTCAGTTCTCTCTAATTATGTGTGACATTTCTATGCTGGACCACTGTCAAAAATCCCAGAATATTCCCGTACAAATGCACACATACACACACATGCACGCTACTTTAATGATACACAGTTGTGATTGCCGGCTGCCTGCTATGATAGAGCCCCTCCATAGCCATACACAACATAAATCAATGTCAATTACCTCCCCAGAGCACATTAGACACTTTCCATTCCTACTTGTAATTAGTGCGGCCCGTGAACGTTTTCCCTTCCCACACACCGACAACAAAGCCGGGAAAGGGAAATGATTTCAGCGAGCAGGTTCCAAACACGAAGCAGCACATCAAATCATGGCGAACGTAAGCGCTTCACCGACTCACTCCGCCACATTAGGAGTATTGTAATTAATTAGCGCCGGCCTTGCCATCACAGAGTGCTTCAGCGACTGTGAAAATGAGTTCAAGCTGACACATGCTGCTTGACCTTGGAGGGTGTGTTCGTTTGCACGTACACGCATATGTACGGCCTTTTTTTTTTTTTAAAACATTTGGCAGCTTATAGGCTTTTGCATGCATAATGAAATTGATGGCAGTGACTCTAAGTGTGGTATTTTTAGACAATAAAATCATATTTCCTTCCTTGCCATCTTTTCATGCTCTTTCAGCCTCTATCTGTCTGGCACTTCTTTTTTTTTATTATTTTTTTTACCCCTCTCCCCTCCTAGCTCTGCCACCTTTTTCCCGTGGTGTCACGCAGCTTGCCTGACAGGTAAAGGTAGAGGAAATGGAGGTGGAAAAGAAAAGATTTGAGCAGGATGGAAGTCCAACAATCAGTGGTGTAAAATGGAAAGAGAGAGAGAAGTCAGGATGAATAATTGATAAAGTTGAGCTGTGTTTCCAAACCAGATCTTCACGCTCTCAGCCCATTATTTGTTTCCATCAGACGGCGGTAAAGCCAGAAACTTATGAAACATCACTGATTAAAGAGTTTAAAGGAGATTTAAACACTTTAAGAAAACTAATTTAATTCTTTAGAATCACTGCCTTATTTCTTGCTCCTTTCAGACAAGTAGGACTAAAAGTGAGAGAAGAAAGATGACAGCGATGACACATGTGTGCAGACATGAGTCACATGTCTTAGACCGGAGGCGGTGAAGAGACTCAGCTCATCCTGACAAAGACTTTCGGATGGCAGTGTTTATATTTGAAATATCTTGACTTACTCGAAAAGCACCCAATTTTTATTTTTTCTTTTAAAAATGACGTAAAATAGAGTTAATAAGATTTCACAGATTTGTCAGTTTATTTTAAATCAGATTAAATCTGAGCGGGAACTTTTTTCAGGTATTTTCTTCTATTGCAAGGTTCTCTTAGAATATCTTTTAGAAGACTTCCGACTCTATTGTATTAAATTAAACAATATAAATAGTACAAGCACAAATATAATATCTTGAAGACCAGTTAGCACTTTGTTTTCAAATGGTTTCAAAAGTAAATTTATTTTGGCAGAACTGGTTTTCATGAAAAAAGCATTCAAAATTGGCCTCAGCTTGCATGTTAAACCCAATTGAATCCACATTGCGCATGCTAAAAAAAAGTGGGACAAGAACAAAAAAAACCTGTGGATCTCTGGATGTGAGTAGTCAATATTTATCTATTGATTTTTGTAAAAAAAAAAAAAATCCAATGACATATTGACAAGTATAATGGGCCGAGTACAAAACCCTGTGGAACGCCATATATGATTTTTTTTTTTTTTTTTTTTTTTTTTACAAGGGGAGAAGGGGAACTGGGCTTTATGTGGAGAAAATAATTAATTGTTATGTAAAAAGACAAATTGACTCTTCAGTTTTAGGGCTTAAAAATGATAACGTTACTAATTTTCTTCCATCCAAGGTCAGAAATTTCTGTGCTATCTGAGCCACCACCCTGGATAGATGATTTATCGATAGTACGAGCATAGGTTATTTGACAAGAGGGTTTTTTATCTAGATCGACTTGTAAATCGAGAGCTTTGCGGCTCAGCTCTCTCTTTACCATGAGAGAGCTGAAGCAAAGCTCTCGATTTACAAGTCGATCTACGTTCCAACCCTCACCAATGGTCGCCAGCTGTGGGTGGTGACCGAAAGAATGAGATCGCGGGTACAAGCGGCCGAAATGAGCTTCCTCCGTCCCATTCCGTCCCATTTCGGGAGGAGCTCGGTGTCGAGCCGCTCCTCCTCCAGGTCGAGAGGAGCCAGATGGGGTGGTTCGGGCATCTGGTCAGAATGCCCCCCGAGCGCCTCGCGGGCGGGGTGTTTCGGGCACGTCCCACCGGGAGGAGACCAAGGGGCAGACCCCGGACCCGCTGGAGAGACTATGTCTCACGGCTGGCCGGGGAACGACTTGGGATCCTTCCAGGTGAGCTAGAGGATGCGGCCGGGGAGAGAGAGGCCTGGGCTGCCCGCTTGAGGCTGTTGCCCCCGCGACCCGACCCCAGAACAAGCGGAAGATGACGGAACGGAACGGTTTTTATCTATCGTACCACAAACGTGACATCCTACACTATACAAAAAAAGAGGTTTAAAACTTCATACATAAGGTTTATAATATTTAACTCTGGTTCTTTGGGTCTGATTCGTTACTTCGGCAACTGTGATTAACTGTGTTCCCCTAAAACATTGTCAAGCTGAGAAATCGCAGTCCACAACATTCCGCTAACCCTCTCGGAGCACGTGTCTGATACATTTTGCTTTACGGCGCTACATCACACGCCATCAGACACCAATCAGTGCACCTGCCACTCGGTATAAGCAACGGTGCCGATTCAGCAGAGACAGAGATGAAACAGCATCAGAAAAGGCAAGAAAAATAAAGAGCAGAAGTTCAGAGAAGAAAGACGATGCAACACAATAAAAAACACTTTCATATTTCTGAGCAAAAAGGAGGAAAAAAAATCAATGTTTAAGATGCAAAATCCTTTGTTTTTTTGTCCAGAAAGAAACCAGAATGAACTGTTAAACGTGATGGATTGTGTGTAAATCTGTGACTTTGTAAGTGTGTGTATTAAAACTTTTGAGCATGACAAGCTGTTATGGGTCTGGTGCTCAGACAAAAAAAAAAAGACGTCCAAGTTTGTGTTTTTCTCTCTTTTCTGCTTCCAAGGTCGAAAATTCAAAGTTAAAAGAAAAGAGACATTCTCTCACTCAGTCTCAATAGAAAACAGACATACAAACAAAAAAAAACGGTAGAAAAGTTTCTCTTAGCTCCATCTCCAAGGCAGCAGACTGACCTTTCCTCCTCTGATATGTCACCTTTACCTGAGGGCTTTGTTCTGTCACACCACCTGATGTGTGTGTGTGTGTGTGTGTGTGTGTGTGTGTGTGTCACAAAAGTTTTTTATCTCCACTGTGTCCTTTCAAAGAGTTTTTCATTGCGTCTTTGTGTTCACTGTTTCTCCTCTCCTCCATGCGTTTCCTCAGGGCTAGATGAAAAGGAGAACATCACATCCAAGCAGATCAGATTAGTGAGAGAAGTTGTGAAGAAAGTGAGAAGAAGGTGAATAAAAATGGAAAATGTAAAGAGAATGAGAGGCGAGTGTGAGCAAGCGTTGCTAGGGGATGGTATTGAAAAATGTGACCACAGCAAAGCCTCGACTTGGCCTCCGAGGATCTCTACAATGGGATGTGTTAGGGACCGGTTCAGCCTATCGGATCTCAAAAAGATCTATTATCTTGAATAAGCGCATGCTACACATTGGCAGCGTGCATTTTCGTGCACCCACACTTCCACGTGGACAAAGTAGTGATGAGCATTATGTTACTATTTACAATATCAATTATCAAAAATATTACCCATGCTAAGAATGTATCATTTCACACAAAAATTGTTCTCTTTTTTTTCAAAAATGATTTAGAATTGGCAGATTTTTTGGTGAAAGATTTATAGTTGATAAAAATCAACAAGTCAGCGTTGAACAATAGATCCTCCATCTGTCATGTGAATTTGTGACTTTGATCTTTGATTGCAGGATTCTGAAAACCTTATCAATTCATATCTAGTTGGTACTGAGTACCTATGAGGAGTTTTTCTTCAGTGGTTTGGGAGATAACACATTCACAAAACTGTTATGGAAGCATGGACGCTCGGATGGCACAAGTGCTCAATTCCTCCTCTCACATCCTACAGGTGAAGGTATAAAAAGGTCGACTTAATAGCCCGCTTTACAAATGATTTCCCAACTCTGGGGCGCAAGTAAAACTGGAAGCAAAACACACACAAATCTGTTTAAGAGCATGACTGTAAACTTAAACATTTTAAATCTCAAAATTGATGTGAGATAACGTAGTATAACGTGTGCTTGAATTGAAAACAGAGGAGGTTGGGAGTTTTGCTAGTCGGTGACCCAGTTCATCTTTGCTTATCAGACCTGAAGAGATGACTGGAATCAAATTAGGTAAAAATGGATAATTACGTGGGCCAATCAGAAAAAAAGTTTTAGCATGTACTGTATTGAAAATCAGAATTGACCCAGTGTTAGATGGTGGAAAACATTTCAAAATAAAAAAAAAAAAAAGCCAGCCAGGTATGTAGTTTTGAGCATGGCATCCCAATCTATTCTTTTATACTGGAGAAATCATTCCAGTTATTGTTACTGTGCAAAATACTAGCAATGATTGAGATTTATTTTTCTTCCCATTCCCAGCACAGTGTCACGCTGTTTCCTGTCTGCTACGTTCCTTGCTTTCAATAAATACCACATTGTGTCCTATATAATCTGAGGTCAGTCATAGAAGCTTGTCTTAGCATTTGATTGAAACGTTTTCTATCCTCGATGATCTCACATAGACGTTCTGATGTCTGATCATTTTCTCTCCATTTTTACCTCTTTTTTTCACTCTTTTTCATTTCTGTCCTTCTTCTGCCTTCTCGGTCAACTCCAGCAAGTAAACTAAATTAAACTGTAAGATTCAAAATAAAATACAGAAAATATACTTGCCGAAATTGCCACATGGCATAGACATCGGTGGAGCAAATTTGTCCTGCAAGCAGTCTGTCAGAAAAAAAAATGAATGAAAGAAAATGTGACCACAGCGACAGAGGTTCAAATCCCTCCTTTATGCTTCCTCTGAGCTTTGACCCTTTCTGGACTATGAGGGAAAGATAGAAAGAAGGTGTTGCTGCTGCTTTTCCGTGGTGTAAGTGGGGTTGAGCTGGAGGAAAGCGGGGGCGTGGAGGTGAGAAAAGAGGGCGCAGCAGGTGTAGATTTAAAAGAAAAACTCTGGACTGGAACCAGGTTGAAATGAAAAGATGGGTGTGAGGATGTTCACACTGAAAGGCAAGAAATCATCAGACAGAAAAATTGAACTAAACTTCAGACACATGTTACCCACAAACCCCCTCTAATATTCCTTTCTTTTTCTATCAGGAACCAGTGAGATTTTCCTCTTCTTTCTCTAATAAATTGACCATTTTTCTCTCAACAGGCACTTCTTGTTCAAAACATCATCAGGAACCACCCCTCTGTTCAGCAGCTCGTCCCCGGGTTACCCCCTCACATCGGGCACTGTGTACTCGCCCCCACCTCGCCTGCTACCCAGAAACACCTTCTCCCGCTCAGCCTTCAAGCTAAAGAAGCCGTCCAAGTACTGCAGCTGGAAATGTGCAGCGGTGACGGCCATCGCTGCCGCCGCCCTGCTGGCCGTCCTGCTCTCCTACTTCATCGGTGAGTGATTATGTATTTAATCCTACAGTTTTAATCCCATAAACGTCTAAGATTTCAGCTCATGAACAAAATGCAGAGTGAGAAGCCACAAGATTTGTCACTTTAGTTTTCAATTTCTCTGGTAAAATGTCCCTCGGCAGGCGTGTTGGCCTATGCCATGGGTGGACAAACTTTTTAGTTCGGGGGCCACATTGAGTTCTAACATTTGACAAAGGGGCCAGAACAGGATCAGATGGATGGCATGCTTTGGTAACCTCTCGATTAGACCGATAGAATGGTGCGCTAGATTTTAAACAAGTGCACTAAATGTTACATCAAGAGCGTTAAATTTCAAATCTAGCGGCGCACTGAAATCTAGTGCGATAGCGCTTAAAATGTGCATTTAGCGGCGCTAGGTTTGAAATCTAAGCGCTTAATGTGACATTTTGCTTGTTTTAATATCTAACACGCTTGTTTACGTGCGTGTATTGGGCACGATGGCTTTCCATATCTGTGCACACTGTTTATTTTTACAGTGTGCGCATCACAGAAACACACACATTTTAATGGGAGCAGTGTTGTTGTTTTCACAACAAAGCTAATATATCTAGAGTGCGCCATCTAGTGAGAAAACATCAAAATTTTAGGTGAAATAAAACCAACAAGGTTTATTTATTTAATTTTTTCAAGTCCCGACGGGCCGGATTAAACCGTTTAACTGGCCGCATGTGGCCTGCAGGCCGTAGTTTGCCCATGCCAGGCCTATGCTCTGCACAGGCAAGGATGGGAAGGATGGCTCAGTGAGTAGGGTGACCGCCCTGTAACCGGAGGGTTACCGGTTCGATCCCTCGCCATGAGTTCATGCCGAGGTGTCCTTGAGCAAGACACTGAACCCCCAATTGCTCCTGATGGTGGTTTGCACCTTGCATGGCAGCATCCCCATCAGGTATGAATGTGTGTGTGAATGGGTGAATGTGAGCTACACTGTAAAGCGCTTTGAGTACCGATGCAGGTAGAAAAGCGCTATATAAGTAGAGTCCATTTACAGTAAACCACCAAATAAGCTGATAAAAAGACACATGGGACTTTATTTTCCAACAAATAGGAATGCAAAACATCAGGAATATTCTTACTACTTTTGAAACTACCACGTCCTAAGCAGCTGATTGGAGTTGTAGACCAAAAACATTGGCTACACTTCTATTTATGAGAACATTTTTGTGGTGTTCCCCGCTCTACTTGCTTCAGAGAGACAGAAGACAAGAATAAGAGGGGATCGTGTTGTCTTGGTTACAGGTTTCTCAACTGATGGAGAAATCTTTCATACTTGAGATATGTAAACAAGCGGACATCAATTTTTACTAAAATGTTCACTTGGATTTTTTTGCATGAATATGGACTCGTTTCGACTGAATGTTGGTCATTAATGTGACGCCAGCATGTGACGTTCAGACTGAAGGAACCCCAAATATAAGGGACCACATCAGGAGGATGTCCTGCAGGCTGTTTAAGGGATTTGTGTAAAGAGGAAAAAGGTGAATGTGGGCAAGGTTTGTTTTATTCATTCTGGTCAGGAGGATGGACAGAGGGGTGCTGTGTGTCTGTGTGCATGCAGCTGAGACAACGAAGGAGAAAAATTAGAAAAACTACAAGCATATAAGTGTGTGTACGTATGTGTGTGTGTGTGCGTGCGTGTGAAAGGAGGCAGATGTGCTACTGAGCCCCTGATTGGCCTCTTACCCCAGAGAGCAGAGTCAACAGATGGGTAGATCTCAGGAAACCGTTGTATCAGCAGAAACAGCCCCTCCCACCCACCTGATCGGACTGCATCCATTATTTATATATTTCTACATTATTTATAAGTATATGGATATATATTTATAGATTGCAATCCTACCATCCATCACTGCAGCTTCAGATCTGCAGGTACCAGATGGGTGATACCTGATGGTGTCCACACTGCGGATGTGCACGTAAAGCTGTGCCAACGTGCGTCTAGTTTTTGTGTGTTGTTGAACCCTCCCGCAGTGCCCTTGAGAGTGCTGTGTGTCATCCAGAGCAGATCAAGGCCCCTCAGCCTGCGGCACATAGACAGATCCATCCCCTCCTGAGTTTTACTCACGCGCACGGCTTCGGACAGCCACATATGGAGCTCTAAAACACATGCAAGGAAGATAAGTGTGAAATAACCTTACACTATTGTCGGGTGGATTTTATCATCAAAATGAACCTCTGAAACAAGTTTTCAACCTCTTTAATACGACCGATTGCCTGGGCCTTCATAGCCTATCCCAAAAACGCCCTGGTCTGTCCCAACCCGGTCAGTCCTAATCTTACCAGGAATAAATAATCATCTGAAATCTGTGCATCAGTTTAACTTGTTTTTGGTATTTTTTGGTCTCTGCACCGTTCCAACCGACTCGTTTCAGGTCAGAGTGAAACTTTATTGTTATCTTTATTTTTGTATAAAACCGTTCTGTTTGTCTTGGGTTCTGCAGCGTTAAACGGGTTCAGCAGTCAGACAGAGATTTTTATTCTACCTTAGTGTGTGTGTGAGAGTGTGTGAGTGTATGTGTGTGTGTGGGCCAGCAATCACTGGGGAGATTGTGCAGAGCACCCAGAGCCATGCAGCGTGAAGAGGACCCCTCTGAGGCGTCCACCCTGGAGCCCGCTCATAAATTACAGAAAGACACATGTGCAGGAGCAGCAGTTTTCTGTGTGAGTGTGTGTATCTGTGCATATGTGTGTGTCTGTATCTGTGTGTGTACGTGTGTGTGACTGTGTGAATGCATCTGTCTGTGTGTATATGTGTATGCGTTTTATTGTAAGTAACTGAATATGATATGAATTAATGTGTGTATGAATGTGAGTGTGCGTGCGTACGTGTATGTGTGTTTGTGTGTGTGTGTGTGTGTGTGTGACTGACTGCCTCTACACGTAATGAATCTCCCTTAAATGTAAAAAAGACACACACATTGAATTTCAATATAATTGTGCAGTTTTTTTGCTATTTTAGCTGAGATTTCAGCTCAAAAAAAATTGTCTTTCAATTTCACACACACACACACACACACGCACACACACACGCACATACACAATAAAAGGCTCCACACATGCAACAACATCTGAGAAAGACAAAGAATGAATGAGATAAACTCACTCACACATATGAATCCACACAAAATGAACTGTGAGGTTGTGTCTTCATCAATTACTGTTAAATAGTTTGTGAGGGCACCACGTTGTGTTTCCAGCTGCCCTGCTTCAAACAGCAGTGAAAGATTGTTTCCTCTTTACCTGTGAAGGAATGACTGAATGGATGAAGGATAAACGAGAGTTCTTGTTCCTCATTCCCCCGGCGTCTTGTTTGCTTGCTCCGCATGGAGCGCCCCGGCCAAAGGAGAGGCGGTTGCTAGGATACAGGTGAACGGTTGGCATATAGGAAGGCAGACAGGTCCATCACTGTGAATGGCAACCTGGAGAGTGTGAGATAGAGGAGGGGGATTTAGAAACAGAAAGGGTAGATGTTACAGTGCAATGTAAAGAAATGGAGGATAGGTCACTGAGGCTGAAATGTCACTGTCAGCAAATTCAAGAGAGGGGATCTGAAATTGATAGAGGGGGTTGTGTTCAGTTGGAACGAGAGATATGGGGAAAAAAATTATCCTCTTCTTTTCTTGAATATAGTTTAGTAACAACAAATGAATGATTAATAAATACCAATCAGGTTCTATTCATTTTGACATTTTTAATTTATTCCCATGACTATAAATGACTGTTGTTTCCCACTGCGCGCCAAATAGGAGGTAGCATCTCGGTCCAAAAGGTCCTGGTGCCCTTTACTTGTAACAAAAAGGATCAGCTTTTACTTAGTGGTGTAGTCACAATAATCATTCTGGTTCTGTTTCCTTAGTCACAATGCATTCTTAATATGACTGATTTAGTTTGTCGTTATTTGCCCTGCAGCACAACTCAACTGACCAATCAATGTCACCAATTTAAAACAGTAACAGATGTTCACCCCCATGTGGGGATTCTTGACAGGTTTGACAGATCTTTGCTTAGCCAATAACAGCAGAACGCCAGACTGTGAGTCAGATGGATTGGCTGCAAATAACGGCTCCAGGCGTCTTTACCTCCAAAAAGCTCATTCCTGGTTGCAAAGTGGTTGCCATATCAACGCATTCCGGACCGATGATCGATATTCTTGGCTCAAAAAATTGAACATCTCAGGTGTTGACCTTTATTCAATTGTTCTAAACACTTTCTTTTTTTAAAAGTGAACATTTAAAAAAATAAAGATAAAATGTACATACAGTATGCAAGAATGGCTACTTTTTTTATAGTCTTAAAATATCAGAATTAAATCAATACAATTATGTAATTTAGAATGTAAACAATTTAAAACAACTAGATTTTTTTTAAAGTAACGTAAAAAAAAAAAAGAAGAAAACTACTACTAATGCTTGAATTTTTGACTTTCAAAAAATTACTTTTTTACTTTGACTTTTTTGACAACAATGTCAACATGTTTTTTAAAACTTTTTATTTTGCTTTCACTGCATGGTTCGAAGAAACTGTTGCAAAACCAAAAAAGAAAAAATGGAAAACGGAGCTCGGTTTCAGAATAAGCTCTTCTCTGCATGACGTATCTGTTCCACTATTGTTCTACATTGTTCCACAGAACTTCAGCAGGATTAAAGTTTCTCTGCTCCACGAAGGGCAGGTACTTTTTATATTTAACCAATTGGTGCTTTCCAGTCTGGGAACTCAGGTTGATGTTGTCAGGGGTTTGGCTCAAGACCCCGACAAACAGAAGACGGGGAAGGCAGGTGGGCGGGCGGTTTAACGTCTTTTATTAACAATAATAATAAAATTAACAATAATAAAGAGGAGCAGCGGCTGGAGCATGGGAGACCCAGGGCAGCAGGCCGCCCCACAGCTGGGCTCAATCACCCAATTTCTAGGGCTGGGCCTCTCAGGTCTGGGTGTGGCTGTGGTGTGGCTTAGGAGCAGAGGTGGAGATGCAGTCTCCTGCACAAAGGAGAGAGAGAGAGAGAGAGAGACAGAGACAGCAGCAGAAAAAGGCCCAGGGCCTTCACAACGTGGGTAACAAGTCCAAAAAATCTGTGTGGTCCAGAAACCAAAGTGCAAACAAAGGCAAGGCAAACAAAACTTTCTCTTGAATAAACTTTCTAAACACTATCTTTAAATTCTCAATTAGAGGAATCGTTGCCAGCATTGACCGTATAGCATGGTTGATCTTCTTTTTTTTCAGCCACAGAACTACAAACATGACACAGATGGGGGCTTGCGTTCACATCACAGCATCATCTCTGTTCTCTGATTGGTCGGACGTTTTCTGATCGCTGCGATTGTAAGCTAATGTCTGCGATACATGACTGGTCACTGAAATTCAAGTGAGCAGAGGCAGTAGGTGGCGCACTTTAATACATCATCATTAGTATGATTTCTAATCATTTTTATTGTAACATGACAAATTCTTACTGCGGGATTATGTTTTTGCTGATACATCGTAAATGATAAATCACCCATCTCTTGGGGTGGATATTTTTCCCACTCTGGGTGGGTGAGAAGGTAGGAGAGAGAGAAGACAACCAGATGTGGAGAGGAGAAACAGAGGTGAGGCAGAAGGAGAGCGTGGCCTCCCGAGGCTTCTGTCACCTGGAATAACTGTGGGACTAATGTCTCCTAATTGATCACAGCGAGCAGAGAACAGAGAGGGTGTGACAGCAAGATGGGAGGACAGGGCGAGACTGCGGAGGACGAGAAGAACGCTCAGTGACAAAAGAAGTTTGAAAGGATGAATGTGAGACTCAGAGGACAAAAAAATAAAGAAAAATAGGGGGAAAATAGAGCCAGAAGGAGACGTGTTGTGTTTGGAAATGAGAGGTAAGGCCGATGTGATAGATTAAAGATCAAGGACGTGTCAAACTAGTTGTGTCCAGGTGGACTGTTTGCACACACAGACACACACACACGTGGGCGTGCCCTTCACTGCTATGAGTAAACTCTTGCTAGCAGGCTCCGTGTCACCTTCGTGGGAGTGTTTTGTGTAAATGTGCATGTGGTGCCGTAGTCCACATGGAACTGTCGGAGTTGATGAATGAGAACGCACACGCGCACACACACACGCAAACACAATGTATTTTTAGGCTTTTCCTCTCAGCTTCCCAGCGTGTTGATTAAACAGGGCCACACAGATCCACTGTCATCGAATGTGACCTTCATGCCTCCACGCCGACCACTTTCCATCCATCACCGCCGTCTCCCAGACTGATCACAATCGCTTGCTTCCTCTGGTGCAACTCCATCCTCTTATATAATCCCATGTTAATGGCTACTGCTTAACTAGGTAAATAGATAACGATCAGACGGGGGCTTTAACTGGACGTTGTCAAATGACCACCTGGACAACAAGGAGATTAAAGCCAGTTTGGAAGATTGGGTTGTGCTGAGAACCTAGCCACTTTTAGGGAGTAGTTTGTATGTCGTAAGGCTAGGAATGGTTATCGGCAAGATTTTTTAATGTTGCATTTCGGGCCAGTGTTTTTTCAGTAACCTCACACCTTTTTATTAAAACTTCCCATTTTTAAAGCATCTATTTTTGGTAAACAATACTTCAGTTACATGCACTGTTATTCTACGTACCTGTTGAATTAATAGCAGTGCTACATGTCTCATTTAGACGCTCAAATACTGTGCAACCTTTTACCATAATGTGGTGTATTTTAACCTATTTGGACTGGTTACTGTTACATTTGAGACAGTGTGCTTCGTATACATCTATTTTGGAAAAACAAAAGAACACTTTGGGTGTTTTTGCTCATGGTCACTCTCCCATCCCCGTGTATTTGTTGTCACTTGTCAGTGAAGAATTGGTGGTTGCATGGCTGAATCAGAGAGTGTGAGCAGCCCTCTCTTGTCGCAGCGCAGCAGAAAAATAAAGAGGGAAACATGGTCCATCTTTTAAAACCAAATCAAAATAAAGCAATGCATGCCATTGTTGCCACGCCACTATATTGATACCGTTAAGAATATTGTTAAGACTGAAACCTATTGATTCTGTAATATTTGATGACGTGAAACGTGTAGAAAAAATTCCGTTTTCCGTATCTTCTCCTCATTAAAGACCCACCTTGGTCTTTTCTGACTTCTTTTGGAATGATTGTTCACCCTGGTGGTAGCGTATCATATAAATAATTACCTACGCAATGTTTACGCACATGCCTGGCCTTTTAGGAAAACTAGAAACTGAGACAAATGAGGGCAAAATATATTGTTATATTATCAAGAAAACTTTTTGAAACGATCTTTCATCCTTCGGAGAGTTACTGCACTACACGAACAAAGGACGATTATTAGGCAAGTTTTTTGTCTCTTGAGTTAATCTAAAACATTTTAAGAGTTTAAAACACAGGGAGCGAGTTGTATTTTTCTCAGTGAGTTTTACACATGTAAAAAATAATTAATTTAAATTTTTTATGCAGAAAATTGTTCAAAATCAGCATTTTTATGCATTTAATGATATGCAAATGAGTCAGTTTGACATTGTTTAAGAGAAAACGACGCTTTCTTATTAGACTTTTTTTTTTCACTTTTTTCCTATGTTTTGAAGAATGTTGTTTCTTGCCAAAGTCAGCCACATGGTTATTCTAAATCTGCAGCGTGCACATTGTGGCTCCTTTCCAAACCCAGCTCCTTGACCCCAGCGTCCCCTCTCACATTGCATGTGGCTTCCCTTCTGCTGATCCAAGGTGGAACAGTGAGAGGTCAGGATGTGCCACTCATGCCAGCGTAGGTGTGTGTGGGCTGCGTGTCTGGGGTGCGGGCACAGTCGGGCATATGGTGGATGCAGGAACCTGGGCATAAGGATCAGACGTGGAGCGTGTGTCCACAGCAGCGGAGCCTGTCGCACTCAGAAAGGTTAGGATCTTACCACACGCTGCCAGTCCAGGAAAAGGACAGGGCACGGCCGGGACCAGGCACAAGGTGCTACGCCATCTGCACCATGAGGGATAAATGGGTCATCTGCTCCGGGCAGGTATAACAAAGCAGGGTGAACCAAAAAAAACGTTTGTTTTTTGACTTTCTGCTAGTTAGCTTAGAGTTTCATCAAAACATGACCTTTGTGTGTTTTTATTTGTGCACAAACACAAGATGATGTCAACTGTTTTTTTCACTGTCTATTTTATTCTTTTATTCATTATAATGAACTACATGCACAGATGGGCACCACGTGGTGCTAAAACACTTGTCCTTTAACCTCTGAATCAGCCAAGTGACTTTTAAAAAGTTTGCTGTTTTATATTTTTTTTATTTTAATGATAAAGAGCACTTGGCTTGTGTCTCAAACTACTGATGATTTAAGTTACTTAATGCCAACTATAGATGAACTTATTCATTTTTCAGGATTTGAAACCAAACGATGAGTTCACAAAGTAAAAGCTCTTGCTTGAAGCGCCGATGGACTAAAAATGATCATTTGAAACTTAGTAAACAGGGGTGTTTTTACTGAAAATTTCACAGATTTTTGATAATCAAGCGTGTTTCAACAACTTTGTTTGGCATGCAAACTCGAGATTTATCAAAACCAACGTAACTCTCCTCATCCTACGTAAGAGTCACAAATTACACCTGCAAAAACACGGGCATGAACCTACTCAAAATCTACCCCACCCTGATCACACCGCTAGAACTCCAAATACAGTTCATGCTAATGTGATGCATAATGAAACATCCTCAAATGAGCAGGTGACATCTGAAACAGTCAAAAACAAAGACAAGGTGTCACTATTGTGCAGCCATGGTGGTGTTGCCCATATGCAGTTAAGAGTGGTAAACTGTCACTAAGACAACTCTGTGATTACACACACTGATCTGTCGTCATTATAAGATTCTGTACCTTACCAAGATTAGATTTTTTTAAGTGTAAGCCGAGACATTCAAAATATTATTGAATATTATATTTAAAATGATATCTTGACAGGGAAGGCCAACCGTCCGTGTTCTTGAACACAGGGCCACCTGGACTTTGTGCATCAGTCTACTCCTGCCTCACCATTACTGCAGAAATCAGGACGTTCACACCAGTCGGTAGATAGGGAGTTAAATTTTTTTCAACGTAAACCTGTAATGTTTACAAGTTTACATTAAATTAATTTGAGTATGCTTAAAAACAATTTATTTTTCAATTGATTCCCAAAATCTTTGTGCATGCCACTGATGATAACATGTCTTATCATACTGATTTGTTTGTCCAATTAGGCTTCATACCTGTGAGTGAGGGGATGGATTAAAAGCAAAATAAAAAGCATTTCTCTCCGTTTCTCCATCTCTCCACCATTCGTTCTCACTCATTCTCCCCCTCCTCTGATTTGTGATAAGATTGCATAGTTCCTCATATCCTGTTTCTAATACAGATCGATGAGAAGGAAAAAGGACGGCGGTGGGGAGGGGATGAGGTGAGACAGACTGAGGGTTAGGGTGCAGATATCAGAAGAGGAAATGAGGATTCAGAAAGGAGGACATCACTCAGATTCACATCTCTTCTTTCAACCAATCACCAGCATGCACACACAGACACACATGCAGGCCCACGGTGGGGTTGTGTCAGTGTTTTAGTAACTGTGAGGAAAGCGTTTGCTCCTGAGTGAGCTGCCGTTTCTCTCCTTTTTTTGCAGGTATGAAGCGACTCTCATCACCTTTTGTGTTGCAGTCAATTACAGTTCAGTTGCATCAGCTGGGGGAGCGAGGTCCCGTCGGGGATCGGAGCTTTGTGCGCTTGTTGTTAATACTATGCAATTTGCACCGTGCATACGCAGACATACACACTCACAGAGGTAGACAAACGGTCTCACTGCATATGTGACCCCGCCCTCCACACCTCTCGAGGCCCAAAAGCAAACTCGGATGATCTCACATCTTAGTTTTGCTTAATTAATAGACGACATGACTCGATTCAATGCTACATTTTCACATGATATTTTTAAAAATCTGTGGAGACGACATCAGCGCAGCCCCCTTGAGCAGCAGAGATGGGAGGTAGGTGCGAGTGACACAAAAAGGCAAATAGAAAATGTTTCTTTCTCAGGTGATTTCTTTTTTTATGCACGTGTTTGTTTTGGGGAAGAAAGTGTTTACCAGACAAGAAACATCCTCGGAGATTAGGAAGTGATGAGGGGAATTTTTTTTTTTTAAAGGAGGCAAGAAAACGTTGTAGACCAATTAGAAGCCAGGCCAAGGCTGGGAGGATGAGGAGGAGGGTCTCAGCTACAATTACTGCCCTAATTGAGGTCAGAGTTGTTCATTTACTGGTGAATTAGAAGAGTTAATATGCATTTATCAGGATGGCCGAGGGAAAAGATAAATCAAAGTGTGTTGCTAATGTTTGTGAAGCCTCTTTGTGTAACGCAAGTTGCAATTGAAGGGGAATTTTATGCAAAATCAAATTTTTATTATGTTTGAATGTTATTCCTGCATCAAAAAAAAACCTCCCTGAAGTAGTTTTTTTTTTTTTTATTCATACACCCTCCAAAAAGACGCACGTTGCGTTGATTGGCCGCTACTAAATTGCCCCTAGGAATGAGTGTATGGTCCCACAACAGACTGGCGACCTCTTCAGGATGTACCCTGCCTCTTGTCTGAAATCAGCCAGGATAGGCTCTGGCATCCTCTATGACCCCATTAGGCATTAAAGGTTCAGAGAACAAAACATGTTTGAGAAATTTGCAAGCTTTCCCATCCTGTATAGGAATGTTATTGCAATGCCATGGATTTTTTGGATTTTGTTCTCCACCACGCCCACAATTCAAGTATGGGTGGATCGTTTTTGATGCATGCACGCTCTCTGCTCACTCTCAGTCCCTCCCTTCAACAGGTAGATCATTTTCATAAAAATACAAGTACCAACAATATAAAAAATATGCAGTTGCTTCATTAACTTCACGTATTTTTTACTATTTGTGACCTCAAGAAAGATTTACGCTTTGTCGTGCATGTGCCAATAGGGCTGGTGAATTGGGGAGAGAGACAAAGGGGGAATCCAGAGCGTCAAAAACAAAAGTTAAAAAAAAAAAAAGCTTTTTTTTGGTGGATATCGTATTTCTTAGCATGTTTGTTTTAGCATGTTTCTGAGCATACTATGATACACTGTAAGAATGATTACCCCACAAACATGCAACGCCCTGACCAGCAATTACTGTTGTATTTTAAAAGATCAGAAGTAAAAATTCAGGGTCAGATGAGGAATGTTCTTTCCACATTAGTCCCTCAGCGAGTTCCTGGTCTCTGGATCTTGTTCACTGACCATCAAAATAAAAGTCTTTCTGATTCTCTGATTCTGAAATAAACTGGGAAAGAAGAGGGATTTTGAACGAGTGGACCTCGTTCCAGAGAACAAAATGATGATGATAGAATATTTTCCACTCCGGGGGACGTCCAACTCACCAAAGTCACCTTTCTTTATCTTTGCTTCTGTTTTTTGGGTGGTTTTTTGCTTTCATGCAGAAATCAATTTGAAGCCTTTAGCTTTGAGACGTGTGAGCATTGCTCAGAGCGTGCACATGCACATGCAAGTTTGAAGTTTGTCTTGTGAGCCGGTTGCTGTCAGACGGCGAATCACAAGCGACCAAAGCGTACGGCATCACTCATGCCTTAAATCTCTCTTTTCCTTTCACCATCTTCTCCTTCCTCTCAATTTTTATCCGTGGGGGTCTTTATTCATCTCTGAAACATCATCTGCAATCTGTTTTCTTGTTCCTCTTTTCAGCCTCAGGGGGTTTCTTTCTTTTTAATATTCTGTTAGTTGTTGTCCTTTGGTATTCTCTCTGTTCCTTGCTCCAGCATCTCAGACAGAGTCTGGCACGCTTCCTCCAAGAGATCCTGACCGTTGGCCTCTCTCCTTCTGTCTCTCTTTTCCTCCTCTCCTCCCTCTCTCTCGCTCCCTGCATCATCCATCTTGCTGTCTGTGTTGCAGAAGCACATGTGTCGATGCTTTGCAGGTGATCCAGCCAGCACTTTGCCTTTTTAAATTATAGATTAAGATTACATAAAAAGCTCATGCTGTAGCTGATCTATTTTTAATCTGACACGTTAGCTTTCTATATCTTTGCTGTGATCTTTACATTTACATGTGGGTTGAAGATGCTGTCGATAAAACTTGAGTTTAAACTGGCTTTTATGTTCGGAAAAGTTAACCTGGGTTTTACAAAAAGATTTAAATGTTGGTGGAAAAAATTAAGTGGAGCAAAATTATGGATTCATTGCTGTTTTTACCAAACAGTGAAAAATATGTGAAGGAATGTAGTCCTAGAATTAAAACTATGTGCACATTTGATATTATTTAATGCAGATTTGTTCAACATTTTTAAAGTGAAGGTACATTTTTTTATTTAAAAAAAAATAGCGATTCTCACAAAAGTGTCCTAAATAGGAATCAAATCAACTCATCAAAACTTATTTTATTATCTTTTACATTGTTTTTTCTAATAAAGAGTGTAGTTAACATGTTCACAGAAATACAGCCGGATTCTGGTACCAGGGGGCGTTGGCCTAGTGGTAGAGTTACCAGCTTTCAAATCTCACAGGGTCCAAGCTGTCCCTGGGACCACGGGATGGCAAAGACAACAAAAAAATAACACTAGAAATACAACTGGATCCTGAGATGAAACAACGTCTACAATGAGGTTGAAGAAAACTTGTTAGCTGTTAAAAAAACTTCAGCTAAATCTGTCTAAAACCTTTAAAGAGCAGAGATACTGAAAATAATGCTGTTCTGACAAAAGCAACACAATTTAGGGGAAAAATGTATTGCTTCACATGGAGAAATATGAACCAATCATATGAAGAACACACACAACAAGCTTGAACACTGATAATAAATATGATACATTCACAGTGTTTGCCTCAGAGGTATCGCTGGTTACAGGGTTGGTAGAGGAAGTCGGCTCTCCACATCCAGTCCTTTCCCAAAGAGAATCTTTCATAAAGAACATATCAACCAAAAAAACTGAGTATTCTTTGTTTCTAGACATAAGTGTGCACATTAACCTCTGTTTTATGTGTCATACATGTATGAGGAGCTGCATTAAAAGCTCTGAAAGTTTTATTATAAAGAATATTTTTATCAGTTTGATGATTTAAAAGAGAAGTTTTTATTTCTCTCCTTTTGTTTCGAGCTGTCGATGTGATGCGTTCTCAGGGAACAGAACAAAAGAAGTTAAATGCTGCTCTACGTTGGTTAGAATCACCTTCGGCTTGAACAAGAAAAGTTGTTCAAACCAGAGATTTTCTAAAGAGAAATAAAGCATCTCTTTGTCTGTTTTTATGCGATGCTTAAAGAAAAACCTGTTGAGAAAACTGTGATTTTCTCAGTGTGTCACTAAGGAGTAAGTGTGCCATCTATTGGTCATCTCTTCACATCCTTATGCAGGGAGAAAGACACACACACACAACCAGTGAGACACACAATAATCCAAGTGTGTGTCTGTCTGACCCAGATCGAGAGTGCCATCACAAAAGATTCACAATTGCTTACTGTCTCCAGCTGATTCAATAGCCAATCTCTCTATCGACATCTCACTGCGATAGCATCTCTTCGTGCTCGTCTTGGCCTGTGTTTGTGGGTGTGTGCACGTCTGCCTTATCTACTAGGAAGGACAAGTAGAGATAAGAAGAAAAAGGGGAATTAAAAGGAAAAGATTCAGAGAAATGAAGGTCAGCGTGATTAAGTAGAAGAAGGCAAAAGGTGGTTAGAAGAGAAAAAAAAGACCAAGAGGAGCAGTTCTGTCCTACCTTTTCTTCCTCCATCTCTTGTTTTTTATTCTTTATAGCACCACCCCCATTAAAAATAAAAAAAAAAGAGCTGACAGTGGAGGCCTGGAGAAGCCGAGGTGTCAGCGTTTCCTTTGACCAGGAAGCAGTGAGGGAGGAGAGGAAACGTAGAAAAGAAGAAACAAAGAAAGAGAGGGAAAAAAGGGGGCGAGAGAACGAGAAGATCCTAAAGCCGTGTGCACGTCTTCCAAAACTTTTTCACTCGTCTGACACTGCAAACCCTTTGGCAAGAAAAGATGGAACATGACAAGAAGGAAATTGAATCTCAGGCACTAGATGGAGGTGTGTGTGGATGAGCGATGTGCAAGACCACCTACATAATGCATTCCATCGGGGCTGCACATTATATCGACATCGAATTGGTATTTGCCTTTATTTTTTTGTCTGTCCCATACAGCGTCTCTCTGTGGCTCTGAGCAGCCAACTGATTTGTCAGGTGTTCACAGCTTGGTTGTAAGGTCTGTTTCCTGTGGTTCTTGTAAACATTGCCATGTGCTTGACAAACAAAAAAAAAAACAAAAGCACACACAAAAAAAAAAAAAGCAGAAGCAAAACGCATGATGTCGTATGAAGAGAAGGTTCTGGAGCTTCCATAAGATTGTCAAAATGTGGGTGCAGAAGGAGGAGGGGGACCCAAAGCAGGACGACCAGTAAAGCAGTAGAAAAAAAAACACATGGTTCAGATGAAAATCTCATGAGAAATGTTTGCAAGCAGATCAGGCAGCCAGGAAGACCTGGCCAGAAGGGATGATGACCCGACAATAAAATCAAGGCAGCAGGTCAATCACCAACAGGTGTTCCGAATCAGGGAGATGAAGGAAGGTCCATGGCTCCCTCTGGTGGTGGGCGAGGGACTCATAACAAAGATAGTAGCATCTTTATTTGAAACTATCTGCCAAACAAACCACTGATAGGATGTAATGAGTCTGCCCACAGTTACTTAGTCCCAACTATAGATGAACTGATTAAATTTGATATTAAGCAACCTTATCCATTGTTTTGCCGATTGATTGCATTGCCTCAAATTGCCATTGCAGGGATTATTAAAACTGTTTTGATTCCTAATTTTACTCCCGTCATTAATGAGAGACCACTTCATGGGGACTTTTTTCTTCACATTCAGCATGTATTTGAACATGTTTTACATATTGAATATCAAATTGGTAATGCGATATCAAACACAACATTTCCAATTGAATATGTTGTCCAGGCCATGCAGCCCTACTTTCCTCCCAACCATACCGTGCATGCATCCTGGATCACCTCGATGGAGCTTTCATTACGTCATTATCCTAAACACACGAATGCAAACGGATGGATGAAGTCAAGTTTCTCGCTCCAACCATCATTTGAAAGGAAGCAAACCGTACCTGTCACAGAGCAACTTACTGGGCTTCCGTTCCTGCAGAAAGCGAGGAACAGACTGCCTGCTCGGTGGGAGGAGACGTTTGGCAGCGGGCTAAGGAGGGAAGAGACGTGTGGAGAGTAAAGAGCTGACAAAGTGAAGAGAGAACACACTCCAGCAGACTCATACCACCGGTGCACAATAACACAACGCGGGACAAAAAGAAGGGAGAAGAGAATGAGAGCGAGAGAGGAGAGTCATAGAGCGTTCTCTTGAGAGAGCAATCTGTCACAAGCGCTCTGCGAGATGGTGTAAAGGCTTCCAAATAAAAAGCAGAAGATGCTGTCACACTGAGAGATGGCTGAGGCCCACAAAGACTTTTATGGTGTTAATTGAATGTTTTGTGTGGTCCCCTCGGTTTCTGTCCTCTTGGTGCTCTGGGTCACTTGCCGATTTGATAAGACTGATTGATGAGCGTGGAGTCATCTCTGTGTAAAAGCTCGGAAACAACCGAGAGGTTGGGATGTCCTGATGACTTTTTAGCAGGAGTTTCTTCCTTTCTCTTGAAGGGAATCCGGCTTCCAGCAGATATTTCACACATTCTTTCCTCCATCAGTCACACATATTCTCTGTTTGTGTTTTGCAGCGATCAACTTGTTGGGTCTTACATGGCAGCTGAAACCCTCAGATGGCCCGGTGTTGAACAACGGCCTGGGAGCGGGTCTACCTGTCAACAGCGATGTGGCCACATTGCCCTCTGGAGGGAGAGGTAAGAGATAAAAGACACAGAAAATCTCAGACACACACTAACCCCATGATGCCAAACCAAATTCAGCAAATCAGGATTTTCTCTTTTTTAAAGGGGTTTTTATGCAAAATCAACTTTTTAAAAATAATTCTTTTGTATTCAGATGCTATTCAAATGCCCAGTTGTTTTTGGCCACCGATTTTGTTCCCATTTATCTAACAGTCTCAGAATGAATGTTTGGCTTTTGAGCTAAAATCAACATAAATGAGTTTAGTGTCAGGTTAGCACTAAGGAAACAAACACCGGTACATGTTTCATTTATGCATGTCTAAGTAATTTCCAAGCCCTCCCGTTCATCTTGCTTTTCAAATGCCCGGTTGTTCGTTGCCCTGGCTTTTGTTCTGGGCAGGCTCACATCCTTACAGTCACTGTTTGTAAAGCAGGTTAACCAAACTATATGTTGTGTTAACTACAATCCCCAACCCCAAATTTACTATTAGGACACATTTCACACATCCCATTTAGTCATGACTAGAAAGCACCAAAAGCCCACCGTGGATTGAACAAATCCCAATGCTATGAGGTCCGACTGTTTTTTTTTTTTTCAGCCTCCTAAAATTGTGCAAATTTTACCTAAACAGAAATGCAGTAAATCTGAGGTTTTCTCGGAACGGTTCAGACAGAAAGGTTCAGGAAAACATTTCTGCCCTAAAATTGGTGGTAGAGCGTTTGCCCTCTGCCTGGGAATTAACCAGAAGTTTGCAGGTTCGACTCCCTCTGAGTTCACATCTAGGGTCCTTGGAGAAGACACATAACCCCCCGTTTCTCCCACCATTGGCTCCGTTGTGGCAGCCTGCTGCAGTGTAATGCAGCACACAAATTTTCCCGGTGAGGGATCAATAAAGTATACATTAATATTAATAAATTGTACAATTCAACCCGTCTACCAACAGATGAATATTTTATTTTATGATTTTTTTATTTTTTTATTCCAGGTTAGTCATGTAAAATGAGGAACATCTTGACTCTGATTTTTCTTCATTAGGATTCTTTTTGTTTGTTAAATATTCAAACTAAACCTTTCAAATTTAAAATGATGTGTTAATTAAATCTTCACTCATATCATTTGCTGATATTTTAGAGCTCAGCTGAGAATATTGTCGATTCTACACCCTTCCTAATCATCCTGACTAATCTACATGTTATTGCATGATTAATACAAAACCCTCGTTAGTAAAACTTTAAGATTTTTTATCTGTAATTTTACTAGAAATGGTGTTTAGAAAAAACTAATTAATTAGCTCTAATCTCAAACCAGCAGATAGAATTTTCCATTCCGTCGTGTTCCGCTTATTTGGGGCCGGGTCACAGGGTAACAGCCTCAGACGAGAAACCCCAGCTGCCTCCAGCTCACCCGGAAAGATCCCGAGTCGTTCCCCAGCCAGCTGTGGGACATAGTCTCTCCAGCGGGTCTGGGGTCTTCCTCTTGGTTTCCTCCCGGTGGGACGTGCCCGAAACACCTCACCAGTGAGGTGCTTAGGGAGCATCCTGACTAGATGCCCGAACCACCCCATCTGGCTCCTCCCGACCTGGAGAAGGAGAGGCTCGACACCGAGCTCCTTCCGGAGGGCAGAGCTCCTCACCCGGTCTCTGAGTGAGAGCCCAGCCACCCTCCGGAGGAAGCTCATTTCGGCTGCTTGTATCCGCAATTTCTTTCTTTCGGTCACCACTCCAATAGAATTTTGTTAGAAATATTTTTTTAAAAAATGTGCTTTGTGTATAAAACTCAATCCGGATGATTTTTACCATTAAAATCTGCTGATATGTTTCTAATGGGGTGCAGCAGCGGAGGGGTGATCTGTACATACCGTTAAGTTGTGTCAAGCAGGTTTATCGTTTCTGTCTGCAGTGAAGGAAACTATCTGTTTGCACGCCCCTCGCTTTAAAGCCTCACCTCCATGCATTTCTGTTCTGGATGTGTGCTTTGTAACACAAACATTGAAACGAACGAACAAGGGGTGTGTGTATGTGTGTGTGTGGGCTGCAGCACCTCAGTATTCCGCATTAATGAGAGGGCTGTTGTTCCCCGTCTGGGCCAGATGCTGCTGTTGTTCTTCTCACTGTTGCTTTTATTTTTTGCTGCTCTTCACACGTACACACACGTACATACACACGTATATACACACACGTATACACACATGCACACACTGTCTCAGTGTTTGTTTTTTATATCTGAGCCCTGCCGATACTTTTCTGGTAGATGGCTGACCTGATTGCAGGTTTTTCTTTGTTTCCGTTCACAATCTGGTGCTCGATCGTTTGAGCCAAGCATCCAAAAGGACATGGCAAACCAAGGTTTTACATTTCTTACTGCCTGTACCCAGAAAATAAGAGTTTGTTAAGTTTTTAATATAAAAATGACTGGATTTTATTTTAAATATGTTGTTATAAATGAGCGACTTTGCCAAAATATAAGCAAAACTATTACCAATTTTTTGCAAGTGAAGTTTCATCCCATTGCATGTTTTTAGTTTTTCATGAGTTTTTTTCTGAAAACAGGAATGTTTTTGGTTTGTTTAGTTTAGTTTAAAAACTTTTTAATCATAAAACTGATCTTTAGTTGGTTTTTTTTGTTAGAAGCCCATTGAGACAATTGCACTTTAATTAATGTTGGGTTTTAAAAAAAACTTATTTGAATTAATACAAACTCTCACATTTGAGCTTTATTTGTTTATTTCAGATTCAAGTTTGGCTAAAAAGTAGTTTTGTTTTGATCTGCTCTTTGATTAAACACAATTTCAAATTAAATACAAATATATTTGCCCAGCATTAAAACACAACCACTAATTCTTTCCCTCTGTTTCATTTTATTTCCTCCAAAATAAAGCAACACGATCATTGCAGCCAAATTATTTTCATCTTCTCCAACTTTTTAAATCCACCAGACCTAGTTACTAAATGCAGATTGTTCTAATTGAATTGAAAATAATTCATTAATCCCCAAGTGAAATAAAAACCAAGATGTTACAGACTCAGGATGACTGTGGACCTGCTGCCACGTCACCTCGTTTAAATGGACAAAAATGTGGGAACCATCAGAAGAGAGTGATGAAATTGGACAAGTAAAAAAAAAAAAAAACACAGAAACATAAAGCAAAACAATATCATCATTAACAACACTTTTTTTTTTCTTTTCTAAATGTTTTTTTTCCAATGCAAGATTGCTCACTTACCAATGAAGCCATGTTAATCTGATATTTATGTAGTCGTTTGTGTCACCATGCAAACGGTCTGCTGCTGCACAACAAGGTTTTTCAGTCACCGTACTTCGAACACAAAGGTTTAAAATCTTAATAAAGCCGGCCTTTTGTATCGTGGCCATTGTGAGCGAGCAATTAGGTTAGTAAAGGTTTGAGACCTTGGTAGAAATTATCTGAGGCTTTAAAGCCGCTGGGATTCTCTGTTTAGTTTGAATTTGCAACAAATAAAATGCTAAACTTATTTTAGTTAAAGCAATTAAATGATCGTTTGTTATGTAACCATGCATTTCAGTGATAAATTAATCTTACCGGGCCGTTCAAAAGGAAATAAATGGTTGTTTTTTGTTACTTTTCTGCTTTTCCATTAAACTCTGATGATTAACTATTGACGATCCCGATCGATGCATGTAATCACAGCGTATGCAGTTGCTTTCCCGCTCTCTCCAGGTCCGTGGGCAGGCAGGAACAGCAGCATAGACACCGGCAACATTGAAGTGGGGAGGCGGGTGACCCAAGAAGTTCCCCCAGGAGTGTTTTGGAGGTCCCTGCTCTTTCTAAGCCAGCCCCAGTTTCTCAAGTTCAACATTTCCCTCGGCAAGGACGCCCTGTTTGGAGTTTACATCCGCAAGGGTCTGCCTCCATCTCACGCACAGGTAAACACACGTACACACATCCCCAGACTATAAAACCATTGCATGCTCAATAACTCACACAATTAGTATTTTATTCATAATGACTTCACATAATTATTAGCCAAAAACATCCTCGTTTCATGGGACATCTTTAAATTCATTTGTGAGTCAAGCTAATAACTGCTTAGAAAAAAAACTCATTTAGACAAAGATTTAGACTTAATTAAATTTTACAGTAATGTAACTTTTACGGCCTGCTATTAATTAGAAACCACTCAATTAAAAATGTATTTGATTTGTTGAAAGGGATAATTGTATTTAAATGACTTCTTCAGTTGCCGAACCAATTTTAGCTGGCGCACCACTGCCCAACTAGTTCAAAAAACTGTGAAAAATCTCAGCTTAAGCAGCAAATCAACCTTTGAAATGGTCAAAGTCTTGTTCATTTATTTGCTTTGTCAGTCCTGCACAGGTGCATAGACACTGTGTGACGTTAGACCGTTTCAAATCGAACCCTAGTCTACGCCATGATATTAAATCACTTATGATTTAAGCCTCACGTTTCAAGTGCACGCACAGTGCATTTTAACCACTCACACTGTACAAGCCAAATTAAACAACTTGTTGGATAAGTTTTGCCACCATGATCTCTGTAAATGTGTAGGTTGCTTTCCGTTCCGTCCCGTCGTCTTCCGCTCAATCGGGGCCGAGTCGCGGGGGCAACAGCCTCAGACGAGAAGCTCAGGCTTCTCTCCCCCCAGCTGCATCCTCAAGCTCACCCGGAAGGATCCCAAGTCGTTCCCCGGCCAGCTGTGAGACATAGTCTCTCCAGCGGGTCACCTCACCCGCGAGGCCCTCGGGGGGCATCCTAACCAGATGCCTAAACCACCCCGTCTGGCTCCTCTTGACCTGGAGGAGGAGCAGCTCGACACCAAGTTCCTCCCGGATGGTAGAGCTCCTCACCCGATCTCTGAGTGAGAGCCCAACCACCCAGTGGAGGAAGCTCATTTTGGCCGCTTGTATCCGCGATCTCATTCTTTCGGTCACCACCCACAGATGGTGACCATGGTGAGGGTTGAAATGGAGATCAACTTGTAAATCAAGAGCTTTGCTTTTCGGCTCAGGTCTCTCTTTACCACAACGGACCGATGCAGCGTCCTAGTTATTGCTGATGCCGCACCGATCCGCCTGTTGATTTCCCGTTCCATCCTTCCCACACTCGTGAACCCCAAGATACTTAAACTCCTCCACTTGGGGCAGGACCCTGCCCCTGACCTGCAGGGGGCATTCCACCCCTTTCCGGGTGTTATGGTTGCAGTCAACGATAACATGTCATTGTCAGCTTACTAAACATTCTATGCATTATACAGTACTTTGGTTTCGAACCTGGAGTAGATGGACGCTCATATTGGAGAAAATAAGATCAGACTCCTGTCCCTTGATTGGCTGGCTGGACAGACTCAAGACCAAGAAAAAAAAACTCGGCCTGTTTCCAAAACAACACTGATTATGTCATTTTGACTCATCTCATTTTCCCCTGTGAGGCGGCACATACCATAGGCTCTGCATCCTGTGTCTGTATTTCACCATCCCTTTGTGGTTCAATGACAACATTGCTTCTACTTCTTCTTAATTAGAACTTTCTGTCTTCTAACTTTCTCTCCAGTATGACTATATGGAACGCCTTGATGGGAAGGAGAAGTGGAGCGTGGTGGAGTCTCCGAGGGAAAGGAGGAGCATTCAGACCGTCGTCCTAAACGAGGCGGTTTTCGTCCAATACCTGGATGCCGGTGCTTGGCACTTGGCTTTCTACAATGACGGTCGAGAGAGAGAGGCGGTTTCCTTCAGCACAAACATCATGGGTGAGACAGCGTCAGCATTTGCGCAAAAAAAGAATAATGCAACAGCATTTAGAGGGTTGAACCATCACGATGAAAGTTGTTGTACTGTTGACACTGCTGGTACTATTTTAGACCGATTCCACAATTTCTTAGTGTTTTCACACATTCGTAATGTGTAAAAACACTCACCCACAATGTTGCCAAAAGCTATACAACTGCAAGAATATTGTGACAAAGGAAGGACCGCTCAGTGAGTTGGAAGAAATGAATTTGCCAGAACATAGCAGGACATTCTAAATTCAGCCTCTAAGTTAGATAGAAAAACATAACTTTTAAATAAAAGTCCAACACACAGGCTGCCCCAAAAAAAAGTGTCACAAGCACGTAAAAGTGAGCAAACTCTAGGGTTTCCGAGTCATTTCAGTCATGCTGAAGCCACAAATGTGAGAACAAGCAGAGTGGAGGTGGGTGGATTTCGAAAAAAAAAAGTCAAGCGGAGTGAAAGCATCCTTCTCTGTCAATATTACGGGGTGCAGCTTTCTGCGGCAGTGGAGAGATGAAGTGATGGAAAGGCAGAGGCGGCGAGGACAGAATTAGAGCAAGCGGTGAGAAGGGGAGTCACAGGAAATATATATGATGGTAGTGGGGAAAACCAGAAAGCAATAAAGTGGAGTGAAGGACAAGAAAGGGGAGGAGCTAAAGAGGGTAGTGGGTACGGGAAAGGAAGACAAGGAGCTCAGATTTGTGGGAGAGGATGCTGAGGACAGCATGAGAGGAGAATGAAGAAGGAAAGGGAGTACAATGAGGCTGTGGAATGTTTTTATTAAAGCAGAGTGGAAATTAAAAAAGAAAAGAATTTTTAGGAGGAACAGTTTGGATTCAAACTGCAGCCTCACACACGTTTAACAGCCTTGTAAGTGGATTAAAAAGCACTTAAATTTGAAGATGAAGGTATTCACACTAATATCGCCCACTTAGCTTAACTACCTCTTCTAAATTAGATTTCAATCATCCTAATTTAGAAATATTAATATTACTTTCTAACTAAACAAACAGACGAAGGCAAAGAGTCAGAATAAAAAGAGAACAGGATGGACTAAATTAAATCCAATTCTCTTGCACTACAAAGTCATACACCAGATTAATGCTGCGGTCGGTTCAAAGCTAGTTTTTTAACAATTCATACACACTGTGATGTCCAAACAATCTGAAAAGGCTTGTCCACAAAGAGCGGTCTTACTGACATTTCCAACACTCTGCTGGTTTGAATTACTAATGCAGACCTGCACAGTGGTATGTTGTTTAGCACCACGGCTTCACAGCAAGAAGGTCAATGGTTCAAACCCTGGCCGTTAGGAGGCCTGACATGTTGGCCTTTTTGTGTGGAGTTTGCATGTTCTCTCTGTGAGTAGCAAGGCCTCCTCCCACTGGACAAAAAACATGCATCTCACGGGTGTCAAACCTCATTAGTCAAGGGCTGAGGTCTTGAAAGTTTCGTATTGTTGCATCGAGTTAACCGATTAATATTATTGAGTCATGGTGCCAAATTTTATTGGTATTTCACTTTGACCATGTTCACACGCAGCCGGGTATTTTTGAAAACGTATTTCCGCTGTCCTCCGTTTTAGAAGAACTCTCGCATACAATTTTCAATATAAATGCATCCACACAAAGCCGTATAAATATGCATGCCAGACCAGTAGTGGGCAGTATTTATCTAAATGTAAGCTCTGAGTTAGGAAGGCTTATGTAATGGATAACATCCAACTGCAACGTATTTCTCCTCCTTTGTTCCTCGACCGGAAGCAAAAGCAGTTGAGTATGTAAAAAAAAAAAAAAAAAAAAGCAAGAGTGTATTGAGGATCCACGCTGTCCACTGTCTGATATTAAAAACAAGGACGCACACAAATGACGTTTATGCATTAATTGTCGCAGGTAGTGACGTTTAAAAATGCAAAACACCGGTTATGCATGTCCAAACGCAAAACCGAAGTTTTTCAAAATCTTCACTTTGGTTGGAGTTTTCAAAAACAACAGTTTGTAGTGCAAAAAAACGACGGGTTCGTGTTGATGACGGGCAAAAATGGATAAAAATATATTTGTTTTACCAGATACCCGGCTACGTGTGGACAGGGCCTTTATATCTTTAAGTCGGCTCTGTTGAAGCTAGAATACAATAAAAACTTCCTTAACTATTTATGAACCCGAGTTTGACAACCCCGTTCTGCTTACTAGAGACTCTAATTCCCATAATCTTCATAATGAGTCAGTGTAAGTAGTCCTGTGACCCATTCATGGTGTATCTACCCTTTTTGGAGAAGCTCTGACATACCTTAAGATACAAACAGACAATCCTTAAGGCTCAAAAAACTTCTCCCCAGCTTGCATTTTTGATTGGAAGCATGCATATAAATTTTCAGCTTGGCTTACAGCGTCCTGGAAGAAGTGTAATGAATTCTTTCTTTTTTTAATGAAAAGAATTGGAAGCGCATCTCTTTACATCACAATGCAAAATATGTCTAAAAGGAATGCGTGGAATCGCAGAAGAGGCTGTTTGCTTTTGATGTCGGAGCCTCTGAGAGACTCGAGTTTCTTCAATTTGTAGTATCTTAAAGACTGAATGGTGCCAATGATTAAATGGAACACTTTGATGCTTGCCATCAAACTCCCTCACCCCTCCCTTCTTTCTCTTCGTCTCACTTCATCGTTTTCACAGATTCAGTGCAAGAGTGCCCGCGCAATTGCCATGGCAACGGAGAGTGTAATTCTGGTGTGTGCCACTGCTTCCCAGGATTCCACGGCATGGACTGCTCCAAAGGTACTAGCTGTTTACAAATCTGGTCAAATAAAAAAAAAAACATTCTGCCATTTTCCCACCGCCTAATTAGTGGAAAGGACACATTTGGGCTCCATGCTGAAACGTGTGGAGGATTAAGAGGACCAGCATGGCCTCAGGTGGAGCTGAGACAAGATGACTGATGATGAATGGCAGCTCCTTCGGCTAACGACTCCCTGGCTCTGCACTCACCTGGGATAGACAGCTTTGATGAATAGTTTAGTTACCTCTGCCTGTAATTACTCTTCATGTCATTGGCACTCTCTAGAACCTTAACCACTCTATCCACCCTGGTGGGCGTGGATGTGTTTGGTGAGCACCATGGTGTCTCACTGCTCTTATTTGTTTCTTGTGTTGAGGTTTTAATGCCTCTTTTCTTTCTGTTTTGTTCTCTTTCTCCAGCTGCATGCCCGGTGTTGTGTAGCGGCAACGGGCAATACGACAAAGGCTCCTGTGTGTGTTACAGCGGCTGGAAAGGCCCCGAATGTGACGTCCCGGTCACACAGTGTATAGATCCACTCTGCAGCGGTCATGGCACCTGTACTGATGGAAACTGTGTCTGCTCTATAGGCTACAAAGGACTAAGCTGTGCAGAAGGTGAGAGGAATATTAGTGGCAAACCATGTGTCTCAATCTTTCAATAGTGCTCCACCTCTAAAAAATTAAAAGGTACTTACTTTATTGGGCAGAAATACAGGTTAAAACATCTGTTGCATCACGGTTAAATAACTCTGCAGTAAATTTATCTAATGTATAAACTAAAATAACTGTAAACAAGTCTCATTCAACAGCAGCTTTGAAAATATTTAACCAAAAATATCTTTGTAAAATCAACTTGTGATCCTGATATTTTTGTGTCACATTTGAAGTTCTCGAAGGCCTTAACAGTCTGCCACTTTTTTATGTATGTGCTTTTTGCGGTAGTAATAATAATTTAATTTCTACAAACAAATCGCAATCATCCAGAACTCTCATACTTCTTTCTTACTCTAGCTAGGCAGCTCATCATGGCCTAATCGTGCTGCACGTAAGCGTCCATTGCCCCCGTATATGTATGAATAAATGATACCAGAGCCAAACACATCAGAGGATTTATTAAGAGCTGGAATCAGTTCGATTGATCTTGGTTAAGAAGGATCAGCACGGCATATTCTCAGTCATCAGAAAGCAGGAGATAAAGAAGAGGGCAAGGAGAGGAGTCAGGATGGTGAGTGGTGAATATATATGAAGAAAGCAAGAGTGAGGAAAGAAGAGAGAGGAGTGAAAACGGCGTGCCGAGAATGACGATGAAGTGAAGTGAAGACATGAAAAGAAAGAAGTAGAGTGACAGAAGTCTAAGAACAAGGTCAGCATTTTTTCCCCTCAACCTCGTTTTTTTTTTTTTTTTTTTTTTCTGTCTCCTCACTCAGTTCCCCCTCCCTCGTTCTCCTCCTCTGTTCTCAAATCTGATATTCATCACTGCAGAGTCCCTCAAACAATTTACCTGAAGTGCCAGCGACATGAAAATCGATAGCTGTGATCCACCGTTTCTGCCGGGCAAACAGAAACGGAGGGCCGGGGTAACATTGGAGCGCAGAGGGGTGTGGTGGGGTCGATTACGCCTGAGGTGGCGCCAGGGGAGGGGGTTTAGGACGATGTGTCACGTGCACACCAGGACATGGAAGAGGGGGGGAGGACGTGGGTGTGACCAGGGACAGAGCAGCCACAGCAGCCCTGAGGATGACGAGAGGGTGGGTGCTTCGCCGAGAGGAGGTAATTTGTCAAATTGGTTTTCGCTCACTGCTTGGACTCAGAGCCGCCTGTCAGGCTGGCAGACTGACAGTGTCAGAATCTCCCTCATGTTTTGGCACACACACACACACACACATAAACACACACACAGGGAAATGTATCCATACAGGAGCCCATCAACTGATCTGATTACACACAAACCTTTAATTTATCCTTAATTTGTTTGAGTAATACGTCCATAAGCATTTCATTTATTTCCTCATCTTTATTCTTTTTTTCGACATTGATAAGAACAGAATTCAAGATTCCAGATTTTTTTATGTTAAAAAAATAAATAAAAATGGTGTTGATAATCTTTTTGTCCCAGACTGACTCTGGGTCTGGGACAAAAATCAGGGAAATAGAGACAAATTATGGGCCTAATCAGTGGCGGCTGGTGGTAAAAAAAACTGGGGGGGCGCACATTTTTCAAACACACACAAAATTCATTTATTTTTTTTAGATATATTATATAAAAGTATATATATATATAATTATTTGTGACAATATGTGTCTGTTTTTGGTGACTTCTTCATTATGTTTCCTTATGCCAGTTCGGTAGCCTTCATTTAATTGTGCCAGGATGTTACTCCTGCCAACACTTTTGCACTTTTCAGACAAATGCTTCAAGTCACTCACCCCTGTTGATATCCACACCTTTTCAGTTGCTGCTGAACTAAACCATAAGCAGGGGAAACAAAAAAAGTGTTTCTCATTCAGTGTTTCTTATCCTCTCACATAAAAGCGGCCCCGATCTCCACTGTTTTGTTGCACAGTCAAATCTGGGGTGTCCAGTCCAAGCTCCTTCACTCTTCTTTTTTCTTCTTTAGAACGCTTAGAAAACGGATTCTGTAAAAGGGAGGACACTGAATTCTCTTTGAAAAAGCCAGTAGCTTTGTTAGCATCTGAACTAGCTTCCAACGCCATGATGAAGACTCCCAGAATTCCGCAGTGAAAAGAAAGGGCGTGGCGTGGGTGGGATTTAAAGGTCAGCTTATAGCTAATTGATTGGTTCATGTAACAGACTGACAGAGAGGATAACCTATCACACACCCGATGGGCGGAAAATCTCTGCGCCCCGCGGGCGTGGTTATGGTTTGCCATACACATGAATGGAAAAAAATTTAGACCTGACGTCACGTTTTTTCCATAAAAACCGGAAGCCACATACACACCAATACGTTTACCTGGGAAGGCGTACCTACTCGCGCCCTCGTTCCGGTTTGCACAGGAAGTAAGAAAATAAAATAAAATAAAACGGTGTAAAACATTATTAAAATGCATGTAATCTTCACACTCGACAGTTTTGCATATTTATAAACACATACATGTTTATATATGTATATATATGTATATATAGATATATATGCATATATGTTTCTTGGTCATCAGGTCGGGGGGGCGGCGCCCCTGCGCCACACGTCACCAGCCGCCACTGGGCCTAATCAAATTAAATTTATTATAAAATAAAGATGCAACCTTCATAAATGCAAATTCAACACTAAAGAAACTGACATATCAAAAGCATACCTGACCTGCAGATGAAAAAAACAGAGAGAGAAAACAATCAGTGCAGGCATCTCCTTCAAAATAAGCCCAGGTGGCTCCACTCAGACGGCCCTCCCCCTGCCTGCAGGAGGCTCCGCCCCCGCGAGGCAAGGGGGCCAGGGGGTTGTTACACTTTAGAACTATTTAGTAAGTATTTCTATTGATTGGACATGCAAACCCAAAAAAAAGACCAAGGTATCTCTTTTGCTTACCCGGTAATTGCACACATTCGCTGGGCTGTAAGAACAAAAACATAAGACTATAAAAACATGTTTAAACCACTTGGATTTAGAACAATCAGGAAAAAACAGTTAAAAAAAGCAGTCCAAAATTAAAAAAGGGTTCCATTGAAGATTCATTCCACCCATCTCAACCTTCCTCATTTACCATCCTCAATTAGTTGGATTCTATTCCAGTTTGTATCTATCACACAGATCAATAACATACTGGAGTGTTTATTAATGTGACCACACATTGGATGTCATTGATAAACCTTTCCTTTGCATCAATATTACTCTACTTTTTCGTAGGAAAAGTAGAGGTTTCTGTTCAAGAACAATAATTATCTGTAAAGGTACTGTCCTATGTAGATCTTTGATGAATGGCTGGATTCAATTATAAATTGTCGCTGCAGAAATTTCCCGCAGCAGCGATGATACGGGCATTATTTTCCTCATCTTTCTATGCGGATGATAAAATCACATTCTCATTTGTATCTTTTCTGGTGTGTGTGACTTTTTTGCAGTGGATTGCTTGGACCCGACGTGTTCCAACAACGGCATCTGCGTGAACGGAGAGTGCCACTGTAAGCCGGGGTGGGGGGGTCTCCACTGCGAGCTGCCCCGGGCCCAGTGCCCAGACCAGTGTCACGGCCATGGAGCCTTTATACCAGACACGGGTCTCTGCAGTTGTGACCCCAACTGGATGGGACCTGACTGCTCGATGGGTAAGAGAAACAGTCCAACATGGAATCTCCTGAAAGTTGAAATAGCTCTCGGTTACACCCACTCAGTAAAACTCCATCCCAACGTATCCTATAGGACCAGGAATGTGTCTAATTAGTCATTTTATTTCAAACTGTTCCGGTTTTCCAACTGTGTTCTTGGATTTAAAACACCAAAAATAACAAGATGCAGCAACTGTTGTGTTTTCAAGCCAAACCGGAACATGCAGGACTAAAATGTGGGAAGTTTTCTTTTTTTTCCATCAGCAACCGTATGGTCACGACAGATTTCTAAGATCATCATTATGTCGCTTCGCATTTAGAACACGAACCAACTGGAATGAATCGAATAAAAATACAATAAGTTTTAAAAAAGTACAAAGTGAACGTGTGTGAAAGCCTACCAAAACCTCACAGACACACACACATTCATATCGGTCAATCATTGTGACAAATGGAGATCAGGTTTGCTGCCCAGAATAGAAACCAATCACTGTGTCCTTCTTACATCGTTTATAGAGTCAGACGCCAAAGTTTAATGAGCTAATTAGAAGTTTTATGATTGATTAGTTATTCTATGCAAGCTGAGTTATTGATTTGAGCGCAAAGAAAGATCAGAAAATTGGTCTTTTTTTCTCTCCTCTGTGATCGCTGTGAGATAAATGTTGGAGGTGAGTTCTCTTTGAGGATTTTGACGCGGAGGCTTTGCCAGAGATTTTGGTGGATGAGGAAAAGAGGTGGAGGCCAAATGCTGTCAAATCATAAGCAAAAGCCTCTTAATTCTTGGATGCAACCCAGAAAAAAAGAGATAAGAAGCAGCCAAGTTGAAATCAAACGCTCAACTTTTGCAGCTGTAAAACGAAGCCGATGAGTTTCCGCTGCAGGAAGACATCAGCCTGACGACGACGCTCCCCAGTCGCTAAAAACTTCAAACATTTGTCAAAAGAAAAGCCTATTTAGCTTTAATAAAAAGCAACAGTGTCTCAAACTGTAGGATTCTTCTTCAAGTGTGCATCAAAGCGTCTGTAGAAGTTTCCTGCTCGCTGGGGGTCCCGAGCACACGAGCGGGATTGTCACGTCTCACCACATGCTCTCGTCTCTGTCTGAACTTCTCAGACAAAAGCTGTTGTTGAAGCTCTGGAAACAAATCCAGCCATTATGAGTGCATTTTTTTTAATTTAAAAACAGTATGGAAAATCTTCCATCGTTAAGAGACTGACAACTGTTAGTGAACAGTGTGCATGTGTGAGACCCACCTTGGTCTCGGAGTCAGTAAACCGAACCTTTCAACCGAGCCTTCGAGCTTAATTATAAGTAGGCTTTCATAATTAAATTGTTATAGAAAATTCATACCAATTTATTTCTAAAGTTAAAGTTCCATTCTGTTTCGTCATCTTCTGCTTGTTCCGGGGTCGGGTCGCAGGGGCAACAGTCTCAAACGGGAAGCCCAGGCTTCTCTTACCCCGGCTGCTCCCGGAAGGATTCCAAGTCATTCCCCGGCTAGCTGTGAGACATAGTCTCTCCAGCGGGTCCAGGGTCTACCCCTTGGTCTCCTCCCGGTAGGATGTGCACAAAACACTTCACCCGCCAGGTGTTGGGGGGGAATCCTGACCAGATGCCCGAACCACCCCATCTGGCTCCTC
This sequence comes from Neostethus bicornis, assembly GCA_902685375.1. Lineage (NCBI taxonomy): Eukaryota > Metazoa > Chordata > Actinopteri > Atheriniformes > Phallostethidae > Neostethus > Neostethus bicornis. The sequence goes on from LR738561.1 coordinate 13,807,272, forward strand.
TCGACCAGGAGGAGTAGCGGCTCGACACCGAGCTCCTCCCGTATGGCAGAGCTCCTCACCTGATCTCTGCGTGAGAGCCCAGCCACCCTGCGGAGGAAGCTCATTTTGGCCGCTTGTATTTGCGATCTCATTCTTTCGGTCACCACCCACAGCTGGTTACCATGGTGAGGGTTGGAGCGTAGATCGACTTGTAAATCGAAAGTTAAGGTTAATTAATAAAAATAATTTTATAAACTTATTTTTTTTAAAACGTCCGAGCTGTCCTTCAATACATCACAGCTTCGTGTCAATCTACAAATTTTGCTATGTTTCTGTTTTCAGCCCACTTTTATTTGACCATTTGTTTGAGGGGTTTTTTTTGTTACATGCTGTTTAGTAATATTTTCTGTCACAAACATTTTTTTAGAAGCAAGGATTGGGTTTCCTGTAAGAATTTTGTTCAGACTAAATTGCTTTGTTCAGAATACAGGCCTTTGGTACGGCCTGTCTGGTCTCAATACGACCAGAGCCAGAGCTTGGTCCGTATAGCTGGCAGTATGTCGATTCCATTTCCGGGTCCGCTTCGGTGATGTCAGGATCGGATCTCTGCTTTTTTGTGGATGATGTGGTCCTGTGAGGAATTCTGCCATCTGGGAGGAGCTCAATGTAGAGCCGCTCTTCCTCCAGGTCGAGAAAAGCCAGATGGGATGGTTCACGACCGCCTCGCTGGTGAGGTGTTTCGGGCACATCCCACCGGGAGGAGACCAACAGGCAGACCCCAGACTTGCAGGAGAGACTATGTCTCACTGCTGGCTGGGGAACGACTTGGAATCCTTTAGGGTGAGCTGGAGGAGGCAGCTGGGGTGAGAGAAGCCGGAGCTTCCCGTCTGAGGCTATTGCTCCGCGACCCGGCACCGGATAAGCGTAAGACAATGGAACTGAGAATAGGTAAAGTGAGGTTAAGCTGTGGTCAAGTTAACAACAATCTTTTAATTACTAATGTGGAAGTGGATTAAGTTTCTATTTAAGTGGTCTGGATTGTGACAGAAGGTGATTATAGGAAATTTAAAAAAAAAATCATTTTAGACATGAACACAATAAAGAAATAGTCTGTAAATAGAAAATATAGCTGAAACAAGGAAGTTGGAGTGATTGCACGCTCTGAAGCCAATGGGTTTGTTCACTGTACAAAAATATTCCAAAGAGTCCATGCTTTGATTTTTTTCAGTTTACCTACTTAGAAGCATGAACTTGAACCGTGAAGGCAGATTTAAATCAAGTAGATCTTCTATATATTTAATTACTGATGCATATTGCGTAGTTGCGTATTCTTCGATTGCTTAGTTGTTTCTGTGTTTTAAACGTTTTTTCAGGATCTGCTGCAGACTGAGGAAAAAGTCCTTTTTTGCATGTCTGGAAGAACGTATTTATCTCCCTCGGGCAGCTCATAAACTGTCCTTATTGAGTAATAGCTTCCATTATGACAAACAGCAAAATATAAACATCACAAATCACAAATAAAGAAACCATTAACTCCTCCATTGTGACCCCAATGTGTTTCTGTCCCTGCAGAGGTTTGTTCAGTGGACTGTGGAACTCACGGTGTGTGTATGGGTGGGGCTTGCCGGTGTGAGGAAGGTTGGACCGGCGCCGGGTGTGACCAGCGTGTCTGCAACCCGCTTTGCATCAAACACGGAACCTGTAAGGACGGGAAGTGCCAGTGCCACCAAGGCTGGAATGGAGAGCACTGCACCATTGGTGAGTATAAGCGTGTGTGTGCAGGTGTGTGTTTGCGTGTCGACACAAAAGCACAAACACAAAGTCAAACTAAAGTGGCAGATCCGTTTGTACTTAATAATGGAATTTGGAAATGAGGCAAAAGACGGGCTCTTAGGTGGTGGAAGGAGGGGATAGATGTTGGAGGTGGGTGAAAAGAGCGTAGGGGGTAAACTTCTAAGAAGTGAGGGTGGGAGGATTACAAAAGAGCAGGATTTAGCTGTTTATAGGCTGCCTCTCAACTCACACCCCGGGAGTTTAAGAGGTTTTTTTATGGCCTTTTGAAACACCAAAGTTATCCGATGAAAGGCGAAACTTTTCACCTCACTGTGATCAAAAAAGAAAAAAAAAGCATACATTGATTGCGTGTGTCAGCGCGCATGCGCACAGTTGTGCTCAAGTGTGTGTGAGTGGAGGTTTTTTTGTCAGTCACATCACTGTCACTTTGGATGGATGAGTGCCAGTTCCGCTTTGATTCACTTACAGTGCCGTGAGACACAAAGTCTTCTTTTCTTGTCACCAGAGGCACTGTGATTGCGACGCAATACAAAGCCCCAAACAAACACCACAATACACACCTACAAGAACGCACGCCAATGCATACATAAGCACTGGTAACAGTTTATGATCTCCCCGTTCCCCCCATCAGAAAGTAGGCCAGCTTTGACTGCAGTATCAGCCCGAGATAAAAGAGTTTTCAGGCCTCAGCTTGGCGCACATTTCACCAGCACCAGACACTCTCAGCTTGTCTGTTATTCATTTCAGCTCTGCATGATGTTGCTTGCATTTACTTTTAAAAAGTAAAATAAAAAGGATTCCTTTCCCCATCTCTTACCTTTTTTGCACATTTTCTCCCACCGCAGACAATGGGAGCATGGTTGACAAAGCAGGTACCGTATCTGACTCTGGTGTTTTGTTTCCTAGCCTGTGGTGGTAGAAGCTAGCTGCTACACCTGTGGGTTTTGGGCTGGCTTGGCTCTGTAGACTCTGTGATGCTATCTGTCTGTTGTAGATCAGGGTGCCAGCCTCAATGATGACACCCCTCATGTGGTGCACTCCCGTTTCTATCGGTGCACCATGCCGAGGCTTCGCTGTCATTGAGCCTTCATGTGTTGTGGGGTACCATAGCGCCTATAGCGTGGCATCAGCAGTGTTGGAGGGCTGTGCTGTGGGTGTGTGGTTGTGCATGCATGTGAGCCTTTCCCCCCTTCCAGAATCTCTTCCAACAACCAGAAAGCATCCAGGTCATGCTATAACCTAGCCAGCCAGATGAATTCTCCAGAGAGTTGTGAGTTGACAAACTCTTGAGAATGCATCTTGCTATTTTCTAGCTGATTGGGTCGTGGTCTACATCATTGCGTTAAAGGACCAATCACATAGCAGCAGGCGGAGAGAAAAGGGACGTTTTTACCGCGGTAAAAATGTCTGATTTCAAGATTTTAAAAAATTAGCTGTGGGCAGTTTTATTAAAATCTCTTTAGTGATTTGGGCAATGCTCACAAAAGTGCTACGGAAGCACGGACACACATCCCGGCTGATTAGTGCCATCTCCAGATTCTGTGGGCGGAGGCATAAAAAGTTTAAGCCGAACAACCCATTTTGAAAGCGTTAGCGCTACTTTGATGCACAAATGTTGCTGCTTGTAAAATTCACAAGAGAGGCGTAACATTTTTGATTAAAAAACAAAAACTCTAAACTCAAATACTTCGTAAAGACGTGAAATAACAAGTTAATTTTGAATATGTTTAGAAATAAAAATAGAGGAGGTGGTCTTGACAAAGGAGCACAAACCCAATGCTATGGGCTTGCTAACCATAGCTATGGGTTAGCTAGCCCATAGCACGGGTTACGCTATCCAGCGACATCCCAGACCACGTATTTTTTTAAACTGGGGGAGGCACTGTTGGTCTACTTCATTACTAATCATTGTTGTGATTGGCTAAGAGGAATCTTTGCTAGGCGTGTACAAGTTGATCATACATCCAACCAGATTGAGGAATATCATCATAGTCCCACTTTCTGCTGATTACTTTGAGCAGGATGTGTTCCAGATGGATACTGTGGTAAAATTCCATGCAGAGTTCAACTCATATCCACTTAGCACGAGCCAGGTTAGGTATTCTAGTCATGTCCTGCATAAACACAGCTGCTTCAATGATGAAAGTTTTGAAGAACTTTCAAGGTAATTGGTAAATTTCATAGGCCACTGGTGCAGGGCTTTAATGTGGTGTCAAAAAACGCAGCGCTGCTAAATGAGTGTGGGCATCTACTTTTGAGTATTTGTGGCAACAGTAACGGCCATGGTGGAGTGACTAATAAATTTATTTTGTGTGGGTTAGATTGTGTGTGTGTGACTCAGTAAGCAAAGATTAATTCCAGACTTTTATTTAATCATTCCTACCTTCAAGTTTTGCAAAAAAAAATGTATAATTTTTAGTCGGATCATAGTTTTAAAATCTAGAAAAATGCAGAAATCTGCACATCTAGAGTCATCTCACACACTCAGCAGAACGGTTATTAGATATCTGTGAGCTTGTGCAGAGCGGCACAGATTGCCTGATGGCACAGGTCCCCGGAGCACCGTAGAGAGTGTCCTCTCACCCTCCGTGCTTAATGGAATAGCTCTCATTGTTTTATGAAGAGCTAGCCTGGAGAGAAGGTAAATTGCAGGGCTAAAAAAGGGAGCAAGACACAGAGGAGTCAAAGAGAAACTCGGACACAAGTTAAAGAAGATGATGATTAAGGATTCGGTCGTTTCTTTGGTGGCTTGTTCAGAGCAGGACGAGTGAATGAGTGGAGGTTTATTTGGTTCATTTTTAAGCTGTGATTTTGGATTTATAGCATTAACCTTTAAACGGTGACCTTTAGAGAGGACACAGGGGGAAGCTGGAACTTTTCTCCACAATGTCTGGACTTTGTTTCTTTTCAACACTTTGTTCTCATTCTTTCCGTCTCTTTCTCTCTCTTTAGCCTTTCAGCCTCACACGGTATCTATCCAGTCATACACCCCGATATCCACACAGGAGTGTGTGTGCTGACCCATAACCCAAGGCAATTTCTCCTCCCTTTTAAGGGGATTTCATCAGAGTCCAACTACATTACTGAGGAGGGAGGACTTAATAGTTTCTGAAATCCCACTTTATTCTGCTTAGTATGGCGAGGATATCGACTGGGTCCTGGCATTAAAGAGAGAGGAGCCTTACGCTGGCCTGCCCAAGAAAACCAATCAATGCCCTGTATGGATCGTCCTGTCCGGGTGCTTCATAAGTATTTGGCTGCTTTAAATGGCAACTCCATTTAACAGGCAATCACTACTAACTGCCTTTTGTTCCTGAGCTCGATACTGGGGGACGATCTTTTCCAGCCTGGCCGTTAATGCAGCATCATGAGCGCTCCCCTGATGCACCGAATGGCAATAATTAAAGATAAAACCTTTGATTTAATTCCTCTTGTTGAGCCGAAATAACGTTAAACTAGTCTAGCATCCTAAAACAGATGGCACGCTTTCTTTTCCCTCAAAGTCCTTCCTCATCAACCCTCCAGTTCAGATGTATGATAAAATACCAGTCAAGGTGAAATGCCAGTCAATTTAGCTGAGGCTACAGTTTAGATTGGATTATTTGTATTCCCGATGCACGGCCGTACTGATGCAGCCATTTGTCAGAGGGTAAATTCCTGCAGAGCAACTTGAGTGAAAATGTGTTCATTAATCTACCGAGCGGGACTGTAAAGAGCATTTCATATTCATAATCTCTTCCTGGGTTATTCTGTCCTTCCTAACTCAGCCTCCATAGCACCAAGCTAGAAATGTCAGGTTGTATCTCCGGGCGTGAAAACCTCACTGTTTGAGGAATCGTGCACGTGTTGTTTTATCAGCCTTGTCTTTATTGAGGAAAAAAAAAACACATTACTCATTTTTTGTACTTCAAGAGAAAACATTCTCATTTGGTGTCATCATTCTTTCTTTTTTTTTTCTCCTTATTTGATAAATTTAACTGTGAAAAATGAAGGGGTTCAGCATTTTATGTAGAGTGGGAGAAAAACTAACAAATATTTCAGGCCTAAAACTTTTATGTTCATTAATCTGATTTTAAGAGGTTTCAAAATGTCTTTATGTAGTGTTTATTTTTTTATTTTTACTCTATTCATCCCTCACCGGAAAAATTTGTGTGCTACACTACTACACCGCAGCAGGCTGCCATATTGGCGCCAATGGTGGGAGAAAAAGAGGGTTAGGTGTCTTCTCCAAGGACCCTAGATGTGAACTCGGTTGGAATCGAACCTGCGAACTTCCGGTTGACTTCCGGTCTGCGTGCAATTGCTCTACCACTGAGCCACCGTCTCCGTTTCGTCTTTGCGGAAACAATCAAAATAAAAACATTCTAATATGTCTTAGAGAAGCTTAAATAAGAGGACATTTATCGAAACGCAAAGGCTAAAAAGTTCAATGAAATTCTTTTTCATCTCGAGTCGGGTGGAATGGAACTACTGTATAATTCCATTGTTTTCTCGCATTTTACGAACAATGAACTCTTCTTCTTCAAATCAACTTTTTAAGGTTTTTACCATTTTTAAACATTATTACCACATCAAAAACATCCTGGTAGTAGTTTTATATTTTATTCATGCATGTTTGAAAACGGCGGAACGGTGGCGCAGCGGGTAGCACAGCAAGAAGGTCGTGGGTTTGAGTCCTGGGTAAGGACGAGGATTAGAACACCTGCCTTTCTATGTGGAGTTTGCATGTTCTCCCCATGTCTGCGTGGGTTTCTTCTGGGTCATTCAGTTTCCTCTCACCCTCAAAAAACATGCATGTTAGGTTGATTGGCCTGTACCAAATTGCCCCTAGGAATGAGTGTGTATGTGTATGGCCCCGCGACAGACTGGCGACCAGTTCGGGGTGTACTGTGCCCCTCGCCTGAAATCAGCCAGGATGGGCTCTAGCACCCCCTGCAATCCAGTAAGGGATAGACGGTTAAGAAGGTGACTGACTGTTTGAAAACTCTCCCATCCAGTATTTGAATACTATTTGAATCGAAGTCGTTCGTTGGCGCAAAGTTTGTTGTCATTTTCCTCTTTTTAAAATTTTCACCACCTATTTTAATTATTTTAACCAAATAATATAGAGGTAACCTGACAGAATATTTTTATATACTTCAGCGTGTCGTCTATTTATCATCAAATTGGTGGATGTTGGGATTTAATAACTTAATCATTTAAGCAGAAAAAATCAAAAGAGAAAAGGTTGGATTGGTTCAAGGTCTATAAATCTAATGTTTGCAGATACGGCTTTTAGGGGTTAATAGTTTGACTTCTTTGAAACCAGTTTCAATAACGTCTTTGATTATTACGTTAGTTGATTTTAGCTTCTGAAAACACCAGAAAATAAATATTTTATTTCAGGTCAAATATTTTCACGCCAAAATATCATAACACGCCAAACATTTTAATAAAACTATTGAATGTATGTTTTTGATTAAATGACCTTCTTTAAAATGAACAGTTTTATATTTTAATTTAGCTTTTAGCGGTCATTCAAACTAAAAACGTTCAGTCACTTTTCTTCTCTGTGCGAATAAAAACTTCTCAATTTATTTTAACAAAAGCAGTCAGAATTTGTTTTATTTTATTGATATAATTTCTCCTCTAAAATAACACCACTCTACTTTATATTTATAAGTCCCTGTTTCTTCGGGGTGCCCTTGCTGTGCAGGTTACAGACTTAGAGTTTGTGGCTTTAGGGCATTCGAGGCTGGAAAAGTGTTTTGCAAGAGTTTAAAGGTTTATTACCTCTTATGCAGCAAAAAAATATTAGTATGCTTCACACACACACACACGAGTGTATACATGCACGCACACAAACCGTGCATTAGAGGAGTTTTATTTTATTACTTTTTATTTTTTATTATTATTATTTGTATTATATTTATTACACAATATTTTATGTGTTTCAAAACAAAAATAATGTTTTGGTTTTTTTTTATAGTTTTATGTTATATTTTGAGGTGAAACATGACTTGCTCAAAGCTTCGTGAAGCTGGACCCTCTTAAAAAATATGAACAAAAATAAACAAAAAATATATCAATCGTTTGTGCTGTAAACATTTCCGTTTGTGCTATTTTAGTTTTTCAGATATTTACGATTCCTTTTTAGGTCAATATGACGTCACCCAGTTCCACATTTTGCTTAAAAATGCGAGGAAACCCCTAAAAATAGTGTCAATTGTTTGTGCTACGTTTGTGCTGTAAAAATTTTTGTTTGTGCTGTTTTAGTTTTTGTTTATTTTAAGAAATACGATTGGACAATGACGTAATCCAGCCCTTTATTTATTTCCGGACTTCGCCATCAATCGTATTTCTTAAAGTAAATAAAAACTAAAACAGCACAAACGTAGCACAAACGATGAACACCGTTTTTGGAAGTTTTCTCGCATTTTTAAGCAAAATGAGGGACTGGAGGACGTCATATTGATCTATAAAAGAATCGTAAATAAAAAAATCTAAAAAAAAATAAAATAGCACAAACAAAAGTGGGAGCCATCCATCAGCTCCCTGATCAAAAAGGCCCAGCAGAGGATGTACTTTCTGCGGCAGTTGAAGAAAGCCAAGCTGCCCGCCCAGATGTTGGTGCAGTTTTACAGAGCCATCATCGAGTCTGTCCTCACCTCCTCCATCACCGTGTGGTACGCTGGAGCCACAGTCAGGAACAAACACAGACTGCAGCGCATTGTGCGCTCCGCAGAGAAGGTGATCGGCTGCAGCCTTCCATCTCTCGAAGACCTGTACGTCTCCAGGACTCGGGGGCGTGCAGGTCGGATAGTAGCTGACCCTTCCCACCCTGGACATGGACTTTTTGAGCGACTCCCCTCGGGCAGGAGGCTCCGGTCCATTCGGACCAGAACGTCCCGCCACAAAAACAGCTTCTTCCCTTCTGCCGTTGGACTTATGAACTCTTTATAACCTGGATCCCCACATCTCTTAGTCACCTCCCTCTTGTCACTTCACTATCTTTATTATTTTCTATTATTTTCTATGACATTGCACTACTTTTCTTTTTCTTCTGAGCACTCTTAGTTTTGTAAAAATTATTATTATTTTTATTTATTTTATTTTTATTATTTTTATTTTATATGTTTGCACACCAGTACCAGAACAAGTTCCTAGTCTCTGATGTTTTTCACTGACATGGCACTAAAAGCATTCTGATTCTGATTCTGATTGACATAGTTTTTGTTTATTTTGTTCATATTTTTTTTTACACATGTAGATGTACCGTATACTCCTACACACACACATACAAGTACACACGAACACACACATTAACATTTACACACCACAATCTAATTCCCTCACATGCACAAACACATGAATCCACAAATGCACGTACTCATACACACACTTACACAAACTGTCCAAAATAATCTCGTTCCTTCTTGAGAAATTGTCACTCTGAAGAATACCTAAGCAGAGTGAGAAAGAGCAACAATCAGGTGGATCTGGTGCTAATGAGTGAATAAAACGATGTGTTCACACTCAGAGAAACATGAGGGCAAATCTCATAAAAACCTGAACATTGACGGATTCTTGCACAACCCATCCAATCAGTGCAGGATCATTAAACGATGTCAGACTCGTTGATCTTTCCTGACCATAAGTGTGTTCATCTGTGTTTCCTTAATGATGAAACAAAACAAGCATCACCCTGTTTCTCTTTTTTTTTCTCCTCCCATTTTCCTTCCCTTCTGTCGTCTTCTCCTAGATGGATGTCCTAACTTGTGTAACGGGAACGGCCAGTGCACTATGGGTCAGCAGAGCTGGCACTGCGAATGTCAGACGGGCTGGAGGGGTCCTGGATGCAGTGTTGCCATGGAGACCTCCTGCGCTGACAACAAGGACAATGAAGGAGGTGAATGAAAAAGAAAAGAGAGGAAATTTTAGTACCATCGTTTTTATATCAGCTTTTAATTATAATCATTTCAATGTAAAATCAAATGATTAGGAAGGAATAAAAAGAAAAGGAAGGAATTAAATAGAGGCTAGAATTAAGATAGAATTCTCCCAAGGGGAGTTTTCACAAGAGATCCCCGAATTAAACTCCTCCCAATGAGAGAAACACAGATTAGAAGGAGATTGAATCAAGTTTGGTTCATTTTGTGTCCTTTTTACCTCCTGACAGATGGACTGACGGACTGCATGGACCCAGACTGCTGCATTCAAAGTCCCTGCCAGAACAGTCCCCTGTGCCGAGGCTCCCGTGACCCTCTGCAAGTCATTCAGCAAAATCCTCTTTCCTTACCCCGAGTTCGCTCATTCTACGACAGAGTCAAGATGCTGGTGGGGCGAGACGGCACCCACATTATCCCCGGAGAAAACCCATTTAATTCCAGGTAGAGCAGCGAGTACAGATACAAGTCAAGTGTGGAGAGCATGTTGTGTTATCGTGTACGAGTTACAAAGCTCCGTTATTGGTTTTGGTGCTAAATATTATCGTAGTTTTCCTTCTGCACAAATCAAAGGAATTAAATGCTATAAATCTGTATTATATAAACTTTTATTTCAACAAGCTGATATTAAGCAAAGGGCAGGGTACACCCTACAAAGTACAGAACAAAAATTACACCGTCCAGTAAGAAAAGGCAAAACCGAAACACTGAGGGGATTTTGTCATCTGCACTTTGGAGAAAATAATCCAAAAAAAACTTGCATTTTTTGATAATGTTTAGAAACCACAGTGTCCGCTTTTACCGTACTATACTGAACCTCAATGGAAAAATAATGCATTGCACCGCAGCAGGCGGCCAAGACGATGCCAATGGTGGGAGCAACTAGGGGGTTAGATCTGCTGCAGGGACACCTAGACATGGGCCCAGTAGGAATTGAACCAGCTTCTCCCAGCCCAAGGACAGACACTCTAACACTAGCCAAAGCCTTTCGCGGTGTGTCGCTCACTGAGTGCACGTCTAGGGTCCTTGGAGAAGACAGCTAACCCTCGTTTTTCCCACCATTGGCGCCGTCATAGGTGGCAGCCTGCTGCGGTGAAATACAGCACATAAATTTCACGTTGAGGGATTAATAAAGTATATTAAAAAAAATTAAATAAGTAGAAGAACTTTGCATAAGTAATTAACAAGTTCGTTTTCATTGATATTAAATAACTTAATCCTCATCAGCATGTCAATAAACTCTGAGCTACAGTATTCATGTTGAAAATATTGGTTTCCTTAAATTTAAATAAATCCAATAATATTAATAGAAATTTAATCCACTTACATATTAAATATTAAAATCATTGTTAGCTTGAAGACAAGTTATCGTTGCACGACATGCTCTGAATAAAGTGATCCATCCTGAACTAAAACGAAAAACAGTAGTCTCTCTAATCCACTCATATTTATTTTTTTAAAAATGAACATATTAATCAGGAGTAACAAAGAATAATTATTAACCTCCCAAATTAAATCGAGCCAGGTTCGAAACGGAACAAATTCACACGTAGCTGTAACGTGTTCAAGGCCAGCTCTGACTTTTTGACAAATTAAAAGACCCTTTTAATTAAGTGATGTTTATGTCTTGTGGTTTAATCTTGGAAATTTGTGTCCAGAACTTTGTGAAACGTTCACTTCATAAAATATACATCCGAAATAAAATAGATCTAGATTTCAAAAAACAATCCAATTAAATAACTTACTCATACTTCATTTTCCCGACCTACTGAGCTGCAGAGGACAAATGAAAGAGCTGAAAGCCGTTGAGCCCTAAACGAGCCGATCATGGCTAATTTTAAAGGTTTCAAACCCATAAAAATTATATTTCTAACCCCTAAATTTTTTATATTTTACATATACTGTTTGACAAAAATTGGTGTTTTATTTAATGAAAAAGTTCCTCTTTGATGCTCTTTCTCTAAGTTCTCACATTTAGGAGGTGATCGCTCACTTATGCACAATTATATTAAATGGATTTCTGAATGAATCCAAGCACTTTAATAAAACCTCAAAGCTGAAGATAGAAAAATCGTAATTTTCTGTCGGTACGTAGAATGCATGTGAAATAACTGCATTCTAGCGGGTGTGGTTGTAGAACGATGTGTTTTCTCCAGACACACACACTCTTCCACATTGTCACGCTTTGTTTATGTGATTGACATGTCTCCGTCCCGATGGTGGGGGCTGCTAATTAGTTCTAATTAACTAACGGAGGACTTTGGAAATAAATGAATTGGTAAATTGGGTGATTGAAAGATGGTGAGATTAATCAAATCTGATGATGGATTGTTGATGGATGAACTTTTCACCCCTTCGCTTCATTTCTTCTGTCCTCTTCCAGTTTGGCATCGCTAATCCGGGGTCAGGTGTTGACGACAGATGGAACCCCTCTGGTGGGGGTGAACGTGTCTTTCGTCAACTATCCACACTACGGATACACGCTGACTCGGCAGGATGGAATGTATGTACAATGACAAGACTTCCTACTGAGATTTGGAAGCTACTTCAACAGAAAAGATTAGATTAGCAGTGATGAAGATGAAATGTTTACTTCAGAAAAGAAACGCAGAATAATCCAAATCTTTTACTCAAAACAAATTTTAAAATGTGTTTTCACTGTTTTTTTAAGGCTGCTTTCCAAAGATATTTTAGCCAAATCATCTCACACGTCTGTTTTCTTCAGGAGGAATCATACTCCGGCAAAAGTCCAGTTTTTTTTCTCCACTGTTTGGTCCTATGTCCCCCTCCCCGTTGTGTCTTTGTCTCTTGTCTCGTTTCTTTGCAGCTTTTTTCTTCCAGAGATTTCTCAGCATCTCGTAACTTACCAGAATTTTGTGTTTCAGAGGCTGTTTGGACGTGTTCTTACTCTGATATTTGAATGTGATTTGTCTGGTGATTTTTTTTCCTTCCAGCTGGAAGCTCCGGACTCTTACCAAGCTTTGGCTTTTCCTAGAAGCCATGACAGTTGTGACCTTTTCTCTCTCCGCCGGTCATTAACCCACAGTTGTAAAGCATAATTTGGTGACTAAATACCAAAAGAGAACATCTAGTCTGACCCGTGTACTTACATTGTCTATATTTCAGACCATTTGATGTCTGACTACTTGTTCTTTATGATGCTAGAACATTCGTTTGCATTTTTTCATCACTCATTGAACAGTGAATATGAATTAAATAAGAACAAGAAGCAGTTCGTGCAACTTTTGATGCACCCTAGTTCTTCACGTCTTTGCCTCATTCCCATCCTCTTGTCAATAACCTCTCCAGGTTTGACCTGATAGCTAATGGTGGCGCCTCACTGACCCTGCGGTTCCAGCGTGCCCCCTTCCTGAGCCAGGAGCGCACCGTGTGGCTGCCCTGGAGCCAGTTTTATGCTATGGACACTCTGGTGCTTAAGACAGAAGAGAACACGATCCCAGGCTGTGACCTGAGTGGCTTCGTCAGGCCTGACCCTCTTGTGATTGCATCCCCTCTCTCCTCCTTCTTCAGCTCCAAACCAGGGGAGAAACCCATCATACCGGAGACACAGGTGCAGTACCACTGACCTCTGGCAGCCGGCTAATCTTCCTTCTGGTTCCTTTGCTCTCCTCCCTCTCTCTTGTATGCTCGTCTTTTGTAGCTGCCCTTCTCCCTCCTGCTTTCATAGTTCCAACCATTTCCCTCCATTTCCTACCTCTTTCCTGTTTCTTTATTGCATCCATTGTTTTTCCTTCATTTCTTGTCCTTCAGCCATCACTGGAAGCGTGACCCCCATTACTCTCTCTATCTAATCCCCCCTAATCCCTCTCTCCTGTCACCCTCTCTCTGTCTTTCAGGTGCTGCATGAGCAGATCGAGGTGCCTGGCACAAGTTTAAAGCTGAGCTATCTAAGCTCCAGAACTCAGGGTTACCGCTCGCTTCTCAAGGTGACCATGACTCCGGCTGTGGTGTCAATGGGCCTGCTGAAGGTTCACCTGATGGTGGCAGTAGAGGGGCATCTCTTCCAAAAATGGTTCCATGCCTCACCCAACTTGGCCTACACTTACATCTGGGATAAGACGGATGCATACGGCCAAAGGGTCTACGGTCTTTCAGAAGCTGTTGGTGAGTGAGGGTAACCTATGCATCAAACTTATCACAAAGTGGGGTTGAAGGTGAAACCCTGACCCACTAGCCATGTTGACATTCAAATTACAGTGTTGATGAACACAGTAATTATTCTATTGTTAATTCCAATTATTCCAATTATTAGATTTAGTCACTTTTCTAACACTAATTTGCTGGTGAAAGATGTCTTAAGTTGTGTTGCCACAGTCCCAGGGGGCGTCGGCCTAGTGGTGGAGTTGCCTTCTTTCGACCGGGAGAGCCTGGTTTGGATCCTTCTGGGTCCGGGCCGTTCCTGGGACCACATGATGGCCCCAAAAAGGACATAAAAAAAAAGTTGCGCTTCCATTTTTGGAACCATATCAAGCAGCTCAAAATAAAAGTGTGTTTGAAAGACCAGATTGCAAAATTAAAATCTGGAAACATTCTTTCTTTTGACTTTTTATTCTCAACTTTGGGAATTCCCAGTTAACAGTTTAATGTTCCTAGGACGCTGCATCGGTCCGTCGTGGTAAAGAGAGAGCTGAGCCGAAAAGCAAAGCTCTCAATTTACAAGTCAATCTACATTCCTACCCTCACCTATGGTCACCAGCTGTGGGTGGTGACCGAAAGAATGAGATCGCGGGTACAAGCGGCCGAAATGAGCTTCCTCAGCAGGGTGGCTGGGCTCTCACTCAGAGATCGGGTGAGGAGCTCTGCCATCCAGGAGGAGCTCGGTGTCGAGCCGCTCCTCCTCCAGGTCGAGAGGAGCCAGATGGGGTGGTTCGAGCATCTGGTCAGGATGCCCCCCGAGCGCCTCGCAGGCGAGGGGTTTTGGGCATGTCCCACCGGGAGGAGACCAAGGGGCAGACCCTGGACCCGCTGGAGAGACTATGTCTCACAGCTGACCGGGGAACGACTTGGGATCCTTCCAGGTGAGCTAGAGGATGCAGCCGGAGAGAGAGAGGCCTGGGCTGCCTGTTTGAGGCTGTTGCCCCCGCGACCTGACCACGGAACAAGCGGAAGATGACGGAACGGAACAGTTTAATGTTCCCAGAATGTTTTGGGAAGGTTTTTCAAAGGTTAGCAGAACGTTTCTTGAAGGTTATTTTTGTTTCTCTAACGAATCGAATGGAAAGTTTTTTGACGGTTGCGAAATGTTATTTTATGATTTTCAGAACGTTTCTTTAACCTTAATTTTAACCATAACGTTGGGAATTTGGTTCTCTGATTGTTCTAGGAAGGTTAGGTTCTAACATAACCACCAACTAACGTTTAAGGAACGTTAGTTCTTGGTTAGTTAAAAACAAACCTTTGAAGAACTTACCAAGAGGCTAACGTTCGTTGGAGGTTCTCTGTTTACTGGGTTGTTGCTAACATGGATTTCTTTGATCCACCTTCATATTTAGCTACCGAACTGTAAACAAACCTGGATGCACACTTGAATTCGATGCCCCAGCATCATCCCTTTTCACTGATTGACTGATAAATAGTCCGTTATTGCTTGATTCCTGACCAAGAAGCTGAAGTGAAATCAAATTGATTGGGAGCACTAGGTGGGGCCAGCCTCGGTAGGATGAAGGATGGGTGGAGAAAGCACTCACAGAATATATTAACACTTCCTACTAAGAAGGTTGTGCTATGACAGAGAGAGAAAGGCTAATTAGGAAGCCTGAAGGAGAGATAATACACCACAGACCCAGCTTGGAACCACTTTGCAGTACGACCAAAGAGAAGTGAGGCTTTTTTTCTCATTGAAGTTACGTTTAGTTCAGTCAGCCAGCCGTAACTGTGGTGAAGGGTTATTAGCCATCAGGGTGAGTTAGCAGTTAACCACTGAAGCAGCAAGCAGGAGTCCAGGGGAGCCTCGGTGCTATTACATTCTGCTGCCACGGTCGCTCACAGATGCTGTCAGCTCGACCCTTAAAGATGCAGTGGACATGAGCGGATTCACTGTAGACCGATATGACAAGAAGCACACTATTTAAGAAATTATATGCAGATCCCAAAAGTTTCCTCAAAGCAGCAGCTTTTCTACATTTTATTCACAAGAATATAAAAAATAAATAAATATTAAAACACATTAAGATGCAGGAACAGCTGGAGACAAGAAGCACAGATGTTTTTAACTTTAAACCTGATAAAAGGATGAGATACCCCGACCTCAGCTCGTCCGGCAGACTGTTCCAGGATAAGGGTTCAAAACTCTTCACAAACAAACCTCACGTAGCTTCTCGCTTAGGGATTATAGTTGTTTTGGAGAAAAATAAACTTAGAACAGATAAAAAATAACAATCAAAGCCTCACTCATTCAAATAAATCACTGCTGCATCCTGTGACTGTTCAGTGAGAAAAGTCCAATCAGAGAAAATAAAATATCATGTTGCTTGATTTAACTTGTGTGGAAAAAAAGTGGGGTTTTTTAAAAGCAAAAAGAACCTCTTACTGTTTGTTTTTTTGTCCAGAAGATGATGCAAAATTTAGCTTTAAATAATTAAAATCCACAGATATTTTTTTAAGATTTTATTCTTTAGCCATAAATATTCAATAATGTTACATAAAACTAAGAAAAAAATACTTTTATTTTTTCTATTTTTCTATGATTGTGACAAATAACAAAAAAAAACGTAATATATATTTTTTTTGAGTTGCTATGGTTACCGAGGTAGGCGATAGCTCAGTGGTAGAACGTTCGGCATCTCGGTGTCCATGGGGAAGACACCTAACCCCCCGTTTCTCCCGCCATTAGCGCCGTCATGGCAGCCTGCTGCGGTGTCATGCGGCACACAAATTTTCCCATTGAGGGAGGAATAAAGAATAATTCTTTTTTTTTTTCTTCCAGTCGTTGTTTAGGCTAGCGCAAAAATGCACACAGGGTTCCAAAATATGATACAGATGAGATTTTTCTGCAATGGTGAAAATCTTTTGATGTTTAAAAATCCATTTGCATAATAATTTGGAACACATTGTAGCACTCTAAAGTTTTTTATTTTCTTTTTATATGTTATATTGATCTCTCAACGGGGAAATTTGGGTACTGCATCACACCGCAGCAGGCTGCTACAATGGCGACAATCGTTGGTTAGGTGTCTTCTCCTAGGACCCAAGATTTGAACTCAGTGGGAATCGAACCTGCAAACTTCTGGTTAACTTCCAGTTCACGGGCTAACGCTCTACCACTGAGCCACTGCCTCCTCCCAAATTTGATCTTTCAAAAGTGCACATTTTCCGAAAATAATGAAAAGCCTTTAACCAATCAATTGCAGATCAGTCGATAAGCAGTAAAGCAAATGGGGTTTGGTTTAGCTTGTGGTGGCGTTGTAAAATCTATAGATGGCACCACTCTGGTCCAAAAATTCGAACGCTTTAAGCAGCTATGTGAAGCTGCATAATTTCTCTAAAAACATCCTTTATATTGTTTTTCTAGCTCCGATGCAGATATGTTACGTTCTTAAACTGGAAGAAACCTAGAATGTGTCGATAATCTCACTCTGATGGTGACTCTAGTGGGAGATGATGTGTTAAGACTTATTTCAATTCAACATGCACACTTTCTATAAGTGTACGTGTGTATCTGAACTAATTTAGCAAATGTATCTTTTCTGCACAGACTTCTTTATCTAAACGAGCAGTTTTATTTGGGACAGTAATGTGATTGGAAAACACTTTCATTAAGAGATTTGAGCCAAAGCAACAAGTCCGGCCTTTGGGTTTTAAAGCCTACAGGGCAATCTTTCCAATTAACAAGGTTTTTAATCAGTTTAGCTCCTTGAAAGAGTGTTAGTTAGGTGTGAGTGCAGGTTTTAGGGACAGGTGCTAACTAGCTTTTCGGGGTATCACACCTTTCACATCTTAAATGAATCTGAAAGAGTGAACCTAACGAAGTTTTGCATTGCCTTTCTTGTTTCTTTCATTTTTTTTTTTTATTCTTTCTATATTATGTGTCACTAATTGCTCTCTCTCTGTATTTTTTTCTTCTCTCTTCTTTCCCATGTGCAGTGTCAGTGGGTTATGAATATGAGTCGTGTGCAAGTCTGATCCTCTGGGAGAAAAGGACCGCTATTCTGCAAGGCTATGAACTGGATCCCACTAATTTAGGAGGCTGGTCACTGAACAAGCATCACATCCTCAACACCCGCAGTGGTATGTATGATGTAGCTACATGTTTGCACACAAATGAGCACAACCTTTTTTCTCATTTTCTTCCCCTCTGGTTTATATTTAGCCTGGTTCCCGTGTGTTGCAGGTTCTCAGGATTGTTTTTCTCACTCTTTGTGATATTATCTTGGGAGAAGAGAGGAGGTGCCTCTGAACGCACTCCTTTTCCTGTGGTTCACATGGGGTTGCGAGGCACCTTTTCTCTTTTTTTTTTTACCTGTCAGTGAGGATTTTCACAGAAAGAAATTGCATTGTCGGATTTTGTTTGACGCTGACTGAAACAACACTTCAACCAATCAGCACCAGCTCCTCTACCTCGAGCAGGAGCTCCGGTTTAATCAAAGAAATGCTAACGAAATTATGTTTGTAGAAGATTATTGTACTTCAGATGTCCAAAACAGTACTTCCTTTTACTTTTTTTAAGCAACACGCTAGCATGTACACACGTGGTAGCGGCATTGGTCAAAATCAAAGTTTCTAGTAATCTAATATTTCATAATCCAGGTTTTTAGTGAGTAAAACTGAACCGTCCATGCCTTTTTGGGGTTGTGCGGAATGCCCGAGCCTTTCCCGGCTGATTTTAGGCAATAGGCAGGTTACATCTAGCCAGTCTTTTTCGGATATCACAAATTACCTCTCTAAAAAAATTAACTGAGGTAGCAGAGACGAAGATGCTGAGGATCTCTCTGGGAGTGACCAGGATGGACAGGATCAGAGGAACAGCACATGTTAGAGGTTTTAAAGTCAGAGAGACCAGACTGAGATGGTTTGGACATGTGCAGAGGAGAGAGAGAGAGGACACCGGAAGAAGGATGCTGGGTTTGGAACCACCAGGAAAGAGGACTAGAGGAAGACCAAAGAGGAGGTTCATGGATACAGTGAAGGAAGACATGAAGATAGTTGACGTGACTGAAGAGGATGCAGGAGATAGGGTTAGTTGGAAGAAACTGACTTGATGTGGTGCCCCCTGAAGGGAAATGCCAAAAGAAGAAGAAGCAACTCAGTTCCAACGTTATAAAAGTCAATAGTTACAAACTAAAGAAACTGTGATTCTGAAACCTCAAAGATAAATTTTTGCACGTTATATGTTTTTTTTTTAAATCAACAAACTACAAAAGTTCATATAAGATAAACATTTTTTGCAAAAATCCTTTATCATTTTTTTTTGTGCGTCTTTTTTCCAACAGGTATCCTTCATAAAGGCAGTGGTGAAAACATCTTTGTAACTGAGCAACCCCCAGTGATCACCAGCATCATGGGGAACGGCCGCAGGCGCAGCATCTCGTGTCCTAGCTGTAACGGCCTCGCCGACGGCAACAAGCTGCTTGCACCGGTGGCTTTGGCGATGGGCACAGACGGCAGCCTATATGTCGGAGACCTCAACTTTGTACGCCGCGTCTACCCATCGATGAACACAACTGGCATCCTGGAATTACGGTAAAATCTTTTGCGTGTTGGATTAAACAAGCAAAGTGCAATAATAAAGATAAAAACTAGGGTACAGTAAACTGCATAAGAGTATTTCTCTGGAGTATTTTTACACGTGTTTACTTTGTTTTGACACCACAACCAGCTTTGTGTTTCTCTCCAAAGACTGTATATGAATAAACATTTGCATTTTTTCTCTCTTTTTCTCCCTAAAGAAACAAAGATTTCAGGCACAGGTGTGTTACTTATAACCATACAACGTTGTAAATATACTTTAAACATCACTAATTAACCGTAATTCACTGATATAAATGGGTTTTTGTTATTTTTACTACAGTAATAATCCAACCCATAAGTACTTCCTGGCTGTGGATCCTGTTTCTGGAGCACTTTTCATCTC
Organism: Neostethus bicornis; assembly: GCA_902685375.1. Taxonomy (NCBI): domain Eukaryota; kingdom Metazoa; phylum Chordata; class Actinopteri; order Atheriniformes; family Phallostethidae; genus Neostethus; species Neostethus bicornis. The sequence continues at coordinate 13,827,060 of LR738561.1, forward strand.
AGACACCAACTCCAGGCGGATTTACCAGGTGCGTTCGTTAACGGGTGGCCGGCTGCTGTCGGATAACGCCGAGGTGGTGGCTGGGACGGGAGAGCAGTGTCTGCCGTTCGATGAACGCTGTGGAGATGGTGGAAAAGCAACTGAAGCAACACTCATGAGCCCTAAAGGTGAACAATTTATTTATTATTTATTTTAGCTTTGTTTTTATAGTACATTCATTTCTTTATTAACATGCGGAACATGTGGCATACCTCAAGGTTCAGTGCTCGGCCCATTATTTATATGCACCCACGAATCCAATGTACAAACTAGTGAAAAGTAGTGGATGTTTATAGACTGGTGGATAGATAATACACATGGCGTCCCACAGGGTTAAGTACTCGGCCCGTTTCTTTTGTCAATTTTATCATCATTTAACCAGGATTAAATTCCTCTGAGATTCAAAGATCATTCCAAGGGATTCCTGGCCTACAGGCCCAATAACACACAAACATTTCTTAAAATAGTGTAAAGAAATTATTAAAAATACTGACAAGTACATGATTACATTTCTAGGTCATTCAAAATGAAGTGAAAATGAATCGTAGATAGAAGAAACTGAAATGTAAAAGTTCTTTTTAGGTGATTCTAGTTCTGTTGAAGTGCAGTTCGGGAAAGACATCGTTCCTCTCTGTTCTAAAACTTGGAACAGATAGTGTGTAGACATCCTTAGAACATACTGTAAATGATGAGGCCTTTCAGCCCTGTGAACGTACAAACTTAGATATGATAAAAGGAGACCAATAAGTTGTTTCTAAATAAATCTGTATCAGCGTGTGAGCCGCTGAGTAGCCAAAGCAGGCCAACCAACTTGAGAATACATTTCACACTGGTGTGTTTGGGACCCAGAGTTTGGTACGAAGCACAACAAAGCGTGGAACCCTGAATTCAGAGAGTCCAAAAATTGTGTTGGGGTATGCCTACATAAAGCATCTCTATAGTCCACCATAAGAAGGTATGGTGCGGCAACAAGTCTCTTCCAGGTTATGAAAGAACAAAACAACTCATTCTAATCTTAGGTGCAACTTTTTTACAAAAGAGTCAATCCATCGTCAATGTAACACCCAAGTATTTGAAAGTATTTACAACTTCAATAATCGAGCCATCTGGTGTAACAACTTGAGGAATGCTCCATTTAGTCTTGCTTTTATAGAACAACATCTGCTTGGTTTTGTTTGCATAAAGACAGATGTTTAATTCAGAAAAAACTGTCGCAAACAACATTAATCATATTTTGCAAATTAATAACGGTTTAACGAGACATGATGCAAAGAAATATATGATTATGTCATCAGCATAAAAATGACTGTTCATATTTTTCATATTCTGTCTTACATCATTTGTATGACAATGAATAGAAGTGGGCCTGAAATAGACACTTGTGGCATTCCTCGAATAACAGGCAGGTCATCAGAACACAAATGGTCATATTTAGTCTTTTGAATTTGAAATCCACATAATTGCATGTTCTGAAATCTCTATATTCACAAGTTTTTGCTTTATTATTTAATTATCTACCAAGTTATTAAAATGTCTACAATCAGATTCTAAAAGGCTAGATCCAGGGGCGGATCTAGGATTTTCTAAAGGGGGCAGGGGAGTCATTGACAAAGCCAGTATAGTGTAGGCTTTGGGCATTCCCTCCCAGAACAGTTTGAAAACAAGAGTCATTTTCCTGCATTTTGGTGGCCCATTCGCTAGCCCTGCAAGGGGATAGTTTGACTAGTCCCCTTTCCTTTCTTCTTCTTCTTTGTTTTTTTTTTTTGTTTTTTTTTGTTTTTTTGTCGACCAAACATCTCCATTGTATTTTCCCTTGGAACCGTTTGAGAACAACATGCTAACCGGTCTCCAAGTGCTGTATAAATGTCCAAAGAACTGCTTGATCACAAAGTTTTTGTCAGTAGAATCAGACTGCTGTCCTTGGACCCGGACACCTCAGACACAGATCGTTGAGTCATTTTGTTTCTGTGGATCATCTGGCTGTGACCTCCAGCAGAACTGTCAGAAGTCTAGGTGTTTTGATCAGGACGAGTCCTTCAAGTCGAATATTAAACAGGCTCCAAAAAACCGCTTTCTTTATTCTCCGCAGCATACCATAAATCAAGAAGATTTAGCCTAACAGAAATGCATTAAACATTAATCCTGCGTTGGCTTTGGGTCATTTTCAGACTTAATCAGTGTAACTTTTGGTTTTGTTGGGTGTCCTAAAGTTGCCCCAAACACACAGTCTTAAATTGAGTTAAAAAATATTTGTTTTGATGGTTATATGGAGGATTTTTCTTGCTCCGTGTGGAACTAATAAATAGTTCATTACTTTTGAGTCTCTCACCTTTAACTTTAGGTAAAGTTTGACTCGACTGATAAATGACTTTCTTTGTGTTTAGAACTATTTATTTGTTCTATTCATTTTTTAGGCTGAGTTTATCCTTTAATTGCATATTTTCTTGCATTTGAAGCTCTTTAACTTTCAGTTTCGTATAAAAGGTACCGTATAAATAAATGATTTACTTGTGCAGGAATGATGGATTAAAATAATTCAAGAGGAAATGTTTTTGTCAGGCCGACTTTTTCCCGGTTTTAATCTGCAGGGCATTCATGTTTTTTTTTCCTCTTCATTAAATACTCATCTTGTGACTGAACGAAAGCAGGACAGAGACAGAAGGAGGTTATAAACCGGGTTAATGTTAAACTTGTAATGGAATTATCTTTTTGGATCTTAGAACACAGTGACACCAAACTGTCAAAGATGTCACGCTGTCACATTTCTTGTTAGTGACATAAAAACGTGTGTCTACGCAAAGCGTGCAAATGCAACTATTTAACAGTATGTGTGCGCGTGCACGCGTACGAAAGGAAACGACAATAACTTGCTGATTCCTTCTTACCTGTCACAAACAAAGTCAGGCAACAAACATCAACCTGCCCCGTCTCACCTTTTTTTTTTACATTTCCTCTTTTCATTTTTATCCCTGGTTCTCATTTACCCCGTGCCCTGCATTCTGTGTCTCTGTGCATCTTGATGTTATTTTGGTGCACCTTCACCTTGAACCATTGCCTGTTTGACTGAAAAGACTGGCACCACCCTGCTGGCAAATAACTTGGAAAAAAAAAAGGTGGAAAAAAAACAAAAAGTAGAAAGTTAAGGGAGAAAAAAAATGCTGTAAAGTGGAAAACAAGAGAGTTCAAAGTAGCACTTTTATTCTCAGTTGCGATTGGCCTCCAAGAGATGCTCAAACTGAGATGAGTCATCTTAAAGCGGCTCCATCGCTGCGTTTCTACTCACTCAGCATGCATCAAACCGTTTAGATACAAACTATCATTCCTTTTCAGTAAAGTTTAATTGACTTTAAATGAGTCTGTGTTGCCGGCAGCGTCTGAGTTATGAGCCGTTAGTCAGTGGCGTTTATTTCCACCCTGACAGGTATCGCTGTGGATAAAAACGGGTTGATGTATTTCGTCGATGCCACCATGATCCGCAAGGTGGACCAGAATGGTATCATTTCGACTCTACTGGGCGCCAACGATCTCACCGCCGTGCGTCCGCTGAGCTGCGACACCAGCATGGACGTCAGCCAGGTAAGATAGAGAGAAAGGAGTGTGATGGATGATGATGGAAGAACTCCTAAGTGCTGAGCTGTGTTGGCTTTGTGGACCTCAGCCAGCAGGACAGAGTGATTTCAGATCAGATTAAAAAGTCAGAAACTTCTACTGAAAAACTTCTTTCACAGCATCCTTTTTCACTTATTCCTCTCTGATAGGTACGACTGGAATGGCCCACCGACTTGGCCGTGAATCCCATGGACAACTCTCTCTACGTCCTGGAAAACAACGTCATCCTGCGGATCACTGAGAACCACCAGGTCCGTATCACAAGCCTCCCACATCACCGCAAACCCTCTGAGGATAACCGCTTCCTTTAGGGCTTTATGACAAGATTTCATACCAATTAGGATTTCTCAAACCAATTTAGAAAGTTAGAAGTTACATTTGTTTGAAAGTTTTCTTAAGTGGTGAGAAAATAAGCGATTAATTAGATCGAAGACAGTTTCACTTTCTAGAATAAAAACTTCATCATGGAAAGTTTTATCTGTAGTTTCAGTAAAAAGAAAAGAAAAAAAACTCAATAAATTATTAGCAGTTGTTTGCAACAAGTACGCATGCGTTGTGAAATTCCACGGTGAGCAAATCTGGCACAAAGAGGGCAAGAAAAATATGCACATGATTCTTCTTCTACTCTCGGCGTTTCCCTTCAGGGGGCGCCACATCAAGTCAGTTTCTTCCATCTAACCCTATCTGCTGCATCCTCTTCGGTCACACCAACTATCTTCATGTCTTCCTTCACTGTATCCATGAACCTCCTCTTTGGTCTTCCTCTAGGCCTCTTTCCTGGTGGTTCCAAATCCTGCATCATTCTTCCTATGTACTCTCTCTCCTCTGCACATCTCCAAACCATCTCAGTCTGACCTCTCTGACTTTAAAACCTCTAACATGTGCTGTTCCTCTGATCCTGTCCATCCTGGTCACTCCCAGAGAGATCCTCAGCATCTTCATCTCTGCTACCTCCATCTCTGTTTCTTGTCTTTTTTTCAGTGCTACTGTCTCTAGACCAAACAGCACATAATTGTTTATCAAAAAACATTGTGCTGTAAATAATATTCATAAAAATTGGCATTTAAAAGACGCACAAAAAATAGCTTTTTCTATGATGTAAAAAATGAGGCAATCAAGGAGACCAAGTAAAAATATTTTAGTCTCAAAGTGTATGCGATATATTACAATCAGATGATGTGTCCCACATTCTGAAGAGTCCCTGAACAGACTGGGTCATTGTTTGTTTTCCACTTGTCCTGTTTGTACCGCTAAAATCAGCAGTAACGATCCCGATCACTGATGATGATGTGAGACCTGCTGTTGGCATTTTGGTTGAGAATTAAAAAGTCCAACCTGTGATAAGTGAATCATTTAGATACTTTATCAGCTTCTACTTTATTTCTTAAATTCAGATAGAAAACAAGAACTCCTAAACTGCGTTTGCATGTTTAGAAGATAGTAAATGACTGCTCTGTTAAAGTCAGAATGGCGAGAGAGAGTACATCAGAAGAAGGATGCGGGATTTTGAACCACCAGGAAAGAAGCCTAGAGGAAGACCAAAGAGGAGGTTCATGGATACAGTGAAGGAAGACATGAAGATAGTTGGTGTGACCGAAGAGGATACAGCAGATAGGGTTAGATGGAAGAAACTGACTTAATGTGGCGACCCATGAAGGGAAATGTTGGAAGGAGAAGAGGAAATGACTTTCCTGTGGTAGAACCTTTGGAAGCAAAATTGAGTTCTTAAGCATTAACATTTGAACGTTGACTGAGATCAAACACACCTCGGGAGCGACAATATCGTTTCTAGCGTCAAACGAGCTTTGAAAAAAGATCTGAAACCATGACCATAAAAGCACTGGTCAAAAATGCATGGATTTGTGGGGGTTTTTTTAAATCTGCAGCTTTTATTTTTTACCAACTGTGTTTGGAAACTGTTTGAACTGAAAAACCTTTTTAGGACTAAAATCTGTTAAATTGGTTAATTTATTTGGGATCATTGTGTGCCGTCTCCTATAGGTGAGCATCATAGCAGGCCGACCTATGCATTGCCAAGTACCTGGGATTGACTACAGCCTCAGTAAGCTGGCGATCCACGCGGCCTTGGAGAGCGCCACAGCCATCGCTCTGTCCCACACAGGCATCCTTTACATCGCCGAGACGGACGAGAAGAAGATTAACCGTGTTCGACAGGTACGAGTTAGAGAATAAAGTCCCACAGATTATATTTTAGAAAGACTTTCTTTGTTAGAAACCATTTTTTTTTCCTGTTTCTATGACCAGGTCAGCACGAATGGAGAAATCTCCCTCCTGGCCGGAGCTGCTTCTGACTGCGACTGCAAGAACGATGTCAACTGCAACTGTTTCTACGGCGACGAGGGTTACGCCCCTGATGCTGGCTTAAATTCACCCACTTCCTTAGCGGTGTCCCCCGATGGGACGCTTTTCATCGCTGACCTCAATAACATCCGTATCCGAGCAGTGCGAGCAAACCGTCCTGGACCGGCTGTATCCAGCGTGGGGTTCACAGGGTCTGCGCAGTACGAGGTGGCATCACCTAGGGAACAGGAGCTCTACGTATTTAACGGGGAGGGCCAACACATCCAGACGGTTAGCCTGGTGACCGGAGAGCCCCTTTATAACTTCACCTACGGCCCTGATGGGGAGCTGACCATGCTGGTGGATAACTGCAACAACACAGTGAAAGTGAGGAGAGACGGGCTCGGACAGGGAGGAGGAGCCGGTCTCCTCAGACTGGTGCTCCTCCCAGAGAACCAGGTTGTGACACTTGGATTGGATCCTACTGGGGGGTTGCGGAGTGTGTCTGCGATGGGTCAGGAGGTGGCTCTGATGGGTTACAGCGGAAACACAGGTCTCCTGGCCACTAAAGCTGATGAGACAGGATGGACTACCTTCTATCAGTAAGTCCTGAGTGGGCACACACACACACATCCACTCAGCTCTCCTCCCTGGATGTTTCAATAATGTGCTTCTGCCCCCTACTGTTATATTTTAAAACTACAATTAGTTTCCACATTATTTTTCAGGTTGTTCTTGTTTTGGAATCTGCATCTAAAATTAAATAAGACTATATAAATCCTCTGCTGCTGATTCACTGTCACCTTTAACCTCGCAGGTATGACAGCGAGGGTCGCTTGACCAACGTCACGTACCCAACAGGCATGGTGACGAGTCTCCATCGGGAGATCGAGCGCTCCATCAACATCGACATTGAGAGTTCAAGCAGAGATGACGACGTCACCGTCATCACCAACCTGTCCTCAGTGGAGGCTTCATACACTGTGGTTCAAGGTAAGAACCTCTAACCAAGAACGATACGTGGACTAGTAGACACACTGGTCCTGGGTTAATCCCAAAAACACAACATGCAAAATCCACCGTGTAGCTGGCTTTTTTTTTTTTTTTTATGATTTTTATGAAGGTGGAGCACGTTGCAGCGTTATTGTGACAGTATTCATTTCTATTAAGAGCAGTGAATACTTTTCCTTCAGGTTTTGTAGGATTTCCCTTTTTTTTTTCATTACATAAAGTTGTTAATCCCAAACGGGATCATCCAGCTTGTGAATGTCATCACAGCAAAATTCATTAAGTCATTCCCATTGAATCCTCTTCATCCTTTAAGCTTTTCCTCCAGTTCCCATGATCCCACAGCTTATATAGTGTGTTTAGAAAGTGAGTTTAAAAGAATGGGATTGTTTCCTGTGACCAGTGAAAATGTAGATGTGTGTATTCAGTGATCCACCTGTGAGTCTTTAAGATTTTCTCTGCTCTGTGTGGGTTTCAGCTCCGCTCTCTGCTGACATACTCACTTAAGCATCTTCCGCTCCTCCTCGCTCTCTTCATTAACTCCTGCACAGTGAATTCTCCGTGGCCCTCCGGCTCTCATTTCACCCTCTCTCTGTCTTTCCCTCAGTTTTATTACCAGGTTGTTCAGACAGAGTGAGCAGAGAAGATTTATCTAAAGAAAAAAAAAGAGCTTGGCTTGTCTGTTTGAGGCATTGTTAAAATGTGCCTGGAGCTTTATTACAAATTGGCCTTATGGATTACCATCGTTTATGGCAGCCATCTGATCCTCTCACCTTCTCTAAATGAAATAAAGAACCCCCCGTGTCTTATCCACAGTTTACAGTTTTGTGGATTTTTCCGAGCTCAAACATTTTTATCTCCTTCTTTGTGATGAAGAGCCTGTTTTCAGACATCAGAGGAGGAAATTAGCCTCGGCGTTAAGCACGAGATTCTCTGCTTTCATTCAAGTAAGAGTGACGTTAAATTGTAGAGATGGAGAGATTGTATGGACGTACCTGCTCATCCAGGATTAAATCTGCTTTATGAACATGATCTGGTTCTTTCGGCATCTGTCAGACGCTGCTAGACGTGAAGAACAAGAGGAATCAGATATATTTTTTTATTGTTTAGAGAGCTTCAGGCTGGGATTTTGTGAGCAGAAAGTTGAAGATAGTTCCGTCGTCTTCCGCTTATCCGGGGCTGGGTCGCGGGGGCAACAGCCTCAGATGGAAAGCCCAGGCCTCTCTCACCCCAGCTGCATCCTCCAGCTCACCCAGAAGGATCCCAAGGTGTTCCCTGTCCAGTTGTGAGACATAGTCTCTCCAGCGGGTACGGGGTCTGCCTCTTGGTCTACTCCCAGTGGGACGTGCCCGAAACACCTCACCAGCAAGGGATTCGGGAGGCATCCTGACCAGATGCCCGAACCACCCCATCTGGCTTCTCTTGACCTGGAGAAAGTGCGGCTCGACACCGAGCTCCTCCCGGACGGCAGAACTCCTCACCCGATCTCTGAGTGAGAGCCCAGCTACCTTTCGGAGGAAGCTCATTTCGGCCGCTTGTATCTACAATCTCATTCTTTCGGTCACCACCCACAGCTGGTTATCTTGGTGAGGGTAGGAACGTAGATCCTGGTTACCATGGTGAGGATAGGAACGTAGATCCTGGTTACAATGGTGAGGGTAAGAACGTAGATCCTGGTTACCATGGTGAGGGTAGGAACGTAGATTCTGGTTACCATGGTGAGGGTAGGAACGTAGATCCTGGTTACCATGGTGAGGGTAGGAACGTAGATCCTGGTTACCATGGTGAGGGTAGGAACGTAGATCCTGGTTACCATTGTGAGGGTAGGAACGATTCTTAAAAAGCATTTCCGTCCAATTTGTTCACCCAACACACACCAAAAGATCTGTTTCTGCTTTCTTTCTCTATTTCTAAGCAGAGTCACAACTGCCTGCAGTGTGTGATATAACATCGTAGTGTGTTAACAGACCCTTAATAAAACTGAGTGTTGGGTGAATGTGTTCATACAGAAATCCATCAGAGCCAATCCGCAACATCTTGTCTTGCAAGAGTGTCAAATTGGCTGTTTTAATTGGCTAACAGATAAATTGGTCCGATTCACATTTTTTAGTCTTCTAGTTTGAGACGTTTCTGATTTTTTAACAGCAGAAAAGAAAGCAATACTGTACCGAATGTACAAATACAAGAGGTCATTATGTTTTATTCTTCTTGATTCTTTCCAGTCCATCCAGTTTGACTGAGTTTCTCTGTTTTCTCGTTTTACAGACCAGGTGAGGAACAGCTACCAGCTGTGTAACAACGGCACCCTGAGAGTGATGTACGCCAACGGGATGGGCATCAGCTTCCACACAGAGCCTCACATCCTAGCCGGCTCCGTCAGTCCAACGATCGGTCGCAGGAACATCACGCTGCCCACCGATAATGGCCTTAACTCCATCGAATGGCGTTTGCGAAAAGAGCAGACGAAGGGGAAGATCACCGTGTTCGGCAGGAAGCTGAGGGTACGAGAAAAACTCCTGGAAAAACAATGTCAATTTACACATATAAAATTTATTCCCCCGTAGACTTTTTAAATTCTATTTGTTTGGCCTAATAAATAATCATGCATACAGTATATCGATCTCATGCAGCTCTGAATTTTTTGACTCAAAGTCTCTGAATTTTTTTTGTCTACAAACATCTACTCTTCAAAATAAATAGAAAAAATTTACACAGTTTTCCACTAAATGTCGTCACATAACAGAGAAATATTTTTTCTTTCTCTTCAGGCTCACGGCCGCAACCTTCTCTCCATCGATTTTGATCGCAACACACGCACAGAAAAGATTTATGACGATCACCGCAAGTTCACGCTGCGCATTATGTACGATGCTCAGGGCCGCCCGGCCATGTGGTTACCAAGCAGTAGCTTGGCCGTGGTCAACGTGTCCTACTCTACCACCGGACAGCTGGTGGGGCTGCAGAGGGGGAGCATGAGCGAGAGGACTGAGTTTGACACTCAGGGCCGCATCATGTCTCGCTCATTCGTTGACGGGAAAGTGTGGAGCTACAGCTACCTCGACAAAGTGAGTTTATTAGTCTTTAAAAGTGTCTAATTTAACCAAAGAAGGCATTAAAAATCATTTAGATTGCAGAAATTAAAGAAAAAATGCAGTCTTTTTATGGTTTTAAAGGTGCAGATTTTCACAAGAGGTTGAAATCTATTTAAAATGTTTTTGTGTTAATCTGAACCCCACTTTCCTCTTTTTCCCCTTTAGTCCATGGTGCTGCTTCTTCAGAGCCAGAGGCAGTACGTCTTTGAGTTTGATGCGTCCAGTCGAGTGACCGCGGTAACCATGCCAAGCGTTGCACGCCACACCATGTTCACGCACGTCTCCGTCGGTTACATCCGCAACACCTACAACCCCCCAGAAAGCAACGCCTCTATCATCCATGACTTCAGCGAGGATGGCAGACCCCAGGCCACGCACTACCTGGGCACCGGCCGCCGCGTCCTCTACAAATATGGAAAGCTGGCTAAGCTGTCGGAGATCGTGTACGACAGCACCGCCGTCACTTTTGGCTACGATGAGACGGCCGGCGTGCTGAAGATGGTCAGCCTGCAGAGCGGCGGCTTCTCCTGCACGATACGTTACAGGAAGATGGGTCCACTCATCGACAAGCAGATCTACCGCTTCAGTGAGGAGGGAATGGTGAACGCCAGGTTCGACTACACCTACCACGACAACAGCTTTCGAATCGCCAGCATGAAGCCGGTCATCAGTGAGACGCCGCTGCCCGTCGACCTCTACAGATACGATGAGATATCTGGGAAGGTGGGGTCCTTCATTCACTCTGTTTTTGATGCCACTGTTTTTCAGCCTCTGTGTCGTGAGATACTGTCAAGTGTGGCATCAATTAGTTGGTCGGCCAAAAAAAAAGAAATGAGAGCGCAGATACAAGCGGCCGAAATGAGCTTCCTCTGCAGGATGGTTAGACTCTCACTCAGACATCCGGTGAGAAGCTCTGCCATCCAGCAGGAGCTCAGTGTCGAGCCACTCCTCCTCCAGGTCGAGAGGAGCCAGATGGGGTGGTTCGGGCATCTGGTCAGGAAAACCCCCCCAAGCGCCTCGCTGGTGAGGTGTTTTGGGCACGTCCCACCGGGAGGAGACCAAGAGGCAGACCCCGGACCCGCTGGAGAGACTATGTCTCACAGCTGGCTGGGGAACAACTCTGGATCCCTCTGGGTGAGCTGGAGGACGCAGCTGGGGTGAGAGAAGCCTGGGCTTCCCGTCTGAGGCTGTTGACCGTGCGACCCGGCCCCGGATAAGCGGAAGACGACGGAATGTGACTCTAATCCCTCAGCCAGTCATTAGTACCAACATCAGAAATGCTCTCATTGCCACAGCTCACCGATATTTTCTTTTCACCAGTCTGGATCAAATTAAATTATCATAATATAAACTTGATGCCCCGTTCAACATCAATAACATGTTATTTATCATTTTGATGTTGATTTAAAGTATTAAACATTAAAAATATGGCCGACATGAGTGTCTGCATAAGAAGCAAAGACATAAAGGCCCCACAGAGCTGCTCTATCTGACTCTCCTTTCCTCTACACATCGTCTGTCCTTGCAGGTGGAGCACTTTGGGAAATTCGGTGTGATCTACTACGACATTAATCAGATAATCACAACTGCCGTGATGACGCTGAGCAAGCATTTTGACACGCACGGTCGCATCAAGGAGGTCCAGTACGAGATTTTCCGCTCGCTGATGTACTGGATGACGGTGCAATACGACAGCATGGGACGAGTGGTGAAAAGGGAGCTGAAGATCGGGCCCTATGCCAACACCACCCAGTATCGCTACGATTATGATGGAGATGGGCAGCTCAGTGGTGTCAAGGTAGGTTGTGGAGAGATTAGAACTTATCGACATTTATGGATACAGTGAAGAAAGACATGAAAATAGTTGGCGTGACCGAAGAAATATCTTTCTCCTCCAGGTGAACGACTGGTCAACATGGCGGTACAGTTATGACCTGAATGGTAACCTCCACCTGCTGAACCCGGGGAACAGCGCTCGAATTCTACCGCTCCGTTACGACCTCCGAGACCGCATCACCCGCCTGGGAGACGTCCAATACCGCGTGGATGAAGATGGCTACCTCAGCCAGCGGGGCTCAGATGTTTTCGACTATAACTCCAAAGGGCAGCTGCTGAGGGCATACAATCGAGGTCCCGGAGGGTGGAGCGTTGTTTATCATTACGACGGGCTCGGCCGCCGGGTGTCTATGAGGAACAGCATGGGGCAGCACCTCCAGTTCTTCTACGCTGACCTCAACCATCCCACCAGGGTCACACACATCTTCAATCACTCCAGCTCGGACATCTCGTCCCTGTACTATGACCTGCAGGTGGGAAGGGGAACAGATGTGGAACAAGAATTTTATTGTTTACTTAATTTTTTTCCTATTTGCCATTATTTTGTGAAAGAACGTGACTGAGCTTGGATATGAATATAATTGCCATATTCATTATAATTCCACTTATTTTCTGCCCCCACATTTATCAAGAACACATATTACACAGTATGTACGGTCCTCTTTAGAAACGCCACACACCCTTTGGTGCATTCTCGTTAAGGCCCAAATGTTGCACCAATTTGTGCACAACTTTGACAAATGAGGGCCAAGAAGACAGCTACATTTCTATATCTGATATAAGTAGATGTTTAAGATGTTTGGTAAACACCATGATAGAGTAAAATGTTATGTCTTGTTTAGGGCCATCTGTTTGCAATGGAGGTGAGCAGTGGAGAGGAATACTACATAGCGTCGGACAACACCGGCACACCGCTGGCGGTCTTCAGCAGTAACGGCCAAATGATCAAACAGGTAAAGCACAAATCAAAGTTTAGTTATTTAATTACATGACTGGATAAAAAACGTGTTTAATGGAGAAGAAAATGTCCAGGACAGAATATTTTACGGTTGTTTCTGTTGTGGTTACCTAGGTGCAGTACACAGCATACGGAGAAGTCTACCTGGACTCAAACCCAGAATTCCAGCTGGTGGTTGGTTTCCATGGAGGTCTGTACGACCCTCTGACCAAGCTGGTCCACTTTACCCAACGAGACTATGACGTCCTGGCTGGACGTTGGACTTCCCCCGACTACAGCATCTGGCCCAAGATCGGAAAAGAACTTGCTCCGTTTAACCTTTACATGTTTAAGAACAACAACCCGCTAAGCGACATGTTGGATGTGAAAAACTACGTCACAGGTGACTGGTTTCTCATTCTAAACATCTTTGAAACTTTAATAAGAAACTTCTCATTTTTATTTAAACCGTTATCTGCTGATATTTATCAAACCAGCAGGCGATGTGACAGAATATTCTCTTTCTTCTCTGTTTGATTTTGTCATTTAACAAAGCGTTTCATCCCAATGTGCTGTTGTAGATGTGAAGAGTTGGCTGGTGATGTTTGGCTTCCAGCTCAGTAACATAATCCCTGGATTCCCTCGACACTCGCTCTACTTTGTGGAGCCGCCGTACGAGCTGCAGGCCACCCAGCACTGTGAAAACGGACAGGTAAAACAAATCCACACTAATATAGTTTATACTACTTCACACGTCACTAAAACCTTAAAACAGCCAGTCGTCACATCATGGAAACGTGTTTTGTTTTGGTGCTTTTCGTTCCATGGAATGAAAGAAACAGTCATGCGGTGGTGAAGGTGGAGATGTTAGGACCCAGATGCACAGCCAGTTTTAACCAGTTTATAGCAGATAATCAGGAGTTAGGTGTAGAGCGGTAGGTGTGATCAGCCTGGAAGACCACATGGAGGGTACACCATCATGGCAGCAGCAGGAGAGCTGATGATTTGACACCAAATGTAAAACCAATCCAATGAATCCAATCCTAACTCTGGAAATCCAGAACTTTGTTTCCAGGGTTAAATAACCAGGGGGGAGACGAGACACAGGTGGAGACATTTGGGAGAGGCAATTTGGACCAGGTTTGCAGAATTAGGGCAGAGGGCCAGATTTGGAGTGTTCCAGAAGAGATGAGGATCATAACAGAAACAGTCTGATGTATCAAGCTAACTTTGCTCTGCATCAAACTGCTTCTTCTCTGCACTGCGACTGCTGCCTCTTCTCACCTGCTGTGAGGATTTACAATCCCGGCCTGGAGGATTTTTTTCCTCTTATGAAGTTGAAAATGTTCACTTACATCTAAAGGGTTGTTGGTTTCCAGCTGCATAAAATCTCTCTGGCTATTTATTGAAAATAAAATCCTCAGATGGAATGCTTAAAAAATTGCACATGAAAGAAAAAAGCTTAATACTTCATACTGTATCATGTAATGTGTAACATCACACAGCGTTAGGATGAGGTACTGTACATCCTAACAGCTGTCAGCACACGATAGTGTTCATGAGCCCTGTCAAACAGCGTTCCAAAACACCAGCCGAGCATTCTGGGATTTGTAGTATTAATTTGTGTCATTCGGTCATTAATACAGAAAAAAAAACGAATTAATTCCTCCAGCAAATACAAAAAACGTAATCGAAAGGGTTTAGGTCTCAAAATTTATAATGCCTAAGCCAGGCATGGGCAATATGTGGCCCGTTAAACGTTTGAATCCGGCCCGCCGGGACGTGAAAGAATTAAATAAATAAACCTTGTTAATGTTTTTTTTTTTTCTGCAATTCTGATGTTTTCTCACTAGATGGCGCAATCTTGACATATTAGCTTTGTTGAGAATACAACAACACCGCTTCCATTAAAATGTGTGTCTGTGTGATGCACACACCAATACACACAAGTAAACAACTGCGTTGGATTTCAAACCTACATCTTAAACCTAGCACGCGCTTGATTTAAAATTTAGTGCACTAGATTACATGCGTGAAGCCGTCCCAATTGGCTTTCCATATCTAGCATACTTGTTTACCAAAGCATGCCATCCATCTGTTCCGGCCTATTGGTCAAATGTTAGAACTTAATGTGGCCCACAAATCAAAAAGTTTGCCCACCTCCTAACCTAATTAATATCTTACAGAAACCACCGTGTAAACCTTTACTATGCATCTAACCTCAAAACTGATCAAATAAAAAATTCAACCCAGCCGAAGAAAAAGGGAAAACTTACATTAATTAACATTCAGAAGATAAAGAAGTTTATTTGTACTAGTGTTTTACTATTTCTCTGAGCATTTTCCCTGTATTATCAGGCTAGATTCTGTCATTGTCTTACATTCTTTTAGTTAATCAGGGTTACATATGTTTAATTACAACCAGAAAAAAAAAAATTATCACACCCTACAAGAACAATTCAAGGCGACGTAGCAACCTGGCTGAAAACACACATACGAGACACAATGAGTACATAAAAAGTATTTACGTTATTCAAGGTAAAGGGACATAAAGTAGAGACGGAGTTTAAGAACATAATGGCGTAGTGCAGGGGTCACCAACCAGGTCGCCCGCAGCGACCGCATCAGTCGCCCGCAGGCCAGTTCTAAAAATAGCACTAATCACAAATTAGCTCTATCTAAACTTTTATTTAATTGTGTTGCTATTCTTTTTTAATTTCATTTACAGTGATGTAAATTTAAAAATGAATACATAAAAACGTAAAATAAAAAATTTATATCACAAAAAAAAGTTTAATATACAAACTCTAACGTAGTATGGGTCGGAGGTTAGTCTAGTGCGCATGACAAACCAGCTTTGCTGAGATGAGCTCATGAGCGCTGCAAAGATGAGGTTATGAACACGTTTTCTACCCTCAAAAACATGTCAGAAAAAAAAGAAAGAAAACTTATCATTTTCACAGTGAATGGGAAGAAGAGTTCTTTTTTACTAATGTGAAAGAAAACTGTGTGTCTCATCTGCGCTGCGACTGCGCGTCGCACCGTCTTATTTAATCTAGATAAACTATCTAGCCTAGGGGTGTCCAAACTTTTTAACTCGCGGGCCACATTGAGTTCTAACGTTTGACAAGCGGGCCGCGGAAAGACTCAGTGGTGGGCCTGGTATGGCCCCCTATGCCCTCCTGGAGCCTACCTGAGCCAGAGGTCAGCACAGATCTGCTTGGTTTAAGCAAAAGGGCAGCTTGTGAGTGTATTGAAAACTACTTAGGCGAGCAGAGTGAGGCCATTCATATCTTCACTGATGGGTCGAAAGAGGGTAGAAGAGCAGGTTTTGGAATGTATGTTGCTAATCCGCTAGTTATGAATAGTGTCCGTTTGTTAGATGATGTCTCTGTGTTTTCAGCAGAGTTGATGGCAATTTTATGGGCTTTGTATTGGATCCGTGATCTCCCTCCATCATGTTGTATAATATGTTCGGACCAGCAGCTTTATCAGCTATCCGGTATAGGACACCAGGAGCTCGGCCTGATTTAGTTTTTGATATTCTGTGCTGCCTTAAACGACTGGAAGATATAGGTTCAGAAGTTCTGTTTGTCTGGGTCCCTGGGCATGCTGGAGTTGTGGGAAATGAAATGGCCGATGCTCTAGCCAAGGCATCCCTTGGTAGAGACACAATAGATGTGTTCTTGGCGTTGGAGATGCAGGAATGTTTTAGCATCTGTAAGGAGAAAATTACTGAGGAGTGGCAAACAGAATGGGAGAATGGGAGCGGCGGGGCAGACAGCCTTCAGTTACTGGCACTAGGTGCCCTGAAACCTATTGTCGTAGAGCTGAAGTTGTTCTAACTAGACTTAGACTTGGGCACTGCGCCCTGGCGGAGGGTTTGAAATTAGTCTGCAAACATCCTAGTGGGCTGTGTGAGTGTGGAAACGCTGAATCGGTTGCTCATGTAATGTTGACATGCAGCAAATACAATCGAGAAAGAAGACATCTTTTTGTTCAGTTGGCAGACACAGGGTGTGCCGTTTTTTCGCTCAAGTCGATGTTGTTTTCGGTGGAAAGGCAAGTTGGAGAAGCCGTGCTTTTTTATCTGCGCCGCACTGGCCTTTTTTCAAGAATCTAATACAGTTAGATTCTTGAAAATCTAACTGTGGATTTTCTAAAATCTAACTGTAGATTGGTCTACCTGTGGAGGGCAGCATTGCGCACTCGAGCGTATAGCCTGCCGGAAACGATTTGAAGAAGAAGAAGACAAGCGGGCCGGATCCGAGGGGGGGGGCGTGAGGTCATAGACAAAAAGCCCTTTAGAAAATCCCGGCTTCGCCCCTGAGAACAGGATCAGATGGATGGCATGCTTTGGTAACCACTAGTTTAGACTGGTTAAATGGTGTGCTAGATTCTTTTTTTCCTCCTTTTATTAATTGCCGCCATTTTAGAAAATTGGGGTGCTCACATACTAATTTGCTGTTCCTATTTTAGCCTCTAGATGGCAGCACTTAGAACATGCTGGTAACAGCGCTGCTGCCCAATGTATTACATAATTCCAGGCACTATTGGTTTTATGGCGGAGGCCGCGGGCCAGATGAAAATTGACAACGGGCCGCATTTGGCCCCCGGGCCGGGCTTTGGACATGTCTGATCTAGCCTCTAGATATTAGCTCTTAGCACTCGTAGGCAACAGGTATAGCGGTGCGTCCTTATTGTCACACCGCAGTTGGTGACCCCTGCCGTAGTGATTTGTTTTAATTGACAGAATAACAGATTTTTAAAAACTAGAACATAAAATGTGCCTCTGATTTTGGTGATAGTTTGAAAGCTTTCCTGGTGACTTGACTTTTACAGAGACATTCAAACCAAGAAATAAAAGGGTTTTCATACCCACTGGGGAACTCCAGTGGTCATTTTTCGTATTCCTTCGCAGGCCAGATATAACCACACCTCAGGCCAGAGTTTGATATCTTAAAACTAAGATTTCTCTGTAAGAGCATTACAAATTAAACATGTTATTTTTACCAACGTGATAGAGCTTCCTTTTTCTTTCCTCTACAGCTCATCACTGGAGTGCAGCAGGCAGCTGAGCGCCACAACCAGGCCTTCATGGCTCTCGAAGGTCGTCTTCTCAACAAAGAGCGTCGCAGACGGAAAGACAAGCCGGGTCATTGGTTTGGCACCAGCCCCCCCATCATAGGTCGAGGTGTGATGCTGGCGTTGAAGGAGGGCCGAGTCGTGGCTGGCGTGTCGGCTCTGGCCAGTGAGGACAGTCGCAAAGTCGCTCTAATTCTCAACGGTGCCCAGTATCTGGAAGGCACTCATTACACGCAGGACGGGAAGGATTGTCATTACTTTGTGAAAGTGGGCTCTGCTGACAGCGATCTGCTGGCTTTGGGCCTCACAAATGGTCGCAAGTCACTTGAAAGCGGCATCAACGTGACAGTAAGCGGCCGGTCGAGGAGAGGCGTAACAGTGGAGTTTGCGGTTCCATCTTTGGTCCTGAGCGTCCGTTACGGACTGGCTGTGGATGTGGTGGATGAAGAGAAGGTCAGACTGTTGGAGCTGGCCAGACAGAGAGCTCTGGCAGGGGCTTGGGCTAAAGAACAACAGCGGGTGAGGGACGGGAAGGGAGGGAGTCGCCTGTGGACGGAGGGCGAGAGACAGCAGCTCTTATCGACGGGTAGAGTCCAGGGGTACGACGGCTACTACGTTCTGCCTGTAGAGCAGTATCCCGAACTAGCTGACAGCAGCAACAACATCCAGTTTCTCAGACAGAATGAAATGGGAAGAAGGTAACAGCCCATCGAACGCTCTTGAGAGGCCCATCTCTCTTTAAAACTTTAACACGTCTGAATTCTGTCCCTTTTTTCCTACCCGGCCTCCTCAACCTTCCTAAACGCTACCAACAAACGGGGGTCACTCACGGAACGCTGCAGGGACTTTTCAAAAGAATGAAAAAAACAACAAAAAAAATAATAACTTTCTGGTTTTATTTTACTGCCACAGGCAAAAAAAAAATACATTTAGTCAGACTTTTCTGTTTATTTTCTTTTTTTGAAAAACTCTGAACAGTCGGACATGCACTGCGAACTGTTGCTTCTTAAGAAGATTCCCCTTTTTAAAAAAGATAGCGATAACTTGGCCCATATTTTCTGGGTTACTGAGCGTGACCACGACAGAAAGGGGGGTGTTGCACTGTGGCATCTCTGCGAGTAAGGCTTGTCTCTTTTCGTATAAACACTGAAGGCAAAGGGACCAAAATGGAGACCAAGCCGGTGCAGAGTGCAGCCATCACCACATATCCAGCGAAATAATATGAGTCTACTCCGTCTCAGGCCTCCCATCGTCCACAACGGACCAGCCCACACATCCGAGCAAAAAGCGACACACAGGAAAACAGCATCTTTAAAAAAAAAACCTGATGGCCATGAACGAGAGAGGGAAGAAACTTTTTATCACAAAGACTGAACGAAAAAGTGATAAGTTGTGGACTTTGGTTTCACATTGCGTTGTTTCTTTTGCAAAGGGGAGAAAAATCATACTACTACATATGTGTCAGAATACACTAAATTTCAGGATGTTGCGTATACTGTAGATGCCGTAGTTTTGTACGTTTCAGTCGCGGTAGATTTGTGAGACTTTCACCAAGGCACTTCTGTACAGAACGATCCAATTCACCACTCCGGATAACATGCTGAGTTAGTATTTATTTCCTTTTTTTTATTATTATTTATTTATTCTTAGTACTATCTGACAATCATGAATGAGTCACCAGTTGTATTCGAAATGAACATTAATGGACGAGCTTACTTTCTTTTGTAAAAAATGTAATAAATGTTCATTTGGTTTTTGTATTCATTTCCGTTTGCTGACAGGGCAAATAATAGTCACCCTAAAAAGAGTAATTTATGTAATAAAGTGTTTTAAAAACAGTTTATACTTTAAATAAAGTCTTTAAAACTGTGAAATCTGTTTTTTCGAAGTATATTTCGATGTACAGTGTATAGATTTACCTTTATGCAGCACAGTAGAATATTGTTCAAGAATATCAAGTTTTATATTTCTAAGAGGAAGTGGCTTGTAATGTGCTAAATCTTTAGCTGGTCTTACTACTTTAGAGTTTTGTGGCACTCTAATACTCCGTTATCTTCAATATCAGTCCCCAGTCTTTTGGGTTTTGTTTGGTTTTTTGTTTGGAGGTGGATTTTATCTGCCTTAGATCCCAACAGCAGTAGCAGTCATGGATCCCTCTCACTGTGAGGAGACTCATGCTGGATGTCATGATGTACCAAATCAGTATTATCGCAGGATGATTCTTATATTCACTGAAACGAGACTCTTCTGAAAACCGAATCAATAAAACATCCTTGTTTACTTCAGCTGACCAGTGTCTACTTTGCTTTCATGGGTTTTTCTTTTTACCATTTATCTTACAGAACTATTTGCTGATTCCACATTCACATTTGTTGGGTTCTGTAATCGTCAATTACAGATTGGTGATTTGTTTCCGATCAGTTTCAGTAATAAATTGTCAACTTAAAATAATCACAAACAATAACCAATGGAAGTTAATGGTAGGAGTAAAATTTGTTCTTCTTGTACAAAATTGCCCCTAGGAATATGTGTGGCGCCGCAACACACTGGTAACCTATTCAGGGTGTATCCTCACCTGAAATCAGCGGGATAGGTTCTAATTTCCGGCACCTGTGGTAACCCCCTTGGGAATGAAGTGGTTTAGAAGATCAAACCAATTTTATTTTTTAAGCAATGATTTCATTTTATTTATCATTAAGAACACTGTATTTGTCACACTGACGTATATGGTTCCAAATGATTGGCAAACTTGATAATTAGCCTCGTTTTTTTACGTCACAGACAATGTGGGAACTAATTAAATGAGTTTTCTGAAGTGCAACACAACCTTTTTTTTTTTCCTCACCATCTCAACAAGGAACAGAAAGGAAAAACAATACCAACCATGGAATTATTAAATACAAAAACGCTTTTATCAGATACATGTGTACAAAGTTAATAATAAACTCCTTCGTATGGGATGGGACAAAGAGGGCTCCATGTCGTTTCAGAAATATGGGAACCAGGGAAAAGATTGAGGATACAAATTAAAGAAGGAAAGTAGTTGCTTATTTCTTTCTATAACTTTATAAAAGCTGAAATCTTTATCAAGATTTCTTCGGTCAGGTTTCCAAGAGAGAATTCAAGAATAACTGAGGTTGGCATCAACTCGTTCTAATTCTACTCTTCATGGAAAAACATTTTCATGGTGATGCCACAATACCACCAGACAACGAGCAAAATCTCATCAGTAATATCCAGGAATATCCGGCTACTTCAAGTAGGTTGACCGGTTACTTGTGCTTGGCCATTCAAAACAAAAGTAATCAAGTTTTGCATTAATGTTTTGCGTTCATTCCCTAACAAATAATCAATTAGCCGATAACATTTAGTCCCAGAATGTAGACGGCAAGTGGCTCGAGAGTTTTTTTGGGAGGTGAAGGTCATTGTGCACTGAACAATTTCCCGCCTAGCGACCTCATCACCAGACACAGCACTTGATACGAACAATTTGTTGACGATGAATACAAAATTCCGGCATAGCTTTTATGCCTTACAGCATTCAGTTTGTTTGGAAGATGCAAACTAACACAGAGTCTAAAACCCCCAAAATAAAATGAAAGGATTTGGGGTACAGCCTTCTGTAAGGTTCAAGTCAACTGCACTTACTGACCATGCCAGTTCTACAGCACACAAATCAACAGTGGCAAATGAGATGGCATGTAAGGTAAGGGTGTCAGTGTTTGCTAAACAACACAGTTCAATCAGTGATCATATTATTTTGACAAGCGGAAAAAAAAATGATACCAGGGAATGGTAGACACCAAGGATGATGTGTCCAATGCAATTCTTTCAGCTTACTGGCTAATGACTGACGAAGTTCTAACTATTTGCATGCTGTTGTAAAACAATCCTTACTGAAATGATATGTCACACTACTACTTTGGGCCCGAGACTACAGCTGACTGCTAACTAAAACTGTTAGAAGCCACAGGTCTAAAAATAATTAAACATTTTCCAAAAACATCACGCACGCATAGATTCCTGTGTTACACATGGTTCTGTCATAGAAAAGCAGAGGTGTAAAACAGTTTGGTATTCTGGCAGATGATGATACTGTTACCTCTGAATCATATGCACTCTTGCGAGTGTTTAAACTTCTCTTCAGGAAGGATCAACGATTCAGAAATCAGCTATTAAGAAACTGAAGAAGGTACGCTCAATTATTCGGCTGTCTTTCGATGCCTCATGTTTGAGCAATATTTGGTAGTAACAAGCATTCTGAGATCTATCAAATTAAGCCTATAGGCCTGTTGAAAAGATTGATAGCATAAAATTCATATTACACATTCTGTATAATGTGCTATCATATATCTGTCTACATTAAGCAAGATGTTCCACAAAGGAACAGTTTTAGCTACAACCAAACTGGACCAGCCAAAGACAGGCTGCTTTTTGAACTGAATGCACTGGATGAAATGCAAGATGCAAAAATTTTCAATTTTATTTCAATTTCTTTATTGAATATAATGACTTTACAGTTTGACCTTCATACATTTTGTAAGATATATTTTTTTTATTCTTATGAATTGTATATACGGTCAAAATTTGATATAAAAAATTAATACAAAAAAAGCACGCTGTCTGTTTTAATTCACACAAATGCAGTCCAGCAAAAGCAACACGAAACTTCAAAACCGTCTATCTGCGCACTAACAGCTGGAGAGTCAGAGTCGGCACTTTTAAAGTTCATTTCTTTGTGCTGGAGACGTAAAAGTGAACCTTTAATCACATCCAGGCTCCAACTCCAGGTCGAGAAAAAATACAAACAAGTTACATTCATATGTTCAAATAATCCCCCCCAAAAGCTGTCAGTCCCCCTTAGTATGTATGTTTGTGGAGGAATGAAGAATAGCCAGAATAAAACAGAGTACATGTGGTGAAATTTGGCCATCAAATTTCAAGCCAATTGTGTTTCTGCTCTTAAAGAAAACATCAGACAAAGATTTGACCGAGCTATCACTGGTTTGGAAACAACCAGCGTAAAATCCTTAACCCAATCTTAGACCCAGATGTAGGTAATACTGGCCAGAAAGGACAGTAAAGTTTGACTTTCTCCAAATGCAGAAGGCAAAGGTTTTACCTTGTGATAGGACTCACAGATTCCTTAGAGCTGGATTTAAAAGTGATTTTTGCTCTTGAAAAATTCTCCACCATGTATTCAAGTCCGCAGGACAGAAAATGTATCTCTGAAAATGCCCCGACATAAAACAGAAGTTGTCAAAAAGCCACGGGTACAACCCGTCCGAATGTCCGTACTCCTTATTGGAGTGTCAGCAGAGTATGACTTCTGGTTTCATAAAAAGGCAACGTAAAAAAGAAATGGAAGAAAAACAAAAACGAGACGGTAGTCCTAAAATAAAGAACCTTTTAACATCCATAGCTTTATGAAATATCTTGTGGACTGATAGAATACTATTTGAGGTCATCCATGTAAGAGAGACTAAGAGGACTGGCACTGATTTCATTTGAACAAAATATTCGGATAATCAATATTTTCATACAGATCTCCCACACAGAGAAGACTTAGTGCGAATATCTAACATGTGAACACAAGAGCAACCTTCTGTTTGCGTCATTAGTGCAAACAGAGCACAAGATGGCACCAGGCTAAGTGTTCTCTGTTTTCCAACATGCTATTTTCACAATTACTTAGAATAATGATGCTTCATTTTTATGCTCCTTTTCCTCTTCTTTGCTCTGGAAAAGTTGTTGTTGCCATTTGAAATGAAAGAACTGCAAGAGTCTTTTGTCCTTCTGACAGATCGGCAGTTATTGAACACGGTCATTCAGGATATATTTCTGAATTCTCGTTGCTAAATGTAATGACTGCTTGAAAACACAGAGTGGACTGAAATGATATGTCACACTACTACTTTGGGCCCGAGACTACAGCTGACTGCTAACTAAAACTGTTAGAAGCCACAGGTCTAAAAATAATTAAACATTTTCCATAAACATCACACACGCATAGATTCCTGTGTTACACATGGTTCTGTCATAGAAAAACAGAGGTGTAAAACAGTTTGGTATTCTGGCAGATGATGATACTGATTTTTCTGTACTGTGGTTGCAGTAAAATTTCTTATTGTTGAAAACATTGTACAGAATTACAAATGCCCTGCAGGAGAGATACCTCTGAATCATATACACTCTTGCGAGTGTTTAAACTTCTCTTAAGGAAGGATCAACGATTCAGAAATCAGCTATTAAGAAACTGAAGAAGGTACGCTCAACTCTTCGGCTGTCTTTCGATGCCTCATGTTTGAGCAAAATTTGGAAGTGTCAAGCATTCTGAGATCTATCAAAGGAAGCCTATAGGCCTGTTGAAAAAGATTGATAGCATAAAATTCATATTACACATTCTGTATAATGTGCTATCATATATCTGTCTACATTAAGCAAGATGTTCCACAAAGGAACAGTTTTAGCTACAACCAAACTGGACCAGCCAAGGACAGGCTGCTTTTTGAACTGAAGCCCGGGATGAAATGCAAGATGCAAAAATTTTCAATTGTATTTCAATTTCTTTATTGAATATAATGACTTTACACTTCGACCATCATACATTTTGTAAGATATATTTTATTTATTCCACTGAATTGTATATACGGTCAAAATTTGATATAGAGTATTAAAACAAAAAAAGCACACTGTCTGTTTTAATTCATACAAATGCAGTCCAGCAAAAGCAACACGAATATCAAAACCGTCTATCTGCGCACTAACAGCTGGAGAGTCAGCACTTTTAAAGTTCATTTCTTTGTGCTGGAGACGTAAAAGTGAACCTTTAATCACATCCAGTCTCCAACTCCAGGTCGAGAAAAAATACAAACAAGTTACATTCATATGTTCAAATAATCCCCCCCAAAAGTTGTCAGTCCCCCTTAGTATGTATGTTTGTGGAGGAATGAAGAATAGCCAGAATAAAACAGAGTACATGTGGTGAAATTTGGCCATCAAATTTCAAGCCAATTGTGTTTCTGCTCTTAAAGAAAACATCAGACAAAGATTTGACCGAGCTATCACTGGTTTGGAAACAACCAGCGTAAAATCCTTAACCCAATCTTAGACCCAGATGTAGGTAATACTGGCCAGAAAGGACAGTAAAGTTTGACTTTCTCCAAATGCAGAAGGCAAAGGTTTTACCTTGTGATAGGACTCACAGATTCCTTAGAGCTGGATTTAAAAGTGATTTTTGCTCTTGAAAAATTCTCCACCATGTATTCAAGTCCGCAGGACAGAAAATGTATCTCTGAAAATGCCCCGACATAAAACAGAAGTTGTCAAAAAGCCACGGGTACAACCCGTCCGAATGTCCGTACTCCTTATTGGAGTGTCAGCAGAGTATGACTTCTGGTTTCATAAAAAGGCAACGTAAAAAAGAAATGGAAGAAAAACAAAAACGAGACGGTAGTCCTAAAATAAAGAACCTTTTAACATCCATAGCTTTATGAAATATCTTGTGGACTGATAGAATACTATTTGAGGTCATCCATGTAAGAGAGACTAAGAGGACTGGCACTGATTTCATTTGAACAAAATATTCGGATAATCAATATTTTCATACAGATCTCCCACACAGAGAAGACTTAGTGCGAATATCTAACATGTGAACACAAGAGCAACCTTCTGTTTGCGTCATTAGTGCAAACAGAGCACAAGATGGCACCAGGCTAAGTGTTCTCTGTTTTCCAACATGCTATTTTCACAATTACTTAGAATAATGATGCTTCATTTTTATGCTCCTTTTCCTCTTCTTTGCTCTGGAAAAGTTGTTGTTGCCATTTGAAATGAAAGAACTGCAAGAGTCTTCTGTCCTTCTGAAAGATCGGCAGTTATTGAACACGGTCATTCAGGATATATTTCTAAATCCTTGTTACTAAATGCAATGACTGCTTGAAAACACAGAGTGGACTGAAATGATATGTCACACTACTACTTTGGGCCCGAGACTACAGCTGACTGCTAACTAAAACTTTTAGAAGCCACAGGTTTAAAAATAATGAAACATTTTCCATAAACATCACGTACAGCGAGCATAGATTCCTGTGTTACACATGGTTCTGTCATAGAAAAGCAGAGGTGTAAAACAGTTTGGTATTCTGGCAGATGATGATACTGATTTTACTGTACTGCGGTTGCAGTAAAATTTCTTATTGTTGAAAACATTGTATAGATTTACAAATGCCCTGCACGTAAGAGAAATACCTCTGAATCATATGCACTCTTGCGAGTGTTTAAACTTCTCTTCAGGAAGGATCAACGATTCAGAAATCAGCTATTAAGAAACTGAAGAAGGTACGCTCAACTCTTCAGCTGTCTTTCGATGCCTCATGTTTGAGCAATATTTGGTAGTAACAAGCATTCTGAGATCTATCAAAGGAAGCCCTAGATATAGGCCTGTTGAAAAGATTGATAGCACAAAATTCATATTACACATTCTGTATAATGTGCTATCATATATCTGTCTACATTAAGCAAGATGTTCCAGAAAGGAACAGAAATAGCTACAACCAAACTGGCCCAGCCAAGGACAGGCTGCTTTTTTAACTGAATGCCCTGGATGAAATGCAAGATGCAAAAATTTTCAATTTTATTTCAATTTCTTTATTGAATGTAATGACTTTACAATTCGACCTTCATACATTTTGTAAGATATATTTTATTTATTCCAATGAATTGTATATACGGTCAAAATTTGATATAAAGAATTAATACAAAAAAAGCACGCTGTCTGTTTTAATTCACACAAATGCAGTCCAGCAAAAGCAACACGAAACTTCAAAACCGTCTATCTGCGCACTAACAGCTGGAGAGTCAGAGTCGGCACTTTTAAAGTTCATTTCTTTGTGCTGGAGACGTAAAAGTGAACGTTTAAAATCACATCCAGGCTCCGATGCCATGTCGTGGAAAAATACAAACAAGTTACATTCATATGTTCAAATAATCCCCCCCAAAAGCTGTCAGTCCCCCTTAGTATGTATGTTGGTGTGTGAAATGTGGTGAAATTTGTCCTTCAAATTTCAAGCCAATTGTGTTTCTGGTCTTAAAGAAAACATCAGACAAAGATTTGACCGAGCCATCGCTGTTTTGGAAGCAACCAGCGTAATCCTTAACCCAATCTTAGACCCAGATGTAGGTGATACTGGCCAGAAAGGACAGTAAAGTTTGACTTTCTCCAAATGCAGAAGGCAAAGGTTTCCCTTGTGATAGGACTCACAGATTCCTTAAGAGCTGCATTTAAAAGTGATTTTTCCTCTTGAAAAATTCTCCACCATGTATTCAAGTCCGCAGGACAGAAAATGTATCTCTGAAAATGCCATAACATAAAACAGAAGTTGTCAGAAAGCCACTGATACAGTGGTTTGGTAACAACCGCAGTTACAGAAAGATGACCAGAAAGGAGTACGAATGTCCGTACTCCTTTATGGAGCATCAGCAGAGTATGACTTCTGGTTTCATAAAAAGGCAACGTTAAAAAGAAGTGGAAGAAAAACAAAAACGAGACGGTGGTCCTAAAATAAAGAACCTTTTAACATCCATAGCTTTATGAAATATCTTGTAGACTGATAGAATACTATTTGAGATCATCTATGTCACAAGAGAGACTAAGAGGACTGGCACTGATTTCATTTGAACAAAATATTCAAATAATCAATATTTTCATACTGATCTCCCACACAGAGAAGACTTAGTGCAAATATCTAACATGTGAACACAAGAGCAACCTTCTGTTTGCATCATTAGTGCAAACAGAGCACAAGATGGCACCAGGCTAAGTGTTCTCTGTTTCCCAACATGCTGTTTTGACAATTATTTAGAATAATGATGCTTCATTTTTATGCTCCTTTTCCTCTTCTTTGCTCAGGAAAAGTTGTTGTTGCCATTTGAAATGAAAGAACTGCAAGAGTCTTCTGTCCTTCTGAAAGATCGGCAGTTATTGAACACCCTCAGTTGTCGTTGCCTGGAGGTATGTTTGTAAAAAACCTGCCTGATCAGCTTACCACAGCGTGCCCCATTTAAAGTTCCAGTTGTTCTTGCAAATGAAACTGATCAAAGTTTTCCCCTTGCACAAAAATTATCATTTTTGTAATAGACATTCTTCTTGTTCCTGTTCACTTGGGAATGCACTGGTGCCTCGTCAAAGTGGGTTTTCTATCTCGTATTTTGATTCTATTGGTGGAAACATTGACGAACCAAAAAGAAAAATGATCTCTGCTTTTACAAAGCTGCAGGTTATCTTGAACATCAGGCTGACTGGAGCTCCAAGGTTCCAGTCAGAGTTCAACAAACTTTCAAAGGAGGAGCAGCCTGACAAACCTCCATCGAAGGTTCGAAGGTGGACTTTGCGTAGCAAAAAACCATGTGAAATTACACAGCAAACGAAAGGTAGTGACTGTCCACATGCAAACACATAGATTACATCACTAAAAATAACCTCTCCCAGAAACACATCATACTTCAGAAGGAGGATGATTTGGGAGATCGTAAAGCACAAACTGTTGTGACGAAGACAGGGAAAAATGACACATTATGTGGCCCGTCATCTGGGAAAATTGTGAACACCAGCTCCTTATTTTAGCAACCCGTTGGTTCATCATTCGGTTAGTTTTGTGTAAAGTTGTGGTTTGAATTTTTTATTCTAAACCAGAGAGACAACAAGTCAAATTTCTATTTTATCTGATTTGACACTATCTTACTTTCCCCGTAACCCATAAGACATGTTTAATAAATCCATGAATTACAAGTCCATTCCATCCCATTATCTCTGGAGGAGATAAGCCTCTTAGTGGTGAAAACAGCTCTGAGATTAACAGCTAAACCTTCAGACGGAGAAACAAAGCTCAACCAGACACCAATGGAGATGTTTGCCAGCAGAATAAAGTTCAGCTGACTGTTTGCTGGATTTTTATCTCCAGATTAAAGATGTTATGAAGCTTCAAGTGACACTGATGATCTCAGTTTTGACAGGAAAGTCTTGAAAAGAAGTTTTTATCTTTTCCTGAACAGATGTGAGGTAATATTTTCCCAGCAGGTAGTAATGATATCACACAGACAGGTACACACACAGGCAGCCATCCAAAGACTTATTAAAGACTCGTGAACTCAATTACCAGTGTTTACACAGACAGAGAAATAAATAGAGCCAGTCAGTCGACTAATAAATACATTATTAGAATATTATCGGAAACATTGAGTAATTTACTTCAACCTGCTTTCAAAACCCATAAAGAAAGACTGAACACACATCAGAACATTTTTAGATAACCCTACAATAATTACCATAAAAGAAGTCGTAACAAAAAGCAATCGAAGATTCAGGCTGAGTTATTCTGATCTGTTTGCGTTCATTTTAAAGGAAAAGGGACTCTAGTTTTCAGCGGCAGGAACTGGGAGACTGGTCAGGATAGAAGGAAAGATGAATGCAGCAATGTACAGAGACATCCTGGATGAAAACCTGCTCCAGAGCGCTCGTGACCTCAGACTGAGACGACACTTCATCTTTCAGCAGGACGACCCTAAGCACACAGCCAAGATATCTAAGGAGTGGCTTCAGGACAACTCTGTGAATGTCCTGGAGTGGCCCAGCCAGAGCCCAGACTTGAATCCTATTGAACATGGCTGGAAGGATCTAAAAATGGCTGTGCACCGACGCTTCCCATCCAACTTGATGGACCTTGAGAGGTGCTGCCCAAAGAGAGGTGTGCCAAGCTTGTGGCGTCATATTCAAAAAGACTTGAGGCTGTAATTGCTGCCAAAGGTGCATCAACAAAGTATTGAGGAAATGCTGTGAATACTTGTGTACATGTGGTTTCTTAGTTTTTTTATTTTTAATAAATTTGCAAAAATTTAAAAAAAAACTTTTTTCACGTTGTCATTAGTGTTGTGTGTAGAATTTTGAGGAAACAAATGAACTAAATCCATTTTGGAATAAGGCTGTAACATAACAAAAGGTGGAAAAAGTGAAGCGCTGTGAATACTTTCTGGATGCACTGTCCGTTCTAGTTATTTATCCGTTCTTTTTTTTTTTTTTTTTTCAATATTCTTTAATGCGTGACCAACTTTCGTGCTATTTAAGAAAGTTGGTGTGTGACCGAAGAAGACGCTGCATATAGGGCACTAAAGGGAAATGCATACAATCTTTCCAAATGCTTCTAGATAACAGAACAGTGTCATTACATTCATTTTAATCAAATGATTGGGAGACATCAAACAGCCAGGATAACTACGATTTACTGCAAAAACAAACGAGATTTTCTTTTGTAATCCAAAACTTTCACTTTGTTCTATTGTTAAAACAAAGAAATATGACATTAAAAGAGAACAGACATCTACCAGTACTACACTCTCCTAAATTCATATTCTCTCTTGAACGCTTTCATGCACCAATTCATCAGTTTTCAACAAAATTGTTTTCCATTATCAATACATCAACTGTCACGTTTTTATGAATAAAAGCAGCTAATAAAGTCCATTTTTAAAAAAAAACGTAACTTTGTTTTAATAGAGAATTTGAAGAAGCAAGTTTTCTGTTGCTCTATGCAGAAAGATGAAAATGTTCAAGATAAATGGGAGTTTCATCTTGATTAAATTGTATGAAACTGTTGTGGAAAGTTTCACCAAAATCTTCCAGTGACCTGTTGTAGAAAAACTTTTTTTTTTTTAACTTCTGTTATGGATCAGGGAAGAATAAAGCTCCAGACATGGGTCAGCAATCACAAAAACACGAACTTATTATACAACTAAATGTGTCCACATGAAAGTGGAGATGAATGAGGTAGGACTAGACAAACTCTGGGGTACTGGAGCTGACGGGTTCTAGAAAATCCCAGACAAAAGTTTGTTAAATTAGTGACCGTATCACCACAAGGATTATTGCAGAAGAACTGACAAAGTGTTGTTCTGAGAAACAACCTTCAGGGGCATAACCGCCTGCTATCACTACAAATCCTCACACCTTTCAACCCAGTCCATGACAACCCAAGCCACCACTCTTAGCCCAGAATCCCTCAACATCCCCAACATAACCAGCCTCTCCCCTTCATAATGCACCATACCACAACAATACATGTTCAACCATCTCCACCCACAGTTCCCATCCAAGTGCCTTAGAGCCCAGCCTTATATAATGAAGTGGCAAGTGGAAGCAGGCGAACCTCATCAGGCCAGTCCTCCAATCAGCATCCACCAAAGTCCAGCAGCTGAGACTAATCAAAGAAACTGAAAAACAAACAATACACTAAAATGGACACCAGAGGGCGTCACACTGCAACTTCTTTAGTTATTTTTATTATTCAAAAGTGTTTTTAGGGTCAATGTGATCCCCCACCAGCAGGCAGTTCTTGACCAGCTGTATGACAAAGTTATGAGATGTGCTGGTACTGCTGAGCATCCCCCACTTCATCTAACTCTGTCCTGTACCCTGTAAGAACACACATCTTGTTTCCAAAACTGGATAAATAGTTTTAGACAGGGGCAAAGTATTAATACAATATTTAAAATCTGAATCTTCTTCTTTCGGCATTTCCCTTCAGGAGGCGCCACAGCAAGTCAGTTTCTTCCATCTAACCCTATCTCCTGCACCCTCTTTGGTCACACCAACTATCTTCATGTCTTCCTTCACTGTATCCATGAACCTCCTCTTTGGTCTTCCTCTAGTCCTCTTTCCTGGTGGTTCCAAATCCAGCATTCTTCTTCTGGTGTACTCTCTCTCTCTCTGCACATGTCCAAACCATTTAAGTCTTGCCTCTAGAACTTTATCTCCAAAACCTCTAACACGTGCTGTTCCTCTAATCTTGTCCATCCTGGTCACTCCCAGAGAGATCCTCAGCATCTTCATCTCTGCAAGATGCTGAGGATCTCTCTGGGAGTGACCAGGATGGACAGGATTAGAATCAGGATTAAAATCTGAAACAGTCTCTCATTTGTTCTTAAATCAGCACAGATGTGGAAGAAAGATTAATAACTTTTGTATCTCATACAAACAGACCGGAAAAATCACAGAAATAAAAGTATTAATACAATATTTAAAATCTGAATGAGGATTAAAAATAAAGTTCATAAGTGTGTCATTTTCCCACCAGAGAGCGCTAAAGTTACTAGTTTATTTTTAACAGAATTCTAGTGACATGAAGAAGATAAATGTACTTTACAGAGGGCTGTAACCATGGTAACCATGTTAATCATGGTAACCAGGGTAACCATGGTAACCATGCAAACAAACATGCAAACACATCCTGTTTAGTGATGCATTAAGAACCAGGATTCTAGCTCAGCAGGTTCTTTTTTTTCTACATGCACCAACAAAATCTAAAAGTGGATGTACAGAAAATTATTTTAAAAGTTAGAATAAAGTAGAAAAACATCAAATTAAACCATTTTAAAGATATTTTTTAAAAAGTTTTCACCAACCTAAAAAAAAAAAAAAATCAGAAAATGAAAATATTTAAAATATGTACACACACATACATTTATTCATTTTCACTTTTTGTTAAGGTGCTGAATTCCCTCCTCCTCTCGCTCCCTGGGACCATACATGACAAAGTTTAAAATATTTTTTATTTATTTATAATAAAAAAATATTTTTAAAAAATATTAAAAACATTTACTTTAAATTAAAATGATACAAATAGAAAATTATTAAATTGATAAAAAAAAAGTAATCAAACTTTCCTCCATGGTTATTACCACTGTGGCCCCACAGCAAGAAGGTCAGGGATTCATAACTCTATTGTTATGGCTTGAATCACTGGTCTTTCTGTGTGGAGTTTGCATGTTCTCCCTGTGTGGATTCTCTGTAGGTCTTCTAGTTTATAATTTTCATTTTTAATCTACTTTTTAACAAAACTTTTCTAACGTTTTCTTTTAGTTTGATTTCATGACTTTATTTTAAAAGATTGAGTTGATTCAAGATGAACAAAGGGGACCGAAAAAATATGTTAGGGGCACAAAACAAGTAAAATCATCCAAGTTGGAAAAATAAAAAGTCCTAATAACAAAAATCAATTCATTTAAAACAATTCAAATGGAAATGTGTTTGATTGATGATGATTGTGTTATTATTTATTCATAAAGATTAAATGTAGAAATAAAATGAAGCCAAATGAATATCTGATGATAAAGTTTTCCTCCTACAAACTCCTGTGAGGTCATTTGATTTGCATTCCTGGTGATGGTTTCTGAGTAAAGCATGGTTCCTGGAAGAAGTGATGCTGCTAAGAACTTCTAACAATCCTCCTGAGGCCAATTTAAACTCTTAGAAAGTCTTTGTACAGTCAGATTCTTTTGCTTCTGCAGCTGGAACCTCAACAGGACGAATCAAGAAGAACTCAGTGCTTAACTTTATCATAGATTCTAAAAATGTTTCTCAGCATTTCATTTTAAATGTTTTTAGAAAACAAACTGTAAAAGAAATTAAAAAATACTTTATTGATGCCCGAAGACAAAATTGAGTGCTGCAGTGAAAACAGAAAAACACAGAAAAACCTCTGACTATCTACGTTCCCCCCCTCACCTATAATCACCAAGCTGTGGGTGGTGACCGAAAGAATAAGATCGCGAATACAAGCGGCCGAAATGATCTTCCTCCACAGGGTGGCTGGGCTCTCACTCAGAGATCGGGCGAGGAGCTCTGCCATCCGGGAGGAGCTCGGTGTCGAGCCGCTCTTCCTCCAGGTCGAGAGGAGCCAGATGGGGTGGTTCGGGTATCTGGTCAGGATGCCCCCGAGCGCGTCCCGGATGAGGTGTTTCGGGCACGTCCCACCAGGAGGAGACCAAGAGGCAGACCCCAGACCTGCTGGAGAGACTATGTCCCACAGCTGGCCGGGGAACGGGTTGGGCTCTTACCAGGTGAGCTGGAGGATGCAGCTGGAATGAAAGAAGCCTGGGCTTCCCGTCTGAGGCTGTTGCCCCCGCGACCTAGCCCCGGATGAGCGGAAGACGACGGAACGGAATCTTCAGACAAGTAGTTACAGATTAGAAAATGAAAAGTTAAATAGTTTGCTGGCGGACAGCAGAAATTTCCTTTGAGCAGCAGGGTTGCAGGAATCTGTAACTGAATCTGCTCATCAGGTGGTCCAAAGATTAATGGAGGGAGTGGGAATGAACAACGCACAACGTCACCTTTATCTCCTGGTGAGACTTGCTGATGACTCATTAAACTGATATTTTGTGCTTTACTGTTACAGTTTTTTTTTTAGAAGCAAAGTCTTATCATCATGAGTAGAGAGAATTTGACAATGGTGATAAACTACAAGACCAGCCTCACAGTGGAATTACTGGATTCATCAGTAAATGATTCATTTAATCTCTTCAGCAGTTTTAACTTTCAGTCGAGCTTGTGTTTTTTTTGCTTTTGGAATAACATTCCTAAACTTTTAAATCTTTTTATGGGAATTTAAAAACTTTCTGCCCAATAAAAGGAAGCAAAAACACACGGTGAAAAAGTAGTTCACAATCAATGTAGCAAACATGCAGCACCAACACACACAGACTCACACAGACCTTCTCAATGAACGGAAACAGAGTCCTTCGTTATGGCAATAAATTACTTTAATGCATTTCAGTCATTCAAAGCAACAACAAAGCATCTAACGGACGAACGGTTCCTTCAGTTTGTAATCACAACTTTTAGATCAGTGTTAAACAGGAGAAAAAAAAAAATCAGTCTAAACTAAAAATCACTTGGTTTTTTTTTCTTTAAAATTAGCATTTTAATGTTTTATGTATGGATCTGTTCAAAGACAGACTTTTGCAAATAGGAAAAAAAAGCTTTACATTTCAAGCATCAGGCTTAATAGACTGACAGGGCTGATTGGGGGTACGGGGACGAAACGTGGGAGCAGTCCTAACGTTCTGGGAAAGGGGACGATGGAGTGCAGCAGGCAGGAGTGTTTTTTTTTTTTTTTATTTCACAGAGGTAATATTTGTAAAGTGCTGAACAGCATCACACTAGATGAGCCGGAGATGCACGTGTGTATGTGTCTGTGTGTATGTGTCCATGTGTGTATATGTGTGTATGAGTAAACTGGTGAACAGTCAGAACTTAATCGGAACTAGATTTTTAACATTAAACGAGAGCAGCCAGTCAGGGATTAAGGCAGAGGAAGGGGATGCAAGGTGAGAGGTGGAGGCGTTATGTCAACATGTCCCAGAGACAGCAGCAACACAGAGCCGTCCAGCAGGCGGTCAGGCACGTTTCGTCATTATTATCCCTCCTTCTTTCCTCCACCACGTACACTAAAACACAAGGAAGGAAACAAACACTTCAGTTTGAACAAAAAAACAAAAATGAAACCGTTCCTCTGCCGGTCGTTTATCACAAACTGGATTAATAACTAACGTTTGAGGTCCATGTGAAGTCATAACTAGGTCGAAGCAGCCGTATAGAAATGTAAGGTTTTCCAATTTAGTGACTTCGACCTTTGATTGAATGACCCTGAAAAGAGTCAGTTCATCTACGGTTGGTACTGAGTAACTGTAGCCAGTTCCATTAAAACCCTTCAGTAAATGTTGAGCAGCATAACACTGACAAAATATCTAATTATGATTTTTTTTTCTGATATTGTAATATTGATTTGAGAATTGATTGATTTTTTTCATTATTTTTGGATAATGTAGACCTCTAAAAGATGTTTCGGTTAAACAGCTCAGTGTTCTATATTAATGCGTCAGCCTAAATGACGGCTGGTAACCATAACAACAGAACTTAAACCTACTGGTATTGAGTTATTTTGGTGAGTTTTTTAGAACGAAAATAAAATCAAATAAAATAGGCGTCATTTTTAATGAAGTTTTATTTCACACTATTTAAAAAATTTTGCAATAAACTGTTCTTAGAAAAAACTTGTGAACGCCGTCAGTTTGAGGCAATATTTTGTTAATTAATTGGGACAAAAACACTCAATAAAACGGTAATTATACCTTATTTTACTTTCATAACATTAAGTATTTGTAATTTTCTTCCACTGGGCGTCGTGAACCGACTAAAGATTGTTACTGTGGCAACAAATGTAAACAAATAGTACAAAATTAAGGACTTATAAAAAATTAAATTGTGTTTCTTAAGTGACCATGAAGTAAGGAATGTAACGCTTTGAGGAGTTCATTATCAGGAATGAATGAACTTCCTGGACTTACTGTGTAACATAATGTCCTTCATTTCAGATAGCGGACACCTTGTGTTATTCCTCTCATGGAACGAATAGAAGAAAAACATCTATTTAAAAGTTATGTAATAATGAAGTTAAACGTCTTGTTTTAATTAGTCGCTGTGTTTGTACCGCATGAGAACTGAAATAAAAGTACTCAAAAGTGACAAGTAGCCCTACATAACATGAACATTTTTCTCACATACAGCTAAGTCTGTAGTATGGAGAGTAGAGATAATCACTTTCCACAACTTTTGGGCGTAGCGGCCAAAAGGGGCTGCACTAGTTGTTGGGCAAAACGGCCGAAAGCATCCATGGCAACTAATGTTAGAAAACAAGGTTAGTTTTCTAACATTAGCGTACAAACAGGAACGCTTACTCTACGTCCATTGAGAGTAAGATAGGTAAAAAATGTGTGCCCTTAAAAGGGTTAATTCCATTCCTCGCAAGAAGCTGATCTCCATGGCGATGCCAGGATCAGCTTTGCCTGTATTTACCGCCTGTTCATTCATGCGAAAACTTTTTCTTCATTCAGGCTACGTTTGACCTGCAAACACAAAGGCTGCTTGTTTCTTACACACCGTATGTGAAGCTTGGATGACCACATGTACCCTATCGTATGAGTGTGCGTGTGTGTTTAATCATTTATGTGGAAGCAAACACTCAGCCAGCTTTTAAAGCACCACTGTGTGAGAAGCTGCTCAGATGACCAGCCGGTCAGATGATAGAGCAAAGCTCAGTGACTGCTTAGCAGCTCATTTATAGACATTTAAAAATATAAACGAACTAAAAGAAATAAATTCATCTTGTGTTTTTTATGAAAATTCAATGTTAAACTTTAATTATAGGAGGATTGTGGGATTTTCAAAGTTTTTTAAATATGTTAAACACAAAAGAACTTAATTAAAACTTCTCACAATAAAAGTTTTTCTTATTTTTTCCAACAAGATTTCTAAAAAAAATTTATATATTTGCATAAAAATATTAAAGGGTTTTAAAATGTGATGATTAGTCAAATAAAAAATGATTTTATTTGCTTAGTTTGTTATGTACGGTATTGTACGGGCTCACACTGTCACTAAATGTCTCAATTTCTTTTATTAAAACCAAACTGCTTTTAAATCTAGATTTTGATTGGTTTTGAAAAGTTTAATTAATTGAATTTGTGACAAAAAGTTAACAAAATTACATTAAAAAAAATTAATAATAGAAAAAACTAATTTGGAATCAAACAAGATAAAGTTTTTACACATTCAAAAACAATTTATACATTTTTTTCTGCTTTTGTTTCATTTTTGCAATTTTTTTATCTTTTATGTGAATCTTATTAAGATCATTTATTGTAATATTAAGCTATGAAATAAAATCAAATTGCATGTTTTGCAGCTAGACATGTGCATGTAAATGACATGCTTTTCTTACCCAGAAGCCCTTTGCAGAAAGCAAAGACTAAATTTAGAATGTCCTCTCAAGCGTTATGTTTCACACTGTAGCACCCATGAACCTGCTAACTCATCCAGGCCCACTCACTCACTCCTGTTAGTTTTAAGTTTGCTGCAAATCTAAGTTAGACT
This sequence comes from Neostethus bicornis, assembly GCA_902685375.1. Lineage (NCBI taxonomy): Eukaryota > Metazoa > Chordata > Actinopteri > Atheriniformes > Phallostethidae > Neostethus > Neostethus bicornis. The sequence continues at coordinate 13,864,732 of LR738561.1, forward strand.
TTTTAATAACACCAAAATCTTTTTTTTTGTTTTTGTAAATTAAAGAAAAAGCCATCTAACTTGTTTGGGCTTCATTCTTAATCTCGAGCCTGAAAACGTCCACAGTAACGTTATGAAGTATAAATAATTCAAACTAGCGTAGCTGGTCTCACACAGTGGAGTAATTAGCTCAGCGTTGATGGTAGTTAGGCTAACACAACAAAGTCTCATCACCGCTGCGATCCTATGAGACGTTGTGTTTCTGGTCCTCAGAGCAAAACACAAGCACTTTGAGACGACTACTGTACACAAATATCCAAATCACCAACAAAACAGGATGTCCTGTCCCAGCACTCACCTGTGTTTTTGGGAGCTTCTCCGTACATCGCTCCAGGAGGAGGTCCCCCCTGCCAACCGTACTGTGGTTGTCCAGGGTATCCTTGTCCCGGGTAAGGACCTCCAGGAGCGGGTGGTCCAGCAGGGTAGTTGGGGTATGGTTGCTGCTGTGCGGGGTATCCCTGGGCAGGATATCCCTGCTGTGGGTACCCCTGTGGAGGAGGACCCTGCATCGGATAGCCTGGAGCAGACGGACCACCGCCTGGGTATGGAGGGGGTTGCTCAAAATTCATCTCTGGGCTGAAAAAAAAACAAGAAACACAGAAGTAATTTATAAAGATTAAATCGATATTTAACAAGGTATTCAATCAAATCACGATCATTCATCATTGGAATAGAAAAGTCAGCGATGGACTGGCGACCTGTTCGGGGTGTACCCTGCCCCTCGCCTCGAATCAGCTGAGATCGGCTCCGGCACCTCCCGCAACTCAGCAAGGGATAGATGGTTAAGAAGGAGACTGACTGACTGTTAATTAATAATCAATAACTATTTTAATAATTGATTACATTGACTTGGACAGTGCGGTGGCTCAGGGGTTAACATGGTGGCCTCACAGCAAGAAGGTCAGGGAGTTCTGAAGTGGGGTTGAGGTTTGAAACACTGGCCTTTCTGTGTGGAGTTTGCATGTTCTCCACGTGAATGTGTGTGTTTTCTCCGGGTACTCCGGTTTCCTCGCACCCTCCAAAAACATGCATGTTAGGTTGATTGGCCACCATGAGATTGCCCCTGGGAATGGGTGTGTGTTTGGGTGATTGTCTGTGAGCGTGGCCCTGCAACAGTTGGGCAGACCAGTTTGGGGTGTATCCTGCCTCTTGCCTGTAATTAACTGGGATAGGCCCCCGCGATCCTATTAGGAATAAGCAGTTCAGACAATGAATGAATGATCAAATTGACTAGTTGTTTCAGCTCTACAGTCGTCCCGGACTGATCGCTAAAAATAACCTGTAATCAGTAAAGCAGAGTCACAGAGAACCAAAGAGAGTTGGCAACAATTTACCCTATTTTGCAGCGTTTTGTCCCAAAAATAGAAAACTATACGCCATGGTTTTTTTTGTCCAAGCCAGTAAAAAAATACCAAGAAATTAATAGCGAAAAAAAATGTTACTGTTTTACATTTTCAACAACAAAAAAGTTTCAAGCACAAACATTTTTTGGTTGTCTGAGGACTTTAAGACCGAGGATGGCTAGCTTTGACTTCAGAAAAAGTTACAGGTAGTTTTGTGAACAATAGTGCCAGACAGGACTTTCATTCGCCGCGGGGATCTGGGTGGATTTACTGTACATCCAATCAGAGCACAAAAGCATCAAAAAAAGCATCAATTGATACGAAGAAGACAATGCGCTTTAGAAAATAAAGCTGGAAAACTACGCTAAAAGATCAGCAAAACGGCGAGGCCGCAAAAGGCAAACCCTGTCATAGCGAGCAATGGTGAGTGTGGAAAAGAGGTAAAGAAGCGTGCGCAGGCACACTGGAATGGGAGGAGAAAAATATCAGGTGTGATGTGTGACAGAAGAGTTTCAGCTAAAACAAAAGGAAAAGTGTACAAAACCGTGGTGAGAGCGGCCATGCTGATTGGTCTAGATGCTGAGGATCTCTCTAGGAGTGACCAGGATGGACAGGATCAGAGGAACAGCACATGTTAGAGGTTTTGGAGATAAAGTCAAGAGAGGCCAGACTGAGATGGTTTGGACATGTGCAGAGGAGAGAGAGAGAGTACATCAGAAGAAGGATGCTGGGTTTGGAACCACCAGGAAAGAGGCCTAGAGGAAGACCAAAGAAGAGGTTCATGGATACAGTGAAGGAAGACATGAAGATAGTCGGTGTGACCGAAGAGGATGCAGCAGATAGGGTTAGATGGAAGAAACTGACTTGCTGTGGCGCCCCCTGAAGGGAAATGCTGAAAGAAGAACAAGAAGAAGCGACTGGACCCGTTTTCTATATCTACATAAATTTTATGAGGAAATGTGTGACTAAACCAACACCATCATAAACTTTCCTCCCTCATAAGAAGGTTGTGTAACCTCTGAGGCCACATTAGGTAATAAAGTCCTCTGAGTCTAGATAAGACTTCTTATTTCAGAGGTGTGTTTAGCTCCATCTACTTTCACCGTCCTCTACATAATCATTGTGAGACACTAATAATCAGACGATGAGGAAAATTTTTGGTTTTGTCAATGATTTCTAAGGTTTTGGCATCCATCCTGACCTTCCAGAGATAAACAGCACTATCTCATTGTTCACACATCACAAAGAGCTAACGTCTCAGATTAAATGAACCATGGGAAAATAGAGAAGAAAGAGATTATTGTGGCCATTCAGACTCGTACTGGTTACACTCTATCGCTTCATCTCTCTATTCAGTCTTGCGGAGAAAAACTAAACACCAAACTAGATCACATTTTCCTGCTGCGAACTGGAAGTACAACTCATTCCTAGGATCTGTTTAGAATCTAAAAGGTCATCACGTCTTCTGTGGACCTTGTGAAAGGGACGTCCATCCTCACCAATGAAACGTAAGTGTTCAGGTGGATCTGGGCTCATTACGTAACCCTCATGCTCACCTTCATTTGAACTGCTAATGTACAACAACAGTGGAAAATGAGCTGAAAGGAGAGCCACAAAGGACCTTCCCAGGATGTGTGCATTGTGTTTTATATACACAGTAAACACTTGTTTTTCCCTCATCCATTAAGACCGGGAACAACCTTTAGAAAAAGTTACTACCCGTACTAAATAATACAACAAGTGGTTGTTAAAAGCTTCCATCTTCCTGCTTGTGTCTGTACGGACACGTGGATAATATGTCACTAACTACCAGTTCTATTTGCTTGCTTGTATGATGTCAATGCGTATTTTTAAAAACAAATGAGATAAATAGTTGTCTTCAAATTAAAACCTCCAAACCACTGATAAAGCAGCTGTACATCAAACTTTGTGTTTCCAACACCGTGTCACACCTCCGTGTTCTATAAGTCACCCACGCTCTTTCTTTTTATGCTAGGGTCCAATCACGTGATTGGAAATCAGGCCAGATCTAGTGGTTTCAGACTGGATTGGAACGGGATGTTGCTTTCTAATCAGAACTCAGAAATGTGTTTTCTCATTACTTTAAAATTGGATCTAGTTACAGAGTGTCACGGAGTGTCACCTCTTCAATCCCACACAGGAACAGAAGCGAAAGCAGAATGACTTCACTGAACAAAACAAGAACAAGCTACAATCTGGACATAATGTTTTTTAAGTTTCTTTACTTTGACAATTAATGCTTTATGAAAGTATCAAATTAGAGCTTGTTATTAAAAATATTCAAAATCTAACAACTCAGATTAGAGAGTTAAAAACAACCATATTATGACATCACTACCAATAACTAAAAGATCTTTTTGGATATTTTTACTATTATTGCAAACTACGTTCCCAAATTTGACTAAAAAAATGTTTGCAATTAAATCAACTTTATTTTTGCCAATTTTTAGTGCGAATTTACAAAAATATCAAATAGAAGTTCAAATATCCTCCTTTTTTCTCTTCCACCTTTCTTCATTTCCCTCCAGGGGGCGCCACAGCAAGTCAGTTTCTTACATCTAACCCTATCTGCTGCATCCTCTTCAGTCACACCAACTATCTTTATACTTCCTTCACTGTATCCATGAACCTCCTCTTTGGTCTTCCTCTAGGCCTCTTTCCTGGTGGTTCCAAACCCAGCATCCTTCTTCCGATGTACTCTCTCTCTCTCTCTCCTCTGCACATGTCCAAACCATCTCAGTCTGGCCTCTCTGACTTTATCTCCAAAACCTCTAACATGTGCTGTTCCTCTGATCCTGTCCATCCTGGTCACTCCCAGAGAGATCCTCAGCATCTTCATCTCTGCTACCTCCATCTCTGCTTCCTGTTTTTTCCTCAGTGGCACTGTCTCTAGACCAATCAGCATGGCCGCTCTCACCACAGTTTGTACACTTCTGTCCTTTATGGATCACAACAAATAAAACATTGTAAAAGTTAACAGTAAGCTCTCTTGTTTAAAAATGAGAATATGTGAGGAGGACATTGAAGCGGATGAAGAGTAGGAAGGAAGTCAGCCCCAAAATGTTTAATGAAGGTTTGAATTTTTTCTAGAGAAACAGTGAACTATGATGCACAGTTTTTGTTTTTTTTTGGTTTTTTTTTGCATATTTATGAATAATTAATATCAGTCCATTCACTGAAACCACTACTCCGGTAATTCAGTTACTCAACTAAATAATTAATATTGCCCAGATATTATTTGTTTTCGGGTTGCATCGACGCCGATTTTTAAAAACTGATACAAGTACCTTCATCTAACAACTTGCCGACACCTAGAAAGGATTCGCTAATACTCTAATTTAAAATAAAATACATTTAACTTCTTTACATTACTTTTTCTTCCATCCTGACGTTAAGAATGACACAGCTAATAAAGAGGAAAGATTCGACGAGGGGTTCATCACTCAAAATTTCAGATCCTGGACATATCATATGGCATTACCCCACCTTCTTTAAGAAAGAAGGATATATTAAATAGATTTATTTACCATCCAAATGTTCATAAGAAGTAATGGCGGACTATGTAATTGTTTCTTGCCCTGGTAAAGGACACAGAAACTTTTTATGGTCAATAACTTAGAAAATGACAAATGCTAACATTGTTTAAATGGATAAAAGTATCATTGTTGTCCAAAAGATGATGCAAAATGTTGCTTAAAATTTCTAAGATAATTAGAATTATGAGAAAAATATACCAAAATAAACTTGTTTTTGTTCTATCTAATTACCGTAAGGATGAATAAACCTGAATAACTTACTGTAATGTTTGTTTTGAGCCTCTGTTGCTGCGGTTACCAGCCAACATTGAAGCAGGGACAATCATTTAAAAACTGAGGTTATTTAACCAAAACATCTTTCAGAAGTGTACACTGTACTGAGAATAGGACATGCTTACGTCTTTCATTGCTGTGAATGTCCGCCATAAACAGACTGCAGATGGTACATTGTTAAATAAATGTGGGGACATACAGTAAATCTAGATTAATATCTGTTGGTAAATGAATAAATAGATTACAGTCTCCGCAGGTGGTTTCGGACAAATACCCGATACTGGTAACAATACTGTACCTTCTCAAGTTTACCAGAAGATCCTAAATTTGCATTTGAAATGAAAATTTTTCATTTTCGATAAAAGCGATACATTTAAAGCAAAGTATCCCAGCCTTCAAATGAAACGACTTACAGTAGATTAGGGAGCTGTTTTTTTCCACTGTTGTGACTTACTGGAAACACATTTGAATGTGTCATTTGTTTTTTTTTGGTTTTGCCTACGAAACATCTGAGAAAAAGTCCTGAACATTATGTTGTCACAACACTTTGGAGATAGTAATATCGCTTACAGTCACAGCAGGGAACACATCTTAAAGTAAACCTTACAGATCAAATCCTTCGGGATCTGATCTGTTTGTACAGAAAGGGACAACCAGTGGTGGTGACATCAGAACTGGATCTGATTAAGATGGAAAACAATAGTTGAGAATTTTCACTAATTTAGGAGAGAAAATAATGACTCTAAAAAAATTACATTTAAATATTGAAAGACCATTTAAAACCACTTTGATGTAAGATTCTTGATTCAAATCTTTTATTTATTAAACCATGTGTATATGAATCAGAATCAGAGGTACTTTTTTGATCCCACATGTGGAAAATTTGTGTGTAACAGCATGAAAAATAAGAATTAGTATGTAAATATATACAAATAAAGAATTATAAAGAAATATGAGACTAAATATGCATGAAACCTGATACACATGGAGGTTTGTATCTTAGCAACTAATGTTTGCTTTTAGTTTCCAGTCAGATTAAAAAAAATGTTTAAATTAAACCAATTTGGGGGAAAAAAATATTCAAAAATATCAATGGATTTTTTTTTTTTTAAGAAAAAATAATTACAGCAACTTTCATGTTCTTATAAAAAAAAAATAGGATTATTTATTTTTATTTTTTTTACATATTTTGACCAGAATTTTTTTATAAATACATCATATTTTTAAAAAATGGTTTAAACTTTAAAACATGATGATAATCAAGTTTAATTTGATATAAAATGTTAAATTAAGACTAATTAAAACAGGCCAAAACCAAACACTCTATTAATGTTTAACTTTAACTTACCTTAAAGAAAATACTCTTCAAGCCTTTTCAAACCAAGTCTTTTCAAACTCAAACTAAATCCAGATGAATTAAAAACACAGTTTAACGCTTCAGGGTTGTTGTTTTTTTTTTTTTAACACAATGCAGCAAACAGCAAACCGCTTTCTTTCTTCTTTCTTTCTATCGCGTTATCTGAATCTGACGTGACGTGGTTTCAGGTTATAAAAAAAGATGAAGATTTTTCTCATCGGTGAATCACCTGATTGGTTGTTAAAACATACGTTGGTCTCATCGTCCAATCAGAAGAAATTGTGATGGCATTGATGACTTCCTGGTTTCTTGCTAAGAAAATAACAGGCTAGAAAGTAACTGGTTAGTTATTAATGTTAATCATTAATTAAAAAAATGACTCTTGTGTCTTTGAGTTGAGTGTTTGTCTGAATCAGAGATTTTAAAATTATTCTATTTTCTATTAAAGTAAAAGAGCTAATGTTTAAACTATTTCTGTAAAAAAGTTAAAGAATCATGTGAAGATTTTTACTAAAGTAAAAAATACGTTCGTCTCAAAACTATTCAAATAAGAAATATTTTAAAGCTAATTTGTGGAACTGAAGAGTTACATGTGTTTCCGGGAGTAAAGAGTTCTCAGAAACATGTTTTTGGAGGGTTTGGCTTGTTCCAATTTCAAGAGAAGCCAGATGGGGTGGTTCGGGCATCTGGTTAGGATGGTGAACGGTCTTTTCAGCCACGGACATTTGAGCCAAAAAACTGCAACCTAGAATATTTGAGCCACAGTGACCTGGCTATTTGAGCCATGGGATGAAAATGACTAAAAGCAATTGTTTTCTGTAGTGCAACTGTTTATTTACGATAAAATTTTTACATAAAATAACACAAATTTTTAAAAGATCACAATTTTTTACATAAATTTACATAAAATACTCCATTTCTCTGCAACCGAACTGGCCTGATGACTCCAGGTCTGGTGTTGGAGGGGATGACGCGACGATGGCGGAGCTGGCCTGAAACGTAGGTTGAGTCAAAGTACTCACAACAAGTGCTGCTGCATCATCGGGCATGGTGGAGCGTAGATGTGCCACGCCTGACTTGACATCCTCTGGGGGCAAGAAGGCGAGGGCATCCAAAATATCACAATTTTTTACATAAAATATCACAATTTTTTACTTAAAATATCACAATTTTTTACATAAAATGTCACAATTTTTTTAAATATCACAATTTTCTACATAAAATAGTTTTTTGGCTTAATTGTCCATGGCTGAAATCTCCGAGGCTGAAATGTCCTAGATTTGGTTAGGATGCCTCCTGAGCATTTTGCTGGTGAGGTGTTTCAGGCATGTCACACCAGGAGGAGACCCAGAGGCAGAACCCTGACCTGCTGTAGAGACTATGTCTCACACTTGGACAGGGAACACGTCTGGATCCTCCCGGGTGAGCTGGTGGATGTGGCCAGGGTGAGGGAAGCCTGGGTTTCCCACCAGAGACTGTTGACCCTGCGACCCAACCTCGGATAAGCAGAGGAGAACGGAACAGAACGGTCCAAGTACGCAACGTTCTGTTAAATCAGTTTTAAGATGTACAATAACTCATTCTTGAACTTTTTCAACTTATCACCGGGCCAGCTAGAAACAGAGACATTTAGTTGATATAATTACTAGTTGGCTGCCAGGTAGTAGAAGCTGGGGAAAGGATGACACATTGGGGTTGTGTCCTCTAATTCTACCTACTATTCTCTGACAGACTGTGTTGGCCGCTTGATGTATTCACATCACCCTTGTCTAATCCCTGTCTTTCCATCTCATTCATTGTTCTCTTATGTCATTTCATTTAGTTTTTCATGCCACTATTTGGTACAGTATGATTCACATTATTGTCCACCTCTCTTTCCTCCCCCCCCCCCCCCTTAGGTGAGAAAAACTCCAAAAATAACAGCAGTGGGGAAAAAAGAAGAAACCTCATGGGGAAATGAAGGAGAGATCCCTCCCCCGGTATCAGCTTGTTCTACTCTACAACTTTATATCTGAAGAAGTAAGTAGATGGACCTCATCCTGATGGAAACAGGTGGTAGATCAAGTACAGAGGCCTCTTCAGTCTGACAACATCCAGGACAGGAACACAGGGGATCCATCAAGAATCTGAAACAGAACTCTCTATCAAAGAAGAGGAAGAGAGAGGTGAACATCATGTGAATTGTACTGTACCAAATAGTAGCGTATAAATACTCCTGGACCTTTCTGGTCCGCTTCCCTGTTTATGTGATTTGAAATGTTTGTTCTTTATTTCTAACAGTTAAAAAGAAGTGCAAATTGAAATGAGAACAACACGGTTATTTTATAAATTGAAAGAAGTGGGAAGTAATAAAAAAAAAAGTAGGCTAAAAAAAACTATTAGTTCAGTAAAGTATGTACAGAATAAAAAATCTATTTGTGTTTTTTTTTACTTTACACCACTGGTCTGAATGTAAAATATGTTTTTTTAAAACTTTCTTTTATTGGTTGTTTGTCTTAGTATAATTTATTCATTTATTACCATGTAAAATTTAATGTGAAAGATCATGTATACAATGCAATACTATATTTTTCCGGTAGATGTCAGTGTATCACTAGTTAAGTTGTTCATGTTTTCTTTTGACTGAGATTTTATTTTTTAAATCATCCCATATTTCAGTTTTAAAAGTTTTAAATACGAACAAACTTTTGCCTGTTGAGCTTATGATATCTTTAGCAGTAATAATAAATGTTTTGTGGAAGCTAGTGGAGACTTTTTACGTGCATTAACTGCATTTCCATATTTCAAACATCAGAATATTATTTAAAAAACATGGAAGATTTTATGAATTTAGAATAAAAAAAAAAACACATACACTTAATAGAGAAAATCCGGTGATTAAGAATCCCTAACCTTTTTGTCAATGAGTTTTCTGCACGTCTATAAAAAATTTGTAAAGGTTTTTATGCATGTCTTTCGATCAAACTTGTCACCCCTCAAACTGCCTGCATGCTCTCTCAGCTGTGATACATGTCACAACACAGGCTACATGTTTGAGTCCTTGTTTACACGGTTACCCAGCGACTCTGCCAAACCCAGTTAGTCTGCTTTAACAGGGGCCACCGATAAAAATAGGGTTCTACCACCTGACCCCTCTTCTCCACCCCCAAACCTCCAGGAAACTTCAGTTTACAAAGATACATTTAAAGTCATGGTGGGAATAACCATGATCATTTTCTACTTTAATTTTTTTATTTTTTTAACCATAGCAATAAAATCTGTGAGGCTGTGCAGTGGTTAGCACAGTGGCCTTACAGCGAGAAGGTCAGGGTTTGAGTCTCGGGAGGGACGAGGATTGAAACACTGGCCTTTGCATGTTCTCCCTCTGTATGTGAGGGTTTGCTCTGGTTTCCTCCCAACTTTAAAACATGAATGTTAGGTCGATTAGGAAATTCCACCCAGGAGTGAGTGTGTGTGTGTGTGTGTAGCCCAGCAGCAGACTGGCGACCCGTTCGGGCCTGAAATCAGCCGAAATAGGCTCCAGCACCGTCGTAGCCCTGTTAAGGATTAAGCAGTTCAGAAGATGAAACTAATCAAATCTGTTAACTCAAAAAGGCCACAAGCTTGGCACACCTTTCTTTGGACAGTTTGGCCCATTCCCCTCTTCAGTACCACTGAAACTCCATCGGGTTCAATGAGAAGCGTCGGCCATTTTCACATCTCTCCATAGGATTCGTGTCTGGGCTCTGGCTGAGCCACTCAACCATATCTTGGCGTCTGTTTTGGATCATTGTTGGAAGCTCAATTGTCTCCCAGTCTGAGGTCCAGAGCACTCTGAAGCAGGATTTCATCCAGAACGTCTCTGTGCCAGACTTCGAGTTCCTCCCCACAGCATGATGCTGCCACCACCATGCTTCTCTGTAGTGATGCTGTTGGTCTGCTGATGAGCGGGTGCATGGCTTTTATTCAAGCAGAACGCCTGCCATTTACTCTAAAAAGTTCTATTTAGGTCTCGTCAGACCTCAGAATTTTGTTTTTAATGATCTGAAAGTACTTCAGGTGCCTTTTGGCAAACTCCAGATGGGCTCCCATGTGCTTTTTAGTGTGAAGTGGCTTCTTTTTTGGTATTCTACCATACAGACCTGATTGGTGTATTGCTGCAGAGATGGTTGTCCTTCTGGAAAGTTCTTCTCTTTCCACATAGGAACGCTAGATCTCTGACAGAGTGGCCCTTGGGTCAATGGTCACCTACCTGACAGAGGTCCTTCTCCCCAGGTCACTCAGCTCAGATTGAGGGAGAGTCCTGGAGGTTCCAAACTTCTTCTACTTACCGATGATAGAGGTCACTGTGCTCCTTGGAACCTTCAAGGCAGAAGAATTTTTTCTGTATTGAGTCTTATGCCTTGATACAATTCTGTCTTGGGGATCTACAGATATTTCCTTTTTTTCCCCAAGTTTGCTTTATGCTGTGACATGCACTGCATACACACAGCAGGTGTAGTGCACGTGTTGGTGTCTGATAGATGGCGATCTCACCCCACACATGGTGACCATGTGCTGTATAGTAACTCTTTTCTCTCATAAAGACAATTCTCATGCATGGGGAGCATGTATTATAATTTTCTGCCAATAAAACTCTTTTTATGACTACTTTCGTCTTAAATAAAATACATATTTTACGTATTCTCAGCATCTTGTTTCGGTTTAGGTCTGAAATATATTCCAAAATTTGTTTCAGAATGTTTTAATCACTCGATGATGGCTCATAAAACAGATTGCTGGCAAGGGAATAGTTTTGAGTTTGATTCTTTGCTACTTTCACTGTAACAAAAATGTCTTCACATTTCCAGACAGGTCAGTAGAGCGGGTTCCTCTTTATCTTATGCTATGTTGCAAACAAAACCAGATCTGCACTGAGATAACATGCAGGTGAAACATGCTATCTAAATTATTCTAAACATAGAAAATAATTGATGTTGATCTGAAGAAAAAGTTTGAGGTATCATGTTGGATTTAGGCTTTTCAGTGGAACTACATCCATAATGAACCCGATGCACGCAGCACACACCATCCTGTAGAGCTCTTTTTTTACTCCTCTCTCACTTATAAAAAGACCCTGACGTACTTGAACTCCTCAACCTGGATCTGGACCTCATTCACAGTCAAAATGAATTCAATGAACAACATAAAAAAAAAACACAGTGTTTCTTTAAAAAAAATAACCAATGATTATTGTTATTTTATTCATCTGGAAAGAGTTGATGGATTTTTAGAACTTTTTTTTACACAGACTTAAGCATGTGGAGCATTCACAGTTTCATATTTCTACAAGCAGACAGGAAACCCCCTTCTCTCTATTGAACCAAGTTCGTCACACTCACACAGCACCTGTTTAGTCTCTCACGTGCACGTGGTCTCAAATTTTCTGCACAAATCAACCACATGCACACAAACTGTTGGCAGCTTACAAGAACTTCTGATCAAAGTATTTTCTGTCGGCCATGCTTCCTCCATGGTTGTTTTGAACCATGGATTTTGTTCTCCGCCACACCCATACTTGAATGTAATCAGGAAGCGTTAGAAACAAGAGTGCCACACACCAAAAATAGAAAATTAAATAAAATTCACACTGTATTTATGGCCTCATACATTACGCTGTGTCATGCATGCATCGAGGAGCATAATTAAGTGTTGATCGAGAGGAAGGGGGAATACAAAGTATCAAAAACAAAAAAATGAAACTGAATAAATGTGTTTAAAATATTTTTTTTATGCAAATATTTCATTTTTGAGCTAATAATAGGTATCATGTTCATCTATATTTGGTGTGAGAAAAGAATTAGTACCCCATAAAAGCACAACGTCCTTCTCTTACTCAGTTTAATTATCAAACTGAAGGAATATGATAAAGTCAGAGGTCAGTAATTAGTTTTATTGAAACTGGAGGTGATTTCCAACCAGCTCTGTAAAACCATGACACCAGAACAGCTGCACACGCTGACCTATATCCCGAAAGTCATACATGACTCTAAGAACTGCTTCTCTGTCATCTCTGGCTGCACCTACATATTTGTCATCGGGTTATTAAAACTCTCCAGTGCCCACTCATTAAACCAGAAACAAACATTTATGGTAGGATTGCTTAAATAAATCCACAGTGGCATGTTTTAAACCCCCACTACACACCCACACTCCATCGTGCTCTCACCATGCCCGGCTCGTGGAGTCCAGCTGCTCACATTCTTACATACCGCCAGGCCTTTCCTTTGCAGTCTGTGAACTTATTTCAGATATAAAACCAGCCACCCAGACACAATCCTAACCCCACAACTACACTAAGTATACACTTAAAAAGGCCTGTGTTCTCTCACTCCCCCCTTCGTTTTAAATGTTCATAAGTAGGTGAAATTAGTTAATGAGGTCAGAGCTGAATTTTCTATCCACATAAATCAGACTTTTCTGAGCTTGTTTTTATACTAAAGCTGAAAATTTAGCCTGAAGCAGCAGCTTGACTGCATCACTTTCTTGGCTCTGAAGAGCTGCCTGAGCCTGCCTGGGTTAGACAGTTTATATATAAGAGAAACACACCTATAAAACTATAGGTTCTTGGAACCACATGCCCCCGTTGCACAATAGTTTTTTATGCTATGGTTATTATGGATTTCCTTTGTGAGGAATCCTTTGAATGTCGTTGCATAACAAGGATGAAATTTAGGTCATTTAATTTGTGTACCATGAACATTTCAACCCTTCAAAGTATTCTCTGCTGGCTTGAAAAACTAAGCCAGGAGCTGGTGTTAACTATGTTTTGATCATTAATATTTATTTTTAAAAAATCTCCACATTGTCTGTGTCGGTTGATGTTTTTCCAAATGTTGATTTTCACATTGAAGTTTAACGTTTCAAGCCAGCATTTGTTGCCAGGTAGGCAACAAATGCTGGCTCTCTATGTGGTCAAACTAATGAAAAAGGCTTTCAAAGTCTGCTATGCTGGCTTCTCTACACAAAGTGAAGAGAAGCCAGAGGCCAGCAGATCTTTCGACGAGATCTGCCACCATCAAAATATGCGTATTTGCGCCTCTGCTCATGCCCAGAAAGCACCTCCCCTTCCCAGAACGCGTCATTCTCCTCCCTCTCCCGTGGAGATGATCCAAACATCAAGATCTGCGACCTGGCGTAATTCCAATAATTCCATTGGAATTGGCGTCTTTTCTCAAATGGTTCTGTATTTTTCGACTAAAAAGCTATCATTTTAAACGTACAAGTGTTTTTATTCGTTTAAAGTTAATTATTTTTAGGTTCTGAGACCGGTTGTTCACTTCCGATCAAAGAGGCCACAGATCTCGTCAGAACAGTTCAAAACGCTTTTTAAAAACCGAAGGAGGAAAATAAACCAATTTGGTGGCTAATTTATTGTTCATGTTGTTTTCAAAAGTTGAACGAAGTAAAGAAATCTAAGTAGACGTCAAAAGTCTGTAAATAATATCAAACCAGGATTTCCTCCAAAGTAGAGACCATTTTTTTACTTTTCTAGGGGTTAAAATGGCTACTCTGATAACCGAGAAGGTTCCACCTTGTCCTCGATGACCTGTTGGGTTCATCAGGGAGGCATTTCACCTAATTCCGTGTCAGCAACACATGTGTGTGAAAGTTTAGTGTTGTTTACAAGAGCTGATACTGAGAGAAAAGCACGTTTCTGTCAGTAAGCAGCTGGAGTTTCACAGGTTATTCTGTGAATGTACAGATAAAGTCACGCATTCAGTAAACGTATGGCACCTACAGAAAAACTTTGTGCAGTAATGTCCAAATATGAAGCACTTTGTTTGATAGAAATAAACACTTTTAATACAAGAAACTAAGTATGAATGTAGGTAGATCTCACACAGTGTAAGTTTGATCTGATAAACCCACCCTCCAGCTCTCTTTGGTCTCCTCTTTATGTGGTCAAACTGAGAAAGTTAAAACACAGTTTGCTTCTATCCGTCTGATCACAGGAGAGTTATTCACACCAATCACAAAAAATCTTTAATATAAAATCAAACTCAAAGCACTGACGACACTTTTATAACTACAAATACACAAGTTTAACTCGTACTGTTGGAACACTTCTGTCTGTAGCTTTAATGGATTCTCCACCAGGATACTTATCTGTTTGTGCAGCGTTGGCTGTGACTGAAAAAGACGATGCGGGAGCTGCAGCCCGTACAACACTTGCTGCAAATGTGAGTCATGGGGAGAGCATCTGCAGACTGACATTTTTTTCTGTTTGAGTCTTCGCGGCCTCACGTTTATCTCTGTTCTCCTCGGCCTGCTCGGTACCGATTTTGACCGTTGCACGCCACCTATAACGGTCAGAGGTCACTGACTCGGGATCTGCTGCACGACTTCAAATCCTTGCAGGTATTTTTGAACCACAGGGCAGGTCGTGTTCCTGTGGCCAGGTCCCATAAATGAATAAATATCTTGTTGTAGATTTCTTTTACAAAAAAGTCCCAAACTTTGGATAAATCAAGTGAATTTAATGCTGCGATGTTGGAAAATCAGTAGAATTGGAAATTGATCATTTTTGGTCAGTCTGATTACCGGTAATCAGTTCAAATTCTCCATGGTAGAGCTTTGTGAACTAGCCAAACCAAAATTAAATACACACCCATGTGTATTTTTTTTTGTCCCCTTGAATGGACATTGTTGAACTAAGTAAGCGAGAGAGTCAGAGTCCACTTAAAAACTGGTTATGATCATTTTATATAAAAAATATAAAAAATAAACAAATATGAGCATAATTTTATTGTGTAAATTTTTCATTAAAAGGGCGGCTGGGCTCTCACTCAGAAATCGGGTAAGGAACTCTGCCATCTGGGAGGAGCTCGGTTTCGAGCCGCTCCTCCTCCAGGTTGAGAGAAGACAGATGGGGTGGTTCGGACATCTGGTCTGGATGCCCCTCGAGCGCCTCGCCGGTGAGGTGTTTCGGCCACGTCACACTGGGAGGAGACCAAGGGGCAGACCTCGGATTCGCTGTAGAGACTATGTCTCACAGCTGGCCAGGGAACGACAGATGCTTCCGGGTGAGCTGAAGGATGCAGCTGGGGTGAGAGAGGCCTGGGTTTCCCATCTGAGGCTGTTGCCCCTGCGACCCGGCCCCGGATAAGCGGAAGATGACTGAATGGAACAAATTTTTTTTTTTATTAATTACTATCTTTATTTTGACTTAAATATAGAACAAAACCAAGAAATTTGAACAGTTTGTTACCTTTAATGAGGTTGTTAAATAAAATCTTTCTCAACATGACGCTGTGATACCAGAGGTTCAATCTGTAAAACGTGGTTCGATGAATCAGGCCACTTTCAGTTCAAACAAACATGATGTAACCAAACTGGATTAAGTTCAGATCTTCAGGACATTGAATTTTTCTGATAAGATAACAACAAATAACATGACGTCACTGAAAAATCAGGACTTGTGATATAACCAGAGACACGCGTGTTGACAAATGAAAATTTTATTTGCAATTTGAATATTTCATTCACATTTTCATACAAAAAAAAAAAGAGCAGATTTTTAAGGCTTTGAACCCTGATATTAGGAAGGCACTTTTTAGCCTTGTACATAAAGAAATTTGACTTTCCTTTCTGAGGAAAAATTAAAGAAAAAAAACTGATGGCATGCATTGAAAAAAAACCCATCCCTCAATACATCATTTCATGTAATCATCTTCCCCAACTTAAAAAATAATGCTACACGTTTCTTATTTACAAAAGATAAAAAAAGACATTTCTTTTCACTCTGCTGTAGCTCTAATATAAACGAGCAACTAAATCAACCCAATGCAACGTCACCTCATTGTCCGACACTTTTTTTTTATAGGGGACAAAATAAATCCCTACATTTCTTCACTTTTTCTTGTTTCTCCAAAAAAAAAAAAAATGAACACTTTACAGTCATTGTTGACCTTTAGAGGCATTTAAACCAAAAAAAAAAAAAAAAACACTCCACAGGAGGTATTACAGATCCTCAGATGTCCATCTCAAACTGGCTGTCATCTGTTGGAAAAAAAAAAAAAAGCAGGTTAAAATAAAACAAGAATATTAAACGACCGCCTAATTGCGTCGATCACATGTTCATCACAACTTTTTTTTTTTTTTTTATATATATATATATATATATATATATATATTTTATTAATCCCTCACCGGAAAATTCGTGTGCTGCATTATACCGCAGTAGGCTGCCACCTATGATGCCACCAATGGTGGGAGAAATGGGAGGCTATGCGTCTTCTCCAAGGACCCTAGACGTGCACTCAGTGGGATGCAAACTTGCAAACTTCCGGTTAACTTCAAGTTCATGGGCGAACGCTCTAACCACTGAGCCACCGCCTCCCTATGACTTTATCAAGTCATATCAAGTTGATAAACTGTGGACAGTTTTATTGGAATCCCTTCTGTTGTTTGGGAGTTGATGAACTGTCGGGGAGGCGTTGGCTCAGTGGTAGAGTGTCCCTCCTTGGACTGGGAGATGCCAGTTCAAATTCCACTAAGCCCCATAGGTGTCCCTGGAGCAGACATCTAACCCTATAATTGCTCCCACCATTAGCGCCGTTGTGGCAGCCTGCTGCGGTGCAATGCAGCAAAGTAATTCCCTCATTGTGGGACTAACAGTGGTGTTCTTCTTCTGATGTTGATGTGTTCAGAAGATTGTGTGACCTTGATGTTTGGTTGCATGACCTTGAAACCCTCAAGTTCATCTACAGTTTGTACTGAGTTTCTGTGGATAGTTTCATTAGAATCCTTTCAGCAGTTTAGGAGAAATCACAAGTGTTACAAAAGCACAGATGACCTGAGTTCAACATTCTGAGGGCGGAGGCATAAAAAATATAAAACGAACTTTAGATAGGAATCAAGTGTACCCAGACACATCCACACCCTAACGGACTACAGAGCACGGGACATTCCTTATCAGGAGGGGTGGACGGTGCCACATGCTTTTTGTTTGCCATCAGACTTTGTGAAGTTTGGTTGTGTTTACACACCATCCACAAAAGGACGCAAATATTTTTTAAACTCTCATATTCCAACTTGTGGTTGACGTGGAGAATGGATCGACATAAAACCAGGAAAATCAGGATTTTTTTGTCGTCTCAGTGGGAGGGATCCCACACTAAGATCCGGATGAGCAGGACAAAACAGCAACACTAATAAGAAACCTTCATTTCATCTTAGACGTTAAAAACCTCAGCCAATTATTTTTGTAATGTGAACAAAAATCATTGGCCGATATACAGCCCGTCCGACAACCATTCTAACTTTCTAGTTTCAGCCACAAATATTTCTTTTGGTTGAAGACGCAAACCTAGTAAAACCCATTCAAGACCAAAGTGGGTCTAGAGTACTGGTCATTATTACTCCAGAAAAATCATTACCATCCGTCTTCTTCAAAAAGCTTCTGTAATTTGGCAGACAGTTGGGTTCTCCATCATTTAACTCCCATGTGAATAATAATCATTTCTGTGATAACGATTAAAAAAAGACAAACACCAATGCCAGGGGCCGTTGGCCTAGTGGCAGGGTTGCCGTCTTTTGACCGGGGGAACCTGGGTTGATTCCCCCTGGAGTGGCTCACACTCCAACGCAATGATAAAAACTGAAACACAATCAAAAAAAAAAAAAAAAAAAAAAGAAAAACACCAATACCACGTTTTCACGTTGACTAGCAACGCTCCTGCTATGTGCTCTTTCGTTTAAAATAACCTCCTGTATTTCCTGCATTTTCAGTTAGTATAAACTTGTTATTCTTTAATGTTGGTCTTACAGTGTGTTTAAATTTAGAATTTGAGCCTTTTAATCAAACATGTTATGGTTTGTGTGCATTTTGCTCCCAACAGCTGGTATGCACCCAACTAGTGACGCCACTTTTTAAGTGGGGTACTCAGCCGAAACTTTAACTACAAATTTATCATCAAAATTTAAAAGTCTCCAGATCAGAATAAATTCTTTGCTGTATGATGTTCCTGCTCATTAAGTGTAATTATCACACTGGTTTTTGGGACTTGAGATAAGTCAGTAATTTACGTCAGAATTTTTTTAATCATAGAACGATAACTTCTTTATATCGGGAAATGTTTTTGAGAATATTTAGTGAAGAATGTATCACCATCTGTAAATCAAAAATTATTTGTTTCATTTATGAAGGCCATTTTTTAAATCATTTTTAACATGCAAGCAATATTGCACAGCCATGCTCTAAACGGCTACGCTAGCGGGACGTACCCAAACAGGATAGATTCACATGCATGAACGCAACTGGTGCTTGTACCAATGAGACACATCGCGGTAAAATCCCTGATCTTAATTCCTTAATTCCACTTAATTCCTCTCTTTGTATTTCACATCAGGTACTCAGTTGAACAGCTAGTCAATACCTGCTAATGATCACT
Organism: Neostethus bicornis; assembly: GCA_902685375.1. Taxonomy (NCBI): domain Eukaryota; kingdom Metazoa; phylum Chordata; class Actinopteri; order Atheriniformes; family Phallostethidae; genus Neostethus; species Neostethus bicornis. Next base: position 13,883,714 of record LR738561.1, read on the forward strand.
AATTATTGTTATTAAAATGATCCATTCATCGTGGTGAAGAATGAGCCAAAAAGCAAAGCCCTGGATTTCCAAGTCAATCTACGCTCCTACCCCCACTTACAGTAACCACCCTTGGTTACTGAAAGAACAATATTGCCCAGGTCTACGTAGCAGCATCCAAATCTGAAGATAATTTATTGAAACCGTATTGCCAATAAATTCAGGTCTTACAATCCTGTTCTGCTAGTTTTTATCAACTACTTTATAAATCTCGCTCCATGTTGATGCATAAAACTTACCTGCAACATCTTTCTCTTCCTCCTCTGCTTCCTCTTTGAGGTCCTGCAGTTTACCCACGGGGTGGTTAGCCGGTACTGTGACCCCGGGGATCTGAGGCAGACAGCATGGAGGAGTCCGGGCCAGAGGAGAGTTTCTGCAATCCAGCAGAAACTTTCTGTCGTAGATAATTCTGGTTCCTGTGATTTTAAAGGGAAATAGAAAAGTTAAAGATATCAGGCGTCAGTAAACAATCTCCGAATTTAGATCTGAAATGTCGCAACAGTCATGACACACTTTGAAAACTATTATGTGCTGTAAACATATATAATCCCTATTTTTAGTGATCGTAAACAATGTCATAAAGGAGTTCAATGTAAAACCAGGACACGAGGTGGGAGTGGTCTGTTGTTTATGTGAAAACTCTGTTGGAGTTTGATCCGTTACATCCAGTACCAGTTCAGCCCAACTTCAAGGAAAAACATGTTACATAACCACCACGTGTTGAACAGTTGCTGTTGGACAAAAGGATGTCACCCTCACACACAGACAGTAGGGGTGGGTGAGGTGTGATATGCAGGAGTGAGCTATGCAAGCTGGGATTGCAATGTGCAGAAAATAAAAAGGTGGTCTGGGTCAACAAGTATTGCAACACAAGCCTGTGATGCTTCATGTTCACCCTGTGCAATCTGCTTCATGTTCACCCTGTGCAATGCACACACACTCACACAAAAAAAAAAAAAGAAAAAAAAAAAAAAGTGCAATCCTTGTACATTAACTTTAATTCACCTTCCCCCTCTTTTTAAGATTGTACACAATGTTCCTCAAACAGAGAAGTGAGGATAGGACAACCTCCAAATCCACCATGAGGCATTGCTCAATCACACCATATAGCAAAACACACACACACATATATATCTTCATGTTTACTTACATACACACCCTCTAGTCATGGGTTAGATACCTCATGATGTTTAAAGTCAATGTTTTTACCAACTTATCAGATCCCAAATATGTTTTATTTAACATAAAAGGAGAATATGATCAAATAAGAGCCTAAAAAATGTTATTTTAAAAAGATTTTTGCAGAAAAATAAACTTGAAATTTTGAGTAAAATAAATCAAATCTGAACACATAGAAAAAAAATTATGCAACTTAAAAAAAAAAGTTTACTCAAATAAACCTGATGTATTTAACATAAAATACAAAACTGAAATCTATACTTTTAAAAAATCTTTTGACATGTTTATAGATTTTGCAGCATGTGTTTTTATGCATGGATGTTTGTCAAAGTTTGCATGTGGACATAAAACAGTTCGATCTGTAGAAATCCGAGTTTACCTCCAGGTGTGGTGGAGAACAGTGTCCCTCCTGGTGTCTGGCTGTAACAGTCAGGTAGTTGGGTCCAGTCCTTTAGGGTAAGGATCCTGGTTGGAATGGGACAGCTTTTAACTTGTTTTGGACCAGAAGACATTCTTCTTACTTTCAGCTGCTTTCTGTAAAACTGTAAGAAAAACAAACACTCCTAAAGTGTTTCTGAAGTTAAAGTTGGTATCTAATGCCCAGTAGTGTCCGTGTCTGCAAACAGTCTGTAAATGAGAGCATGTGGTGTATTTGTAGCAGCTGGATCTGAAATTCTGGGATGTTTTTCTCTTCAAACACGTGGTGGAAAACTTTTGGGGGGTGTTTGATTTATACACAAAGCGCACCATCCGGGCGGTGTTAGACTTTATTTTTATCTTTTTTTATTAATTAAATCTAAATTTTTACTTTAAACACTTTTATGTAAAAATTCATTCACAAAAAGTTGATTTATTTTATTTAATTTGATTTATTTAACTTTTTTTATGTAATCATCATCTGACGCAACATGTGTCAGATTGCATCACAATAATCGAGGACACCCGGTGACCCCAATGAGGGAAATCAAAGATTAAGGAATATTTTTTAATCCAAACCAAATCCCACCAGTGTATTCATAGATTATTTAATTTGTTTTAATTAGAAATTTAATTAGAAAAAAAATCAATCCAATGCTGTTCTAAAACAAACGCATCTCCTGCTTTTTGATTCAGTTATATGAGAAACATTGCCCTCTGTGGCTGAAACATGAACTGCATGTTTCACACTAAAAAAAAAACTAGAAAAATGCATTAATAATTTTTTTTAAAAATGAGCAAAAAAAAAAAAAAAAAAAAAAAAAAAAAAAAAAAAAACTAAAAATACATCAAAATGTATGGTATTTTTTCTCCACAGTGATGTTTGACAAATGGATCTATATTTATAGATTTAAATTGCATTCTAAAATAAGAATTTTGTAACCAAATATTTGATGAATTTTGTAGTATTTTATATTAAAAAAAATAAAATCACAATAACAGATCAATAGAATGAGCAGATATAATTTCTTACCACCAGAGGGAGACATTACAACAAAAACGTCATTGACCAACTATTAAAAATTGTTTATTAAGCAATTTTTTATTTTTTACTTGCATTTTTTTAATGTATATCTAATTATTAATTTTTATTTAAGCAAAGTAGAGATTAAACTTTTACCCAATGTGGAAACCTTCAAATCCAGACGAAAAATATTCCTATTTACAAGTTCTTTTATTTCTCTGATTCATTTTTTTCAATCAATGATGGATTTTTATATATTTCTCATCTAAAAATCATGCTTTTCTGTGAAACATTTGTACAGAAAATGTGCTAAATTTAGAACAGCTTCTTCCTCATGGCTGTAAGAGGTTGTTGCACAATTTAGAAAACCAGTTCACTACACATCCACTCACTATCACACACTTCACACGCAAGGACAAACATCATTTATTTAAGACTATTGTCAGTTATTTGATCCCAGCTTTCATATTTTATTATTTATTGAGTTTATGTGGGTGGCACGGTCGCGTACTGCATAGCACAGTAGTCTCACAGCAAGAAGATTGTGGGTTTGAGTACCCACAATGGGTACGAGGCTTGGAACACTGGCCTTTCTACTGTATGTGAAGTTTGCATGTTTTCTCCAGGTACTCTGGTTTCCTTCCACCCTCCAAAAACATGCATGTAAGGTTGATTGGCCACTACGTAATTGCCCCCAGGAATGAGTGTGTGTGTGGCCCGGTGATCGACTGGTGACCTGTTCGGGGGGTACAATACCCCTTGCCTCAAATCAGCAAGGATGGGCTCTGGCACCCCCTACAATTGTATTTCTTCTTTGCAGTGAAATGAAAGCTTTTTGAATCTTGCATGTAAAAAGAAACGGTTGCTCGGACAGATTTTATGTCCTCTCAAGTCCACCCAAGAAAAAATCACCCCACGTGTGTTCAGAAGCTAAACACCTTCAAATAAACAAGTAGTGAATCACAGAAATCTAGACAATAAAAAATGAGTAAAATAGTCATTCTAATCTTTTTCCGTTCCGTCATCTTCCGCTTGTTTCGGGGTCGGGTTGGCGGGGGCAACAGCCTCAAACGGGCAGCCCAGGCCTCTCTCTCCCCGGCTGCATCCTCCAGCTCACCTGGAAGGATCCCAAGTCGTTCCCCGGCCAGCTGTGAGACGTAGTCTCTCCAGCGGGTCCGGGGTCTGCCCCTTGGTCTCCTCCGGCTCGACACCGAGCTCCTCCCAGATGGCAAAGCTTCTCACCCGATCTCTGAGTGAGAGCCCAGCCACCCTGCGGAGGAAGCTCATTTCGGCCGCTTGTACCCGTGATTTCATTCTTTCGGTCACCACCCACAGCTGGTGACCATAGGTGAGGGAATTCTAATCTTTTGAGATTTAAAATACTTTTAGTAGATTTCTAATGTAAACAAAAAAATTTTTTAAGTCCTGTTTTGTTTGAAAGGTACAGTTAATCTCTGTGTTCATCGAGCAGGGTGCAGTCCGTCCCATTACAATAGACAGCAATGCTGCAGGGTTCTGTTTACATTGGACACTTATGCCTTTCATGTGTAGGGTAATGGTGTCTTAACTCTGTCCTGGGCTGTTCTTTGGAACTTTTGAACTCTACAGGTCAGAGGAGGATACTGATCAAGCTGCACAAGATCCGTAACAATCCCTCCCACTCTCTTTGAGACAGCTCCTCCAAAAGAGACTGTTGCAGGAGTGTTATAGACGGTCTTTTGGAGCATTAGTCAGTCAGTCAGTCAGTCCCCTTATTAACCGTCTATCCCTTACGGGGTTGCTGAGGGTGCTGGAGCCTATCCCGATTCAGGGTACACCCCGAACAGGTTGCCAGTCTGTCATGGGGCCACACACACACATTCCTAGGGGCAATCATGTAGTGGCCAATCAACCTAACATGCATGTTTTTGGAGGGTAAGAGGAAACCGGATTACCCAGAGAAAACCAATGCATACTTGGGGTGAACATGCAAACTCCACACAGACAGGCCAGTGTTCCAAGCCCTACCTGGGACTTGAATCCCTGACCTTCTTGCTGTGAGGTCACTGCACCACCATACCGCTATATGTTTGTATAAAAAGGAATAAAACCCTAATATTTTGATCATTTCTCAGAATATTTTTATTCTTAGATTTTTTTTCTCATTGAACTATTGTGACAAATTAATTCCCCTCTGGGGATGAATAAAGTCAATCTTGGCTTATCTTAAACCTGATATAATCTTATTGGACTCTGTGTTGCCACTATTATCCCCAGCTATTATCCCTTCTTCTTATTTTCTATACAGACACACGTAGGAGTCCAATCAACCTCACATACATGTTTTGGAGGGTGGGAGGAAACCCACACATACACGAGGAAGAACATGCAAACTCCACACAGAAAGGCCAGTGTTTCTAGTCTTGTTACACCCGGGATTTGAACCCCGACCTTCTTGCTGTGAGGCCACTGTGCTAACCACCGTGTAGCCCTTTGTCTGTGCTTGTCTGTGGTATTTTGCTTTTGACACTAGGAGAAATTTTAAAATGTGCATTCAGGTTAAGATTTACATTCATTTAACTTGATTTTTGTTATGAATTTGTTTTGAGTAATAACAGAATCAGAATCAGAATCAGAATGCTTTTATTGCCATGTCAATGAGAATATCAGAGACTAGGAACTTGCTTTGATACAGGTGTGCAATAATATAAGATAAAAATAATAAAATAAATAAAAATAATTTTAACAAAACAGAGTGCTCAGAAAGAAAAAGAAAAGTAGTGCAATGTCATAGAAAATAATAAAAAATAATAAAGATAGTAAAGTGACAAGAGGGATGTGACTAAGAGATGTGGGGTTCAGGTTATAAAGTATTAATTAGACTAACGGCAGAAGGGAAGAAGCTGTTTTTGTGGCGGGACGTTCTGGTCCGAATGGACCGGAGCCTCCTGCCCGAGGGGAGTCGCTCAAAAAGTCCATGTCCAGGGTGGGAAGGGTCAGCTGCTATCCGACCTGCACGCCCCCGAGTCCTGGAGACGTACAGGTCTTCGAGAGATGGAAGGCTGCAGCCGATCACCTTCTCTGCGGAGCGCACAATGCGCTGCAGTCTGTGTTTGTCCCTGGCTGTGGCTCCAGCGTACCACACGGTGATGGAGGAGGTGAGGACAGACTCGATGATGGCTCTGTAAAACTGCATCAACATCTGGGCGGGCAGCTTGGCTTTCTTCAACTGCCGCAGAAAGTACATCCTCTGCTGGGCCTTTTTGATCAGGGAGCTGATGGACGGCTCCCACTTTAGGTCCTGTGTGATGGTAGTGCCGAGGAAGCGGAAAGAGTCTACAGTGGTGATGGGGGAGTCTGTCAGTGCAAGGGGGGTAATGGGTGCTATAGCTTTCCTAAAGTCCACGATCATCTCCACTGTCTTCTGAGCGTTGAGCTCCAGGTTGTTGTTGCTGCACCAGGACACCAGCCGGTCTACCTCCATCCTGTAGGCCGACTCATCACCATCAGAGATGAGCCCGATGAGAGTGGTGTCGTCCGCAAACTTGATCAGTTTGACAGAGTCATGGCTGGAGGTGCAGCAGTTGGTGTACAGGGAGAAGAGCAGGGGAGAGAGGACACAGCCCTGTGGAGATCCTGTGTTGATAGTCCGAGAGGTGGAGACATTCTTCCCCAGCCGCACGCACTGCCTCCGGTCTGTTAGGAAGTCAGTAATCCACCTGCAGGTGGAGTCAGGCACGTTGAGCTGGGAGAGCTTGTCCTGAAGCAGGGTAGGTAGGATGGTGTTGAATGCAGAGCTGAAGTCCACAAACAGGATCCTAGCATAGGTTCCCGGGGAGTCCAGGTGCTGCAGGGTGAAGTGGAGGGCCAGGTTGATGGCGTCGTCTACAGACCTGTTGGCTCTGTAGGCAAACTGCAGAGGGTCCAGTGAGGGAGAGGTGAAGTGCTTGAGATGAGGGAGGACCAGGCGTTCGAATGACTTCATGACTACAGACGTAAGCGCCACAGGCCTGTAGTCATTAAGTCCAGTGATACGGGGCTTCTTGGGAACAGGAACGATGGTGGACAGCTTGAAGCAGGCTGGAACGCGGCATGTCTTCAGCGAGGTGTTGAAAATGTCTGTGAAAACTGGAGACAGTTCCTCAGCACAGTGTTTCAGGGTGGCCGGGGAGACACCATCTGGGCCCGAAGCTTTCCGAGGGTTTTGCTTGCGGAAGAGCTTGAGCACATCCTGTTTTGTCACCAAGAAAGCAGTGGAGGGGGAGGGCTGGTCAGCTGGAGTGACCTCTGTTGTTAATTGAGTGGGGGATGGGAGTGGCTTCAAAGTGTCTGAAGGTTGTTGATCAGTGAGGGGGGAGGAGAGTGAGACATCAAACCTGGCATAGAAGGTGTTGAGTTTCTCTGCCAGTTGTAAGTCATCAGCAGCTTGTGGGGCTTTCGGCTTATAGTTTGTAATTTGCCGAAGTGATCTCCAGACAGAGGCGGTGTCATTGACAGAGAATTGCTCCTTCAGGCGTTTATTGTACCTGGATCTCGCCTGCTGTACCTCTCTCGAGAACCGGTACTTAGCGCCTTTGTAGCTCTCTCTGTCATTGGCTCTGTGAGCTGCTTCCTTTTCCCTCCTGATCTGTCTTAGTCTGGGTGTGAACCAGGGTTTGTCGTTGTTAAATCTTACCCTGGTTTTTGATGGAATGATGCTGTCCTCACAGAAACGTATGTATGACGTCACTGTGTCTGTGTAGTCATCCAGACTATCTGTGGCAGCTCTAAACACACCCCAGTCTGTTGTGTCCAGACACATACAAAGCTCGTCCACAGCTTCGCTGGTCCACTTCTTGGAAGTCCTCACTGCAGGTTTAGAAAGCTTCAACTTCTGTCTGTATGCCGGGATGAGGTGAACCATGTCATGATCAGAGAAGCCCAGAGAAGCCCAGAGCAGCTCGAGAAACAGCCTTGTAGGCTTTACTGGCTGTAGTGTAGCAGTGATCCAATGTGTTCTTTTCCCTGGTTGGGCAGTTTACAAACTGTCTGTACTTTGGGAGTTCCTGGCTCAGATTTCCCTTGTTAAAATCCCCAAGGATAATAACTAGAGAGTCCGGGAAGTTTTGCTCCACACACAGAATTTGGTCCGCGAGCGCGCGTTGGGCCTCGTGCACGTTTGCGCATGGCGGAATGTAAACAGCAGCCAGAATGAATGAAGCAAACTCCCGTGGAGAATAAAATGGTCTACAGTTTATAAAGAAGTTTGTATTCCAGAACCGGAGAGCAAAGCTGGGAGATCACAGACACATCCGAACACCAGGAGTGGTTGATGTAGAAACAGAGCCCTCCACCTTTTGTTTTTCCACCGGAGAAATCCCTCTGTCTGTCAGCGCGGAAGAGCTGAAATCCCTCCAGCTGAAGCGCGCAGTCCGGGATCTGCTCGTTGAGCCATGTCTCCGTGAAGCATAGAACACAAGAGGAAGAGAAGTCCCTGTTTCGTCGCATTAGCAGCGCTAGCTCGTCCATCTTGTTGGTAAGTGAGCGGACATTGGAGAGAAAAAGGCTCGGCAAAGGCGTACGCGAGCCACGTCTGCGGAGACGAAGGAGGACTCCCGCACGCTTTCCTCTCTTCCGGCCTTTCACTTTTTTAGCCAATATTTGGACTAAATCTGCCGCAGCCACTAAAAAAACTGGTAGTAGGTCCGTGGGGGTCATAGTCCTTAGGTTTAGGAGCTCTTCACGAGTGTAAGAGCACGCTGATACACCATTTACCAACAAAAACAGAGAAAAAAGGTTGCACAGAAGTACCGAGGCAGCCATGTTGGACGGCGCCATCTTGGAAAAAACAGTAAGAAATTCCACATCCAAGACTAAAAGGATAAGAAGTGTATTTTGTCTAAATATTACAAACAACCAGATAAAAGATTGAGCTTATCTTCTCAAAATAACAAAATAAGACTGATAACAAATCTTTGTTATTGTGGTACGACTAAACAGACTGGCTTGTCAAATTTTTTCATGAGACGAGTTATTTTTTCTCTGAGCAAAAAATATCAGTTTATCATCCTTTTATTTATTGATTTATTCAGAATTGTTTTAATTTTTTATATTGTTGTCATTAACCGAGATCTCAAATATTTTTTGTTCTTCTTCTTCTTTAGGCATTTCCCTTCAGGTAGTCGACACAGCAAGTCAGTTTCTTCCATCTAACCCTATCTGCTGCATCTTCTTCAGTCACACCAACTATCTTCATGTCTTCCTTCACTGTATCCATGAACCTCTTATTTGGTCTTCCTCTAGTCCTCTTTCCTGGTGGTTCTAAACCCGGTATCTTTCTTCCGATGTACTCTCTCTCTCTCCTCTATGCATATGTCCAAACCATCTCAGTCTGGTCTCTCTGACTTTATCTCCAAAACCTCTAACATGTGCTGTTCCTCTGATCTTGTCCATCCTGGTCACTCCCAGAGAGATCCTCAGCATCTTCATCTCTGCTACCTTCATCTCTGCTTCCTGTCTTTTCTTCAGTGCTACTGCTGGTAGACCAATCAGCATGGCCGGTCTCACCACGGTTTTGTACACTTTCCGTTTCATTTTAGCTGAAACTCTTCTGTTACACATCTGATACTACTTTTCTCCACCCGTTCTAGCCTGCCTGCACATGCTTCTTCACCTCTTTTCCACACTCTCCATTGCTCTGGACTGTTCATTCAACTTTAACCAAAAGGCAAACAATTAAAAAAAATCAACCAACCATCTGTCAAGATGGTGAAAGTGGAGATGTAGGACCCAGATGCATAGCCAGTTTTAACCAGTTTATTGCAGATAATCAGGTGCTAAGGAAGAGTGGTAAGCATGCGCAGCATGGAAGATGTTGTGAAGGGAACCTGACAACGTGGAGGGGCACCATCAAGGCTACAGCAGGAGTGCAGAACAACAATTCATCTGACACCAGAATGACTACACCAGATAGTACATATCCAGGGGGAAGACGAGACACAGGTGCGGACATCAAGGAGAGGCAATTGGGGCAAGGTGTGCTGATTATGGCAAATATTCCAGAAGACAAGAGGTACATGAGGGACAGTATCTTCAGTTCAGACGTCCTCCAATGGAGCAGAGATCCTTTTCTATGAAAAGAACAAAATAATGACAAAAAAGGTGTTATTTTACATTCCTGAGTTAAAACATGTGATGTTTTAAAAGATGAGTCAATTTAAGACGTCAGGAATACCACAAACATGGAAATGTACAAGCATGCACACTTAAACTGACAAAAACCCCCTTTTCACATATTGTGAAATCATCCTAGTACCTGTGATTAAATGGTTCTTTACATTCTGTTGCCTCCTGTTTATCCGGGGCTGGATTGCGGGGGTAACAGCTTCAGATGGGAAACCCAGGCTTCTCTCACCCCGGCAGCATGACTGCTTGTTCAAAGAGGAATGTTTTAACTGGAGAAACAGCGTCTGGCCCCCTCTTGTGTGCTGGGAGCTAAATCCATAAAACTGGAGCTAGATGGGTAAAGGCTCTACCTCCACCTGTACTTTTAGAAATCCTAGGAACCACTAAGAGCCCTGCATTTTGTCTGTGTAGAGTTCTGCATCTATGAAATGATTATTTTACGACCCGAAGTGTCTTTCATGCTAATTCATGTTTTTTTTTTATTGAAAGTTGATCAAATACAGGATCAGGATGAAATATTACACAAATATAAGATAGACTAATTAAGATTGGTCACTAAATCAGGATGTTGGCATCACGCTGCACATAAATTAGATTTAAAACAAACACTTTTAAACTATTTTTTCAATTAATTTACCAACAAATTCCATTTTTAACCGTGAAAACAAAACAGACATTTGGTTAAATGTAGTTTTTTTTTTTTTTTTTTTTTACTTTTGGTGCTTTAAAATCATCATTTCTTTTCAACTTTTGTTTTAAACTTTAAAATGAGTTTTTCTTTGCTATAAAACTTTTTAACTTCAAAATCCTCATTTCATTACATTTTTACTTTAAATCATCAATTTATTTTTTTTTTTTTTACTTTTAAATCATTATAACTTTTACTTTTTTGCTTTTAAAAAATCTTTTCTTTTACTTTTAAATCCTCATTTCTTTGGCTTTTAATCATAATTTCTTTAACTTTTTTTTTTTTACTTTTAATTTATCTTTTCTTTTACTTTTAAATAATCATTTCTTTCACTTTTTTACTTTTAAATCATCTTTTCTTTTACTTTTTTGTACTTTTAAATCATCATTTCTTTATCTGTTTTCTTCATTAACAACAGAAAGCCTTTCTAAACCAGATGATGAAAAACATTTTGCTGCTTGAACAAAATAAAAAAATGGCTGCAAAGTGTTTAAATCTCTTCATTAGAATTTTATTAACATCATAGAGCAAAAAAAATAAGAAAAAATGACAGATTCTTCTTTAAAATAGAAAAAACAGCATCTCAGCAAAACAACATCCGACCATTTTTTATTTTTAGTGATGTATGACATTTTGATGACGTAGGAGGGAGGCGGGATGAAACCCCCCTCATCATCACATCTCCCCCCCCTCCCCAACATTGTGATTGGTCTAGAAATATGGAATCAGATGACGTTTTGTTCCGGGTTGTGAAGAGGTTACTTTCGGTCATTCTTCACACACGTTGAGCGGGATTTTTGCTGTCGGTAAGAAATCTTTTATTTTAAACTCTTATTAATCACTATTTTTATCTAAATCTATCTGATTAAAGATTATTTATCTCTTTATTTCTCAGTGTTGATTTTTGAGGAGATTTAAGGAGGATTTATTTAATTTATTTACTGATTATTTCTTTAATAATTGACGTTTAGCGTTTTGTTTATTTTATATCAATTCGATTAAAAATTAATCCCACGGTTTAATCTTTAATTTTGACGGTTTATTTGAACATAAAGATAAAATTTGACTCGTATTTAAAATGAAATCAGTCCACATGTGTTTACAGAAAAGGAAACGTGTTGATTAATCAAATTAATCTTAATCAGATTTTAATTTTTCTGAAATAAAAGATAAAATAGTCAAATTTTAGTTTTTTTTTCTTTAATTGTCTCGTTAAAAATATTTTTTTGTTTAGTTAATTGATTGTTAATCAAATCGATTGATTAGATCAATGTTTGATTTTATATTTTAAAATGATTATTAATCAGGATTTTAATTCTAATCAGATTTTTTATTTGCTTTTTTCTGTACTTTGTCAAATTTAATGTTTGAAAAATGGTTTATAAATAAAAATGATTTAATTTATTATCAATCAAGTAATTGAAAAACCTTGATGATCAATTTGATAATTAATCAATTATCAATATAAATGATCAGGTTTATAATCCGTCAATTTTTTAATCAAATTTGTGTCATTTTTTTTTTAAACAAAATGATTTATATTTTATTTTTTATATTCTTTAACTTTTCTGTATAAAAACAAATCTTTTCAAAGATCAATGATTGAATCTATAGTTAATCAATTAGATCAATTATCAATCAAGCCATTGAAAACAGCCTTGGATTAATACTGGTCTGTTTAAGGCTTTTTTGTGATATTATTTAATCAATTATTTATTAAATTTTTTATAATTTATGGATTGAATTTTTGAAAAGTAGTCATTTTAATTTGATAAAAAAATAATCCAATCAAAATTTTTATATTTTATTGGATGAAAAAAAGAAAATGGTTTGTACATTTTATTCGTCAGCTTTCTGTTTTAAACAAATGTTCTTAGAAGTGAAAAAGAAAAGAAAATTAAAAATAAAAGATAATAATTAATCAATCGATTGATTGTTGTATTAATTCAAATCAGAAATGCCTGATTTTCCACCAAGATGTTCCTCCAAAGACGTGCATGCTAGGTTGATTGGCCGGTGCCAAATTTCCCCTAGGAATGAGTGTGTGTGTGTGTGGATGGTTGTATGTGTGTGGCCCAGCGATAGACTGGCGACCTGTTCGGGGTGTACCCTGCCCCTCGCCTTAAATTAGCCGGGATGGGCTCCGGCACCCACCGCAATCCCGAAAGGGACAGACAGATAAGAAGATGACTGACTGACTTTTCTAAAGCGATGGAAAAGGTCAGAAATTTAAAAGATTCTTTAGTTTCTTTACATATAAAGTCTTTTTAAATTTCTAACATTCATTTCCCACTAAGTTGGAATCCGTAGGATTATCTATACGTTAAAGATCACAAAGAATCCTGTTGTTTACGGTATTAAACATTGTGTTTTAACGACTTAGTTTTCATCAATAGAAATGACTGTTTTTAAAACTCTGCACTGAGCAGGTACAGTAATGATACATGGATCTACGGAACGCACGTAAACTACCACTTAAATCCAACTCTCTGGTTCCTGACTCGTCATAAAACCTTTCCCACTTTCTGTTTTCATTGGTATAAACTGTGAATGTCCACAGTTTCCACCACCATCTCATCAGAAACAAGTTTCCACCGACACAAACAAAACTCAGATTCAAAGAACCCTGTTTCTTTAGTTGGAAAAGACGAAATAGTAGATGTTCTCATTTTTTAGCCTTTTTTTCTGAACTTTGTTACTAAAACAAAGATTTGGTTAAAAATGTTCGATTCAATCTGTTATCAATTCCCTCTTTTATCTTTAAATGCTTATATTTTGTCTTATTTTGAAAAAACAAACTTGTAAATATTAATTTTAATTTTCCCGCTTTTTCATTTTTCTTGTAACTTCCCGGGAAAAAAAAACAGCGATCGAAATAACTGGTAAAAAAAACAAACAGTGTTGTGTGTTATTGAACACGCCTAATCAGTGACCGAAAGAGTTAACTATATTAATCGATCTGGTTTCAGACCTGATTTTTTATTAAATGTGTGTTAAAGGTTAAGGCCTTTAATGGGTTAAAACAAATCAACATAAACCGGATGTGATTCATTTTAATAATGACGTGTTATTTGGCTGGCGGTGTTATTTTCCAAGTATGTTCACAGTTGTTGCGACACGTCCACACCTTAGATCAGTTTTGCAATCAATTACTAATAAAATAATCAACTTCAAACTCGTCATCTGTGCTTGAATGTTGACGTCAGCCTTGTTTTTTCTTTGGAACACAAAACCAGTTAATTTGATAGTTGGATCATTATTCCTCCCTTAACGTGATGTTCTAACCGTTTCTTTTAGAGAAAGTTAATCAGCTGTGATTTCATTCCTTTAACTTCTATTGTTTTTCACTCAAACGTTATCAGTTAAAAATGCTGACACTGTTTTAACAAAACAGGCGGCCAGTTTTAACTCACTCAATCGCTGCTTTAACACAGACCGCCGGCTTTGCCCTCAAGTTGCCTTTCCCCTGACCACTGAGTGGGGTGAGCCATCAGAGTTCTGTCATTGGCTGTCCACAGCTCGATCCTCTTCAGCATTATTCAAAGAGCTGTAGTCATTGGACGGGATGTCTGATTAATAGAGGCTATGTCTCTTACACCCTTAAAACAATCCGTCCTTTCTCAAAGAAAGTTAGACAGGGAAAATGAATGGGTCATTAAGATTGTTGAAAGGCTCTCTGTGTGTTGTCATGATAAACGGAAGGTGTTTGAGGACAAAGAGGAAGTAAGTCTCTGATGACACAGGGTGGATTTGAGACCATAACAAAGATTTCGCTATCTGAATCCATGATCCTTTTTTTTTTTTTTTTTCCCTGTCCTCATTTCCAGGTGACTCAGTGGAAAAAGTGAGCTGAACATCTTGACATTCCACCCGTGGGACCGGAAACCTGCCATTTAAAGAGACATTTCTTCCCTCACCATCAAGATAACTATTCTTATACTCCACATTTCTAGGGAACTGTTCACCTGTTACGTCTGAGGCTCGGTTATCTTGCACACATTTTCTCTAAGAATGGGTGTTCAGATGGACTCCACCCTTCAGTCCATCCTGCTCTTTCCAGTCCATCTTCTCATATGGCTGTACTCCATCCTCTCCTTCCTACCGTGGTACTACATCACCGGAGCTAACCAGAGGAAATCTCTATCGAAGCGGATAAAAGCCCGTTCCACCACGGGCAGCCGAGAGGGACCCTACCGCTCTGTCGACCACTTTGATTCACTGGCCACTGAAGACTTTCCTGGCAAAGACACCTTAGATAAGCTCTTCAAACATGCTGTGCAGCGCTTCGGAGAATCTCCATGCCTAGGTACTCGAGACATACTAAATGAAGATAACGAGATTCAACCCAATGGGAAAATTTTTAAAAAGGTAAGAAAATTTGAGCTTTTTTTTTTCTTTGGATTTAAAGGTCAAAAACATGCTTATAAGAGTCTCTGTTCTTTTAGCTGATCCTTGGCGATTATAAATGGCTGTCCTATGATGAAGTGGATGCTGTAGTGAGTGATTTCGGCAGCGGACTGGCAGCTTTGGGTCAGGAGCCCAAACACACACTGGCAATCTTCTGTGAAACCAGAGCGGAGTGGATGATCACTGCGCAGGCATGCTTCAGGCGCAACTTCCCATGTACGTACAGATGACGCTGTAGTGTTTCCTGACCTTTTTAGACTTGGTACTCTTTTGGCCCAAGGTGTCCAAAGTCAGTCTTCAAAAGGCCACTGCATTAAAAAAAATAATAGTGCTTCAGAAAATATCAATGTCAAATGATTGCGATACCAATGGGATTTTTTTTCTTCCTTTGCGACGTCTCTCACACCAGCATCACAGCTGGTCAATCAGCTTCATTGTAGCGGGATGTAGAAAAGTCACGCTGCTTATAAATATGGATCTAGGTTTTTAAAACTACGAGGCATAGCATTACTTTTAATGGGGATGAGTTAATGGGGAGGAGACGGCAGCTCAGTGGTTAGAGCGTTCACACGTGGACCGGAAGTTTGCGGGTTTGCGTCCCACAGAGAGCACGTCAAGGGTCCTTGGAGAAGACACCTAACCCCCGCTTCTCCCACCATTGGCGCCGTCGAAGGGCAGCCTGCTGCGGTGTAAGGAGTGCAGCACACAAATTTCCCCGGTGAGGGATGAATAGAGTAATTTATTTATTTTATTTAAGGTCAAGAATAGTAGAAAAAGTTTCAAAAAAGTCTTCTGGACAGTTCAATTCTTGAACGAGACGTTTCGACTTCCATCCGGAAATCATTTTCAATCTGAATGAAATGGACTGGAAACTGGATCTAATTTATACTAACCTGAGTAAAAGGTAAAAAAATAGTAAGCCAGGGCTCGACCAATGAGCCTGTGTTACCTTTGATGGCCGTGAATGGCTCCTATTGTAGCCACAGACCAGTAAACGACCCTATTATAAAAATGCTAAAAGGCTAGTGAATAGAAATTCCTGCTAACGAGAGGCGTGAAACTCTCGTTAGTATAAAGTAGATCCTGTTTCCAGTCCATTTCATTCAGATTGAAAATGATTTCCGGATGGAAGTCGAAACGTCTCGTTCAAGAATTAAACTGTCCAGAAGACTTTTTTGAAACTTTTTCTACTATGGATCACTCCTGGATGAATGAGGGACTACACGGATTTAAGGTCGAGGTATTCTGATTTTTCCAAATCTGTATATTCAAATAAAAATGTTCCAAATTTGTTTGAACAGAATGTGACTAAAACGAGCATAATTCTGTCAAAAAAAAAAAGTTTTTAAAAAATTTATCACCATTATCTTTACTTTTTTTTTTTTAAGGCAGCACCTATTATCGTTTTGATGTAGTTATTTTTTTATTAAATTTAATTACCAGGAGGTAAATAATAGTTCAGTGGAAAATGAAATAGGTGTACCCCCCGGCAGTGTTTGTGAATCTGTTAAACCGGTTTGTGAACACTACCTGATAGTCATGTTTATTAACTTCTCCTTCACAGTGGTGACCTTCTACGCCACGCTGGGTGAGGATGCGATTGCTTTCG
Source organism: Neostethus bicornis (assembly GCA_902685375.1). NCBI lineage: Eukaryota > Metazoa > Chordata > Actinopteri > Atheriniformes > Phallostethidae > Neostethus > Neostethus bicornis. The sequence continues at coordinate 13,900,220 of LR738561.1, forward strand.
GACTGAACGAGACTGGAGTCACACATGTAGTTACCAGTGTGGAGCTGCTGGAAACGAAGCTAAAAGTAATCTAATCTCTTTAAACCACGTGTTTGGAGCTGCTTTTTTTTTTTCTTTGAGAAACAGGAATGAATCCTGGTCTGTTTGAAAGAATAATTTATTAATCATCAGGAAGTAATTTGTTATGGAAATGAAGAGTTGTGCTGCTCCGTGCATGAATAGAGCTTTCACTGAGATGACTCGGCTTGTAATTAAATAATCAGCTGATGTCGAGGTGCCCACTCGGTTTAACGAAGAAGCCACTAAAATAATTTAGAAGAAACTGCAAAGCTGTACTTTAACACATTTATTTTCATTTTCAAAGCTAGATTTTATTAGCTTTATTTTGTTTTACAATCCTATTGGTTGTAAAATAAAGGTCATTCAGTCATTTAAAGACAGTTTTTTTTATTGCATGAGTTGTTTACGATGATAGTTAAACAAATTTTTCAAGCCTCAGATAAGGAGACTTTCTAACAAAGCTTGTAAAAATGGATCAAAAGCTCTGTTTGGCGTCCCTAACAGCAGGATCGTTTGTCTTCTGTCTTTAGAAAGTACTGCCACAGATTCCCAAACTGAAGCACGTGATCTACGTGGACCAGAAGAAAGTCAGCTCCGAAGGCTACCCGGCAGGACTCACTCTCCACAGCATGCAAAGCGTGCGGGAGCTGGGCGCCATGCCACAGAACGGTGTGCATTTCTCCTCATTCATTCCTCATCTTCCCTGGAAATCACATCACAATAAACGTTTTGTTGCTCCTCAGCAGAGAGAGCCATCGTGAAACCCGAACCGTCCGACCTGGCCGTGGTGATGTACACCAGCGGCTCCACCGGGAGACCCAAAGGAGTCATGATTGTTCATCGTAACCTGATTGCAGGAATGACGGGCCAGTGTGAACGCATCCCCAATCTCGGGTGAGTGAAACACCACCTGGAAAATTTGCTGATAAAAGATAAGATATGCTGATAAAAAGCTTTTCGAGGGAGATAAATACAGGCTTTTTTTTTCTAAAATTGGTGCTGTGTGGAGCCGTGTCTGGTACAGACACGAGCTGAGAAGCAAACCATGTGAAGGTCGCAAAGAGGAACAGAAAACTCACTTTTTAAAGTGTTCCTTTTTAGACACCTCTGCCCACAAAATGTGGAGGACACATTAAGCATTCGGGCTGTCTGCTTCTGTAATATTTTTGTAAATGGCACATTGCCAAATGATTACTCAGTACCAACTATAGGTGAAGCTATTAGGTTTTCAGTGTCAAGTACATAAGTTTAGAGGGTGTGCAGAGGTTTGGTTTGGCATTGACTTGTTTTTTTTTTCCTCATTAGTCCTGATGACACGTACATAGCTTATCTGCCTCTGGCTCACGTTCTGGAAATGACTGCTGAGATCTCCTGTGTGACGTACGGTTGCCGCATTGGCTACTCGTCCCCTCAGACGCTGTCAGACCAGGTTCAGCTCACATTCTCTCCTATCAATCATTCTAATTAAATTAAATTAGTGATTTTAATTAGATTTGTTTGTTCCTCGTCAGTCCACCAAGATAAAGAAAGGAAGTAAAGGAGACTGCTCTGTTCTCAGACCGACGTTGATGGCTGCTGTACCAGTAAGTTCTGCATTAGAATCAGAGGTGGCTCCGTTCTCAGGAGGCTAGTTGTGGGGAAATAGTAACAATTTTGATCAACACATGTTAACGAGCATGCGTAAAATCAATGTAAACATTGATGGGTTGTAGCTCAAAGCTCATTTCTGTTATCTAGATTTAGAAAAAAATCTCCATAAAGTCTCAAAACTAACTAATTAATGGTCTTTTTTTCCATAAAGGAAATCATGGATCGCATCAACAAGAATGTAATGAGCAAAGTGCAGGAAATGAGTTTCGTTCAGAGGACGTTGTTTACACTCGGCTACAAATATAAACTGGAGCAGGTCAAGAGAGGATATGACGCACCGCTCTGCAACGCGTAAGAAACGTCACCGCCAGCGGTCCTGCTCTGTTAACCTTACGTGTTGTTTATAAACAGACTGACGTGTGTTTGCAGATTGTTGTTTCGTAAAGTGAAGAAGCTCTTGGGTGGCCGGATACGGATGATGCTGTCTGGAGGAGCGCCACTCTCCTCCGCCACACAACGGTTTATGAACGTGTGCTTCTGCTGCCCGGTGGGGCAGGGTTACGGTCTGACGGAAACATGCGGAGCTGGCACCATCACAGAAGGTACGCAGCAGGAGTTCATGGTTCTATTCAGTATTGGTTCTTAAAGAATTTTTCAGTTAATCAGACAGAATAATAAAGCCAGGACATCCCTTTCTTGGCGATCCACCTTATCCAAGGCAGGGTAGAGAGGGCAACAGCCTCGGACGGAAACCCAGGCTTCTCTCACCCCGGCTACATCCTCACCCGGGAGGATGCTGAGGTGTTCCCTGTCCAGCTGCGAGACATAGTCTATCCAAAATGTCTGGGTCTGCCTCTGGGTCTCTACCCGGTGGAACATGCCCAAAACACCTCACCAGCGAGGTGTTCAGAAAGCATCTTAACCAGTTGCCCGAACCACCCCATTTGGCTTTTCTCGACCTGAATGAGGAGCGGCTCGACACAGATCGCCTCCCTGATGGCAGAACTCCTCACCTCTCTGAGTGAGAGCCCAGCCTCCCTGCAGAGGAAGCTCATTTCAGCCTCTTGTATCCGTGATCTCATTCTTTCGTTCACCACCCACAGCTGGTGACCATAAGTGAGGCTAGGAACGCAGATCGACTACTCCGAGCTCCTCATCCTATCTCTGAGGGAGAGCCCCTCCTTTTGAGGGTTGAATGACTAAATTTCTGATTGCTATTTTCATTCTTTTCGATACTTTCTCTCTAAAACTACAAAGTAGATCAAACTTGTCGTCTTTAATATTTTATATATTGATGTGAATCAAGAACATTCTTACATTTCCAGTACAAAGTGTTCCAGCATCTGTTCCTGTATCTTTTAGGGAAATTTACACCATAAAGATGTTATAAAGAGCACAACTCATGGTTTGTTCAGACCGGTTTTTATTCCCTTGGACTGTGACTGATTGTGATGATTAAAAGTTTTGCTGTTCGTTAGTCAAACAGCAGCTCCCGTTCACGTCAGCTGATAACCATGGACTCACCAAGCAGAGGCAGCTCAGTCAATCCAACATCCCCGTGGCAACCAGGGAATAAGCCAAGCCACACAAATGTCGAATATAAAAGTGTTAATTTATGTAGCGAAGGCTCAAAATGTGCAAGAACACGGACATAAATGTTTGAGAGATAAAATACATTTTTTATGGTTTGCATGATTTTGTTTTTTTTGTGTGCAGTTAAAAAACTTTGTGTGTGTATTGTGTGTAAAATTAGCCACGTACGAATTGACTTAAGCCTTTGTTTTAAATTTTTGCCTCCCTCTGTGTGTTAATTTTGTTGCATTCATGTGTCGTGTTCCAGTTGCAGACATCAGCACCGGGCGTGTCGGAGCGCCTCTGATCTGCTGTGAGATCCGACTGCGAGACTGGGCTGAAGGTAAGGGAACAAACTACATGTAAAAAAACAAGCATGTGATTCCAGGATAACGATAGATTTCCGACGTCCCATCCAGGTGGCTACACCGACAAAGATGAACCCAACCCCAGAGGGGAGATCCTGATCGGTGGCCCCAACGTAACCATGGGTTACTACAGGCATGAAAGCAACGATCAGGACTTCTTTACAGATGAGCAAGGACAGAGATGGTTCTGCACGGGAGACATCGGAGAGGTTTACCCAGATGGTTGTCTCCAGATAGTGGGTGTGTATCTTCTGCTGTTTACAAAAACACCATCTGTGGTTTGTTCTTAAACGATATGATAGTAGATTCTAGTTAAAACCCGTTTGTTCGTTTTAGATCGTAAGAAAGACCTGGTCAAGCTGCAGGCCGGCGAGTACGTGTCTCTGGGCAAAGTGGAGTCCGCTTTAAAAAGCTGCTCACTTATAGACAACATCTGTGCGTATGCAGACAGGTGAGTGTGCACGAGGAGGTTTTAACACCAAATGGAACCCTGATTAATATCCTGGATTATTCAGAAATTTTCCAGTTTGTTTTTTTTTTTAACTGATTTGAATATCTGGTATGTTAGCGGTTTGCTCCTGGTGTGTGTTTAGCGTGTGCAAATGAACCCGCTGGTTTTGCAAATGTGGAGTAAAATAAAACCAAATGTTGCTTCTGGGATGCAAAACATCTCGTTAATATCTCGTAGCTCATTTAAACCAGGATATAAATATTAAAGCGATTATTTCTCTTCTTCGTCTGTTTAAGTACGTTATCTTTATCTTTCTCTTTATGACCTATTGGTAGCTGGTATGAAGGTGAAAGTCTGGAGCGAGTTTGTTTGTGTGTGACTGTGGTTTCTTGTTTTTGTTTATTTTTTTTGTTTGTTTTACTTATTTGTTAAACTGTATTGTAATGTTGTTTTTGTTGTTTTGTGGACCCTCTTGAAAATGAGATGTTACATCTCAAGGGGCATTCCACCAATAAATAAATCAAATCTTTACGTCTGATCAGAGAGCAAAATTAAACTTTTTAATATCAAATGGTTTATTTAGCTTGTGTTTTTATTTAAATTCCAAGAAGTAACTAGAAATGGAATATTTGAAATAAAATAAAACTTATCAATTAATCGATGAATAAGTGTGATCAACAAATAAATTTTTATCTCTGATTCATTGAGTGGAAAACAAATCAGAATAAATTTGGTCTTAGGGAGGCGTTTGCCTAGTGGTAGTTACCGTCTTTCAACCGCCAAGAGGCATTGGCCTAGTGGTAGAGTTACCGTTGTTCGACCGGGAGGGGGCGTTGGCCTAGTTGGTAGAGTCTTTCGACCGAAGAACCTGATTCAAATCCCACTGGGTCCAAGCCGTCCGTAGAACCTAAGGATGGTAAAAACAACAAAAACAAAAGAAAATTAACACTTAAAAAAATGTAAAGTAATTAGTTCACAGTCTTTGTTACCGTCGACCGTCCAGCGTGTTATTTACTATGATGTTGGGTTATCTCTCCCTCTTGAACCCCTCGTCTTCTGGACCTCAGTGTTTTAGAGAATAAAAAAAAAAATCACTACAATCTAGTTCAAATTTTTACAAACACAAATACAACAAAAATAAAGTGGGAAACTCTTGGGTTGAAAAGCTTCAGAAAGTCAACCGAGGCTCTACGTTTGAGTTTCAAACCTACACAAACAAACATGTTTGAGGGCTTAACATTGTTAACGAGTTCAGAGACTGGAGTTTGGTGTATGAATGTGAAAAATATTGGTTAACACTAAAACCCCAAACTGTGTCATGGTGACTGTGTATGACTAGTTGTTCTGATGAACATGCAGATGAACTTAGTTCCACTGGTTTGAAGATGAAACCTAACGGAGACGAGGCTCACGTATTGCTTAATACTGACACGCAGAGAAATGGCTGCATCATCAGGATTGTGACATTTGAGAGATTTGTATCTGACAAATTAGGTTTTTTTTTGTTTTTTTTTTTAACGGTTTATTTGAACATAGATAAGTGACACTAACAAAAAAATACAACGATAGAAAAAGAACAACACTTATAAATGTCCAAAAAGAGTGGGACCTACCCCCTCTCGCCAACTATCACAAACCAGGGATTTGTACATATATGGATTTGGGTGTAAACGTGCTTCATAAATAAGACCCCTGATGTTTTCTGCTTCCAGTGAAGAAAATTACGTGATCAGCTTCGTGGTTCCAAACCAGAAGAAGCTAACGGAGCTGGCCAAGCAGAGGGGCATTGTGGGAACGTGGGAGGAGCTTTGTACTCATCCCGAAATGGAAAAAGAGGTTCTGGGAGAAATCAAGGACGCTGCTTCTACATGTAAGCTCCTGCAAAGAAACACGGTCTTGATTTTATTTGTATAAAAATACCTCAAATTTAACTTTTTATTTTTTTTAAATTTATCTAAACAGTAAAACTGCAGCGATTCGAAATCCCCGTAAAGGTTCATCTGAGTCCTGAGCCGTGGACCCCCGAAACGGGCCTGGTCACAGATGCCTTTAAGCTGAAGAGGAAGGAGCTGAAGAACCACTATCTGTCCCACATAGTGAGGATGTACGGAGGCAAATAAATCACTCCTGGTACAATTCACCACCTTTTCACCAACGTGCAGCCGACAGACACGCCCCTTCACCCTGCCCTGCTTCTTAGTGACCTTCAAATGTAAACGTGAAACCCAAAGTGCCTCAGCGGCGCTTCCTCTGTAGATGAACGGTTGTGTCTGAACTGGATGGCAGCAAACGAATGAACCAAACTGTGATTAGTCAGAAAAAAACTCACTCCAGCTGCAGTTTGATAGGCTGATCGTGAACCATAATCTCCACGGGCACAAAGCCACGCTGTAAATAAGTTTTCTCCATTTGTGCTTTTTGTGTGTTTGAATCTTCGTTCACTATTTAAAGTGATTAGTTTTCCAGCGTTTTACTGCCGTCCACTGAAAAGGAATACCACTGCTTTGTAAATGTTCCCGGTTCTTTGTGACCTGCTATAATCATGTTGGACTACTGATGTTGCTGTGCCCACAAGTGTGGGATATTTAAAGTCAAGGTCAAATCTGAGGATGAAAACGAGGCGAGTTTGTTACAAAGTGTCCCCACTGCCGTAATAAGTTTACATAACGAGGAGGAATCGAGCGTCGTTCCAGGAAATCTTACTGATTATCTTTGTATCTGTTTTTCCTGCCACTGATGTTATTTATGCTTTTTGTTTGTGCACGAGGTTTAATTAAACCGAACTGCACCGACAAAGACTCAGGAAGTTCAGCGTGTTCCTATAAGGAAACGTTAAAAGGAAAAGAAGTTCAAATACTTGAGGTTTAATCGTGGGCACCTTATTTATCGATGGAGCAGAAAAAAAATGTAAAAAAAAAAAAAGAAAAAGCTTCCATCTTAAGTAAAAACTGTAGTTTAAATAAACCGGTGTCTGATCTGTGTTTTAATCATAGGAGTGGTTTTTTTTTATTGTATTTTTCCAGCTGATTTGGATCCACTTTTTCAGCTTGTAAGAACTTAAGACAATGTTTGGTGAACCTGTTGATCACCTTCTTGTTATGATCACTGTTTAATTCAGCATTTCACAAATAAAGAAGTTTTCATATGTAATGTCGACTCTGGTTTTGTGGTATTCATAAACCTGTTAACCAGTTTGGTCTAGAGATGATGGTACTGAGGAAAAGACAGGAAGCAGAGATGGAGGTAGCAGAGATGAAGATGCTGAGGATCTCTCTGGGAGTGACCAGGATGGACAGGATCAGAGGAACAGCACATGTTAGAGGTTTTAAAGTCAGAGAGACCAGACTGAGATGGTTTGGAGATGTGCAGAGGAGAGAGAGAGAGAGTACATCAGAAGAAGGATGCTGGATTTGGAACCACCAGGAAAGAGGACTAGGAGGTTCATGTATACAGTGAAGGAAGACATGAAGATAGTTGGAGCGACTGAAGATGTAGCAGATAGGGTTAGATGGAAGAAACTGACTTGCTGTGGCGGCCCTCTGAAGGGAAATGCCGAAAGAAGAATCTAAGACCAGATTCAGTCCAGCTGTTTCTACTGCTGTTAGTTTTGTTCACTGTTTACAAGGATTTGGAAAAAAAACAACCCAAACTTGTTGCTTATTTGTGAACATTTTATTCAACTTTTTTTCATGGAGTTCATACACAGATTGTACAGAGTTAAACAATATGATTTGCATTTTTCTCCCATTACTGAACTGAAAATTAACCGTGATCTCAAAACTGATGTACCATGATTTTGGTGTAGCCTTACACACCTAGGACTAACTGTTGGGTAGTTTTGTTATTCACACATACAAAATATTTTCACAGGAATTTGGGAGATTCCACAAACTGAATTCTTTACATTCTCTGGGCTGAAAGCATCACAATGTCTCATGATTCCATAAATTCAATTTACACAGCCCAACATCACAACTCAGTGGTCTCAATGCGGTTTACATAATGAACTGAACAAAATTAGTCCTGAAATAGCATTTCATTGTCTTGAATTGCTTTTTGTGAATGATGTGGTCCTGTTGGCTTCATTGGACCATGATCCTCAGCTCTCACTGGACCGATTTGCTGCAGAGTGTGAAGCGGCCGGGATGGGAATCAGCGCCTCCAAATCCCAGACCATTGTCCTTGCCCGAGAAAAGGGTGGAATGTGTCCTGCAGGTCAGGGACAGTGTTCTGCCCCAAGTGGAGGAGTTTAAGTATCTCGGGGTCTTGTTCACGAGTGGGGGAAGGATGGAACGGGAGATCGACAGACGGATCGGTGCAGCGTCAGCAATAACTAGGACAATCAGTCGTGGTGAAGAAAGAGCTGAACTGAAAAGCAAGGCTCTTGATTTACAAGTCAATCTACGTTCCTACCCTCACCATGGTAACCAGGATCTACGTTCCTACCCTCACCATGGTAACCAGGATCTACGTTCCTACCCTCACCATGGTAACCAGGATCTATGTTCCTACCCTCACCATGGTAACCAAGATCTACGTTCCTACCTTCACGTAGATCCATGGTAACCAGGATCTACGTTCCTACCTTCACCATGGTAACCAGGATCTATGTTCCTACCCTCACCATGGTAACCAGGATCTATGTTCCTACCCTCACCATGGTAACCAGGGTCTATGTTCCAACCCTCACCATGGTAACTCGGATCTATGTTCCTACCCTCACTTATGGTCACCATCTGTGGGTGGTGACCGAAAGAACGAGATAGCGGATACGAGCTCTATGTCGAGCCGCTCCTCCTTTAGGTCGAGAGAAACCAGATGGGGTGGTTCGGGCATCTGGTCAGGATGCTTCCCTAGTGCCTCACTGTGGTGAGGTGTTATGGGCACGACCAAGAGGCAGACCCCAGACCAGCTGGAGAGACTATATCTCACTGCTGGACAGGGAACGACTCAGGATCCTTCCAGGTGAGCTGTAGGATGCAGCTGGGATGAGAGAAGCCTGGGCTTCCCGTCTGAGGCTGTTACCCCCACGACCCGGCCCCAGATAAGCGGAAGACGACGGAACGAAACGGTGTTAAATCCCTCTACTTGGTGAGGAAAATTACGATGCAGGAAAAGGAAGAAGAAACATCACAGAGATTATATTTGAGTACTTTACTCTTAGTAAAAAAAAAAAAGAATTTAAAACAATCGTTTTGAAGTACAACGTAACTACTAGTTTTGTGATTCTTAGAACGTCAATCTTTTTGTGCCTTTAGCTGTTCCAGTCCTGAAATCGAAAACAGTCGCTTGCGATCTTCCAGACAGGTTGGTCGGCGTTGGCAGAAGACTGGGCTGTTAGCAGAAAGTTCTGGTTGAAGAAACGCTGCTTGTTTCCCTCAAACTTTACCATTCCACCGGTCACCACAAGCAAAGCGGTCTGGCCGTGGGTTGCATGGTCTGGGGATGAAAAATAAAAAAGACAACTTGTCTTTAAACTGGACACAAACAATAAAGTAGGAATGATTCTCTTGTATTTCTTAACAGCGTTATACAGTCTATTTAAACATCATTTGAAAAAAATACATGACAAATTATTTGACTGACCGTGAACTGGTTGAGAGTCCAACGTAAGAACCTGGAACTCGCTCGATGGTAATGACTCAAAAAACTCAGCCAGCGCATCATGTCCTGACATCGTGTTCCCATTCCATACCAGGTTCGCTTTGTTGAGGTACAGCCGGGTCAAGTTCTGAAATGTAGAAGCCAGAAAAAAAAAAAAAGAGCCCACAGTTAAGAAAAAAACAAGAATAAGTAGACGCTGAAGTGTCGAACGATACAAGAAAAACATTCAGTTCACTTTTGTTTCTGTCAGACTGAATTCCCCCCTCCTCTTGCTCTCCACTTAGAACAGGCCCCTTTAAGTGTGTGAGGAGAAGGACTGGGCGTGTGCACTAAAACACATACTGCTTATGTGGAGAAACGAGGCGTGGTGGAGAACAAAAATAGTGGTGAAGAACAAACTGCAATTGAATACTGGACGAAGTATTTGAATACGGGAGGAGACAGTGGCTCAGTGGTTAGAGCGTTTACCCGCGGACCGGAAGTCAACCTGAAGTTTGTGCATTTGCAACCCACTGAGTGCATGTCTAGGATCCTTGGAGAAGACATCTAACCCCCTGTTTCTCCCACCATTGGCACCATCGCGGCAGCCTGCTGCGGTGTAGGAGTGGAGCACACAAATTTTTCCAGTGAGGGATGAATAGAGTGAGTTAAAAAAAAAGGTTGTAAGTCACTCAAACATGCGTGAATAAAATTCTAAATCACATCAAGTATGTTTTTGATGAGGATATAAGATCTTAATGTAGTAAACACGTCCAAAAATTGATAGAAAGAACAGAGTTTTTTACTGTTCATATTTTCTAATCGTTATTTATAATTTTTTAATACAAAGAAAATGAAAGTTTGACTATTTTTTTGTGTTAGTTTGGATCAAATCCCGTCAACGTGTCACAACCCTTTAAAAAAATCATTGTACGTTTTAATCTAAAGTTATTTTAAAAGTTTGAAGGTGGAAACATTCGCAGTAAGAGATTTTCTGTGTGAACATCACTAACCACACGTCCATGTTTTTACAACTATTTATTTACCTTTTAATATTTCCCAGAAACATCTTGCATAATTTCTTGTCTCTATTTTAGATTACCAAATAATAAAACATTTATTTTACTCCATTTAAAACAAGCTAAACATGTCTGGTCTCTGAATGAGGTTGTTACCTCACCTGACCTCGACTCTCTGGACCTTGGTTGTGTTTGACCTCAACCGGCAGCTGTTCTTAGAATGTCCTCCAACTTTATTAACCCAATGTTTCTTTTAGTCAGCAATATTTTATTGCAGAGAAAATAAAAAAAGCTAAATAAAAACATTGGTAAATTTAATGCAAAAAGGAATAAAGAAAATAAGAAATATGTGGACTTATTAATACAAATCGCGTCATCTAGGAAGCAGAGGAGTGTGTGTTGTGTCATACTGTTGGTACACGACTTAATTTGGCCAAATTAATGATTAATAATTATTATATTTTGACAAAACCTCCAATAATCTATTGAATTACATGAATCCGTAAGAAGCAACGTCTGAGTTTTCTGCCAAACTTTTGTTCAGAATGAATCACTTTACTGAGACCAGTTATTACAGGGCTGAACTCGACTAGCCCTGTAACCAAAACCCTGGTGGGTTTTTGTGTCATATTTGATTGTTTGTTCTGTCTTTTCCAACTACTAAATTACAAACCAAGTTACTCGCAACTTGTTCGGCAACATTTGATGCTCCAACTGAACCGTGTTGTTTATTCACACTGACTACCAGGAATTTTTTTTTATCTCGGTAGATAAATACAGATGAAACGGCACAGAACATGGCAGTGATTCACACTTCTTATTTCCAGTAAAGAGAATAATCTAATCCCTTATCTACACATTTCACATCTGGCCATGACGTTCCAGCACATCAATCTCGTGAAGGGGAATTGACGAAGTCAGTTCTATTTGTAAAGTAACACTTAGTACCATATTAAATGAATTTACTGACAATACCTCTTGCAGCTCTAGTCGCAGTATTCATGACCAGTATGTCGATAGTGCTTTCCAAAGTCTTAGGGACTCACTAGATTCTGTCGCGCCTTTAAATTCCAAAGTTATTAGACGGGACCGAGTGCCACCTTGGTTTAACTCTGATACACGCTCTCTTAAACAAGAAACCCGTAAGCTAGAAAAAGAATGGCGGCGTTCTGGATCAGAGCAATCTCGGAACGCCTGGAAACGTAGCCTCCTAGATTATAAAAAATCTTTGCGTAAGGCTAGAAACCAGTACTATTCAACTTTAATAGCGGAGAATGAAAATAATCCTAGATTTCTTTTTAGCACTATAGCTAGGCTGACCAGCAGTCACAACACAATAGAGCCTTCCATCCCAGTTACTCTAAGCTGTGAGGATTTTCTTACATTTTTTAATGATAAAATCTCAAATATAAGGCATAAACTGAATGAACTTATTCCTACAATTAGTCCAGAGCAGGCTGAAGCTGCAGAAATGAAAGCTTCTCTAAAAACTTCTGTAACATTAGATTGTTTCACTGCTATAGACCAAACTGAGCTAACAGATGTTATTACATGCTCCAAAACATCAACCTGTCTTTTAGATCCAATTCCAACCAAGCTTTTCAAAGAAACGCTACCTGTAATTAACAAACCTATTTTAACTATAATAAATTCCTCCCTAGAAACAGGATATGTTCCACAGTTATTTAAGCATGCAGTTATTAAACCGCTTCTAAAAAAGACCAATTTAGATCCCAGCATTCTGGCCAACTATAGACCAATATCAAATTTACCTTTTATGTCTAAAATTCTAGAAAGAGTTGTAGTTAAGCAGCTGAACCGTCACCTGCAGGAAAATAGTCTTTTTGAAGAATTTCAATCAGGTTTTAGATCACACCACAGCACAGAAACTGCGCTAGTTAGAGTGACAAATGACCTTTTATTAGCCAAAGAAAAGGGACTGGTTTAAATCGTAGTTCTCTTGGACCTTAGTGCAGCCTTTGACACAATTGACCACAGCATTTTACTTCAAAGATTAGAATATGACTTAGGGATCAGAGGAGCAGCTCTTCAATGGTTTAAATCTTATTTATCTGATAGATACCAGTTTGTTCATGTAAATGATCAGTCCTCTACTTCTACCAGAGTTAGTTTTGGTGTGCCTCAGGGCTCAGTTCTTGGACCTATTCTGTTCATGCTCTACATGCTGCCTCTGGGAAACATAATCAGAAAACACAGTATTAATTTTCACTGTTACGCAGATGATACACAATTGTACTTATCAGTCAAACCTGACCAGAGTGACCATATAGAAAAACTTAATACCTGTATCAGGGACATAAAGACTTGGATGACAATCAATTATCTCCTTTTAAACTCAGATAAGACTGAAGTTATTGTAGTAGGTCCTAAAAATCTGAGAGATGTTTTTACTGACCAAGCAGTCTTCTTCGACGAAGTAACTGTGGCCTCTGACCTCACCGTTAGAAACCTAGGAGTTTTATTTGATCCAGATTTATCATTTAAAGCTCACATAGCACAGACTTGTAAAACTGCATTCTTTCACCTTCGCAACATTTCTAGAATCCGAAATATCTTATGTAAAAGTGATGCTGAAAAACTCATCCATGCATTTGTTACATCGAGATTGGATTATTGTAACGCTTTGCTCGTAGCATGCCCTAAGTCTTCCCTAAAAAGTCTTCAGCTGGTTCAAAATGCAGCAGCACGACTATTAGCAGGAACACATAGAAGAGATCATATTACTCCCGTGCTAGCATCTCTCCATTGGCTTCCTATTGAGTTTAGGATCAAGTTTAAAATCATCTTACTAACCTACAAGGCCCTAAACGGCATGGCTCCATCTTACATTAGTGAACTTATAGTACCTTATCAACCAAGCAGAACACTCCGCTCACAAAATGCAGGGCTGTTGGTGGTTCCTAGGATTTCAAAAAGTACAGTTGGAGGTAGAGCCTTTAGCTACCAAGCTCCAGTTTTATGGAATAAGCTCCCAGCTCAAGTGAGAGAGGCAGACAGTGTTCTTACATTTAAAGGGAGGCTTAAAGCATTCCTGTTTGAACAAGCTTATCAACAGGCCAGATAGAAACAGATTCAATTAGCTGATATAATTAATAGTTGGCTGCTAGATAGTAAAAGCTGGGGAAAGTATGGTACATTGGGGTTCTGTCCTCTAATTCTATCTACTATTCTCTGCCAGACTGTCTTGGCTCTTTCCCCCTACCCCCTACTCTAACCCTCTACCCTAAACCCCTGGCTTGCTATCTCATTCATTGTTCTAAATTGTCTGTTTATTTAGAATTACACTGCTAGTTGGTACAATACAATTCACATGTTGTCCACCTCTCTCCCTCCTCTCTGGGAGAGAGCCCCATCCAGGACTCTGCGTTCCTGTCCTGGGCATGGCCACACCGAGGAGACCTCCGCGCTTCTTCATCCCCGCTCCATCAGGACGAAATCCATCTACTCATCTCTGCCGTGGGCATCGCTGGGCTGAGGAGTCTCCCGTGTCTCCTTCAGGATGAAGAACATCTACTCATCCCCGTACTGGACATCTCCGGGCTGAGGAGTCCCCCGTGTTTCCATCAGGATGAAGAACATCTACTCATCCCCGTACTGGACATCTCCGGGCTGAGGAGTCCCCCAGTGTTTCCATCAGGATGAAGAACATCTACTCATCCCCGTACTTGACATCTCCGGGCTGAAGAGCCCCCCGTGTTTCCATCAGGATGAAGAACATTTATTGACTTCTTTAGATATTTAGCTGTAGATTAGAATAAGCTAATATTTAAACAATAATCTTTGACACATTGTTTGCTCGTCCCGGGGGAGGGATCTCTCTTTCACGTGGATCCCCATGAGGTTTCTTATTTTTTCCCCACTGATGGGTTTTTTAGGAGTTTTTCCTCACCGAGAAGGAGAGTCTAAGTGCATTAATGTGCTAGTCTTGTTTAGTTAGCATTTGTTAGTTATTTTTCTTGTTGTGTATTTGTGTTAATACATTCCTCTTTTTCTTGTGAAGCCCATTGAGACGGACATTCTGTGATTTTGGGCTATACAAATAAAATTGAATTGAATTGAATTGAATTTAACTTGAATTATTCCTTTCAAACATGTCCTCGAGTAACATCTTCTTCTTTCGGCATTTCCCTTCAGTGGTCGCCAGAGCAAGTCAGTTTCTTCCTTCTAACCCTATCTGCTGCATCTTCTTCTGTCACACCAACTATCTTCATGTCTTCCTTCACTGTATCCATCTTTGGTCTTCCTCTAGGCCTCTTTCCTGGTGGTTCCAAACCCAGCATCCTTCTTCCGATGTACTCTCTCTCTCCTCTGCACATGTCCAAACCATCTCAGTCTGACCTCTCTGACTTTAAAACCTCTAACATGTGCTGTTCCTCTGATCCTGTCCATCCTGGTCACTCCCAGAGAGATCCTCAGCATTTTTATCTCTGTTTCCTGTCTTTTCCTCAGTGCCACAGTCTCTAAACCAGGCATGGGCAAACTACGGGCCGCGGGCCACATGCGGCCCGTTAAACATTTTAATCGGTCCGAAAAAAAAACATGAAAATGTTTTTTATTTTTCTGCAATTCTGATGTTTCACTACAAGATGGCGCAACAACACTGTTCCCATCAAAATTAGTGTGTTTCTGTGATGCCAACGTTGTACAGATGGATTGTCAGTAGATTTTAAACCTGCATTTTGTGCCTAGCGCACTAGATGCACGTTTTTTTAAGCGTTAGTGCGCTTGGCTTTCCATATCTAGCGTACTTGTTTACTAAAGCATGCCATCCATCTGCACCTGTTCCGGCCCCTTGGTCAAATGTTAGAACTCAATCTGGCCCGCAAATCAAAAAGTTTGCCCACCCCCCCTTCTAGACCAAACAGCATGACCGGTTTTCTACACTTTTTCTTTCATTTTAGCTGAACCTATTCTGTCACACATCACATCTGATACCTTTCTCTACCCGTTTCAGCCTGCCTGCATACGCTTCTTCACCTCTTTTCCACACTCTCCATTGCTCTGGACTGTTGATCCACATTTCCGTTCCGTAATCTTCCGCTTGTTCCGGGGTCGGGTCGCTGGGGCAACAGCCTCAAACGGGCAGCCCAGGCCTCTCTCTCCCCGGCCGCAACCTCTAGCTCACCTGGAAGGATCCCAAGTCGTTCCCTGGCCAGCTGTGAGACATAGTCTCTCCAGCGGGTCGCTGGTCTGCCCCTTGGTCTCCTCCCGGTGGGACGTGCCCGAAACACCTCGCCCGCGAGGCGCTCGGGAGGCATCCTGACCAGATGCCCGAACCACCCCATCTGGCTCCTCTCGACCTGGAGGAGGAGTGGCTCGACACCGAGCTCCTCCCGGATGGCAGAGCTCCTCACCCGATCTCTGAGTTAGAGCCCAGCCACCCTGCGGAGGAAGCTCATTTCGGCCGCTTGTACCCGCGATCTCATTCTTTCGGTCACCACCCACAGCTGGTGACCATAGCTGAGGGTTGGAACGTGGATCGACTTATAAATCGAGAGCTTTGCTTTTCGGCTCAGCTCTCTCTTTACCATGACGGACCGATGCAGCGTCCTAGTTCTTGCTGATGCCGCACCGATCCGCCTGTCGATCTCCCGCTCCATCTCTCCCCCACTCGTGAACAAGACCCAGAGATACTTAAACTCCTCCACTTGGGGCAGAACCCTGTCCCTGACCCGCAGGGGGCATTCCACCCTTTTCCGGGCGAGGACCATGGTCTTGGATTTGGAGGCACTAATTCCCATCCCGGCTGCTTCACACTCGGCAGCAAATCGATCCAGTGAGAGCTGGAGATCACGGTCCGACGAAGCCAACAGGACCACATCATCCGCAAAAAGCAGAGATCCGATCCTGAGGTCACCAAACTGGATCTCTCCAACGCCTCGGCTGCGCCTAGACATACTGTCCATGTTGATGTTGATCCACATGATCCTCATAATTATCAGAAAATTTAAAAATGATATTATGATTAAAGCAGTTTTATTTGAATAAACTGTTGATATTTCCATTTTACAACATCTGATTTCTTTATGAGGTAAATCTGTTGATGAAACATTAACAGTTTTTTAAAAACTGGTTAACAGTGCCCTCTGGTGGAAAAAAAAACTGTAACCACACATACTATTGATATAAATATACAGTATATTATTTTTATTTGTGTTTTAATGAATCATTTTGTGTCCCAATTTACTAATAAAAAAGTTTTTTAAAAAAAGAATATTTGAGAATTAAACTTACCCTTCTTTTTTTATCCATGCAATCGTAGTAAATGTTGACAAATTCTTCTGAATATCTGCAGGATTGCTCAGCATGAGTTCTGAAATTCTAAAACAACCAAAACAATTCATTTTAAGTATTTTTAGTTAAGAAAAGTGATGCAACAGCCAGCCCCAAATAACATAAACATAGATTACGTTAAATTATTTACCACAGTAGAAGCCATAATCTTAGAAGATATATCTCTTAAAAGCAGTATGATGTTTCACAAAAATATTTCACTTAATTCTTGATTAATTCGACTTTTTTTTTTTCTAATCATAAGCAATAAACATGGTATCATTCACCGCCATCTTTGTTAGCATTTCACTTCCGGTTGAACAAACTGACATTTCAAAGTAAATGTTCGTAATTTTAAAAATAAAATAAAAACGCAAATGTAATCATCTAAATTATTTTAAATCAAATAGAAAAAAAATAAATGAAAATTAATAGTTTTATATTACACGTAAATAATAGAAAACGGTTGGGAAATGACAAGCTGGTCTTTTAAGTTGAAATGGGAAAAAGCGGAAATGAAGTTCATAATTTCCTGAGTCATTCCTTGTGTAGTAAACGCTCCATATTTTGATTTAAAGTTAATTAGTTTTTCTTTAAAGTGAATTAATTTCAGCAATGGAAGGTTCAGTGTCTAATCTAGAGATTTGTAATTATGCATATCATGGGCAATTTGATGAGTTAAAACGCTGTATTTTATCTGATAAAACACTAGCCTGTAAAACAGACCAGGTGAGAATATTATTAACTATTATTTTTTTTAATTAACGTTTTAATGAATTGTTTGCTTCCTGATTAAAGGATCGTAGAACTGCTCTGCATTGGGCTTGTTCGGCTGGACACACCAATATAGTAGAGTACCTGCTCGACCTGGGAGTGGAAGTAAATTTACAAGATGATGTAAGTTTGTAAAATGTTCAAATATTATTACTTTATTCATATTTTATCTTAGATTAATCTCATTTAAATTTATCCACCAGGATGCTGCTCAAAGCCAGTAAACTGCATGGTTGCAGGTGTAAATAAATATATCCAGTGTGTTTATCACATGGAGTAGAGCCATTGCTCCTTCGGGTTGAGATGAGCCAGATGAGGTGGTTCGGGCATCTGGTTAGGATGCTGATTGCCTCGCTGGTGAGGTGTTATAGGCTTGTCCCACCCGGAGGAGACCCAGAGACAGACTCCGAACCTGCTGGACAGGGATCCTCAAGATCCTCCTGGGTGAGCTGGAGGACGCAGCCGGAGTGAGAGAAGCCTGGGTTCCCCGTCTGAGGCCGTTGCCTTCGTAACCTGGCCCCGAATAAATGGAAAACATTGGAATTGAACTATTCTAATTTAAAACTGTCGCAACAGTCACCAAAATGTTGGTCAAAGCCAATAAGCAGCATGATTGCAAGTGTAAATAACTACCGTAACGTAATTTCACAGACGCACCGTACGAAAAGGCGCAGTCTCAGTCACACACCGCCTTACAACAACACACACGCAAACATGCAAATGTGCGTATTAAAAATAGATCGGGAGCAAAACTGAGTTTGGTTGTTAGTATAAACAAGCACATTACCGGTAATACGTTGTCTTTATTCAAATCCGTCAAAGTCCTCATCCTCTGTTTTGGAATCGAGCAGCTGCGCAAAATCCAACAGAGCAGGTCCACTTCGCTCCTCGCTGTCAAAGTCACTGTCTGTACTGTGCGGCTCCTCAGAAAGGAGACCAGCTTTTGCGAAAGCTCGGATAACAGTACCAGCAGACACGTTAGTCCAAGCATCTACAATCCATTGGCAAACTGTAGCGTAACTCGCTCGGCGCTGCCTTCCACCCTTCGTGAAACTGTGGTCTCCTTCGGTCATCCATCGCTCCCACGCCACTCACACTTCACTCTTTAACGTTCTCATGCCGTTTCTTTCAGGTCCGCCTCGCGGGCACAGCGTTTTCTTTTAAGTCCGCTTTTTCTCACACACAAGGCGCACCGCACGAAAAGGCGCACCGCTCATTTTGAAGAAAATTTGAGACTTTTAGGTGCGCCTTATGGCTGTGAAATTACGGTATATGCCAGAGTATTTATCACACGTAAGCTTCATGGCGTCACATGCAACACATTTTTATTTGATTTATTTGACACATTTATTGGTATTTCTTTCACCAGAAATAATATATTTGGTTTTACAAATAAATAAAGAATACTTTATAAATCTTCTAGTGGAGGAATTATTGTGTCCGGGAGCTCCAAGCAGTTAAAGATAGAGCTGTAAACAACTTCAGAACAGCTGCTTGGTGGCACCGAGTTGGGTGGAATGGAGGTGGAACTGCCTCTTGGCGGAACAGAGGTAGGATAGCCGCTTGGCGGAACAGAGGTAGAACAGTTGCTTGTTGGAACAAAACTAGAACATACACAACAGTTGTTCTTCATGAGGCAGAATGTGGGTTACCGTGGCAGCGATGTGGAAGAAAGTCATTGTAGACAAGGTCCTATGACCACTTAAAAGCTCCACATCCTCGACAGCAACTTACATCACTGAATGTAATGTGTTTGGAACAACACTCTCCGTTGCCAACAAACACCACAAGTCCATCACTTCTAGTTTTGGGGTCACTTTTAATACAGAAATCTATCAGAAGTGACCAAAATCTACCAAATCAGGCCAAAAATCAACCAAAAAAGTAACAGAAATCTTCAGGACTCGTCTGAAATTGACAGAAATCCACCTAAAAATGTTCACTCTTGGTCACAGAAACCTATCATAATCGACTGAAATTCACTGATATCCACTTAAAATAACTTATTTTATCTTCTCAGTCGTCCTACACACCAACATTTGAATCTGCTTCCGTCTTGTGAATATTGGACGGTAATAAGTCAGTAAACGACTGACAAGCCAGTCAACAGACTGTGGTCTAAAATGAAAACGTTTCGTGGTTAGTCTTAAATTAGTATCGGTGTTGTCTCGGAATAAAAACATAAATAATTTTAAGTGGAATTCAGTCAATTTTGGTAGATTTCTGTTACTTTTGGGGCACATTTCGGCCAATTTTGGTCGTTTTTTTGTCTCTTCCAATAGATTTTTGTGTTTAGAATGACTGCTAGTTTTGCAGCACTTTTCCACATCTCTTTCTGTACGCATCATAATAAAGCCGACCAGGTATGTTCAGATAGGAATCACCTCTGATTTCGCTCAACCAATTCTGTGAAACACTCAAAGCTGCTCTTGGAAAATCCTGTAAAATAAGTTGATTATTTATTAATGTCAAATCTTTGTTTGACATCATCCAGAAGTTCCTCCGTATTGTAGACTGAGCAATAGAATGATGTCATCTGCAAATAGAATACATTTGAACTCGTTTGAAGCATCACAGACATAATTTATTTACATATTTTTTTTGCATGTTTTAGATATGATTGTCAAAAGCAATATTGTTATTAAAAATAGTTACACACCATCTGTTTTGTGTTCTTTTTTTTTCAGGCTTCCTGGTCTCCTCTGCACATCGCTGCGTCTGCAGGTAGAGAGCAGATAGTTCGATCTCTGATTACCAAAGGAGCTCAG
The DNA here is from genome assembly GCA_902685375.1 of Neostethus bicornis. Taxonomy (NCBI): domain Eukaryota; kingdom Metazoa; phylum Chordata; class Actinopteri; order Atheriniformes; family Phallostethidae; genus Neostethus; species Neostethus bicornis. Next base: position 13,920,699 of record LR738561.1, read on the forward strand.
CTAAACTCTGTAAATCAGAATGGATGCACTCCTTTGCACTACGCTGCTTCTAAAGACAGATACGAGGTAACAGAAACACTGTCTGATGTAGGCCAACTTTATTAGCATTACAGTTTTTTATTCGCAAAATGCCTTTGATTAATTTAATTATGTTTTGATTTTAAAATTTCCATTTTTATTTTTTTAAATGATAAAAAATTTAATTCACTTTAAATTGAGTGGCTTTGTGTTTGTGCCAAGGGATGTGAAAAAGAATGCACTATTTAATCTCCAGAAATACTTAAAGGTGCATCTGGGTTTCAATGTCCCGTAAACACCTACACACATGCGGATGTTTATATAGACAAGATTAATGACATATCTGCAAACAAAACCTTTTAAGTTGAAACTAGTTTTCTGCGTGGGTGGCTTTTTGAGTTCCGTTTCTGGGAAGTTTTTGAATAAAAATGAGGAACTGAATGTTTCTGATGTGGTCCAATAACTGAGAAAAATAGGATTGGCTTGACTTGGCTTTCACTTCAAATATCTGAACTCAGTACTACTTTCCTTTGACCCAGGATGTTACCTTCCATCTGTATGAGGATGTCTTCCTCTTGAGGCTTAGTTTTCGAGAAGTTATGCATTTAGATAACAATGATTGTACGCATAATACAAAATGAGTTTCGGGAATGGTAGTGTGAAGAAGAAAAAGTCATTATTTCTCTTAAGATCAGAGAAATAAATGAGTTTAGTTTACTTGACCAAGTCAACAGTGAAACATTGGGTGTGTTTGTCACCCGGACATCATCTCCACTCAATTTCATGTACCGTATTTTCACGACCACAAGGTGCATGTGAAAGTCTTAGATTTTCTTCAAAATGAGCGTTGCGCCCTATCGTGCAGTGCGCCCTATGTGTGTTGTGAAAAAACAAGTGAAGCAGATGAACGCTATGCTTGCTGTGATTCCGGGAGGTCTGACAAAGGAACTCCAACCGCTGGACATCGACGTGAACCGGCCGTTCAAAGTAAGGCTGTGAGCGGCGTGGGAGCGATGGATGACCGAAGGAGACCACAGTTTCACAAAGGGTGGAAGGCAGCGCCGGGCGAGTTACGCCACAGTTTGCCAGTGGATTGTAGATGCTTGGGCTAACGTGTCTGCTGGCGCTGTTGTCTGTGCTTTTGCAAAAGCAGGCATCATTTCTGAGGAGCCACACGGTACAGAAAGTGACTCTGACAGTGAGGAAAATGAACCTGCTATGTTGGATTTAGCGCAGCTGTTAGATTCTGAAACAGAGGATGAGGACTTGGATGGATTTGATAAATGACTTTATTTTTTTTTATTTATTTATTTATTTTGGTCACAGTGCAACCTCATATCAATGAAATAAAGAAAACAACCATATTCCAGCAAAGGACCGAAAAGGTATCGGCTGAAGCAAATGCTTATTACGCCAACCCTCTTTTTTTTTTTCTTTTTTTTTTTATGTCATCATAAAAGCAAAAAGACATAAGTAAATACTAAGTCATCATAATTGTTATAACACATAACATAATAATATCATAATACATCATAACACATAACATAATCATAACACATCATAACACATAACATAATCATAACACATCATAATTGTTTACTTTTTATATAAGCTTGAATTTAACCATCAAGACTTGCATATTTTTTAAGTAATAATAACTTAAATTTCTTTTTTAAACATAAAAGATTTAAACACAATTTAAGTTTATCATCACAATTATTCCAAAGATCCACACCTTTAATAGAAATACAGAATTTTTTAACATTTGTTCTAAATTGATTTTTAATGAACACATCATTTCCTCTTAGTTCTTGTGACGACTGTAACTAATATTTAAATTTTTTTAAAAAACAACTCGGTTTTACTCCCGATCTATTTTTAAATACGCACACTTGTCTGCGTGTGTGTGTGTGTTGTAAGGCAGACGTACGTAGTAGAGGATATATACTGTATATAAAATCCGCGCCCTATCATCAGGTACGCCCTATGTGTGTGCTAAAACAGAGCACACAAAATTGGGACTGCGCCTTTTAATACGGTGCGCCTTTTGGTTGTGAAAATACGGTAGTTATGAAGCTGATAATTTACTTTAGTGGTGCAATGGATCCGCATTGATTCACAATCTGTCTGAATCCATATATTTCAATTTGGGATGCGCATGATAACAGAAAGGTAGTTCGCACACAGTACGGTCATTCCTTCTGTAGATTTTGTCTTTCTTCTGTAGATTTTGTCTTGCTTAGTTGGTAAAACTGTGACAGTGTTTCACCTACTGGAAATCTTAATCTCTAAGTCCAAGTATCTACGGGGTGAAACTGGCTAGACGAGGCTGGTATTAATAAAGGCATTATAAATGTATTAAATTGTCCGGTTTTGGTTGAGTTTAATGTGGTTATATAAATAGTTTCTACTAGGAACGTTCTTTCCTATTTCAGGGTTATAGTTTTCAGTTTTTCCCACAAGTTTTAGGAACTTAGGCATTGAGTTTTGATGGTCACGTTATGGAAACCAAAAAAGACGACACTGGCATTTCCTGTTTTCTATAAAAGGGAAGTCTCTAAATTCATTGTAATTTTTCTCTTTTTTTTTTTTTTTTTTTTTTTTTCCAGATTGCTTTGCTTTTGCTGGAAAATGGGGCCGACCCAAACGTTACAGACAAATTAGAGTCCACTCCTCTTCATAGAGCGTCCGCCAAAGGCAACTGTCGTCTGATCCAGCTTCTTCTTAAACAGAGTGCTTCAACCAACATCCAGGATTCACAGGGCAACACCCCGCTGTATGTCTTTATAATAATAATAATATACGTATGTCACAAAATAAAACAATTTATTAGTACCTGAATTACAATTAGTACAGGAAAGTTTAGACAAAATTTTCATTGCTTTCCTTTCTCCAAATTTACATTTTAGTGCAGCAATATCCATAAATATATTCTGTTAAAAAGTAGCCTTTACAAAGACACAGTAGCTGTTGTGTTTTTGGTTTAAAGGACTTAAAGATAAGTTAGTTAAAACCTAAAAGCTGATTAAAAACTGGAGATTAAATAGTACTTTGGTTCTGAAGTAAAATGTTAAAAATAAGTTGGAGTGAGACATCTGCGCTTTTTGAGGAATGTTTTTCTCTTTCATTAAAAAAGTCAAAAGTGCTCTCTTCCAAACACTCAATCTTTGACATATTTTTAATTTGTAAACAAAGTGCATGTTCACAAATATCTGAACCTTAAAAAATGGGTTCAGGGGACAGAGTGAAAGTAAGCATTCCTTAAAATACTTACAATAACATTGAATTTAAGGTTCACAAATAAAAAATTAATAAACTAGTAAGGGATGGACGGTTAGGAAGATGAATGAATGAATTAAATGAATTATTATCATCATAACAACTAGACTGGCAACTTGTTTGGGGTGTACCTTGCCTCTTGCCTGAAATCAACCGGCATAGGCTCCGGCACCCTCGCGACCTTGTCAGGGATAAATGGTTCAGAAGATGGAATGAAATAGCAAATACAGTTAAAAAAAAAGTTACAAATTAGGCATGCCTGAGCCCTAAGGTATGGATAGTGACGATACAACACTATTATAACCATGGCTGGCTGTGGGCAATGTGGATATATCAGGCACCAAAGCCTCCTTAGTTCAGAGACGTGAAACATGTCTCAGACATGTCTGAGGATCAAAGAAGGTAAAGCAGCTTAATGTCATTTAAAATCAGATTATCTTCACCTATAATTTTAGTATCCATGGCAACACGACAACGCTGATCCAATCACAGATCCAATCACAATCAGCGTGGAAACAATGGAAGAAAAATGGGATGTTAAATACTTTTTTATTGTCCAGACAATCAACCGTGTTCTAAATACAACATAATTTGTAGATAAAAAGATTTATTTTAGCAGCTGATGAAAAAATTTTTGTTTTTTAGGTTCTTTTTAGGTTCTTTTAGTTTAGCATTTTTTCCTCATTTCTCATTTTGATTTCAGCCACCTTGCATGTGATGAAGAGCGTGTGGAAGCTGCCAAGCTGTTGGTTGAACACGGCGCCAGCATTTATATCGAGAACAAGGAAGAGAAAACCCCTCTTCAGGTGGCTAAAGGGAATCTGGGAAGCATCCTACGCCAGATTGTGCAGGGGTGATGCCTTCACTGACTGACTGAAATGAGAACTGTTCCACTCGGTCTGTGTGTCGTGTGCAGACATACAACCAGGAGATGAGCTGGACTCTTCAGCGTCTTTATCTTTTGAAAGTGACCTAAAAACATTTTAGACATCTGATTAAAACCAAGTTTTTCCAAATCTGAGAGGGCTGAAGTGTGAAAATGTTTCATGAGAATACATGTAGAAGAAAATACATTTGGAATAAATATTCTGGACACTAATAGGTATTAAATTGTGTTTTGCATAGGTTGCTTGATTTTTCGTATGCTTAATTTTTTTTTTTTTTTTTATACTTTTTTTTTATATTTACTTTATTAATCACTGACCGGGAAATTTGTGTGCTGCACTACACCGCAGCAGGCTGCCACCTATGACGGCACCAATGGTGGGAGAAACGGGGGGTTAGGTGTCTTTTCCAAGGACCCTAGACGTGAACTCAGTGGGATGCGAATCCGTGAACTTCCGGTTAACTTCCGGTCGCTCTACCCGCTGAGTCACCGCTTCGCCCTCATGGGAATGTTTATACAGTTTCTACAATCTGATGATCTACACATTCTTTCAATTCCATTTTATTTCTTCATCACAGTATCACTTCAGAGCTTACCACCGTATCAGCTTGCGTAATAACTAGACTAACCTAATGCCTCATCTTAAACATCGGTATTTAATTTTTTTTTCTCCACAATGGTTTAAAGATTTAAAGCTTCTATTTTAAGGAAGGTTTCCGGCTCTTATTCATTCATCTTCTGAGCCGTCCATCCCTAACAGGGTCTTGTCAGATCTTGGAGCCTATCTCGGCTGTTTCAAAGCGAGAGGCAGGGTAAACCCCGAACAGCTTGCCAGTCTGTCGCGAGGCCACACACACACACAGACAACCATTCATACACAGTTTCATTCCTTTCATTTCAATCAACCTTACATGCATGTTTTTGGAGGGTGGGTAGAAACTGGTTTTCCTGGGAAAAACCCATGCATTACACAGGGAGAACATGCAAACTCCACACAGGCCAGTGTTCCAAGCCTCATCCCCACCTGGGACTCAAACCCCTGACCTTTTTGCTTCTTCAATGACTGTAAATGTCAAAGTAATTGGTAATGACTGCCAAGTTATTGTCAAGGTGTTCTTGGTATTTAACTGCACAAATAGTTATAATTCTTTCAAAGATGGTTCACGTCAAGTAGTATCACTATACACTACCAGTTTCCAAAGTCTGATTTTATAATATTTTGCTGATTTTTTTAAGTGTGTATTTGTAAAGGTAAGTCATCCTCCATCAGTTTTGCTTCACTAACAATCTCGATCACCTTTTCTTCTTTTTTAACATAATACAGAACAAAACCGATTTAATTAGTTTCATTGAGAAACAAAACATTTCAAGAGAAAAACTCAAAAAGAATTGTAAGTTAGTCACCATCAGTTTCATTTGATGTAATTACGTTCTTCGGGTTTTTCACAAGCTTATGATTTTCCCCTTTTATATAAATTACCACTAGATGATGCCATTAAACATCTCCAGTTGAGTTTGACGGTTTTTGTGCATGAACAGACCACTTAAAATTACACCACATTTTAGTAATCAGGTCCAGGGACAGAGATTCAATTTTATTTGTATAGCCCAAAATCACAGAATATTCGTCTCAATGGGCTTCACAAGAAAAAGAGGAATGTATTAACACAAATACACAACAAGAAAAATAACTAACAAATGCTAACTAAACAAGACTAGCACATTTCTGCACTTAGACTCTCCTTCACGGTGAGGAAAAACTCCTAAAAAATCCATCAGTGGGGAAAAAATAAGAAACCTCGTGGGGGTTCACATGAAAGCGAGATACCTCCCCCGGGACGAACAACCAATGTGTCAAAGATTATTGTTTAAATATTAGTTTATTCTACTCTACAGTTAAATATCTAAAGAAGTCAATGGATGTTCTTCATCCTGATGGAAACACGGGGACTCCTCAGCCCAGCGATGTCCAGGACGGGGATGAGTAGATGTTCTTCATCATGATGGAAACACGGGAACTCCTCAGCCCAGTGATGTCCAGGACGGGGATGAGTAGATGTTCTTCATCCTGATGGAAACATGAGGGACTCCTCAGCCCAGCAATGCCCTGGACGGGGATGAGTAGATGGGGTCCAGAGATGATCGTTCCAGAACGCTGTACTTTTTCCCTCTACATAAATGCCTCAATTTAAGCAATGTTCAGGGTCATTGACTTGTTGAAGTATCCAGCCCCGGTGCAACTTCAACTTTGTTACTGATTCTTGAACATTGTTCTAATAAATCTGCTGATACTGACTGGAATGCAGATGACCTCCAACTTTAATAAAATGGTCAGTACCAGCTCTGGATACACAGCTCCACAGCACGATGGAGCCAGCACCAAATTATACTGTTGACAGCAAGTGTTGGTTTTGGAATGTTGTGTTCTTCATACTCCGTGCATAGTGTTGTAACTACTTTAGTTTGATCAGTCCTCAGTACCTTATTCCAAAACTAACCTAACTTGTCCACATGTACCTCAAGCAACTGTGTTTGTAGGATGTATGCAGAAAAGGCCTCTCCCTCATTACTCTCTCTCATACAAGGAATTAATTAAGGAACATTTTGACATTTATCAAGGGTGCCCAAACTTTTCCGTACTACTGTAGGCAGAGCAAGGTGAGTTTATTTGTAGCACAGTTCATACACGAGGCAATTCAAAGTGCTTCACAAGTCAGGAAAATGCATTAAAATCATACAACAAAGAATAAAAATAAAACAAATAAAAAGAGTATCTTTGATCCCGGGTGAGATCAGGTATCTCCCGGGTGAGGAGCTCGGTGTCGAGCCGCTCCTCCTCTAGGTCGAGAGGAGCCAGATGGGGTGGTTCGGGCATCTGGTCAGGATGCGCCTCGCGGGCGAGGTGTTTCGGGTACATCCCACCGGGGAAGACCAAGGGGCAGACCCCGGACCCGCTGGAGAGACTATGTCTCACAGCTGGCTGGGGAACGACTTGGGATCCTTCCAGGTGAGTTGGAGGATGCAGCTGGGGAGAGAGAGAGGCCTGGGCTACCCGTTTGAGGCTGTTGCCCCCGCGACCCGACCCTGGAACAAGCAGAAGATGATGGAACGGAATAATAAGAGTTATTCATTTTCAGTCTTCTTCTTCTTTCGGCTTTTCCCTTCAGGGGTGTCCACAGCATATCAGTTTCCTCCATCTAACCCTATCTGCTGCATCTTCTTCGGTCACACCAACTATCTTCATGTCTTCCTTCACTGTATCCATGAACCTCCTCTTTGGTCTTCCTCTAGTCCTCTTTCCTGGTGGTTCCAAACCCAGCATCCTTCTTCTGATGTACTCTCTCTCTCTCCTCTGCACATGTCCAAACCGGTGAACGGTCTTTTCAGCCACGGACATTTGAGCCAAAAAATTGCAACCTAGGATATTTGAGCCACGGTGACTCGGAGATTTCAGCCACCGACATTTGAAGAACTGCAACCTGGGCTCAACTGTTTATTTACGATAAAAAAAATTTTAAAAGACTAAAAGCACAATAAAAATTTTTGCACGATAAAAATTTTAAGACTAAAACCAATTTTTCTGTAGTGCAACTGTTTATTTACGATAAAAATTTTTACATAAAATATCAGAATTTTCTACATAAAATAGATTTTTGGCCCAAATGTCCGTGACTGAAATGTCTTTGAACCATTTGTGCTCTTTAGGGGTTTATTTTTTGTGGGTCTTTGTTCCCACAAAAAAAAAAAAAGATAAAAAACCTCTTTTAAACAATTGTGTTATGACATTGTGATTTAAAATAAAACAGAATTTAAAGCACATATTTTACTTAAAATTAAAAAGATGTGAGAATTAAGGGTTTTTTAGTAAACAAAAAGTGAAAGTTGGTGGTGAGAAGGGAAACCCCCCCAAATTTATTCCATTAACAACTTTAAAAAAAAAAATCCATTTAAGGACGCCGGAAGTGATCATCATCAAACGCCATGTTTTTTTTTCTTTCACTTCCTCCTTCAGTTAAACATATTCACGTCCTTCAAAGAAACTGGAACTGTTTTATCTGATTTTTTTAAATCGAGGACCTTCTACACTAAAAACTGAATATTTAAACCATAACAAGGTAAAAAAAAAACCAGTTACTTTTATTTTTATAATAGAAATAATGCTACATGCTAAGCTAACTCGTCCTTCCTTTTAAATCTATTTTAATGTGAACATTATTAAACATTTGGATCGATGATGGCTTTTTAAAGCATTTTAAATACTTCTTAACCTTTTTTTTAAGATGACAGTACTTTGTGTATTTCCGTGCAGGGAATCTGTTTACTTTTAAAATATGTTTTTGTCAGTTTTGTTTGTGTAAATCTTCTAGAAGCAGCTGGACTTTGTGAAGTTTGTATTCTATAGATATTTAAATATCTATATTTTTATTCATATATTTACACTTTTTTTATTACTTGATTTGTTCCAGTCACCAGTACAAAGATCACAAGTTGATCTCATCATTAAAGTAACCATAGAAACCAATAATCAATTCTAAACCCTGTTACTTCATCTGAACTGTTTGTGGTTTGTTGTTTTTTTAACAAAAAAAAAAGACATTTCTAGTTAAACTGATTGTATTTTCTTTTAATCAGCTGGCTTAGGCAGGCTCATACATGTCATATCAAACTATTCCACAGCACAGTTTGTTCTCTTTAAGTTGACACACCCATGTCTGTGGAATGTTAACAATCCTTTATTTAAACCAGTCTGTAAATGTTATCTTATTCTTCCAGAATCTACGCCTAGTTTTACATAATCAGTCTTAAAATGTTGAAAATCGAGTAATCTTTCAAATAAATTTCTTAATCAGTAAAACTAAAGCTGTAGTCAACTGCAGTTTTGGTTTTTGTCCAGAGTTAGTTCCTTAAAAAAGTCTCTCAAACTTGCAAAAATTACTTTGGGAATTGCAGCGAAGAAACCAAAAAAGCAAAGATCAAGATCTGTAGTAGAAAAAGTTTAAAAAAAGTCTTCTGGACAGTTTAATTCTTCAACGAGACGTTTCGACTTCCATCCGGAAATCATTTTCAATCTGAATGAAATGGACTGAAACCTGGATCTATTTATACTAACCTGAGTAACCGGTAAAAAAATAGTAAGAAGGGCTCGACCAATGAGCCTGTGTTACTTAAGATGGTCGTGAATGGCTCCTATTGTAGCCACAGACCAGTAAAAGACCCTATTATAAAAATGCTAAAAGCCTAGTGAAAAGAGAAACCTGCTAACGAGAGGCGTGAAACTGGGTCACGAGGTGTCATCTTTAGACCATGGCTTCAAAAGGCTGCTATAGATACCGGGCAAAACGTATCTAACGTCTCCACTCCGATTCAGTGAGGGATTTTCTTTCTTCACAAAGATGGCTTCTTTCACCCCTCTTTCAAACCAACCTTTCTCTCTACTTAGACTCTTCACCTCACTGTCCTCAAAAGTGTGTTTGGTGGATTTAAGATGTAGATGCACAGCAGACTGTGGACCACTTGAGGCTTCAAGATCAAGATCTGCTAATTTTGTGATTTAAGAAATACCAAAGCTGTAACCCAAAGAGATTATTCTTCCACAATCAGCCCCCTTTTTTTACATGTTAGTCGGGGTTTTTCAAAGTCAGTCACCTTTTTAACCATCTATTCCTTAGTGGCTGCAGGGTGGATTCCAGGCGAGGGGCAGGGTATACCCCAAACAGGTTGCCAGTCTGTTGTGGGACCACACACATACAACCATACACACACTCATTCCTAGGGGCAATCATGTCGTGGCCAATCAACCTAGCATTCATGTCTTTAGAGGGTGGGAAGAAACCGGAGCATCCGGAGAAAACCCACACATACACGGGAGAACATGCAAACTCCACTCAGAAAGATTTTGATACGCTAATAATGTCTTGAATAAATTTCTTCATGAGTAAAACCACACATATGGTTTACAGCTTTGGTGTTTCCCAAATCACAAAATAACTACACTGAGCAAAACTTGTTCAGAGTTAGTTCCTTAAAAAGTCTCTTAAACTAACAAAAATCACTTTGGGAATTGCACCGTAGAAAAGAAAGAAGCACAGATCTGTTGTCCCTAAAATATATAATTTTTTGTGTATCATGTTGTAACGGAATATGTTAGGTATGTACATCACATTTTTACATGAAATTACATTTAACATTTATACAATGCACACATAGGTATAGCATTATAATGTGAAATGCTTTAAAAAATTGGGGATGGCACCTCTCTGGATCTGTAAAAAAAAAACAAAAAACTTTTAATTTGTAGCTTTTTTTTTCAGATCATTGCTGGTAAATCAAAGCATAAATTTGACCACACCTTGTAGTCAATGTCAGCAGCTGTTTGTTAACCACTACTCTATTTTCATTTGTTCATGAGTGATCAATGATAGAATACCAAAAACAGGTTTGTCTGAGGTTAGCTCCTCCTTAGAGGTTGGGCAAACTCCGTTTTATATAGAATCAGTTCTCAGGTTTTTAGAGCAAAAATTATGAAACATCTCGATCGTCAAATACACTGTCCAGAAGATAAATTTGAAGCCTTTTCTTCTTCTAATATTTGTCCCTGTTTTTTTATCTGCAGATCTTGTTTTCATCCTTAGATCAAACTCAACTTTAATCATGGCTGATTCTAGAGAAGAAGGTGTTTGGGAATCCGACAACATGTTGGTGTCTAATTCCGTAAACTCCTTTCAGCATTGTTCACCGTCAGAGGAACAGATGAAACATCTTTTAAGAACTGGAGCTGTGGTCGATCAGACCCCGTATCCGAGGTTTCCTCATATGAAAAGTGAAGAATTCCGGCTCCTGACTTTTAGTTCATGGCCCTCATCGGCTCCTCTGAGACCTGAAGAGATTTCTGAAGCTGGCTTCTTTTATTTAGGGGAAAGAGATGCAGTGCAGTGTTTTTGTTGCGGTGGTATGCTGGGTAGCTGGGAGAGTGGTGATGTTGCTTGGGCAGAACACGAAAAACACAATCCTAACTGCCTGTTCATCTTGGGCCATGACGTTGGAAACATACCACGGGAGCAGGTTGAGCAAGGTAGTGTCGGTAGTCGACGTTTCACTCGTGAACTTGACATGACAACTTTTGAGGACAGACTCGCCAGCTTTGAAGGAATCCAGCATCCTATTGATCCTGAGAGGTTAGCCAGTGCTGGCTTCTGCAGCACAGGTAATCATACCGATATTTTTTATGTACATAAATAAACAAGTGCACATAATGTCTTAGTCTCAGTAGAAATGTAACTGTTGAATTTTTAGACCCAATTTGATCCAAAAGGGTTTTAACTTCATTTTAATAAGTTTATGCTCAAGTTTTTATGTACGTTGGGTCTTTTCCCAGAGCTGGTTTGACACTGGAAACAATATTATTGCTCTTAGTGGGAGTTTGATCTTCGTGGAACTTAAATATATGTATCAGCTGTCATGGAACATACTCCACATAACAATATTTATTATCCGATGAATCAGCAGTACGTCATACCAATCTTTTATTTTTACCCTGATCTGAAGTTTAGTTCATCATAATTTTTTCCCCCACCTTGTTGGCCACTTCTACAATCATTTTTTTAAATTACATGTGAATTTCCTTCTCATTTAGTGACCAAAATGCTTCATGATTTTAGTTGTTTTTGTTTTGCTTTTAACTAGAAGTTGAAATCGGAAGGTTTTTTGTACGGAACAGGGTTGCTTTTCTGCCGGCGAAATATCTGTTGTTTTGTAAAAACTAGTGCAACAAATCTGAATGATCTTATGTTTAATATTTGCAGGAAGTGGGGACGGGGTGATCTGTTTCACCTGCAGTGGAGGATTGAAAGGTTGGCAGCCTGAAGAAGACCCTTGGGAAGAACATGCCAAACACTACCCAGGGTAAAAAAAAAAAAAGTCCTATTTCTCTATTGTTTTTGTAAATGTTGGTTTATACTCATTTAAAAATGTATTTTTGTTGCTCTTTTTTTTTCTTTTAGATGCAGCTTCTTGTTGTCAGAAAAAGGCCTTGAATTTGTTAACAGCGTTCAGCTGCAAAGACATCGCACAAGTGTAGCGGTAAGGATTAACTTCAATTTTTTATCCATAAAATTTTTTCATTTTATTTGTTTTAAGGCTTATTACACTGAGGTTCATTCTATACCAGTAAGTGCTGGGGAAGGACTGCATTGCTGCTCAAGAAAATGACAATGGCTAAAAGCAGCTGTTCTAGTTATCGGGCGAAACGTCCGAAAGCATTAGTGGCAACTCACGTTAGAAAGCAAGATTAATCTCACTCATGTTTTTGTTAGAGTAAAGGTGAAAACCTTTGCCCGTTAAAGGGTTAAGGTTCTTTACACAGACTTTTTTTTTTTTTTTTCAAACACAGTATGAACCTAAAATCTATAGAACAGAGTGAATTCTTTAGAATCACAAATATATTCTTTAAACATTTTATCCATTAAAATATGACGTCAGTGCTGTTTTAAAGAGATTAAAAATATGCAAAACGTTGCCGTATTTAGAACTTATTTTCTTTAATGTGAAATAAATCAAGCTATTTTAAAAGGAACATGTGTTGTTTGTGTTTTCCATGATAATTTATGATCCAATCTTACTTATTTCTAATCTTAATTTCAACATTATTGTGGTTTTTTTTCTAATTAAATCTAAAATATTTCAGTACAATAATGTACATTCTTTTATTTGCAAAAAACTGGTTGAATTTTTCTTCTAAACATTGTAAAGAAAAAAAAAAGTCATTCGTGTATTAAAATCTGTCAGAATTGATACAATACTATGATCATTTATGTATAATAAATCATGTGAGACCGAGAACGGACCCCGGTGGTACTCCACATATTAGTATCTGCATTTCTGAGTTTTCTGATTAAAACAATCATACAGACACACATTAACAGAATGTCTTGAGTTGAGACCAAGTACAGTATAACTACAGCTGACATTTTATTGGAAAAAAAGTTGTACAGCTGTGACTTTTTTGGTTAAATATTTATCATTGACTATAAATTTGTTTGCTTTCAGAGTTCAAGTCAGGAGAAGGGAAATAAAATGAACATGGATGGTAAATATTACTATTTATAACTTCAGAATAAAACTGTTTTATGACTGCAAAGTGAGAACATTTTCTTTTTATTTTTCCTTCAGAAGTCCTGCAGTCAGAAATGGCTCAGAAAGTCATAGAGCTTGGGATTGATCCCAATGTGGTGGAGCAGGTCATGCGGACTAAAATTCAAACGGGTTCATGCTACACCAGTGTGGACGTGCTGGTGAATGACTGCCTTGCTGCTCAAGAAAATGACGAGGGAACAGAATATAAAGGTAGCTCACTTTCCTTTTTATTTGCTTTCTGTTTGGAACTTTTTTTGGCATTTCCTTTCAGGGGGCGCCACAGGAAGTCAGTTTCTTTCATCTAACCCTATTTTTTGCATCTTCTTCGGTCACACCAACTATCTTCATGTCTTCCTTCACTGTATCCATGGACCTCCTCTTTGGTCTTCCTCTAGTCCTCTTTCCTGGTGGTTCCAAATCCAGCATCCTTCTTCTGATGTATTCTCTCTCTCTCCTCTGCACATGTCCAAACCATCTCAGTCTGGCCTCTCTGACTTTAAAACCTCTAACATGTGCTGTTCCTCTGATCCTGTCCATCCTAGTCACTCCCAGAGAGATCCTCAGCATCTTCATCTCTACTACCTCCATCTCTGTTTCCTGTGGTTTTCTCAGTGCTACTGTCTCTAGATTAAACAGCATGGTCAGGACCAGTCAGACAATTAAACTCAAATGCAGACACATAATTATTTTAATATTTAGAAATAATTACTTTTTCCAGTGGCAATATGAATACCATACATAAATATATGTGGTTTTAAAGATGCACCTTTTATTTAACGTTGTTTTTATTACCTCTTTCTCCCAAGATGAAGACCCACTGGAGAAACTACGCAGACTGCAGCAGGAAAAACAGTGTAAAATCTGCATGGACAGAGACATCGCCATCGTTTTCATCCCGTGTGGTCACCTGGTTAGTTGCAGGCAGTGCTCATATTCACTCACAAAGTGTCCCATCTGCTGCCAGAACATAATGCAGAAAGTCAAAACATTCATGGCTTGAAATAAGTTGGATTTAACATTGTAATTATATACAAGGACATATTATGAATCAGATGAGTGGTTGTGTGTACATGTAAATAAGTGTATACTATACATATATATAAATCTATCTGATGTATGTATAACACTGTAAAGCAACAAACGAGGTGAGGTGTAATTAAGCTTTTTTTTCTTAGAAAAAGGAAAAATAGGGTATCTCTGCATTCTGTAGTGAATTTTTTTTGACCTAAATATGAAAGTTAAAATTTTATTTCTAAATAGACGAACCCTTATTTTGTGTTTGCAGAAAATCATAGAATGTTGAGGTCATTTTCTGATTTAATTTTGCACTTTATTTCACTGATAAGCATAGTTTAATTCAAAAGTATGTTTTTAATGTCATTTTAAGATTTAAGTTTGATTTATTTTTATTTTTTTTGTGTTTCACAATAAAGATTATAAATGAGCATGTGTGGATTTGGTTATTTATGTAACTTGATTTTGTGTTGGTTTGAACACAAAATGTTTGGGTTTTTTTTCCCAGACTTTTTCATTGGGTGAATGCCCCTACGGCATGGGTGTCAAAGTCCAGTCCTCGTGGACCGGTGTTCTGAAGGTTTTCATTGTGTTCCTGCTTCAACACAGCTGATGCACATGTGAAATGAACAACCAATAAAATTAGGCACAGTGACTCAGTAACCTGGATCAGGTGTGTAAATGCAAGAACACATGGAAACCTTCAGGACGCCAGCCCTCGAGGACCGGACTTTGACACCTGTGCCCAAAGGGCATTCACCTTATTTTTTCCCTGTTTTTAAAGATTTATTGTTACTTCTTTTGTATCTTTTTTTTTCTGTAATTTCTTCTGCTAGGATTAATCAATTTTCTTTCTGTGTTGAGTTTGCATGTTCTCCCTGTGTATGCGTGGGTTTCCTTCGGGTACTCCGGTTTTCTCCCACCCTCCAAAAATCATGCATGTTAGGTTGAGGTCCTCCTCGAAAACGAGGTGTTACATATCAAGGGGCTTATGCTTCTATAAAATAAATTTAAAAAGGTGATTTTGGTCTCAAAACGATCACCTCGATCGGGAATCATGCAGATCTATAGAGATTTTTAAAAATTTTGGCTTTGTTTTTTACGTTTTTAAATTTTAGTGATCGTTATTTTTTTGTGTCTCATAGTTTTGAATAGGATTTGGAAGTTTTCAGCAACAAAGTTTATGCTGTTTAAACCTTTAAAAGTCAAGTATCTTTTCAGCCAGAGATAGCATTTTACTTTTAAAACATTCTCAAGGAATTGGTCTGTAAAAGATCTGTAGAGATCTTTAATAACTTTTATACTTTTTGAGATATGACTGTTTTAAAAAATCCTCTTCCACTTTCACTAATTGAATGAGTAGGCCAACTTTTAAAATATAAATAAACCCAAACTTATGCCCGTAGCTGCTGCAGTTTTTATCCTACGGCAACAGATTTGGCATCAAAATGTAGAATTTTTTTGTCTAAAAATTACACTAAGTAAACTTTTTTTAAAGCAACTTTTTTTCTCTCTACACTCCTTCGACTGACACAAAGTCTCAAATTTTTCCAACAAGGTCCCATTATAATTTTGAGTCAGCTTCGTCTGACTTTGTCTTTTATAACTTGCTCTCATCAGAACTTTTTTGGGGGTTACCAAAAAATACATCCCTTCTTTGCTTAAATTCTTCTGCTGCTTAGAGTGAAAGAATTTTTTTGCAGCGCTTTGAGACAAAAATTCTTCTTACTGAACTCTATTGCTACATTAATGCCGTAATTTTAGTCGCTGATTACAGTTGAAACCAGAAGTCAAAAGTTTACACACGCTGGTGGTCATGCCAGCTTGGCAATGCCTGATCCCGTCAGTCCTCAGAAGCTAAGCACGCTGAGCCTCGGCAGTACTCGGATGGGAGACTGCTGGAACCTCACGACGCCAGAGGAGCAACAAACTCTGGAGAGGCAAGTCATTCAATTTCTGGCAAATAAAGACATAAAAGTTGATCCAGAGAACATATCCGCTTGTCACACACTTCCGAAGAAGGAAAAAAACGCAAAACCAAATATTATTGTGCGTTTTGTTAACAGGAAACACAAAATAGAGCTATTACGACAAGCTAAGAAGTTAAGAGGCACGGGAGTATATCTGAATGAACACTTAACAAAAAGACGTGCAGACATCGCAAGACATGCAAGAAACTTGCGAAAACAGAAAAAAATACAAGCTACGTGGACTCGGAACGGGCAAGTGATGATTAAACTCAATGGTACGCCAGAAGAAGCGAAAGTGATCACGATAAGAGAGCTGAAAGACCTGAATCCGTATGAATAATTATTTGGATTATGTTACTTTAAAAAAGGATTATGATTTCTCGGAAGATTGTAAAGAGCGCTTGATGATGCACGGATTACGCATCGCGGAAAAGGAGACAGGTGAACATACTGTATGTGCACTGAACACAAGACAAACTATGACTTGTATTGATCAACAACTTGATCCAGAATTATATTTCTACAATAACTTGGACTTAAGCTGTGACTATTACACAAGCGAACAATTTAAAGAGAACGTTAAACTGGAGAAAAACTTTTCAGTGCTACATATTAACATTAGGAGTCTCTGGAAGAACATATCAAAAATCAAAGACCTACTGCATATGTACGGTAAATTTAATGTTATAGCCGTATCTGAAACGTGGCTGGACGAGCTAAAGCACCCTCTAACACTAGTAAAGATAGAGGGATACGAACTATTTACAGTCACCAGAAACAACAAAAAAGGAGGTGGAGTTGCCCTCTATGTGGACTCAAACTTTAACTGTAAAATCATTGAAGATAAATCAGTATCTGTTCACAATATAATGGAATTAATCACTGTCGAAATTGAATTTAAAAAAACAAAAAATGTACATGTTACTTGTGTATACCTGGTTCACCGATTGATACATTTAATGAAAAAATGAATGAAATTATAAATATAAATGGATATTCCACAAAGGAATTAATAATATGTGGAGATTTTGATATAAATTTGCTTAAAGCAACTACCCATGGGAAAACAACTGATTTCATAAATATGATGCATTCAAATATGTTACTACCAATTATTGATAAACCCAGCAGGATAACGATTGATTCCTCCACTCTAATAGATAATATTTTTATAAACAATATTGAAGCTAAAATTGTTGGTGGCCTTCTTGTCAGTGATATAAGTGACCACCTACCAGTTTTTGCTATATTTCAAAATAAAATTATAACTGATGACAAAGAAAACTCTGAAACATTCAGATATATTAGGCGAGTGACAGACCAAACTCTAAATAAACTTAAAGAAGACTTATTAAAACAGAAATGGGACGAGGTCTACAACCAAACTGACCCAAGTGAAGCGTATGAAATTTTTATATCCATGTTTTTAGAAATCTACAATAAAAACTGCCCATTAAAAAAGGTAAGACTTAAAGAAAATTCTAAAACAAAGCCATGAATAACAAGTGGATTACAAAATGCATGTAAGAAGAAAAATATGTTATATAAAAAGTTTATTCAACACAAAAGCAAGGAATCTGAAATAAAATATAAAAATTATAAAAACAAATTGACTAGTATTTTGCGGAAAACCAAAAAAGAATACTTTCATAAATTATTTGAAGAACAAAAAGAAAATATTAAGGGAACATGGAATGTCATTAATAAAATAATTAAAATAAAAGATAAAAAATATAAAATACCAAAACAATTCATGAACAAAAGCTCAAAGCTGGAAAATATAAAAGAAATTATAGAAGGATTTAATCATTATTTTGTTAATGTAGGAAATACCTTGGCTGAAAGTATTGAGAAGCATAACATAAGTCCAAGTGATGCTGTAAACAGAAATCCTTTTACATTTTATTCAAACCCAACAAATGAAAATGAAATAATTAAAATAGTAAAGCAATTTAAATCAAAAACATCTAAAGATACACTTAACATTGATATGAATTTAATAAAGAATACAATAGAACATATTGCACAGCCTCTAACATATATTTGCAATAAGTCTTTTCAAATCGGTAAATTTCCTGAAAAAATGAAAATAACTAGAGTTATTCCAGTCTATAAAAATGGCAATAAACAATTATTTTCAAATTATCGGCCTATATCCATACTTCCACAGTTTTCAAAAATAATAGAAAAAGTATTTGTAATAAGATTAGATAAATTTATAGAGAAACACCAGCTCCTTAGTGACAAACAATATGGGTTTAGACAAAACCGATCCACTAATATGGCTGTTACAGAACTAATAGAAAATATTACTACATCAATAGACTCAAATAATTATGGCATCGGTATTTTCATAGACCTTAAGAAAGCTTTCGACACCATAGATCATAATAGTATATTACTGAGCAAACTAGACAGATTTGGTTTTCGAGGAGCTGCATATACATGGCTTCAGAGCTACTTAGAAAATAGATATCAATATGTACAAATAAAGGAGGAAAAATCTGATTTATTAAAAGTCATATGTGGAATTCCACAAGGCTCAACGCTGGGGCCTAAACTCTTTATCCTGTACATCAATGATTTGTGTTACACATCCAAACTAATAAATTATGTACTGTTTGCAGACGACACTACTCTTTACTTTTCAGGAAAAGACCTGAACCAAATGATACAATCAGTTGAAAGAGAATTGAGTAAAATAAAAATATGGTTTGACATAAATAAATTATCATTAAATATTGAAAAAACGAAATTTATAGTATTTACAAAATTAAAAGTACCTAAACAAATTCAAATTATGCTTAATAACACCCATTGGAACGAGCTTACGACAGTAAGTTCCTTGGAATGATTATAGATCACAAATTAAGCTGGAAATCACACATAAATTATACAAAAAATAAACTGTCTAAAGTAATAGCAATCATTTATAAATTCAGATTTGTCCTAAATAAAAAAAGTTTGTTTATGTTATATAATACATTAGTACTTCCATATATAACTTATTGTATCGAGATTTGGGGAAATACGTACAAAACTAACACAAAACCAATTTATATTTTACAAAAAAAAGCAATACGAGCAATAACATTCTCATCTTATAATCAACCTACCAATAATCTATTTATAAATTTAAAAACATTAAAGTTCTATGATTTAGTGGAATTACACACTTTAAAATTTATGTTTAAGATAAAAAAAAACATGATGTCAAACTCTCTACAAAATATGTTTATTATTAGGAAAAGTCCATACGAACTAAGAGGAAATGATGTGTTCATTAAAAATAAATTTAGAACAAATGTTAAAAAATTCTGTATTTCTATTAAAGGTGTGGATCTTTGGAATAATTGTAATGATGAACTTAAATTGTGTTTAAATCTTTTATGTTTAAAAAAGAAATTTAAGTTATTAATACTTAAAAAATATGCAAGTCTTGATGGTTAAATTCAAGCTTCTATAAAAAGTAAACAATTATGATGTGTTATGATTATGTTATGTGTTACGAATATGTGTTATGATTATGTTATATGTTATGATGTGTTATGATTATGTTATGATGTATTATGATATTATTATGTTATGTGTTATAACAATTATGATGACTTAGTATTTACTTATGTCTTTTTGCTTTTATTATGACATAAAAAAAAAAAAAAGGGTCGGCGTAATAAGCGTTTGCTTCAGCCGTTACCTTTTCGGTCCTTTGCTGGAATATGGTTGTTTTCTTTATTTCATTGATATGAGGTTGCACTGTGACCAAAATAAATAAATAAATAACAAATAACATGTGCCACAGTGGGATGTCTCTTGAGAAAACATTGCTGTGTCCCTGCGCAAGATACTTCACCCACATCCCATATTACCGAGTCTGGATGGTGTGTGTGTGATTGGTTGGTGATGGTCAGAGGGGCCGATGGCATTAAATGGCAGCATTGTTTCTGTAAGTCTGCAGCTGTGGCTACAACAGTAGCAAACCATCACCTGGTATGGAGTGAATGAATGATGCATATGTGAAGCATCTTTGAGCGTCCTGAAAAATGCTGTATAAATCTGTTCCGTCATCTTCCGCTCATTCGGGGCCGGGTCGCGGGGGCAACAGCCTCAGACGGGAAGCCCAGGCTTCTCTCACCCCGGCTGCATCCTGCAGCTCACCCAGAATGATGAAGAGTCGTTCCTCGGCCAGCTGTGAGACAGTCTCTCCAGCGGGCCCGGGGTCTGCCTCTTTGGTCTCCTCCTGGTGGGATGTGCCCGAAACACCTCTCCAGCGAGGCGCTCGGGGGACATCCTGACCAGATGCCCGAACCGCCCCATCTGGCTCCTCTCGACCTGGAGGAGGAGCAGCTCGACACCCAGCTCCTCCCGGATGGCAGAGCTCCTCACCCAATCTCTGAGTGAGAGCCCAGCCACCCTGCGGAGGAAGCTCATTTCGGCCGCTTGTATCCACAATCTCATTCTTTCAGTCACCACCCACAGCTGGTGACCATAGGTGAGGGTGGGATCGTAGATCTACTTGTAAATTGAAATTTAACTTCTCCACTTGGAGCAGAACCCTGCCCCTGCCCCGCAGGGGGCATTCCACCCTTTTCCGGGTGCTGTATAAAAACAATGCATTATTATTATTAAAATCACTTTACCTTTAAACTATTTGGGAAATTGCACATAATGCTATAATCTCATTGGAAGATTCTGATGGGTTTATTGACAGAATTTGAATTGATTAGAAACTAACCTCTGTTTAATTAACTCAATCAGAACTTTGAGCACATTTAAAACAGTTCCTTGTTTGTAAATCATCATGGGAATGTCAAAAGATTGTTCGAGATAGTCGGAAGACAATCATGCATGCATTGGTCTGGTTCATCTTGCCTGAAGGTACCACATTCATCTGTACAGACAATCTGTCTTAAGTATATACTTCAAGAGAACATCCTGTCATTGTATTTCTCAGAAAGGAGATGGATTCTGTGTCTTGGAGATCAACATACTTTGGTCTGATAGATCCAGAACTTCCCAAGGCCGACGGCAAAAGAGATTGTGAAGACGCTGGCTGAAGATTGTAAGAATGTGTCTTTATCAACAGAGAAACAAGTACTGTACAGACATCAGCTACTCTGTCAGGAAGAAACCGTTACTTCAAAAGAAACATAGAAAAGCTAGATTAAAGTTTGCTAATGCACACAGAAATGAAGAATTAAATTTTTGGAGACATGTTTTGGGGTTTAGTGAAACTAAAATGGGACCGATTGGTCACAATGACCGTCATTATGTTTGGAAGAAATAGATGGAGGCCTGCCGGCCTGCGAACACCATCCTAACTGTAAAACATGGGCGTGGGATGGTCATGTTGGGTTTTTTTTTGTTTGTTTGGTTTTTTTTTGCTGGTGTGGGGACAAAATAGATGGCAAGAGGGAGGAAAGACCAAAATCTGGACATATCGAAGAAACATCTGAAGACAACAGCCAGAAAGTTGAAGCTTTCAGGACTCCATCAAACTCTGTAACCTTTCATCTTCCAGACTGTAACTACAACTGTGTATTTTCATCACAGTTTTCAATGTACATACAGTATATGTATAAGTTTGTGGTTGTTGGTTTCTTCTCCTTTTTGGCTCCGTTACAGTGCTGTAGCAGGAAAAACAGTGGCTTAAATAAAAAAAAAAAAATTAGGTTAGGTTTTAAAGGGTTTTAGGTTTTTGCATTGATCTGTTGTGGTAAAGAAAGAGCTGAGCAGAAAAGCAAAGCTCTCAATTTACAAGTGGATCTACATTCTTAACCTATGGTCACCAGCTGTGGGAAGTGGCCAAAAGAATTAGAACGCAGATACAAGCGGCCGAAATGAGCTTCCTCCGTAGGGTGGCTAGGCTCTCACTCAGAGATCGGATGAGGAGTTCTGCCATCCAGGAGGAGCTCGGTGTCGAGCCGCTCCAGGTCGAGAGAAGCCAGATGGGGTGGTTTGGGCATCTGGTCAGGATGTCTCCCGAGCGCCTCACAGATGTGTCAGGCACGTCCCACCAGGAGGAGACCAAGAGGCAGACCCCGGACCCGCTGGAGAGACAATGTCACACAGCTGGCCGGGGAACAACTGGGGATCCTATCAGGTGAGCTGGAGAATGCAGCTGGGGTGAGAGATGTCCGGGCTTCCTGTCTAAGGCTGTTGCCCCCTTTACCCGGCCCCGGATGAGTGAAACACGACGGAACGGTTTTAGATGACAGAATTTCCTCCGTTTTGATGCCATATTTATGGGTGTCTGATAAAATTGAATAAAGATACGGACATCCGAATCACTTACAAAAAAACAAAACAGAAACACGTCTCTCACTCAGTTTTGGATGAGCGGGGCCCTTTCCTTGAACGTTTTCTATTCCTAAACAGTCATATCTCAAAAAGTATTAACGCGTTTCATGATTTTGTTGGACCAGAACAGAGAGAAAAGTCCTTGTTAGCATTTTAAAGCTAAAATGGTATGCAGTCAGTCATCTTCTTATCCGTCAGTCCCTTTCGGGGTTACGGGATGTGCCGGAGCCCATCCCGGCTGATTTAAGGCGAAGGGCAGGGTACACCCCGAACAGGTCGCCAGTCTGTCGCGGGGCCACACACATACAACCATCCACACACACTCATTCCTAGGGGCAATTTTGGCACCAGCCAATCAACCTAGCATGCATGTTTTTGGAGGAAACCGGAGTACCCAGAAGAAACCCACGCAAACACAGGGAGAACATGCAAACTCCACACAGAAAGGACAGTGTTCCAAGCCTCGTCCGCACCCAGGACTAGAACCCACGACCTTCTTGCTGTGAGGCCACTGTGCTACCCACTGCGCCACCGTGCTGCCCTAAAATGGTATGCTCATATGCTAAAATATTTTTTGAGTTATTAAGAGCATACTTATTGAGGGGAAGAAATGACAAACTCCATTCAAGTCAATGGGAAAAATAAAACTAAAATTGAAATATTACAAAACTAATCTGTATAGATTCGCGCGGCTCACAATGAAACTGTCGTTTTGAGACCGAAATCACAAAAATTGGTCAGTCCTAACTGGGACATCTTTCACGCTGAAAAAGGGGGGTATTATTGAGAATGATGATTATTGAGCAGATGACATTGTAATCTGTAGTGAGAGGAGGGAAGAGGTGGAGGAAAAGCTGGAGAGGTGGAGGTTTGCACTAGAAAGAAGAGGAATGAAGATGGAGACGGTGGCCGCGTGGTTAGCGCGTTCGCCCGCGGACCGGAAGGTCGCGGGTTCGCGTCCCACGGAGAGCACGTCTAGGGTCCTTGGAGAAGACACCCCACTTCTCCCACCATTGGCGCCGTTGAAGGGCAGCCTGCTGCGGTGTAAGGAGTGCAGCAAACAAATTTCCCCGGTGAGGGATGAATAGAGTAATTCAAAATAATCAAAAAAATAATCAAATAGTCAGAGTAAAACAGAGTACATGTGTGTGAATGAGAGGGAACCAAATGGAAAAGTGAGGTTACAGGGAGAAGAGATAAAGAAGGTGGAAGATTTTAAGTACTTAGGATCAACAGTCCAGAACAATGGAGAGTGTGGAAAAGAGGTGAAGAAGCATGTGCAGGGAGGCTGGAACGGTTGAAGTAAAGTATCAGGTGTGATGTGCGACAGACGAGTTTCAGTTAGAATGAAAGGGAAAGTGTACAAAACCGTGGTGAGACCGTCCATGCTGATTGGCCTAGAAACAGTAGCACTGAAGAAAAGACAGGAAGCAGAGATGAAGATGCTGAGGATCTCTCTGGGAGTGACCAGGATGAACAGGATTAGAAATGAGTACATCAGAGGAACAGCACATGTTAGAGGTTTTGGGGATAAAGTTAGAGGGGCAAGACTGAGATGGTTTGGGCACGTACAGAGGAGAGAGAGAGTACATAGGAAGAAGGATGCTGGATTTGGAACTACCAGGAAAGAGGACTAGAGGAAGGCCAAAGAGGAGGTTTATGGATACAGTGAAGGAAGACATGAAGATAGTTGGTGTGACCAAAGAGGATACAGAAGAAAGGGTTAGGGGGAAGAAACTGACTTGCTGTGGCGAAAAGGGAAAAGCCGAAAGAAGAAGAAGATTGAGAAAACAGAAATTTCTTTTCAAGGCATCAAGCAAATAAAAAAAAAGACTGAATAAATCCAGAGAAGACGCAGTACTAACATTTGACCACGAGATGTCAGCCCATCTTCACTGTCTGTGGCAGTGCGCCAACCCGCCGCTAGGTGGCAGCTCTGCACCAGGATTTCCTCCTTCGATCGTTCGAAACAACAAACCGAACTACGGAGCGAGCGGGTGAGAGAACGTCCGAAACCGCCTCTGACCGCGACTTTTAAACTCTTTTTACACTATTTGAACCGGATTTAGACGGTGTCCGCAGCAGAATACTAAAAGTTGGGCTCGTGTTGGGTTTGACAGTAAAGGTAAGTTAGCTGTAAAATGGCGGAAAGCGATGTGGAACTTAGTTGATTTGTATTTTGCTAGCCTGCTAGCTTCATTAGCAAGCTAACTACTTTCATTAGCACGCTAACGGCCTGGGAAATGTCACGTAAACAGATAAAAATGTCCGAAATAAGCAGTAATATTTGTAAATAGTTAATTATAGTTTTTTTTAGTTGTAAATAAAGTGTTTTTTTGCGTGTGCGGTTCGCTAGTGGAACTCCTGAAGGCAAGATGGAGGACAGGACGCAAGGACGTGATGTGTTTTTAGGTAACGTTAGCTCTAGCGTTAGCATCACTAACTAGTACTTGGTAATCTAGTTTATTTAACCTTATAAATTAAGTATTTATTATTTATTAAAATAAAAATAATCTCTAAATGAGTAAAAGGTTCATCACTGAGCTGCTTTGTTGATTAGCATCAGTTAGCTTTATGCTAGTACAGTACAGCTGTTGTTTTTGTTTGTTTACCCTTTCATTTTAATCACTTTTATTTATTTTTATAGTTAAAGTTAAGTTTTTTAAAAACGTATTTATTTAATTATTTACGCTTTTTTATTTTTTGCTGACGTCGAGGAAAAGCTGGTTCCGTAGCAGGCCGGGCTAACTCCCGGAAGCACCGGCCTCAATTTTGACAGGAGCAGCGTCAAAGCGCTCTCCTGTCGGCATGGTTGCAGCGATGGGAGTCGGTGTTTGGTAGCATTACTTCCAGTTAAAATGAAACATAATGAATGATATATTTTTAAATCCACGTTTTAATGATTTATCTTTACGTCGTAGTTTTAACTTTGTGTGAGTCTCTTTCTGATTTGGCGCCACTTTTTTCAGCCTACACCCATACAGTCGTATCATCTTGACATGAAGACCCCCCTTCATCTCTGTAATTACACAATCCAGAAAAACTACGAAATCACGTAAATAAATAAAAACAAATTACATTTAATACTTAAACAGTAATGAGCTCGTTACAAAGAGAGCTTGTCACTAGAATTCTGTGAGACATCATTAATAAGATGCTAAATAAGATCAACCTTGTGTTTTCATCTTTTTTTACTATTAGATACAACTTTGCATTTGTTTGAAATATAAAACAGATGAATAATGAATTGCAAATGTTGTATGTGCATATTAATTTACTGATCACAATCATTCCAGTATTCTCTCTCTGGCCTGCAGCCTCTTGTTGATGTTGATATCGGTGTGCGATTGGTTTAGATTTGTATAGGGCGGAATAGGCAAGACCATATTTGGCTCGAGAGGACGAGACTCCAATCTGATTTCGATGACGTTGTCTGTAAATCCAAGAGGGAGCCAATAGGAAACAAGCAGGAGTGACAGAAACAGTTTGGCTCCGCCCCCTGTTACCATGTGAAGCAGTTTTTTTTTCTCTCCTGATAAAAAGCATTTTCCAGACTGATTGAAAATGTTGAAATGATTTTTTCTCTCTTCCAGGTCACATGCAACTTCCCCCGTCTTGCATTTCCTGAGAATCTCAAGTTGATTGTAAGCTAAAGTTTGTCCAGAAGATGTTACAGAAATGATAGCACCACCGGAATTACATTCAGAATTCTCCTACACTCAGTAAGTAAACATCGGTTTATATTTTATTAGTTGCAGCTCATTTAAAAGAGAGCTCATCCTGATTGTGTTTCCATCAGGGATACAGACAGCAGGTTCTCCTCAGACACAGACTTCTCTGAGGATCCTGATGGAAGGAGTGCAAATTCAACTAAAGGAAAGGTATGAAAAGCACAAAGTGGTTTATCATTTAGGGCTGCATGGTATTGAGAAAAAAATCTACGTAGAGCTGAGTGAAATCTGTTATCTTCTGTTTTATACTCGTTCCGGCCAGATCCTCTCGCTCAGTGATCCCAAACTCCCAGTTCATGGGTCATTTAGTAGCAGGTCACTTAGAAAAAAATAAACAACTTCTATTATTTCTTTTTAGTTTTTTTCCAGGTTTAATAATGTTTTATTTTAAAAAGACGTCAGATTTTCTTCATTTCATCTGTCATTGACTAAGCTTTGACTTTTCAAGGCTGCAACATCCAGCTGAACTTAACCCCCCCTTGCTAGGAAAGTGTGTGATAACAACAAACATGTTTAGAAAGTTTCTCTGCTGAGGAGAGTCACAGAGTTACAAAGTTTCAGAGCAGACCGAACCTTAACATTCTTCAGGTTTCTTTTTCACCCTTTTCGACAAAGATGGGACTGTCTCAGTACTCCGACTGATTCAATGTTTCTATGAAACATCTACACAGTAGATATGATGTACTTTGTTTAGTTGTGTCTTAAGAGTTCAAGGATATTTTTTATTTGTTACCACAGCAACCAGAGTTCATCACGGCAGAGAGAATGTTACTTATTTTTCGCTGGCGTGATTTTACGATAACGCCGCCAATAAAGTTGCAAGTGAAGACGAAGTGGATTTGATAAAATTCCAGTCTTTAATCCTGGTCTTGTTTAGTTTGTTTGCTACACCTTTTTAGGTTGGTCATGTTAAAAAAAAGGAGTGATTCAGTCTGTAGTGAGATTATTTAATACAAACTTTTAATAATTTAATCACTTATCTTAAATTCCCTCTTTGATAAAAATGAATAGTACTAAAATTTTTTAGACAATATTTCTTCAAGAAGTTAAAAATCTTAATTTTTTTTTTTTTAAACTTTTGTATAAACAAAAACCTCTACTGTATTTTTTATCAATAATTTTTTAATAAATGTACAAAATATTCATTTATAAATTTTAACTATATTTTTAATATAATTTTTTTCTCTTTTTACGTGCTTGTCTTGCAATGAACTGCGATTAGCTCCCATCTCACTTTACATACAGCACGATGGCACAGTGGCCTCACACCAAGAAGGTTGTGGGTTCAAATCCCGGGTCGCGGACGAGGTTTGAAACACTGCCTTTTCTGTGTGAAGTTTGCATGTTCTCCTCGTGTGCACGCGGGTTCCACCGGGTGCTTCGATTTCCCCCCAACCTCCAAAAACGTGTGTTAGGTTGAGGACCCCCTCGAAAACGAGATGTCTCATCTCAAGAGGTTTATACTCCTAATAAAAATAAATAAATTATAAAGGGCTAATAAAACAGATTATACATGTACACAGTGATAATGAAGGCATTCTATTCAATATTTCTGAGGTAATCCTTTTTATTAAGGTCCCATTTCATCCGAAACCAACTTTTCAGAGTTTTCTACCTGTTTACAGTGATGTGTGGGAATTGTATTTGTCAAAGTGGTTTTGAGAATTGTATTTGCGAAGCGATGATGCTTTTTACGTAGGAGAAAACATTTCATAGGCTGACATTTTTTATTCCATAATGATTTGACAAGTTCACTGAGGACCCCCTGCAAACAAACAAGGGGATTGGCCTGATGTTTTAGAGCCTGACGGATCAGTTGGCTGTTCAAAGACACCGTGTGAGAGAGAAAATATCGTCTCGTGATATATTAATTGCAGGTGTTAAAATTCCAATATCAAATCAATATTGATATATTGTGCAGCGGATCTATGAAAGCGTCTGTTTTTCAGTTGTTTTTTTTCTAAGTAGGATTTTGTGTTCGTTTTTTTTAGGGGGGAAAGAAGGGGAAAAAAGCAGCGGGTGAGAAAGGTAAAGGAGGGAAGGGCGCAGGCCGGATAAACGGTCACCATCAAGAGAATGGCATGGAAAACATGATGCTGTTTGAGGTTGTGAGGCTGGGCAGGAGTGCAATGCAGGTAAGAACATCACACATAATGTTGGATATAGTGTTTTTTTTTTTTTTTTACCAGTTTTCTTTGCAATTTCTAACTTTTCTTTCATTCTCTCCACAGTCTGTTGTCGACGACTGGATTGAATCTTACAAACATGACAGGGATGCTGCGCTACTAGATCTCATCAATTTCTTCATTCAGTGCTCAGGGTGTAAAGGTACGAGTCTTGGAGATTCTACGTTGGGGTTGGCTCTTTTCTCAAAGTTTACAAAGATTGCAACGCCACATCAAGCATTATTTTACAAAAGTGATCAGAATAAATATGTATGTGCATTTATTTGTCACCAAATGCTAAAATCTAAGAGAATGAGTGGTTTTACATGTAATTTGAACTAAATCAAACTAGTTTTTGCTTTACTCAGATTTTTAACCAGTAATCAAAATATACAATAACATTCAGAGCTCCTGACTTTCCTCCATCAAATCATGTGATCATAATACAAACCTAGAGCCTGTTCCATGTCAGAAAAATGGTATCTATAAACGACACTTTAACTGGTCATTGGTCGAGTGGGTTAGCTGGTGTTGCATCGTCAGGTCATGCAGATCGTCATTTAACTTCTAATTTAATGTTTTGATGGCCACCGATGTCTTTTGAGAACGCTGTATTGGTCGATCCAATTGCTGGCTGATGAATCAAATGTGTCCTCAGCCGTGATGATGCCGTGCAGACCGCGTTCGATTTGCCCCTCTTTTTCTAGGTGCAAAAAACTGCTGTGTTTGTGTTAATTTTGTTGTTATTTTAACAAAATCATTTCAAAAGTTTTCTTTAAGACTTATTTGCAAATGACTTTGATTAAATTTTCTACTTTGAAAAAAATTACAAGAGATACTTTCCAAAGTCATTTAGAACTTTGGTCATGTTGTTAAGATGTCTTATGGTTTGAAACTGCCGTGTGGCATCGTCAGCTGTTGAGCTGGACATGGTTTTATGCAGAGAAGTTCGTGTATGAGAACCACTGGAACGTGCAATTCAGAAACACTCCAATAAATCCTTTGAATTCAGTCAAATTATTTTGATAAAAATCCTTTATATGAACTGTTTTTTTCCTCAGGTGTGGTCAGTGGAGAAATGTTTCGCAACATGCAGAACTCAGAAATCATCAGACGAATGACAGAGGAGTTTGATGAGGTATGTCGTCTTGGCAACCAAAATGACTAAAACTCTTTCTCACCTTTTTAATTCAACAGCTTTTTTTTCCCTCTGATTGAAAAGAGCTGCTGTCTGGAGTTTCTAAAAGTTTTCTGTGTTTTTTTTCTGTATTTCTGCAGGACAGCGGAGACTATCCTCTAACCATAGCCGGGCCGCAGTGGAAGAAGTTTAAATCGAGCTTCTGTGAATTCATTGCAGTGCTAGTGCGCCAGTGTCAATACAGTATCATCTATGATGAGTATATGATGGACACAGTCATCTCGCTTCTTACTGGACTATCAGATTCCCAAGTCCGAGCCTTCAGACACACCTCAACACTGGCAGGTGGGAGTTTTTTTTCTCTGTGAATGTACAGTGAGACACATTTTAGGAATATGAGAATAATGTGTAAATAATAAGGGTTTAGCTATACACAAAAATCACTGTTAGATGCACCTTAATTTTTTGGTTACTTTACGGAATAATTTTGGAACCAAATGCAAAACCATTCGCCTTTCATTTATTTGTGTGCAAAAAAAACTACTCATTCATAAAATTAAGAAAATAAAATGCATGCAAAAAATATTTACAACAAAAGTATGAAATATTTTTTAAAAAACAAACTTTAAAAAAAAAAAAAAACGCTTTGAAACAATTTTTTTTTTAATCTGGTCTTAAAATTTACACTGTAAACACTTCAATGAATGCTGTTATAATTTTGGCTTGAACTGAATCTACATGGACAGGAAACAGGATGGCAACAGGAAAATGAAAATGCAAGAAGCTAAAAGTGTAAAGCTAAGCATCAGACAGTAATAACCAAGTTAGCTCAATGCTAACCTCAACCTCCCAGATTATGTCGTTCCAGCTTTCAGTCTTTGGTCCAAATTCAGTAGCTTATAAGCAATAATTTCGCACAAAAAATGTTCATGCTAGATGGTAGGTCTCTATATGCAGAACTCTTTGTTTTTAAAGAGGAAACTCGCAAGAATGAGCCACGCCTTCCGCATGGCTATACACATGCAACACTTTGAGCAGAATCACAGCGACACATTTATCTGACTGTCCTGTACCGAAATAAAGCAACCCATTGGTTATCCTCACTGTCTGCTGCGGGTCACCGTCTTGTTGGAAGACCCATCTACAGTGCTCTGACTGAAGGAAGAGGATTTTCCCCCTAAAACTCACAATCTACATTATTGGTCATCCTCTTTTTAATACATTGACATTATCCTGTCCCCTATGCAGAAAAACAGCTCACAGTAAGATGTTACCACCTCCATGTGAGGGTACGTCTTCCTCAAAACACGCGAGTAGAATTGAGAGCTAAACCATTGTCCCGTGACTCCTCTCGATCATCCAAATAGTCAGACCTGGACATGAGCTGGTCTGAGCAGAAGAACATGTGCATGATTTTAAACAATGACATCTTAGTGATTTATCAACAGTAACCTTGGAAATGAGGATCTCAGCTCTTTCTTGGTCATTGGCCAGCTCCTCTCGTGTAGTTTTGGGCTGATTTTCTATCTTGTTTTTGGATTATTGAGACTCCACGATGTCAGAACGTGCATAAAATCTGAGGAATCTTTTGTTTTCTGATAATTGCGCCAACAGTAGATCTTTTTTTTCTCCCTCCAAGGTGTTTGGCAACTGTCCTGTATCCCTTTCTTGGCTTGTGCAGCTCTACAATTTTGTTTGTGATGTCTTTGAACAGTACTTTAGTTTTGACCATGTTAGTAGGAGTTTCACAGATTCTATGTGTTGGACAGGTCTCTTTCATACAGCTTAAGACATCAAACATGTGCTTCTAATTTAAAACAATAAGTAAAGGTGAACTTTTTTAAAGGTGAACTGTCTGGGCTTTGAGTGTCAAAATACAAGATGATAAACAGGTGTTCAAATTCTTACACACAAATAAAAAAAAAAAATTCAGAACCTTCATTGAGAGAATTTAGAAAAACTACCGTTACTTATTTAAAAAACCTGATATATATAGACATACACACATTTGTAGCCGGTGTATTTGTTTCATACACTGTCATGATTGTTGTGTACATAAACACCTTATGAGGTCAGACCTGTTTTTTTTTTTCTTTCTTTCTTAAAACCAGAAAAAAGCTTAGCGCTCTAAGTAACTGTCAGACATGTGGGCGGTGTGACCTGAAAACCTGTGTGAAGTTTTTTTTGTGTGTGTGTGTGCGCAACATCCCTGTCGGTTAGTTGGTTCAGTGTTTTTATTCATCTAAATTTTTTTGGTGCTGATTTTAACGCAGAAAACACTGATGTTTTTAATTGTAAACTTCTCCAATTGTAATCTTTTCTGCCCACGGAATATAAAAAATACATTAAAAACTTTTGTGAACAAAATACCTCCAAAAACACTGAAAAGATTTAAATAAAACAGCCTACAGTTACTCAGTACCAACTCTAGATGATCCGATCAGGCTTGCAGGGTCAAAGTCGCAAACCATTCATTAATAATAAAGTTTGTGATAGAGTCCGGGCGTCAATGTCAACCATTTCTCCATTAATTTCAGATGGTTTTCTGCAAATTTTAGCCAAGTATTTGCAATGTTTTTTGCAATCAAACAAGTGTTTATGATTTACTTTGATGCACGAGTCTCAAAGTTGTATTTTTTACCATCTAAACAGCCATGAAGCTGATGACAGCTCTGGTGAATGTAGCTCTAAACTTGAGCATCAACATGGACAACACGCAGCGCCAGTACGAATCTGAAAGAAATAAGATGGTCGCTAAGAGGGCAAATGACAGACTGGAGCTCCTCCTGCAAAAACGTAAAGAAGTAAGTCCGACCGCCTCTGCTAATCTTTAACACAAGGGTTGTTTAAATGTTTAATACGTTTATTGATTTTATTTGGGAACTTTTTTTAATGCTGCAAACTATACTTATGTAAATTTTTTTCAACAAATTAGTAAAATAAGCAAAAACGTTTGATGAAATTGGACACATGCGTAGAAACAAAGTTAGTCTTGCACCTTCGTTGGTGTGAAAATGTCCAAAATAAGCCACCGAATTTGAAGTTTTTTTTTTTTTTTGCTGAACTCATTACATGTCCATTTTTTCTAATTTTAGTAACGGTGACACATCTTTAATTCATCGTAGGTAGGGAAATATCTTTCCATCTTAGAAGAATCAAACCTCGAGACCAAAGAGTTGAAAAACAAACTATAAATTCTTGAATCCCGGTCGCACATGTGCTGTTTAATGTTTTATTGTAAATGTTCTATATTTTATACTTGTTAGATTTGTAAGAAGAACAAGTGAACTGTAAGTTTAAAAAAGAAATGCACTTGTAATAACAAGTTTCCCCCCATTTTAGTTCTTTTTAAATGTTTCAAAATGCGACATCTAGCTACAAACTATTTACTTTAATTCTTATCTTTAAAAATATACAAAAATAACTTCTTTTTTTTTCCATTTTACTTCAGTCAATATTGTTTTTATTAGACTTGGACTTATTTTACACGACAACCAAAAGTCAGATTTACCATATTTTCTGGTCTATAGAGCGCACCTGATTGATTATAAGCCGCACCTGTTAATAAACCACAGGAAACCACTATTTAAAAAAAAAAAAAAAAAAAGAGTTTTCAAAGTTTTAATTTCATATCTTAACTTTTCTTTCCAAACAGTTTGTAAAGATGCTGTAGCACACCAGCAACATGGAAGTAAAACAGCACTAACAGGGCTTCTAGTTCAGCCAGATCAGTTAGTTTTGTATTAAAAGCTACATCATATGCTTTTCTCTTTAGGACACACATTCACACACTATGATGACTGTGTGTTTATTTATTCACAGGGCACAAAATTACAATAAAAGTTCAAACTTGTGTAAAGGAGGAAATGATGTCCTTTTTGAGATGTCTTTCCAGTTCTTTTATTTTGATAAGTATAGAACAGGAAGTGGTGGATGGTAATGGTGTTCAGATGTGAGAAGCTTGAAGGAAAAAAAATCAGTTATCCAGTGGATTGTTACTTGTTGTTCTCTCTGCTTCCATCCATCAGTGCAAATACAAACACCCGGGTACTCTAGCGTCTTCCTCTACACATATTTCCAGCTGTCTCATACTTATTCCACTGTTGCGGCCGCTAGAAAAATCTAAAAATAGGTTGTATCATTGCATAAGCCGCAGGGTTGAAAGTGTGTGGGGAAAAAAAGTAACGGCTCATAGACTTGAAATTACGGTGAATTATATAAAATTCATTTTAGGGTTTGAGTCACACTTTCTGTTTTTTCTTTTCATAATTTGTCATAATTTTACAAAAACGATTGACCTAAAGTTAAATGACTTGAGACGATCTCAAAGAGGAAAAAAATACATGAGACTCTTAACGTCCTGACAAGTTTGGCTGGTTGGCTGTCCTTTAGTTTTAGATTGTACTTATAAAACTAGCCACATCAGTGCATGTAGCCATGTATGAGCTACGTCTGAAATGGAAAACTACAGTTTTCACAGATTCTCACATTGATTTTAATGCTCATTGATGATTAACTACTATAAAATTAAAACTGTCACACAAGTCCTTTTCCCCCAAAGTTTAGCTTCCAATGTTTTGTAAAAAGGAGGAAAACCTTTGCAAAAAAAGTTTTATTACATTTACCCAATCTAATAAATCTAATGACTGAAAAAATAATCCAAACAAATTATTTTGTGCTTTTAGGATACCATTTTCAAAAATTCAATAAAAAGACACAAATCAAATCAAACATAATAATATTACATACTTTATTGATCCCTCACCAGGGAAATTTGTGTGCTGCATTACACCATAGCAGGCTGCCACGACGGCACCAATGGTGGGAGAAACAGGGGTTTAGGTGTCTTCTCGAAGGACCCTCGATGTAAACTTAGTGAGAATCGAACCCGCGAACTTCCGGTTAACTTCCAGTCTGAGGGCGAACGCTGTAACACTGAGCTACCGCCTTGCTACATTAGCAAGAATGATAGAAAAATTAAATCAGTTTAGATTAGAAAATCAGTTATTGTTGCAATAAATTTTTATGCGAAAAGATACGTTTTTAGCTTATTATTAGTGTTTATTTACCTTTAAAAGGTTAAACTATGCGTGTTAGGTTGAGGACTCCCTCAAAAACGAGATGTTGCATTTCAAGGGGCTTATCCTCCCAATAAATAAATGATATAAAAAAAAAGATCCAAATAAACCATGGTGTTAAATAATAATTAAATAACTTCAATGCAACAACAAACTGTGTATTAGTTTAAAAAAGCAACCATTAAATCTTAGTCTTTTTTTTGTGCCATTCAAATCTTCCCTGTCCATCTGTTTGTGTAGTCACACCTCAGCAGGCCGGCTGCACGTGTCTCATTAGTTCTCTCTCTTGGTCACCTCGCAGTGTCAACCCTGTAATGGTTTGTAATTATACACACAAGATGCTAATGCATACCTTGCTTTCTGCTTTTTTTTTCTCCTTTAGCTCCAAGAGAATCAGGATGAGATTGAAAATATGATGAACGCTATATTTAAGGGAGTGTTTGTTCACCGATATCGGTATGTGCATCACTTACATTTCTTTTTAAGCTGAAATCTTAAAAAGAAATTTTTAATCACTATTATTCATGTTTTAACAGTGATTCAATAGCGGAAATCAGGGCGATTTGTATAGAGGAGATCGGAGTGTGGATGAAACTCTACAGTGATGCCTTTCTCAACGACAGCTATCTGAAATATGTGGGATGGACAATGCACGACAAGGTAACAAATTTTATACACTTTTTGTTTCTTTTTTTAGCATTATTAGTTTGATATTTTTTAGGCTGATACAAGATTTAAGAAAGAGCTATATCTGTTTTTTTTTTTGGCTTTTGATTGCTACTTAAACGCAACCAAATATATCACATGGTGACAGTTTTGGTCCCATTTTTGTTAGAAAACTTAACTTAAATTGTCAAAACAAATGACAGTAAAGTTGTTTGTGTAAGCAACTGTGCTTTCACTTAGAATCTCTAATAGATTTGCTCAAAAGGAAAATTTAGCACGTTAGAATGAGCTGAAGGGGAAAAATGCTTTTTTCCCCAGTTTGTCAACTTAAGTTGATTCTCTGGGTAATACAGGAAATGATGTAGATTTATTTACATGTACTGAAAAGAAAAAAGTTCAATGACTGACAAACTGCTGTTTTTCTATGTCCTTACAGCAAGGCGAGGTACGTCTGAAGTGTCTTACAGCTCTGCAGGGCCTCTACTACAACAGAGAGCTCAATGCCAGGCTGGAACTCTTCACAAGTCGCTTTAAGGTTAGCACCATCTGCTGGAGACTCTTCTCGGTCTCTTTGTAACACAATGTGGTTGCTATTTGTACTTCAGTTCCTTCATAATTGACCTAATGATTCACCAAGCTTGGATTTCACTCTATTCTCAGGACCGTATTGTTTCCATGACCCTTGACAAAGAGTATGATGTGGCAGTACAAGCGATTAAACTGCTGACGTTAGTCTTGAAGTAAGTGCTTCTTTTTTTTTTTTACATCTGCAGCTAAACTGTTCCATGTTAGATCCTTTAAACAAAAACTTCTACCTGGTTTTTGTCCCTGCAGTAGCACAGACGAGGTTTTAACCCCGGAAGACTGCGAGAGCGTTTATCACCTGGTCTACTCAGCGCACAGGCCCGTCGCAATCGCAGCTGGAGAGTTTCTCTATAAGAAGTAAGTTTCAGCATTTCTGTACAAGTTAAAGTAATTATGAAAACCGTTCCCAGTAAATCTGCCACGTATAGCTGTGTTTCATAGTTTGCGTGTTCAGTCAGTGATAAATATAAACTAGCCGAGTTTGTTCATCATGATGTGATCTGTAATTAACAATAAATATTCCCAAAGATTATTCAGCCAGCGAGAACAAGAGGAGGAGGGTGCCCCCAAAAGAAGAGGAAGGCAAAGCCCCAACGCCAACCTCATAAAGACCACTGTCTTTTTCTTCCTGGAGAGTGAGGTACATTGTCATCATCTGCTTTTTATTCATTTTTCACTACTTTATTCATGCTTTCTTTTGTATAACTTTAAACGTGTCATATGTAAATACAATAAACTTATGTGAAGGTGTAGTCGAAGCTACACTACAGGCACATTAAGCATTTGTGAGCAGCACTATACTTTTTATTTTTAAAAATGTACTGTGGCTGTACCATTTGATTTGAGGATGTTAATATAAAAGTTTAGCGAAGGTCAGAGGGAGCTGGATTGTTTCTTTGTTATTCTATTGAAAACTCAGAGATGAATCTCATAATTGTATGAGAAAGTTTGACAGCAGAATTGATGCAGAACATATGAGGATATAAAGATAGGTGTATGCTGTGCAATATTTGGCCTGATTTTGAATATTTGGGCAGTTTAAGATTGGGCCGAATTTCAGCTCAATTTTGTGTCTTTGTAATTGGACGGTTGGATAAGTTCCTGGCATGCTGGAAATATTGCCGTAGCTTGTGGAAACATATTGCTGTAGAAGCAGCATTATTGGCTGATTCTCCTGATTGGTTTGTTCAGATGTCATTATGTTGCTCGTAAACACAATGTAACCGCGATCAATTAATTGAATTATTTTACAGACTAGTAGTCCAGTTAAAACAAGACAGACAACAATGTAACATGAATTCATGACATTCTAAGAGACAGATATACCAATGTCTCAACAAATTGGACTGAAATCGCTCTGCAGTGAATCTTGGATTATAAAGTGACCGTAAAAATTAATTTCCAGACTGTCTGCAGATAAAACTGTGCTTTTAAGTTCTTAAAACAGGCTGTCATGGCAGCGCATGTATTGAGGCAAAACTTGAAGAACAAACTTTTAAACTCCTAATTTTGCAAGAGGTGGAGGTGTGTCCTGGAGAGAAGATGAATGATGGTTAGGTGCAGTGAGACAGAGTCCATATGTGAATGAGGGAAAACCAAATGAGAAGTGTGAGGTTACAGGGAGAGGGGATAAAAAAGAATGAAGATTTTCAAGTGTTTAGGATCTACAGTTGAATTGAAGGCAGTGTGGAAAAGTGGGGATCCGTAGAATGATCCTTATCCGTGAGCTTGTTTTATCCGTTGCACTCCTAGTGGCATGCCCTGGAGGGAAAAGCTGTAAGGAGAAGACCATTTGTGCAACTTTATAAAGTGTTATTTTCTTGTCTGAACGTCTTTTAGCTCCATGAGCACGCTGCTTACCTGGTGGACTCCCTGTGGGAATGTGGAGCAGAGCTACTGAAAGACTGGGAGTGCATGATCAGCTTACTGCTGGATGACCCGCTGCCTGGAGAAGAACGTACGGCTCTGTTTTTATTTCTATCAAGAGAACAAGTTCTGTGAGTAAACATGAATTACGCTGACATTGTTGTGTTTGTGCTTTTAGCTCTTACAGACAGGCAAGAAACGGCTCTGATAGAAATCATGCTGTGCACTGTGCGCCAGGCGGCTGAATGCCACCC
The DNA here is from genome assembly GCA_902685375.1 of Neostethus bicornis. Lineage (NCBI taxonomy): Eukaryota > Metazoa > Chordata > Actinopteri > Atheriniformes > Phallostethidae > Neostethus > Neostethus bicornis. Next base: position 13,958,781 of record LR738561.1, read on the forward strand.
ACCTGTTGGAAGAGGAACGGGAAAGAGGGTGAGAAAAATACCAAATATTAAGCAGATTTTCTCGTTAACTCGTCTAAAAATACTGTTAATGTTTGTGATTAACTTTGATCCATATAATTTGGACTCTTGAATTAAACCACACTGTAATTAATGATAACAAATTAACGGTGCTGACATTTAAATTTTACAAATCTACATAAAATATTTTAGCTTTAAAATAATGTCAAATATTTGCTGATGGTCTCAGAAAAATGAATAAGATGGAAAAAGCTCTGTTTCTGCTTTCTTCCTCCATGTTGGATCACAGCCAGCATTGCCTGCAGTTTACAGAAATCCATCGGCAACATTTGTGACAATGGATGTTGAATGATGTTGCATGACGATGTAATGTTCAAAAGAGTGCAAATTCTGCTGATTTAATTGGTCAACCGATAATTGATTCGAGCCCTACTCTGCACTAGCGTTTATTTTAGTACCTACTGGTTCTAATAAATGATGAAATTATGATATTGATTTAGTCAGGAGATAAGTTTGATTGTACAGTGTACAACCTAAACAATACACTTTTTTTCCCCCACATCATGTCCATCACAATGGAAATGCACCTAAGATGAAAATTTCCGACAGTTCTATAAATTCTAACTGTGTGATCTTGGAAAATCCCAGTTTGTTTAAATACTTATTTGCCTCATATCGATTTGACCGGGTCTGGTTTGTAGAGCAAGAGACAGTCTGCTGCGTGGAGACCCTGTGGTGCACCTATACTCTCCTTTAAGTTTAAGTGCAATTGTAAGAGGCTTTGTGGGGTAAACCCTGGCGAGGTTCTGGCAATAGAACAAAGAGACATATCTCAGTGTTATCACACAGACGGGCTTGTTGTGATGTGTAGAGTAGTCAAATCCAGACTGGAAATAACGATAAAGCGTGATAAAGCAGGAAATTTATTAGTGATAAAGCAAGAAATAACAGGATCTAATGTTCTTTTTGCATTTAATGAGTTAACAGCTTCCGGAACTATTCAAAACTAGTCTGTGTTTGATAAATAACAGGCCAGTTAGAAAACCTTTCTAACCTACATGCCTCTTTTTATCAGGTCATGACAGCGAAGGAGAAGAAAACTCAGCTGGATGACAGAACTAGAATGACAGAGCTGTTCGCTGTGGCTTTGCCCCCTCTGCTGGCTAAGGTTTGCCACATCCGATGTTAGTTATTTTCTTCTTAAAACCATGTGAAATAACAAATTGTTGTCTTTTTTTTGTTACAGTATGCTGTTGATGCAGAAAAAGTGACCAACTTGTTACAGCTGCCTCAGTTCTTTGACTTGGAAATTTATACCACGGGACGTCTGGAGAAGGTGAGGCCAGATTTAAGGATAAGCTGAGCGGCTGATGATACCAGTTTATTGTCCTCATTAACCGCTAATGTATATCATATCGACCTGTTTATCTCCTTACTCCAGCACCTGGACGCCCTGCTGCGTCAGATCAAAGAAACTGTTGAGAAGCACACAGACACTGAAGTTTTAGAATCCTGTTCTAAAACTTACCACGCCCTCTGCAATGAAGAGTTCACCATCTTTAACAGGGTAGACATAGCCCGGTCTCAACTTCTGGATGAACTTGTGGATAAATTCACAAGGTTACTGGAGGATTTCCTACAAGAGGTACAAGACATGGCACTTATGTAATGTGCTTATCTCTGAGATAAATAAGATCAGAAATAGTGTCAGCTTTACACAGTAATTATTAGTAGTGAAATGTTTAAGTTTTAGTTTTATAATTCATCGTCCATATTTCCAAGTAAAGCCGGAAAACCGCCTCGCTCACCAAAGTTGTAACAAAAATTTTTTAGAAATTCTTTTTGCTTATGGACCACGTAAAATTGGTTTAACATGTGAATTAAGTGCATATGGCGCCGTTTTATTTTAATTTCTTTCTTTTTTTTTTTTCTATTTTCAATTTTAGAAAACTAAAGGTTTTAATCAGGTTTTACAGTCTAAAAACACAAAGAACACTTTCTTGTTAATCATCCTTGCTTCAAAATCGGGTAGCATACAAGCTCGTTCCTGAAGTACATAACTTCAGTAAAGTCTTAAGCTGTTATGTGTCCTAATTGAAGTTAGAAAATCTTTTGAAAATTTAAATTTAAGTAAAAAAAAAAAAACCCTGTTTATTTAAAACTTTTTTTAAATAATTGAAAACAAAAATTTTTTCTGCAGGGCGAAGATGCCGATGAGGATGACGCTTACCAGGTTTTGTCTACTTTAAAGAGGATCACAGCGTTTCATAAGTACGTGCTGATTCTCTTTGGGCTTTTTTTTTTTTTTAAAGTGACATATTTTATTTTACTTGGTTGTAAATACTTGATGGTAACTCTCATATTGACTCTTTGTTGCAGTGCACATGACTTATCGGGATGGGACCTCTTTACCAGCAACTTTAAGCTGCTCAACACAGGCATTGAAAATGGTGACATGCCTGAGCAGGTGATGAAAACTTCTGGTATATTTAAATGTTGCAGTAATTTGTGAAAATAAACATGTGAATATTTTTTTTTTATTCCTCTGTGTGTTGAGCAGATCGTCATCCATTCACTGCAGTGCACTCACTACGTGATCCTGTGGCAGCTGGCCAAGTTATCGGAGGGCAGTGCCAGAAAGGTAATGTTTAATTGCCAGCTTTTTTCATTTTAGCTGTTTGGACAGAAAAGTAAACGATAATAAATACTGTTTTTTTTTTTTTTTTTGCTTTAGGATGATCATGTGACTTTGAGGAAACAGATGAGGGCGTTCTGTATGATGTGTCAGCGCTACCTCACCAATGTTAACACAGCCGTCAAAGAACAGGTGAATAACACAAGAGGATAAGTACTGTATTTTCTGGGCTAGAGAGTGTACAGGTATGTAGGGCTGAATGGTGGCACAGTTTTTAGTACGGTGGCCTCACAGCAAGAAGGTCGGGGGCTCGGGTCCCGGAGTGAAGCGAGGCTTAAAACCCTGGCCTGTCTCTGTGGAATTTTTGTGTTCTCCGCATGTGTACGTGAGTTTTCTCTAAGTACTCAGGTTTCCTCCCATCCTCCAAAAACATACTGCCTCCGACCCAAGACACTAAGCTGCATCCACTCTGTCTTACAATCTTTTTTAAAAAGATAAATAAGAAGACAAGTCGTACCGGGTTATAATCCGCAGAGATGTTTATTGCAGAAGAATTTACTTCTGTATTTGTACACGTGAATACCTGAACAAATTTAATAAACAGTGTATTTTTAATATGGCAGCAACTTTGCAGGTGAAAACAGAACAAAACCAAGAGAAAATAAAGTGTTCTTCCCATGTAGCGAGAACAATGACTTTCAACTTAAAATTTGCTTTATACAAACTTCATGTGATTTTCTTTTAGGAGGGATCATTTGAAATGAATTAACTTGTCCTAAAGAAAAAGCAGCCTATTTATCTTTGCAATAATTTTTTGTCTAACTTTTTAAAATTTTAATCCCATTTACAGCACCACCTAGCAATGGAAGAAAAATTCATAGACTAGCTGGACCTTTGTATTAAATAAAATAAATATTTTACTCTATTCATCCCTCACCGGGGAAATTTGTGTGCTGCACTCCTACACCGCAGCAGGCTGCCCACGATGGCGCCAATGGTGGGGGAAACGGGGGCTTAGGTGTCTTATCCAAGGACCCTAGATGTGCACCCAGTGGTATTCAAACCCGCAAAACTTCCAGTCTGCGGAAGTTTAACCACAGAGCCACCGTCTCCTCTAGCCTCATGGTTCAAAACGTGGGGAAAAGTAGCATCTTCTTGTTAAAAAAATACAGTTAAAAGAATCACATCAAAGTTTAAATAGTTTTCATCCTGCTAACATTCTGACACCATTAAACTGATATCGTCACGACAACGTGTTGAGACATTTTATGTTGTGATGACTGAGAGGAAATCTCATTGATTTCTAGTAAATCCTTCCATGTTATTGCTGAAATATAGTTGCGTAAACTTTCTGACATGTTCTACAAACTTATGCTTGGCGTCTGTTTGAAAATGTCTCACATCCACACAAACCCTGTTTTTCTCTTTTACCTCTTGTAGGCATTCACCATCCTGTGTGACCTGCTGCTCATATTCAGCCACCAGATGATGTCTGGAGGCAGGGAACACCTGGAGTCCCTCATGTACCGCCCAGAGGACTCCTTACAGTCAGAACTTCTATCTTTCATCCTCAATCATGTCTTCATAGATCAGGACGATGAGACAAACAGCACAGGTAAAAAAAAATCAAACTCTTTTCACGTTAGTGAATCGTATGCTTGATTTATGTATGTTATTAAAACTCTTTGTTTCCATTCTCAGATGGCCAGCAAGACGACGAGGCGGTGAAGATTGAAGCTCTGCACAAAAGGAGAAACCTCCTCGCTGCTTATTGCAAACTTATCATCTACTTGGTGGTTGATATGAAAACAGGAGCAGACATCTTCAAACAGTACATGAGGGTAAATGATCATCAGAACACCAAAGTCACAGAGCACACTGATCTGCTCATCAAACACTTGCAAGCATTAGAAATCAGAAAGGGATCTAAATGATTCACTTCTCACATGTTGATTGTATGACTCGACGCTAAAAAAATCCATCATCATCAGTTATCAGAATTATTACAGCAAAAAACCCTTTCAAGGTGACATGAGAGCAGAAAACACGGTAACAATAAGAATCTAATTTGTTTGTGAACATGTTAGATGATTCCGGTCATTTAAACACAAAGCGGTTTCTGAATGTCTATCTTTCATACATTTATTCATAAACAAGAAAAGGTTGACATCAGCGAATCAAATACAATGCCTCTTCTTCCTGCCCATAAGAAAACCCAATTGATTCATAAGTATTTTGTACTGAGTGACTTGGGTAACAGTTTAATTAAAATCTCTTCAGTGGTTTTGGGGATAATGCGTTCACAAAAGTGTAACGAACAGAAGGAAGGACATGATGTTTCACACATTCCTCGGGTGACGGTGTTCTGTTCACCCCATCTAGACTCAACTAAATCTGTCTTAATTATTGTTTTCTTTCAGTATTACAACGATTACGGGGACATTATCAAAGAGACAATGAGCAAGACTCGGCAAATTGATAAAATTCAGTGTGCCAAAACGCTCATCCTCAGTCTTCAGCAGGTCAGTGAAGGCGTCTTTAACCTTCTACGCTGATGATAATTAATAATGCCTCTATTTGTCTGCTTCTCATTATAAAACGATCTTATTTAAATTTTTTGTGTCTGTGCAGCTGTTCAATGAGATGCTGTCTGAGTTGGGTCACGGGTTCGATCGCTCCTCGTCTGCTTTCTGCGGAATCAAAGAGCTGGCTCGTCGTTTCTCGCTCACATTTGGTCTCGACCAAGTAAAAACCAGAGATGCCATCGCCATGCTGCACAAGTAAGTCTTCATCCGGTTCTCGATAGCTGTCCCTGGCGTCTTTGGTTGTGTCTCTAGAAACTATCCTACTACACTATAATGGACGTATTACTCTACAATGATGAGTTTCTTTTCACTGAAGTGCATGTTTTTTTCCTTCTGTTTTTTTTTTTTACAGGCTTAAGGGGTGTAATGTTCCCGTTTAGCAAATTCCCATATGCAGACAGTTTAGTAAAGAGCTTGTAAAAACAACACGGAGGTTGTCAGAAAGCAGTAGTGCCCGTTAAACAAATGGACCGTCTACATGTCTGGCTGGCATTAACCTTTCCAAATAATCGGTGAAAGCAACTTAAAACAACATCTGGTCCTTTTAGAAATGCTGTTTGATGGTTTTGGCGGTAAATTAAAGAAGAGTGTTGAAAAGCTCAAAATCATCTGATCAGGTCTAGATTATTTAATGTTACTCTCACACATGAATGCCATTAATGCCTATTCATAGTTTTTATGCTCCAACAAGCTTTAATTTAAATTTAATGGAGCTAGCTGCCTGTTGAACCAGTTATGTAGTGACCCAGATTCTTCATTTTAATGCTTAGACTTCGAATTGGACATATTGTTCACATTAAGTTTGATGTGACTGGTTACAGTTAAAGGGTTTAATCCATAAAAAGTGACAGAGTTTTGTTTTCAGGTTTCAAATCTGTAGATTAGGTGAATTGCAGGAATGATCCGGCCACCGTGGAATTTAAACATGTTGTTAAACATAAATAGTTTCTGACGGTTTCATTAACGCGACCACATAAAACAGGACGTTTGTGGAAGTTTGGTTAAAATGTTGCAGATGTGTTCCTGCTGCGGGAAAGTCTGACTTGGTGGGTGGGTGGAAATAAATGTGAGAGATACTCGAACTGTACATAAATTCAGAGCTCCGTTTGAGCTATCAGGTGTCTGTAAACGAAGGGATTACGTCCATCGTAAAAGTCCGACTAGGTGATCCAGCGTGATTACATCTGACATTTTTACTACACGGTTCTGATTTTTTTTTCTCTTCTGTTTCTCTTCAGGGACGGGATTGAGTTTGCTTTCAAAGAGCCCAGTCCCCAAGGAGAAGGAGGGCCTCCGCTTAATCTGGCATTCTTGGACATTCTCAGCGAATTTTCCTCCAAACTTATGAGACAAGACAAGAGAACTGTGTATGTGTATTTCTTTTTTTGTGTCAGTACTTGAATTTCTAATTTGATATCAAAGTCATTTTTATACAACAAAGAAAAAAAAACTGACAAAATTAATGATATTTTCATACAAAGATGAATTGAACACAAAGACTATGTGACAATAAGGTATTTTGTATGTAGGAAATATTTTTTTGTTCATGTAGTTTGTCATATTTAAAAATACTCTTATGTTGCCAAATATATGTAAAAAAAAAAAAAACTACAATAATTGAGCAACATTCTGTATTTTTGATTTAAAAAAAAAAAATCTAAACACATCACATAGAAATATTAAAATTTTAAGGAACACAACCAGTAACTGCATGTAGGCCACCGTAAATAAATCTCATGGGTATTTTTTTCCGCATTCATGTTTTCTTTCTGTTCTTTTCCAGGCACATGTACCTGGAGCGTTTCATGACGTTCCAGATGGCCCTGCAGCGGGAGGACTGCTGGCTCCCCCTCATCTCCTACAGGAATTCCCTGCAGGCCGGTGGAGATGATGACACCATGTCTGTGATGAGCGGCTACTCCAGCAGGGGCTCCTCCGTACGATCCAAAAAGACCAAACCTCCCGCAGCCACGGCTGGAACTTCAGCAGCAAAGCGGAAACTGCCAGAAGGTCTTTTAACTCATGCTTCAAAGAACTTTAATTACAGCAATTACTATTGTTTATATTTCATTAAACGATGTGGGGAAAAGTTTCCTACTGAAGGTTTAATGACGGTTTATTATTTTTATTGCTTTAATCCACAAGGCTATTAAAGATAGATCCATTCATGCCAATTTCTGCTGAACAATCAGTCAAAAAAAAGTTTTCCATAGTCTTTAAAAAGCACAAAATCTCATTTAATTGGTTGTTAGTTTAGTTTTAAACAGCCGCAGGTCAGTGTTGTAATTTTTAAACAATGAATTGTAAAGATTACGGATTCAAACACATTAAAACATGTTTCTCTTAACAAGTTGAAACTGTTTTTTTAAGGTTTAAGGCTTAGGACTTTTTGTGCGATTTCAAATTTTAAAAAGTTATTTTTAAACCTTTAGGAGGTTCACAATTAGCTGCAGACAAAAGTGACGAATGCTTAACGTTACGTAAGTTAGATAAAGGTGAAGGAACACCTCCTACCTTTTGTTTCTGTCTGGAGGATGATGCAAAATAATAAAAAATGTTTGCAGGTTGTTTCTGAGATTATTTTAATGGCATAAAATTACTCATGTTTTTGAGATATGAGACTTAATGTCTGGGTCCTATTTGGGCTGAGAATACCACGTCTCAAATGCCGTCAAACCCAATGCCATCAAACGTCTGATACACTGTTATATAAATTGATATTGATGATAAAATGAACAAATAAATATTACTGCGTTATTGTGGGATTGGCCCCTCAAATTTGAGTACAAGTATAGTGCCTCCTCAGTATTGGTCCGTTATTGGTGCATTCCTACCGTAAACCAAACAAAATGCAATCTTTCTTAAAAGATGCTTCAGTAATTTTGTCAGAGACTTGCCTGGTCCTGTTCTCTGTGCGATGAAGGATCCGTCCAGATTTGCTTCCGATTACATTTTTTTCTCTTTTCTCAGAGGAGAGCAGCAGCAGCGATGTATGGCAGCAGAGCATGCAGACCCCCGTCATGATGCCTTCCCCCCATCTCACCTCCACCGCCATGCGAGATCCCAAACGAACTCGCGACGACAGCTACATGGGGGTGTACCCCCTCGCCCACGAGCAGCAGCCGCCACACCCGCACCCGCAGCACCATCAACAGACGCCACAACACCATCAAACGCCCATGGATTACAAGTATGCGTGCACCAACCCTACACTGTCCTCTCCTACATGCCACAGGGGGCAGGATTTAAAGTGTGATGATCCAGTTTTACTCTGCCATTTTAAAGGGATCAAGGTTGTGTTAAAAGAGATAAATTATCTTGATGCTATAGTCAGAGGAGACTGCTGATTGGTGGTAATTAACTGGCCTGCTTTGCTCTCTTATTAACTTAATTTGAGCAGAGTAGTCATCAGAGAATGGATCCTTCTAAATTTATTTGTTTTGGAAGAGTTTGTTGCTGCCGACTAGATGAGAGATTTGGAGTGGTCTCCTTTATCATTCAGACTTCCTCCTTAACTTCCCGCCATCCGCTCTCCACTGTTTTCACTCTGCAGCTGCAGATTGCTACCTGATCCTCCGTCCGGCAGCTTAGACAGGTTGATGAGAACAGACCTTGAACCCTGCTGAGATGTTCAGTCACACTGAAAGAGAAAACAGTGTCTGTCCAAAAGAAAGAGAGCCAAAACAATACAATCACAGGCTCAATTTTCACTTTTCGAAAATGATAATTCAGAGACGCAAAACTACCAAATATTAAATTAATATACTCATGTTTAATTATAAATATACATATTAAACATTTGGGAAAAAAAAACCAAAACATTAAAAGCTTTTTTTTTTTTTTTTTTTCAGTGTAGGGAAACAAGTGTCTTATGTGTCCTTATGTCTCTTGAAAGGAACTTCAGATTGTTTTTAAAACAAATGTCTTTTTTTTTTTTTTTTTTTTTACTTAAACATATTAAATTTGAAGTTTACAAACCACGTGTAGCTCAGAGGATGTTCATTTATTACCGTATTTTTCCAACTATAAGTCACAGGTTTTTTTTCATAGTTTGGTCGGAGGTGTGACCTATACTCCGGAGTGACTCATATATGTTTCTCCTTTTTGGCTGCTGCAACTTAAGCTCCGGTGCGACTTATAGTCTGAAAAATATGGTAGGTGTAAACCGCTTAGAGAACATCAAAGAGAGAAAACAATAATATTCTTTATGTTTCAATCTTTTGTTCGAAAATCAATTTTTCAACAGAATTTTCTTGTGTAAACTCGCTGCAGTCAGACCTTACCTCTGACTGTTCTCTGTGCTGGAAGGTTGGTGCGTTTGCTCCTCAGACTGAAAACATTCCAGAAGCTCTGTTTCCCCTTTACGCCTCCATTTCCGTGTGGAGGAAGACCTCATGGTTTTATTAAAACATCCAGGCTCGCTTCCAGGGCCATGATACAGTTCAGTGGATCACTTATTCTCTGAGAATAGGATCCAACGGGATTGAGCCAGAATACATTAGCAGAACGTTCAGTGTAATTTCCCATCTGCATGCTTTTAATTTGGAGGGCAAACAGTTGCAAAATATTTGCAGCACACCGCCTGCCAAACGTTTGCTCTGCCGGGACACCCGCTGAACACTTTTTATTTATCCACATTCACTTTTTCAGAGGCCGTGGGGAAATTTTCTGTCTTTCTGACGTCTTTAAATGTCCAGTTTAAACATGAGAAGGGTGATTAATGTGTCTGTGTGTGCAGTTCCCAGGTGACGTGGATGCTGGCGCAGAGGCAGCAGGAGGAGGTTCGCCAGCAACAAGAAAGAGCCATGAACTACGCAAAGCTCAGGACCAATCTGCAGCACGCCATGTAAGAAACACAAGGTTATACATGCAGACAATTCAACAGGATCTGCACACTGAATTCATTTGGTTTTTATCAAGAAAGAAATGCTTTTATTTAGAAAGGTTAGATTATTTATTTTATGTGTTTAACTTGACACGACACACTTGTTGGAAGGAAAAGTCGAGCATCTTAAAATAAGATAAACGTATCTTCACAAACATCTTATTTTAAGATTTAATAAGAAACTCAACGTCCTTTAAACAAGAGTCACCGAAAAAAGCACCTAAAATCTGACTTTGTTGTTAGTCCCTGTGTTTTGCCACAATTCAATTTCAGTTTTGTGATGGAAATTCCAAAATCGTAAAACGAGCCGTTTGAAGCTCGGTCTTTGATTTCTAATTACTCAGTTTTAGAATTTAAATAGGAGGTAAAAAAATTTTTTTTTTATTGTCATCGAATGTGTGGAAACAAATTTTGGGAGAAAAAAAAGTCCAGTTAACCTCAAATTTTTCTCCTAGGATTTAAAATATATATATATTCAATTCAATTAATTCCTCATTCATCCAGGAGTGATCCATCGTCAAAAAGGCTTCAACGTTGTCTTCTGGACTCTGTTGAATATTTAATTGATGTTTATTCAGATTGGAATTGATTTTCAAATGAAAATTGAAAGGTCTCGATCGTTAAATACACTGAGTAAAAAACACTTTAAATTGCAAAACAGTCGTACGAATTGACTTTCGATCTCAAATTGAACTCGACTTGGAAACAATGGTAGCGCATCACTGATGATTAACACCATAACATATTCACTTGAACCAGTACAATGAACAAATAGGGGACAAAAATGAACAAAAGAAACAGTGATATAAAAACATTGTATTAATATGTACAATTTACTGTGTATAAGAAAAGGGAAAGTCCCGTGCCGAGATGACAATTTGGACAAAAGAGTTTTTTTCTCAGAGGAATGTGCAGGACGGCTGTTTGAACAAGAGTTCCCGAATCACAAAAAAAAAGTTCCAAATCGACATAAAAACAACTATTTATACGACTGTGTTTTTACAAATCTTTATTAGAATTCAACATTTCAATTTAAAATTATTTGATCAATTATTTCACAACTGGATGAACAGAAATCCTCTTCCTAACTTCTTCTAGTTTAAGTTTTTTTTTTTTAAATAAGAAATGTTTTAGGACTTTGTGTTACAAGATTTGTTTAGTTTGAAACTTAATTTTTGTATTTCTGTAAAACAAAGATGTAAATTTTATTAACTGTTGTGAACTGGTGGAGTGATGAACTCACTGCTTTCATTACTGCACCGTTTATTCTGGACCATAAGTCGCTCCGGGCCATCGATGAGTAATTATTATTAAGATACCAGTAATTTATGTCAAATACTGTAAAACTAAAAACATACATTAAGAAGTCAAATTATAACATTAAAAAAGACAGATGGTTGTTCGGTGACATGAAAAATAATAAACAAGAGTTCTCTGTGGTTATGGTTTTAATCAAAGAGTTTTACATTTATTTAGGTTAAAAAACAAAACAAGTAAAACCTTTGCTGTAATTAATAACACGACTCGATATCATTAAATCCACTTCTGAATCAACGACCAAATGTGTAGAAAGAAGTGTCTAGGTCCTTCTCTAATTGTTAAACATTAACACATAATGGTTCAGAAGTCTCGAATTCCCTGCCGTCACTGTTTGTGAGATTACCGTAATTTCACGGCCATAAGGCGCATGTAAAAGTCTTAGATTTTCTTCAAAATGAGCGGTGCGCCTTTTTGTGCGGTGCGCCTTGTGTGTGAGAAAAGGCGGACCTAAAAGAAAACGCGGTGCCCGCGTAGACCTGAAAGAAAAGGCATGAGAACGTTAAAGAGTGAAGTGTGAGCGGCGTGGGAGCGATGGATGACCGAAGGAGACCACAGTTTCACGAAGGGTGGAAGGCAGCGCCGAGCGAGTTACGCTACAGTTTGCCAATGGATTGTAGATGCTTGGACTAACGTGTCTGCTGGTACTGTTATCCGAGCTTTCTCAAAAGCTGGTATCCTTTCTGAGGAGCCACACAGTACAGACAGTGACTTTGACAGCGAGGAGTGAAGTGGACCTGCTCTGTTCGATTTTGCGCAGCTGTTCGATTCCAAAACAGAGGATGACTGATTTGAATAAAGACTATTACCGGTAATGTGCTTGTTTAGTATCGTTACTACTTAAATAAAGCACAACCAAACTCAGTTTTGCTCCCGATTTTTTTTAATACGCACATTTGCATTTCTGCGTGTGTGTTGTTGTAAGGCGGTGTGTGACTGAGACTGCGCCTTTTCGTACGGTGTGCCTAACGGTCGTAAAATTACGGTACATATTTTTTCACGTACCAGTCGCTTCAGCAGATGCGTCGTAGAAACGACCAACTTACTAATCAAAGTGAACTTATTAGTCTGGAAAATGCGGCACATTTATGTGTTTTGTTAGTTTTGATTGTTCATCTAAAAGTAAATGAGCCACAAAAATAAAATAAAAGCAACAAGAATTAATTAGAAATCTACAAACAAACCTGCAAGCAGAAAACAAACATTCTCTTTTCTTCTTTAGCAGCCGCCGCAGCACCGGGCTCATGGAGGAGGACGAGGAGCCAATCGTGGAGGATGTGATGATGTCATCAGAAGGTCGCATGGATGACCTGAATGAAGGCATGGACTTTGACACCATGGACATCGATCTGGTGAGCTGCTGTAAATCCTGTCAGATCAGGAGGTCAAACTCATTCAAAAAGTCCATCTGAACTTCAAAACAACCAATAAATACAAAAGATGACTCATTAAGACAAAAAAAAAGATCCAGTCTCATTCGAAGACTCAAAAGTCCATCCAGGCCTCAAAATATTAACCATCAAAAAAAAAAAAGACTCATAAATACAAATAAATGACCCAAACTCATTCTGAGAACTCGGCCTTAAAATATCAATCAATAAATAATAACATTAAAACAAACACAGATACAAATAACTTTGTGTCTTTCGTCTTTTCTAAATAAAGTTTAAAAAACATCATAAAAAGTGTAACTTTACACAAATTATTCCTATTTTTTGTTGCCTTTTTTGCATTCAACGGAAAAAATTTTTTTAATTCATACTATATTATTTTTATTCTGCATTAAACAATAAAAGGTAAAAATAGTCAATCTTTTTTTTTCCATCGTAAAAGTGAAAAAAAAATCTAAAATTCTAAACTAGTCTTTTCTTCTTTTTTTAAAAAACATATTAATAATTTGTATAAATATCACTCGTTCCTCTTTGAAGCTGATTCTGGTCTCACGTTTTACACCAATTTATCAAATAAAGTTAATAAAAAAATTTTTTTAGATGCTTTATGAATAGTTTTGTTAAACAAAAATCTTTCATCATCAGTTTTGGCAGCAGAAACAAAACATGACTAATTTACCTCCTCCTTCAGAATCTACAGAAAACACGAGTTCATCAGGCTTCTGTGCTTCCGTAACACTTTACTATAAACACAATATCTCCCAAACCACATGAAACAGCCCATAGTTATTTCACGGCTACATTGTTTATTCTTCTTTAAATTAGTTTTTAAACTTTCAAAAAAAAAAATCTGGTACAAATGGAACAATTTATTTAAATGTAATTGAAGAAATTTCTTTGATTCGGCTTCAAAACTCACAAGTTCTGTTTTATTTTCATTAAAGCATCATTAACTCTTCGTGTGAATTTAAGTTTCTCACGGCTGGAGAAAAACCCAGCTCTCTTTTTTAATAATGGAGAGAAAAAACCCAGCTAAACCTCACCTTATTGTGTTTAAATTTCAGCCAGGACAAATAATTATTCTGGTTTTTTATTCATGCTGCAGGAAACTTTAAATGTCACCTTTAATGTCAAGCAGGATAGAAAAACTAAAGCTGATCAAACAGCGAGCGTTCGAGCTGAAGACGTTCTGTTTTTCTTCTTTCAGCCTCCCTCCAAGAACCGCCGCGAGAGATCTGAGCTGAAGCCCGACTACTTCGACCCTGCTTCGATCATGGATGAATCTGTAAGGAATCTTTTGATCTGCTCCACACTGATTATGATTAACCGGTCCGTAGGCGAGCAGGTTCTTACTCGTTAGTTTCCAAGAGGCCGCAGAGTAATAACTCCTGCCTGCTTAGACAAAGTTCAGACCTCAACTTATTGTTTTGCCTTATCACTAGTGTGAGGAACTCTGGGAATTAGTCTTTAGTAAAGGTCGTTGAACGGGTTTTTTCTTCTTCTAATGAGCTCGGAATGTAACGCTGTTTGCCCACAAAACCTCAATATGATGATTCAGAGATTAGATTTTATCTGTTGAATCATGCAAACAAAAAAAATGACTGCTATAAAATCTTTTTCATCAAACAAAATGATGTGAGCGTACGATGCGTACAGTCATTACCACAATAACTAATAAACTTAACACAACATAATTAACTTTTTACTAGTTGTTTGTCAGCCTTTTTATCTAAAAAAGCTCCTGTTCTATCTAATGTGTTTCCAATGGGCTGACTGAGGGTGAGCACTGGGATTCTCCCGAGTTCACGGTATCACTGAGATGACATAGAAACGTAAAGTTTGAGTCCTCATGAGGGCATGAAAGAGTACCGACTTAAAATGAAGCAGGGAACGCCTCCACACGTTCAGCCAAAACAACGTCTTCTTGTTTTGGCTGAATACGCTCTGCAGGCGTATTCGTTATAATTTCACTCGTACAGCCCATGGTTTTCTCTACGTACACCGCAGGGTGCCTGAGCGATCAATCAGGGATATGGGGAGGAGCTCAGAGTAGAGTCGTTGCTCCTCTGGGTCGAGAGAAGCCAGATTGGGTCGTTCGGGCATCTGGTTAGGATGCCTCTCTTGCCGGTGAGGTCTTTCGGGCGCGTCCCACTTAGAGGCAGACGCTGAACCAGCTGGACAGACTATGTCTCTACTCATCCCAGAATACTTTTTTTTTCTGTTTGATATTGTGTTATCAGTTCACTTATAGTTGGTAGGAGAATGTTGAATGTGGATTTTATTTGTGGACCATATTTGATTACATATTGTCTGGATGATTAATTATAAACCGAAATGCTGTGACTCTCCTCTTATCAGCTGTATCATATATAATTTTTTTTTTTTTTGCAGGTCCTCGGGGTCTCCATGTTTTAAGCTATTTGGAAGATTTTTGACGCTGGTGGGAAAAAAAAAAAACAGAGGAGGCGCTTTGTATTTAAAAGAGAATTTTAGAAGCGAAAACAGAAATGTTTCTGTAAGAAAAAGCCAAAAAAAGAAAAAAAAAAACCCAACAAACTATTCTGACTTGACGTGGACCAACGACGACCCACACCCAGTGTTTGCTCACTCAGAGAGGACTTTTATAATCTGGGGTTTGCTCTTCCTGTTCAGACCTATCGCAACAGGCCACTTCCAAAACTTCTTTAGAAACAAAAAAAAAAATCAATAGCTTTTCTTTCCTTTATTTCTTCCTTTTTTATTTCCTTTTTTTTTTTTTAAAAAGAAAGAAACGGGGATGAATTGGTGTGTTTTTAACTTAAGAACTTTTTTTTTTGTTCATGTCTAACCCTTTTTACATTGTAGTAAGTTACCAGGTGTGAAGTAGTAATTTATAAACGGACTGTAGTAGCTTGCTTGTAATGTGTTAGCCAGGTGGATGGAGGTCTTTTCTTTGTGCTTTTTAAACCCCGCCCCTTCCGCCTGCCCGCCACCCTCTTTTTCTTTTCTCCTTGTTTTTCTGTTTTTAGGAGCTCCCTAAAGGTTCCGATAACCACTGGTGGTTAAGACTATGAGATGTCATATAATATCTGGTTTTTTTTTTTATGCTGTGAAGACTCTTTAAGTCTACCTTTTATTTCACTCTTATTAATCAGTAACCCCGCCCCCCGCCAAAACCCTTCCATTTTAAAACCATAATCTCTTTTCTGATTGGTCGTTAAGTTTTTTCTCCCCGTCAAATTTTCCGATGTTGAAATGGGTATGGACATTTTAAATAAAAGTTATATATAAATTGGTGCTGATTTTATAAATGTGCTTTTTTTTTTTTCATTATTTTCAATCTTATCAGAAAGATGTGTAAGTAAAGCAGAAAAAAAACTTTTAAAAAAGAAATGAAAGCGTACACGGTCGATCGAGGTCGTGCATCGAGGAGGATTTTTAAATTTGTATTTTTTTCTTGTTTTTTTTGGTTTTTTTTTTAATTTTGTCTTTGAATTTGTACCTTTTTTCCTACGTGTAAATTAGTTTGGATAAAACTAATGAAAAGACTTGTGAAACTCAGCTTTAAGGTTTGAAAAGTTCTGTCACTCACACAGAAAAAAAACAAAAAAAACTTCTAGATTTCAAATGTTTAAAAGTTGTACGCTAGTGGTTCAGACAGAGAATGAGTTATTCTGCAGCGCCGTGGCAGCTAGAAAAAAAAAGCTTAGATTTTCACTTCTATTTGTCACAAACAAGTTTTAATGAAATGTTTTGTCTACTGAGGTTTTTTTTTTTGTAGTCATTCCATGCTTAAGCCTTAAACATGCTTGTGGAGGTCACCTTTTTCTCACAGTTAATCTTCCATGTCCGACCGAGGTGGATCAATTGGCTCCTTAGATGATGAATTATAAACTGGTTATGTGATAAAGTAGAATAAAAACAGCCTCTATGTGTTCTGCCTAATTATTTTATGTAAGTAATAAAACAAATGAAAAATTCTTTTAATAAAAAGTACTGTTTTATTTGTTACTTTTACCACTACATCGGTATAAATTCCTATAAATCATTTGTATATAAACAAAATTTAATTTTCTTTTGGTCATTTCTGTGTTTTTTTTTTTTTTTTCTGCACTCTTGCCTACTCTCTTGAGTTATTGTCAATTATCCCATCCTCTTTGAGTCACTCTGTTTTCTGATTTGTACTTGTCTGGAGAAGGTAACTTTTGAATAAAAATCAACACATTTCTACTGTCGTCAGTATTTTTTTTAATAACTATATTTCGCCTCCTAATCTGAGATCATGCTCCTCACCCGAAATAGGATGGAATATCCCCCTGCAGGTCAGGGACAAGGTCCTGCCCCAAGCGGAGGAGTTTAAGTATCTAAGTGTCTTGTTCACGATTGGGGGAAGGATGGAGCGGGAGATCGACAGATCGGTGCAGTGTCAGCAATAACTAGGACGCTACATTGATCCGTCGTGATACAGAAAGAGCTGAGCTGAAAAGCAAAACTCTCGATTTACAAGTCGATCTAAGTTCCTATCCTCACCATGGTAAGCAGGACATATGTTCCTACCCTCACCATGGTAACCAGGATCTACATTCCTACCCTCACCATGGTAACCAGATCTACGTTCCTACCCTCACCATGGTAACCAGAATCTACTTTCCTACCCTCACCATGGTAACCAGGATCTATGTTTCTACCCTCGCCATGGTAACCGGGACCTACGTTCCTACCCTCACCATGTTAACCAGGATCTACGTTCCTACCCTCACCATGGTAACCAGGACCTATGTTCCTACCCTCACCATGGTAACCAGGACCTATGTTCCTACCCTCACCATGGTAACCAGGTTCTACGTTCCTACCCTCACCATGGTAACCAAGATCTACGTTCCTACCCTCACCATGGTATCCAGGATCTACGTTCCTACCCTCACCATGATAACCAGGCTGTACGTTCCTACCCTCACCATGGTAACCAGGCTCTACGATCCTACCCTCACCATGATAACCAGGATCTACTTTCCTACCCTCACCATGGTAACCAGGATCTACGTTCCTACCCTCACCATGGTATCCAGGATCTACGTTCCTACCCTCACCATGATAACCAGGCTGTACGTTCCTACCCTCACCATGGTAACCAGGTTCTACGTTCCTACCCTCACCATGGTATCCAGGATCTACGTTCCTACCCTCACCATGGTAACCAGGCTCTACGATCCTACCCTCACCATGGTAACCAGGATCTACTTTCCTACCCTCACCATGGTAACCAGGACCTATGTTCCTACCCTCACCATGGTAACAGGGACCTATGTTCCTACCCTCACCATTGTAACCAGTTTCTACGTTCCCACCATCACCTACCAAAAGAACAAGATCGCAGATACAAGCGGCCGAAATGAGCTTCCTCCGCAGGGTGGCTGGGCTCTCACTCAGAGATCGAGTGAGAGCCCATCTGGGAGGAGCTCAGAGTTGAGACGCTCCTCCTCCAGGTCGAGAGAAGCCAGATTGGGTGGTTCGGACATCTGGTCAGGATGCCCCCCCAGCGCCTCTCTGGTGAGGTGTTTCGGGCACGTCCCACCAGGAGGAGACCAAGAGGCAGACCCCAGACCTGCTGGAAAGACTATGTGTGTCAGCTGGCTGGGGAGCGACTCGGGATCCTTCCGGGTGAGCTGGAGGTCATTGCCCTGCGACACGGCCCCGGATAAGCGGAAGACAACGGAACAGAGAGTCCAACGTGGATCAACATTTAAATAATATGTATAATAAAGAAATAAAGATAAAAGTTTTAATCAGTTTACTTGATTATTTTGACCAAATGGAAAAAAATCAAGAATGATTAAAGCTGCAAATTTGAAAAAAAATAAAATAATACAATGTTATTTTTTTATCTTGTAAAACCTTTAATATGAATGCTTAAAAAAAAAAGCTCTCAACAAAGACAGCTGTGATTCAGTCGTTCATGTTCTTAACCGTCTAACCCTTGCGGGGGCGGCGGGGGCGGTTGCAGGCGCCTATCCCGGCTGATTCAAGGGGAGGGGCAGGGTACACCACTAACAGGTTTGAGAGACGCCGATGATTCTGATTTTATGTGAGCAGGATTTTAAGTGATGAAAAGTCACATTTTCCTAAAACATGTTTATTTGAAAGCTTTAAAACGTGACGCCTCTGAGACACATTCTCAAGTAAAAATAGAAAAAAAAAAAAAAAAACTTTTTTTTACCCATCATTTGACCACTTTTCCATTTCTGAGTCATCAAGCGTGCCAGAGTCAACCTCAGGCTGGAAAACACCCAGCACAGGTTTCCAGACTGTCTCCGAGCTACAAACACACACCACTAATAATGAACAGAGCAGTATTTAAAAACCACATCAACAAGTTTACATAAAGTCTGTTAAACTGTGAAAAATACCAATAAACCCTCACTTGTTCTACTTGATTTAGATTGGAACTAAAAACTAGGATCTGAAACATGTTTAAATGACCAGTCTGATGTGAAACAAAGACGAAATGATGTGAGGGTTGATCTCATTTCTGTGGACTGAAGAAAACACCAATGTGTTGTTCTTAGATTTTTATTTGATCTTTAATAAGTAAGCAAATCCAACATGCTTCAATTAACATCTTGTTCAACACATTTAAACTTGATCACAAACTCATTTATTTTTCCATTCCGTTTTCTTCCACTAATCCGGGGTCGGGTCACGGGGGCAACAGCTTCAGACGGAAAGCCGAGGCTTCGCTCACTCCGGCTGCTTCCTACAGCTCACCCAGAAGGATCCCGAGTCGTTCCCCGGCCAGCTGTGAAACATAATCCCTCCAGCGGGTCCTGAGTCTGCCTCTTGGTCCCCTCCCGGTAGGACACGTCCGAAACACCTAACCAGCGAGGCGCTCGGGGGCAACCACCCCGTCTGGCTTCTCTCAACCTGGGGGAGGAGCAGCACTACCCCGAGCTCCTCCCAGATGACAGAACTCCTCACCCAATCTCTGAGTGAGAGCCCAGCCACCCTGAGGAGAATGCTCTTTTCGGCCACTTGTATCCGCAATCTTGTTCTTTCGGTCACCACCCACAACTGGTGACCATATGTATGGGTAGGAACGTAGATTCTGGTTACCATGGTGAAGGTAGGACCGTAGATTCTGGTTACCATGGTGAGGGTAGGAATGTAGATCCTGGTTACCATGGTGAGGGCAGGAACGTAGATCTCGTCTACCATGATGAAGGTAGGAACGTAGATCCTGGTTACCATGGTGAGGGTAGGAATGTAGATCCTGGTTACCATGGTGAGGGTAGGAACGTAGATCCTGGTTACCATGGTGAGGGTAGGAACGTAGATCCTGGTTACCATGGTGAGGGCAGGAACGTAGATCGACTTGTAAATCGAGAGCTTTGCTTTTTGGCTCAGCTCTCTCTTTACCATGACGAACCGATGCAGCATCCTAGTTATTGTTGACGCTGCACCGATCCGTCTGTCCATCTCCCGCTCCATCCTTCCCCCACTTGTGAACAAGACCCCAAGATACTTAAACTCCTCCACTTGGGGTAGAACTCTGTCCCTGACCTGCGGGGGGCATTCCAGACTTTTTCCGGGCGAGGACCATGGTCTCAGATTTGGAGGCACTGATTCCTATCCTGGCCGCTTCACACTCAAATGCTTTTTAATTAATTTTTAAATAGAGGTACTTTTTTAAAAGCTAAAACACATGAATGTAAATGTATTAACAATAACAGTTCATTCATGTCCGCGTCTTAATATTACCAACAAATCAGCTGCTCATTAAGAAGATTTTTAAAAAAATTTATACACAAAAGATACAAAACAATAAATGTAACAAAAGAAATAGAACATGTTTCTCTGTCATGATTCCCCTTCCCGCCACAAGAGGAAGCCCTGGACCTCCCTTCCTCTCCCTGATTCCAGCCTGATACTAACCACCTGTGGTCAATAACCTCATGCTGAACACCCGTGGATCTTCTTCTTTCGGTTTAAAGGCGCGAAGCACCAATACAGGTGCATTACTGCTACCTACTAACCCGCAAGAAACTCATATCACCCTTAACAGCCGTGTACACCTCAAGAAAGCCCCTTACAACCAAACACAAACATCTCACTCAATAAAACCTGTCTCAACCCAAGACTCTGCTGCACTCCCAGCATAGCATCTCGTTCTCCCTCATACTTACCACAACTCAACAACATGTGTTCATGTTCCTCCATCTCGACACCTGTGGATCGTTGCCATTGGCCTATTTAAAGGCAGTCTGTCCTGACCGCCTGGTTGGGCCAGGTCTTGGGTGCCCGACCAACAGACCTTCCTTGTTCTACTTATGTGCCTTGCGTTACAGTCTTGCTGGACCTTTTCGTTAATGAATACTGTTGTCCTGCAGTCGGGTCCTCCTCCTTCCACATCCACAACCTGACAGTTTCAAACACATTTAATTTGATGTATAATTTGTGTTTTATGGCTTTCTGATTGTTGGAATGTTTAACAAAACAAACACACTTGGTTTATGATTTGTAAATGTTTAACTTTGTTTAATAATGAGGTTATTGATATAAAATGGTTCCTTTTAATGAGTTGAATAAGTGGTCAGGCCAAATCGAGCACGTTCCAAACAGAACTAAAAGTCTGAGTCAATGTGACCTGAATTAGTTACAAACATTAATCATGAGGCAGAACATCGTCCTGATAAACAACATTTTATCAAACTTTTTCTGAGTTGTGACCAGACTTTAATATTACCAAAGTACTTCCTTTAAATATCCATATGATTCACCTACTGAGATTATAAAAATTGTATATTTTGTTGCCTTTTTTTCCCCTCACTATGTGTTACTGAAAGAAAATTATACATTTGTAATGAATTATTCCCCAAATTGGTTCTAAAATAATCCTTATTGGACACCCCATCTTTAAAAGAGAGTTACTGTATCATAACTTTTTAACATGTTAAAAGATGTTTTTTTGTATGTAATTATTGTTATATCTTGTTTCTCATGTGATCTTCTTACTTTTTGTAACCCTTATACCAAGTACTGCGCAGCTTCTTTTAGATGCAAATGTGATTATTCACACATCTGTACCCCACTCACGTATTTCTAACAGGAGCAACCATAGACAAAAACACACTAGACTTTGCAAACAATTCTTCAACACAAGATGTTGTGTTGTCTGTATTTTAAAGTTAGTGGGGTGGGTATGAGGCATGAAAGATGTTTTGTTTAGTCTTCTGAACCTCTTACCCCTAATAGGGCCCGGGCAGTGCCAGAGCCAATCCTGACTGAAAATGGTCTTGGGCCTTTTTATTTGTCTGTCCTCATTGTGAGGTACGTACGAGC
This sequence comes from Neostethus bicornis, assembly GCA_902685375.1. Taxonomy (NCBI): domain Eukaryota; kingdom Metazoa; phylum Chordata; class Actinopteri; order Atheriniformes; family Phallostethidae; genus Neostethus; species Neostethus bicornis. The sequence goes on from LR738561.1 coordinate 13,980,927, forward strand.
TCTCACGGACCCCTAAATGCCCTGGTATTGGATTTTTAGTTATTACAAATGTTAGAACAAAAGCACACAGTGAGGCATCGTCCCAGTATCATGGTCCTCGCCTGTGGGACAGCTGGCCATAGGACTTCAGGGCAGCAGAGTCTCTGTTCATGTTTTTGAAAAAGAGGCCCGAAAACCTAACTTTTTTAACTTGGCTTTTTCTTAATTTTTATTTTTATCTGATCTTATGTATTTATTGATACTTATTTTATAACTTATTCATTTTATACAGTTTCTTTGTTTTGTCTGCAGGTAGGACTACCGCTCCAAGATGTGGGGGTCTACTCATTATCTCTATGTGTGACACTTTATGGATGTAACTTTATGGGTTAAATCCAGATTTCCAAAGTAAGTACAGACCTCATAGATTCACAAAGAAAAAAAAAAATTCAGGGAATAAAAATCTGCATTTAGACCAATGGCTTTTTGTCTTGTAGTTTATGTTTTTACCACCAGGTGTCACTGCAGTCAAACCACAGCTCATGCCACCTTTTTCTGCATCTCACCAGTTTGTTAATGGTCTTTTCCCAGCACTAAATTCTACTGCACATTTGCACCTTTTTACATAAATCTTGGATTTCAAAAGAGCTTTTAGCAGGAGTGATGCTTTGTTTGGGGGATCCGGTGCACCATAGTTTTATGATAAAAGTGAGTGCACGAGAAACAGAAGGAAAAAAAGGATGAAAGCTGCACACACTTCTATTTTAAGTGGCTGATTAATACAGAGGAGCTCAGATCAATGCAATGCAGGAAAAAAAAGAGGCTCTTCATGTCCGGTTCTAACCGACATGAATCACCTATCATCGTCTGGAACCAGAGAACTCATTCTGCTGGATCTGCTGAAGGAGACGAGAATGATTTCTAATCAATTAAATCAGATTTATAAAGTTGTTTTTCTGCCAGTTTGGGTTTCCATCGCTTCTTTCTACGTCAGTACAACGTCTACAGGTTTCAGCTGTGCTGCTGAGGTCAGGGTTGGGGTGTTTAAATCACAACTCAGCTTGGCTTCTCCTCTTGTTTACCTCAGATAACCTGAACGGCCTCCTCGCACTATCTCAGCAGGTCAAGGAGAGCTAGACCTGGGACTCCCACATGAATTTAGAAACACTTTTTGATCTTCTGAAGACGGTGTTAGCATTCCAGTAATTGTTTCTTTTTCTTATTATTGATTGAAACTTTTTTTTCGAGGAGACAGAAAGGCTTTTTTTTTTCTGATAAAGTTACAGAATGTTGAAGTTGTAGATGAATCATTAAACCAAGCCTGGGTTTTAATCTCTGCAGGGCAATAGAAAGCAGCTGACCCGGGAAAATCATTTACCAGAATCTCTATCTCAGATTAGGAGAAGGAAAAGGGAGTCAGGCTTCAGGTCATAAACACCTCACAGTGCTGCTCGTAATCATCGTTACTTCTGCAAAATTTAAGCATAAAAATGTGTTGCTTTTAACTGGAAACGACAGAGGCTTTTTTTAAAAAAATAAAATGAATGAACGATAATGAAGTTTAACTGATTTAAACATACTGTATTTAAAAAGATAGAAAAAGATCAGTTCTGCTCTTCATCTTCTCCTTTCAGCATTTCCCTTCAGGGGCGCCATAGCATGTCAGTTTCTTCCATCTAACCCCATCTCCTGCATCTTCTTCGGTCACACCAACTATCTTCATGTCTTCCTTCACTGTATCCATGAACCTCCTCTTTGGTCTTCCTCTAGTCCTCTTTCCTGGTGGTTCCAAATCCAGCATCCTTCTTCCGATGGACTCTCTCTCTCCTCTGCACATGTCCAAACCATCTCAGTCTGGCCTCTCTGACTTTAAAACCTCTAACATGTGCTGTTCCTCTGATCCTGTCCATTCTGGTCACTCCCAGAGAGATCCTCAGCATCTTCATCTCTGCTACCTCCATCTCTGCTTCCTGTCTTTTTCTCAGTGACACTGTCTCTAGACCAATCAGCACGACCGGTCTCACCACGGTTTTGTACACTTTCCCTTTCATTCTAGCTAAAACTCTTCTATTACACATCACACCTGATACGTTTCTCCACCCGTTCCAGGCTGCCTGCACATGCTTCTTCACCTCTTTTCCACACTCTCCATTTCTCTGGACTGTTGATTCTAAATACTTAAAATCTTCCACCTTCTTTCTCTCTTCTCCCTGTAACCTCACATTTCCATTTGGATCCCTCTCATTCACACACGTACTCTGTTTTACTCTGACTAATCTTCATTCCTCTTCTTTCTAGTGCAAACCTCCACCTCTCCAGCTTTTCCTCCACCTCTTCCCTCCTCTCACTACAGATCATAATGTCATCTGCAAACATCATTGTTCATGGGGATTCCTGTTTGACCTTGTCTGTCAGCCTGTTCATCCCCATAGCAAACAGTAACTCAGAGCAGATCCCTGGTTATTAATGATAAATAATACTTACATCTTGCATTTAAAAACATTTTTGCAATCTAAAAAAAAAAAGTTATAAGAGTGATTCATATTTTATTGATATAACGTTAAAGAGTTTTAAAATTCATAAGAGCTTCTTCAAATACACACGTAACAAAAAACACAAAGAACACAAAGTAAAATGTAACCGAATCATACTGAATTAAAATTGATAAGAATGTTAAAGAGAAATTAATGTAGAAAAAAAATATTTCCATCACTCTTACTGATTTTATAAAAATCAACGGGTTACTGCAATAAATAAAACATCATGATCCTTCTGGAATATTTCCTCCTTTCTAATCTTACTCTGTGCCCTAATTCAACACACCTGGTTCCTGATGTCTGCACCTGTGTCTCGTCTTCCCCCTAGTGCCATCACTCTGGTGTCACATCCTCTGCTGCAGCCATGATGATGAACCTCCACATCGGGTCCTCGAGCCTCACATTTCCACTTTGATGGCTCCTCTTGTCTGCTCCTGCCGAGTCCAACCAGGTCAGGAAATATTTATTTACACAAACTATACTGTCATGTTGTCACTTCCTGTCCAAAAGAAAATCCTTGTTGGGGATTAAAAGTAACTTTAAAGGAACAGTTTTATACATAATTTTTTAGGTTTCTAAATGATTCGAATGTTGATCCCACATCAAAATAATTCCGGATGTGTTTTTTCAGTTTTATTAATTTTTCTTGGCCACGCCCACATTCTACTGGAAGCACTATTTTCCTTCTTGCAGCAGCAGTTCTTGTGATCTGCTCACGCTCAATCAAAACAAGACGCGCATATTTGAAAATTTTGTTCATTTTCATATCTAAATGACTAAAAAATGAGGGTATGAAAAATATGGGTTGGTTGTAATGAACTGATGAGTTATACATTGTATTTACAACCTCAAGCAAAATTTATGTTGCTTCATATAATGTACGCGTCAACACAGTGGAACTAGGGAGCGAGAGGAGGAAGGAATGAATTTTTTTTTTTACATACTTTTTTGATCCCCCACTGGGAAATTTGTGTGCTGCATTACACCGCAGCAGGCTGCCATGACGGCGCCAATGGTGGGAGAAACGGGGGGTTAGGTGTCTTCTCCAAGGACCCTAGACGTGCACTCAGTGAGAATCAAACTCGCGAACTTCAGGTTAACTTCCGGTCCACGGGCGAACGCTCTACCATTGATTTACTGTCTCCACCTTAATTAAGCATCAAACACTTTGTAAGCTTCTTTTTTGGGGTGAGTGTCATATGGTAATATCACCTCTTTAATTAAAAATTTATAGAACTACTGAATAAATACGAGCATAACTTTAAATGACCAGGCTGACCATCTCCCACCTGGACCACCGCTCCCTCTGTCATTCTGCAACCTTGGCCTTGGGCACGTAGAGAATGGAATGAAGAAGAGACTCCGAACGTGAAATGAGAAGAAGCATGAATGCTTTTCATTATGAGGAGCAGGTTTCATGAGACAGGCCCGAACAAGTCTGTGGTTTCTTGTGGAAAGCTATGAATAGACCGGCGTGGGAACCTGGTGTCTGCGTCCTGACACACGGGCAGAGCTGCTAAAGGTTTGCAGGAGGAGTGAACGAGTGACAGGGCCATTGTAGCGAGAGGAGGATTAGTGCACTGATGGTCCAGAGTGTGGAGAGGATCTGTCATCAGGAGAGCTGCAGGTGGTCCTGGACCCCACCAAGCGAGAAAACAAGACGAGTTTTCAGTTGGGACTTTGAGGATGTTTACTGTGATAAAACCTGGAATTTGATTCCCTACATGTCCTCAAGTCATTGTTCTGTAGCCTCTTTCATTCGGTCTGCAGAGATGTGGACACTAGGAGGCAAATGATTGGGGTCTTTTGAAACTGATGACGATATCGATTTAAAGTGTTTAAGAAAGACCAAAATTATGTTGTTGAGTGTTCATAAATAGCTAAAAAAAAGAGGTTAGTTTAAGAGAATAAATTAGGCATGTGAAAAAAGACTTAGGTTTACATGCTTACTTTCTACTGATAACTAAAATGATCAGCAGTGCGGGCTGCCTGCTGTAATCTGATCTCCCCTTACGCAGGACTTTAGCCTGAAATGTAAAATTGTATGCTCTATTGAACAAATAACAAAATTACACTTTATTGTGGCGGAACGGTGGCGCAGTGGATAGCACAGTGGCCTCACAGCAAGAAGGTCGTGGGTTCGAGTCTTGGACGAGACTTGGAACACTGTCCTCTCTGTGTGGAGTTTGCATGTTCTCCCTGTGTTTGCGTGGGTTTCCTCCGGGTACTCTGGTTTCCTCCCACCCTCCAAAGACATGCATGCTAGGTTGATTGGCCGGTGCCAAATTGCCCCTAGGAATGAGTGTGTGTGTGTGTGTGTGGATGGTTGTATGTGTGTGGCCCTGCGACAGACTGGTGACCTGTTCGGGGTGTACCCTGCCCTTTGCCTTAAATCAGCCGGGATGGGCTCTGGCACCCCCTGCAAGCCCAAAAGCGATGGACGGATAAGAAGATGACTGATACACTTTATTGTGCATCGAAAAGCTAAAACCATCACCGATCGCCTCAAAAAATAAAATTAATTCGTGCCAATCGGAAACATTTTTGATTACCGATGTCTCGGACGGTTGAAATGGTGCAAACACATCTTCCATGTCTGATTCTCGCAACCTCATGACTTTTTTGGGGAACTGAAAAACATGCAAACTCGGCTCAAAGCTTCTCCCAGGAGCTCGTTCAGAGGTGACCTCGGCATGACTGAATGGATTTCTGGGCCAAGCGAGCACAGTTAAATCATGTGTCTGTAAAGTTTGGATGAGTGTCTTATAAGGGCGTGATGAGACAGGTCCCATAAAGATGACGAAGAGCCCTGCATGTCACCAGCCCCTGCCAGGAAACCCCGGTGATCTACGAGGGCCAAGAGACCTCTGCTAATAAGACTCATCTCTTTAATTGGCTTTATGATACGACTGTGAAAATGGCCCAGGGTGTGTGTGCGTGCACGTCTGATGAGAGTGTACCGTCCCTACGTGCATGTGTAGGGAGTTCGGCTCCTGGGTGCACCTTTTATTAGTTCCCCCCCCACCCACCTCCTTCCATGCAGACGCATTATGAGAATGAGCAGGCTCGTTAGAAGACGGGATCTTCTATTGCTGGCCAAGATTTAACACCTCACCCAATAATAATTTATTCAATCTATTCTTAAGTATTGCATGCACCGATGGATGGGGGTTAGGAGATGTAAGGGTGCTGCGGTGGCCGGTCTGACTGGGATATGATGGTCATTATAAATGTGTGGATGGGGACAGATGGTGGGGTGCTTGGAAAGTTCAGCAGGTAAAAGTAGGAGAGAGACATTCAAGCTGAATAAAAACAGACTTTATATTGAAAATATTATATATATATATTTTTATAAGTCGCTTAAATCTGCATTGAATGGTTGAACTTATGCTTAGAAATCGATGAACTGAAAACACGCTGCATCGGTCAGTTGTGGTAAAGAAAGAGCTGAGCCGAAAAGCAAAGCTCTCAATTTACAAGTCGATCTACGTTCCAACCCTCACCTATGGTCACCAAGCTGTGGGTGGTGACCGAAAGAATGATATCGCGGATACAAGCGGCCGGAACGAGCTTCCTCCGCAGGGTGGCTGAGCTCTCACTCAGAGATTGGATGAGGAGCTCTGCCATTTGGAAGGAGCTCGGTGTCGAGCCGCTCTTCCTCCTGGTCGAGAGGAGCCAGATGGGGTGGTTCGGACATCTGGTCAGGATGCCCCCCGAGGGCCGCGCTGGTGAGGTATTTCGGGCACTTCAGACCAGGAGGAGACCAAGAGGAGACCAAGAGGAGACCAAGACATTGTCTCTCTACAAGAGAGAGACTACGGAACTGAAGGAACGGATACTCTATTATTGAAAACCACTTTTGTATTACGAACAAAAACAATCGGTCCACAGCCTGTGAATCACTCCAACTGGTTTCAGCAACAAAAAAGTATTTCTATTGGCCGGAGATGCAAACCTTAAAGAAGACAGAAAAGACCGAGTCGGGTCAGAAAGAGTTGCTGTGCTATGAGTGTTAGTATATCTTTCATTATGACTTTAATAGTTTCCTAGTTTCTCCACTCAAGTTTAATTTACACCGGCAACTAGGTCAGGGATTGCAGACATTAGCTTACAATTGCACTATTCGGAAAATGTGCTACCCAATCAGAGAGCAGAGGCAATGGCGTGACATAAACACCAGCGTCCATCCTCCATGTTTGTAGTTCTGTAGCTGAAAAAAGGGTCTCAACCATGCTATACGGTCCGTGTTGGTAACGATTCCCCAGATTGAGAATTTAAAGACAGTGTTTGGAAAGTTTACTCTTGAAAAGTCTACTTTCTGGATGACACTGACTGTTTGGGTGCATTCCAAACGTCACACCCCATCCTGACCAGGAAGGAACAACTGGTTAATTAAAAAAAGTACCCGCTCACCATAGACCGAGCAAACCCAAATGCTGCGAGGGCAGACTGTTTTTCACTGTTTAAAAGAGTCAGTATAACCTACCAGGCTAGTATTAGCTTGCAGGTTGCCATATCAACCAGAACATGGGTATATATGGGGCACTAAAATTAAGCACTCAGCTGTTTGTACATCCCTCTGTACTTCCGTAACACTTTTGTCAACTCGAAATCTTACAAGAATTTGTGACATTAACCTTTGGTTGCATTACCCTTAAAACCTAATCTTTATAGTTGGTACTGAGTAACTGTGGGCAGTTTCATTCGAATCCCTTCAGCGTTTTGAGAAATATTACGTCCACTAAAAGGGCGACACGGTAGCGCAGCAAGTAGCACAGGGGCCTCACAGCAAGAAGGTTGTGAGTTTGAGTCCCAGGTGGGGATGAGGCTTGGAACACTGGTCTTTCAGTGTGGAGTTTGCATGTTCTTCCCATGTATGTGTGGGTTTCTTCCAGGTACTCCAGTTTCCGCTCCCATCCTCCAAAATTATGCTCTCTGGTTTGATTGGTCACTACATGATTGCCCCTAGGAATGACTATGTGTATGTGTGTGGCCCTGCAACAGACTGGTGACCTGTTTGGGGTGTACCCTGCCCCTCGCCTTGAATCAGTCATCACAGGCTCCGGCACCCCTGCAACCCTGTAATGGGTAGGATAGACAATTTAGTAGGTGACTAAACTCCGTTCACTTGAGTGTTGCGGAGTCGTACAAAGTGACGGTCTAATCTGTAATCCCAGTCTTGGGTACAGTCTGCCTCCATCCTGGCCGAGTATCTCCTCTCCACCTGGGTTTTTCTTCCTTGAGAAGGAGGCTCTAAGGACAGGGTTGTCTCGGCTCTGTTTGGTTATTAGTTGTTCTGATTTTTTGTGAATCCTGTGTGACGTGAAAATAAAAGAAGAGAAGAGAGAGTGCAGACACAGTAAGAGGGAGCTGGTACTCGTTAGCACACTATTCATCAGACTGGTGAAGTCAGAGGTCAGGGAGCCCTGAGGCTGGATGTGTGACCGCTCACCTCTGACCTGTGAACCCCAGCCAGCACCTGGAGTTGAGGTATTTCCTCATAACGTCTACTTGTAACATTATGTCTGTATTACTGATGCGCAGGCCTTCAGGTTCAGGCTGAAGAAGTGACTTTCCCTGCTCTGGGTTGTCTTCATAAAATAAATCCAGAGCATCTGAATCGGGCCAGATGGGTGTGGACGACCTGCAGGAGGAAAGGAGGAAATGTGGAGGACAGAGGTTAGAGGTCCCAGCTGTGATAAAGAGGTCGGAATGAAAGATGTTGCTTCAGACGGAGCGTGAGGAAAATAAACATCCTCCCTAAAAATAGTCCGAAGTTTGTTCCCATTCTGCAGCCAGGTGGAAGCGTCTCCGCTTGCCGGCGATCTGATGCATTTAACCCAGAATCCCCGGCTCCTGATGGGAAAAATGTGTCTGACGCTTTGATGTGAAGGTCCCTCACTGACTGAATATCTTCACCTCCAAATAAAAATGACATGCCTGTCTCAACTTCATATCTGACCCTGCCTCCTGTAGATGACTCTTGACCTCTCTGCGTGACCTGCGCTGTTGACTTTTTCCTCCTCGCCGTATGTCTTCATTTCCTCTGATGAATTTCTCTGGAACCAGCCGAGCTCGTTTGAATAAAACATTTTTAATAAGCGTGACGGGCTGATGGTCAGATTGCACCGTGATTGAACCCAAATGCTGGAGAAACACACATCTTCACCTCCATCATCCCTCCCTTCCTCCCTCCTTTCTCTGTTTATGCCTGCAGAGCTACTTTGTTGTGCCTTTACTGGTTTGGTGGAGATGGAGCAGATGCTGGAGCTGATATTCCCTCATCTCGCTGCAGCACAGATAAGAGTAGATTTATGCCAGAGTGGGGGAGCATGGGAGTAATTGCTGAGACTTTGATGATGCGGCTGAGAGCCCTCTGGTACCCTCGCCTGCTTACTAACAAGGACATCCTCAGATTCAAGAGTTTGTCTCCAGGGTTTGGACCAACATATAGCGAGGCAGAAAGTATTTGAACGCTTTGATTTTGCAAGTTCTCCTACTTAGAAATCAGAAATTTTCATCTTAGGTGCACATCCACCATGAGACATCATCTAAGCAAGAACAAAACAGTACCAGAGCGTCGTATATGTGATACATCTCCGCCTTCCTTGATACTGAGTAACTGTGGGCGGTTTGCTCAAAACCCTGTAACCCAATCAATTCACCAAGTTGGTACATCAAGATCCCCTCAGCGGTTTTGGAGGCTTCGCATTCACAAGAATTTGTATTCTCGTTGTTTGTGATATTGACTTTTGGTCGAATGATTATGACAACCTAATCGGTTCATGTATAGTCAGTACTGAATATCCGTGGGCAGTTGAATTTAAATTGCGTCAGTGGTTTGGTGTTCACATTACCGGACGGCTCAAGTACGTAATGACTCTGTCACGTTGAGGATACAGAAGGAGGGTGAGGACCCAATTGGAGGACCAAAAAGGTCCAGCAAGGCTGTAAAGCAAGCCACATGATTAGAATACGGAATGTCTCTTGGTCATGATTCAAAAAGCATTTCTTGGTCGGGCAGCCAGGAAGACCTGACTGGAAGGGGTGAAGACCCGACACTGAAGGCAGGACAGACTCACTTTAAATAGGTAGGTGGTCAATCACCATCAGGTGTCCCGAATCAAGGAGTTGAGGGAAGGTCCCAGGCTCCCTCTGGTAGTAGGCGAGGAAACCATGACAATACCCCCGCCCTTCAACGACCACATTCAGGTTGTCAAGGATCCATGGGCCGGCATGAGGCTTGACAGACTCCTCCTTCCTGGGACGGATACGAAGCATACAAACATGCAATTTTCTTTTTTTTATTATTTTCTACATGATGTTCCTTCTTCAAACATTCTTTAAAATGATTTGTTTTGAGCAAATGTATGACATAAAAAACTAGGCTTACATAGTCACAACAGTCAGTCACCTTCTTAACCACCTACCCCTTATGGGGGCTGCAGGAGCCCTTCCCGGTTGAGTTGAGGCGAAGGGCGGGGAACAGCACAAACAGGTCACCAGTCTGTCACGGGGCTACACATATACTACTAAACACACACGCACACTCATTCCTCAGGCCAATCAACCTAGCATGCATGTTTTTGGAGGGTGGGAGGAAACCGGAGTACCTGAGAAAACCCACACAAACACAGGGAGAACATGCAAACTTCACATAGAAAGACCAGTGTTCCAAGCCTCATCCCCACCCGGGACTCGAACCCACAACTGATATGTAACTTCTTCATGTCAGGATGAAGAACATCTATTGACTTCTTTAGATATTTAGCTGTAGATTAGAATAAGCTAATATTTAAACAATAATCTTAGACACGTTGGTTGCTCGTCCCGGGGGAGGGATCTCCCTTTCCTGTGGATCCCCACGAGGTTTCTCATTTTTTCTCCACTGATGTTTTTTTTTTTTAGGAGTTTTTCCTCACCGTGAAGGAGAGTTTAAGGGCATAAATGTGCTAGTCTTGTTTAGTTAGCATTTGTTAGTTATTTTTCTTGCTGTGTATTTGTGTTAATACATTCCTCTTTTTCTTGTGAAGCCCATTGAGACGGAAATTCTGTGATTTTGGGCTATATAAATTGAATTGAATTAACTAATCATTAACTACAATCATAAGATTTTGAAAACCTAAAATGCAAATTTCAGCCCTTCCCATAGACCTAGCGTTATGACTAGTACACTAGTGATAATGTTCAATGACTTACGTATTTATCTCGATGTATTCCTGGTAAAGGTGTGTGTATGTGCACAGAAAAGACTCTAAGAAGCATGTGTGTCAGCATGCATGTGATACGGAGGGAGGGTGTGGGCTCTTTTATGATGACCTCCTTATTTCCAGTGACCCAGAATCCCGCTCAGCTGGGAACATGACATAATCAGGATGACAGATAAGTTTGTATCTGCAGATAAAGTTCTTTTCGTGTGAGTCGAGCATAAGCGTATTTTGTTCAGAAACACATGACGAGGAGCTGATGTCGAGAGGATGTTTCCCTGCTGGGATGATGAGCTCAGTGTGCAAGGCTACATACATGCCTGCGGTATCTCTTCAGCACCTGCTGTAGGATGAAAGCAGCTGATTGGAGGAGGAGGCTCATGGTGTGAGGTCTGCTCAGTGTCTCCTAGTGATGATGTCATGGAGGACATGTCAGTGGCACCATGCACAAGCAATGACTTTTTCACTAGTTCTGTACACACACACACGTACACATACTGTATGTATGCATACATACTTATTCACAATATCTGTTCTGCCTGAGAGTAAAATGACAAAAACGATAAGTTGAACAGTTTGAACATCAGATTGCATTTTTTATCTGAAAAGAGATGATTCTGTTCATCACCTCTATGGACAGAATATCTAGGGGCAGCCGAGGCGTTGAAGGGATTCGGTTTGGTGACCTCAGGATCGGATCTCGGATTTCTTTTTTTGCGGATGATGTGGTCCTGTTGGCTTCATCGGACCGTGATCTCCAGCTCTCACTGGATCGATTTGCTGCCGAGTGTGAAGCGGCCGGGCTGGGAATTAGCGCCTTTCAAAGTAGAGACCCTGGTCCTCGCCCGGAAAAGGGTGGAATGCCCCCTGTGGAGGGGTTAAGTACGTCGGTGTCTTGTTCACGTGTAGGGAAGGATGAAGCGGGAGATCGACAGGCGGATTGGTGAGACGTCAGCAATAACTAGGACGCTTCATCAGTCTGTCGTGGTAAATACAGAGCTGAGCCGAAAAGCAAAGCTCTCGATTTACAAGTTGATCTATGTTCCCACCCTCACCTATGGTCACCAGGATCTACATTCCTACCCTCACCATGGTCACCAGGATCAACGTTCCTACCCTCACCATGGTCACCAGGATCAACGTTCCTACCCTCACCCTGGTAACCGGGATCTACATTCCTACCCTCACCATGGTAACTAGGATCAACGTTCCTACCCCTTACCATGGTAACCAGAATCTACGTTCCTACCCTCACCCTGGTAACCAGGATCTATATTCCTAGCCTCACCCTGGACCAGGATCTACAGTCCTAACCTCAACCTGGTAACCAGGATCTACATTCCTACCCTCACCATGGTAACCAGGATCAACGTTCCTACCCCTTACCATGGTAACCAGAATCTACGTTCCTACCCTCACCCTGGTAACCAGGATCTACGTTCCTACCCTCACCCTGGTAACCGGGATCTACATTCCTACCTTCACCATGGTAACCAGGATCTACGTTCCTACCCTCACTCTGGTAACCAGGATCTACGTTCCTACCCTCACCATGGTAACCAGGATCAACGTTCCTACCCTCACCATGGTAACCAGGATCTACGTTCCTACCCTCACCATGGTAACCAGGATCTACGTTCCTACCCTCACCTATGGTCACCAGCTGTGGGTGGTGACCGAAAGAATGATTTCACGGATACAAGCGGCCGAAATGAGCTTCCTCCGGAGGGTGGCTAGGCTCTCTCTCAGATATCGGGTGAGGAGCTCTGCCATCTAGGAGGAGCTCGGTGTCGAGCTGCTCCTCCTCCAGGACGAGAGGAGCCAGATGAAGTGGTTCATGCCCCCCGAGCACCTCGTTGGTGAGGTGTTTTGGGCACATCCCACTGGGAGGAGACCAAGAGGCAGACCCCGGACCCGCTGGAGAGACTATGTTTCACAGCTGGCTGGGGAACGACTCTGGATCCTTCCTGGGTGAGCTGGAGGGTGCAGCCGGGCGAGAGAATGTGAGGGCTTCCCATCTGAGACTGTTGCCCCCACGACCTGGCCCCGGATGTGCGGAAGGCGACGGAACGAAACGGAGATGATTGTTATTAAAAAGTGAAAAAGTCTGCTTCCACTTTCCTTAGTTTATTTGATCCAGTTTTTGGCAGAAATTCTCTAAATGTCATTTCAAGGCTGCGTACTGACGCAAATGCATGCCGACAAAACACACACACACACACACACACACACACACACACACACACACACACACACACACACACACACACACACACACACACACACACACACACACACACACACACACACACACACATATATATAGAGAGTTCCTGAAGAGGTTTAGTTTGTCGTGTTTTTTTTTACTCCATCGTCTCTTTTCAGTGAAACTCTGCAGGCATCGAGGTGAGAAGTGACTGACGCAGAGACACATCACAAAGAACGCTGGGATCAAATTAGATGCTTAAACCTCTTTGAATCATTAGGCAACAATCATTCCTTCATCACGTCAGCGCTGTGAGCCACTTGTTTCCATCTAAATCCCCCCACCCACACACCCCTTCCTCAGTTTATCTGCATCCTGTAGTTTGCTCGTCTGCACACTCTGAAATACACCCTGCCAAGGAATGCATGTAGCCAAAAAGCATCTCATAGACACACACGCATACACACACACCAACTGCAGCTTGTTGACCATCACACAGCCAAAGGGGGTTGTGAGGAAAAAATGGAGGAATGGGGAGGGGGCTGACAGAGGTCTCTTTGAAGTTTCTATTCAGGTCTTTGTCTCATTCAGACCGCTGGCAGTAGACATCTCTACTAGAGGCCTGACCACTCCCATCCCCACACCGTCCCTTCACACACACACACAGGTCCTGTCCATCACACTGGCTTTAATTAGAGTGGATTGGAAAGCCCCCTTTTGTACCCCTCTCACTCTCCTCTCTTTCTTTAACCCCCACTCTCTCTCATTTTGCTCTCTTTCACCAGCTCTTTTCGAACCCTTTCTCACTTTTGTTTCCCTCCTTTTTCTCGGGCATCTTTCCAGACGTTTTTTCTGCACACCGGGAGCTCTTTTCTAAGCCCCCACCTCCCACCCCCAGCACGCCACTCCTGCTCCCAGACTCTGGAAGCTGAGTGTGACCTAATGTTTGACAGACAAGTCGCCCTGCAGAAAGGACTCGTCTATCAGAGGCTTGTAATTCTATTAGAATGGACAGAATACACACACACACACACACACACACACACACACACACACACACACACACACACACACACACACACACACACATACACCCCTCGGCCAACATTTGGCATATTCTCTCCATCAGTTTAGCTCGTTTTTAGCCGCTTCAGGCAGCAGGGCCAGAAAATGCCAACAAATAATCAGATGAAGTTAATTTAGGTACGTGTCCTCACTTTCTACTCGCAGTGACTTCAGGACGTGACTTGTTCTTCAAAGAAAAGTGTTTCCCTTCATTCTCTTTTCGTCAAGGTTTACTATTTCTGTCCCTCTGTCCAAAGTGAATGATGTATTCCTTCCCAAGTACAAGGTTGGGTGTAATCTGGGTCTCAAAATAGAAGCTGAGGCAGAAATGTGAGTGTAATCTCCTTCAGGTTAGTGTTTGTAAAGCCAGAGGAACATGTGAGTTAGTCATGGTCATTGTAACCAAATGATTCATCAGAAAACCTTCTTCATCTTCATGGTCACAGCAAAGACCTTCCAAATAAACTGCTAATAAATCAGTTGTTGCATTTGTAGTTTAAGTTTAAAATGTTTTATCTACAAAGTAGAAAAATCATTTTTATGGCTCAGTTTGTCTGTTTTATGATCGGGGCTTTTAACAATTATCAGTTTGGCGGTATGAGTGGACATGTCAGAGCGAACATTTCGTACCTCAACCTTCACTAGTGCTCAATCTGCATCATTCTGCCTTTGAAATTTCACTTTGCGACAGAGAGAACAAGCAGAAGAGACTTTGAAGGCCTTTAACAGAAGTTCCATTTATTTTAATCAACCTGGCAACAAACGCTGGCTGACATCTAAGTCACTAAAATCCTAAAATCTTTCTAAATGCTTCCTAAAATCTAAGACATTTTAGGAAGCAGCACGGCTACCAGAAAAGTCATGAGAGAAAACAGACAGAACATTTGCAAATATTTTATAAATATTAATGAGGATAAAATAATTTATGTCAGTTTGTGATTCAGGTGTTTTTTAATAAAGACCACGAAGCTATTCAGTGTTCGTCATCGATGAATTGCTTTTCAAGTTTTTCTATTTCTGTAGCTTTTTGTCCAACTTTGTGCTGCTTTTTGGCTTAAAGTGAACAGTGATGACCCACATCGTCTCTTAAGATGCTTTCACCGAACACTTTTATTTACTCTGTAAATAATAAATGTGGTTTAAAAGTATCTTTTTTTCCAGAATACTTCCTGGTGCCTGCAAGCTGAGTTTCTCCTCATTCTTTATGCAGAAAGGTCAGATTAAGGCTTTGTATTGTGGAGGACCATCAAGGCCTTCAAAGCCTAAAATAAATCTGAGTCGCTGAACGGTGTTAATTCTATATTATAGTAAAGATGTGTATTTTCAAAACTAAACGTTCGACCAATCACAACTCAGCCATCAATTGTTGCCAAGTAGTGTTAGGAAGGATGGCTCGGTGGGTAGGACGACCGCTCCGTAACCAGAAGGTCGCAGGTTCGATCCCCTGCCCAGAGTCCATGCCGAGGTGTCCTTGAGCAAGACACCGAACCCCCAGTTGCTTCTGATGATAGTGGTCTGCGCCTTGCATGGTAGCTCCCATCATCAGGAATGAATGTTGTGTGTGTGAATGATTGCATGGAGTGAGTGAATAATGCATATCTATATAAATGTAAAGCGTCTTTGAGTATCTAGAAAAGCGCTATATAAGTTCAATGCATTATTATTATTATTATTATTAGAATCAACCAAATCTGCCTGGAGGCCTTCACAATCCATTCAATGGGTTGTTTTACACAAAATTAAATTTTTACTGTGACTAATCAGATTTTAATTTGATCTCTCTCAAGCCTCCAAGCCAAACACATCATTATGTAGAGCTGCTGATACTTTAGTCAGAATCTACCTGCTAGAGTTCACAAACCAACAGTGTGAAGAAAAACAGTGTTTAGTTGGTATAAAAGTTATTTTATCAACTCATAATGACGGCAGAGGAAGAAAATTTGCTGGTGGATTGACTCTCAAGGCGATTTTAATTAGAGACATTTAAAGAAAAGCCGGACGAGATGGGACAGCTGGACGCACTCAACTTTTAGCATCAAAGAGAAGAAGACGGATTTCATCTGCAAATTGTTAGAAACATTCAGTGATGAAGATGAAGGAGCTACTTCATGCATCAAAGTCGGTTTAAGATAAACAATAGCTAATTGTTTGACTATTCAAACTCAGGGCATTTCTGCCTGTGGAATCTCTTTTTTGGCAAGAAAAATCTTGTCAGAAGATTTGGTAGTAGGAAAAATGAAGAAACCTCATGGAGATCCACATGAAGGAGGAACCCATGTATCTAAGATTGACAATTAAATGCCACCTTATCTTAATCTACAGCTGTATATTTGATAAACTTCATCTTGATGGAAATGGGATGTAGCTGGGTCCAAAGGCGACAAGAGAGTCAGGAATCAGTTAAGGAGAATGTGGTTATATCAAATCTCATTAATGTGGAGACGCCCAGGATGAAAAGAGCCACTGAAAGAGAACAACAACATGTGAATCACACTGGACCACCTAGTAGTTTAGAATACCAAATGAAAAGGCGCTAGAGCAGGGGTGGGCAATTAATTTTTATCAGGGGCTGCATGAGAAGCCTGAATTGTGTCAGAGGGCCACCAACTTTCTTTCATTGTAACATACTTAAATTAAATATTTTGAATAGCTGGTACTAATAATCAGAAGAAATTTCTTTCATTTCTGTAAAGAAATATTTGGAAGTCCATATTTTGTTGAAAATATGGCATTTGTTATCAACTTTTCTTTTCTTGGGGTGTGCCGACATCTTGGGGATAACCTGGCGAACAGCATCATGTTCACTCACACACGTGTATACGCGAGTGAAGGTCTACGACGTGCATAGTTAGCGACATAACGCTTTTCAAAATAAAGTTTCAAAATAAAAGTTAAAAAAAAAAGTTTAATTTATGGTGTTTATGATTGGCCTCACGCGGGCCGGACCGGGACGTACAAAGGGCCGGATGTGGCCCGCGGGCCTTAATTTGCCCAGGTCTGTGCTAGAGGATAGTAGAAAAAGGTCATTGATTTCCACAATGTAGAACACACCTTTTAATGAATGGCTTATTTTAAAAATTCCTGTTTGCTGCTTTGTAATGTCATTTTAACAGCTGCAGAATCCTTCCTCATTATGTCTTCATCTGCACGGCACAATGTGGGCTCTGAATCAGACTCACACCTCTTTTAAATGCTTTTGTGAAAACTGGAAGGTTTCCATCCACATATTTTCTGTTTTCCAGCAGCAGAGATAATTTTTTTTTCCATAGACTTGAGCTGCTTGATAATGTGGAACAGTCTTCATAAATTTGATGTTTTCTTTAGTTGGGATCAACCGACAAATTGAATGTCATAAAAATGTGATTTTAGGAATCTTAACAACTTGAGATTCAAAACAATCCAGGGAAACAAAAGCAATGATTGTGATGACGCTTAAATTCCATTTGCAGTATAATTTTAGAACACACTTGACTTCAATTCAGCACAATGAGATGAAAATAGTTACTTTGTTCAACACCTGGACCTTTTTAGTCTTCATGTAGAAATGAGGTTTCTTCATAAAGTGGTCAAATCCGACCACATGGGTGAGAATAAAAGACCATTACACGGGGACAGGGATGGAAAACAGACATCTTGCTACTTTTTATCATGATTCCTTCATGTTTATGTGTTGACAAGAGAAAAAAAAGGGAGGATCTGGGATATTAAATAAAGGAGGACATTGTTCGTGTATAATCAGCGTTTTCCTGTCAGTGAGGATGACTAAGAAGAGTTAAGGAGATGAGGGACAGCAGAAAGCAGAGAGAGAGCAGGAAGACGTCTGGACGGCAATCAGGCGTACCACAAACAGGAAATGTGTGTCTGCGGATGGCCCAGCTGTTGTGTTCGTCCTCGCTGGCGTTCCAGTTCGAATCAAAGCAGCATGAACACATCATACAACAACCTTCAAGTGTCAGCCTCCAAAAATAGTCAGTTTACATTAGCAAGCTTTTTCCCACTGGCCCGGCCCGCTAAATGTTTACAGTAATCTGTGTTGTTTGCGTGTGTGTTTCCTTCAGTCAGGATCTGCGTGTGCGTGAGAGGGGAAACGTGTAAAGTGCTAGTAGGCTTGCACGAGTGAGGATGTGTTGTCTCTCTGGTTAATGGCTGCTCGGTATTGATTGCAGCTGGAACATCCGAGTCACATGTTCCTTGTCTTCTTCAGATAACGAGGGTTAACCACTTGACCTCGTGCATGCCAAAGGGAGTCCTCTCAAACCAGGATCCATAACCCAGACCCTGGCCACTTTGGTTTCTAAGCTGACCTGTGGATCAGACCTGCAGACTTCATTAAAACAAGGAGTGCACTTAAAGAGTGATTAATTCTACTTTCTAGCCTGACCGCGGGCTCTTAGCCGCTTTCAATGTGGGAGAAAAACACTCTTCAAAGAGAGAGAGAGAGAAAAAACCTTGTGCTGCAATAAATATCTAATATTTAGTTATAACTGAAGATTAATGGAGGGATTTGAAATTATTCTGTGATATTTTCAGAGATTTAGTGAATGTTTTAGTCGTTTATTTTGCAGAAAATGCAAACACTGTCAAACCTAAAACGAACAAGAGTAAGTCATCGCTATGACGTCAAACAAAATGCCTCGCCTGGCCTGTATCACAAAATGAATTAATAATGAATACAAGTCTTAGGTGAGGACGAGGGTTGAAACACTGTTTTTTTTCTGTGTGTAGTTTGCATGTTCTCCTCATGCATGGGTGTTTTTTTTCCAGTTTCCTCCCACCCTCCAAAAACATACCTGCTAGGTTGATTGTCGGCTGTGAAATTGCCCCTAGGAATGAGTGAGTGTGAGCATGGTTGTGTGTGTGTGTGGCCCCGCGAAAGACTGGGGACCTGTTCAAGGTGTACCCTGCCTCTTACCTTGAGCCGGCACCCTCCACGACCCGTTTAGCGAATAAGCAGGTCAGAAGATGAATGAATAAATGAATCTTATCAAAAAATGTATGATCTGATCTTACTGTATGAATGTTTATTAACGGGCCAGTAGGTGGCGTTAGTGTGGGTTATAGTTCATTAGCTGTTGGTGGGAGAAATAAAAAAGCTCATCTATAGTTGGTACTGAGTAAGTTAAAATATCTTGTTATGCTTACAAGAATGTGCAACCGGGGTTTTTGGTCCCATGTCGTGTTGTGTTTCTAGTTTTGTTTCATGTTCCACACCGCTTATTCCCTGACAGGGTCACGGAGGGTACCAGAGTTTATCCCGGCTAATTCAAGGCGAGAGGCAGGGTACACACCAAACAAGTCACCAGTCTGTCACTGGGCCACATATACACAACCATTTACCCACACACTCATTCCTAGCGGCAATTTTGGTACCAACCAATCAACCTGAGAGGCATGTTTTTGGAGAGTGGGAGGAAACCGGAGAAAACCTACTCATACACGGGAAGAGCATACAAACTCCACACAGAAAGACCAGTGTTTCAAGCCTCGTTCCCACTCTGGCATTCGAACCCTCACCTTCTTGCTGTGAGGCAACTGTGCTACCCACTGCACCACCGTGGAGATGGTCTCTTATTTAAAAAAGTAATTATTACATTAAAAACGTTACATGTTAGAAATTTATAGTTTTTCAATGTTTTAAAAATCTACAAACGTCAACTTTCAATCTGGGAGTAAATATAAAAAAATATAATGAAAATAAATATATTAATAATGCATTCAAATATTTGTCTTAACTGTTTTTAGAATCTACGTATGAAGTTTTAATGTGATGTCATAACGTTTCATAAGTTTGAGAACAGGGTGCTTCATGCTTCGTCCCTATTGGACGGAGGTTTTCGATCATTCTGAGTATTTTAAAGATGGAAACCAGGACTGATTGTTGGTGACGTTGGCTTAGCCGTTTGTTTCTGTATGAAACTGAAACGGTTGTTAAAGAGGTTTATGTGTTCTATTATTCATTAGACGTATAGCTTTTCTTGGTTTTAATTTAAAAAAATAAGTGTCTGGAGGTAAAGTTCTTAACCGCAGGTTCATAAAACTTCCCCAAAATAACAATCTGAGTCCAAATCCATCAGAAAACAAGACTTGCTAATAAGTTGGTCTCATTACAGAAAAATGTGATTATTAAAAACGGTATAAAATGGGGTTTTAAACTCATAAAAATGAGCTTAGCTCAGGCTGAGCCTGCCTAAAAAAACAGTTGCAGGTTTTCTTGGATTTGTCTTAAAAACCATGCAATAAAAACATGTTCTTTCCGTTTAATTTAACCAAAATCTCTCAACGTGAACTCATTTTTTCCCACCAGACGTTTATTCATTAATAGACGTGGCCCGTTTGTAAATATCTTGAACTTTGGGTAATGATTAACCGAATGGGTTCGAAATGAACGCGTCTTAACTACTGTAAATACAAATAATCACAGCTTAAATAAAATAGATTTTTATATTTTTAGGTAACTTGACCAAAATTAACTAATATTAACACTACTTATCGGTAGAGTTAGCTCCAAGCAGTCTGAGAGAGAGCTCCAAACAGCTGCTTGGTGGAGCAGAGGTGGAACAGCCACTTGGTGGAACACACGACTGGTGGCTCAGGGTTGGTTTGAATGTGGATTACCATGGTGACAATGTTTAAATCTTCGCCTGGATCATTTTATCTTACGTAACTAAATATCTCACTTTTACTTCTAATAAAATTACTCATCTTGTTGTTACTCATCTTTTTTTTTTTCTATTTTTAAATCTTATCGTCACGTCGCTCAAAAAAACTCATCAGAACCTAGATTAACCATAGATTAACTTGTCTGAAATGCAGTAGAGAAGATCCTCCAATGACTTTTTTTTTTTTTTAACGCAATGTATTCATCTCTTCTTCTTCTCATTTCGGCATTTCCCTTCAGGGGTCGCCACAACAAGTCAGTTTCTTCCATCTAACCCTATCTGCTGCATCCTCTTCAGTCACACCAACTATCTTCATGTCTTCCTTCACTGTATCCATGAACCTCCTCTTTGGTCTTCCTCTAGTCCTCTTTCCTGGTGGTTCCAAACCCAGCATCCTTCTTCTGATGTACTCTCTCTCTCTCCTCTGCACATGTCCAAACCATCTCAGTCTGGCCTCTCTGACTTTAAACCTCTAACATGTACTGTTCCTCTGATCCTGTCCATCCTGGTCACTCCCAGAGAGATCCTCAGCATCTTCATCTCTGCTACCTCCATCTCTGTTTCCTGTCTTTTTCTCAGTGTCACTGTTTCTAGACCAATCAGCATGGCCGCTCTCACCACGGTTTTGTACACTTTTCCTTTCATTTTATCTGAAACTCTTCTATCACACACCAGACCTGATAGTTTTCTCCACCCGTTCCCGCCTGCCTGCACACGCTTCTTCACCTCTTTTTCACACTCTTCATTGCTCTGGACACATCTTCATACTATCTTTAACTTAACACTAGAGCTTTTCCAAGCAAGTGTGACTTGTGTCTCATTTTGGAACTGCTTAAAATATCAGAACAGATTTTTAGTTCTAATATGATTATTATAATTTTTTTTTTCTTAACAAACTAAAATCCCTTTTCAGTCAGTCAGTCATCTTTTTATCCGTCTATCCCTTTCGAGGTTACGGGGGGTGCATAGCCCATCCCGGCCAATTTAAGGCGAAGGGCAGAGTACACCCCGAACAGGTCGCCAGTCTCTGGTGGAAAATCCCTTTTCCTTCCAGTAATTAATCGTTTTCCGTCTCCATTCTTCTGATTGGTTCTTCTTGTATTTATTTTCTGGTGCATATGTGTGTGTGTGTGTGGTGTGTGTGTGTGTGTGTGTGTGTGGTGTGCTGTTGGTATCATTTGAGAAACAAAGTGTTAAAATGTGACTTTTTTTTTTCCAGCCTGAGGATGCTGCTCGATGTGATGCATCCAGGAATGTTCATAATAAATGTCACTCCGCATTTTAAATGAGTCAGAAAGAACATTTTTAAAGTCAAGAGTCACATTGTACCACTTTAAGAACAGAAACACACACACAAAATAAAAACACATAACACTTTAACAACATAATTCAGCCACAAGCGGTTCTCTGTGTTGGAAAATTTGAACTATTTCATTACCAGAATATTTTCTGGATGGAGTTTAAGAAGAAATAATCCTTCTTTTAAAAGAAACTACTTAGTTTTGATCCTCAAAGCATAACAAGGATTTATTTGTACTTTCAAAAAGCAAGAAAAGATAAAAAAAATGTACTTAAAAACCACATGTCTGTGTTTTTGTTACACAATGTCTCCCAAATTGCTGAAGGGTTTTGAATTAAACTGCTGAGAGTTACTCAGTACCAATTGTAGATGAACTATTTCAAAGTCATGCCACCAAAAGTCAATCGTAAAGGTCATAAATCACAATTATTGATCATAAATTATTGTTAACGACACATTTCTCATAGCAGAGAATGGCTTTTAAAGAAACAGCGCAGACTAATTCAGTACCAACTATAGATGTACTGATTAGGTTTTCAGGGTTGAACGACTCCTGTTTTGTTATCAGTTAGAACAGCACGACTAATTTACATTCAAACCTAGTCTTTTCACTGAAGTAGTTTTTTTTCTCGACAGAAACAGATTAAATTAACAAATTAAAACCAATTGACCCCAAAAAACAAACTGAGAAAAAAACCTACTTAATAACCTCATTTAAAAGTGAAAGTAGAACCATTTGTTCATCACAGGTTTTTTGATGAACAGATTGAACTGGAATCTCAGTGCTTCATAAGCTTATCAATCCAGGTGAGTGTTTCTCTCTCTGACATTCAGACGTTCCCTGCAGAGGAATCCAAACAATGGCCACCTGATATCCTGCCGTGCCATCAGCAGGGTGACATTTTTGGCTTATAGAGTAAAAACAGCTTGACATATAGCGAACGGCTCAATGTAAAATCTGCTGCAGATGGTTTTGAAGACTCCCTGAACTTCCACTAACACGGTTTGACATTTGCTGGTCGTTTATCTCACCATAGATTGCCAGGAATCGTGTACGTTCATGTCTCCCTGTGGATGATGAGTTGCAGTAGTGCCAACATCTGGTTAAAATAACAATAAATCCTGTAGGCCTACTTTGGATTATTATAATTCCTAAAGTAGTGACATGGTTATCAATCCAAGCTTCCTGTGTTAACACGACCTTCTCATACGTAGCATGCTACCATGCATTTTAAAGCCGATGTTTACAAACAAAACGAGACAGTAATTCCATGCTATTCTCACCACATCATGACGTAGACCGTTAGAACCTTTTAGGTACTTTAGATTGAGTAAAATATTCACTCGTGTTCTCAATCCAAGCTACTGTGAGTCTACTGATTGGGAAATAATATAAAATATCAATGTCAAAATGAAAGAATTCTTAAATAGATTCCTATTTCCCATCTTCTTCAGGTTGGACTTTCACCACAGTTTTTCGCTTTCAATTCAATTTTATTTGTTTAGCCCAAAAATCACAGAATTTCTGTCTCAATGGGCTTCACATTGCAGGTTCAGAAAGACGAAAAAGAGGAATGTATGAACAGAAATACACACCAAGAAAACCAACTAAAAAATGCTAGCTAGACAATATTAGCACATTCTTGCCCTTAGACCCTTCTTCACCGTGAAGAAAAGCTCCTAAAAAACCCATCAGTGGGGAAAAAATAAGAAACCTCATGGGGATCCATACAAAAGAGTGATCCCTCCCCCAGGACGAGCATCCTATGTGTCTAAGTCTATTGTTTAAATATTAGCTTATTCTACTCTACAAACTGCAGCCCGTTAAACGTCTTAACCCAGCCCGGCGAGTTTGAAAAGTTAAACAAAAAACCTTGTTAACGTTTTATTTCCCCTGCAATTCTGATGTTTCCTCACTAGATGGCAAATTGTATGATATGGAAAGCCATCGGGCCCAATACTCGCACGTAAACAAGCGTGTTAGATGTTAAAAGCAAGCAAAATGTTACATCAAGCCCTTGGATTTCAAACCTAGTGCCGTTAAATGCATGTTTTTAAACCCTATCGTGCTAGATTTCAGACCTAGCGCCGCTAGATTTGAAATTTAACGCTCTTGATATCACATTTGTTTAAAATCTAGCGTCATTCAATTGGTCTAACCTAGCGGTTACAAAAGCATGCCATCCATCTGCTCCTGTTCCGGCCAAATGTTAGAACTCAGTGTGGCCCACTAACCAAAAACTTTGCCCACCCTTAGTCTAAAGTTTGAATTCGAGCCTTCCAATCAATTTTCCAGCTCCACACCAGAAAGTCCTTTCCCAGATTGTTCAGACACCGCTTGAACAGATTTATGTTTTCCTAAATTCAATTCAAATTGATTTATTGAAACAATCTAATAAATATCAGAAGAAAAAGGTCTTGACAGATCCTCTGCTTCCATTACGTTATAGTGAACGCAATATCTCCCAATGCCCTGAAAATCTCTATTGTTACTCAGTACCAACTATACATGAACTGATCAGATAAACAGGTTCATGCAAACAAAGGATAGTGACACAAAGATCAAGATCTGAAACTTGAACGTAAACGCAGTCTCCCAAACCAGTGAAGGAATTTTAATTAGACTGATGACAGTTACGCAATACCTGATATATATGAACTGAATAGCTTCTATCCTAAGGTCACCAAGGTCAAAAACACATATTTTTAAGGCAGTTACAGGCATTTTGTTTGACTCTTTGGCATTTAAATGTATTTAACTTTTAATTTAACTTAAAATTTAAACAGAATCCTGTGTTTTTTTTCCTCCTCTGTGTTGTTTACACACCGAGGACAGTAACCGTCCACATTACAGTAACTCTCTAACGGATGCAACCTATAGGTCATATTTTAAAAGCTCTTGAAGCCTTTCGCTACCAGTTAGCGCATGGGTGTCCAAACTATGGCCCGAGGACCAAATCTGGCCTGTCAAACTCTCGGGTCCGGTCCACCAAACAAGAAGTAATTATATTAAAGACTTTTTTTTTAAATTCCTGCTTTTACAGTGTTCTCCAAAAGATCTTGATTTGCCGACACATCCCTTGTTAAGATGCTTTATCAGAATGTCAGACTTCCTGAGTTGTTTTCTACAGTCAGTCACCTTCTTATCCGTCTATCCTTTGCGGCGGTGCCGGAGCCCATCCCGGCTGATTCAAGGTGAGGCACACCCTGAACAGATCGCCAGTCTGTCGCAGGGCACACACATATAACCATCCACACACACAGTCATTCCTAGGGGCAATTTGGCACTGGCCAATCAACCTAGCATGCATGTCTTTGGAGAGGGGTAGGAAACCGGAGTACCCGAAGGAAACCCACACAGACACAGGGAGAACATGCAAGCTTAACTTTTTCCACTCCTGTTTGGGATAAATGATCTTTTTACCCTCAGAGGTGGTACATATTCGGACGGAAAAATGAGGACTAGGTTTATTATAAAGATAAATGGAGCAAAAAGGAAAAAAAAAAGTTAAGGAAGAATTTTTAATGGAGAGGATTTAAATGAAAGCTTGTGTTTTTTAAACATCCGCTCTCGATTTGTCCCCTTGCTCACGGGACCCCATGAGGCCCACAACTCCAAAAGTTTGCCCCCCACTATTTAAATATGTGCCAGCTATTTAAAGAAACACCTCAACACATTAACATGATGACCTCATTTCTTTAACATTTTTATAGTCTAAGATTGTTTTCCACGCTGCGCCTGCTCAACGCCTCGCTTTGTCCTTCCATCTTCTGTGGCCACCAAATAAAGCTGTGTCCAGAAACATGGCCGCTCCATCTGTCACGTAACCAACATAATCCTCTTCTGCTGCATGTTATGCTGTTTTCTATGTAGCTGTAAAAGATTAGATGCCAGGATTCCCAGGACAAATCTGCTCATCATGTTACACGATGCTGATGATGTGTTTGTGTACTTTGCTGATCTAAGGACGGTCACACGCTTACACACCCCTCCTACAACTCACTCTGGACCTTTTTAGTTTTTATTGCTCATTATTTTCTGGGTTCCATATTTCCCAGCGGAGGGATCTGATTGCCTTGCGGCTGATTGTGTACAGTATCTACTCTATGTGTGACCCTTGGAGTTATCAGGCATCCCATAAGTGCTGGACACAAAGCTGAAAATGCCACCTCTACTGCAGCCATGGCAACACTCCAAATGGATGTAGTTTGGCTCTAGAGGATGCTACGGCCCTCTTATCCTTAACCTCCCCTCTCTCTCTCTCACGCACAAGTATAAATACACACAGATAATTATAGTGCGTCATCATTTGGCTGTGAAGTGTGTGTTGTGTTGCAGAGATTTACAGCCTGTCAGCACACAACAGGATGCAATAAAAAAACAATTTCAGAAGCAATAAGACATGTCTGTAAAAGTCCTTTTAAAGAAGTGGATGAAATCCACAACCGGTAGGGGGCAGCATTGATCATGTAAACACAAGCAAATAAAACAGAGGGTCTCTCCCCCTCTCCCCCTCATCCCATCAACCCCCACATTTCACACACACATATGCACACACACAAAGGACGCACAGACATGGACATGATCAATTATGTGTCAAGCATTTCTTACTGAATGAATGAATGGATGAATAACTACAGGCTGCCCACCGCCCCATTGTCTCCTGACAGGAGACCAAGTTCTCATGCAGTTCATTATTCCCAAAGAGGACAACTAGAAAGAGAGCCAAAGAGACCATTCATCATCCCATCCTGCATATACTGTAACCCTCACTCATGGACAGGACTCTCAATCCCAAAAAAATCAACTTCAAATTCATACCAATCTACTCATGCAGCACGGTGGCGCAGTGGGTAGCATAGTGGTCTCACAGCAAGAAGATCGTGGGTACGAGTCCTGGATGGGGACGGGGCTTGGAACACTGTCCTTTCTGTGTGGAGTTTGCATGTTCTCCCCGTGTCCTCGTGGGTTTTCTCCCACCCTCCAAAGACATGCATGCTAGGTTGATTGGTCGGTGCCAAATTGCCCCTAGGAATGAATGTGTGGAAAGTTGTATGTGTGTGGCCCCGTGACAGACTGGCGACCTGTTTGGGGTGTACCCCACCCTTCGTCTTAAACTGGCCGGGATGGGCTCCCGCAACCCCGAAAGGGATAGACGGATAAGACCAATCTACTCTGAAGGGGTGGTACACATGTAATTAGTTCATGATCTGCAGGAACAAGAGGCTCATGGAAGTGTGTGTGTGTGTGTGTGTGTGTGTGGAGGGGGTGGGGGTAATAAGAGGAGGGGGCTTAAAGTTTTGTCCCTGTAAGCACTTTCACATGCACTCCAGGAGCCCATCGTGTTGGTTTTTTGCTCCCATTGGAGATCAGAATGAGGAATAACTCCAAAGTCCATTTCAATTTAGGTCGATGTTTAGTGTGTGTGTGTGAAGAGAGAGAGAGGGTCCACCCCTCACACCCCTCCACGTCCCCATAAAATCCTTCCTGCTTCCAAGTTCGGACAGAGGATTGTGATTGGTTGGTGCGAGTAGGGTGGGCACGCCCATCCACACACTCACACACTCTCTCTCACACACACACACACTCACACACATACTCCTCTCTCTCTCTTTCTGTCTCTCACTCCCTCACTCTTGAGCTCGGGTTACAGCTGAGCTGTTCCACACGCTCATGTTAAATCTATAGAGAGGGCTTTCTAAAAAACACGGAGTGAGGGATGAAAGTGATCTCATTGGTTATTACACAGTAGTTACATGTTCCTTCTTTTTGAGAGAATCAAGAGGATCGCAGCAGATTGAAGTGAAACCAAGAGGAGAAAAAAAAACACGTTGATCTGCGGAGAAGAAGATCTGAAAGAAAGAATGAAGAGATGAAGAGAAGCGCAGGATTCCTGATGGATGAATGTGGGCATCTGTAAAAAAAAAAAAGAAAAAAAAAAAAAAGAATAAGAACAACCTGCTGTCCGACGTCTGGTTTTTAAACAGGAGCTGTGGAGGTGTGAGTGTATGTGTGTGTGTGTGAACCCCAGGTCATCCCGGACTCTTTAAGTCAAGGACACGGTGGTTTTTGGATCAGGATATGTATCTGATAACCACCTCACATGCTCCAGACTGATCGCTGCTCCGCTTCCACACGCACATCCACACGCACAGCTCCCGCATCCATCTCTGCGCTCTGTCCGCACCTCCAGCAGCATGGCAGGGAGCTCTGTTTGGAACTATTACCTCTGGATCTTTATTTTAATCTGCAGGTCCGCTCTGACTTCAGCCAAATCTCTGGAAACCATCATCTGGAGCTCCACGAACCACAAGTAAGATTTGGACTGTTCTTCTTTTTGGGAATCTGTGCGGAATGAAGGATTGATTTTAGGATTTAAATGTGTGTGTGTGTGTGAGGGGTATTTCTTTTAAACCAATCTGTAATCAAAGTTTAATCTGCAGAAAGCAGACACTTCAATCCTTATAAAACACTTGAAATTCTAGTAATTTTTAATAACATTAACTCTTATTTAAATAATTTCTAAAGTGATGCTTGATTTCTTTTGAATTCTCAAATTGTTCTGCAAAAGTGAAACAAAACCTGCTTCAAAAAAAGGCCCTAGTCCATTTCTAAACCCCCTAAAAGTTTGGATTAATCCTCATTTCTGTAGAAAAGAATTCTTCAGATTAAATCTAGTGAAGAACATAAAGAAAAATTTCTTCACCTGGAACAACCGCCTCATTTCCAAATCCCTCTCAAAGAAAAGCACTTCACACACATTTTGTTCTGCTAACAATTATCACCACTTAGTTGTGACTCCTGCTTTTTGGTCTGATGTTGGGAAGCATGCATAAGTGGAGAAATAAAGTGAGATGGTAAAAATCTGACCTTCAGTTGAGCTCATGGCACCGAGGGGAATTGGAGAGTAGCTCGGCCAGCTTATAACTAGAACTTACTCATTCAAGTGAATCTATGATTTATACCCCAAATGTCAGATGTCATAGGGGCTCCTTGTGCAGTGAGCGAGTAGGAATATTGCTGCCATGTTCACTGGAGTGTGTGTATGTGTGTGTGTGGCCAGCCTAATGGTGGGACGATGGCCCATCAGCTTTTATTTGACCACGGCTGCAGAGGTAGTGGAACAATGAGCGTCATCAGACAAATATACACACACATACACACACACACACACACGCCTCCAGTTAGAATGATGAAAATAAAAGAGAAAAAGGGGAGACATTTATTGATTGATGATGTCACCTGGAGGGAATGTCTCACAAGGTTAACATGCTTGTTTTTCACTGGATTGGAAGATCATTTTTCCATCTGTTTCTCCTCCCAGCACCTTTGTAAAATCAAATCCCCATGCCAGCTGAATATTTCATAAAGTTCACAGTGGAACAATAATGCAAACTGTTCTCCGCGGCTAATTATTAGGAAACAATTCACAATTCTCTTCCCAGCCGCACCAGATGAAAATGCAGAAACAGATCAGTCAGCTAAAAGCTTGAAACCAGCATCCAGTCTGTAGTTAGAATCCTGTGTGGAGTATACTGTACCTTCTTACCTGGTGACTTATGTAGATTTACGACGTCTCACTTCCTGTCCCTGCTTTAGGGACTCTGCTGCCTCAGCTAATAAATGAATTTGGTCCTCTGCTTGCACACAAAATATAACAATACCAGCTCCTCCCTACAGGCTGTGAGTTATGAGGCAAAGTGGCAGAAAGCAGCAGGTTCGGGCCACTACGGTGTGTGTTTGTCTTCTTTTTTTTCCTCCTTTCATTTTTCTTTAATGTGCACACTGCTGTTATGGATTTCCATGTGAGGATGCAATCACTCCAGTTCCCCCATTATCAATAACTGGGGTTTGCTTAATTGATTTCCTCCCAGCGTGCTCGAACAGACCGCATACATCATCACTGCAGCGCTGACTGGAGAAAAGAGGAGGAAAGTTAAAAGTTTGGATGTTAGAAAGATGCATGTTAGAGATGATAATTTAGATCCTTCATGGATTTAAAACAGAAAGAGTTTTAAAGACTTACAGTAGTTTGTGTTGCAATGCATTGTGGTAACAATCTGTAAACTAGTAAACGTCCCGGTTTGAGCTCAAGACAAGACAACTCCCTCCTTTTTCAATTTTAGTCAGACGTGACGTCTACTCATTATATCATAGTAATTATCGTCTCACAGAAAGTTTCCTTTTAAAATTTGGGTCTTTTCTGGTTTGTATTTTCAGGCCCGATCCTGCATGTGAAGCAGGTTTTAAATGTAATTTGTTTTAGCACTTTTTTCTTTTCCCTTTGTTTTTTTTCCTACTTTTAGAAAATCAGATTGAGACAAAGCGGCTGCCATCTAGTGAAACTTGTTTTCATCCTTAAAAACAACTTTTATTTTCCGTTCAGAGCCTGAAATGAGTTTTTTTTAAAGTAATTCTTGTCTTAACAGAGTTTAAGTTTCGATTCTGTGTCTTTAATCGAACTCTTTCCAGTTTGTGTTTACACTCCCTTCGTTTAACCTGACATGTAAAGCTAGTTATTCAGCTTAATCTTTTTAACCATAAAACCAAAAACGAAGCTGGAGAATAAACTCATAACTCCATATCATATCTGCTGTCAGTATTTCTTAGGTGTTGCTGTGCGTGTGTGTCGTTAACTCAAACACGTCATCACTGAGAATGAGTTTTAATGTTTATTTTTATGACAAATTCTTATCACGGGATGTGTTTTTGACAATGTATCATAAGGATGTCACACGTTCTGTTCTCAAGTCCAGTAAATTGGATTAGATCTCATTTAGCTGAGTGGGATTACTCCACAAAGTGTCACTTTGTTATGACTAATCAGCTCCAGGCATCCGGGTCTTCTCGAGAACGGGCCTCCAGACCTCTCGGGCTAATATTTACCTCCTGCCCCGCAGCTGTTAGCTGCAGGCCGGCAGACGGTGGAGGACAGACACACCTCTGAAAGCGACCCAGAAGCAGTTTAGAGACATATTTTTGGCCTCCGTGTTGGTTTGAGGCCCAGGAAAGCAGAGAAAATAGCCTGAGAAATGAACCGTTTGTGCTGATTACAGCTAGCTTTGTTCGGTCTGCGCTGCCTCGGCTCTGCTGGTTAACCTCATCCGTCTGACTCCTAGTTTCCAGATCACACTTAGATAAAACTCAACCTGATTTCAGATTGGATTATTATTGACTGTGTTCCTTGTGAAGTGCTAATGCTTCTAAAGCTTGGAGTTAATGTGAGAGGAAGTTTGTGTTTCATTTTCTTGTTGTTTTCTTGTTTCTCAGTGAGATGATTACAGGAAACTGTTTGCAGGAGGAAATGAGAAAAAATAACTTCTCAGTCATTTGGTTTTTTAGAAGCGGTTACTATCAAAGCAAACATCTCACCGACTGAACGACGCTGAAAAGACAGCTTGGAAAATCTAATTGTAACTTTTGTTTTTTTCTGGCTTCTCATGGATTCGTGTCTCCAAACAATAGAAATGTTCATTTGTCATAAAAATCAGGAAGTTTGAGGAATTGACAGGCTTTTGATTTGCTGAGGTTCTAATGCCGTACAGGGTACGGTTTTTTCAACCAGACGTTTATCGTCCCTCATCGTCTCTCAGACGTCCTCTCACGTGTGGTTTTTTTTTGGTATATTTTAACAGCTTTAATTTCAACAGCAAATCACCGTCGTCCTGCATGATGATGCATTTTGATTGGCTGTAGGTTAAAGTCGACCCTAGAAACCATAGTTCAAAAAACAACCTGTGACTTTTTTTCTTAATTTTTTCATCTTAAAGTCACTTGACTGCTATTTTCTTTTTTGTTCTGAAGAAAAAACAGAGCAAACATTTTTCTATTTTTAGAAGAAAATGTTAAAACAGGAAACATTGTAGCTGAATTTTTGCTTTTATGAGAATTTTAGTGCGAAAAAGACACGAAAGTTTCAAAATCTCTGTTTGTTTTTGTCAGATTAAAACAGAAAGTATCAAAAATTTCATTCTAATGTTTTTAAAACTATCACTATTTTTAACTTGACATCATTTTTCTATGAAAATTTGAGAGAAAATTTATCTGAGAAAAGTTTTTAGATTGCGTTTAACAGCCTTAAAACATAAAAAATAACCATTTAAAATAAAATCGACTGCTTCGTGGATCTAAAATAATTCACTTATTTTTCATACCAAAAAAAAATGATCAAAGACAGGTTGTAAAAACAAAATAAAACCACTGGGACTTGTTGAGCGAGAACAGGATGAAAGTTTGGGAGCAAATGGAAAAACAGGATCTGCTGCAGTGGACCTTCTCTTCTGCAGACCGGGTCACCGCTGAAAGGGTCAGAGGCCCGGGTTTGTTTCTTCCCCCCTTCTCCTCCTGTACGTACCTTCCCTCTCTTCACCTCCCCCCTTTCCTCTTCTTCTCCACCCTTCAGACTCTGATCATGTTTCCTACTGATAGAGATCTCATTACACACAGAGAGAACTTGCAGAGGTCCTGGCCAGGGAGACATACCTCTGTAGAGCAACTGGCCGCCTCGGCTGTAAAAGCGGCCTGTGTCTCACTGCGAGGACAGCTGCGAGGACACAATGTGTGCGCGCTGCCGTGTTGACATGAGTGTTGTTTCAGCGGTGCGTAACGACAGATTCTTCATTCGGGTTATCTCCAGGAGGCACCTGGCGGGCGGAGGGCTTCAGGTTGAGAGGAGGAGGAAAAAAAAAAAAGGAGAAATACAGCATTTTTCATTCATCTTGCTTTTTTCTCCAGATGGACTCGTTCTATCTGCTGCCACGTTGCTGAAAGTTGATCATTCTGTTTCTGAGGCTGCGAGTGCTTTTATTATTCTTGCAGATTAAAAAAGGGAATGTTTTTATTTGAAGTGGGGTTCTTTTAAAACAAACTTTTTGGATGTTTCAACATGATTCTCAACTTAGAGTTTTCCATTTAACTCATGCTTGTTTGTGAAATTTGTAAGCCACCTTGTTCAGTTTCAAGATTCTATTTGAATGCCAAATTCTTGGCCATGGATTTTGTTCTCTGCCCCGCCCACATTCTAACATAACCAAAACATGTTTTAGTAACTCGTACTCTGCTCACACTTAGTCCCTCACATTTTTTTTGTCTTTATTGTTTTATTTTGCACTTTGTCTCTTTCAGTGTGCGCTTCTATAGTGCTAGGGAAAGCTTTGGCTCAGTGGGATTTGAACCTGGTTCTCCCGTTCAAAAGACAGTAATTCTAGCACTAGGCCAACGCCCCTGGGACCAGGGGCTGATATTTTTATGTAAACAAAACTAAATAATAATATGAAGCACAACTTTGTTAGCTTGATTACAAAACAAATATTAACTAGTGTAGCAATTTTACGGTTCAAAAAGTCGTACCCGCAGCAAGGCAAGGACATAAGATAATTTAGAAAATTATCCAAAAAAAATCATAAAAATATCCAAACGAAGCACAGAAATAAAAGTGAGCTTTACTTTATATTTGTTTTCCGCTGTGTCATGCACAGCTTCATGGGCAGGACTTGGTGGGAGCGAGAGGAGGGGGAAATCCTCGCTTCAAAAAAACGGAATAAATCTCTTTGTAAATTCTTTGGGCAAAAAAAGACGCCACGTCATCTAAGCCAATCAAAATCCACTACGTCTCATTAAAGACAGGATAGAAGATTTTTCTGAATTTATTAGTTGTCTTATTTAAATCTTTCTTTATTCGTTGAACTCATTTACTGAAAATAAAAGGAGACCAAGTCTCTTACCCAACCGTGGCTCTGAGGGAGGTTCAAAACCTCAAATAGTTTTATATGATAAACAGAAACTTTTGGCCCACGGCTAACTTTGTCATTCCAACTTCCTGGTTTTGGTGACAAATAAGTATTTCTATTGGCTCGAAACGCAAACCCAAAAGAAGCCAGAACAAACAGTCAATGTGGATCTCGACGGTTGCTCGTATTCACAAAGAGTTTCTGGTCTGTCAGCGTTCGAAAATCTTCAACACTGACTTTAAAAATACACGATTAGTTTTCATGAGTCATCGTTAGAGTCGGTTGTTTTTGGAGACATATTTTAGAGGAATGTAATTAATCATTGTGAGGAATGGATGAAGACTTGAGGAAAAGGTCATTTAGATGAAGAAAAACACTGTAATTAGTCGACCATAAACTAGTTTACACATAAAGCTCGTTAATCAGTAGAAACGACAGGTTCTTTTCTGACATCAATCAATACCTGCAACGTAAAGTAAATCATTTATTTTAAACTATTAAGTTACTGAAAAGGAGAGAGTTAAATGAGGGTGGTCTTTTAAACAAATCAGCATGCAGAATCATGTTGGTGGAGAAACGTTACACAACGTGGCCACAAAAACATCTGTTTTTCCATCTTCTACTAAAACAAAACTGATTTTTTTTCTCTCTTTAGCTCATTAAAAATGTCCAACGTAGAGCATGCTGAAGGTGTAAAGCAGGATTTCTTTCAGATAATACCAGGTTTTATAAACTAAATGGCTCATTTAGACGTAAAAGGATAATCATGCCTCTCCAAACAAGCCTGCATTCTGCTGCTGAATAAACACTTAGCGCCAGTCTGAACACGACAAAGAGAGTTTGGAGGAAGTTTTTTGATGCTTGCAGCTTTAGGTGTGACAGTTTCACAGGCTTTGGGAGTCAGACGAGCTGCATAGCAGAGCAGGTTACATCACACACGTTGAAGGGAAAGTTGGTGGAAAACAATCACTCATCATCTGATGTTTTCATTTCAGCCGCAGGGAAACGACAAGTTTAATTAAAGGTGAAAAAGAAGAAGATTTTGAAATATTTCTGCTCATAATTATTCTGACTTCTTGACAAAGTTACTTTTAATCCTTTCAAAAATATTTTTTGAAGTGGAAGGAATGCAAGTTTTTCCAAAAATATCGCAGAAGAGAGGGTACGGAAACCATGAGAGGCATATCTGTTATACAATACATAAAAGTGGGATGGAGGGGAGTAAGTTTGGACGTGGACATTTATGGTCAACTGTAAATAAAATTTGGAAACTGTTCAACTTCCAAAATTCCAAATCATTATTATTATCAAATGAGCAGATGGGAGACCGTGGCTCAGTGGTTAGAGCTTTCGCCTGCAGATCAGAATTTTGTGGGTTTGCATTCTACTAAGTTCACGTCTAGGGTCCATGGGAAAGACACCTTACCCCCTGTTTCTCCCACCATTGGCGCCGTCACATGTGGCAGCCTGCTGCGGTGAAATGCAGCACACAAATTTCCCGGTCAGGGATTAATAAGGTATATTAAAAAAAAAAAAAAGCAGCACATTTACTTTTATATTCTTATGTTAGAAGATTTAAATATAGATGGCACACCCTTTCGAGGCAAGAAACTGAGCGTCAGTAGAATACGTGCTCTAAAACAGTTCTTGATTACGGTAAAATGTGGGCGTGACAGAGAACAAAAGGCAAAGCCAAGAACAAATGATATTGAAATAGTTACTCAAACATGCTTAAAAAATTTAAAAATATGCCAGTTGGTGTATTTTTGACAAAGAAAAAACTTTTAAAAAGTTTACTTTGTCTAAAACTTCATTTTTAACTTTTTATATTTTAAACACATTTGTATCTTTTGCAGTAAAAACTAAAAAAAAAAAAAATCTGATTTAAAGATAATTTCAAGTCATAATTTACCAGAAATATGAATAATTATGACCAGCAGAGTTTATTTCTGCTGATTTCATCTGATACGAGAGACGAGCACGAGTGCCTGAGCGTGCATGTCGTCAGGCTATTGTTCTTTGTCCTGCCACGGCGAAGCGTGCCAGTGTGGAGGACTGAGCGGTGGATGAGTGGAGAGGGGACCTGGCTGGCAGGAAGGTCCCAGCAGGCCCCTCACATCAGAATCTTAAGGCTTTCCTCTAGGATCGCCCTCACCTCTTCTGCACCTTCAGCTGAGAGAGGAGAAAAAAAAATAGTTACAGGAAGTGGAGAAAAAAGTTGAATGGGCAAAGACGGCTTTTGTTTGCCGTCTTAGCTCTTTTACAAAAGAGCAGTAGAAAATAAGGGGATTAAAGTGAGGAGGGAAGGAAGCTAAAGTAGATGGTTGAAACTCAGCCCTGAGCTCAACCACACATCCTTTCAGTTCAGTAAGGAGCTCCTAGATTACTTCCATGTGTCGGTGCGAGGGAGAAAGGAGGACAGGCAGGGAGAAGCTGAAAAGCAAGCGGAGTTGGAGATTAACGGCATGCTGGACAGTGGAACGGATCTGTGTGACAGCCATCTCTAAAACCATTACCCCAACGGCTCGGAGAACTCCTAACCTCCTCCTCCAGACTGACCTCTTACACTTTAACTCTTTCTTAGGGGAGCCCTCTGCTGAGGAGGCCGGTACGATGCCAGGCGACGTTAGTAACCTGGGATCCATTTCCTCCCCAGTTTCTGGAGCTTTGTGAGAAGGTCTGAATGAAATGTGCCAGAGCTTTGTGGGAGGAAATGGAAGATTCCAACTAGTAATGACAAAAATGTGTGGGACAATTCAGAAAGGGCATATTTAATGACAAATAAAACTTGTCCAAGAGGGGGAAGAAGAACGCCTGCAGTTATTTTATGGAACTACTTGGAGTTTTTTTTCCACCTAAAACCCACAAAAAGAAACAAAAAACTTTAAAAGACTTTTTTCTAGAGACATCTTTTTTTAAAAAAAGCTTTTTTTTTATGTAAAACAAAGTGTATAAAAAGTAATTAAACAACTTTTTTAAAAAATTTATCTAAACTTAAAACAAGTTTTGACATTTAAAAGTATTTTTTTTACTGCTTTTCAAACTTTTTATTTAAAATTTTTGATCAATTTGATGTTTTTAGATTTTTATGTAGTTTTAGAAAAGTTTTAAAACTGTTTAAAAAAAATAAAAGACAAAATGACTCGAAACTAAAATATTCTTTAGAAAAATAAAAAAAAATAACATACTTTGTTTAGATTTACTTTTAATGTAGTTATTTTTATTTAATTTTCTTAAAACCTGGGTTTTTGTTGGAAAAAGATGTTCAAATGAACTAAAATCTGACAATATTTAAAAAATATATTAATTTTTCATCTTCATTTTTTGTACATTAATAGATTATTATTTTATGACATAATGTAATTACATTAAAAATGAAACAATCTGTTATTAAAAAGCACTTTTTATTCATAACTAACAAAATTTAAATCCTAATCTCCTCCCTACCTTTCATCAGATCTAACACACACACACACCTCCCGTTACATATTCCACGTCACATTATTCATAATTACATATCATTTTATGCGTTTACCTTCGTATCTGGTGGATTTTTTGAGGTGCTTACAGGAAGTGACTGGATGAAATATGACCACAGTGAAAATATCATTACTGATCATCATGGAGCTCTTTGTTCAATGTTATGATACCCTAATGGAGTGATGGGGTAATTGAATGGAGTGGTGGGATAATAGAATGATACCGTGATAAAGTAATGGAATAGTGTTCTTCTCCCGAGGGGATGCCCCCATAAGTGTGTCAGCGTGGCAGATGGGCGGTCTGTAACCACCATCCCTGCCCCCCTCCATGTTAATTATAAAGCATCATAATCCATCCCCAGCATACACAAGCAGGACATGGACACTATTAGGGAGCGTGGAAAGGGTCTAAGGTTAGAATCCGCTTACTGCTGGGTGGTATGACCAAAAATTTATATCCCAATATTATTCAAAATTGTAACGGTTTTATGATATTTAACTTTTTTAGGTCCACTTCCGACTTTTTAAACTTGAGGTACCTCACAGATTTTTCTGGGTCGTCATTGCTAAATTTAACGGCTTCAGTATTTTCTCTGTCCATTATCATTGCAAGCAACAACACCGCTCAAACTTTTAGGGGTGCACATGCTGGACGCAAGGCAACTTTTTTCATTGCATGTGTTCTGAAGAATTGGGACGTTTAAATCCATACTGTCGATACTATAATAAAAAAATAACAAGTTTTCGTTACCAACTGGTCTTCCACCAGATGCTAAATAAGGGGCATTTTCAGACAACTGGGAGTCTGAGACCAAAAAAAAACCTTTTGTTCTTCATTTAATTTTAATTTTCTTCATCCGTCCTCGTTTTTTGGTTTCTGGGAATACCAGGCGTTATTCTTCCTGGGGTTCGTCCTTCTTAAAGCCACAGATACATCAACACTGAAATGTACATAGACAGGTTCATATATAATAC
Source organism: Neostethus bicornis (assembly GCA_902685375.1). Lineage (NCBI taxonomy): Eukaryota > Metazoa > Chordata > Actinopteri > Atheriniformes > Phallostethidae > Neostethus > Neostethus bicornis. The sequence continues at coordinate 14,019,064 of LR738561.1, forward strand.
GTATGTAGGGTTAAGGTACTCTCTACACGCACCGGGTTGGGTAAACCATATGCGGTTCATCGAGCTTTTTAATCCAACCCAGCAAACATGAAAAAAATTACATAACAAACTTTTTATGTTTATTTTCCCAGTGGAATTTCAGAATTTCCCAGTAGACGCGTTTATTTTCGGTATCACTTTAGCTTTAGTTGTTCGACATGATTGAGTTTTAAGGCGTGAAATAAAATTTCTTTTGCAAAGTGTGGATTTTCTTTTGAAAATAGTCACTTAAATAATTTAGTATCTTTCTAGGTTTTATTAAAAAGAAAAGATCCATTCACCTTCAAAAAAGTTGGATCATTGATCGCCTGCAGATAGCTGTAACTTTTATTTATGTTTGCTTCTTCCGTATGCTTAATAGTTTCCCACCATGCCCACAGGCAAGGCGCTTGCCCAGTGCAGCGCTCTGTGTGTGTGTATTAACCCATTCTTGATTTCTAAGTCAACCCCAGCATGCTGGTGAGAGGATCTGGAAGAAAAGGCCCTATGGGACCCCCGCTGCTCCCAGGCTCGGCCCCGACTCCTCCGCCCGCTCGGACCCGGCCTGGGATCGGGTGTGTGCCGGGGCGCAGTGTGGCAGCTGTGACTGACGCTTCAATCGGCTCTCCCCGGGATGCCCCGCATTCTCTTTCACACCTCGGAAACGGGGGGGAAAAAGACAATTACACACATATTCAGCAGCCCTCCCTCCAACTCTGTCCACAACCCTGCATCTCTGATTTACCACAGACATACTTTGCAAAGTTTCTTGTGTTTTGAGCAAATTGCAAATGAGTTTAGTCTCCAGGACAGCCGGGCTGGAATCCCATTATGTATTTATTTCCTTTCTTCCTAAAGTTGTCCTCTCACTAAGTAAACAGTATAAGTCAGCTATTTCCTTGGAATTTCCCTTGATATTTAGAAAATTTAAGTAATGGAAAAAGATTTGAGCCTTAAAGTGGAGTTAATGCCTCCATGTATGGATTGCCTGTAAATTGAGTTTGTCTCTAGGCTATTGGAGCGGGACTCCTAAGCCACCGGGATTTAGCTCTCTTAATTGAATTATTTTGATTGCTGACTTGATTGATGGAGTCATATGTGGTACGTTTTCCATGCGTTTTTGTTCGACTAATTCTTCTTCCAATAGAGCCGAAGCAGACAGATACAATAGAATCCTGCAATCCATCACAGAGTGAGCCGGGGCAGTTTGTAGCGAGAGAAATGTTCCTGCCATCAGCTCCGAGCACCACAAGCCCACCAGACAACGTAAAACCAACAATGACATCAGATAGTAAAGCACTCAGAAGTATAATCTTCCCATAATGCCATGCTAAACCCCACAGAGACCCACGGCATGGAGAAAAGCTTTTTTTTTTTTTTTTTATACCCCACTGCTCCTCCCATGGCCCCTGGCTCTGTGTGTGTCTATGTGTGTGTGTTCACGCATGTTTGGAAAAGAAAAAGAATTCAGGAGTGAATGGAGATGTCACTGTCAGCCTTTGGCCTCCACATGGGTCCGTTCCAGATCGGCCATATTGGCAGCCTGAGTGTGTGCACGGTGAGTGAGAGCGCCCGTCAGGGGGCCGGTCTGATGCCCCCCTCTTTCCACACTGACTTCTTACGGCCCTGGATTGGAACTCAGCAGGACGCAGGTCTATATTTCCTCCGTTTCATCTCCCACACACATGTTCCCCATTAGAAGTGTGTTTATTCTCCCACATGATGTGCTCGCCTGTGGAAGCCTCTCATCTCCCCGATATTGGAAAACTCAGTGAAGGTCTGCTTAAGCAAACAAAACCCCCCACTAAAAATAAAAAGCCTCTTCACTTTCTTTATGAACTAGGAAAGACCAAATTTAACGAGTTGCTGAATAAAACTTCATGGTTTTCACAAAATATCTAACTGCAATTTTTATTATTATTTTTAATGTTTTGATATTGATTCAATATTTGATATGTAAAAGTATGTGTGTGTGTGGGGGGGGATCAAATCAAAATTTTATAATATTAGCAGATGCGATCAGCTAATTGCAACAGAGTTGGAATTTGTACCTGAATCAATTTGTACCTGAATCAATTTGAGCGCTCTGACCAATCAGTTTGCTGCTCAGAGTGCACAGAAAGACGCTGCAAAATGGTAAAAACGAATCAAAAAATTTATAGAAAAATTACATCTATTTGCGATTAGTTGCAGGTGTAAATATTGGGATATTGATTTGATATTGATATATCGTACAGCCAATTTACCAAGGTCTTCTGCTGTCTCATCTCCGGCCCTGCTCTGAAAACTTCCCCCAGTTTTAGTTATTGTCCTCCTGTGTCTCTATCCCACCCACCCACTCGCCCGCATTGGGAAACATGACAATCCCAAACCTCCTGCACATCACTCTCTTCTCTTCCCTGTTTCTGAGATGAAAGCTCTTCCGGTCGCCGTCGCTCGCTTTTAGTCCTTCTGTTTGCTGCATTTTCTGATTTATTTATACACTTCTGATTGTTGCACCTCATGCCTGTCAAGAATCCCCCGTCTGAGCCGTGCATGTGTACTCGCAGAGTCGAAATCATATTTGAAATATACATGAAATGCATGAATATATTTATGGTGGGGAAGAAACTCCCCGCCGCCTAGAATCCGGGAGGGTCTCTTTTTTTTCTGCTGTGGAATTGAAGTGGTGTGATTCAAGAAAGCCACCAGCGAGCAGAGCGGCCTGCCGGTGCACCCCTCAACCCCCTCCCTTCACAATGGGACTGGATGGGAAATGATTTGGCTCCTATTTGGAGTCGGGGCAGTTGCTTCAAAGCAGCGAGGCTTTAAGCGGCCTTCTTTCTGCATTAGACGTGCGTCCAGTGATGAGGCTTTGATGGGTGCGAGGAGAGAGAAAACTCTGCAAAAGGAGAAAAAAAAGGCAACTCGATGGTTTTATAGAGGTTGTGATTGCTTTCTTCGTTGAGAAAAAACGTGTTGGACTGAGAGCAGCAATGTGACCCGGTCCCAGCTGCCGTGTCACTTTAGGATGGACCCACACAAGCATTTCCCAGAGGAACGCATCATGCATGTGTGCTGTGCAACAGGAGTCAGCTGGGCTCGGGCTTTTGTGCAGATTATGCTTGGAGTGTGTGTTACAGATGGCTGCAATAATGATCAGATAGCTCTTGTAATGGAGATGGCCCACTCTGTAATGGCTTCCTAAAACAACACATGGAGCATCTTTACGAGGCCACAATCCGGACGCCCATCACAGAACAAGCGCCATGTCCAACAAGCTATTTATTAGTACACACATCACACACATTTTCAGTTTAATACCACCAGCTCGCTCTGTCTCGTTAAAGTCGAGCGTTATCGGAGGAGACAGAGACTCCCGCAGCACCGGTTAGCCCCGTCCACCCTTTTTATCGCATTCACTGTTAATGAGCCTAATGATGTGTGTCTCAATGATTGCATCAGTCAATATGCTGTTCAATATGGGTTTTAGAAACCTACTGACAACTTAAGCATGTCCGCCTGGATAAGATCTCCCATCCGAAGGGAGGAAAGAAAGAGCAACTAATTTGTCTTGCATTTGATGGGACATGTGTTGCTGTCTTTTACAATCATGAGCTGAGATTGTAAGCAGAGAATAGACCTGTCATTCATTCTCTAATAAGAAGCTGCTTTAAAGACACAGGAGACGTCTGTGTTTAAAAAACGCCGTGTCCTACTTATTACAGCCTCGATATTTGAAAGGTTTCATCTTCATGTTTTATTCTTCAGAATGGTTTACTTGCTGTTTTATGCCAGACAATGTGAGAAAAACTCAGTTTCCGTTTCGTCATCTTCCACTTGTTCTGGGGTTGGGTCGCGGGGGCAACAGCCTCAAACGGATAGCCCAGGCCTCTCTCTCGACAATTTAAAACACAGGCTTCTATTTTTTTTTTTTTTTACAATTTAGATAAACTGACAAATAAAAAAAAAAAAAAAGGCACTCAAGGAAAGATCCCAAGTCGTTCCCTGGCCAGCTGTGAGACATAGTCTCTCCAGCGGGTCCGAAGTCTGCCCCATGGTCTCCTCCCGGTAGCACGTGCCTGAAACACCCCGCCCGCGAGGCGCTCGGGTGGCATCCTGACCAGATGCCCGAACCACCCCATCTGGCTCCTCTCGATCTGGAGGAGGAGCGGCTTGACACCGAGCTCCTCCCAGATGGCAGAGCTCCTCACCCGATCTCTGAGTGAGAGCCCAGCCACCCTGCGGAGGAAGCTCATTTCGGCCGCTTGTTCCCGCAATCTCATTCTTTCGGTCACCACCCACAGCTGGTGACCATAGGTGAGGGTAGGAACGTAGATCCTGGTTACCATGGTGAGGGTTGGAACGTAGATCAACTTGCAAATCGAGAGCTTTGCTTTTCAGCTCAGCTCTTTCTTTACCACGATGGACCGATACAGCGTCCTAGTTATTGCTGATGCTGCACCGATCCGCCTGTCGATCTCCCGCTCCATTCTTCCCCCACTCGTGAACAAGACCCCGAGATACTTTAATCTCAGTTTAAAGATCGTAATTTAAATGTTTTAAAATCTTATTTTGGCTGGAGCTGCTTTAAGCATTTAAAAGCTTCAGTTTTCAGCGCTGATACGTCTTTTTTTCTCTCCTGTGAAAGAAAAGAAAGCGAGTGGAGACCCCTGTGACACAGATAAAAGCAGTTTCTTTTATAAACCACACGGCATTTGATTGATCTGTCCCGTGGTCTTGATCCCTGAGCTTGGCTGATTAAACCTATCCATCAGCTCTTCTTATCAGCGCCCTAACAGATCGGCTGCAGGACACCGAACTGGAACCCTCCGCATTGTTGCTACACAGAAAAAGTCAAAGGGTAAGGACAGGGAGGGGAAAGGTTTAGCACAACTCAACAAAGCAGAAAAATCCCCACTTTGTTATTCTAAAAATAATATCCTCCCTTCCAAAATAAGCCTGTAAAGATAGGCAGCCCTCATGCTATTGTTGCAGTGGTAATACACACAAACATGCACAGTGTGTTCTGTGTTGTACATATCAGTGTAACCTCTAAATGAGGTTGAACAGTGGCGTTTTGGAGTGTTTCCGCTCTGCGGGGAAATTATAAAGTAATGTTTCCTGTCCGCAGAGTCGCCTTCTGACCCTGTCCCTGGTCACCACTCGTACAGACATCAGCCCAATAATGACAGCTTCTTCTCTGATGGGCTGTCACTCTCTTCCCTTCACACACATACACACACACACACGCACACACACACTCTGTCTGGAAAACCAGGGCAGAAGAGCAAACTCTCAGTTATGAATCATCTGAATGATTTGCAAGTCAAATGGATCGTTTCATAGGACGCGTCTGTTATTTTGTGAAATAAATTTGTGCGCGTGTTAAAGCAGATACATCAAGGCAACGAAAACGGGCTTGATTGTGCGTCACTTTTTTTCCATTTATCCCCAGCCATCTATTACCATCATGTTGTCAACGAGCTGAGGAAAAACCAACAGATGTGCTTTTCATGTTCACACATGTACAATTTATCTCTCTTTTTTTAACATTGAATTGAACATAAAGCTTCTTTTATCTTTTAGCTTGTCTTAGAAATTAATAAATTATAGATCAGAAAGCAAAATGTTTCAACACTAATGATTATTTATGATGGGTGGAAGATCATATCGCTGTCTTTGTTGGTTTAGCAGAACTTTTCATCTGATGAACTGAAGTTTGCGGCCAAATCAAGAAACAATCAGTCTAACGTTACAGTAAGAGAGATGGTTTATTAGGATCCTGTTGCAGCTTGTCCTGCACAAGCAGGTGGAGACCTGCTAGCTCACCTTCCCAGTACTAGTCATCTTAAAGTGTTGGACAAGTTACTTTAAAACTGTAAAACACTATATATAAACTAAAAAAAAAGTAATAGGTTTTAAATTGCCGTAAAACCGAGTTAAGATACTGTACAAAACAGTATCTTAGTGGCCATACCAGTCTGTCAATGCCTGATCCCGTCAGACCTCAGAAGCTTAGCATGCTGGGCCTGGGCAGTACTTGGATGGAAGACCGCCGGAACCCCAGGTTCCACGGTGGGACGGCAGTTGAGATTAAATTGCCATTGTGTCCCTCGGCAAGACACTTCACCCACGTTGCGTAGTCTGAATGGTGTGTGATTGGTTGGTGATGGTCATAAGGGCCGATGGCGCAAAAATGGCAGCCTTGCTTCTGTCAGTTTGCTCCAGGGCAGCTGTGGCTACAACAGTAGCTTACCATTATCTGGTATGGAGTGAAGCGTCTTTGAGAGTCCTGAGAAGCGCTATTTAAATACAATGCATTATTATTATTACTATTATCATTATTATTAACAGTTCCGTTCCGTCATCTTCCGCTTGTTCCGGGGTCGGGTTGCGGGGGCAACAGCCTCAAACGGGCAGCCCAGACCTCTCTCACCCCGGCTGCATCCTCCAGCTCACCCGGAAGGGTCCCAAGTCTTTACCCGGCCAGCTGTGAGACATAGTCTCTCCATCAGGTCCGGGGTCTGCCCCATGGTCTCCTCCTGGTGGGATGTGCCCGAAACACCTAGCCGGAGAGGCGCTCGAGGGCATCCTGACCATATTTACAGTTACTAAACTTAAATCTATTGACGGAATAAAATGTACACATTTCGAAATTCTAACTGTATGGATGGAAACAAAGAACCTAATGGGCTACAAACCAAAGAAAGACAGATGAAACTAACAAGACAAACAAAGCTATTTCCATCGACCATAAATGCAATGAAGCCGGATAAATTGTTGCTAAATCTTTGTTTTTAAAATGTTTCTTGGATGGAATACACAATAGCGCTATAGATTTTTAATAGCCATCTAAATCCGTCCTATAACATTTGCTGTTGGGGAGTGTGAATAGCTACACAGCGGGAGGTGTGTACAGCCTCACAACGGTGAAAATAAACACGACCTAAAAGTATTGTGACAAAATAAAACTAATGTGTTACAATTTAAATTAACTTTTATAAAGTATATATAAAAAAAGGCTTGAAAAAAACCAAAGTGAACAAATTTCAAAACAAAGTCCACGAATGTTATCATGAGCAACATTTTTTTTTGTAATTCTTCTACAAATTTTATTGTTAAACTTTAATTGAACTGTTTGTTTCATCAACAGTATTTTAATGTGTTATTGAGATTTTAACAAGTAACAAATAGTCAACTTTTTTTCTTTGTAAAGTGTCATGTTGATACTAAAAAAAAAAAAGAATGTGCTAGGGTAACTTGCTACTTTTGTAACGTGTTACTCCCAGCACTTATTTTAAAGTGTGTGTGTGAGAAAAAGAGTGGGAAACTCTTCCAAAGCGAGCCTGTGGAAGCTGTTCATTAACCTGCTACCCAGCTAATCTCCTTGCTAATTCATTTAGCTCTCCAAGTCCTCCTGTGTTTTAATATCCTCTCTCTAACCGCCGCTCATGGGATGGAGCGGGAGCGTCGCCATGGCGATGATTGTGTCATTATTTCGCAGTCAGATGAGTGATATCCCAGAGGGCTCGGGCTGAGTTGTCCAGGCCGGTTGAGAGGGGCTGATTAGAATTGCAAATGGCCGCCAAGTGTTGTGTTTATTGTGTGTCTCAATATTGGAGACAATCAGGCGAATCAAAGCCCTCAGCTGGAGGGAAGGGACTGAGGCACGGTGGGCCTCTCTCTGGTTGGCACCACGTTCTCACCCCCTCCTTCTCTTTTTCACCCCCCTTCTCTTTTACTTTTGCTCCTCTCGGTTGTATGTTTGTATGTATGGATATTTTAAAGTATGTGACCACAGCTGGAGAAAGAGCGAGAGAGTAAATCCCGTGGAGTCGATCATCTGTTGTGTAGCATTCCTCTCACACAGCTGAGAAACATTAAACACGCTTTATGATAATGAAAGCAGGCATAAATATCTGAAGCATAGAGATAAAGGCAGGAAATCTTGTTCGTTTGCTCAGAACACATTTGTCACTGATTTTATGGCTTCTTGAATTGCTTGGAAACACAATTATCAGCTTTTCATCTCAGCAAATTTCCTTTTTATTCCTGCTCTGATGAGGAATAGGCAGTCCCTGCACATTTCAGACTCGGGAATACTGTGATGTTTGCGTGCAGTTGTGCAGCCGAGCCAGTGGCTGCGTGCCAAGCCTGTGATGGCTGGGTGACAAGACTGTGGTGCAAAGTGCCCTAAACACACATTTTCCCCTCAAATCACTTGTGAATTGTTCAGCTTCAATGATGGGCCCTTACCCTGATATTGACTCACTGTTTGCTTAAGATTTGGGTGAAATCCATCTGAAAGCCATCCGGCTGGTGTCGTGTCAGACAGGAAGTGAGTGTTTTAGCTTTGCTTGTAATTCACTCTGTCACTTGCACAGAGGCCTATCTTCTTCTGTTTCGCTACTGTTAGCTTTTAAAGAATGTGTATGCGTGTGTGTGTGTAACATGCATGCACATGCAAGAGTGTGTGTGCACTCATGCGTGTACATGACTGTGTTCGAACACAGTGTAATTCCTCAGGCTGTGGAGGCACCTCGTGTAGCACCACATGACCAGTTGCAACAGGCATGCGTGAGGTTCAGGTACAGGCATGCACAGTGAACAGGTAGCGCTACAGGGTGGTGACAGTTAAAAAGTTTGTTTTATTGCACCACAAGTGTTCTTTTTTTTTAGCGCTTGAGCCTCTGGGCTAAATAAAAACCAAATTCCGGGGAATGCAATTACAGCCGCTGCATATCAAACCTACACCTTCAGTAAGACTCCATCTGCATTAATCAGATACTCCATCACTATTTTACAGTTTTAAAAAGTATTTTACTTTACTGGATTATTCTAGAAAAATTCTCAGGCATTAAAGATGGAAAACTCTACTATTTACGTCTCTATTCGGTAAACAAAAAAATCTATTTTTATAAAACTATGAAACTTCAGAAATATTTGAGAACAAGACTATTTATTCAACAAAATTTGGGATTATTTGTAGAAAAAAATCCATCTTTCCTTTCAGCTCATCAATGTTAAAGACCAGCCTTTCTTGTTCCATTCTGATCGGATTTCTTTACTTTGTTCAACATCTTTTGAAAAGTCCATTTCCAAATAACCATTTGGAAATGTTTCAGTTATTTTAATGACAAAATCACAAACTTGTGTTAATTAATTTGGATATTTATTAAGCCAGCAGTACAAGTTGACGGTGTTTGTGGTTCATTACTGAAGGAATGCATCCTCACTAATGAAACTGTCTTTCTGAGTTTGCTGGAACTTGTAGGCGAAAAAAAAACCCAAGAAACTAACTCAAGACTTGCATGTCTGACATGATATGATCAGGAATCAGCAGCATGTGATGGGCAGCAGCCTGTTTGAACAGAGCTGTGTGCTGTTCAGCTTTATGAGAGATGCTAAGAATGGTGTGTATGTGGAGAAATAAGACGCCAGTGTGCGTTGTGAGTGTGTGAACGGAGAAGAGAGTTCATGAGGTGACATCTCATCAGCTGTTTGACTTTACTACTTTCCCAAGGAAGCTGTTTCAAGAACAATACTGAAGAAAAACCACCGACTCGACAATAGAAATGACATACACACATCCCCCACCCCTCGGAAACAGATAAAAAATTCTGCTTGTGTTTACTTTGACTGAGTTATTGCCACTGTTAGCGGTCGTAGTGTGTGAGTGACTGTACAGAGCTTGTAGCAGACACATATCACCAACCGGACTCCTCTACCCATCCATCTCTCCCTGCTTCTCACAATAGCAGGAATATATTAAAAAAGAGTCAGTCAGGCAGGAAGGGCACACAAGATAAATATTGTGTTAGCATTTTTCCTCCCTCTCGCTTGCAATTGTCTTTTACGTTGACAGATGAACAATGAAAGTATTTTGAACTTTGCTGCACGCTATCTTTTACGTCTGGGTTCAGAGCTTTGCTGTCAGAGCCAGACAAGCTCTGGCAGAGATTGATTGATTTGCTCTCTGTTCATCATGTCTTCCCATTGTTCTTCCAGGAAGGCGTTTGGTGTCTCTCCAGATTGCCCGACTGTGACATATTAACACCTGTTAACAACACACGGACTAATAAAATACACACTGCGCTCCATTTTGATCGTAAAGGGTTGCAATAAAAGTTAAACTAGAAGCAGTTAATTTCTTTATTCTGAAATAGACCAGAACTTCCTCTTCAGTGGGTTTAAAGGTCATTTTTATGACTTTTTGTAGTTGCAAAATGAAGAAACAATGTGGGTGGAAAAAATGAGAAATTTGGGGAAAACAACTAATTTATTTGAGCTGCTGAAAAAGCTTAAAAACGTATTAAATTTGTTTACATTTGGAATTCTAATGCAAAATTGTCATTGATGGTCCAAAATTGATCCAGAAAAGCAATAAAACTGGACCTCATTTGAACGTATTCTCCATTTGTTTGGGGTTCTTCATGATTTGGGATTTAGAAATTTACTCGTCAGTAATTTAAGCTCCAGGTGGATACTTGGCAGAAATGGCCGCAGAGCAACTGTCAACCTGCTTCATTTTGACAGAACAAACATGTGAAAGTAATATTCTTTTCTTATTAGAAGGCCAATCAATATATTTTCCCAAAAATCTCAACGCAATTTTCCTTGGAAAAACCTTCATTAGTAACGGGTGTCAGGTTTGTTTAGGAGATGGTCTTCTGCCCGGTTACTTCCTGGTTCGATTCCCTCATGTGTCTGTGCCAAAGCATACAGTGGAGCGGCGTATTTTGGTTGAACTGTGCGAGGCAGCTGAACCCTCTCACCTTCTAAACCACAAGGTGTAAAACCGAGGCCAAATTCAGCAACACACTGCGCCCCGCCTCTTGTTCCCAGTGAGCTTTTCCATTGCACCATTGTTTTGTTGAAAAGTTTAATCTCCTGTACAATGTGAGCCAAGCCGAGACGTAGGAATAGCAAAAACAAAAAAAAAGATCTTTTTTATATGAATCAGATCAAATTAAATTAACTATCATATTTATGTGTTTGTGGTATGTGTAAGGAATTGGATCATTTACCCAGCTTTGGATACTTTTCTGCAAATGTCTCCATATTAAATCATTTAAAATTCAGTTTTAGGGTCGGGGTAAAATTAGATTGTAGTTTTATTGCTAGAAATTCAATGGAGAATTTATTATGAGTTCCCAAGCCCAATAAAAACTTAGAATTGCATGTTTAGTGGTGGTGGGAGGGGGTAACGGGTCTCTGTGTGAGCCTGTCTCTGTTTATTAGTCAGTCTGATTGAATATCAACATTAAAGAGGTTATTTAAATGTGTTCTGGGAGCTTTTCGATGAGGTCGGAGATATAGAGCTGAAATTAGCCGCTGGTAAAAATCCGAGCAAGCTGCATGGATTTGATAATAGTTCAACTTTTTTTTTTTTTTTGCCTCTTTAGTTCCTTTTTCCTCTCCCCCAAATGGAAGTGAGATACAACTATGAAGGGCTGCCATTGTTCACCGAGGTGGTTCTTTCTCTCTTCTTGCTCTCCCAGACCACTTGTACACCATTAAAACTTGCATCTTAATCCAGCTCTTCTTGACTCTCCTCTGTAGTCCGGGGGGATTCCTTTTTATACGCACAACTTTGGCTCACTTTTGGTGCTTGGCACAACAACACACACGCTCACACTCACCCACTTTGGCCTGTGCAGACTCATGTATATCACACGGTCGCACATACAGAGTGAGCTTCGGCCAGGCGGGTTTGGCTGGGATTGTAGACTAGGCCTGTGGAGAGATCTTTACGGAGCCTGCAGAGCCCATCTGTGGCTGCTTCTTGGTGATGGGAGGCAGCTGGCTGTGTGTGATTGTGCATGGTTATATGTGTGTGTGACGGCGTAGCATCCGTGCTAAGAGAGGAGGAGAGCAGCTTATGCATGTTTGGGTCATGGAGCAATCCTGAAACGAGGGCTGAAACTGACCCAAACGCTCCTGTCTTCAGCCGAGCCAAATCCTAACCATTCCTGTCCTCTTTTTCTCGCAGTCACAGACCATGCATTTTACTTCTAGACCTTCATTAGTGCCCCATCGACATCCAACTATTTTATACCGAATTAATGCAGTAAACAAAATAACTCTGGGAACAAGGATGGAAAACAGTAAACACATTTCTGCACAAATTTTCTACAGTTGTGAACATGCTATTCAGAGTTCTTTACTTTGTTCATTTGCTTTTTTCTTGAGAAATCCATCTTAAAAAATGGCCTCAATGCTTTTTTGAAAATTGTGCTGATTTTAGCCAACCTGGAAACAAACACGGGCTGCAATGTGATTGGTCAAATGCTTCAATGTGAGAACACCCTTCAAAAGCAGTGTTCCTATTGGAAAAGCCATAAAAGTATAGAACTAAGCTCCTGGAAATATTTGATCAATATTAATAGGGGAAATAGGATTTCAACCCTCCGGTTGTGATTCCGAGTGTTTTTAGGCCTGCAGAGGAGGCTTTGAAGGCGGTCAGTGTTCACCACCGCTTTCTATCCACCTACCAGCTGGAAGAGCTCAGTCCCCGGCCCCCAGGATGAATAAGTGGAGACCCAGAGAGCGGCAGTCTGGGCTTTCTCGTGCTGTCAGTGATACTGTGGATGACGTTCAATCACAACCGCATACACCCTTGGTCGCTTAACTGCCCTGCTCTTACGAGGGATGGGCTCAGCAGTGACAGAAACCACAGAGGCCATAAGAAGAAACAGATTATACTCTTTCTCCTCCCTAATGACTTCTTGCTCTCCTCTTGTTCAACAGTCCTCTTCAGCTCATTCGTCTCATAACAACGTCCACTTCTGTCCTCCTTGCAGCGGGGCCATCTGGACGTCATCTCGTTAGCTTATTACCGCTGCTGATTGCGCGATGCTAGCCCCTCATGTGACAGTGATAGAGGGTGAACATACTGAGCGTGTTTGGTTAACATGAGACGTGTGTGTCAGCCAAACTTCAGTGTGTTATAACTCGCCGGTGTGCAACTGTTATGAGTCACACCAAATCTGATCTGCTCTGCATGCCAGCCTGTTGACTTAGCTAACTGAAGCTAGTATGTGTTAGTGTGTCTGTGAGAGCATGAGGGTGTCTGTGTTCACACGTACAAAAGCAGCTCTCAGCAGGGTGGAATTCAGGATATTCTATGCTTTTTTGCTTTAGACCGAGTCGTTTATGCAGCCCTAATGTGGACGGCCCGGGGGTGAAATACCAGGCATTCTGCGTTTCAGCGAGTCATTGTTGCCATGTCTGGTTTTCTGGAGCTAAAATGTAATGCGGTTAGATTTCAGTTTACCCAATACCCGCTAGCCTCTGGCTAGTTTTTCTTCCTTTTGCTGTAATAAAGGTCAAATCCTTCCTGCTTTGCTAAACAATCTAAGAACCAGATGGAACTTGTTTTGCTTAATTTCAGGATGCTTATGTTTGTTCGTGTGTTTCTTTATTTGTGTGTGGCCTCCGAAAGCGCCGAGGCGACTTGTTTACCGTGTTTGACATGTGAGAAAACCGGTGTGTACACGCTGTGGGGTGTGTGTTTATAGAAGGGCCTTTCTAAGAACATCTGCCCCCGCCATGGCCAGACAGAAGCCACCTATGTATACACGTTCTCCTGCTAAGGTCAGCTGAACGTCTCGCGAGAGCCACAGAGAATTTCTGACTGTGTTTTTGGGGATTTTATTTTACATATAAAACAAGTATTAACTTTTCACCATGGACAATATTAAAAATATTTTAAAGAATTGTTTTTATATTGTGATCTAAATTAAATTCACAATATTTAACATATGTTTTATTTCACAACATTATTTTTCAATAAATGTAACATTTTCACAATAAAATATCCAAAATATTTTGTCCCAAAATTTAATCTAATTTCAATCCTTTGTTTGACGTTTTGTTATTGATACGTTAAAAAATATTTAATTTACTTATTTTTTGTATTGTTTTTTATTTTGCAACAAGTGTCAAGTTTTTAAAACAAAAAATTATATAAAATAATCTCTGGCTGAAAAAAACATTTCAGAAAAACTTAATTCATTTCTAATTTTGTGATATTAATTTGATTTATGTATATTTTTGTTCAACATGTCATTTAACAAATAGTGTAAAATATTTACCATGAAAATATTAAAAGTTTTCTCTCCTGCTCGTTTAAAATAAAACGTATTACAGTAATTGTAATCAACATTGGTTTGTTAGTCATAAAGTAAAGAAGTTAATTAGCCTCATAATTCACAAGTGTTTGTTTTGGCTCTAAAATATTAAGTCTCTTCAAAAAAATTAAGTCATAAAAATTTTACTGTTTTAATGTGTTTTAAAGTGAAAGTGAAACAGATCAGGGTTAATTATTAAAAAGTGTGTTTCCTTTTGATTTAATTATATTTGTGAATAGTCAAAAAAAACCGAAATGAACAGTTTCATTTGACCGTTGGTGGAAAATTTTTATAAAACAAAAACTTACTCATGTAAGAAAAAATTCTTAAATTTGAAGAATAAATACATTTTTGAAAAATTTCAAAGTTACATACATGAAAAATCTTAACTTTAAAACCAAAGCTTTCCTGAATAATAATATCTTTAAAAAAACGTACAGTCAAATGTTTGTTTGAGTCACAAAAAACTGCTGATCATGATTTTTTTCCAACTTTTTTTCCTAAATTTTCTAAAGCACATAGTATGGTTTTGAAAATCAAGAACAGAGGTGACCAATATCAGAGCTACGTATTTAAAAAGAATTCTTCTCCTTTCGGCATTTCCCATAAGGGGGCGCAACAGCAAGTCAATTTCTTCCCTCTAACCCTATCTCCTGCATCGTCTTCGGTCACACCAACTATCTTCATGTCTTCCTAAACTGTATCCATGAAGCTATTTAAAAAAATTAAGTGAGTAAATTGTATTCTTCCAATGGTCTTGATCACAGTTGATTTTACTGATGCATTGTTTTGATACCGATATATTGTGCAGCCCCACTTGAACCCGGAGCGGGATCAGAGCTGCACAAACACAGTGCTGATTCATGTGTATGAGGCTTGCTGTAATGAATAAAATGATTGTACCCTTAGAGCAAAGCTGCTGCTCAAATATTCCCATTATCAGGCTTTGCAGCTCCACGGATCTAAAAAGCGGTTTTAACAGTCACTACTGGCACAAAATCTTCTAATAACAACAGACTTTACTGAGCAGGCAGGGTAAATTTTTGCCTTTTGTTATCACGTGACATAGATTAGTTTAAACCAGCTCTGGTTTATGTATATCACACAGACAGCTCTGCATAAATAGAGGTTGTGTTTTTACTGACTTCAGTGTAATTATGTCACACACCCTCTGGCATATTGATTGAAAATGGCCGTAAATATCTCATGTGTAATAATAGAGGAAAGCAGCCGCTCTGACTCTGCGGATAATGTAGGAGAGAAGAAATAATTGGCGAGTGAACACTTCTTCTGCTGTGATAATTACCGTGTTTGTTCAGCGAGAAGAAAGTACCTGTTGTAGTTGTGATTATAGAACAAACTTTTATTTATGTCCAGCTGAAGGAACACCAGCAAACTTCAGGCTGGGAGGTTGGACTTGTGATGAAGACATATAAGGGTGCCTCATTAGAACACGCTTCACTTTTTGGGATCATAACTTTATTTTCTATGGTGCATTGTTGATCAAATTATACCCAACAGGTAAAAATACTTTTTGGCACAAAACTACCCCTGCGGACTGTCCTGTTACTTTGTCTGAGTTCAAATCAGACCCTCTCAATATTAACAACATATCAAATCACATTTTTTGTTTGGTATTAAGATATCAATTTGATATTAAATACATTGTCCGTTATTTTAGACAAGATCTGTTACGATTGTCAAATTTTAGCAATGGAAACTGAAAAATACATCTGCTTCCCTAGTTTTACATGCCAGACTGTAAAAGTTAGGATAAAATTAATACCGAAGCATTAGTTTGTCATAGTTTTGCGGTGTAACATGTTTCTGTTACATTCTATTACATCGTCATTCGAAATCCAAAATCTCTCCACAACTTGAAGCTTTCACCTTGTTTAGGCACCAAAACTTCTCTCCATCGTGCAGTTGCAAGCTGATTGGCCAGTCTCAAAGTGCCTGACAAATCAGGTGGCAGCTCAGACGCTTAGAGATGCGCTGTGTGTGAAAGGCAAATTGCTGTTTTTTGTGATTAGCTCATCTCAGGTGTTCGTATCGCGATATCGATGCTATATTGATTTATTGCGTAGTTCTGTTCTAAACCGAGGATAAACGTAGCTACAAATGAAAACATTTTAGTTTTCCATTAATTTCTATGAACTTGCCAAAAGGTCACGTAATCACCGAATATTTTCTGGCCCAATGAAATAATATTGTGAAATTTTTCAATTTTAAGGAAAAAAATTCTTTAAAAAAATTATGAATCCTGGTTTAATCTTTCTTTTCTAGCAATTCTAGCAAAAAAAAACAACAACATATTTTTATAATATTTGTTTGGTTTTGTCACACACACACTTCCTGTTTAAACTCCCTATTATTTTTTTAAAAAGTTTGAACTTTGAGAGTGTTTTAATGTTAATTGTCTAAAACACTTGTGTAAATGGTGTAAACAAGGTTTTTTTTAACATCCTGAACACAACTGTAATAATTTTCCCCTCGCGAGGCTTTGAAAAACCTATAACTCCCACAGTTAGCGAGGATCCGGGGTGATTGAACTTAACTGAAACGTGTAGCATGTATACGTTACTTTTCATGATGAACAAATCAATTTAAAATCATTGCGTAGGTATGAGCCGTCCCCTCGGTTCCCAGGTTCTTTCATTGCCTGCCAGTCCGACGCTCAGAGCAGAGTCAGGACTGACTGGACGGGGGTGGAGAACATAAGAGGGTGAGGGCCAAAGTAGGCGAAGGGGGGCATTGAGGCTCTGTGAGGGGCTTTGAGTGGGCTTGAGTGTAGGCGGCGTTTTATATGAAAGTCGGTGAGGGCAGGGGGCTTGAATAGGGGTGGCTGGGAAGGTCCAGGATGCACCCCACCGTGCTTTTGTGGGATCCCACATCCATGTGTGTGAGTGTGGGCTGATTGGGGAGTGTTTGTATGTGTGTGTATTGGAAGGAACAGGGGGTAGTGGGGGGATGAGGGGGTAGCATATGTGACATCATGTGCTCATATTCACCAGTGGAATGTAAAAGGAGAGGGGAGGGGTCTCCTCCTCGTTGTTTTCTGTCCTCTTCGCTGTGCTGTAGCTGTTTGGATAAGCTCTTTACAGGATTGAGCCCACTGTGCAGCCATCCAGATGAAACAAAATCAACCTCATTTGGTTGTTATGAAAATGATTCTCTTTATTTTGTTTGGTCCAGGCAGATCCACCTCGTTTGACATGAGGGGGCTGGAGGCTTCGTGGCGCTCAGGGTCATTTCCCAGAAACATTATTTTGGATCTCCACAGTTCTTCCTTTGCGCTCTCAAACTTCTTTTATCAACAGGTTTTCTTAAGTCTCCAGACAACATGAATGAAAGATGCAATTCAACCTCCCGTTTTCCCCCCTCTTCCTTTTTTTTCCCTTTCGACCTCCTTAAAAGTACAATAATCTCCAGTCAGCGGTCTCCTCCTCTCTCTCCGTTGCGTGGCTGTGTGGTGCTGATTAAGCCGGCAGAGACAAACAGGAGACAAAGTCCCAGCCCACCAGTTTAGTTTCACATCCTGGACTGGAGCTGGGCCGCGGCTTGCCAAGTGGAGGGCTTTTAAACTGGGCTAAACACTAATTGCTGCCCTATTTCTTTTATGTTGCTTCTTTCCCATCTGCGATGGAGCTTCCAGACCTCCACAGCAGCCAGAGCCTCATTATAGCAGACAGTTAACAAAGGCTGGGAAACAGAAGCAGAGAATTCACTTAGGATAGGATAGCTATCTAACCGCCAACTATGAGGCCGGTTTGGAAAATTGTATCAATGACAGAGGCCGGACTCACAATAAATCAGCCATATTATGATATTAGGTTTTGGAAATCTTAATTATTCATCTTAATCACAGCGACTCGCTCTGATAAGTAGTTTAGAAGGCCGAGCAGCTGAACGGCAGACATTTATATTCAGAGTTCTACACATTTGAAGTATTTTCAACACTTAAAAACAAACCCCCCTCCCAAGCAGCTACTTCTTGAGTGGAACAAATCAAGGTCTGATTGTGATGTTTCTTCTTTTCCTGCTTGTGTTTTCTGTAGGTGTAGATGGAGGAGGAGGAGAAGGGTGAAGGAAACAAGAAATGAGGGAAATGTTAAAGAGATGGATAAAGCAGGAGGGAATGAGATTGTGAGACGAAAGAGAGAGGGGGCAGAAATGTGGGGACGAGAGAGAGAGAGAGAAAGAGGGAGAGAGGGCGAGCAACAAAGCCTCCCGTTGCCATGGTAACTTGTTTATGCCTCACTGATGCATCTTGTAGATCCAATTAGAGACTGATTGTGTCTGTGTCTCCACACACACATACACACGTGCACCAGGACACACAACCGCCACCTGAACATATGTTCTCTGTCTCACATGCACACATTTACATGCACACACACACACACACACACACACACACACACACACACACACACACACACACACACACACACACACACACACACACACACACACACACACACACACACACACACACACATTACGACCTGTACATACGTTCACTCTTACACTCATTAATACACAATCCTCATATGGATACACACACTTAGGGATACACACATGCATACATATACCCATGCAGACACACACACACAGAGACAGACAGACACGCAGGCAGACACACGCAGGCAGACAGACAGACCGGCAGGCAGGCAGGCAGGCATGCTGGCAGACAGACAGGCAGGCGGGCAGACAGGCAGGCAGGCAGGCAGACAGGCAGGCAAGCATACAGACAGGCATACAGACATGCACATAAACCCATACATACACAAACACACATGAGCGTTCACATGGTGTCACTGCTCAGCATCAGCAAATTATTAGATGTCGGACAAAGGATTCCTTATGTTTCTCTCTCTCACTGGTCCTTGTTTCAGTTGTCAGGCCCTAACAGCCCCCTCCTTTCAATTCCTCCATCCCACCATCCCTTCATCCCTCACCCTGAGGAGCATCAGACAATAGCTGGTAAAAAAAAAAACGTCCCATCAGCGATACCGCATCCAACAACGGAAAAAAAAAGAGTGACAGAAGGGATTTAGAGTGTTTTGGACCGATTTCATTTTGCTTTATCTCGTTGGTGTGAATGAAGTCATTTATCCTGTAAAACCCCCGTCCGAGAAGAATACCCATGAATGATAATCCAATCACGCTCATTTTCATGGAGGGGGTATTTCTTAAAGAACTAGGACTTTTTTTTAAATGATCTCTTTTTTTTTCACACGAGCTGGCTGTTTGCCAACGTTTAACACGGTCAAACACACAAGCACCACCCGCACACAGACACACTCACACTTTTCTGAGTCTCTTTCAGGATTGCAAAGAGACTGCATGATATATCAATATCGAATCGATATCACAATGTTTACACCCAAGAATTTTTTTGAAAAATATTCATTTAAATGATAATAGTTTAGACCAAAATCCCAACAAATTTAAATCTATAAGCTCATGCTGCAAATTGTACAAAAAAACTTGCACAAATACACAAAAATGACTTCGAAGATAAATGATCCCTAATTGTTATCGGTGGCTAATACTCGATCATTAAGATGGACAGGATTAGAAATGAGTATATCAGAGGAACAGCACATGGTAGAGGTTTTGGAGATAAAGTCAGAGAGGCCAGACTGAGATGGTTTGGACATGTGCAGAGGAGAGAGAGAGAGTACATCGGAAGAAGGATGCTGGGTTTGGAACCACCAGGAAAGAGGACTAGAGGAAGACCAAAGAGGAGGTTCATGGATACAGTGAAGGAAGACATGAAGATAGTTGGTGTGACCGAAGAGGATGCAGGAGATAGGGTTAGATGGAAAAAAACTGATTTGCTATGGCGCCCCCTGAAGGGAAATGCCGAAAGAAGAAGTAGAAGTTGATCAAACTAAACAAACTCAGCACATTCCTGCTCGTAGATCCTCCTTCTCGTGGACTGACTCTACAACGATGTATTTCAATAAATAAGCAGATCGGTTTTGTTTGGATGTAAATGGAGGAAATCGGGGCACAAGAAATAAGAAGCACAGATGAGGGGCAACAAGACAGGAATACCAAGGATCTGCCCAGGACAATATGGATACGTCAAGCATCAATAGTGATGCAGATATATGAAGCACCAAGGCTGCTTGGTGACGCCCAAGACAAGAGCACTGATGATCATCTGTCAGACATCACAGGCTTCTTTCTTCTTTTTTTCCCCCCACTAGACATCTCTGAAGAGTTGAGATATTTAGTGGTGAAATGATGTGTGTGATGGTGAAATGCGGGGCAGAAGATAAGGTGAGATTACCCCCAGACATGGGGGAGAGACAGAGAGGGAGGGACGGTTTTGGGCGAGCCGCTGATGTCTTGTTAAAACGTGAGGGATCAGAAAGAACAACAAATGCATTGCGCGTCACTAAATCCTGCTTAAATCCGCTGGCATGGGCAGATCTAGGAGATAGCTGCGCACACTGTCTGCAACACACACACACACCGGTACGTAAACACACACCCGTGGTCCGTCCGGCTGTCTGGGTTAATGCTCGGCTAACTGGGACAGCAGAGCTGAACCATGTTGACATTTTAAGCCTCAAACAAGTCCAGAACAATGATTCAGCCCATCTGCACCCCCCCTTCAGGAGTGCAGCCTCAGCCTGTTTTGTGGACAGACTAAAACACAGCCACACACACATCTATAGCTAAACCCCCCTCGCTTTGCTCTTCACACACACTTACACACACAGTATGTCCCCTCTCCGCTCCACCTTTAGTGAATCAAAGAGAACAAGAGGCGATCTGATTGAGTTGGCAGGCTAGAGCAAAGAGGAGAGGTACTGTAAGGTCACATGGATTATCTTAATCCCCCCGGTAGATGATCATGACAGGGGGGGAAGATGTATCAAGAAGCCTTAACCTCCCCGCTGACCCTCTGCTCACTGTTTTCCGCCTGAAACGCAAACCTCCGATCCATCAGCCATGCCGGGAACAACGCTGAAACTCGTTCTTATCTGGAACGGGGAAAAAATATGAAAAAGAAATCTCTGTGTGTAATTCTATCTGCAGCCACGTCTGCAGGCAGCCATTTTGAGCCGGCCCATCTTGTTTCCTTCCTCGCAAACGTTTTGGTATGCTTTGATTTAGATCCAAGAGAGAGAAAAAAATACTTGTGGAGATTTTGAGTGAAACACTCTGTTGACTAATTTGAAGTTATGTCAAGCTGCTACACGTCGGCTTTCGGTGGAGCCCAAATTACCGAGGCCTTGCCTGAAAGGCCGTGTCAGACATATCCAAACCCGTAACTCCCTCGGCTCAAAGTATTAACACTACATAAACTTATGTCAAATTATCTGGCTGCTATGCATTTAGTACCGAGGTGAGCAAACCAAGGCCCGGGGAACATGTGTGGTCTGTTAAACTTTTAAATGTGGACCATCGAACATAAAGGAATCAGAAAAAACAGAGAAATCCAAGAACTTGAAGGCATCATCTGCATAACCTGTCCGATTTTTTTTGGCTCCCCTATTGATTTTAATAGATAAAGAAAGACTTTAGTTCAGAAAATTGTGATTGCGTGAATGCACTCTGGCACAAGAAAACAAAAAATTGGAAACACATTAAACATGGTCATACATTTAAAGCGATGGCACCTCGAAGTGGTGCTCCACAACCACTTATCACCATGACATTTAAACAGCTCCTCACTGCACAATCAGTCTGGATATCAGAGAATAAGTTCATACATTAGTCCACATGCAGTTGTGCAAAACAAGGGCTTCGCTTACACCGCAAAGAAGGTTTTAAATATCAAAGTGTTTCTAATCTGCTTTCCTCCACTTTTTGTTCAGGTTTATTGCTGGAAAAGGTCTGGTGATCTACCCGGACATCGGGGACAAGCTGGACATTATCTGTCCCAAAGCGGACCAGGGGAGAGACTATGAATACTACAAGTTGTACCTGGTGAAGAGAGAGCAGGCGGAGAGCTGCAGTACGGTACTCGATCCCAATGTGCTCGTCAACTGCAACAAACCTGAGAAAGACATCAAATTCACCATCAAATTCCAGGAGTTCAGTCCGAACTACATGGGATTGGAGTTCAAGAGGAACGTCAATTATTACATCACCTGTAAGTTCATCATTTATCTGATTCTGTTTTTACTCTCAATCAACCAGAGAACTCTGACACGCACACCTACGGTAACACACACAGAAATACAAAACACACACACACAAATATAGAATGAATGCACATACTGTATATGCACACACACCTATTCATTGACACATGCCCATCTTCACACATTCACAAATAACCACATACAAACAGACGTGCATCCACAATTATAAAAGAAGCATACACACACATTTGTATACCGGTCCTCGTTTATCAACGCTAAAAAAAATTGGTCTTTAACCGTGGCTCATGAGCAAAACAATACACTCATCCAGATTGATCAAACCGTCTTGATCATACCAGACGCACAAATCACTTTGTGATCAAAACTCAATGCAATAAAAAGAAATGTAATCTTAGTGTTTTGAATTTAGAATTCAGTTTTTAGTCTTTGATTCTATAAATTCTGATGATGTTGTTTTTTTACCTGCAAAACCACAATTTACGGCATCTCTTTAAATTATTTTATGGACTCAAAACATACGACCAAAGTTTTACTTACCGGTAATGCCGAATGTTTTTTGGACCATCAGGTTTTTCTGATTAGAAAATGTTTTTTTTTGCTTGCACTTTTTGTATAAAAATTGGTGAAAAAAAATACTTGAAAACTTTAAAAAATTTTATAAATTTAAAAAAAATACAAAACTATTATACTAGTGTTTTAATTCAAATTTGAGGGTTAGAAAACATGCGTTTTTTTTCCGATTGGTCACTTTTCTGGGAGGAAGTCTCTTTTTGATCCAATGACTTCCTGACAAAAAGTGATCAGCCAATAAAGGCATTAAATTCTTCACGAAGTTCTTGTTTGCAGACTTCTGTTCCTTTGTGTTGTAAAATAAGGATGTGACAGAGCGTGAATCTGAATAAATGTAGGCGTGTTCATTGAAATTTTGGTTGTTTTAAGGCACCAAACTTATCAAGATCGCATTGTGCGTACACCTTAAAGAGACAGGAACCCCATTTTTTAAAATACCACACACAGTCTGGTACTTTTTTCTGTGCACGCCTAAAAGTTACATCATTTTTTTACACTCACATAAAAACATTAACACACACAGACACACAAATAGACATGCACATACTCACGGACATGCAAACACACACACAGACAGACATACTGCACTTACATACACACACATACAGGCAGACAGAAAAAAGACACGTGCAGACGTGAACACACAGACACACATATACAGTATATCTGAATGTGCACGGTGTACATACGCCTAATTCCAACACACACGCAGTCACATGCAGAGCGTTACAGCAGTCTTCCATCAAACCAGAGAAGTCTGACTGGACGACCTGGGTAATAATCCCGGCTTCACACTCGGTTACACACGGTCACACCCGGGAGTTTCCGAGTGAAACTGTTTTAATGGCTGCCGCCGCAGCTCTGTAGCAACAACCGCAGTCTTTGTGCTTCGCTAAAGGCCGAGTGCTGGAAGGTACTTTAGGTGTTAAGTGTCCCGTGTCCATGTGAGACCTGAAACTGTGCAAACTTGGCTCTGGCTTCAATGTTTTCTTTGTATTTTAAACCCTTTCTGCTTCTTTTTTTAAATTTATTTATAACTAAAGTAAACATTTGAAGTTATTATAACTTTTTTTTATGTTACCTCACTTTAACTTTAACACATTAAAACTTTCCAACTGGGAAAAAGATTGATTCATTTGAAACTATTAGTCTCATATCGAGCCCGTTTTATTATGAAATTACGATGTTAAAAGAATAAAATCTCATCCACTCTAAAACCATCATTATTACTGAGCTTAAGCTTAAATAAATCCAGATATTTTTAAATTGATATTTCTTGACTCAATTTTTCGTTCTCTTTAACAGAGTTCAAATCCACTGCTTTAGAAACAGGAACTTCTTAAACTGGTTTAATACAAGTTGATCTTTTCAGTGGAATTCTATCCTTTATTGTTAATCTGAACGGCTGGAAAAACCAGTTTTTTAAATCATTATTATTGTCTATTATTACCTGGTACTTTATTCCGTGATCTATTTTGTGTCCTCATAAAAAAATTATGTGTTTCAAAATTTAACGCATCACACTTCAGGATGTGTTTATGATAATAAATGTGTCAAAGGTTAACTTTTTTTAATTTTCATTTGAAAAATAATTCCTTTTTTTTTTTTTTGGTAATCATAACCACAGACAGCAATGAAGATGAAATTATACGTACAAGAAGTCTGAGGATAAACGTGATCCGATTTTTTTATTTTAAAAAATTCCACTAGAGTGAAAACGAACAATGAAACAGACAAAAAAAAATTATTTGCAAACAAAGACCGAAAAATTGCCAGATTAATTGATCTCAAAGTAAAGTTTATTTTAATAAGTAACTCATTGCTTCTCTCTGTACTTTTAAAGGATCACTTTGACCACTCCAGCTCATACAGGAAGGTTTTTCTTTTTCCTATGGATTCATTTTATTTGCCAGCTCTTTGTTCTGCTTGCTGTTACTTCCAGCCGAATCTTTCTGAGGAGCTTTTGTTGGTTGTTTAAACATTCCTACTTCAAATTAAAAAGTTCAGGCTTAGCAGGAGGAGTCAGCAGATCAGGAAAAACTGGAACCTCGACACAGCCTGACTTTTCTTCAGGTTGGCTTCATGAGCAGCTTGCATCTGAACTTCCGTCCATCAAATACCCTGCTGTGTAAACGTTCTACGTCACATGAGTTGGCACTTTGGAGCTGCGGGGCCAAAATGTCCCACATATAAGTTCCACTGTGACGTAAACAATGTTATCCAGCAGCTCTGGTTCAAAGTTATTGATGGCGTTTAGCAGAATGTGACCCGAATGTCCATCTGTGTGACCTCTGTGATCACAAGCAGGACCAGGTCATCTCACATGTACGAGAAGAAAACGACCTTTTAGAGAACATGAGAAACTCTGCCAGGATTAGTCGGTAACTCAAGATTAGTCAACAAGTCACAGTGTGTTGATTAGTCATGATTAGTCGACTAGGGGTGGTTTAATTCAGTTTAAAATGTCATCGATGAATAACAAATGACTTTTGGAGTATCAAAAGCAGTTGTAGTTTGTTTTTAAAGTACGAAAAACTTGGATTAAACTCAATAAAGAATTAAGTAACTGCATAAACACAATGCAAATAAACTGTTTGGATCATAATTAGTTCACGAGTCATAATTAATCAAGCAACAAGTTTACAGTCAACATGACCCTTTTTTTTAAAGACTGGTTTTATATTTTCTTACGTCACGTCTGCTCTTGTCTTCGACACACATGCACAGTAGTGAAAATTGGCTCCAATCGTGTATCATTGAAAAATTAAGACACACTTAGGTATCATAAAATAATAATAATGTATGCTTTGTTATTGATCATTCACCAGGGAAATTTGTGTGCTGCATTACGCCGCAGCAGGCTGCCACAATGGCATCAATGGTGGGGTTGGGTGTCTTTTCCAAGGAGCCAGACGTGAACTCACTGGGAATCAAACCTGTGAACTTCTGGTCCAAGGCCAAATGCTCTACCACTGAGCCACTGCCTCCTACCCACAAACATGAGCTGAGTGGGATTTGATCCCACGATCGTCCGCTCCAAGGGCGAACATTGTAACCACATGCTACTGGCTACACCTGTCTATGTGATTATTGAACTCAAAAATCTGAATTTTTTAAATCTTATTTAAAGAATTGTTTATTTACAAGTTGCTCATTTTGATAAATTTCACTTTTAATTGACTTTTATTTGAATTAGCATGTGGTAAAAATGTTTAAGTCCCAGAGCTATCGATTATTAAATCAGAGCAGTTCCATGTCAAAGTGATAAGATTTACGTTTTACATTCAAGTTACGTAGGATTCCAAAATCGACTAATCAAAACAATTGGTGATCAATCGAATATCAAAATAATCCTTTGTGTCAGTTCCGGATCAGAATGACCCCAGCAGACATGTTGAGCAGGTGGGATGCCAGTACCCAGAAGCCCCTGAGAGGAACATCTATCACTGTGTCTCCCGGGTCGAGTCATTTGGTGCCTCCTGCTGCTTCTCCGTCAGAAACTTGGCAGAGTTATGTGCAAAGCCGAAGGCTGAAAGACTTCAGTGAATTAGTCATTAAAAATAAGTTAAAGTGCCCTCAGAGCATCAGAGAAATTAGAAAATATTTGTAGTCAAACTAGTGATTAATGTTCCACATTAAAGTCAGAGACAGACTGGCAGGTACGACCCCGAGGGATTCAAGAGCTTCTTAAAACCACAGATTAGATATCAAGTGCAATTTGGAAGCTTTCTTTTTTGAAGAAAATGAGAATAATATAATAAATTATTCCTAAAATCTTCTCTAGTTTCTGTTCTTACCAGCAAGAGAAAAATGTTTTATTACTTCTTCATCCGAGGCCTCCGGCTCACACTTCTAAAAGCTTTTCCTCTTTACTTTGTAGAGATGGAGGTGTTGAGGTGGGTGGTCGAAACTCACCGCCACTTTCTCTCCATCTTATCTTGAAATTGACCCGAGATGTGATCTGTTTTTATAAGCTCAAGCTGTAAAAAGTCAACCTAGAATCTAAATAAAAGCTTAAGTCACACCTCGTGTTAGTTTTGGCTTTGAAACTGAACAGATCTGCATGTTGGAACATCCGGTTGTCCTGCAGAGCTGGATGGCAGAACAACCTCTAAAACACAATCCGACTTTTTGAATCGTTTCAGCCGTTGGAAATAAATGAGAAGTATCTGTGGTAAAAACTCTGACACACCCCGATAGGTCTGCAAATTCTCCACTTCTCACAGGAAACATGATCCGCTGTCGCTGCAGGGTATCACCGTACCGAGCAAATAAAGCAGCAATGAAAATGTTCGCAAGTCTGAGATCAACAAAAGGTTCCAAACTTCTCAAGTTAATCTTTCAGTGCAAATAAAGATAGTGTTCGGGGTGAAAAGTGTAAGCTTTGCATTGTTGTATCCCAGAATCCTGGATCTGTTTAACCACAATAAACTATCAGATTATCCTCCTGAAGGTATGCACATACATCTAATGCACATAATCGTGTAAAACATTCCACATTTTTTTAATGCACAAGCTTAATAAATAACTCTAAAAGCAGATTAATGTCTCCGTTTCCCCCTCAGGGAGTCCACAAATATAAATATCTGTTATCAACTGTGCAGATTATGATCTGCAGAGGGAGCAAAAAGCCAAAGAGGTGGCACAAACAGAGCGACGCAGACTAATGTGATGCTGGATTTTTTGTTCTTATATGATTTTAAAATTTAACGTAGTGAGTCATAAACTACTGGCTGCTCCGAAATGACTTTGGCCTTATCTAACTTCTACGCTGTGAGATATTTATTACACGCTGGATTTCTTTCTCATATCCCGACGTGTGCGGTGATTGATGAACAAATCTTAACACGGCAGAGCAGTTTTAGAAGCTTCTAGTTTATACTGGCTTCCAGTCAGTTACTAAATAAATTTTTTGGACTTTTCTTTTGGTGTATAAATCCCTGAATTGTTCAAACTTAGAAACACATCTGCAACGTGTTCAGAGAATATTAAACCAGCAAAATGATCCACAGAATCTGACCTGGACTAATAAAGAGTGCAAACAAGTGGAACAAACTTTCAAAGGAGATTAAACTTTCAACAAATTCGGAAACTTTTAAATTTCAGGTGAAAAAATAATTTCCCCTACGTCTGCAATAAAACTGCATGATATATTCCGGCTTTCGTGTTCCTTTTAAATCATTATGAAACATCTTAATCATTTCTATAATAATTCAACGTATTTTATTAGTATGTAAATCAATAGAAAAGAAGTTTCTTTATTTGACTTTTTTTTTCATTCTTATTGCGATGTTTTAATGTTCACATAAATAACTTCAAACAGTCTGGAACATAAAAACGGGCTTTATAAACGTAATTGCCTTGATCTCGGTTGTCACCACACGATGGATTCCCGGCCACATCTGTAATTGATTTCCTCTTAGATCAGTGAAAAATTAAGATATGAAATTGGAAATGCTGCGTCAGAGCTAATACGCAACAAGCCGCGTTATGCTAGCACAGCGAGAAATCAATGGAAGGCTGAGCAGGGCGTTGGGAGAAATATGGAGACCCCACCAATAACCACCAATAAATCATGGGCTTACAGCTAATTATTGTTGCTCAAACTTTAAATATTAATCTTCCCCTGTTTCTAATATCTGGTAGATTTTTTGAAAAATGGCTGGAATAAAAATGACCAAATTTTTTTACTCTTTAAATCTCCATCTTCGGCTTTGAGGATAAAAATCCAGTTTAAATTAAATCAGATGCACCTTTTTCTTTTCATCTGCTGGACTTTAATCGATATTTAAGAAGCACCGTCTGCAGACATGAAGCTTCTGATGTGATCATGCTACACATTTCAAATCTTTTTATTTCATTATCCGAGCAAATTGATTAAAAAACAACATCTTTTTTTTATCCTTAAAGACTTCCTGACCTTCATTTGTAAAGACCGCTCCACATGTTCTCCTTCTGATGACGTTATTAATATTTAAACTGACTTTATTTGAGATGTGCACATAGGCGTGCGACCCTGATTCCGCCTTCAAGTCTGAGCACCAACTTTACTTTTCTACTAATTTATTTATTAGAACTCTCAGGCGGGTGTGTGTGTGTTTCGTGCAGACATGAAGCATACTTTACACACTCTCTCATTCGCTGAACTCATAAATAGAGCTGGTTGTAAATCCTTCACGCGGGGAGGCTCGTCTGGCAGGATCCCGGCTGATGGTGGATCATTATTAGGCTCATATACTGTAACGTTTGCACGTCAGCAGTAATCTGATATAGTGTTTGTCTTGGTGTTATGCTAATGATGTTGTTCTTTGCTACAGGAAGAGCGTGTTTTATCTCTCCCTCTGCAGCATGTGCATACACCGCAACACACTTCATCTTTCATTGAGATAATGACTATATGTGCTCGGTGTGTGTGTGGATCTGTAGGGATGGAGACCATCTGCACCTACCACTCTTTTCAAGCTCCACCTGAACAGTTTACAGTCCACAGAGTGTTGTGTTTATGTCTGTGTTGAGGCCCCACCAGGCCCGTTTATCCCCTGCACAGAAGATGTTAGTATGTTATCCGATGGTGTGTGCTGGGAATGAGGACCAATCGGCCAACAGCGCGGCGTAAATCTGCCAGACCTTAAAAACCGGGCTTATCTGCTTTGATTAACGGTCCAAGCACGCAGACTCCGTTTGGAGACGAGAGGAAGATGCATAAGGAACGGACATTCCACCCAATCCTTCGGCAGTCGTTTTCTCATCCACAGCTGGCGTCCAGCTCCTTTAGATCCCCCCTACCCCCACCCCCATCCCTCAATCCTGCAATCCTAAGCAACAAAAGGTGTGGGGTAAAGTACGCAACAAATGGTGTTTGTGTGTTTGTGTGTGTCGTGCCCCCGGTGTCACCGCGGGGGTCCCGTCCACTCGGTCCCGTCCATCCCGGACCATCTATGACAGAAGTCACAGGGGGAGGTTAAAGGTCAAAATGCACAGGCGAAGGGGTCACGGAAACACCACAGGAAAGGAGAACGGGGGGTGTAATGATAACTCAGTACTGATCTAAATGCCAGACCTGCACCAGCTTATGCTGTCCATCACAACACAGACACCCACCCCACCTGTACACACACACACACACACACACACACACACACACACACACACACACACACACACACACACACACACACACACACAGAACGACGTATATGTAGACACACAAGCCTGAACATATAAACACACATTCAAAAATACACATGCCCACACACACATAGACTGTATGTGTATATATACATATGTGTGTGTGTATAGATATTTATTTATAAACACACTCATATTTTCCGTTCCCCCCTCACCCCTCCTCTCCGTCCTATGGGTGCTGAAGTGAACAAACTGGTTATATTTCATTGCGTTGTCCAAACACAGGATATGGAATGAGCTGTTTGTGAGGGAAATGGTTGTGCCGTGTTTTGGGGTTTGAGTGAGCGGAGAGGTGATTGCAGACAGGAGGAAGAAGATGGAAAGAAAACGAGAGAAACGGAACGTGAGAGAGAAAATATTCCCGAACAAACATGTAGAAAGACACTTTTTATGCATCACCGAGCAAAACAACAACAAGAAAAAAGAGCAGAAGTTTTTCCTCCATTTTCTCTGCTTCTCCTGCGTCAGTGGGATAATGTGGCATGACCGCTCGGTGGTTAGCAAGGAACGCTGTGTGTAAAGCAGAGGCAGTCTGTCCACATGCACCTCGCTTCGCTTCTGATTCTCCCAAAAAAGCAAGAAGGGGAATCCTGATTCCTCCTGACAGCTGTCAGTCTCTATCGCGGTCCCTGAACGTGCACTGTGACACTTTTCACCAGAACGCTGCACGCTGCGTCTCTAGTGATGACCAAATATAGGAACATAGGACATAGCGAGTCGGTATCGCCGTGTGTACCAAAGAGTCCGCGTTGACTTGGAATTGAAAAATCTTTGTTTTTTGTCACCAAAACCATCCTGGATGTGTTACGTTAGGTATAACACATCCTCAACCGTCTGATATAGTTTTTAATTATCAACCCAGTAGCACATGGACCCCAGGTTAACAACCGACCAATCAAAAGCACCCATTAAACTTTTTTTTAACTATTAAAGTTTTAATAATATAAAACTTTTTCACACTTTTGTTTCTTTTTTTTAATTTTTATAGAAAATTAAATGAAGTTAAACAATAACGTTTTAATTGCATTAGAATGGCATGTGCTCTTCCCTGGGTGTGTGTGTGTGTGTGTGAGATTGAATCAAATAGATATCATCAAACAATAGTGTCTATTTCCGGACAAAAATGTTATCAAAACAAAGATTTACCTACAATTTGTAACTCGATAAGCAAGTTTTGTTTCTAGATAAAATCACAAAAAGAATCCGTGAAAAAAAAAAAAACCTACACGATCATTCAATAAAAATGCATTAACAGTAAGAATAAAAATGTGAGGTGTCAAAGTCCGGTCCTGGATGGCCTGTATCCTGACAGTTTTCATTGTGTTCTTGCATCAATACACCTGATTCAGGTTAACGAGTCCTTCTGCCAAATTTTATTGGCCATTTATTTCAATGTGCATCATCTGTATTGAACCCGGAACACATGAAAAACCTCCAGGACACCGGCCTTCGAGGACCAGAGTTTGACACCCCTGAAACAAAAGCTGTGATAAAACCAAATCAACTAAATGCATGTTTAAACAAAAGGATTAAGAGAATCAATGGTTCCAGGGGGCGTTGGCCTAGTGGTAGAGATACTGTCTTTTGACCGGGAGAACTTGGTTCAATTCCCGCTAGGCCCAAGCCTTCTCTGTGACCGCAGAAAATGACATGGAAACAAAGAAAGTAAAGAAAATAAAAACCCTGAAAAGACAAGAAAAAAAAAGAATCAACAGTCGTCCACATAAAAAGACAGAAACAGAATATTCCAGAATCTGAAAGGATCTTATGTAAAAAAATTTAAAATAAGATCAGCCGTGTTTTTTCTCTTGGCTTCAGAAATAAGACTAAGCTAAAATAATTAGAGATCAACAGAGTAGAAGTGGATTGAATTTAAGGACAGAGGTCAGGAGCACCGTTCTCCCACATTTAGTAACTCTAATAATTCTTATCTCTAAGGTATTTAAGTAAACATGCTACTTTTTGTTGGCATGGAAATTCGATATTCGCCAAAAAAAAGTTTTTGAGACTGAATTTCCTCTGCTGTCACTCTCCAATCAGTCCTGCCCTCTGGGCGCTTGAGAGGAGACCAAAAAGTCTCAGGTTTGATTCCCATAATAAACTCACACGGAAGTGTTACTGAACAAGACCCCGAACTGCCAACCCCTCCTGCTGCTGTGTTTAATGCAGCACGGAAGATTTTCTATGAGGGATTGCTGTGGCGACCCCTGAAATAAATACAGAAAGAAGAAGAAGAAGATCCATAAAATTTATTAAATGATTACTTGAACGGAGGGACCAAGTGTGAGCAGAGCTAAACACTCAAACCCTTCCTGCTTACGTCAGAATGTGTACGTAACCGTGCACAAAATCCATGGCTGAAACCAATGTGGTGTCCAAATAGTGTCTAATTACTGAACGAGAGGCTCTCACATTATTCAAACATTTATAAATGAATGGAAAACCATATGACATATGTTTTTGATTTGGTAATAATGGTATGAACGTCCAAAACGTTGACCACCTCTTTAAGCAAACCCAGTTTTTAAAAACAAACCCTGAGATGTTTTCTGGTCGCTCTGTTCTCCACACCTGATTTCGTAGCAGCTTGGATTCGTTTCTCTATTACTGTTATTTTCTCATCTTCAACCCACACATTAGCCTCCATTCAAACAGCTTCTGAAGGAATTTTGGTTTATTGGGCAACACGCCCGCGGTACACTTTCCCGCTTTGCATGTACACGTTAGTATCTCTGCTCTCTTTTGGCCTGAGGGATGCTGAAGGTCATGGATGAAATCTCTTCTCTGGTTGTAGTCAATCTGAAGCTTCTGCCGTGCCCGTGCATGTTTGTGAGAAGACTGTGAAGATGCGTGCTTCCACACTGATTCACACTTTATTAAAATGTCCCATTTATGCAAATTTAACCCCTTGTCTTTGCACATTAATAACCAGAATTTGGGTTTTGGCTTTTTTTTTTATCTCACAATAAACTATGCTGATTCATAGAGATCAGCATTCCCGCTTCCTAAGTAGGAAGCGGGAAAGTCTGACTATTGCTCATCTCGCCAATCCTGGGAAAAAGTACGCTCCACATGCAAAATTTGGCATGTGTCCAGAGAGACCCAGGTCCTAGAGTTTGTGTGAAATGCTTCCTTTTGCAGGCACTCGCTTGTTGTCATACAGGAAGGGTACGGAAACACTGATACAATTTTATATATTAAAATCTCAGGTTGTCTGTGCTTCCGTAACATTTTTGTGAATGTAAAATCCCCCAGACCCCCTAAAGGGATTTTAATTAAACTACACACATTTACTCAGTACCAACTATAGACCTGATTAGGCTTTCAGGGTCACAAAGGTTGATGTCACAGATTCTCATGAATGCATCATCTTACAAACCCTTGAGGGGTTTTTAATGGAACTCTTCACATAACCATGCAACCAAAGCTTAAGGTCACAAAATTTTAAAACCTCATACTTTTGACTTTTCCCCCTCGTTCTCACATAGAGCTTATCCACCTGTTACTAATAAAGATTGTGATAAAGGGTGGGCGGAGTCATATTTAACGCCTGCTTAATCATTATGAAAATATTTTGGTGATAAATTTGCCGCCCACACATCAGTATTAGAAGATAAAGAACTCTAAAAAGTTAATTTGTATTAGATTTGAACTAAAAAATGACCAGAAATGGTTCAAATTAAACCATTGCTTGGTTGCACTCGGCGCTAATCTGATTGAAAATGTGTTAAACTCTTACAGAAACATAAACCACCCCAGATCCTGTCATCAGGTCAAAAGCACGTTGATTTTAAGATTATGAGATTCAAATAAATCACACATTTTTACTCCCATTTCATGAGTTTTTGTAGAGGATGACTAACGGTTAACATCTGGTAACCTCCCATCTAGAAATATCTTAATTAAAAGCAAAAAGCATCCTTCAGTATTGATTACAGACCTGCCCACATGCGCTCTGCGGGCATGCAAACAAAACCTGCACTGTTCTTTTGCATAACTGTCAGGATGTGGATGTTATAAAAAAGACAGACGGGTTTTTTTGCATTGTGATTTGGGACGCCAAGTTTGGCACAAAAACCCCAAAACAATGCAAAAAAAAGTTTTTCGAAAAGTTTTTTTTTAACAAAAATGTAATAAAAATAAATCAAAACGTAAAACAGAGGGAAGACTCAGTACATGTTATTTATGTTGCTAGTTGGAGTGTAAAGCGGTTAATCAGCAAACCTCAACGGATTTCATTGTGGGAGTAAAAACCCTGGCAACAGATCAGGCTAACACCGGTGCAGCAGCTTGGCCCGGGATAAGGGGATTTAACCCCCTTGTGAGTGAATATGGCCCCGGTGTTTATTAGTGTGCCAGTGTAATATATGACTTTCTGCTTGCTTTGCAAATCCATCCCGTCTGCCTCTGCTACTTCACTTCTTCTCTGGATATTTCATTCAGCGAGGGTCTGCAGGCACGGCGTTATTGTCGCTGGTTATTGCCTTTCGTTTATTACAGAGGAGTTTGTTTAAAGAGGGGTGCGGGGTGTCATAAGGACTTGAGAGAGAGAGAAATACAGAGTGAGAGAGAATGGCTGTTCACATGGCTATGCAAGTGAACGGTAACCATTGGAAACCCTCGCTAGATGAAGCTGATATATTTATGTATTCATCTCAATTAGTGGGCTCCAAACGGAGACACTCATCCCCGCTCGGCTCTGCTTATCTTATTAGAATATCAGCTCTCCTTTTTCTCACTGCATCAACCTTCCTCTCTTCAAATCAGCCACTTTACCCTCGATTTCCTGGGGAGCTTGTTTCTTTTTTTTTTTCTTGTGCGCGTGCTCGTGGGAGGTCTGCCATTTTTTGTTGATTACTTAGATCTCCTCTCAGCACGGTTCTCCCCCCAGAGACCACAGAAGCTAAATTGGAAATAAAAGCCGTGTTGATTTGTGTTACACAAACTTATTTGCTGAGAACTTTTTCAGCTCAAAGTAAAAGCCTGCGTTGATAAAGCAATCTAGAAACGAGTGTCACAAAAGTGACATTTCAAACTTTGACGAAACACCGTAAAAATGTCAACATTTGATGCATTTTTTTGATGCCACAAAGTGAAAAACAATCATAACGCTGCAGGGAAATGTTTTTATTTTGCTCAAAGATAGATTTAAGAAATCTAAAACATGGTAATGGTATTTTACAAAAACAAAGAAAAAGACCTGAGTTAGTTTTACTGTTCAAATCCCCTCAGATTGCAACATATTCATTTTCTTTACTTTCGTGTCTTTGCTGTGGCTCCGGGGACAGCTTGGGCCTAGCGGGAATCGAACCAGGTTCTTCTGGTTGAAAGACGGTATCACTACAACTAGGCCATTGCCCCTTGGACCAGATTGCCACATATTCAAAAATAATATTCTTGTGTTGTATTTCTGAGTAAAATAAATCTAAACAAAACATCACCAAGGTATACAGTATTTAAATCTAAGCAAAAATTTAAATTAGTGCAAATTTATGCATTAAGTAACTAAAAAGTAAATACTTTGAAAAAATGATGTCCTCGTTCTAAATGCAGTGATTTGAAATTTAATGTATATATTTTTTAAACGGCTCAAATTAATAAGACCATGGACAAATTTCTCTCTAATCTCTGGAGGCATCAGAGAATTTGTTTGAAATGAGTTTGAAATCAATTTGATTTGATAGAATCCAAAACTAAAATAATATGCATTGAATCCATTTGATTTGATCATAAAACCTGCCCTTTTGGGATTTAAAAAAATAATTATTAGTTTTAAGTTTCTTATCAAAATGCAACCAGTGGGTTGATTTTTAATCCATCAAAATGAATGGTTTACTTTTGCATTTTAGTCACATGAGGTGTTTTTTTTTTTTTAAAAAAAAGTGGAAAACAAAAGTGTAGCTGGTATCGACTCCTATTGGTAATGTTCAGATATTTCGTTATCAATACTTATCAATGTATTGATCCTTTTTTTTGTTTTGTCTTTTCAGGGTTTTTATTTTTCTACGTTCTTTGTTTTCATGTCTTTTCTGTGGTCCTAGGGACGGCTTGGGCTTAGCGGGAATCAAACCAGGTTCTCCTGTTCAAAAGACGGTATCTCTACCACTAAGCCAATGCCCCTGGGACCTACGTATTGATATTTTTGACAACACTTCAGGAAACATTTAGAAACGACATTTTTTGAGTCAAAACTGATTAGAAGTAAATGTAAAACTGAACAATAGCAGAAAATTCTACATAAGAGTAGAATTAAACAATGAAAAGCATAATGTGAACCATTCAGGAAAAACAGATTATCTTTCCATCTGAGATGTTTGAGGTTGTTTGGATTTTCCTTTTGCCAAAAACACATTTTCTCTGTCTTTCTTCTGCAGCCAATTGCAGAAATCAAATCAAAGCTCTGTTGTCTGTCAGATGGAGATCCCTCTCCTGAAAAGTGGTTTGTCTTTTTCAAGACGCACTCTGAAATGGCTTTTGTTTTCCAGCAGCCATTCAGTGGCACCCCGAGCCTGGGCCTGCCAGCGAGCCCACCTCTCCCGAACTTGAGCCTCAGCCTGTTTACAAAAACTCATCGGAGAAATATGGACGTGTAATTATAGAGGTTGTTGGTTCTATTGTTTCATCCTCGCTGAGGAAACCGCCGCGTGCTTGGTCAGTTACGACGGCTGGCTGATGAAACTTCGACCGGCTACGGTGTGAATGATTGTGTGGAAAGTGTTTTGCAGGAAAAGGATACAGAGGAGCGGTGGGATTCATGTTGGAGTCAGAGTGATCCAAGAGCAGTGCAAACAAACATGATTCAGAAGGCAGGGATAGGGACGGCTGTGGTTGTCCTACGCATAAATACAGCCTAAGTAGTACTGTGTTGGCCAGGACCAAACCCGTTTCTGTAAACTCAGCTCTGTGTTCCATTCCAACACAACCACAGACTCACAAACCCAGTAAGAGGAGCAGACAAACACACAGGAGGCATGTGTGTGTGCACAAACACACAGGCATAAATAAGCACAAAGCCACATAAGCAAATTCACATTTATATATACCCACATGCTCACACTAGCATGCAAATGGCTGCGCGTGCACAGCATGCCCTCACACGTCCATCTTCCAATTCTCCATCTCTCTGCACATGTTTGCTCGCCTAATAGGAGCCGGGTGAGCTTTGTGCATTCGTTAAAGCACGCTGAGGAGAACTGTGGCTCCGCTGAGCAGACATTTCCACCCAGCCGTCTCACAGGTGCACGTGTGTGTGCGCTCTGTCACGGTTTGTGCACGCTGTGATGGATGGATGCTGAGCGGAAACATGTCTTCAAATAAAAATGGGTTGTGTTTAAGTTTGGAGCTGCTCTCAGTAAAAAAAAAAAAAAAAAAAAAAACAAGTGCCACTCGTCGCTTCTCCATTTCTCCTCATTTTCATTTTTCCGCAACTTTTTTTTTTCCTTCGATCTCACCCTTCCTCAGATCTTCTCTGTAGCTCTCTGTGCACTGTGACACATCCCAGAGGAAATAGTTTTACGTCTGGGAGACATTTTTTGAGGGGTTTGAGATTTTTATTTGTGCAGGAAGGAGAGTAGGGGCGTGGGTGTGAGGATAAAGACAGTGTGGAAGATCTTTATAATTAAATATATACAGTCATTATTAAATATGGTGGACAAACCCCATGGCCTGCAGCCCGTCGGTCACTCCAACTTTCTGGTTTTGGTGACAAATAAGTACATCTATTAGTTGAAAATGCAAACCAAGAAAAACATCCAGACAGATCGTAACGCTGTCTCAGTTTTCTCAAAAAGTGTTGGAAAGCCGTCCTTATTGTTTTCAATCTCCAAGGGCCTCGTTTACCAAGATTCGCGCAGATCTTTGGCTGAATAGAAGTTTTTATTCTGCTTAAGGACTTTACTTATGCCACCAAGTTTGACGTTTTTCAAAACCATCGTAAATCTTCTCATACAACTCAAGTTTTTTAAATGGCAACTGCGACAAATTACGGGCATAAGTCAACTTGACATCCATCCTCCCCGACCACGCCTTTAGAATTCCAAATATGAGTTGAATAGTCTTTGGAGCCAGCGATATGTGGGGTTACTAATAAAATTGCATTGTGTTGCTATTTTGGAAGGTGGTTCTCATGACAACTCTGCCATACACTGATCTGTCAGTGAAATAAAAAAGAAATGATCCAACCATAAAGTAGTGACAAAAAAACCCAGCTGCTCATCAGAAATTTGTGTCAGATACTGGAGGCGGTTCAATTTTTTTTCAATGTTAATGTTTTAATTATAATATTACTGTTTTTATTTTTAATAATCAATATGTCTAGAATTTCAAAAAGTGGGCACGAGTCAGTGCCTGGTTTCAAAACTAGTTAAAATGTGATGATTGTTAAGGCCCGTTTATCTTTTCCAGGATATGGTCCAATTTTTTTATGATAGGCATGTTGTTTCCTCTCGGGTATCGGGTATAAGTATCTCGGGGTCTTGTTTACGAGTGGGGGAAAGATGGAGCGGGAGATCGACATGCAGATTGGTGCGGCGTCAGCAATAACTAGGACGCAGCATCTGTCCGTCGTGGTAAAGAGAAAGTTGAGCCGAAAAGCAAAGCTCTCGATTTACAAGTCGATCTACATTCCTACCCTCACCTATGGTCACCAGCTGTGGGTGGTGACCGAAAGAATGAGATCGCGGGTACAAGCGGCCGAAATGAGCTTCCTCCTCAGGGTGGCTGCGCTCTCACTCAGAGATCGGGTGAGGAGCTCTGCCATCCGGGAGGAGCTCGGTGTCGAGCCGCGCCTCCTCCAGGTCGAGAGGAGCCAAATGGGATGGTTCGGGCATCTGGTCAGGATGCCCCCCGAGCGCCTCACAGGCGAGGTGTTTCAGGCACATCCCACCGGGAGGAGACCAAGGGGCAGACCCCGGACCCGCTGGAGAGACTATGTCTCACGGCTGGCCGGGGAACGACTTGGGATCCTGCCGGGTGAGCTGGAGAATGCAGCCGGGGAGAGAGAGGCCTGGGCTACCCGTTTGAGGCTGTTACCCCCGCGACCCGACCCCGGAACAAGCGGAAGATGACAGAACGGAATGTTGTTTCCTCACTGCTTCAAATGCTTCATTTCACTGTCCTCCGTTCACTTCAGATTCTCTCTATATGTGTCTTTTTCTCCATGTCTTACAATTTGCATACGACAGCTTCTCACTCGTTTTACAGTTACACAATAGCCCACACACTCCTATACCTTCATAAATAGTTTTATTTGCATAGAAGTCAATGATCGCTCGTATATGGGCGTAAACACACGTCGTAAATGGGGCCCCTGAAAATTTTGCTTCCTGGTTCCTCACAGCCCTTATCCCAGATCAGCGTGTAACCGGTAGCAGTACTGAGTGTGTGTGTGTGTGTGTGTATATCTCTATAATCAGGATGTGTGTTCCTGTGTGTTTGTATGCGTGCAGAAGGCTGTGTGTGTTAGGATGTAATCAGGAGCGTTTCTTCACGGTGTGCCTCTGATTGGAGAGGAAGGGAGGAGAAGTCTTCCTGCTTCTCTGTTTGTAGGGTTAGCTTCATCATGCTCTCCATCTCTTCTATATCCTTTCCAATGTGTGTCTGTGTGTGTGTCGGTGTGCATTAGAGCCATTATCTGATCACCTCCATGTTTGCAGGTACAGAAATTTTCCCCCCAGGGGATCCACCCTGGGATCCCAAACATGCACCTGGTCTTAAAAACTTGCTGAAAATGAAATAGAAAGTTTCTTTTAACTAACTGTTTTCAGCTGTCATTCTGTTTTATCGCTGCCTGTTCGCTGGAACTCCAACACACACATAAAACGCCCCGGTTTTTATCCTGGTTAGATAAGGGTTATTATTTTGATCATTTATAAAAGTAATATAAAATTGACTTATTATTACATTTTAATTACACCTCACTATCTATGAATCTACGACATTGATCAATCAATATCACTACTAAATACTGAGTGATCAATATCTTTATATATTCATCAGGAAATAAAATATTTTAAGATTTTAAGTAGCTAGAATCAACAGTCCAGAGCAATGGAGAGTGTGGAAAAGAGGTGAAGAAGCGTGTACAGGCAGGCTGGAACGGGTGGAGAAAAGTATCAGGTGTGATGTGTGACAGAAGAGTTTCAGCTAGAATGAAAGGGAAAGTGTAGAAAACCGTGGTGAGACCGGCCATGCTGATTGGTCTAGTAACAGTGGCACTGAAGAAAAGACAGGAAGCAGAGATGGAGGTAGCAGAGATGAAGATGCTGAGGATCTCTCTGGGAGTGACCAGGATGGACAGGATTAGAAATGAGTACATCAGAGGAACAGCACATTTTAGAGGTTTTGGGGATAAAGTTCCAGAGGCAAGACTGAGATGGTTTGGACATGTGCAAACCATCCCTCTTTCCACAAGGAAAGAGGGCTAGAGTTTCCTTGTGGAAAGAGGTCTAGAGGAAGACCAAAGAGGAGGTTTATGGATACAGTGAAGGAAGACATGAAGATAGTTGGTGTGACCAAAGAAGATGCAGAAGATAGGGTTAGATGGAAGAAACTGACTTGCTGTGGCGCCCCCTGAAGGGAAATACCGAAAGACGAAGAAGAAGGAAATAAAATATTCAGTCAGGTTTTGGGATTCTAGTTCAACACCTCGTTGTTCTTGGCCATGGATTTTTTTCTCCATTAAACCTACATTCTAATGTAAGCAGAATACAGAGAAATGTATTTCTATCACTTTCTCCCTCTTTTTATGTCTTTATCCGTAAAAACCAGAAAATCTCACACATGCACAGTTAAAATGACACGTGCACTCCCACACACCTTTCTCTCTCTTTGTTCCTCCATTTTTTTTGTTTGTTTTAACAGATTTTGTTTCTGTGAGCGACAGATGGGCCGACATCTACTCTCTCCTCTATAACAAGTACACTGTGGGTCTCTCGGCTCATTTCGCCGTCTGCTCTCTGATTTACTGCTCACACACAACTAGCTGGTTATTTGTTCGAGGCCTAAACGAAGCTAAAATATCAGTCATGCGTTGCAGGTATATCTCCGAAGACGAGTCGATCATTTCTGGTGCAAAACAGGGGAGGAAAAATAACAGCTCCCACATATTTCCTCCCAGTTTGTTTGCGACGGGCAGACGGTGGAGAGACTTATTGTTTGTATGTTTGTTTGTTTCCCATCATTGATGTGTGTTACTGTGCTGAGCAACACAAGGCCGGCTTGGGTTGTCATAACTCTCTATTGGAGGCCAGATTGAAAAGGTCAGTGGAAATGAAGCTCCTCTCTGTGCAGGATGAATGGATGTGGTGTGGGAGCCACAGACAGAAACACAAAAACCTCACACACACTTGAACGTCTAAACACGAACCCTTTAAACGCACAAAAATCTAACAACACTAGGGTCCTCAGATAGACGCTAGAGCCAAAGAATGGCTCTGTATCCTCTGAATTAGAAAGTGCACTTCCTTTTTAGGGTTAAATATTAATGATATTAATATGAGAACCTGGAAAATATGCAGAGGATGAGGAACCGGACGGCAACGAGACAGACTGTGACAATGTGGAAAGGGAACCTTGGCTTGTTCTATTCAGAGACACAAGATGAGAACTTTGATTTTTGGATGCTGATTGATTAATGATTGAAAAATAACGAGTACTTTGCGAAATACTTCAATAAATCACAACCAAATTAAAATTTTCTCCAGCTGCCTTTTTAAACACACACACTAGTATGTTTTATCGGTATGTTTTAACGTATCCGCACCGTAAAACCAGGTACCTCTTTTTGGTTTTGAGAGATACAGAAAAAGACTCAGAACTAAAATTGCATCCTATAACCCAGTGTCTACGTTTGTGAGAATACAGTATTTGAATATCAGTTTGTTCTTGGGCATGGATTTTGTTCTTCACCACGCCCACATTCTGACACAAGCAGGAAGTGCTTTAGTGCACTCTGCTCAGGCTTGTTCTCTCCTGTCACAGTGCTGCTATCGGGAAATGCCATTTTTATGCCTCCGTCTATGGAATGTACAGTAGATTTGATTAAAACTGCTCATAGTTACTCAGGACCAAATATAAAGGCACTGATTAGGCTTTCACGCTGCTGTCCAATGTTCGTACCAGGGTGCGTATCTTCAATATGCTCGCTCCTGGTTGGCAAAGAACTGAACCAATGTCCACATATTTTGAGCTCCAAAAATTCCACATTGCGCCGTGTGTAAGGCACAAAATGATCATGGAGTTTGTTCAATATCAATGAAGCAGAAATCTGTAGATAACGTTACCCTCCCCAGGTCAACCCCTTCAACAGTCAATGCTGCACGTACTGTGTAACACTCGTCTTCTCCGCTCAGATTTTGGGATATTTTATCAACCGCAGCTCCTTGTTGACTCGTCCGGTTCCTTGGTTCTGCTTTCACTCAGGTGGGAGGTTACTCACAGATTACCTCCTAAGTCACTGGAGATTTTCGGAGCTCTGTGGCCTTTGACACACCTCTATCTTCTACTACATTCCAATCCAACCCAGCACTTCTTTTATCAGGCTGATTTGTGACTTCTGGATCTCCGGTTGGATCGATGAGGGCAACTCCTCTCCGGCACGCACCACTTTTATCGTCTGCCGGGATTTAGCGAGTGAACTGTGGTTCACCTCGTGTGATTATCAGTGCAAATGAAGCAAGACGAAAACTTCAATGAGCCTCTCGCTGAGGAACAAGCTTAGGAGGAGACCTTCTGTGTGCATCTGTCAGCTGATTACGCACATGCCTCCACTAATACATAGGAAAAATCTTTGTTGTACTCTAAGCTGCCAACAAAAGCATTTTCATGGCTGAAACGGAAGGAAAAAGTGCAACTATGCTCTAAACGAACACACAGAAAGACAACTTTGCTTTTCATACATGTATAATTATCTAATATGAGCGCTTAGTTATTCATTAGTTTACACTTGGTATTTGTAGAGTAACCAATCGTCTCACGTCCTCGTGTAAACATTATGTTTAACTACAAATTGAGCTTTTCCTGCAGCTTGACAACAAGACCTTTAAAAATCATTTACAATCTTTTGAGCATCTGTTGTGAAGCTTGGGGTGGAGACCCAACAAGTGGCCTCAGGAGGAATCAGGCGAGCCAGGAGGTAATTAAAGAACAAGGAAGAAGAGTTTCTCTCACAAAGCAATGTATCATTTTCTCTTTTCGCTCATGAATAATAAAATATGTGACGATACGCGTCGGCACTTAAAAGGCAATCCAAGCCAAACAGGTGAGATGTCAGAATAAATTAGTGTAGACTACACCTTTCCTGGAAGCCAAATGTTTTTTTTAAGACTCCTCTAGACCAGTGGTCCCCAACCACCGGACTGCGGACTGGTACCGGGCCGCCGGTCATGTAGTACCGGGCCACACAGAACTGTTATTTTTATTCACTTTATTTTTCTGATGTCTTTTATTTTGAAGGTATATGTTTACAGAGAGAGAATGTTTCCACGTCATAAAGACGCTGCTAATAATTTTTTTCTCGTGAAGACAAAGTGGATTTAAGTTTATTATTATTGATTTTAAAAAGACAATTTTTTCAGGCTGGTTTCATCACCTTAAGACCGGTCCATGAAGATATTGTCAGACACTAAACCGGTCCGTGGCGCAGAAAAGGTTGGGGACCCCTGCTCTAGTCTGTTCCACAAAGTTACACCTCTGTTTGACACACATCTACTTTTTGTATTGGTTTTGACCAGATTTTGTTGCTACAGATTTTTTGAAGTTGGTTCTTGTGGACCTCATACTTTACTACTGCTATTGTCAAGTCGACTAAATCCCGAAATTTGGTTATATTTAGTTTTCTG
This sequence comes from Neostethus bicornis, assembly GCA_902685375.1. Classification (NCBI taxonomy): domain Eukaryota; kingdom Metazoa; phylum Chordata; class Actinopteri; order Atheriniformes; family Phallostethidae; genus Neostethus; species Neostethus bicornis. Next base: position 14,062,924 of record LR738561.1, read on the forward strand.
AACAAAGGGTTTGAGGGAGCATGATAATTTTGCATTGTTAATGTCATTACATAATCACTAAACACTCGTTTTTACTCTAAACGAAACTCGTTAACATGATAATAAAGATGCATCTTTATCTTTTAAATACCAAGTCTTACATTTTATAAATTTATGATTAAATAAATCTCTGATGTAATAATAAATTTTAAATAATCCAAAAACTTTACCCAAAGTTTTTTTTTCTTATTAAACATAAGTCACTGTTGTACGTTTTAATTAAGTTAATGACTTATTTCTGTTTTGAAACGGTCGAAGGTTTTATAGCTCATTATCTTGGCTCAGTCCCAACTTTACCCATTAAAAAATGAGGGTTAATAAAAAATGAATAATGAATATGATCCCTGGATGATCTTGAGCAGGAGGAGATGTTGATATAGAGTTTTTATCAGATTGTAGAACACTGAGAGGAAAACTGGGCTTACTTAATGTGTAACAAATGGATCATGAGCTGGAGTAGACGTTATGATGGCATGATGGCATATTAAATAATTAAAAAAAAAAAGAGGCGACCACTTGGCCCTTTGTTGTTGTTATAAGTGAAAAACTAGGCCTGTGATGGGAATAACACTAATGTAGCCCCCCATTTCCCCCCGTCACTTCCCCTCTGGCTTTAACAAGGATAAAACTGTGTGTTTGCGCTTAACTACACACATTGTTAGCCAGCAAACAAGCCGTGTGCACACATGCATAATGGCTGAAAGTGAGATAAACTGTGATGGAGCGACTCCCACATGAGCAATATTAACCTTTTGCTTTAGCACTTGTTTGTGTGTGTGTGTGTGTGTGTGTGTTCTGGTCGGCATGTGCTGCATCTTTGCTAACCTTTAGCTGTGTCCAACAGAAAGGTGAAATATTATTTTTTTTCCTGTTTTTTTCTTCGTGACCCAGTTTTTTTGTGGACTATTTAATGCCTCTGCCAACGGAATGTGGAGCACTTGGACTGATCATGCTCTGGTGCTTTTGTAACACCTTTGCATTTTTGTCCCCTAAGCCACAGGAGGGATTTAAATTAAACTGCCCACAGTTACTCAGTACCACCTATAGACAAATTCATTTGATTTTCAGGTTCAAGCAACCTAAGGCCACACATTCTTGTCAATGCAATATCTCCCAAATCAGTGAAGGAGTTTAAAAAACATGCCCCCCGTTACTCAGTACTAACTGTAGATTAACTGATTAGGTTTTTAGGGTCATGCAACCAAACGACAAACGTCACAGTTGCAAATTTTCAGGTCAGGCAGAGGCATGTTGTTTGATGCTTTAATGTTGACTTATTTTTGTTTCTGGAGCGTTCCAGTTGTATTGATTAATTTTCAGATTTGTTTGTGTCTCAAAACGACTCGTATGTATTTGTTTAATTTTATTTGTATGTTCAACGTAGTGTAAGTGTCTGTCCATGCCGTACGTCTGCTAGACTGTATGCTCCATGCCCTCTGAATTAGCAAAGTGCTAAGACATGGTTCTGTGGTGCAGGCTTATTGACATGCACACTAAGGTGCCCCAAATTTTTAACTTAGCGCTTACCCCTCATAACGTTTGTGGATGCCATTGGCCACACAAGGATTGTGCCTTTTTGTGCACACACTCATCTTACGCTCTGTCCCTGTTTCAGGTAGTGCTCCCCCTCCCCTTACAAATAAAAATGCATCAAAATGAGATATTAAAAAAAATTATACACTAGCTTTGCTGGCTTGATCCACTTTTCAATTTATTTGCAACATCAATTGATATTTACGCTGGATTGTGCACGCTCATCTCTACTTTCCGATGAATGGACGCTAATTGTTACTACTTAACTAGTAATGACCAGTCGATTATTAGCAACTATTCAGCTAAATTATTACACTTCGAAAGCACAAACCCATATCTTTACATTATATTTGGATGGCCCGGTGGGTAGAGCAACCATCCTGTAACCGGAGGGTTGCTGGGTCGATCCCCTGCCTGGAGTTCATGCTGAGGTGTCCTTGAGGAAGCATGGGTAGCACCTTGCCTGGTAGCGCCCATCATCAGGTATGAATGTGTGTGAATGGGTGAATGTGAACCTCAATGTACAGCACTTTTGGTACCAACGCAGGTAGAAAAGCGCTTCATAAGTTCCATTTACTAGCTAATAGCTTTGGCAATAGGGAGTTTCTATTTTTAACTGTAGAACTACTTCTTTTCTTTTAACGGTATGCAGCTGCTAATAGTCACCCCAGCCCCTTCTCTGGGGTCTTTTTCTTGGGCTTTTTTTATGCTAAATGGCTGAGTTTTTTTTTTTGTTGTGGCTACAGCTTGGCGAGAAGAGCCATTACCGCCAATTAGCTAGTCTCACCATCGGGGAGGGGTCCGTGGGCTATTGAGGACTTGATCCACTAAACAAAATATGTATTTAGTTGAACCAACCTTTGAATATGTTCTACATCTGGAACAGTTAAGAGTGGTAGGCTTGAAATTTCACAGTCACTTGTTATGGTTGTAAAATGAATAATGATGGTTCAGGAGCTGGCGTGGCTCCCTATGACTCTATGCTGTATGCATCAGCTTAGTGCACTATAAGCCGCGATTCTCCACACCCTCGGGTTACACAGTTTTAATGTGCCAATCGACTGCATTTACCATTCTGTACTTCCCCTGGTGTACACCTGTCAGATTATGTGGCTTTCAGCTCAGAAGCATGCCTGCACATCTTGAACAGGCCTCGTTCATTTTGGGTGTGTGTTTTTATACGTGTGTGTGTGTAGGGGTGGAGGAGAAAGGTCCAGAATGCGATGTGCTCTAAGATGAGTCTGTCCACATCATGTCATGTTGGAGTGCGCTCAGTCTGTTCGTGTTTGAGACAGATGACTTGCTCCACTCCCCAAGGTCCTCTTGTTATTCTGCATCCTTTATCTCCAACTGATCCGACAGACGGCCCTCGCATGTGTGCGTGCGTGGACACTTTTTCCTCTGTGTGTAGACATATGAAAATTTGCCACGTTACGTGGTCATGCGCTCGATTGTTCCAGACAATGGTAGCTTTTGTGTTTGAATGAACGCTGAGAAAAAAAACGTTCAGTTTGAAAATGGAGGGTGGAAAATAAGGCTAAATAATATATTGATGTCAAATCAATATTTCGGTTTCAACACCTGCAAATGGCTAATTGGTGCAGAAATTTCTACCCTTTTTATTGTTGCTTGCAAAAGGCAATTCTGTGTGCTTCTGAGGAGCCAACTGATTTGTCAGGGCGTTCATCGTGTTTAAGCTGATTGTTGGGAGGTGGGGTCAGGTGATGCACCAGGAAGCATGTTTAAAGCAGACCGTGGCTCAGTGGTAGAGTGTTCGTCCTCGGGTTTGATTCCCACAGAGTTCACGTCTAGGGTCCTTGGAGAAGACACCTAACCCCCCGTTTCTCCCACCATTGGCGCTTGCTGCGGTGTAGTAGTGCTGCACACAAATTGCCCCGGTGAGGGATCAATAGAGTATATAAAAATAAAATAAAAAAGTACTATATATCCATATTGAATCGATATCAAGTTATCAATACCTGCAATTAGCAAATTGCGAAGGGCTGTGATTTCCCTTCCATTTTTTGCTCTGTTTCTCCCAGTTAACGTGTCTCTCACAGCGTCCTAATGACTCTGAGAAGCCATTGTCATAAAAAGTTAAAACATTATTTGTCTGATAAATTTAAGGTTTTAAAGCCTAAACAAAGTGGAAGCTTCAAACTTTGGAGTGATATTAATTATGTTTCCTAGAAGAACACGTTACGCTGGATTACCATACCATGGTTGGCAGCCATGTTTAAGGATTTTCTTTGTTTGCTACTTGAGCCTTTGTTTCGTTTTCTGAATCGCTTATCCCTAATTAAACTGCAGAGCATGCCGGGGCCTATTCCGACTGATTTCAGGCAAGAGGCAGGGTACACCCTGAACAGGTCCCCAGTTTGTTGCAGCTGCTCTAACATACCTAGTGTTATTGGCTTTCTGAATAATTGTTTTTTATGATTTATATTTTACAATTGTTGCAAAATAAAAAAATCCAACAGTAAAAAATTCAATTTACATCTTGACATCAGACAAAAAACTTTTACTTAGATATTTTGTTGATGTTGCACACCCTTAAAGGACGTAACTCAGCGTCGAAGTGGTGCAGAATCTCTCTGTGTGTTTGGTATAAATACACAAACACACACACACAGACACTTTGGGAGCTGCTGACAGGACCTCTACAGAGGTTAAAAGCTGTCATGAGTATTCTTGAAGAACTAGCCTAGTGGTGTTAGCTGTGGAAGGCTATAATGGTTGACCTTTAGCTTCGTTATCTTGACTCAGATACATGCAAACACAGCAACGGTGTGTAAGGTCAAAAACACAACTTATATCTCTGCTATGCAAATGAAATGTACATGTAAACTCACTCGTGCATCCGAACAAATGATAATGTCTCCACCGCGTTCTCACTCTGCGGTTCCTTCGATTTACACATCGCAGAGAGGCTAAAGAGTCTGACTAAAAGTTTAGAAGAAACGCTGAGTGTGAGTGAGAGAAGCAAGATGGCATTCGCACGCAGATACACACGAACACACACACATACAAATGCTTCCTCAGCTTCACAAAACGAGATCAACTCCCACCTCCTCTTTCCAAACTAAGCTCGCCTCCCCTCCTCCTCTCAACTCCTCACTTCATCACCTCCTTCCATATTCCCTTGTAGAAAGCATGCACGCACACACACGCCTACACACACACACACACACACATACATGCTGGCGTGCGAGTACTCCTCACACAGATCAAGTCTCACTCTTCTCCATCTCGTGCACTTTCTTGGCCTTCAAAAGAAAAAAATAAAGAGGAATCTCCCCTCGTCTTCTCCAGCACTGCTCTTTCCATCCCACCGTTTACCACTCCACCCTTCTGAACATATGCACACCCATGCCTCCTTTCAACCCCCCTCAATCTGCTCCGGCCCCCCAGCTATCCCATAGTGCTCTCTGCTGGGAGGACTTAGAGGAACCCTGTAATTTTGCTGCCGGAGGAGCTTTTAAGTCCTGCTTGATCCACTGGCTATATATTCAGCCAACGTGTACGTCTCTGTGTGTGTGCGTGCATGCACATGTTTGTCAGCGTGTGTGATGGAGCAGGAGAGTAGCTCCCCCTCTGGCTGCATATTCAAGCGGGGAGCAACAGTTGTGTTCAAAATCCTCCACTCTTACCTGCTCACTGAAACATACAGCACGTTATGATGTCCCAGTTAAATTGTTTTCATCACTAAGATGTGAGAAAAGAAGCTTTGGTGCAGAGAGAGAGAGAGATGAGAAAATCAGCTGCGTCCGCCCTCATTACTTATAACCACATTTGACCTAAATTCAATATTGGATACACAAAGTAGCGTGAAAGATGTGCATGTCTGGCCATGAAGCGATGACAATTTTATATTGTCTGCCAGATTTTATAACAGGGTGGAAGCATGTGATGAAAAGAGAAAAAATAAATAAAATAGCGGCCAAACGGAGGGCGTCTAATTCCTTGGCGATGGGATGAGAGGTCTGAATGGATTTTCTGAAGCCAAACCTGCAGAGGAGGCTACGTGGGAGAAACGACGAGTGCAGGGTTGGAGGTTGATTACTGATTTCCATTTCTATTTCTAGGACAAAGAAATGGAAGTCTGATAGGCTGGGACATCTATTTAGATCCATTTCATTCCACCATAATCAGGCTTTAGCCATGCCCTAATACTGCGGATTAGAAAAGGTTCAAAGTGCAAACATCCAGATCCCCCAGTATTATTCCAGTCTGTCAACCTCACTCTGGATGTGTTTTTCTGTGAATTTCTTTATGTGTGTGTGTGTGTGTGTGTGTGCACATGCACATTCTTGCATGCATGCCAGATCTGCCAGGGAGGGTTATCTCCAGAATCAGGCACATAAACCTAATCTAACCCTCTCCGTGCTCATTCAGGAGTGAAATATTTTGTGCAAATAGGTTCTCTTTTGCTCCTCCACACTGCAGCTCTGGAACAGGATGACTTTGTGTGTGATGGACTGTTGATCTGTCTGTGGTGAAGCCGCCACAATTAGGCCAACAGACTAAATTAGTCCTGCTATGCTCACTGGTCACCATTAGTCCATCAGTCCCATTTGTTTTGGTTTGTTTCAGTCTTGTATTTTGTGAATTTTGTTTATTTTATTGTTGTAAAGTTTATTTGACTTGTTACGATTAGTCATGATTGGTCGACAAGTCACATTCATTCAACAATTAGTGTTGATTAGTAACAGTTGGTCATAATTACTCGACTGGTCATGATTAGTCGATCAATCCCATTTGGTTTTGATTTATTTTAGTCTTGTATTTTGTTTATTTTATTGTTGTAAAGTTTATTTGACTTGTTACGATTAGTCATGATTGGTCAACGAGTCACATTCATTCAACAATTAGTGTTGATTAGTTACAGTTGGTTATAATTAGTCGACTGGTCATGATTAGTCGATCATTCCCATTTGGTTTTGTTTGCTTGTTAGTCTTTTAGAGTTTGTGTGAGGCGGCACGTGTCACAGTGGGTAGCACAGGGGCCTCACAGCAAGAAGGTTTGAATCCTGGGTGGGAGCGAGGTTTGGAACATTGGCCTTTCTGTGTGTAGTTTGCATGTTCTGCCTGTGTATGTGTGGGTTTTCTCTGGTTTCCTCCAAAAACATGCATGTTAGGTTGATTTACTGCTATAAAACTGCCACTAGGACTGAGTGTGTGTGTACACACGTTCATTAAACAACCTTTAATTAGTAACGATTAGTCACAGCTCGTTGACTTTTCTCGATCAGTCCTAATTATCGTTTTGTTTTCAGGGTTTTATATCTTTTATATTACGTGTTTTATTTGATAAGTGATGTCAGCTCTCCGACGTGCGAGTGCTGGTGGGAGTAAAGTTCAATCTGGTCCTTCACGCGTGTTTTATTAAAAGGCACAAAGTCTAAACTTAAGAGCTCTCCGAGGCCAAAATGAGTGTAACATAATTAGTTAATGTTACGTGAGTTTAGAAAAAGGAACAGGTTGTTTTGACCAAAAAGAGGATGCACTGTGAGTTTTACAGTAAGTTAGCACACACCGGTAAGTTAGTATCCCAATTTAGAAATAAAAAGATGATTAGAATGCCACAAAGTTAAAAAGTGCCTCCTCCCATGAAGCATTTCAAAAAGTTCAAAAAGGGATGCCAGAAAAAAAAGTGAGTAAGTAACGGAAAATGTTACAAACTGAGAAAAAAGGTCTCAAAAGTACACTCTGTTTCACCCTTTGTCGTGACAGTAACTGTTTTTAACTATTGTATTTTTTTCCGTTCCGTTGTCGGGTTGTGGGGGCAACAGCCTCGGACGGGAAGCCCAGCTGCAACCTCCATCTCACCCGGAAGGATCCCAAGTCGTTCCCCGGCCAGCTATGAGACAGTCTCTCCAGCAGGTCTGGGATCTGCCTGTTGGTCTCCTCCCGGTGGAACATGCCTGAAACACCTCACCAGCGAGGCGCTTGGGGGCATCCTGACCAGATGCCTGAACCACCCCATTAGGCTCCTCCCGACTTGGAGGAGGAGCGGCTCGACACTGAGCTCCTCCCGGATGGCAGAGCTCCTTACCCGATCTCTGAGTGAGAGGCCAGTCACTCTGCAGAGGAAGCTAATTTTGGACCCTTGTATCCACAATCTCATTCTTTCGGTCACCACCCACAGCTGGTGACCATAGGTGAGGGTAGGAACGTAGATCAACTTGTAAATTGAGACCTTTTCTTTTCGGCTCAGCTCTTTCTTCATCACGACAGACCGATGCAGCGTCCTAGTTATTGCTGACGCAGTACCGATCCGTCTGTCGATCTCCCGCTCCATCCTTCCCCCACTCGTGAACAAAACCCCGAGATACTTAAATTCCTCCACTTTAGGGAGGACCCTGTCCCTGACCTGCAGGGGGCATTCCATCATTTTCCGGGCGAGGATTCATGGTCTCGGATTTGGAGGCGCTGATTCCCATCCCGGCTGCTTCACACTCGGCAGCAAATTGATCCAGTGAGATTGTTACTTTATTTTTTTATTTTATTATTGTGTCCTACTTTCTAATTTATCAAATTTTTTATTGTGAAAACCTTTTTGGGATGACATCACAAACGAGGAAAGCTCTACTCGTGTTTATTATGATCAGTTTTAACACTTTTGTACCAAATCAGACGGACTGTTTTACCACATATCGCCCATCCCCACTCCACACTGCTCCAGTATGAGCTTTAACCCTGTCTATCTGCATGTTGATGGACTGTTGACCTGTGTTTGGTCGACTGCCTGATAACAGGCCGCAGCTCTTTTCCTGGAATGAGCTCCTAGAAAAACTAGATGGATAAAGAAATTGCTATTTCTTTACAAGCACTTCATCAGACACACCTCGGCTCTGTATTAAGATTCCATATTGGTCTGAAATGGAGGAAACATCTCTGTGAGCTGCTGTTTGGGTCTGCTCATGCATTTAAGCTTCTTTTTTTTTTTTCTCTTTTAATTCTATTTGGAAAATGTCGGCATTGTTAGCGGTGGTTACTGTGACTACCCCGGTTGCCTGCTTTGCTCGTCTAAGTGGAAGTCTGAATGCTGTGGGGAAGGAGAGGAGGAGGGTGTGTGTGTGTGTGTGAGAGAGGTAGCCAATGAATGTCACCTCTCATCCACTTTCTCATTAAACAACCTGCTCTCTGTCTGTCACATGGGCTGCATCCATCCCCCTTGTTCTGTGCTCGGGGCAGATGTTGCGCGTGCACGTAGACGCACACACACACCGTTGCACTGTATGAAAGCAAACCCCCTGGGCTGGACAGGAATAATAAGCAGGAGATGATTCATGATGGAGATGGAGGAATGTATTCAGCAAGACCACCTGAGTGACCTCATTTAGCAGACCTGAGAATAAATATAGAGCGATGCATCGCTCTTTAGCCTCAGCTTCTGTTGTCTTGGCCAGTCAGCGATGTATCTCTCACACATCTCCCACTCGTCTCCTCTGAGCACCTCGGGGAGCCGTCCTTCCTTTTACCCCGAATGTCCTTGTGAAATCCACCTCCTATTAGCATGCACATGTTAATATGCACTGTTTTTTGGGGGGAATGTGGTGTTGTCGGCACCAGAGTCGGCCTTTGGTTCGTTCCCATGTTTCCTCTCAGCTGATGTGTTTGCACTGCAGATATTTCTCAACATCAATGTTTGGCACCTGGTTTCTCTTATGGCTTCTGCAGCTGGAGAGCTTTTGTTCTCCCACTAGTCATTCTGCGGCCAATGATCCACACCCACAAAAAGGGCCTTAAATCACACACACAAAAAAAATTCTTTGGATCCAACTGCTTTATTTCCAAAAAGCAGCATTCCTTCATGCAATGACCAGCTCTTTGGGTATTCTGAACCAGTTTGTTCCACTAAATCATTAGCAGCAAACCAGAGTTTTCTTTGTTCTGCTCTTTGCTTTATCCTCTGAGACACACAAGGAGACCCAGTTCCCCAGTTTCCTCTCTCTCCGAAACAGACATGACCGTCAGGCTTTTAATATCTGGAAATCCAGATTTGGATTAGCGTCAGGGATGAAACTAGAGGGAGGGAGATAGGAGAAATTAAAGAGAGAATGATAGAATGAGAGGCTTTGGATTTTAAAAAAAAAGAAGCCAGGAGTGTGTCCTTGTTGTTGTAGAGCTGACGAAACATGCCTGGCACAGATATACGTGATCTCCCGACATGATAGATGTGAATAAACACGTTTGGAGCCCAACCATCTGCACATTTCTGAACGTGCTCAACAGTTGTCTCTGCATCTTGAATAGCACTTTAAGAGATGGATTCACATAAGGGTATGTGCTTAAGATTGGTCACAGCTAACTGGATTATGAATTTCCGGTGGTTCGGTAAAGGCTTGAATTATGTGACATTTTACACGGCTTGAATGCAAACAACATGTGAAGTGACCGTCTTTATAAATCCTGCTCCGGCTCGTTTGTTCGGCTAAACAGAGGCCTCCGAGGGCCAACTTCTCATCGTGCCACATCAGTCATGCAGAGGTCTGTTCAACCAGCCTGAAGGAACAGTTCATTTAGATGACAGAATCCAGTTAACAGAGAAATTTGCTCTCCCTGAGTGAAAGAAAATGAGTGAAGATCTTCAAAGACTTATAAAAAGGACTCTGTTCTGTAATAAAACCTCGATGAAAGTGACAAAATATTTAATTGCACCTTTTCTGTTTGACATTGTAATTTAAGTATTTGATAATTAATAAATCAGGATTTGTCATTAGTCATAATGTTTTCCACTAGTTTTAATAACTAACTAAAAAACTATAGAAAAAAATAGATTCCAAATTCCAAGAAAGAGTTTTCTTCTTTTTTCCCACGGTTGAGTTGAACCGAAAAGATTTGAGTTTGTTGATTTATTTTCAAACAGTTTTTTGAGTATATTTTTTGTTCAATTTTCAGCATGAAGTAAGTTGATTAAACCGTTTTGTCGAATTGAGTTTAAAAAAAAAAACTGAATTAGATTTAATAATCAGCGGAAAAAAAAAAAAAGTTGATCTATGTTTCTACCCTCACCTATGGTCACCAGCTGTGGGTGGTTTCCGAAAGAACGAGATCGTGGATACAAGCGGCCGAAATGAGCTTCCTCTGCAGGGTGGCTGGGCTCTCCCTCAGGGATCTGGTGAGGAGCTCTGCCATCCGGGAGTAGCTCGGTGTCGAGCCGCCCCCCCTCCAGGTCAAGAGGAGCCAGATAGGGTGGTTCGGGCATCTGGTCAGGATGCCACCCAAGCGCCTCGCTGGTGAGGTGTTTCTAGCACGTCCTCCTCCTATCAGGAGGAGACCAATTGGCAGACCCCGGACCCGCTGGAGAGACTATGTATCCCAGCTGGCTGGGGAACAACTCGGGATCCTTCTGGGTGAGCTGGGGTGAAAGAAGCCTGGGCTTCCCATTTGAGGCTGTTGCCCCCACGACCCGGTCCAGGATAAGCGGAAGACGACAGAACGGAACGGAATGAGCGAAAAATAAAAGGAAAATTGGCCCTTTTTGCAATTAACTAATCTCAGGCGACAACATTGTTGTATATCTTTTTGATACTGATACATCGTCAGGGGAAGGGTTTTAAAATCTGTGAGGTTCCCACCAACCATGACGCACCTCCCTTTTTGACTTTTTCTTCTCCAGTAACACTCTGGGTTTCCTCCATCCATCATTGTCCAGCCTATTTGGTTGTGTTGAGTCTACATCGGTGGTGATTCGGCCCGAAGAGCTCTTGACTTGATGTTATCACAAACAGCTTCACAAATTACCCCTAACCCCCCGTCTACCAGCCTCACTGACAAAATGTTGTGGTTGGACGTGTAATTCAGAGCCTGAGAGTGATCTGATAATGTAACATAATATTAGTGCAATTCATTATTTGGTTTTCTTTCATTTCACTGGAGAACAAAGCTGAAGTCCCACCGGGCACCAGAACGTCAACATTAATAATACTTAGGAATGACAGGACATGAATCAGCTAGATGCAGCAAAGTCAGATTTCAAAACAACCTGATGCATGAGTTTATAGCTCGTTAACACATGTCGGAACATCGATAGGCCACGCCAATGTTTATGGCGCTTCATCCGGAGAACCAAGTTTGCTTTTCTTTGTGTCATTACTAGATAAGCGTCCTCTCGGAGATTATCTCATCATAATGAGGGTGCCATCTGAAGCAATCACCGTGGGAGATGGTCATTGAGATAAGAGGGCGGGACACTGGCAGATAAAGCTGATAAAAAGAAAGAAGGGAAAATCCTAAATGAAGTGAGACGGATCCGGATAATGTGAGGAAGAGAAACAAAAGCATTTCAGAGGAAGGGAGTGAGTTAAAAAAGCAGACTAAGCGGAGATGGAGAGCGTTTGGGGAAATTCCAAATTTAGAGCTGCCACATCGCGTGTGCCCACACACACACGCGCGCGTGCACAGCTTTTTGTGTAAAGTTCAGATTCACACTCTGTCTCTTCAGGTCATTATCAGGGGCCCTAAAATAGACGGGCGATTGTGTCACGGCGCGTGAAGCGACTGTGACATTAAATAAACAACCCTCGACCCTTAGCTCATTGCTCACGCCAGATCGGGTGCACACTTTGAAACAAATGAAGCTGACACACACACACGCAAAGTGGCTCTAATTTATAAACAGTCAGATGGGTGCGAACATTAAGGAGGCATTTAGCTCCCTGCCTTACCAGCAACAACACACACATGCACATGAACACGTAAACACACTCATAGAGAAACACACACACACACACACATACACATACACACACACACACACACACAGAAGGAGGCACATACACATACACACATTCACTCGCTCAATGGTTGTACTTACGTACACACAAATGCAAAAACACACAGACACATGAACACATGAGACAGTTCTACACAAGCACACACACACGGGACACACACACACGTCTGATATGTGACTTTTTTTCTTCGTGTTAATGAGCGTTAGCACACTGGTTGATTGAGGGTGAGAACTTCTAATCACTGCAACAGTAAATCACTGCTTGTCCTAAATATTGATTACTTCTCTGCCTTATTAACCGCTATGTCATCCTCCCTTTTTTCTCCTCTTTCTCCCATGACCGCTCCTCCCCTCTTCCACCCACGCTCTTGTCCTTCACTCCAGCCACCTCCAACGGCACAGTCGAGGGCCTCGAGAACCGGGAGGGAGGCGTGTGTAAGAGCCGAGCCATGAAAGTCATCATGAAAGTCGGGCAAGGTAAGCGCATGTTCAGCTGGGATGTACGACACCGCTGCTGCCTTCAGGGCATGTTTCACTTTGTGGAATCATTTCATTTATCGCTATGTGTGCTTAACATGACCCTGTCCAGCGAACCTCCTCCCATCACATGTAGAATACATGTCATACATATATGGATACATGTGGACATGTCTCTTTAGTAACATTGATTGAGACAACCTTAACACACGACTGGCCAGAAAAGCACTCGGAGAGCGTGGACATCCGCCAAGGTCGCCGGAAAGGGGTTGTCCTTTTTTTTCTGCCAGCCAGTGTGTGCAGATTAACAACCTGAACAGAGCTTCAGTCTGTCTAATGACCACATAGAGCACATGCTACTTAAATTAGTCTAAACCAATGTACCATAAAGTTATAAATGAGGATAAAATATACAACATTTTATTCCGTTTGTCCGTTCCGTTCCGTCGGCTTCCGCTCAACCGGGGCCGGGTCGTGGGGGCAACACCTTCAGACGGGAAGACCAGACTTCTCTCACACCAGTTACATCCTTCAGCTCACCTGGAAGGATCCCAAGTTGTTCCCCGGCCAGCTGTGAGACATAATCTCTCCAGCAGGTCCAGGGTCTGCCTCTTGGTCTCCTCCCTGTGGGACGTGCCCAAAACACCTCACCAGCGGGGAGCTTGAGGGCATCCTGACCAGATGCCCGAACCACCCCATCTGGCTCCTCTTGACCTGGAGGAGGAGCAGCAGCTCGAGACCAAGCTCCTCCCGGATGGCAGAACTCCTCACTGAATCACTGAGTGAGAGCCCAGCCAACATTTTATGTTTTAAAAAATAGACTTTGATCTTAACTTATTGAAAACAATTAATGATCAGAGCTCCTTTACGGTTGCTCGATTTTCAGGATTTGCTCATCATTTTAAAGAAGTGACTTGATTAATGAATCATTAAAAGCCAGTTTGGTATTATTACATTACTAGTTTTACTTGCATCAAATCCAGCCTGCGTTGGGATATTGGATTTCCCGTTGCTGATGGTGACGGATGATTTTTCACTGTAAACTGCGGACATGTTGAACAAACGTTTTATATTCATGAATAACTTTTGCAAATTGTTTGGAAAAAAGATCCTGCAGAAATAACCAAAAGGTGACAGATGATTTTAGTCAAATAACTCCAGACTTCTGATATTCTTCAGCAAAGTTTTTTTTTTCAGTAATCACAGATTGGAATTGGTTTGTAAGTGCACGGTCGGGGTAAGTCAGCTAAAAATGTTGGAAGTAAACAAGCAAGTAGTGTTTAGATATCCTTGGACTCCACATGTGGTTTGCATCATGCATTTCACTTTTAGATGTAGTTTTACACACTATGAGGACCTCCATCTCCTGCATTTTGACAGGATACAGTACACAGATGTGTTACCCCATAAACATTTCCTCCATCTTCAGTGTGCTAGTTGTGATCCAAACAGACACTAACGGCCATCTGAGAGCTGAATCTGCCCGCTCGGGTGATCTGATTCCACTTTAAAAAGATGCATCTCCTTCCCACCGAGTCCTGGATCTGAGTGTGCATGAGTGCAAATTCATGTGCGACTGTTTGGATGTCGGCTGGTGGGATGACAGCAGTAGAAACTAACAAGCTGCTGAAACAGAGAAAATATCTTCCCATGCAGGTCCTGGAAGGGTTATACCATGTTGAAGGTCCTGGCAAAGTGATACCTCGCGGTTTCTGCTAAATTCATCCCTCTCCCAGTAAATAAACCAATGGTTTCATAAAGAAAAAGAAAAACTTTTTCAAGGTTTCTAGCATGTTATCCGGTATGTGGATACTATCTTAACGCCAGGTTGTTCTTAGCCACAGATTTTAGTCTCCACCACTCTCACATTCTAACTTACGTGAGAAGTGGTTTGCATGCTGTGCTGCTACTGAGTCCATCCACTCAAATACTGCTCTCCATCTAGGAATACGTCCAAAGGCCATGACTAAACAGAGCAAGATGAGGGGAAATTCACAGAGTTAAAAATTCGTGAATAGACATGAGTGACGATGTATTTTTTAAATTGCCACCAACGTTTTTTGCATCCCACTTGGTTCACCTCCCATGAGTGCACGTCTAGGGTCTTTGGAAAAGACACCTAACCCCCCGTTTCTCCCACCAATGGTGCTGTTGTGGGCAGCCTGCTGCGGTGTAGAAGTTTAGCAGACAATTTTTCCCGGTGAGGGATGAATAGAGTGAGTTAAAAACAAACAAACAAACAAAAAAAAAACAATTTAAAATAGTCCAATAAAGACTCATTTTCACTTAATCAACTGCTCTTTTTTTTTTTTAAAGATTAATATTCATGAATTGTTTTTTTATTGTCATTTGTTCTTTTTTACTGTTGTAAAAATTTATATTCAGACACTAAACAATATTAAACCAGATTACTCTGCAGTTAAAATTTAAGTGACAGAAAATGTTTTCCATATAAAATGATATAATTTAGAGAAAATGACCTGTTTAGAGATGAGACCATGGATGCAAATCAGCACCACTGCTATAAACCAGCGTATTTATGTCTTAAATTAATGTTTATTAATGCACTTTGTTCCTATTAAATAAATACATTAGAAAGTTGTTAGCGTAAGTGGATGTGTTGTGTCGTAACGACCACATCTCTCCCTCAAACTCACACATATAAACTACACAAGTCAAAACACAAGTATTTTAATATTCAAATCATGCAGGATAACAACAACAACAACAACAACAACAACAACAACAACAACAAGTATTTGTTTACATAACAAACAAAACAACAAACAAGACAAATAGGTCTGTTTCTGCTTTCTTCCTCTGGGACGTTTCCTACAGTGTGTAAAGTCTCTGTTGATAAGTGTCTGGTGGAAAGACTTTCAAACATTAATACATCAGCACCAATCAGCAAATTTTATCTGTCTCGCGAGAACGCAATATCAACCGATTTACTCGTCCAAACCGATAAATTGATCAGGCTCAACCGTGACGGTCTGTATATGCTGTGAGATAAGAATTATGACCCCACTAAAACACGATACCTCTTTTTAATAATGACTAGAGAAAATGTTTGGCTGTTCTCAGGCTTCTTGCAGGCGGTTTCTCCATTTGGCCGAAGCGGTCCACAGCGAGCCGTCAGTCAGAATCAAAATGGCCTAAAAACCCGCGTTAGAAGAGATACCGTGAGCACAGCTGCTATTACTTTTAAATCTATTTCTGTGGGTGGAATTTTTGATGCATAATGCGCGCCGTCCAGCCCAGTGGCTATTTGAAGAAAGGCTCTGAGAAATTACAGTGTTGACAGCGACTTTGATTCGGCAGCTTTGTGCTGTTTCTATGTGACTGTTTCTCTTTAGAAATGAATGAAGTTTCCATTTCCACCACCTGGAAATACACAGAGCCACAGTTTTATCTTACTCTCATCAGCCCGCCGCTTTCGGTCACGTTAGAACGTGTTGAAAAGGGAAATGTAATTCACCCAAATAATTTTTTTGGCTGTAAATTTATAAAAATATCAATGCTTTGTCTTCAAGAAAAATATTATAAAATAACTTTGAAAAGTTTTAATCTTTAAAAATAAATCTAAGACTTTACGGTAATAAAACATGAGTTGTGCTTTTGAAAAATAAAACTTTAGAAAACTCTTAAAAAATGATTGAAAATATGATTTTACGAGTTTAAATCTCATAAATCCGTTTTGTATTAAAAAACCAAAAACACTCATCTTTTGTTTTAAACATTCAAATCAAATGAAAGAAAAAAAAAGAAAAATCCTCAGCAGATTAATCAATAATGCAAACAGAGATTGCTCTCAGCCCCAGGCTCGACCTTTTTCTTTTTTCTTTTTCAGCAAACACAATAAAAAGCAAAGCTTCGCTCGGTTCTGACCCCAGATGTGATTGTGTGTTTGCTCCATTTTTTTTTTTTTTTTATCTCTGCAGCCGAACGCCTTCTGCTCTCCCCCACTCACTCAAATATCCCCTGCCATCCTCCACCTCATATGTCTACTTTCACTTCTTTGTGCTTTAAGCTATACTGTGTTTATTTTTCTGGTTCATCCTTGTGTGAAATGTGCGTTTCCAGTTAACCGTGCCAACATCTCCGGAGCACAGTCGTTTGTCTTTGCTCTTTCTGGGTGCAGAGATGGACCTAATTATGCTTTAAATGCCTTTTCTCTTCCAAATTCTCTCCATATAGCAATAAAAAAAGAAGAGGAATGAAAGGAAAGCTTTCATTTTTCCTGCTCATCGTGTCAGCGTGTTCATTAGAAATGTGTTGACTCACACCCTTCTTTCCCCATCATGTTTTCTCTTCACTAACATCCACCCTCTCTCTCTTTTCTATCACTCGATCATCATCTCGCCTCACCCTCTCCTCTCCCCACCTCACCCCCTCCTTCTGGCGGCCTAGCAGTTCCGAGGCAGTCGCTGTCTGCATAGCTAAGGGAAATGTCAGCGACGCACACAGATGAAAAAAAAAATGGGTCAGAACATCAGAATGCTCCTGCACATGCTCAGTGTGAGGCTGTGTGCACGGAGTGAGTCAGATCAGTGCGTCCTCTCATATCCTCTGTCATGCGTGAATGTTCCCACTTCTCACTCCTGTCTCTTCTCATCAATTATTGACAACACACAACAGCTAACGGCTAGGTTCACCACAGCTACAATCACTATGGAGTTCTGTTGTGGTCTGGACATGGAGAAGATTGGAGAAACAAATCTGCTCTGGAGTCCTTAAAGTTAATTATCTGATAATCTCCTTCATGGAAAAGGAAAAAGAATAATCACACGCAGACATCTCAGTAGATTTCCATTCTTTTACCAGTGAGGGAATCTGAACGACAACAAAGCAGAAAAAAAATATCTAATTATACTGGTGTTTATTTTGGTTATTATTTTTTATTAATATTTCTAAATGATCCGACTTTTTTAATAACTGCACAGCTTCCAAACGTGTGGTTTTCAAACTAAAGCAATTGCTCTATTTTAGCCAGATTTGATTGCCAGGTGGACTAAAATAAATGTTGCGTTTGAGAGTCCATTTGGCAATGAAACGTTTTCTTCAACCAGATCTGAAACGTTTTTTCCAGACTTATCTACATAATCGGTTTCAGATCTGCTGATTGGACAATCAGCTAAGCTAGCAAACAGTTTCCATGGTGGGCTACGTGAATGGAAATATTCTTTTGTTGCTGTAAATTTTTTTTCTTTTATCAGCAAGCAACAATTGAAGAAGGGAAAAAAATTACAGTAGATTTGGTGGCGATTTACTTTCAGTTATTTTCAAGATGGAATCTTCAAAATAAGTTGAACAAAGTAAAGAACTCTTAGATTCATGGGACAGGACAGGTACCCACATGTTAGGAGCAGCTGGATAGATTTTTATTTCAAAATAATCCAAGCTTTTAGTAAAAAAAAATGTTATGTCTCATGTGTTTGGTAGTTTCTTTCCAGAATTTTCTTAAACTGAAGAAGAAAAAAAACCCAACCCACACACCCTCACTGTCAGAGGATTCTAATACAAATTGCCCCCCTATTTGCCCTCCTCGTTATTTCTCATGCACACACCCCTTAAAGAGGGCCCACGGGCACATTGTAGGAGATCTGATGGAGTCCAGGCCCATAGCCGCCCAGGGTATGTGTGTGTGCCGAAATCTCAGCACTCAGATAAACTCAGAGCTTAACTTTCTCTCCTTTGCTCTCTTCCTCTCCTCAAATTATCTCCCCCTTCAAAAAGTCTTCCTCTTCCACGCAGAGTTAAAGCCTGAGCAATAAATAAGGCATATTATGGCCTTTTAACGTGATGAATAATGTAAAACAATAAAAAGTTAATATATAACCACTTTACCCCCATTCTGCCAGGCCTCAATCTGTGTGTGTGTGCGTGTTAGAAATGTTTGCTGAAGGAGCTGCTGATGTAGATGTGAGCTCCATTTTACGATGGGACAGGAATCAGTGTGTTCGCAGATGCGTCCGACCTCTTCCGCTGTTTCAAAACACGATAAACTTTCTCACTGGATTAAAGATGAATCAGAAGAACAAAGTTTGAAAAAAAAAAAAAATTGGAACTTTTCCAACTGGATTTCACTGTGTTCTTTTTTGTTCCATCAGTTCCAAACTCAGGGAACCCCGCGGCGCCAGAGAGCCCGGAGGAAAACGCCATACCGGAGCCAAGTCCCAGTCCACCTGGTCAAGGTCCCATCGGACCCGTAATGCCTGGAAACTCTGGTAGGACATTTACCCTGATGAACATCCCAATAATATGTCTTTAATATGGTGTTTTCTGTGTTTTTCTGTGAAAATATTTTGATTAAATGAATCAAAGGCTCTACCTCCAGCTGCACTTTTAGAAATCCCAGGAGCAAAGTGTTCTATTTGGTTAATGCCAAATAAAGTGTTCTGAAGTCTCCCCAGTGTGACCAATAAAACCATGACACACAGTTTTGTTGTTTTTTCTTGAATTTTATTTGTTCGGTCCAAGATCACAACACAGCTGTCTCAACAGGCTTCACACAGTAAATCGAACAAAAAAAATACACCAAAATCAGTTTTCAGATGAGCCATTGCTAATTTATTAAACACATCCAGAACATTCCTCTCTTAAACCCTCCTTTTGGTTGAGGAAAAACTCTCAAGAAACTCTTTAAAAAAGGATTCAGTCAAGGACAATGTAGATTTATCAAACACAGAGCCCGCCTCGGGCTGGCAAAATATGGTGGAGAAAAATAGATAAATAGATAACTAGGATGCCGCATCGGTCTGTTTTGGTGAAGAAAGAGCTGAGCTCTCGATTTACAAGTCAATCTACACTCCTACCTTCACCTATGGTCACTAGCTGTGGGTGGTGACCGAAAGAACCAGATCGCAAATATAAGCGGCCGAAAGGAGCTTCCTCTGCAGGTTGGCTTGCCTCTCACTCATTGATCGGGGTTGATCGGGTGAGGAGTTCTGCCATCCGGGAGGAGCTCGGTGTCGAGCCGCTCCTCGTCCAGGTTGAGAGAAGCATCGGGCATCTCGTCAGAATGCCTCCTGAGCACCTCACTGGTGATGTGTTTTGGGCACGTCTCACTAGGAGGAGACCAAGAGGCAGACCCCGGACCTGCTGGAGAGACTATATCTCACAGCTGGCCGGGGAACGACTCAGGATCCTTCTGGGTGAGCTGGAGTATGCAACCGGGGTGCAAGAAGCCTAGGCTTCCCGTCTGAGGCTGTTACCTCCACGACCCGGCCTTGGATAAGTGGAAGACGATGGAACAGAAGAAAAAAAGAAAGAGATAGAATTAGAAGACAGAACCCCAATGTGCCATACTTTCCCCAGCTTCCAGTATCCTGCAGCTAACTAGCAACTCTATCAACCAAATGTCTCTGTTTCTAGCTGGCCTGTATGAGTTTGTCCAAAGAGTTTGTTCAACGTTGCAAGCTTATTCTGAAATTTAGAAACTGTGTCTGACTCTCTCACTGGAAGGTTATTCCATAAATATGGAGCTTGATGGCTAAAGGCTCTACCTCCAACTGTACTTTTAGAAATCCCAGGAGCAAAGTGTTCTGTTTGGTTGATCAAGTAATGAAAATAAATCAGACCACTTACAGTATTCCCTCTTTGGTCGAACTCTGAACCTCTGGGATCAAAGTTCACACATGCTCAAACATCAAGGACACAAACTCCACTATTGTTATTTATCAGAATATGAAAGAATTTGAAAGTAAAAGCAGTGATTTTCAGCCTCCACAGCAGCTCTAATCCCATATTTTTTTAACCTGGATCTTTACTGGCAGCTCCCTACTCGGTGGAAGCACTATTTTGTCCCTTTTCAGATCACTTCCATGTGTGAACTTTTTAACTTACTCCACAACTTTGAATGGCACAAACTTCTCCTGAGTTCACACTGTTCTGCCTGTCCCGCTGTGATAAGCCCCGGCTTTTTTAATAATTGCTTATTTGACATTAGTTGCTCTAAAAAAAGATTTCCTAATGTCACTTATGGCCCATACTTGGGTTATTTTATGATTTCTTTAAGCTGTCTGCCAATGGAAGTTCAGTTATTATGTCAGGAGAAGAAGTGGAATGAACGACACGTCGCCGCGGTTTGAGAGGCGGATATTTCAGGAATGAGTTTTCTGACAGCCCTTCTTCCCCCGCTGCCCAGAATGTAGAAAAAAAAATTCCTCCAGCCTCTGATTTCACCCGATAAGAACAGAATTGGTAGCTTTCAGACGTGTCGTTAGACGGTGATAAGCCACGAGGAACCGTTATCCTTTTATCAATAAACGCTTAAGTGGAAAATGGCCAACCGCGTGAAGAGACACAGTCATTAGCTGGAGATGCGGTCTCTAGAGGTATGGGACTTTTGTGTAGATGGTAAGAGGGAGGTCATGGACAGTAAAAGAGTGATGGCCGTGGGGAGGGCGGGGGGGATCTCTTTGGCAGCAGCTGCCTGCGTACATGGAAAACAGATTTGGTTCCTCTCAGATTTCAGTCGAAAGGAGCCAGCTATTCTCCTCTCCTAACAAAAGAATAAAATAAAACCAAATCAGATGTTCAGATTTGCCCTCCACATGTTCTTTTTTTTTAGGTCTAAAGTTGGCCTTTGCCACACAATGTCGGGCTCGGCTGTGTTTTACAACGTTTTAGAATCTTATCGGGAGCCAGGAATCTTTGTCATGTTGAGTGATGAGAACAGATTTCATTAGGAGGCTTTTTTTGATTGAGCTGATTCAATTAGATCTCATCACTGAGGTTGTTTGTCATGTTGAACAAACAAGAAACTGGGATGCTCTCCCAGATGATTTACTGAGATTTGCACATGACAAAGACTTGCTGGAAAATATTCGGGTGTCTCCCGGGGAGCTGTAGAAACGAGTGCGGTTATAGATCAATTTAAAAACTCAACACTTTTGATGTTTTCTTTTCGTTTGGAACGTCCAAATCACTTCATTTTCAAATGACATTCAAACAAAAATGTTTGTTTTGGTTCAATGAATGAGAAAATTAAGATGATTAAGTTTTTATTCTTTTCTTAATGTTTATCATTTATTAACTTATCTCCTCAAGGTATGGTCTGTTCAAATTGTCATTTAACCGCAACCACAATAACAAAATTATAAAATTACTGGCACTTGATTAATTTTATGGCTTTGGGCAGGAGACACCCACAAAGACCTATTTCAAGCTCACCCGCCAAGGCTAATAAAACTCCTGCATGATGAACACTCTAGTGCATTCCATGAACATGATTAGGTATAATGAGGCTAAGCACGTGGCATCTCCTGCTGCTGCAGCTGCACATCTGAAAGCCGCTAGTAGCAATCTGCATGGTCAATTGCCTGTATTGTTTTTGGTGAATGTGTGGAAGAAGTCGGACATCCGGGAACTTTGGTCATGTGGCAGCTTATGTGTGTGAGCCACAAAACAAAGCATGACCAAGCAGTACAGGGGTGTATTCCTGGTGGTAATTCCTCTTCATACTGATACCTAACACTAGGTGGTAACACACATCAGATGCATAATTTTCCAGCTCTTTCTCATGTTTTGAACGGTTTGTTTTACACCAATTGTCATGAGGGGTGTTGTCCATTAGCAGATTTGACGTCATGACACGTCCCAGCTCCTCCTTCTTTTGGCCCCGCCCCAAAATCTACCTCTTTGTGAAGCCAAAAAAATTGGCATCTCTGGCTATGGAATGTCGATAGTGGTGACTTTCAGATCACTTCGGACCTAAATCTGAATGTTTGGCAAATACGATCAGACAGAATCAAGCAGCGTCAATTCATGATATTTAAGCTGATAAATAATGCCTTGTCATGAATGTATTTTTATGCAGACACATATAAAAAAACCTTACACATACATTTATACACATCTTTTTTTGTGTTAATCAAACAAAAACTAAAAATATCAAGAAAGTCTTTATTTTTCAAAAGGGATATTAAATAACATTTGAACATTATTTATCCTTAGGTGCCCGAGTGTTTCTGAATCTAAATGATCGGTATCTTTTTTAACTCCGCTCAAACCCTCTCCACATGGTGAAATGCAGAACAGAACACATAAAAGCAGCGTTTTGATCTTTTTTAAAAGACAATAAATCTCTCAAACCTAAAAAAAAGTTGAAATACAAGGTGGTAGAGACTTAAAAGAAACATGGCTGGTTTTTCTGTTTAAAAGAGGGGTTGGGATTTTGTGGGGAATCATTTTAATGTCATAGAATATATAGATGATAATAATAATACATTTTATTGCTGGTGAACATTACATTTCACAGAAATCTCAAAATATTATAGTGACAAGAGGTTAAAAAAATAAAATTAAGAGTGTTTTTAATGAGCTCTAAAACAGTATCGTTAAATATCATTAAGATGTTTTGAAAAAAATATCTTGATAGAAATCTAACCATGATATTTATGTTAGATTAGGAATGCACTATTTAATGAATGATGCTCATAAAGACAATCCCTCCTCCTACCGCTACACACTTTGTCCCGCCTCTTGGGCTAGCATGAATAGATTGCAGAAACTACTGTTGCAAAAACGCACACTGCTTAAGTTCAAATGTGGGCGTGGTGGAGAACAAAATTCTTGGCCAAAAACATAATAATGGCACTCCCTACTGCAAGGACTACCAAGCATGACCAGAGTGTTTGAACTAAAACACTTCTTGCTTACGTTGGAATTTGAACATGGGCAAGAATAATATTCCCATGCTCGACAAGATTTCTCGCATATTGCTCAAACATTTATGAATCAAACAGAAAACCACTTTAGATATAGTTTTGATAAATTGGAAGGATATTTTGTTGAGGAAAAAACTTTCCCTGAAACTACCTCGTGCGCTTATTTTTTTCCGTTTTTTTTTTTTTGCTTTTTGCCACTGGGTGATTGTGACTAGAGCGTGAACTGCTGTGCAAAACACTTCATGATTTGTCTGGGATGGATGTGTCGAGGAACAAAATCTCAGGCTGAGAACATAAAATTGTCTCTCCTTGTTGAGAGACTGAGCATGAGCAGAACCTGTGCACTGGATCAGTTCATTCTTGCGAATGTGGGCTTGGTGGCGAACAAAATCCATGGCCAGGAACAAATAACGTAAAATTGACATTTTCTATCGTGGGGAGGGATTGAGCCTGAGGAGAGCTTGTGCACTTAAACAGTTTCTGCAATCTTTTGTTTCAAAAGTAACTGAATATTAATAAAGAGAACTCATAGATTACTCAAACGTCCACTTTCAGGATGTTTTTAATGTGGAAATAACTTTTTAAAAATGGTAGAAAATAATAAAAAGTTGAATTTTAAAATCTTCAGCTTTAAATGATAAAAGCTAACTTGTTTTATTTTTTTTCCTCAGGCCATAATCAGCCCGCTGCTGGGAGCCCCGCCGACTCGGACAGCATCCTTAGCTCCAAAGTGGCTGTTTTCTCCGCCATCGGTGCTGGCTGCATCATCTTCCTCATCCTCATCCTCCTCCTCGTCATCCTACTCATCAAGATGCGTAAGCGCGCCAGGAAAAACGCGCACTCACAGGCCCGCCCCTCTGCGCTGTCGCTCAGCACTCTGTCCAACCCCAAACTGCCGGGGGGCACGGCCGGCACCGAGCCCAGTGACATCATCATCCCGCTGCGGACAGAGAACAACTACTGCCCTCACTATGAGAAGGTGAGCGGCGACTATGGGCATCCCGTCTACATCGTGCAGGAAATGCCACCGCAAAGCCCCGCAAACATCTACTACAAAGTCTGACGCGCCTCATACGGCAACGGGAGAGAGAGAGAAAGATGAAAGAAAGATTTATGTCGTTGGGGGAAAGACACTTTCCTTTTTTTGGCATTGCGGGAACTTGTTGCCACGGCGATGCTCCCCGTTATTTCTACCACCTGCTGCACAAATCTGGAGAAAAGGCACTGACCGGCTGGAAAGAAGGGAGGAAGAGAGGTTTATATTCTGTTTGTTTGGGTTGTCTGACAATCCCCCCAATCTGTCCTCCTCACCTCTCACATGATCCCCCTGAGCAACCCAGCAGATGGAACTCTACTAACCCTCCGAATGGATGGGATAGAACTCATCTCCCTGAAGTGCTACACCCAATTAAACACACCAACCTAGCGCACCGGCAAGCGGACCCGTGTGTGTATGTGTGTGCCCATGCTGGGCCAGGTAACTCTCCAGATAGCTCAGGTATCTTACACGGTGTGTGAAATAATGTGTCCCTGTCCCTTCGCACCTCTGATGTTTGCCTTACTTCCTATTTTCGACGGAGGATTTCCTTGAACCCAGATGATTCAGTTCACAAAGCAGTCGTATTTTGTTAGAATTTTCCTACAAGTGCACAATGTATAGAGTGAAATAGATGATGAATATTACTCCCATTTTCTTCACCGTACGTCATCCATACAGCTCATGTTTGCTTTGTTTGTTTTCGGAAGTACTTTGACCTGGACTGTGGGAGTCTAAGGTGTGTGTGTGTGTGGACACTCCCTTCTCATTGACTGATACGAGTTTCACCATTGCTCCGGTATTTATGACCCAGTTGTGTATCTCAGGGTGTGTCCCTGTATGTGTCTGGGCATGCCCAAGTTTCCTGAAGGAGAAAAAAAACTCAAAATCTGATCAAAACGTGTCAGTTAAAAGACCCTCACGATGGGTTGTGGGATGGACTTTTTGTTTTAGGACAGTTTGGTGTTTGTTCTGTTTGCTGATTCCACATTTAAGCACAAAACCGAGTAGTGGGTGCTGATTGGCTGGCCTACATAGATGGGGATGTATGGCCTACATGTCGAGCAGAGATACAGTACGTTAGGTTGCCAACCGGCGGCCATCTGTGGATGAGTCAGTACAGCGAACGGCAGTGTGGGACTAATCTGTGCCCACACTCAGAAAATCCTCCTGTGGCACCTGAGAGGAGCCGGGGATGGTGTTTTAGATTGGGTGGGGGGCATTTATTCCCCTCTCAGTGAATGAAAAGGATGTGCTGAATCTTCCACGGTGACTGTGCTGGTGGGGGGAGTGTGCACGTACAGGTGGATTTGTGCTTACAGTCGCATTTCTCACTGTGGAAGCTGTATGTGTGTATGTGAGTGTGAATGTGAATGTGTACACACACAGGTGTGCTTGAGTGAACATGTGTCTGTGTGTGTATGTGCAAGTTTTGGATGTGTGTGATGATTTTCACATACGTGTGTGAGTGTGTACACGTGCATGTCTGTGGATATGCTTGTACATTGATGTGTGACGTTTGAATGTATGCATGTGTATTTGCATGTGTGTGGATCTTTTTTGTGTGTGTGCTCATGCATGCACGTGTGTGCGTATGTGCACGTGTGTGTGTTTCAGGACCAGACTGCCAACACACTGCAGTTCCAGCTAATGATGTGTGAGAGGAGAGTGGAAAAGATAAGGACAGTCATTCTTCACCACGGAGACATGAGCTGTCGTCCGACACACACACACTCTCTCTCAGACTGACGGGTCCAGGTTTATCTCCAGTTTTTTCGCATTTAAAAAGCGGTCCAGCTCCGGGACTCTCCGGAAAGACTCGTGCGTGTGGCTCCTTTGTGTCGTTAACCTCAGAGTTAACAACCTTTGCAGCTGCTGTGTTTAAACTCTGCGAAACACATCTACTGCATATATTTTTGTTCCGGATCACCGCACATTCATTCAGCTACACCAGCTTAGGGAGTCATTACCAAATTACCACAAACCATATCTCATTTTCATCCATCCTGGTGACCACTTCATGCTATTCAAAGTAAAAACCAAGTGAACTAGAGTGAATGGAGAAGTGTAAATATATGGATAAAACCCATAAGATGTAATTTCACCTGAACACTGCTCCTGAGGAAAATTAAAGATTAGATTTTTTGTAATGGAGGAAGTTTGTAAATAGCTGTCTTTTTAAAAGTGTGTTTTGTATGAATCCTCACTTTTTTCTGCGACATGTTTTTATTTTTAATTTCCTTTAGATTTTAACTGAATATCGCAGCGATCACACAAGCTGTCTTTTACGCAGCATCCAGTATTGTCGAAAGGAAAAAAAAAGAAATAAAGTCTTTGTTACCACATGTGTTTCAAAAGAAAAACAATTACAACCTTAGGGCTCAGAGTTTTTTTTCTTTCTTTGTTTTTTATTTAGTTTGATTTTGACATTCAACAGGATTTGTAGATGCAAGAAATTGTTCAGGACTGAAGCTTTGTCACCAAGTGGCTTTGAAAATGGATAGGTCACTGAAACCATGGCGATAAGGCCCCTTCCCTGTCGGAGACAGCACTTAAGTCTGCAAATGAAGTCTGTGTTATTCCCCTTGAGTTACCTACACCCTCCACTCCATTATAAGATGTGACAAAACCAATTTTGGGGTAAAAAAAAAAAGGAAAAAAAAAAAAAAAGAAATGAATCCTATCTTGGTTTTAATAAGTCCACAGGGCCAGAAGGAGGAGAGGAGCAGAGAAAGAAGAGAAGCAGTGAAAAAAAAGAAAAGAAAAGAGGCCACGGATGAGCGTCTAAGCATAGCGTGCCGGCCAATAAATCATTTGGTTTATACCACTCATTATCTCCCAGGCGGTCCTTTGTTTTAAAGATGCTCTCGCTTCCTTTTTCTCTCCCTCCTCCCTCGCTTTTGTCATCCCGGCTTTCCTAATTTAGAACACGGGCTCCCGTCATTTGAGCTGTAGATTCATTTCTACTCTGTTTAAAACAAAAGAAAGCCACAGTATTATTTTTTAACGTGCATGTGAAATGAAATTTAAAAAAAAAACCTGTTGAATTTATTTCCCTTCTGTTTGAATCACAACTTTTTTTTTGTTATTTTATTCTATTTTTTTTTTGCCATTCACTTATTTGCCGCTTCTCAGCGTAACCTGTTGGCACCAGCTACTTGGAAATAACGTTCCACCAGTTTGGAAACTACCGCATATTGATAAATAAAATTTTTCCCATGGAACATGGACTGGAGTGTTTTTTTTCTTATTATTTTATTTCCCTTCAGGGTTTTATGATTGTTGGCCAAAGAATTTATTTCTACTGACCACCTTGGTACATGTGTGCAGAATAAAGTAGACGCCTACGCTTTGAGAGCCCCCTCCTAACACACACACACATTTTTCCCCTCTCCAAACCCCTCACCTCAGGGGTCAGCCCTGCACAGATGGGTTTGTTCTGATACATTAGTCAGATTGAAATCACAAGCAGACTTCATAAATTCATATTTCTGAGATATGGATACGCTTTTTTACATAGTGACTAAAATCTGTATCACACCGCGCTGGCCTGGTGTCCTAAAAAATTATATTTCTTAGTACATGATTAAATCTGACTGGCTGCACTTTTACATTTCCATTGCATTTTCTCTGGAATAACACTCTGCAAAAATGGGAGCAAAGAAGAAAACAATAAAAAACAAAACTGCCAAAATACAGATCGGGGTGGATCAAGAGGAGGGCGTCCCTTTTAGGCCACAAAAAAAAAAAAAAAAAAGAGAAAAGAAAGGGGACTAGTCAAGCTATTCCCTTGCAGGGCCAGCAAATGGACCACCAAAATGCAGGAAAATGACTCTTATTTTTCAAAATGTTCTGGGAGCGATGCCCCCAGCCTCCCCTGTACTAGCTTTGTCAATGACCTCACGCTTCCCGAACCCCTTTAGAAAATCCTGGATCCGCCCCTGCAGAGAGGGAACAAATGTACACATTAATAAATGACTAAGTAAATCAATCTACTAATTTTTAAAAGGAACTTTTTGAAACTTAAAAAAATGGAGATGCTTATATTTCCACTCATTTCAATTTTTGTTTGCTCTTTTCATTTGGAGTGTGTACGACTTATTCATCCTTACACCACTCTAATAGTTCCAAGTTACACAGTTTGTCATGGATAAATTATGTGGGCTTACTAGAAAATAATAAAAATACACATATTTACGTAAATAAAATTTGTATTTACATCATGATGCATGAAAATGGATCAGATTTTGTTTGCAGTCAGTCTTAGAGCTCACAATGTTTGAAATGTTTTCAAATTCATTCTCCAACATGTTCTATTTGTTAACTCCAGCAAAGAAAGGAATAATTTGTTTAAGAGCAATTTTTACTTCAGGGACTTTAAGAAATATCATTTCTCCTATTTTCTTCAGTCATAACAAAAAGATTTTGTAACAAAATCAATAATGTCTTTTATAATTTATTAAAAAAAGTCTTGGCTTAGGAAATAGTTCAGAAATGTGCAGAAATGTGCAGAGTCATCAGCTACAACAGTACTTAGTGGACTAGATGACATTGGTAATGGATCTGTGACTGAAAGCAAATAACGTCCTGCATCTTTTGTACGATTGAAAAAGTTTCATCAAGACATCATGGAGTTTCAAATTGATTCGATTTGGGAAAACTCTTCAGTTGACAAGAAAATATGAGCACAAAATATACAGACTGTGGTTTTTAACTTTTAAACAGAATGAAGCTTCTCAGAAATTGATAGAAGGTGAAAAATGATCAGGAAAATGATTAAAAAAAAATTAATTCATGACTGTTTCGTGGCAGAATTTAAACACCCTTATTTACTTGGCTACATTCAGCAAAAACTGAAAAAACAAACAAACAACCAAAAACTAAATACAGAAAACTTCTTCTTCTTTTGGCATTTCCCTTCAGGGGTCACCACATCAAGTCAGTTTCTTCCATCTAACCCTATCTGCTGCATCTTCTTCGGTCACACCAACTATCTTCATGTCTTCTTTCACTGTATCCATGAACCTCCTCTTTGGTCTTCCTCTAGTCCTCTTTCCTGGTGGTTCCAAATCCAGCATCCTTCTTCTGATGTACTCTCTCTCTCTCCTCTGCACATGTACAAACCATCTCAGTCTGGCCTCTCTGACTTTAAAACCTCTAACATGTGCTGTTCCTCTGATCCTGTCCATCCTGGTCCCTCCCAGAGAGATCCTCAGCATCTTCATCTCTGCTACCTCCATCTCTGTTTCCTGTCTTTTTCTCAGTGCCACTGTCTCTAGACCAATCAGCATGGCCGCTCTCACCACACTTTTGTACACTTTTTCTTTCATTTTAGCAGAAACTCTTCTATCACACATCACACCTGATACTTTTCTCCACCCGTTTCATCCTGCCTGCACACGCTTCTTCACCTCTTTTCCACACTCTCCATTGCTCTGAACTGTTGATCCTAAGTACTTAAAATCTTCCACCTTCTTTATCGTTTAAATACATAAAACATGCTTTGAAGAGTAAAAGTGAATATTAATTTGTGGATTCTGGAAATAAAAGCATTTATACATTTATTTTTATTAAAGCTTTATTTACATACATGTGTATAAAGTTTAAAATAAGTACATTTCTTTCCTTTGTCATTTATAGACGTCTACATTGGTTATGAGCTGTGTTGCCAGGTTTTGTTCTACATACAAAACAATGAAAACAGAGATGTCATGAAATGTTGTGGTGATTGGACCTTTGTGGGCACGGTCATGAGGATGGGAGCAGAGAGAGAGAAGAGGGCAATAAAAGACATAATGTGCCTGTAGATTCACTAAGCACCCCTCCTCCTCCATCCTGTTACTTTCTACGCCCCGGGGCAGGTAGACGTTCATCTGGTTTCCTGGCTCAATCCCTAGACGCCCCCATACATCTATGTTACTGTGGATTTATTAAAACCTTCCCCCATCTGAGCTACCGTCTGTGTGTGTCTCATTTCTTTCTTTTTTCCCTGAAAACATCTCTGACTTTGACTCTATTTGTGTGTTCATCATATAACACAGTTTCTGGCAGCCTGGCTCTCAACATGCCTGAATATTCTTAGAAAATCCCTCCTTTAGATCCCAGCCAAATTAAAAACCAGAGTGATCATAAATTATTATATTAAAAATGTTTTTCTTATCTAATCATGTGGCACGATGGCACTCATGTCTTTATAGATGAAAGAAGTCACCTGGGAAGGCAACAGCTGCCAGCAGTTTGTGGAGCCACGGGAGCAATTTTATATATATTCGTTTTTATCCATGAGCATGAATACTAATTATAATGGGAACTTCTAAAGACGCTCTTTTCCCTGAATGTTCAAGGCCTCTTTTAAACATTTTATGAAATGAAAAGGATTACATCTTTAATGCATTTAAAAGCCTACTTTACGTGTAGCGAGGCTGCACAATAAATCAACATCAAATCGGTATCATGATATAAACTCTTAAAATAAATTATTTGCAAGATTTGTTTAAAAAGAAAGTTCCCTTTGCTACCCAGTGTTCAGATACTACTCGAAAGCCCAAAAGTTTGTTGCCATGTCTTTTGTTCTTTGTCCCACCCACATTCCAAAACAAGCAGGAAGTGTATCAGTGCACATGTTAGCTCGTAGTAGACCACAATAGGAAGTGGTATTTTTATGTAAATGTACAGAAATAAAAATATCAAGTTAGGAACTTGATCGTTTACAGTGTCAAAACCAAAATGAAAGGGCATATTGGACATATTGCATTTCAGAGCTAACTGAAGTAGACTGTCATGTTTCTATGCCCATCATTTGAACGATGAAGGAGTGGTGTTGTAGTTTTTTATGGCACTTACTGTGCAACTTTTCCTGAACCAAATCACAGATCCCTAGCTAAGAAGTAACGTAAATGTAATACTGCTGAAACATTGCAATATAATATTATAGTATCAAGCCCTGTTCCGAGGCGTCCCCGGTTGCGGAACTTAACCCTTTCATGCATGAATTATGATGGACAACTCCAGGATTTTTTTCAATTCTGTGCAATTCTGATATTCAGATTCAACAATTAAAAAGTTGTCCACTCTAGTGACCTCTATGCATGAAAGGGTTAATGGACAGCAAGAGGAGGGGGTAATTTGTAGTCACAAAAGTGCTAAAAGTATTAATAAGCTTTTTTTCCAGTGAAAATCACATTTCTGGGATAACAAAACAAATGTATCATTGTTCTGACGAGATCTGCGGCCTAACCGGGAGTGAACCGGAAGTGAACAACCGGTCGCAGAACCTAAAAATAATATATATTAAACGAATAAAAACACTTGTACGTTTTAAAAATAATAGATTTTTTGTCAAAAAATGCAGAACAGGTGCGAAAAAACGCTAATTCCAATATACTTATTGGAATTACGCCAGTCGCAGATCCCGTCAGTCAGGACATCATGTGTCATGATGTGGAGCTGAGGCCAAACATATACCCTTAACACAACAGACAGGCTCAGATGAAAAATCACAAACCAGATTTATTAGACAGATGAAAGTCCAAATAAAGAAGACAAAACAGATAAACTAGGAAGGTTCTGATGTAGGAACTGGAGCCAAAAACTGGATAACAATTCAAGCATGATAAACAAACGATCTGGCGAAGAGTGTGTCAAAAACTGTTCCATTTATGCTGCAGCTGATGAGTCGATGAGTTTCAGGTGTGACTAGTTGCACAGACACAGACAAGAGGGAGGGGGGGAAACAAGACACAGAGGGGGAAGGCACTACTCTCCTGACACCATGTTTATATACAAATTCTATGAGATGCAAATTATAACCTCACAAAACCACATTATTCTTCTTTAAGTTTTTGCTCAGTTTCTGCTAGCTTACAGTTTCGTTCTCAGGCAGCATCTCTCTCTGACAGGGTCACAATTTTTTCAGAACATTCACAGCTAGCCAATCGGCTTTACTATAGCAGGATCAAAAGGGGAGATTAGTTATCTGAACTGTGAGTTAGCATTGCCATGTGCTTTTAGGAGAAATAGGTTAGAAATATGGCCGAAGAGTCATTTTTATGAAAGAGTGAAGGTTTCAGATTCCAAACTAGATGGAAGTCCTGTTACATAAAACTATTGTAGGAAAGATTTTGTTTTGCGTTTAACATTTTGAAAGTGTAATAAATATTGCACTATGAAACAATTTAGATAGATATTTTGTCAGTGTTGTTCAGCCTTCATGCAGAGACATGGAATAAAATATGGACGGCCGGATCTGCCAGGGGCAAATGGGGCTACTTTTATGTACACAAATTATGCTTGTAAAACAAATTATTTGTATGACTAAAAGCCTCAAGCTGGGCTTCTTTACAACCTAGTTACTTTGTCTGGCTCCGGGACAGTTTATGTTGATGCGTCACAAACATGTAGGACGGTGTCACATTGTCTGCTAAAACTGACACATGGCCAACCTCTAATTGTTCATTGTTTTCTTACTAACAGAGTCTGACTCAGCAAATGGACCCTTTTCTCTGTAATTACAGTAAACACTGGGGCTTTACAAAGAGATTTTAATTATGTGTTGTGTTATAAATGACCAAAAATCAGCACAGAGGTAGATTAGCTCAAACACTGTAAAAACTTTAGACTCAAAGAGTTTCTAAAAGTTACTGGTTGTTACATCTCTGCACGCTTCAGTTCCACATTTCTTACTAGTAAAGACAGATTACAAACTGGGGGAAACGGAAAATAAAATAGGAAAACATTTGAAGTTGAGTGCTGAATTACAGAATGACGAAAACAAAGAGAGAGGATGGACAAATGTCTTCATGTTGTGGACCAAGGTAGAACGTAGAGACCATTTTTAAAACCAGGTATAGTTTATTATACAGTATGTATGTCATATACAGTATTTGGGGGTTTCGACCTTTTTCTCTACAGATCGAGCAGCTTTTCTAATAGTGTTTGTTTGGTGTTTTCCAAATTTTGCCACATCACTCAACCCACACAATGTTCAAACACCACAACAACAATTAAGATCTTTCTAGTTTGACCAATTATTCCAGTTTCCCAGAATCTTAAAAGACAAAGACCAAACAGAACAAAGGGTCAATCCCTTCATTCAGACCAAATTCCTTTGATGGAGGCTTACTGGAGTCATTGAGGTATTTTTTGGGAACTTTTTATTCTAATTAGATGTTCAACCAGAACATCTAATTAGATGTGCCCAATAGAGTCAGAAGTAAAGGCAGCCTTCCCAACGCCCCCTTTTTTTTTTTACCAAGGTGGTGGGCTTACAAAAAAGACTAATTTCTAAAACAAGATTTTTTTTTGTTGTTGGTGGATCACAAACAAACAGAGAAACATTTGGGCTCTTCGTTTGTTCCAGAATTCTTAACACATTATCTAATAGGGGTGTAACAGCACATGCATTTGTACCATACAGTGTCAGTAAGGAACGTTCAGGTTGGTGCAAAGCTTTTTATTTGCACGTTATGGTCCATATTCACAATACATAAATATTTACATCTAAAAAAAATTATTCCTCACAATTTGTATGCAGCAACATGGAAAGTTTGGCGGATGTTGAACAAAACAGAGAGGAGTTTCCTTGTAGGTAAAACCTACTCGACCGAGTGTATTTGCACTGCCGGGCGCTACATATAGATGACTTTTTATTACTGATCAGTTACTAAATTTAGATCCATATACATCACAGAGAGCCACAGACTGAGAGCTAGTCTGGGAGGTTAGTGTTAGTACCTTGTGTTAGCTGGCAGCTCTGGCTGTAGAGTTTAGTTTTATTAGTATCCGATTGACTTCTCCAAACAATCTCCCACTTTTCCTCTTTTCCTCACTTCTTAGCAGTTTTGAGCCTAAACATTTAAAGTCCTCCACCATTTTTACTCCTCATAGCCTCACTCTGCTACTTAAGATCCTCTTGTTCAAACACATGCACTCAGTCTCACTGCAGCTAACCTCATCCCTCCTTACAAGCCTCCACCTTGTGATATGTAGTCCCTGCTCTTGTTGCAAATTACAATATCATCTGCAAACATCATAATCTGCGAAGATATGTATCTCTCTAACCTTTTCCATCAGCAACCATAGCAACACCATAGAGACAAAATAGGAGTCAGGGCACATCCCTGATGCAGTCCGACCTCCACTCTGAACTTCTCTGTCACACCTGTTGCACACTTCACCATCGTCTTACAGTCCTCATACATGTCATGCACCACTCCGACTTCCTAGTAAAATACCAGAGTTCCTTTCTGGAAACCCTGACAGAAGCTTTCTCTAGATCCATAAAGATAGAGGATAAACTTTAGTAATGTTCAGGGGGATGTGCGTAACACCTTGGCTGAGTCTCACAGATGCAAGATGGATGAATTGGAGCAGAACATAAATGGGCCGGAGAGATCTGAGAGCCAATGAGTCAAAACCAGATCGACCACATGCAGGAGGATCAACTATTTGGCAGAAATAAAGAAAGAATGAGGAAGATATACTGCAGGGGGTGATGAACTGCAGCTGTGTCTGACTATCAAAATGTGGAAGAAAGAAAGCACCACACCCATACAAACTCACAGGGAGACAAGGTGGAATCCTCAAATCCATGACGTGTACTTTTTCAGTGACCTTATGCAAACTATTCTAGATCTACCAGTGAGGTTGGTGGTTGGATTCCAGAACACACGGACGTTACAGAAAGACCCACCTACTGAGGCGTTGCTCACACAATGAACAACAGTGAGCAAATGGGAATTTTTTCTTTACTCAATCACACTTTGCAACATTAAACAAACACTATGTGGCATAAAATCAAATATTGTTTGCGTAACATTTCAAGTGAAAGATTAATCTAAAGAAAGGACAATATGGGAATTTATATACTGTATATGTATTTTGGTCTCTACAGTTTGAACAGTTTTCCAGTTAAAAAATGATACTTGAAAGGGTTTTCTATTTCATTCATGCAGATTTGACAATATATAAATTTTATGTTCAGTATTCTGGTTCTAGTTGAGCAGCTGGTTGCTTTTCGTCAAGACTTATCTTCATCACCGTACTCAAATTCCATGAATATAAACAGGAAGTATTTCAGTGAACTCACTCTTCTCGGGCCCAATAGGGAATGCGAGTTCCATGTTAACGCACCAAAATAAGACTATAAAGAATATGCACTAGCTTTACTAACTTGATGAGTTTTATGATGTGTTTGTGGCCTCAGAAAAATGTTATGCTGTGTCGTGCATGCTGTGGTTTCCTCAGTGACGGAAACCACTGAGTCAAAAATTTAATAGAAATTGAAAAATGCCCTACATGTTTACTGCTTGCAGTTATAATCTAAACAACCACACAAAATAATTTTATCTTAGTTTATGCATTGATAATGCAACCCTATATCAGACTCTTATATGAGCCCTCTGCAACCCTACGGTATCCACATATGCAGACGATGTGATGTTGTCTGTTTTAAAGTGTTTGTCAAGGTTAGCATAAATCCCACACCAGCCAGACGTGCACAGATCAGACAATGTGTGGGAAAAAATGGTTTATATTAAGTTTACTGGATGAACAGTGTTTGTTTCCGTCGTCTTTACTCAATGACGTAAAGGTAAAATAAAATGCTTTATGAGTGTTTGTTTGCTGAGAACACGAAGCACCAGAAAGTAGTATGATTTAAACTTCTTGAAGTAGACTGGTTTTGATTTTAAAAAATGATCTTACTTGCTACATTTTGTTTTTAAAATAATTAGCCATGAGTCATAAAGCAGACTTTTGATTTAGTTTGTTGGAAAACCTGAAAGGTCCAAAATTCCAAAGCCATTTAGAAAATGACTCTACGTTTGGATGGAATTCAGCAGGCATGTGGAGACATCCTATGTTCCAACAGTGCATCTAACAGACCGGGAACAGGAAACAAAGAAAATATGAAGTAAATTTAACTTTCAAATTTCAAGAGAAGATTTTATCCAATGTTTTTTTTCTGTCTGCTGCTCTTGTCCTCTCGTTCTTTCTCAAGCAGTCAAAACATCCGTATAAATAGTGTGAACACCTCTTTGATTTCAAAATCTGATCAACCAGTTGATCTCGTTTTACTTCTTTTCCAATCTCAGTCTTCCTGAGCGGAATCTGAAATACAAACAGTAAAAAAAAACAAAAACCTTCAAATCTAGTTTAATGTTGCAAATGTCACAAAAATTCAAAAACGTCAAACATATTTGAATATTTGCTGAAACTTTTTCTTTACAAACTCATTTTATATTAAAAAAAATACAGACACATTTTTACATAAGGACAAATTAAACACTTTTAATAAAATGTTTTGTATAAATAAAGTGCATATTAAATACAGTTTGTATCGATATGAAATAAATAATAAAAGAATTATATTAATACATATTACATCATAAAGTCTCAATTTTGACAAAAATGTGTATTTCATTAGATGTTTATGTTCAAAATTCTTTCACCTTCATCGACCCAATGCTAGAGGGGCCACAGGTTGCAGACCCCCATTCCAGATGATACCATCATCCAATCCCCTAACTAAGATTAAGACCAAGATTTATGGCTCATCGGATCAGCGTTTAAAATGCTTTCTGGCAGATTCTATAGACCAGCTTTGTCCAATCAGCTTTATTTTGTTGCTTTGTTGTCTCACCGTTCAGCAGAAAATAAGCTTTAGCTTTGCACTGAATAGCAAACTTCTGAAAAAACTTAACTAAATTGGTTAAACGTTGGAAAAACATCAGTTTGACATTTTCAGCTAACGGTATCACCGCAGGCTTAAGTAAAACTGCATGTGCTTTTTTTTGCACGACCAGATGCGAACAGACTGAAACACCGCAAGTTACTTGCGTAATGTTGAGGCTTACAGACTAACATTTGTGCTTAAAGCGCTTTTTAAACATCAGTCAGAAAAGTCAGGAGAAAAGTTAAGTACAAAATCACACACTTGTGGGTCCTTTGACACAAATCAGTCACACAGTGTGAACCCACCTTGACTTAAAACCTCATGATTACAAGATAATAGAAACTCATGTCAGATCGAGTCACGCTTTGATGTGATAGGCCTCCTTTTTGCAAAGCGAGCACATCTGCTGGTTACTTTGAGCTTTTCCTCAGAAGGTTACACACTTTGGTTTGCGCAGTCAACACCACAGTGAGATGCTCCTCTGCATAGAAACTGGCCTAATGAGATTGGATCACAAGTGGTCACTCAAGATGAATTTTATTGCCAGATGTTCACACACATTCTGCCTACTTTGGTTCACAGAGCCAAAACTCGCATTCTTCTTAATGGAAAATTTTCTCAACTTTCCTCTTGAGCTGGAGCTGAAAATGAATTCCCTCTGCAGTGTGTGGCTAGTATGATCATCAAAGCCATGCAAATGTAAACGGGGTCCTTTGAGGTAACGAAGCGTAGATTAAAGAGGTTTTTTTTTGTGTACCGAACGCTTGCTTTTTAGACCGGGCTTGTGGCTGTTTGCCTGAAACGATGGCCAACAGGTCGTCAATTATCTCCTCCTGCAAGGCCTCTTTTTTCTGTTCCACCAGGGCCGGTTTAGCTTGTGAAACCACGAATGGAAAATAAAGTTGGAGAGGTAAAGCGATATCGCTAACCAGATGAGGGAAAATGGAGGAACAGTGGTATCTTTGACGGTGCGAGCTGGCACGTCATTTCACACACTGCTCCCACACAAAATCTGCTGCTTGTGCAGACACTTCATGGAAGTTTCAACTCTGCAACTTCTCAGCTGTGACCAGCCGTCCGAAGGAGGGGGGACAATCTGTCAAGAAGGCTCTGAAATGATTTGCTTTGCTATCTTTAAAGAAGGGCTTTCGTAGGGTAATAATTCTTATCTTGTTGCGTACACGGATAAACATGGGAATAGTTCTAGCATTGCAGACAAATGATCCCAACTCTTAATCCTGCTACAATAAAGCTGATCTGCCAATTGCAAACGTTCAGACCAATCAGGTGGCAGATGATTAGCGTACATTGTGTAAAAGAATTATTGTGGCTTTTTGTAATTATCTAATCAAAGGTGTAAATACTGTATCAATTGGTTTTGTTTTGTCTTCTGAACCGATTATCCCTAATAGGGTCACAGGGGTGCCGAAGCCTATCTCGGAGGATTTCAGATGGGTGGTAGGATACACTTGAACAGGTAGCTAGTCTGTTGCGGAGCCATACACAGAGTAAACCATCGACACGCACACACACTCATTCCTAAATTGGTTTAGAAGATAAATGAAAGAATAAGGGTGTTAATATCACAATAATTATTCAATGTATTTGACAGCTTCGCTCTAGATCGAAAGTGGTCTTCTGTAACAGATTCCAGTCTTTTACATCTCATGAAAATGTTTGTACAGGGGGAATCGTCCTTTCACAACTTAATAATTCTTATCTCATTGCATATTGGGGGGAGACAGTAGCTCAGTGGTTAGAGCGTTCGCCCGCGGACGGAAGTAAACTCGAAGTTTGTGGGTTTGCAACCCACTGAGTGCACGTCCAGGGTCTTATGAGAAGACACCTAACCTAGCGTTTCTCCCACCTTTGGCGCTGTCGACAGAGGGGGCAGCCTGCTGTGGTGTAGGAGTGCAGCACTGTCATGATGTGGGGCTAAGGCCAAAAATATACCCTTGACACAACAGACAGGTTCAGATGAAGAAATCAAAAGCAGATTTATAAGGTTGATAAAAAGTCCAAAATAAAGAAGACAAAAACAGATTAATTAGGCAGGTTGTGACGTAGGAGCTGGAGCCAAAAACTGGATAACAAGTCAAGCATGGTAAACAAACGATCTGGCAAAGAGTGTACGAAAAACTGATCCATTTATGCTGCAGCAGATGAGTTTCAGGTGTGACTTGTTGCACACACACAGACCAAGTAGAAGTTGGGAAACAGGACACAGAGGGGAAACAGACTACTCTCCTGACAAGCACATAAATTTTCCTGGTGAGGGATGAATAGAGTGAGTAAAAATATATATTTACATGTGTGACATGTAAATGTGTGCCATGTTTTTTTTGTTGTTAGCTTCAAAATGTGAATTTTGACAAAAAAAGTTTGCAAATACATTTCTTCAGTTTTGCTTCAAATTCAACACTATGGATCGAAAAAAAAGCATATTGTCGTCTTGTGGCCGTCTTCGAGTCGGTCATACAGGAACTGTAATTTTGTTGTTCCCTTTTGGTCTAATGACCATAAGTCCAACCTCATTTGAAGCTGCAAATACAATGTCAAGTGCATCTAATTAGCAGAGCCAGTGAAGATTCTTGTTTTGGTGAATTTGCATGAAAAAAGCTCAAAATTTTTTTGTTCATGTTCGATTGAGGGCATGTCTAAGAACTAAATCCATGGCCAAGAACAACCTGTAAATCTTGTTTGAAGCTCCACATACAGTTTAAATTGAACCGAGTTAAAAAACTTGTGCATATTCTTCTATTTTTTTACTTTGTTGTAAAATGGTGGTAAAATACTTTCTGTGAACGATAGAGTGTGGGCGGAGCAGAAAACAAAATCCATGGCTGAGAACAACCTGTCTGTGTACTGGACGACAGAGCTCGCAAATGACTGAAACATGGATAAAAATTATTTTAAAAAACACTTCACGTTGGAGGGCGGCATGGTGGCGCAGTCGGTAGCACAGTGGTCTCACAGCAAGAAAGTTGTGGGTTCGAGTCCCGGCTTGGAACACTGGCCTTTCTGTGGGGAGTTTGCATGTTCTCCCCATGTATGCGTTGGTTTTCTCTGGGTGCTCCGGTTTCCTTCCACCCTCTAAAAACATGCATGTTAGGTTGATTGGCCGGGTCCAAATTGCCCTAATAATGTGTGTGTATGGTTGCATGTACAGTATGTGGCTCCGCGACAGATGGGCGACCTGTTTTGGGTGTACTCTGCCCCTTGCCTTGAATCAGCCAAGATGGGCTCCGGCACCCCCCGCAACCCTGAAAAGGATAGATGGTTAGGAAGGAGACTGACTTCACGTCGGAATGATTTTCACACATAGAAACTTCCAAAAAGTTTCTTTGACATAAAATTTTCCTTTTAAATGTTTTTTTCAGCAAAAACATTGCTGAGGGTCTTGGAACTGGAACCAGAATCAATACGACATGCAATGGGACATGTTCTTTTTCGTGTAATGTCCAGATGCATATTTAATGAGCTAATGCATCTCTCACCATTCATAAATAATGCACGTCCCCTAATGCCTTTCATCAGAAGCTGCTCATCAAATATCAAGCAGATTTCTTTGGTCAGCCTGTGAGCTGCAAAGGAAATCTGAGATGGCACAAAGAAAGAGGAACTAAGAGAAGGAAAAACCACAAAAAAGGAGAGTTCATTAGTCAGACTGTGACATATCCTGTAGATCATTCATGAAAGAATTAATGAAAGTGATTCAAACTCTCATCAGTGGAGAAACAAGATCCAAACACATTGCTGGAATTTCCGTTTCTTGCTCTTCTGGAGAAATTAAAGTAAAGTATCTCACTTGTCTGGTTTATGGTATCTTTCAATTTCATGTTTCAGTGCTAGGACACACACACACACTGGTGCACAGCCGTCAGGAGTATATTGATGGCATTGTTATGACCAGAACATGCCTGATCAGGCCCGGGCCGTGGCAGGGATCCAGGTCTGACCGCGAATCATCAATCATACAGCGAGTGAGAGGAGCACAGAGAAAGACGCACGCTTGCAGCAGAAATAGCTGCTGGGTCACAGGTGTGGAGACCAAGAAGGAAAGTGGGAATTATTCCACTTTTTTCCCCCCTCCTTTTCCTTTAAAGAGAAACAGCTCTTTCAGCCTCCCGCCCGCCCAGTCTTTGAAAACATCCCATTTCCATCCACATTTCCTTCACCCAATTTAAAACCCACACTTCATTCCCTCCATCAACATCACCACTCCTCCATCTTCTGCTCTCAATTAGGCCATGCCTGGAATCTCTGGTATTATCTATGGCGGCCATTTATATAACATGACTCCAAAATACATTTGCACAATTTTCCAATTACAGTATTATGCCTTGAAGCTCGGGTTCTTTCTGTCCTTTTCATTTCCTACTTTTCACTCAAACTGCTCTTGATGTTTCACACCATGAAGAAGTCGCCTCTGCAAATACAGACACGCATTTACACTTTAAAGTAATGACTTTTTCCACGCCCTTTGGGCAGTGCAGGTGTTTTGAAAATGAGTTGTTTGTGTTCTGACGGCTTTTGGAAAACACAAGTAATTTCATTTATATCTAAATTAATGAGAAATTAAGTCAATTTTTCTTGACTTGAGGTGATTATCAAGCAAATACATTTTCATTCAGGTCTTAATTACATTTTATTTAATTGTTTCAAAATTGTTTTATGC
This sequence comes from Neostethus bicornis, assembly GCA_902685375.1. Lineage (NCBI taxonomy): Eukaryota > Metazoa > Chordata > Actinopteri > Atheriniformes > Phallostethidae > Neostethus > Neostethus bicornis. The sequence goes on from LR738561.1 coordinate 14,104,771, forward strand.
CTCCGCCCATGTAATGTGAAAGATATTTCCCAAACCAATGAAAGAATTTTAATGAAAATGCCCTTAGTTAGTCAGTACCAACTATAGATGAACTGATAAAGTTTGCGATACAGGTAAGGTGGAGGTATATTTTTCGATGCCTCGTCATTAGTTGGTTTAGAAGTGGTACTAACCCCATCGGACCAGTGGGCTGTCATGGTGACTAAAGCATCAACTTGCTGAAACCGAATCAGAGCTCTTGACTCATTTCTCAGACTTTGTCATTTTTAATACATATTCCTCAGACTGTCATCGTCTCGCAGCTTCTTGAGGCCAGAAAAAAACCAACACTTCACCTTTTTTTTTCCAGTTAGGATCATCTTTGACAGCTGGGTTTTACTTTAGCATCTAGTCACACACACAAACACAACCCAACTCATGTCCACACCTGATTCAAAGGAACGACGTAAGAACAGTTTATCAGAGAAAGCAAAAAACAGAAAATAGATCTGATAAAAATGCCAAAGTTCCAATTTAGATTGACTTTTGAGTGCTGCAGTGCAAACACCAGGTGTTTAACACCTCAATGCCCCTTCGCTCCTACCCACCAGTGTCCCAGTCTGGTCGCACTGTGTCCAACCTGACAACCCAACAGCTGGAGTCCAGAACGGGTCCACAAAGCCAGGCCACAGTGAAGAACACCATACTGGCTTCTCTGTATTTCACTGGGTCATGGTGTGTGCCTCCAGGTCCTCAAGCGAGCAACCAGACGTTTCCATGGAAACCACAAAACACAGGAAGTATATCCTCTAGGCCGTCTCCTTCTCCGCACCTCTCCCAGATTGGCTCCTTCTCCTCAGCTCCCCTGGAACCAAACCAATTCCTCCAGTCACACATGGATGTGTCTCCGAGAGCCAGCAGCTGGTCATGCATGTCAAAATGCATGTCAACAGCGAAATGACTTCATAACATCAGCTAGCCTTTGGAGCTAATCGGACGATTTCTGAAAAATCAGCTGTCCAACACAAACAAGGTCCAAAATGACGTCCAAAGTGCGCTCAAATGAAATCTTCATAAAGAGACAAATACGTTACCAGAAGAAGGAACAGAAACTCAGAGAAAGTTGGTGAATAAACGCTCAAGTAACAGGGAGCACTGCAGCAGGCAGCCGCCCAGGGCAGCTCCTCAGCCGTTTGGGAGGATGGAAGGATGCCAAGGTATTCCTTGACCAGCTGTGAGACAAATTCTCTCCAGCTGGTCCGTGGTCTGCCTCTGGGTTGCCTCCAGGTGCGAAGTGCCTGAAACACCTCACCAGCGAGTCGTTCAGGAGACACTCTCGCTAGATGCCCAAACCACCCTATCTGGCTTCTCTCGACCCGGAGGAGCAACGGCTCTACTCTTAGCTCCTCCAGGATGGGAGAACTTTTCACTCTATTTCTGAGCGAGAGCTCAGGCACAACTGGATATTAGCGTCCAGAAGAGTCGATAAAGAAGGTGTGAGCGGGACAAGACAGACCCACAAACAGAAAGAAAGCAGCCATTTTTTTAAGGTCATGATTATTCTGGAGCTGAAAATCCAAACGACTTGTTTTTCTTCTTCACTAAACTTCCTGCTTGTCCAGAGGAAACTTTTTTCAATTCTATTTGTTTCGTTACGCAAACATTTAAACAAGTTATTTTCAGTCTTTTGGGAGGTTTCTTGGAAAATCTGGATTCTATCATAAACACTTTTGTTCTCCAACAACCTCTTAGCAAAAATATTTACTTGGAAATGAAGCTAAAGTGGAAGGACAGCACTGGCAGTATCCCAGGAAACACAAAAAACAACCAATCCCAGAGAAAAAAAACAAGGACGAGTATATTTTACTCAAACTTAAAGTAAAAAAACGGTCATTTCTTGTGTTTAAAATATTGTGTTTAACAGTGTGGGACCATTACGACCCCCTTCCACTCTGAGACACGTGGTTAAGTTGCGTGTCATGCATTTGCACAGTCAGTTTTAGAAAAAAAAAGCTCCTCCATTATTAACAGGGAACCAGAGATTCAGAATCAGATTAGACGTGTTTACTTTGGAGCGTTTATCTGGAGATGATTGCTGGTATTGTTGCTCTAACTAACATTTTTTTGTTGGTATTTTCAAGACTGATGGCTTAAAATATGTGGAAGTCCTTTTGGACTTTGAAAGATTTAAAAAATGTTATAAAGAAAACATCAAGTTTTGTAGTGTTAATTTTTGCATAAATCTGTAAATAAATATTTCACTCTTGTTAAAACTTGATTATTTTGAATGTCTTTCATTTGACTGTTCTAGAAGGTGGCTCAGTGGTTAGACCGTGCATCCCATTGAGTGCACGTCTAGGGTCCCTTGAGAAGACACCTAACCCCCTGTTTCTCCCACCACTGGCGCTGTCGTGGGCAGCCTGCTGCGGTCTAGTAGTGCAGCACACAAATTTCCCCGGTAAAGGATGAATAGAGTGAGTAAAAAAAAAAAAGCCTAAATTTTCATCTACTTTTATTGTTTTAATGCCTTTATTCTATTTTAGAAACAAGAATGCGGCACTTTATGAATAAAAATGATTAGATTTTAATAGTAGGCAACCAGAGGTGTCCAATCAGATGGGAATGATATACTTTCCAGCATTTATCTGGAGATGATTGCTGCTATTGTTGCAGTAACTGACCTTTTTTAGCTGTTTGTTACCCTCAAGTTAACACTGTCGCTTGTGATTATCATGAGCTGTGCTCGTGAAGCCGCTGGGATGGCCACTGTGAGCGCTGACTGGCCCATTGTGTCAGTTTGTGGAAACCCAAGCTGATCTAAGCGTCGCTGACCACCCATCTGCAAACCAACTGACCTAAATACAGAGCAACATCTGTGGGGGCAGAGCTGAAGGATGTTGACAGCGTGTGTGTGTGTGTGTGTGTTTGCCTGGAAATCTGTTGGACAATGACGGTGTCAGAATAACAACTCTTAGTAATGTCATCCAGAACATGCATTTTATATTCTTCAAATTCCCAGAGAAATTAAAACCATGGCGAGAAGCTGGGAAGCATCACGAACGGGTGCAGACACGTTTCTTTCTGTTCTCTGTGATGCTGCGGCTACACGGTGGTTGACAGCATGCATTAGAGAATCCCTCAGTGAAGGGTGAATGACCTAAACATGTGACCTAAGTGCTGCCCTAGTTCTAAGAGTGCCACATGAGATCAAGACCATTTCGCTCATCTGCACTTTGTTCCCGGCTGCAGACGAGTTCTTTTTGCATTTAAAACCAACCTACAGTACACTTCCCCCCGTTTTCTCTTCTTTTTTTTTGCTTCTCAGAGAGTACCGTTACTGGGGCAACTTCTTTTCCCCCACACACGCAGACATCAGTGGGACATCAGCAGGACGTGTGTGTGTGAGGGTGACTGAATATTCATGAAGGGCAGAGACCCATTTCAGGCTCTCTAACACACACACAGTCCAGTCACAAAATCACACACAAGAAGTGCAAGGACTTGTTCCATACCACCAAGCACATACTCATCTCACGCCTCACTGCCCTCATTCATACCAAAAGCGCATGCTCATTACATCCAACACACACTAACACACACAGCGATTAGCTTTCATGCTACCAGTCTGACTCCACTTCCCCCCACAAAGATGTTATAAACATCTGAACAATATCTCATGGCAGCAGCTGTTTATGAATCGATTAGCTCAACAGGAGCATTTCTGGTTTCATTAGAAAATAACTGCTTAAAAATGTCTTACGGCAGAGGCTGTCACACACAATGAGACCGCTTCGCTTTGAGCAGATGCTTCCTCGCTAACAGCTGGATCCATGTTTTCTTTTCAGGGAGAAATTGTTTGACATGATGATCATTAAAGACAATATGCACGTTCTTCCAGTTCTGACAGCCTGGCAGTTGCAGATGCTGAACGCCTTCAAACTCTACTGGCCTAAAAATATCTCAAAGACAAACTGGTGCTAATCAAATTTTGGCTAATATTATGTTTAAAATATTTCCAACTGGTTTGGTTGTCTTCTTTCATGGCTTTTTTTTTATGGCTGCACTGTTTACAAAAGTATCTTTTGACCGATCGCGTTTCAGCCAGAATTTGTTGCCTTGTAAACTAAAATCAGTGGAGAGTCCGTTCTGTTGGTTTACTCGACACAAAGTGAACGGCAATGAAACTTTTGCTTTTGATAATGAGATTCTGAGCTGGTCTCTCTGAGTTTTTAACATTTTCAGAGCTGATTGGACAGTGCTGAAGACCAGCTAAACCAGCAAACAGCATCGGTGGTGGCGCGAATGGAAACATCTTTCACTGGTGTGTAAACTTTTTTTTTAGCAAACAATAACTAAGGGTGGAAAAATAGATTTGGATGCTGATTTACTGGTCCGGTACATCCTTGAGTGTCTTTTTGTTTTGGTTTGTCAATTTACCTAAATTGTTTAAAAAAATAAAAAATAAAATGGAGGCTTGTGTTTTAAATTGTCAAGCAGAAAAAAAGTTTTAAAACACAAGTTTTAATTCAATTCAGTTTTAAGTGACAAAAAAAGCTAATTTTTGTGACAAACTTTTGAAGAAAAAAAAAAAAAAAGTTGAACAAAGTAAAGACTTCTAAGCAGGATGGAAATATGATGGACAGGATAGACTTTTAGCATTGTTAAGAAGTGAGAAAGATGGATTTTATCTACAAATACTGCAAGTTTTTACTGTTATATTCTTATATTTATTGAAGGCAATGAGGTCTTTATGGATGGTTCAATGTGCACCATGTACACACGTGCCACGTGACCTTAGGGAGGTCTTTAGAACTGATTTGATCTCTTTTTATACTTTATGCATCATGTCATTGTGTTTATTATGTGCATGTGTGTGTGTGTGTGTGTGTGTGTGTGTGTGTGTGTGTGTGTGTGTGTGTGTGTGTGTTTGTGTGTTTAGTCAGGTGGTTGCATTACGTCAAATTGCCATAATTGTGATAAAAAAACTATCTCTGATTCTGGTGTGGGTAGCAGGGTTGTGCAGTGGGTAGCACAGTGGTCTCACAGTGAGAAGGCTGTGGTTTTGAGTTCTGGGTGGGGATGAGGTTTGGAACACTGGCCTTTCTGTGTGGAGTTTGCATGTTCTCCTCATGTATGCTTGGGTTTTCTCCGGTTTCCTCCCGCCCTCCAAAAACATGCATGCTAGGTTCATTAGCCACTACATGATTGCCCCTAGGTATGAGTGTGTGCGTGGCCCCGCGACAGACTGGCAAACCGTTCATGGTGTACCCTGCCTCTCGCTTCGAATCAGCCGAAATGGGCTCTGGCACTCGCCATAACCACGACAGGGATAGATGGTAAGAAGGTGGTGGTGGTGATTCTGATGTAGGTGACCAGGCGGTTGTACTATATGTGCAGCCAATCAGCATGCAGAACAGAATGTGGCATATTTGATGCAGAAAATAATGCAGTAGAAAAAAAAGTTACTAAATTGCACTAAAATAATGTGTGAAACAGCGAAGCAAAAGGTGAGAGGACTACTCAGCACCAGTCCAACCAGAGGAAGCAGATTTAAATAAAATTACATTTTTTATTTAATAGAAAAATCCAGCTTTAAACAAACCTGTTTCAGAGCTTCAGTCTTAAGTTGGTATGCTATAGGAGTGGACGGTGCGAGGAGAGACTTGGATGTGATGAGAGGCTGAGGATACTCAGTCAGTCTGGACGTTTGGCACGGAGACAGCAGATTCCATTTCCATGCCAATCTGCCTTGTCTCTTTCTGAATCAGACTTGACCTTCACAGGCTGATGACTCCAGAGGCCTGGGACCTGGAGACGCTCTCCCAGACACACGCACACACACTGAGACGTTGCAGAAATGGGGGAAACATCCCCCCGGGTGTACATGTGTGTTTGCACACACATGCAGCCACAAGAAAAAAAAAAGCCCCTTCTGATTTACTGTAAGAGACTCATAGAAAGAAGCAGAGAGCCAGGCCTTCATGCAGATGGCTCTGTTTTTCATCTTCCCCCTCGTGAGATCTCATTTTCTTTCCTCTGCTTCGCTATTTCTTTTTTTTTATTTCATAGTTTAAAATTGTCTCCATAAAATATCAACAAATTTAATGCAAAAAAACAAATAACAAACTAAACAAATGACTCTCTGGAGGTTATTTTTTTCTCTTCCTTCATTAGGATGTTAACCCCCTCTTATGTGCTTGGATGCCCCGCATTGGCTCTGTCTGCAGGCCTTGTGTTTCTGTTTAAAACCAGACGAAAATAGACCTTTACAAGTCATCTAATGAAAGTGACTCCTGGTCCTCTGGTTAATTGAGCACCTTTAATGAGTGTCAAACTGCAGTGGTCATTAGAGTGGGGGTTGCTATGGGTCACTGCTGGGGTAAAAAAGAAAGGTATGCAGTAAAACAGCTTTAATTCTTCTCCTTGTTCTGCTTTCGGTGATGAACAGCATGCGTGCTCTTTTCTTAATGTGTGCAGCCTGGGGGCAGCACCTGTCCCGCTAACGCTCACTGACATACTGCAGAAAGCCGCGGCCATTTGCTTGGAAATAATTTCACATCTTTTACAGTGCGAGCCATGGTGCTTCACGTCCACGGCACCCTGATACACTTAGCAGCAGCTGCTGCTTCCTCGATGACCGAATCTAAAGAGCAAACCAGTGAAAATGGAAAATAAACCCTCAGTTTTTTTTTTCTGCAGAGCTATCTGTCATTTTCCATCCCTCCCTTATAATTTAAAAACCGTGCGTGTAAAACGACCGCAATCATCCGTTCTGTCATCGCTGATGTGGAAGAGATGTCCACTTTCACATGTTTCACTTGATCATGAAAACCTTTATAAAGGAGCTTATTTTCTCTTAATGACCTCATTTCAAAAGCATATTGCAAACAAACAACGTCCTTGTCCTTTAGTTTGTGTACAACGTGCACACACACACACACACACACATAAACCTTTTGCGTTATTGAATTGAAATTGAGCCCACCACACATTTCCTTAGAGTATTGATTTAATCAACTGCGTCTCATGTTGAGACCCGTATCATCTGGTGCAACACACACCAGTGGTGGCAAAAAGAAGCGATCCATCACCATTTAGCCGGACAGGCCCTTGTAGTCTAAACACGGAACCATTACGCATGGTTTAACATGGACACTTTGACCTCTGGGAGGTGGCAAGGCCAATGACATCATTAGGAGAGTCAGGCTGTGTGGCGGAGCGAAACAAATTGCTATCAGACCTCAATCACAACTAATAACTACTTAGATTTGTTTCGATACTCATATTATCCACTTCTAATATCCTGACAGATTTGTTGTTGAGCTGACGCGGGCTTTGCACCTCATTCTGGTTTGTTGCTATGGCGTCTCAGTGGAGCTCTTTATCTTAGGGCTCTGTTAGTCTATTCAAAGGTAGCTAAGCTCACAAAATAGCTAGAGGGTGATTTCCCACACGCAGATAAAGCCCCAGACTTGAAATCACTTTTCAAAGCGGGGCTCTCATCTTAAGATGCTTTGAAGCCCTGGAGAAGAGCTCAACGCATGGGAACAAAAATTCTTTGGCTTTTAGCAGAAATATTACGGCTCTGCCCAAAGGAAACCATAAATTTGAAAAGAGATCTCCAAAACGTCTCATTTAGGTGTCCAAAAATGACACCAAAGTGAGACAAAAGCTCATTTTTCCATCATCTCAAGGGTGTTCAAAGACAGGAACTGGACATAGGAAGTCACTTCAATATCTGGATCCAATAGCAGCACCTCAGCGTCCATAGTAGGAAGGCTGAAGTTAGATTAGTTATGCTACAAGGAGAAACAAAGGAGTCAAAAGAGAGACTGAAGTGAGATAGTTCTCCCTGTGATATTTAGGAGAAATTGTTGGGCATCCTCAGAGACCATCATGGGAATCTTAAATTAGTCTCTTGAGTAACAAACTCGTTTGTGCAGTGAAATTGTCCTCCGGTTGTGTTGTGCTGCAGGAGATTAGCCTGATGTTGCACATCTGCATTTGCAGGTCTTGTCGCAGGAACCTGGGCTCGCCCTAAAGGCGCCACACATGGCCTCGCTCATCACAACTGTGTCAGCGATGGCACTGGAGCGTGAACAGAGCTGGAATGTCTGAAGAGCTATAGCCTCGACCTCAAATGGACTAACTCACAGATGAGCACACGCAAAAAGACACACACACACATGCAAACGGACGTAACCCGATCTGATGACACAGGAGCTGCCTCAGTGTGCGGCTAACGGCCTTATCTCCCTCTGGCCGCGCTCCTCTTTCCTCTCAACATTCTTTCAGGTATTTTGGCCGAGACCTTTTCTCTTTGTCTGCCCTTTTCAAAGACCTGCTTTATTCTGGGAGCCCTCTAGACATAGAGCTGCAATCTCCTCCCCAACTCTTTCTTTCTTTCTTTCAGACTCTCCTGGACCTGCTTCCTCGCCTTCTTTCTCACAGACCCCTTAATGTCTCTTACACCCCTATCTCCTCCACTCTAATTTCCCCCCTTCAACAGTCCCGGCTCAGAATACAAGATATAATGCCACCTGTGCTGTGTGCGCTGCTGCATGTTAAATGACTGCGCGTGTGTGTGTGTGTGTGTGTGTGTGTGTGTGTGTGTGTGTGTGTGGAGAGGGGCAGAGTAAAACCCTCTGCAGAACACTTTGAGCAGTGTGTAAAGTGTAAAAAATTTACAATAAAGGCTTTAAAATTAGCCAGACTGTGAGTGTGTGGGCTGAAACCGAGCTGTGTAAAAAGTTCATTTCTAATTTAAACGCATTAAAAAATAAAAAAAAAAGATTTCTGCCAGAGTTTACCACCGTGTTGCATCACCTGCAGTTTGTCACTCTGACAAGGTGAGCTGCTGTAGTTCTGAAGGTGAAATGACTTCCTGTTATTACTGAATGCAAGAAGAGAATTTAGTACTCCTTTGTCTTATTTTTGGTTTGATTCTGTTCCAAATGCATTCGGCGGAACTCGACAGGCCTCTTCAGAACCTGACCTCTTTCATTATGCAGCCATGCTGCTGGAATAATTGCTAAATGTATTTCGGGCATGTTCTTGTTTAAATAAACAATGCCTCTTCTGACAAACAGCTTAGTGATGCCACATGCTACCATAGCTACAGCTGGCTTTTGACTTGTGTGGAGACAGTCTGCCGCATGGACTGCGGAGCCGGAATTAACCTCTTCTATGTTTATATTAAAACTTTATGTTTATTTCTTCGCTCAACATATTGTGACTAAAAACTTCAGCTAAAAGTGTCAGTGTGTCCAACGTGGAGAACATTCTGGTAAAAGCCTGCAGGATTTTGCCCCCATGTGTCGTGTTTCTGATCATTACTCACACAAAATCATTAGTATTTTTCATTCTGACAGAAAGCCTTTTTCGTGTTGGAAGAATAGGATGTTCTTGAGCTTGTTCAGAGTTACAGTGGTCCAAACATCGTAAACACCAGTCAAACTACCACTCCCAGCGATAATGAGTGGTGGATTAAGAGAAAAAAAAAGTTATTTCCTAAGTTGGACCAATAAACGTATTGTTTATTGTTTAGCGTGCAGGAACCTTGAGAAACAGACTTAGTCTTAGATAAATCTGTTCCGTACTAGATTGTAGCTCAGAGCAAGTTTCCATTTTCAGTCCCACAGACACCTAAACGCCTCACGAGCATGAAATACACAACACATGGAAAAAAGAATGACATTCATACACTTTATATTTCATTTTTGTCTGAGACAGATTTTGTCATGACTAAGACAAATAAGACCCTCAAAGTTATAATTAAAAAAATAAAAGGATTTTATAAAATGTCAAGATACTTAAAGTGTGTGAAGTCACATTTTGGTGTTTTTATGGACCCTTTTAAGTCTCAGTGTTTAGTGAATAAGTTCAGACAGGAATCATTCAACATGATTCTGCAACATTTTTGTCCATTATTGATGTCTCAAAAGTTGGCGTTATCAGGCAATTAAATCAGCCAATTCATGAATTTGTTGAATCTACTGAAATCAAACAACTTTTCCAAGTTTCCTGGTGATCATTTACACATTGTGTAAAAAAAAACAACCAAAAACAATAAAAAAATTAGTCAATTCCACAATCCAATGAATTTAATATTTTGTTCAATGCAAATATATTAATAGAAATAAGGTATGCAGCATTTCCAGGTTCCGTTCCGTCGTCTTCTGCTTATCCGGGGGCCCGGTTGCGGGGGACAACAGCCTCAGACGGGTAGCCCAGGCTTCTCTCACCCCAGCGGCATCCTCCAGCTCACCCAGAGGGATCCCGAGTCCTTCCCCGGCCAGCTGTGAGATATAGTCTCTCCAAGACAAAATGCATGACAAAATGCAGCTCAAAAATCCCTATGAAGAGATCAAGCATGGCCAAGATTCCCTTGCCCGGACGTGGGTCACCGGGACCATTCCTTGCAGCCTGACCAGAGAGTGGGCCTGAGAGCAAGCGCCGGGGGGTTGGGCTTTTATCCATAGAGCCCAACCGGGCATAGCCCCAACAGGGGACATGAGCCACCCTTCCAGTGGGCTCACTACCTGCAGGGAGACCATAGGGGTAGGGTGAAGAAGGAGATGGAGGGCAGTAGATGGGGATCCTGGAGGTCAGACAGTCAGCTGCATAAGCTAGTGTTTCCAGGTTTTTATTTAAAAATGATTTCCTTGGTATTAAACTAAAATATTTTTTAAAAAGTTATTCTGCTTCAACACACACGCACGCACGCACGCACGCACGCACACATCCATTTTTATTTTATCTGTTCAAAAAAAAACATAAATTTAACAACTGAAACTTAACAGCTTGATACTCAGGTTTTGGGTTTAGTCATCAAAAGAAAAAGTTTAGGTCCCAAGACTGAACCTTGTGGGGCTCCACTTTTGAGTTTTCATCCAAAATCACACACGTTATCTAAACTCATTTAGTTTCAACATTTTTCTTTTGTCTTTACAAAGAAACTTTCTTGTTTTAGTAAAGTATCTTTTGAAATCTTAAATGTAATGACTTTATCTGTTTTGATTAATGATAATCAGTGGGTTCATTAATACCAAAAGAAAAAGTAAAGGTCCCAAAATTAACCCTTGTAGAATTCCACCTTATACTTTTTATTTCGATGGTTTTGAAATGTAGAGTCTCTAAAACAGTTTTTATCCAAAATCTGTTTTAAAAATCTTAAACCCAAACAATTTGATGAGTTTTTGTTTTAGTTTTATTTAAATCTGCCTCATTCGTTAAGAAACATCTATAATTTTTTTTAACTAAAAAACATACATTTTCTTTTCAATCCATTCAAACTTAGAGTTTAATAATTTTCTGTACAATTTTAGAAAATAATAAAAAAAACTACATATTTTTTTTAACTAAAAAGTTGTAAAAAATAATGATGCTTTATTTAAATTAATAAAAGAAAATGTTGAAGTCCTAAAACTGATCCTTGTTGGACTCCACATTAGATTTTTAGACTTTTTTTAGTCCCTGTTTAAATAAATCTTCTATTTATGGCTTTATACGTTTTGATTGAAGAAAAATTCTCACTTTCAAGTAATTTATTACTGACATAATGTAAAAGTAAACATCTTTAAACCCTCATCGCACCACCGTGTTCTGTTATATGTTCTGGGAAACGAGTTAACATCAGCTTAAAGCATTAAGACAGAGATAAAACACACACACAAAAAAAAAAAAAAACAGCAAAGAAAACTTTCCTTTCGTCTGAGAACCAAAGAACGGCCAAAAAAGGCAGAAAAATAACAAGTCGTATTTTTTCTAGGTCAGTTGAAGCTAAACATTCCTTCAGCTGCGGCAGTAAAACGTTGTTTTTTCTCTCATGCTTTTACGCTTTCCACCTCGGTTTGACCTGCCGGGTGAGCCTGGTTAAAAATGCCCGCTGAACTTTAACCTTTCCCAACAGTGGCAATGTTGTTTAGTTTTGCTCTTTACATGTCGGAGCTTTAACCTGCAAACATAGCAACAAAGTGCTGACAAGATGCTTTTCAAGGTTTCCCTCAGCCTGCACAGCAAATTCCTCTGCAAAGTAATGCTTGTTGTTAAACAGAATATCCCGGCAGTTTTTTTTTAACCTGAGCACCATTTTCCCTTCCCCTCCATTTAGATTTAAAGTATTGATGTACAAAAACCTTTTGCTGCTGGATGAGATCGACTGCGACCGCGAAGAAAAACGAGAAGTCAAGTTTTCTTATCACTTCATTTGTTTAAAAAGTCAGCCTCTTTCAACAAGAACAAACATATTTAACTTGTTTTTCTGAACCAAAATGGAAGGTTTATCTGATTTTGATTGTTTGGATATTTCACTTTAGTTGTGCCAAAGTGTGCAGAAGATCAGATCCTGCAAGCTGTGGCCGAAATGAGGGGAAATAAAAGCCAGCACAGAGGGTTGTGAATCACTGCAGCAGGTCGCTTTGCTCTTGAAACATTTGTCTTCAGTAATAGATGTTTTGGTTTAACTTTCATCAGGCAGTAGTTGTCTCTGTCAACAAGCCCACTGGAAATTCAATGGGCCAGAGAGTTTACATTAGTCGGCTATAGCTGCAGTGAAAGCATGTCATTCTGCTAACAGCAACGCTGAAAAAGCTTTTTGAAGCATGACAGGTTTGAAAAAAAAAAAAGAGATATTTACTCCAGCTTCTGCTATGTTGCTTTCCTCCTCCCTGATTGGCTCGCACGTAAAAATGTGACTTTAATATTATCTGAAGTGGGGGCTTTCCGAATTTTAAATTGCATCTTTTTTAAAACTTCCTCACCAACTGCAGATAGTCCTGTTTTATAGTAAAATCTGACCTCCTGTTGCACTTTATATAAAGCAGAGTAATGAAGTGGACTGACCCGAGGTGATTGAGGACAAAGATGTAGCTCTCTGACAGCTTGTCCATGAAGGGTTACTGAAGTCATCTGAAACTGATCCACAGGGAACTCACAAAATTTGAGCTTTGCTCGGACATTTATTTGGACCAAACAGTTCTGGTGATGTTATGAGGGTTGTGGGGACCGTTGAACTCCCTGAAGGACAAGAAAACTTCAAAGGAACTTTCTCTGTTTGGAATGACACCACAGTAGGAAAAGCTAAAGCGAAGTACCGACCAGCCAGCTGAGAGCAAACATGTCAAAGTTGGCCACAGAACTACTTCACTGTTGCTAAGAAGTTGTAACCAAAGTGTTGTTAATCATGACTAATGCTTCCTGTTCTCAGAATAGATTTGAGATCAAACTAATGAAGAAATTCAGCAACAAGCTGATGCAGCCCTGCTGCTCTAAGGAACGGACTAGGAAGTTATTCCTGCTGCACTCTATCTGACTGTCCAACAAACCATCGGACATAAATCGATGAGTAGATAGATCTAAATATATATTTACATGATGTATTTCCATCTATATTTAGATACATATTAAGCAGAAGTATGGATTAAGACAATACAAACTCAATTTAAGATGAGATGGTCTGCATCTGCTCCTGATGGGAAATTGATTTCTCACCGCAATTCAATAAGAAAGAAATTGAAAATAGGATAAATCATTAAATTATTAAAAGTTCCGGTGTCTTCTGCTCATCCAGGGCTGGGTCGGAACAGCCTCAGACAGGAAGCCCAGGCTTCTCTCACCCCCCCTGCATCCGCCAGCTCACCCTAATGGATCCAGCAGGTCTGGCTCTTCGTCTCCTCCGGGAGGGACTTGTGCGAAACTCCTCACCAGCGAGTTGCTCGGGAGGCATCCTGACCAGATGCCCAAACCACCCCATATGGTTCCTCTCGACCTGGAGGAGGAGTGGCTCGACACCGAGCTCCTCTCGGATAGCAGAACTCCTCGTCCGATCTCTGAGTGAGAGCCCAGCCACCCTGAGGAGGAAGCTCATTTCGGCCACAATCTCATTCTTTTGGTCACCACCCACAGCTGCTGATCATAGGTCAGGGTAGGAACGTAGATACTGGTTACCATGTTGAGGGTAGGAACGTAGATCCTGGTTACCATGGTGAGGATATGAACGAAGATACTGGTTACCATGTTGAGGGTAGGAACGTAGATCCTGGTTACCATGGTGAGGATATGAACGAAGATACTGGTTACCATGTTGAGGGTAGGAACGTAGATCCTGGTTACAATGGTGAGGGTAGGAATGTAGATCCTGGTTACCATGTTGAGGGTAGGAACGTAGATCCTGGTTACCATGGTGAGGATATGAACGAAGATACTGGTTACCATGTTGAGGGTAGGAACGTAGATCCTGGTTACAATGGTGAGGGTAGGAACGTAGATACTGGTTACCATGTTGAGGCTAGGAACGTAGATCGACTTGTAAATCAAGAGTTTTGCTTTTTGGCTCAGCTCTTTCTCTGCTACGACAGATCGATGCAGCATCCTAGTTATTGCTGACGCTGCACCATCTGTGGATTGTTAAAAATGTTTTTCTTTTTTAGACAACTGAATAAAATAATCTCACTGCTAATGGTACAAATACCCCATTTTAAAGGCCAAGTGCATCAATCTGTGTCTGAATTAGTAAAGAAACTGTCTGAAGTAAACAAACAGGTATCAATAAATACATAAAATCACATTAAACAAAAATAACAATCAAGTAAAAGCAAAGTGTAAAAGATGTCATTTCAGCCTCATATTAAAAATATTGATCAGACTCTATGGCCCTAAGTTCGTTTGGCAGGCTGTTACACAGGCGAGAACCACATGTCTCTTGACCAGCTTATCCAGATTTTTTTCTTGTCCTCAGTTATTCCATAGGAAATCGCTGATGCAACTACGGTTTCACTATGTCCTCCTCAGTCTCCAGGAGGTGGACGTCATGTTGCCCCTTCTTGTACACCTGACTAGTCCAGTTTGTTGTTAATGTGAACACCCAGGTATCTGTAGACATCCATCTTTTCAATGTCAAGTTCCTGGATGTTCATTAGTGGGGTCAGAGAGGAAAAGTCCTCACTAATGTCCTTAATTTTTGTCCTTCCTTTGACTCATTTATTGTGTTTATGTGCATTATTGTATTTTTTTTTGTTTTTCTCCTTGAATGTGTGTGTGTTCGTGTCCACATTCTGCTTTTGTAACAAACTAAGATCCTCTTTTGGATTAATAAAATATTCCTTGAGTCTATTTTTTTTTCAAACAAAAGATGAAGTCAGTGTTTTTTACTCAACATTATCAAGTAAAACTTGGATTTCCCCGTCTGTCTTCTGGCAGCGGTGTGTTTGCAGAAGAGAAATAACTAGCTGTTTCTGAGACAAGATCAAATCTAAAGGACCGTTAAACCCTTTTAATAAAAATAATCAAGATCAAACTATTCTCTTGACTTTCTCAGGGGGTTTCAGGCCAGGAGAAGCACAGCCGAATCTGAATAAAATCATGATTTGGATTCTAAAATAAAGTTTTTATGTTTCTGTCAAGCTTAAGACAACAATAAAAGTTTCTTCTGCTGATTTTTTGCAGTGAGACTAAAAGATTGCAGTGTTACTGAAACGAAACGTCTCCTGAGGGAATTCTGGTGAATTCCAGATCTTTTCGGTTTCCTTTTCAGGGTAAATTTGTGACCAAGATAAAAATAATAGATAACAGTCATTCAGACATCCTGCTGCATTGTTTGGAGGAATAACTAAACGATGGTTCATATCTAGATTTCTATGATTAAAGAGGGTGTATTCTGGTCCCAGGGGGCGATGGCCTATTGGCAGAGTTGGCGTCTTTTGACCGGGAGAACCTGGTTTGATTCTCCTTGGGGCTACTCCAACTCAAACTGGAACACAGAGAAAAAAAAAGGGTGTATTGTGTGGTAATAACTTACTTGTGGCATATACGCTCCCCTTGCTCCCCAAATACCTGCAAATAAAAACGTTTGAATATACAAGAGAACAAAATCAACGGCCAAGAACAAACTTTCATTCAAAATAATTCCCAATATTAAGACAAAAGACTTCAGAAATGACTCACATATCAGTGAATAAAGAAGAAAAGCACTTCAGCTTTGTTTCTATGATGGAAATAAAATATTAACTGGAATGAACTAATACTGCTGAAGAGTTCTGGGTTAGTATCCTGGTCAAGCTCTAGATGAAAGGCAGATGTTAACTGGTCAAACTCGAAATTTCAGCAACTGAAAAGAAAATCCACAAAAAGTGTTTACAGAGACAAACAATTAAAATCTTTCTTTGGGACGTCTTTAATGTGGATGACATGGCCAGTTGGAGAGACGCTTAGAGTTTAAGATATTTTCCGATGCTGACTTTTCTTTTTGTGCACCCAAGCTAAATAATCTCATTTTCACCTCATTTAAGTTCATTTTTTTTTCTGATTGAAACGTTTCTTTGCTTTTGCTCTGCCACAATTAGCAGAAAAAAAAAAGTTCAGCACACAATTCTAAAGAGGAGTCACTTGGAGAAGTGGTTTGCTTAGACCAGATTATTGTATCAACTGGTTTTATTATAACGTTTTGATCAAAACTTTTTGTCAATCTCATTATGTTTGATGTTAAAAAATGTATTTATAAAGAGGGGTAAACCTGTGCCTTGAGCTGTACACAAAAAGTGATCTTAATAAATGCAACACCTCCATAAAATGAACACTCCTAAATGTATTCAGATCCATGCTCAGTCACAAGCTGGAGAGATGGAGGTTTGCACTGGAAAGAAGAGGAATGAAGATTAGTCAGAGTAAAACAGAGTACATGTGTGTGAATGAGAGCGATTCAAATGAAAAAGTGAAGTTACAAGGAGAAGAGATAAAAAAGGTGGAAGATGTACTTAGGATCAACAACCCAGAGCAATGGAGAGTGTGGAAAAGAGGTGAAGAAGCGTGTGCAGGGAGGCTGGAATGGGTGGAGAAAAGTATCAGGTGCGATGTGTGACAGAAGAGTTTCAGATAAAATGAAAGGGAAAGTGTACAAAACCGTGGTGAGAGCGGCCATGCTGATTGGTCTAGAGACAGTAGCACTGAGGAAAAGACAGGAAACAGAGATGGAGGTAGCAGAGATGAAGATGCTGAGGATCTCTCTGGGAGTGACCAGGATGGACAGGATCAGAGGAACAGCACATGTTAGAGGTTTTGGAGATAAAGTCCAAGAGGCAAGACTGAGATGATTTGGACATGTACAGAGGAGAGAGAGAGAGTACATCAGAAGAAGCATGCTGGGTTTGGAACCACCAGGAAAGAGGACTAGAGGAAGACCAAAGAGGAGGTTCATGGATACAGTGAAGGAAGACATGAAGATAGTTGGTGTGACCGAAGAAGATGCAGCAGATAGGGTTGAATGGAAGAAACTGACTTGCTATGGCGCCCCCTGAAGGGAAATTATGAAAGAAGAAGAAGACACGTCCAACAATTGTTTAAATCATTTAAATTATAAATAGTACATAACATTTTTTGCAGGTAGAGCTCTTTGACTGCTCACTGTTTGAAACTCAGTGGGTCGTTCCTATGATTTTCTATTCCTATGAATTCTTTGGTTTTTAAATAGTTTTATAACTCTGCTGGACATGATAAGGCTGCTACATCCTGTAACCAAATAAAAGGCCTCTTCACTTGATATCATGTTTGTTTTATCCAACTTGTGCTGACAGGAGACACATTGGACCGCAGGCTGTTGACCTAACCCGTCCACATGAAGCCATAACACAACGTTACTTTCATACACGCTCTTTTTTTAAACTCTTATTTTTCTTTTTTTTTAAAGTTAGAAGCTCATCCGTCTTTGTCACTTTTGTTTTGCTTCAAGTGCGATCCGTTTCCGACCTCACAGATTTTGTTTTGTCCCGACTGTCAGTCAGTCTTTGAAGGCGTGCTCCACAAATTCCAAAGGTCACGTTTTCATTCTGAGGGGATCTTTGAAATGTTTTACAAAGGATTTGACTTTTAAAAAAACACTTAATGGTGCTGAAGTAAAATAATAACGTGTTTTGCTTTGAGTTGTGATGAACCGTCAGAGTGGGATTGATGGGAAACTGATGGATGGATGTGGACAGCAGACGGATGGACAGATGGATGACAAGGTTTGATTATGACAAAACCCAGAGCACGGAAAGAAACATGTCAAAATACATTTATCTGATGGGAACTGTAATTTGGTGAATTTCAGACTAAAATGTTTCAAACAGATTCTGAAAGCACTCCATTGTTTCTATTTCAATGAGTCGTTTCAGAGAAAATGTTTCTTTTTAGGTGAAAAAAATGTATCTTAATCATTATTTTTCACGTTCATGTTTTATTTCCCACCATTATCAAGTAATAAAACATTTTCTCTGGTGGCTACAAACGTCTGAGTGACGTTGGTGGTAAAACTTTCCCGAGTGGCTACATAACTCTGTCCCGTACAGTGTGGGAATGACCTTGTAAACCCAACATTTCAGACTCCTGGATTATGTATCGGTTTCTGCACTTTGTCTTAAAAAAGCTTGATTCAAGTCAAAGTTCTGCAAATCAAATCATTTAGATTGGTGTAAAAGTTTTGTGGCGTTCATCAGTATTTTGATCTAATAGAAGCATTTTAATTACATGTACCGGTAAATTATATTTTCAAGAAAAAATTGGCCCAAAGAGAGACCAAAATGCTGCTGTCTTTAAAATTTAAAGATTTAAACATTTTTAGAAATGAATATTATTGGTCCCACGAGGCAATGGCCTAGTGGCAGAGTTGCCATTTTTCGACTGGGAGAACCCTGTGGCTGCTCACCATCCAACACAAAGAAAAAAAGAATATTTTTGATCCTAAACACAAGTTTGTCTTCATGTTGCAAAACATGGCTTTTTATGCATGGTTCCATGCATGGTTCCATGCACGTGCACCAGTTACGTGCTCAAATTATGTCTGATATGTCTGATTAGGGTGGAGACGGTGGCCGCGTGGTTAGAGCGTTCGCGTCCCACGGAGAGCACGTCTAGGGTACTTGGAGAAGACACCTAACCCCCGCTTCTCCCACCATTGGCGCCGTTGAAGGGCAGCCTGCTGCGGTGTAAGGAGTGCAGCAAACAAATTTCCCCGGTGAGGGATGAATAGAGTAATTCATTTATTTATTTATTTTATAATTTGTTGAAAGTGTAAAAAAATAGTGCTATTTTTTGTCCAACTCTATTTGAGTAAAAATGTATTGAAAAGTCAGAAATTTACTGTAAAGATGTATTAATTTTATTTTCTGTGATTTAAATAGTTTTTCAAACATGTGAAAAGCAGCAAAAAACAAACAGGTGTGATATTTTTTCTAAAAATAAGATAAAAACTCTCTATTTTTTTCTTTCTTGTGAGTGAGATTCGATCAGAAAGCTGCGCATTTTTGCCGGGAGGCTCCGACTGCAGCTCTGACATTAAACTCAAATGCTGGACAAAGGTTAGACTAATGGAACCTCGGATTTGGCCTCTTCACCAGAGACAGGTGGGTACGGCCTGGGTGCACGTTGAAGGGGAGGGGAATTGATCTAATCAGCGTGCGTTCATCCAGCATCTTCAAAATCCTCTAGACTAATCTGTCATGGGATAACTGACTGTTGATCACACTTCAGAGAGCAATTACACCCCGCTACCTACACACATGCTCTTCCAAAAGTGATCTGTGGACTTCTCTTTGGCCGAGAATACAATCAACACAATACCTGTGCAGCTTTTTGGAGAGCCCGTGGATTAATCAGCTCTGACAAGTGGAACAAAACAATTTAATGCAGAGCTGATTTCACATCTGAGCAGTTCGTCATTTACATAAGCTTTTCACAGCCTGCTCAGTGAACTGCGACTGGCATGCGGAGCACCCAGAGAGACCCAAAGGCTGCTCCAAATATCCGGCCCCCTCTTTATCTGACCTCAGCGAGAAGAGTGTTGCACACAGGCAAAAAACCCTCATTAGGATCCACATGTGTGCAGATCTTAGCCCGAAGACACCCCGTTTCTATTTCGCACAGACACTTTTTTAGTGTCCTGTGGTTAGCAAAGAGAGAGGAAGCAGTGGCGCGTCTGTGTGCTGACTTAATGTCTTTTAAGAGTTTGGCTCGAGGACCAAGCGTTGGTCAGAGATGAGCTGAAGCCAAAAACCGGGCCTGATCATCTGTGACGGCAAGAAAAAAAAACCTGAGGCAAAGTGTGTGTGTGTCTCTCCTAGCTCCTTCTCCACACTTTTCTCTACTTCGGTCTGTGTGTGTGTGAGGCTGCAGGGGACAGAAACACCAGCAGACTGAATTAGCCCGGACAAAGCCATTGACAGAGGCATTAAAGTGACAATAGAATATTTACAGCATGCGGCGCTGATTCAGTCTGCTGCCTAATATGCAGCACATCAATATCCTGGAGAATGCTTGTAGCACACTGCAGTGGAAATTAGCCCGGTGTAGCATCCTGCATGTACACACACACTCAAACATCCACGTGAACTACTAACTGCTGCTGACTCGGAGGCACATGGGATGGGATTGGAAGCGAAACAGAGCAGAAGTGAGAAAATAACTGCTGCTCTGCTTGAGCAAGTTTCTCTCTGCAGAATAGACGACAGGATTCGTCCTCTCAGGTGGTCCACAGGACACCGTGTCACCTTGTCATTTAATATCAGACACAGCACAACAGCTGAACCTTATGAGTGTTTATGCTAGTGGGGATAGGTGAAATAATTATGTATGAGAGTGTTGGTGCATGCTGGGATTGGAGCTTCCAGACCTGTGGGTTGGCCAGGGAAGAGCAAACTGCAGCCATGTATGCGCTTTAGTATGAAGCAATGAACTCAAATAAAGAATAATAACAAAGTGCCTTCAGCTGCCCTAAATTAGAAACTTCAGCAGTTCATATATAGTTGGCACCAAGTAACTGTGAGCAGTTTCATTAAAATCCCTTCTTTGTTTTGGTACGTATTACAATCACAAGAATTTGTGTCCGACTAGACCTTTGGTTCATTAAACCAGAAAATCGAATCAGTTCTTATATAGTTGGTACTGAGTAACTATGAACAAATTTCAACAAAAGCCCTTCACTGTTTATTTTAACCCTGTTCTGTCAAGCAGAATGGTGATCTGTTTGTCAAGTATCATCCCACTGAGTGCACGTCTAAGGTTCTTTGGAGAAGACACCTAACCTCTCGCCTCTCCCACCATTGGTGCCGTCATAGGTGGCAGCCTGCTGTGGTGAAATGCAGCACTTAATACCATTTTATTTATTTTTAATATTTTATGGTACAGCCTAAATGTCGGTGCTTTCTTTGCTGGACCTGGAGTGAGGGACCGAGAGAGGTAAGGGGAGTTAAGGAAAAGGGTTGAGGTGCAGAAGAAAAAGAAAATAGAGTTAATGTGTAATATGTAAAGATAAAATTGATCAAATCGAAAGACAAAGAAAACCTTCTATGAGGTACCAACAAATGACGTAGAACACAAACTGATGCTACTAAAGCTATAATAGTATTGGAAGGAAGGAACATAGCGGACAGTAAACAGTATGGCAGAGTATGCGTGTGTGAGTGAAACTCCATGCATGCTGTTGATGAAAACCATCTGCTCCCGCATGGACAGCCCCAGTGCTTTATGCCTTCTTAAAAATCCATGGACTTATAGTTTTACTATAACTACTAATATAGTTTTAGATGAGGGTTAAAAACAGACGGATTGATTCTTGTTTGTAACCTGATCACTTTTTGGCAGTGATTCATTTCTATTTAAAAGTGACTTCCAAAAACCAACGTGCCTTCAAATGTGAAATATTTTTGTCTCCATGTCCCAAAATAAAAGCGTGACTGAGCATGGGTCTCAATATACAGTATTTAGGCGTGTTCGTTATAATTAAGTTTTGTTTTCAGCTGCCATGTTTTTTATTATCTATTTGTGCGTACAGATTAAAAAGTAAAGGTACACACCTCTTTATAGAGAAACACACCCAAAGGCATATTTCCAATGTACGTCCAAAACTTACAGCGTTTGGTGCCCAAGTTTGATAAATGTGGGCTGTTGACTTTATTTGAGAAATGTCACTATTATTTTGTGTCAATAAAATACTAGAATTGTTCTAACCAAAATTCTTTAATGCAATTGTGAACTGTTCCAATTGTGGAAAAAAAATGTTTTATGATCATTCCAACTCCAAAAAATACCATCAGCATTTCATTATTCCATAGACTCTATTCATCCCTCAACGGGGAAATTTGTGTGCTGCATTACACCGCAGCAGGCTGCCACGACGGCGCCAATGGTGGGAGAAACGGGGGTTAAGTGTCTTCTCCAAAGACCCTAGATGTGAACTTGGTGGGAATCGAAGCCGCAAACTTCCAGTCCAAAGGCGAACGCTCTACCACTGAGCGACCGCCTCCTCCCAATTAAATTTAATAACATTTAATTTATGTTACCAAACAAAATAAAATGGACAATAATAAGGTCAAATCAAATCAGACACAAATTAGATTTGTGTTCTTCACATTTCTCAGGTTTTGTTTTTCTCTTACAAGTTTTTTTTTTTTTTTAACCAAAGCCCATCTGTTCACGTGTTAGCCGTCACGCATCGTTCCCCATACAAAAAAATAAAAGTCCAACAAACACGTCACTTTGTAAACTTTTCCTCCTCTGCAGGTTTTGTATTCCCAGCTCGTTAGATCATGCTCCCACGCACGACAGAGTCTGCTCCTGTCTTTGTTTCAGCTGAAATAGCCAACATATGTTTGGGAAATGAATGTGCAGCATGGAGGTCAGAGCATGTCCTCATTTACTTAAGTACAGACCACCACAAATTAGCCTGATTATAAAATTACCTCTGCTGTTGCTCTTTTGCTCATATTTAAATATTTTATATCATCCATAATTCACAAGCTGTTGAGAATCAAAAGAACTTCCAACGGTTGTAACATGAGAGATGAAGCACGTCTGCAAAAGGCTTCATGTTGACAATGATGTATTTCCTCAACACTGATTAGAAATGTACAAACTGCTACGTTCCATGTATCACAGCAGAACAAGAGACTGATATATTGCATGCTGGCATACACCGCGCTGCATTCAAGTGTTGAAATACACAAAACTGTGCTCCAAGAGATATATACAAATGAGCCAATTTCTTCTTTTTTTTTTTTTTGGCTTTAAACATGTACAACAAGAAGACGTATGAGAGAGAGCTGCAGCTTTTAAGCAGCAGAACATTATGTGTTACACCATGACTTCCTTATGTTACCAGAATAAGTGGGGAAGGGTGTGTGTGTGGGAGCCGAGCTGTTTTAGTACAGCCATTACAAAGATTTCATTTTTTTTTGCTCCAACATCTACTGAGAATTGCCAATACAGAAAAATAAATAAATAAGTTCGAGTAAGTTGTAACAGAAAAATACTTAAATTAAAACCACTTGTGTTTCACAGAGAAGTCAAAATGACACGGAGCCACAAAATGAGAAAAAAAACTCATGAACTCTTCAGCACTGGTGGGCTTTCTGTGCACGACAGGGAACAACAGGATTCAAATGACACGTTGGTGATTTTTTGTTTTGATTAAAACTAGAACATATTCCAGTGTCTGTTATTTAGTAATTCCAGTGCCTCTCTCGGTGGATCTCGGTGGCTAAATTTGAAAAGACTTTCTCAAATTCTGTTAAAAATTATTATTTAAAAAGTTGTTCCAGGCTCATGCTTAATTTCGTCATGCAAAATGAACTTTTTGGGGGAGTTTCCAACATGTTAAACATAAAAAACAAACCTGAAGCAGAATGAGGATATTTTTTAACGCGGTGCCTTCAACTGACATCCATTAAACGTTGTTATTTTTAAATCTGTTTCCCCTGAAAGCTCGTTTAACAACTATCAATGTGTCTTCCATCTGTTGAGAAACACTGGAATAGCAGGAAGAAAAAAAAACAATACAAAAGTACCGGTAAATGCAATCTCCTACTCTTTGGTGGGCCGGATTAACATGTTTGGCTGGCCAAATTTGGCCCTCGGACCATAGTTTGAACATCTCTAATCTTAGGGCAGGATATTTCTGCACTAAAACTATTATTACCATTTAATTATTGATCATCATAATGGTCATTTTTGTGCATTTTTCCATATTTTTTGTTCACTTGTGTGAAGCCAATTCTGACAATTGTGTTGTAATGTCAAGCTGTCCAAATAAAACTGAATAGAATTATTTAAATATGCTTATATTTAGACGCTTATAAAAATCACAGCATCCCTTTTTAAACAGTTATGCAAATTACAGACAAGATGAAAGATAGTAAAGGAAAAATAAACATTAATTAAAGAGTTAAGTTGTGGTTTCGGGACAAAAAATAGTGACAGGAACAATGGTGATTGTAGAGAACTGGCAGGCATCATTCTACTCTTTTAAATATTGGCTCTGAGTTGCATCATGCACATTTCTATGCATGTGATGAAAATGTGAATAAAATCTGAATAAGAAGTTTTACAAAATATTCAAATAAAAATGGAGTAAAAATTGAAATACTTGTTTTAAAAAGTCATCATTGGTCCATTCTTACAAATAGTAAATTAAAATGCTGCAAAGCAGTGACCGTTAGAGCTGACTCATATAAATAAATGTTTGACAGTCTCTCTTCTCTTATTACCCATCGGATCCATTTCCTGATGCAGCCTGGAGACAGTCAGCATGACCCTTAAATTTATCCTAAAACCATTTCTGTGTCTGATAAGATTAAGAGACAATGATGGGAAGTCGTTTCTAAATAAATCCACTGCAGGCTGATGTACAGTCAATATGACACTTCTCAAACTTTACTATTAATAACTACTAGGGATATCATTTTTATTTTATAATTATAATTTAAAATAATTAAATGCACTTTGATCAAAAACTAACATTTAAAAAAATAATAATATTCTCCTGTTTATAAAGCAAGAAAATATAATGAATTATTTTAAAACAATATATTTTTTTAAATAAAAAGATTTTATGAAACAATTTTTTTTGGGACTGATCGTAAATGAATACAGTAAATTTATAGGAAGCTGCAAATACAAGTGTAAAAGTGAAATATGTTAAAAACTGGTGCATTTTGTATGAAAATCAACCTTTTTTTTCAAAAAAATAATATTGTTTGTTCAAATTTTATTCTTTACTGTTTGAAAATCTAAGAGAAATTTACTATTCTGTAAACAACAAAAAGTAAGACTTATAAATCTTTTTTTTTTACACTGACCTCTGCCATCCAGGAGGAGCTCAGTGTCGAGCCGCTCCTCCTCCAGGTTGAGAGAAGCCAGATGGGGTAGTTCGGGCATCTGGTCAGGATGCCCTCCGAGCGCCTCGCTGGTGAGATGTTTTGGGCATGTCCCACCAGGAGCGAACCAAGAGGCATACCCCGGACCTGCTGGAGGGACTGTGTCTCGCAGCTGGCTAGGGAACGACTGAGGATCCTTCCGGGTGAGCTGGAGGATGCAGCTGGGGAGAGAGAAGCCTAGGCTTCCCATCTGAGGCTGTTGCCCCTGCGACCCGGCCTCAATAAGCGGAAGACAATGGAACGGAATTATAAATAATTCTGCAATTTTTCATTCGTCAATATCAGCTTGTTTGCAATCAAATAATTAAAAATTTTAAGATTAAGTGAAGTTAAAAGTTTTGGAAAACTTGCATTGTAAATTTTATCGACAGAATTTTTAAAACATTCCTGAATCTAAACAGTGAACTGAATCACCTTCAAAATATAATCACATCTTCATTTTTCATTTCTGAACATTTGCAAAAAATTCCATTAAATTCTATCCATAACTTTTTGAGTTACATTGTTCACACACACAGACACAGACACACACACACACGGACACACACGTTCCCCATCACATCCTTGATGAACCTCCTAGATGGAATTAACAATAAAAAAAGCAATAAAAGCAGGTAATTAAAAAGAAATAATACGAAGAAACCAACACAAAGTAAGAAAGGAACTGTTTCAACCAAACCATGTGTGATGCCAGCTGGGCCTTTAAAGAGTCCTCAGAATTGGCCACACAAAGACATAGTGGAAAATGTTCCAACGTTAACAACTAGAAACTCATTTGCAGTGCAGACCTCCACTGAGGTCTTTGGGAAAAATAACTTTAAAAAAAAAGAAAGCTAAAGTTGGCTCGAAAGATTCAAAGAGAAGTTAAAAAAAAGCAAACTAAAAAACTAAAGTAAGGCAAAAAAAAAAAAAAACTCAACCAAAAAGCTTAAAGAAAAGCTGAAATTTGCTTTTTAAAGAGTTCTAAAAACATTTTTTAAAAAGCTAAAAAATGTCAATTTTGCTATAAAACTAACACAGCTTAAAAAAAAGTTAAAGTGTCTAAAACAAGTTGAAAAATTACAGTTAAGTTAAAAAAAGAAAAAGAAAAAGGCAAACTGAGTTTAAAACAAAAAGGGAGTCAAAGTTAGCAAAAAATTTAAAGTTGGCAAAAAATAAAGCTAAACAAGATCTAAACAAAACTTAATCAATTCTTTGTCCCTGGGGGCATTGGCTTAGTGGTAGAAATACCATCTTTTGACCGGGAGAACCTGGTTCAATTCCCGCTAGGCCCAAGCTGTCCCTACAACCACAGAAAAGACACGAAAACAGAGAAAGTAAAGAAAAAAAAAACTTGATCAATTCTTCATCTTTCTATTGCTGGCATTTTCAGAAAATGTCATTAAAATCCACCCATAATTTCATGAGTTACCTTATATACACTCACTCACACACATATCCCCAATCACGTAACCCGCTCAGCAGAGGTAATCATGGGGAAGAACCCCCAGGATGTGTCTGAGTCTAAAATAGTTTATGGGTCTCTTCCCATGCTGCGATGTTTGCTCAGTGGAGAACGACGGTACAAAGAAGCATACTCTGTTCCATCAGCTGTTCGCTGTGTTAAAATAAATGAGTCGTGATAAAAAGAGAGAGTTCGTAAACTACTAAACCTAAATGGCCTGTTGTTTGAATATAAATTGTGCATATTTTTTTCTGCTAATGTGTTTAAAAAGGGGTTTAGTGGAGTGTCGGATCCTGCACAGATGTTGCATCACTCTGTTCACATGAGCGATATCTACACTTCAGATCAGATTCTGCCAAATTGTCAAAGCTTAAATATTGATGGAACCAGAGGAGATTGGTAAAGTGATTTATAGATCTATAATATTACATCATCTGGTCTGTTTAATTTCCTGCTCAGAAACTCTGATATAATTCATCCTGAATTGTTGGAATAAAGGCTGTGTTTGTGTGTGAGATTGCAACACAAAGGGTAATCATTCTTTAGACTTTAATCAGTTCTAGACTCTACCTCATTGATGGATATGGCTCATGTTGGACTGCTTTAACAAGCAATTGGAAAAATAAATGTAAATAATCTCCTTGTGCTGCAGTTTTCTAAATTATACGTGCAAAGCCAGGCGTGCAGTAAAATAAAGAATTTTTCCCATCATTCTCCCTCCATTTTTAATGAAAACTATTCACACACCTAGCGTCTTTTCAGAGACCTTAAACATGATTGATGCGTCTGTAATTGAGCTCCAGTGTCTCATGATGGTGGTGTTAAACCAACTGGCTCATGGGTTTTGTTTCATAAAAACAGTGTTCGGGAAAGGCATGACCGCAATCATAGAAGATTTTAATATAAATGGTTTAATCTTTTAAAACCTAAGGTTCTCAGGCTGGGCAGCTTTGAGAACAAATGTTGCCAAATTATGTAAAACTGTGCCAATGCCGACACTTTGGAGACCTTATTTGAACTGCTTGGACTGAAAAGCCTCTAATTTTCTTCCTTCACTTCATTACACTCAGATTTGCCAAAAATAATGCTTGTATGTGAAACTGTGATTTGATTGAGTTTTAAAGACACAATTTCAAGCTGAATATTTTAATTGAGTGGGGGGTGACAGTGATGATGTGGGCTGTAGGTGTGATGGAGGAGTTCAAAGAGGAGGTGAGAGGTCAAGACTTAACAATCTTTTTAAACTAAGAGCTACTTCATGGAATCTGAGTCAAACAAACAGCCACTAGTTTGATAGACTCTCCTAAAAAAAAGGCCATTTTTCAGTTTGCCTTCAGGGGGCGCCACAGCAAGTCAGTTTCTTCCATCTAACCCTATCTCCTGCATCCTCTTCGGTCACACCAACTATCTTCATGTCTTCCTTCACTGTATCCATGAACCTCCTCTTTGGTCTTCCTCTAGTCCTCTTTCCTGGTGGTTACAAACCCAGCATCCTTCTTCTAATGTACGCTCTCTCTCCTCTGCACATGTCCAAACCATCTCAGTCTGGCCTCTCTGACTTTAAAACCTCTAACATGTGCTGTTCCTCTGATCCTGTCCATCTTGGTCACTCCCAGAGAGATCCTCAGCATCTTCATCTCTGCTACCTCCATCTCTGCTTCCTGTCTTTTCCTCAGTGCCACTGTCTCTAGACCAAACAGCATGGCCGGTCTCACCACGGTTTTGTACACTTTCCCTTTCATTTTATCTGAAACTCTTCTATCACACATCACACCTGATACTTTTCTCCACCCGTTCCAGCCTGCAAATGCTTCATCGCCTCTTTTCCCCACTCTCCATTGTTCTGGACTGTTGATCCTAAGTACTTAAAATCTTCCACATTCTTTATCTCTTAAATACATAAAACCTGCTTTGAATAAAAAAAGTTATCATATTATTAATGATACTCATCTATGTGAGGACACTGAGCTCATTAATAATTTCTCACAATAATTATCAACAATGAAAACAAGAAGGGAAACAGAAAACTGTCTCATTTCATTTTGCACCTTGTTTCCCATCATTCACTAGTTTAGTAGCAATTCTTAATATTGCTTTTTTTTTTTTTGACAACTTCTCCACCTAAAAATGTTTTCTTTTTCTTGATCAGAAAATGTGCAGCTCTAAACAGTCTCTCTTTCTAGTTTTTTCCTTGTCTTGTGTAAATAGACTGTTGCTTTCAACTCACAGGCATTTTCTGCCTGTAGTTTGATTCCCGGTGAGTAGTTAGCTGTTAGCATGGTAGCTTCTATGACACAATGAACACATTATGACACAGACTTCTTCACATTGAGCAGCTTTGACGTCACCACACTCACCCTGCAAATGAGACACATGCTGGTTTCTCTCACACTTCTAAATAGAACACCATATTTTTAAGATTTTGTCATGCGAGTGTGATTTAAAAAGAATGGCAACAAAATGAATTTAATTTTAGAGGTAGCTATTAGTGAGCTGTGCAGGCCTGCAGGTGACTTCAGTGGTCTTTGAGGGCGACCTTGTGCCTGTGGATACGGCGTTGGTGACCTCTACTCCAGAGCAATGGAGAGTGTGGACAATAGGTGAAGAAGCATGTGCAGAAAGGCTGAACAGATAGAATAAAGTGTCACATCTGAAAGACAAACAACCACTTACGCACACACGCCTACGTTGGGGTTATTTCCCAGTGAACAGTCAACCTGATATGCTGCTTTATTTTGTTTTGGAGGCTTTTGAAATGTAAATATCTGTAAACATATTAATGAATCTCACAAATGAGTTAATCAGGCGTTAAAAACTCGGACTGTCTGTGTTTCTGTTATGGACGGCTTGTAACAGGAACAGCCCTTTAGAGAGTGCAATATCTCATAAAAACTGCCCAAAAGTTGCTCAGTGCTAGCTATAGATTAACTGCATAGGTTTCAGGATTCTGCCACTAAAAGTCAAGGTTCAAAAGGTCGAGATCACAAACGTAAATTTGTGATGTGCAGCAGGTGACCCTAACCCTATATTACTGTATGAAACGGCTTTGTTCTCACAACTCAAAACATATCCAAACAATCAAACAATCGCAGCGTAAAAAGACTCAACTCGCTCAAAAATAAGTGTTGGAATAAACATTAGACTTTTTTTAATATGTTGTGATTTTGTCTGTTTGTCTTCTGAACCACTTATCCCTAATGGAGTTGAAGGCAGTGCCGGAGCCTATCCCCACTGATTACAGGCAAGAGGCAGGATACATCCCGGACATATCTCCAGCCTGTTGCAGGGCCACACACACACAAACTCATTCCTAGGGATAATTCTATAGCGGCCAATTAACCTATCATGCATGTTTTTGGGGAGTAGGAGGAAACATACACGGGGAGAACATGCAAACTCTACATAGAAAGGCCAGTGTTTCAAGGCTTTTTAGTTATATTATAAATCTAGTGTGTTAACTACATTTTCCCACCTCTGAAACTCTCATAGGTTTGTGGGAAAGCAGCTGTGCGCTGCGATGTGCAACTTCCCTTTTTAACACTTCGCCTGAAATTTTCTGACTCCTCGAGGATTTATGAAGCTGCACATCTGGAGCTCAAAGTGAGATTTAAATTGTTTGAATGTAGCAAAACAATCTCGTCTTTTCTTACGATAATGTTTGGAAAATGAACGACACCAGAGCAATAAACTTCTCGGGCTTGTTCTTTGGAAGATCATGAAACAGAACAAGAAGAAAAAATTTTATCTTAAGATTTTACAACCTTCATGAATCACCTTTTTTTTCTCTACAGCAAAGAAAAGGAATTATTGGCCTGCGTCGCCCTCCTCCTCCTCCTCAACAGACCCATGAAATAAACACTGAAGGGAAATGATCACTCTCTCTGTGAGATGTGAAACTTTCTCCAGCAAACGTACGGTGGTGTGGAGACGTGGGGACACATGAAAGAGTCCAGCCTGTCTGCTGTCCTTCATTAGGACTTGTCCGGGATGCAGCTGGATGTACTTACCTTAAATAGTGCTGATAATTAGCCCTGCCATTCCACATTCGCCTGACATAAACACACTGCCACTCACTCACACACAACCACACACACACACACACACCGCTTTATTACTTGGACGGGAATCATTATCAGGGATAATTTGCAAGCAATTTTGAGGCTCACCTATTACCTCTGTTTTGGTTCCTTCTGGTCATTAGCAGAGCTGT
Source organism: Neostethus bicornis (assembly GCA_902685375.1). Classification (NCBI taxonomy): domain Eukaryota; kingdom Metazoa; phylum Chordata; class Actinopteri; order Atheriniformes; family Phallostethidae; genus Neostethus; species Neostethus bicornis. The sequence goes on from LR738561.1 coordinate 14,135,582, forward strand.
CAGGAAGATTGAATATTACACATTTAGAGGGGGGTCTCTGACTCCAGGTGTCAGGAGAGGTTCTGTAGAGCAAACTCAATGACAGACCATCACACGGGCGATCCCACGAGCTGCAGCTACGTTTGCGTTTCCCTCTGAGAAATGAGTTTGGATTGTAATTTTGGATGTTTGTGTATTCCGGGATGAAGATAATTCAGGATTCCGGAAGTTAACCCGTCTCATTGCTGTTTTTTTATTTCCACCACAGTGTGGGAGATTAATCACTTATTCAGGTTATGTGCAGCAGAGGTTGTGGAATATCAATAAAAAGACCAATTAAGTATCTGAGGTGCAGCTATTGTCTGAGGAAATCTTCCTCTTTGTGGGATTAATTATGAGTCTGCGTTTTACCTGCTGATTTTATTAAAGCCTTTCATGTCTCAACTTCCATCTATTCTTTGGTCATTAATATGCATGTGAAAAAAAAAAAAGACAGATTTTTCTCTGGCAAACAGCGAGGTCATGCTTCAAATTTGCATATTGCTAATCTACATAAAAGTGCTCCAAAGACACAGTCTTATTAGAGTCAGAGCTCTGGGTGCAGTTTCACGTCGCCCGAACCGTGACAAGGTTGAGTCGGCTTGTTATTCTAAATGTAACACCATTAACTTTACACTGGTACATTCCATGCCGTGTGCATGTGTATATTTTGTGTAAATGGTGCCGTATTCATGGTCTGTGATTTACAACTCCCGTATCAAATATCATTCCATTTTAAACTTCTCTCACTCAACTGTTTCAGCTCAAAGTATTAAAGAGAGAGAGAGAGATGCCTTTGCCAATGTCATCATGGTTTTGGAGCAGGCAAAGCTGGGCCTATGAATAATCTGCCACAGTGTTGTTGGTATTTACAAGCTGAATGCAAATGTCATCGTCTCTATAGATCAAGTTTTCCCCTCCTGCCGGCGGCTTTGCCTTCTTTTGTATTCTCGCAGCACTTTAAGGTAAAGCAAGAGAAAATTAAATCATTGAATCATTACTGAGAAAGGTCAGGACATAAATATTTCATAATCTGATATTTTCAGTGTGAGATTGGGTTTATGCATGGTGATCAAACGGCTGTGAGAATACAGAACGATCCGGCTTACATCTCCATCTTCACTACGACACGCTGCAGCAGAGATTTTTATACCTCCGCCTACATTCTCACGTTGTCCATGTGTCCGTCTGGCTCTGTTCACGTAACACTTTTATAAACGCCCAAATTACGAAAGGGGTTTTAATTAAACTACCCATCTTGGCTTTGTGTCTGCTATAGGTGAAGTGATCAGGTTTTCAGGGTCGTGCAACCAAAAAAAAGAAAAGATCGAGGTCAGAAAAGTCAACATCATACATTTAGAGTGCTGATGGAGGAATATTGATTGACGGTGTAGTGTTAACCCTTTATTTTCTTTGTAAAAGTTAAGTGCATACTCACACTAGCCTGTTTCAACTGTTCCCGAATCCACCAAAGCGCAGTTTCCCTGAGACCATATGAGAGCTCAGAACCGGACTCGGTTCATATAATTCTTCCTGGTGCACTGGACAGAAGCGTGCCAAAAGTAGCACTAGTTAGATGCTAACTAAAGAACAACTTGTGGATACCATTACTTGCTACTTACTGGAAAATTGCAAAAAAAACTCAAGTAGGTGTGTCCAAACTTTTGGGTTTTACTGTATGTGAAGGCTGGGCCGAGGGGGAGTGGGAATAGGGAACGATCATACTTGGGTCCAGTTCACAGCAACCATGCATAGTGTGAGTTTACCCTTAAGCTCACATCAGATGGTTGAACACCAGAACCACTGCAGCTCTTTGTAGTCTTTGCTCCAGCTGTCTTGCATAAGTTAATTCTTTTTACCACTTTAGGCAGATCAATAGGGTTCCATACCTGCTGGTCGGACTAATAAAACGGTCGGGTAACTCAAGTCTCCGCAGCCTGTCCTGTGGAGCAGAGGCCCACAAGTCTACGCGTCCTGGCTCCCCACACCCTTTCCTTTCTTAATGATCAGGATTAGAGAGGCTGGGGCCTCTACTGTAGGAGGAAGCAGCTGCTTCCATGCTCATTATAACCTCACAACTCCACAGAGTGCTAACAGCTGGAACGCAGGTTTCAGAAGGAGACAAGATGAGGATCCCATGTGGATAGAAGCAGGAGTTTCACAGGAGCTTCACATGAGATGATAAGGTGAACGAAGATGGCCTGATTGGTGCAGAAACGAAACAATTTGTTTGGATTTTTGCGGTAGCTCTCTGGCTTTTTGTTGGTTTGTTTGGATTTTTGTCCTCTGATTAAAAATTCTGCACAACTTTCTTTTGCAATCATGTCATCTCACAATCCCCTGTGTTTTCTGCATGGGCAAAGAGATGGATTCATCACAAAATTACAACAGTGTTATCTAATAGATCACTTTAATCAAGGCCTGTAGTGCGGTTAAATGACAACTGCTACTTCCAGCAGACAATATCTGCTTCTGATGATGATAACAAGATGTGGTGGGCTAATGAAATGAGTGGTGGAGTCTTCTGATAAGGTTGCCTACTCAGAGTCTAGACTGAACTTTAATGACTTGATGATCCTTTGCATTCATAATGGGACAGAACTCATCTGCAGAGAGATGATGAATGCTTGCAGTGGATATCAGTGGCAGGAAATCTACTGGACTTAAAGATGCCATACCTACAGCCAAGCTCCATGCAGACAAAAACTCACAAAAAAATCTGCACTCAGGTTTGTTTTACTTCAACTCTTACATTAAAACTGAAAGCAATTTCTTTGCTTTTTTTCAGGTGTGTCGGCAAAGCAAAATAGTTTTTTTTTTTTAAAAATCTCTTTTTGGTGCATTTAAATAAAAATAGCATTCTCTGTTGTGACTGAGCGTGAGCAGAAAACACTTCCTGCTTATGTCAGAATGTGGGCGTGGCATAGAACAAAATCCATGGCCAAGAACAATCTAGTGTTCGAATAGTATCTGAATAACTGTTCACCTCAGGAATGTTTTTGATGTGGTGAAAACATCTGAACATGTTAGAAAAATTAAAAAATTAATTCTGCATGAAGCTCCGTCTTTAACTTTGATCTCAGTAATCTGTTGCCAAGTTGTAACCAACTTGGCTCTTATTTTCTGGATTAACCTTTTGCACACCGTGATGGTTGCTAGAAGTAGTGGACTGTGCATTTTGCTCCTAGACCATCAGTAGTGCTCCATTTAAATTTAGTAGTCAAACACCATTAAGGAGGTTCTAGATCTAGGACAGGAGACCAGCTCAAAACCTGATTTATTGAAGAAAAAGTGTAAACCCTGTTCATTTTCCAATAAAGCTGGAAAATGGAAAGCCCATCAGAGAAAAGAAACAGATCATTTGGAAGTATTTCATTAATATTATTGACCAAAATGTAACAGTGTGTTCTGTTCCGTTGTCTTCCGCTTATCCGGAACCGGACCGCGGGGGCAACAGCTTCAGATGGGAAGCCCAGGCTTCTCTCACCCTCAAGCTCAACCGGAAGGATCTCGAGGCATTCCCGGCCAGCTGCGGTACATAGTCTGTCCAGAAGGTCCGAGTCTTGTTACTGTGTCAGACAACAGTAACGGTAACAGTTTGTGATTCAGATATTTTTCATGGCAACAAAAAAAGGCTTTGCAGGTGTTCAGTTTTTGCCACTATCTGATAGCGTCCAGATTAGCTGGTGCTCACTCACTTGTTTTGTTTCAGTGGTTAACTCTCGTGAACGGAGGATTTTCTTATCCTCTCGTCATAGTCAGATCATTGCTTCTCATTTCATCCCCAATGTGAAACATACGCTCCTTCTGACCTGGCCTTTCAGAGTGGTAGGTGGTCCACTGCAGATGAAAAGCAGAAACGGTCAGCCAAAGCATTCCTGAATTGTTTCCTGATTTCTTGTCAGGCATAAAACAACACACATGGACATGCTAAGCTGATTTATGAATGAGGTAGACTTTAACAACAACTTTTTGGCAGGGATCACTGCTTCCTCTTCTGACATCTTTAAAGTACCTGGAGAAATTAAGCTAGACCCTTTTAAAACGTCTCCTTAGTCCTCCCCCTCTCAGCTAACCCCGCCTGGTGTGCAAATGTGAGGTATCCCCGCTGACTGGGAAGGCCAAGGCTAAAGCAGAGGCAAGACGGACTCTTTAAATTACCCAAAGGCTCCCCTTCTATAATTCTCCACTAATTGTCTGGAAGGTTCTGCATTCAGGTGTGGAATAATACCAACCCGGTGGCGTATTGAAATTCTGCTGCTCTGCTCCCTGGGGTTACATTCACAATATTCAACCCTGCAGAGCCGAGAATCTAGAGTTTAGCCCTTAGCATGAGGTAATGAAGAGCAGAATGTATTCAGACCAGTTTTTCCCTCCACCCTGAAGAAGCATCGGCACCTTTGGGCCCATTATGGCGGCGCTGCTGTGACAGGTAGAGACACCTAACACCCAGAAAAGCTGAACTTTCATTAAACCTCAGAAGAGGTGTCAGAATCATAACAAGGACTTTTATGTTGCTGCCTAGGACAGACCTCCAATAAGAGGATGATGCAGAGAGAACAGGAGAGAGAGGTAACAAAGAAAAAATATGCAAGACAATGAGAGAGGGAACGAAGAAAAAGTGGAGAAAAGATTTAGCATGATAAAGTAGCTCATAACAAAAGCTCCCCGGCAACGCAATCGCATGGCTCCTTCCAATTGTAATCCTGCTGTTGGATGTATGGGCACCATGTGGGTATGCATACATCCGCCACGCTACTAACTCCCCCGTGATGGCTAGCAAAGTTGACACAGGGCTTTCAGCTTTTCATGACTAGAGTCCTGAATTATTTGTTGGGATGATGTAAGCAGACAAACTGTTTCCAGCCATCAAACTCTATAAAAAACCCTGTCCCTCTCTGTGGGAATCTTCTGACTAGACGTGCCTTTGATTTCAGAAACACTGTCTCTGTTTCCTACATCAACCCCCCTCATACAGTTTACAGCAGCTCCTTCCAGTGGACGCTCTCTCTGCAGCTGTGCCCGAGCAAAGAAGGGATGAAGAGGAAAAAGAAAGGGAAGAGGCTCAACTAAAGCTCATTATGCCGCTTGCTTACAGGCGTTGTGTGTATTCTATTAGCCATATCTAAAGTGTAATTGTACCATTGGGGGGAGGACGATGTTGTCGGGGTGCCAGGCTTTCTCTCAGCAACTAGCGAAGTGTGGTAATCTCACACACCATCTCATTACAGTTTAAACCCCCAGCAGCTGCTCGCATTAGACTTTTATTACACACTGCCGCTCACAGCTGTGCTGGCATAGCCTCGGACAGGATGGTGAGAGACGGGAACAAAGACAGACAGACACAGGGATTCCAGCACAACATTTGGCTCCCATCAAAAAAGTGGAAATATTGAAGCAGAGGGTTGTAATGACCCTAACAGCCTCTCAGTGTGATAACTCCACACCCTCCCTTCCAACCCAAACCCTAAACTAAGGCCAAGGACAGTTGCACAGATGGACCAAGTCAAACCCAGTCAAACTGGGGTTCAATCAAAACTGCCAGAGCAGTGGTCATGCTTTGGTTTCACGCAGGGACAGCTTTCATAAGCATTTGTCTCATTCTCAAAACAGTATGAAGCAACGCCGCCGTGTTATCTCAGCGGATACATCTGGTTTAAAGAGAATGTGCGCGTGATTAATGTGTTAAATATAAGTTATGTTCACAAAATGTTTAACATGCAGCTCGTACTCTGTGTTTTATAAACAGGGTCACAGCGGGAAGGTTTCCAGTCATCGTTTCTGACCTTAGCCGGAGCAGATTTTAACACTGCACACATTTATAAAATATATACTGTATGAATAATCGTGCATAACGTTGTGCTGAAGTTTGTGCAATGTAATAAATTTGATTTCCCAATATGAAAATATACAATGGAAATTAATTTTAATATGATTCAGATGGAGGGATAATGAGTCTTTTTGGCTCTATATTCTCAGCTCTATAAAATCCAACTATCCAATTTCACAGAAATGACCTCAGAGTCCTCGTTGGAGACTGTATTCTGGGTTATAACAACTGTATCGAGATGCTTTAAACTTGTTTAACAAAGTGGAACAGAAAGAAAAAGGAGAAGCTAAACCATAAAATAATATTGCTGCATTTGTGAAAGCAAAGGTGAAAATCAGAGATCCAGTCAAATACGTTCTGGAGGAAGAACTAAATAAGTGTGATTTATATGATTCAGAGACATATTCTAAAAAAAGAGAGAAAATATGAAAATTTATATTTTGCATATAAAAACAGAAATATGATTTGAATATTTTTTAAAATAAAGTTTCAGCTGTTTTTCTTTGGATTAAATGTACCGTACCATATTCTCGATAACAAGAATAAGTTGTCAAGGTGTCGCCTTCTCCGCCAGACCTATAAACCTGTGTGTTTGACCTTCGATCATATGACCCTGAAAACCTAAATCTACTGTGCAGTTTTTATTAAATCCTTAGAAGAGACTATTTTTACAAGGATTTGTGATCCCGACCTTGTTTTTTAACATCTTTAGTTGTGTTTTTAATGCTTTTTTTTGTTTAATTCCTACTTATAACACTTTGTGTTGCATTTTTATTAAAAAAATAAAAAAATAGCATGACTCTGAAAACCTAATTCATCTAAAGCACAAGTGTCAAAGTCCGGTCCTGGACGGTCGGTGTCCTGAAGGTTTTCCATGTGTTCTTGTATCCACACACAATCAAATCAAATTTGATTTGTAAAGCACTTTTCTAACATAACGTTACACAAAGTGCTGAAAAAACAAATAAAAACTCAAACAATATTAAAATCCAGATCATTAAAAAACAATAAGTCAAAAAACAAGCATCCAACAAAAATCACACACTCACACAAAACACTGCACACATGCATCAACATTCACACAGGGCCCACTACCCCTCATATGCCCATCCTTCCCCTGCCTCTATTCCACCTGAACCGGTAGCTACTGTCTCTTTAACTGAAAAAAAAAAGCATCCGGTCTGATGCTGCGAGGAAATAATAACTGGGGATCGCTCCACACCAGGAGTGGGCGTGCCCATGACTGCAGCGGCCAAAACCACAGGGGCCCACCCAGCTCCAAGAGACACAGGCACCCACAGAAGCCACCTGGCTGATCCAGGTTAGTGAGTTATTGTGCCAAATTTGATTGGTTGTTGATTTCACTTCATGTGCATCAGTTATATTGAACCAGGAACACATGGAAAACAATCAGGACACCAGCCTTCCAGGGTCGGAGTTTGACACCCCGGAAAAGTTAGTACTGAGTAATTGTGGACAGTTCTATAAAATCTCATCACTTGTTTAGGAAATATGGTGTTCTCAAAATTTATGACCTTTGTGATCTTTTGTGATCTTGACTTTTGCTTGCATGACCATGAAAACTTGGTCTATTGTTTGTACGGAGCAACATATGAGCAGTTTTATAAAAATCCCTTCAGTAGTTTGGGAGATATTTTCATTTCCAAGTGTTTGGGAAGGACAGCCGGAGTGCTTAATGCCTCCTCCTCACTCTGTAGGTGAAGGCATAAAAATCCTGGAAGTTGTTTAGGTTTTATTACAAGAACGTGTGAAACAAGCTGCTGTTACACAATGGTTCATTTTTAGCTCAAACGGCTCAATTGGCGTATCGATGAACGTTCTAAGACACATTACATGACTTTTTCTGGTTCATAAACACGTTCCCATCCATTATCCGTCGCTACACGGCAGTATTCTGTAGGTGAGTTTGGAGCCAAGTTTCCAGTTTATTCTTTTCACAGCTCAGCGCCAAGTGGAAATAAACTCACCGGCTGTTTGTAAAGACTTACTGTGGCAGAGATGAGATACCACTTGAGATAAGACTTTCTGTGCAGGTGGGATGCAAACAGCCAGGTATATGAGGCATATGACTGCAGTGCATCTTCAAACCAGTCCTTATTGATCGATGGGATGATGCTTGAAACTTTAATCAAGATTTCTTTTCATTTGTTTGGGTGCAAACAGACAAACATATGACCTTAAAATTCTCCTGGGTTTCTGTTTTGAAGTAATGAAATAATTCAGTGCAACTGTTTTTTTTTTGTTTGAATCAATGCAGCGTCCTCAAGAGCCCCCTCGTGGCTCGGAGAGACGTACTTTAGAGCAAAGCCACTTGTCGAAATGTGGATTATAATTTGGGTGATTAAGCATGAGATTTAAATTCTTTTTTTTTAAACAAAATTAGAAATCCTTCATGAATATCAAAGGTTGTTGCTATAATCGTCTGATGAATTCATGCCATGAAAGCGTGACGAGCAACCTGCTGAATAAAGGAGCACGAGCCCGGTGTGTGGGAGAGAACTACGGGGAGAAAAAAGCTCCTCATGGCAGCAAATCAAATCAAACATGATTACCAGTACGTAGGTGGAGGTGTCTCCTCATCACCAATGCAAAGAGGACTTCATGAACTAAACCAAAGAAAAATCGTCCCGTTTGCTCTTGTGTGTGGCTTGCACGTGTCCAGCGAGCCTGGGAAATAACCTAATAACATATTGATGTTTTTCATTGTTAACAACACCAACGGAACAAATACAGATCCATACAGACACACATTGCCGTCCCCACATCTAAACAAACACGAGCCTTCATCATTCAGGGGAACAAAGAGCTTAAATCTACAAGCTAGAGGGCTTTTGGAGGTGAAAAATCCTCCACTGGCTGAGTCCGTCACCTGACCCCAGTAAGACCTGGCTGCATTCCACATGATGAAAAGTAGAGTTAAAGTAGCAGAGAAACAACCAGGAGGTAAAAGTATCTGCAGACGAGTTTCAAAAGAACTTTAACATGCAGGACATCGTTTCTGTTCAACGCCTGTGAACCTAAAACCTCAAAACGGTACGCAAAGATTTCCCCTGAAAACAGACCGTGTTGATGCGATTATTTTAAACCTGACGATTTTTAAAATTTAAATTTTAAAATGCATCTGAAAGACTGAATAAACGTGCACAGGTCTTCATGTATTCAGCTGGTTTCTACAGATTAATGTCTTGTTAGTTTCTATGTGTGGTGGTGTGTGTGTGGTGTGTGTGTGAGCTCATATCTGTCTCACCTTGACTTTGGTGTGAATGTGGCATACTTGCAGAGGACACTGGGACACGGAGCCCAGCTGGGGAGGGAGATGAGGCACAGCTGGGGATAATTAAACCCAGCACTGTCTCCATGAAAGGGCCGAGCAGCCGGGTTGGCTCGATGTCCCCCAAACAGAGCAACTCTAGTTCAGTTTGTGTACACTGACTCTCACTGGCCTCTATTTAACAAAACTGCTTACAGCAGAATTTTGGGGGTTGAACAAATTATCTGATCGATGTGAGCAAATAGTGGCACAAATCGATTTGGCAGATTGGGATGGTGCATAAATATTTTGTAAATATAAACCAAACCAAAATACAAACCTGATTGAAAATCCAATCAGTTCGTCTTAAATTAGTACTTAGTAACTGTGGGCAGTTTCACTCAAATTTCTTCAGTGGTTTGGGAAATATTTCGTTCCGTCATCTTCCGCTTGTTCCGGGGCCGGTTGGCGGGGGCAACAGCCTCAAACCGGAAGCCCAGTCTTCTCTCACCCCAGCTGCATTCTCCAGCTCACTTGGGGGATCCCAAGTTGTTCCCCGGCCAGCTGTGAGACATAGTCTCTCCAGTGGGTCCAGGGTCTGCCCCTCGGTCTACTCCCGGTGGGACGTGCTCGAAAGACCTCGCCCGCAAGGCGCTCGAGGGGCATCCTGACCAGATTCCCGAACCACCCCTTCTGGCTCCTCTCGACCTGAAGGAGGAGTGGCTCGACACCGAGCTCCTCCCGGATGGCAGAGCTCCTCACCCGATCTCTGAGTGAGAGCCCAGCCACCCTGCAGAGGAAGCTCATCTCTGGCGCTTGTATCCACGATCTCATTCTTTCGGTCACCACCCACAGCTGGTGACCATGGTGAGGGTTGGAATGTGGATCGACTTGTAAATCGAGAGCTTTGCTTTTCGGCTCAGCTCTCTCTTTACCACGACGGGGTTTGGGAAATATTGTGTACAAAATTTAAACTTTTTTAATGTATTCAAGAACGTTTGATTATATTTTACGTCTTTATCTCTTTTAAACACAGAACCATGACATCTTATTAACCGCAGCTCATCTCTTAATCAGCAGAGGAAACAAAAATGTCACATTTTATTTAATCGATTATGCATAATTTTATTGTATTTTTATGCATGTTTGAGGATTGAAAAACAAACAAATCAGCATTTGTTTACAGGCCAATCTTGTTTTTGGCAGTGAGTCACATTTTGGCACGACATTGCTGCCAAAAAGTGATCAGCTTGTAAAAGTGTAACATTGTTCACTGAAATTCTCCCTATTTGCCACAAGTGTGTGACTGAGAATGGATCTGAATATACCGTATGTAGGCGTGTTCATCGTCATTACTCTTGTTGATGCTGCTCAAGTGGTGACATCTGAGCAGATAATCGGCCAAAGAGCAGATAACATGGAGGTTGAGCGTAAAGGGCCCAGTCAGGGTTATCAGTACCAAGAAACATGGAAACTGGCCACGTCACAGTTAGGGTGTACAGGCACCACGCTGGGATCAGAGTCTGGCCAATTTGTGGAATGCTGTCTCCTGCTTTTGATTAATTTACAAAGGCCCTGTTTTCTGTCTCTGCCTCTGATTCTGTACCATTGGAAATGAAAAAGTTTTCTTTGGATGTTGTGTTAGAAAAGTGAAACCCTCCCTAGATCACTAAATATCTTTTTAAGAGCCCATGAAGCTAGCCAACGCAAACAGTTTTAAGGTAGAATGAATTGACCTGTCCTACATTTAAGAAGCCTGTACTTGGTTGGATGATGAATACCTCCTTCTAAGGGCCATCAAACTCCTTGCTGTTGCCAAAGCCGCTGAGGTGAATGACCTAGTGTGCAGAAATTGCAGTGTGATTAATCAGAAATGGCTCAGGAGGACCGCTGTTTGGTATCGCCGCTGTTTTCACTTCTAACTGTTTGTTTAAATAAGTCTGAGTGCTGAGCGGATTCATTTGATTACAAAGCCATTGAGTTGGCTCATTAATGACGCTGTTAATGACATCCTCCATCATCTGGGAATCAGTACATTGTTGCAGAAACACTCCACACACCGTGCACTTCCACGCCCACACTTTATTGCTCCGTAAAATTTGACTGCAGACATTTTATTTGCTGGGATTTGATAGCCGGGCTTAAAATACGGCTTGTACGGGACGTGAGGGGGGCATCTCTTCAATGTATCGTAGAGCACTCCAAAGGCTGTAAATAATGCAAAGCTTCATTCAATGCAACCTTCACCAGAGAACATCTCAGTCCTCTGCACCATAAAAAAAAATGAACGGGTCCAGTGGGAGATTATTAGCTGTTAGTTAGTCCTCTTATTTTTCTGATTAAAGTCTCAACGGTTGGTCCGAGATGTGCAATATGTCTTTGTTACAGAAATCATTTTAATGGATTCCTCAGGAATGGAGGGGATGATTTAACACTTGTAAGTGAACGGCTAAAGGATTTCTGATTAAATCCCAAAGTGCAGACTGGGATGAAATTAGTTTCATTGGCAGCGATATGGCCTTTTATTGCCTGAGCCTTCGTAAGAGATGATGTTTTAACAGAGCAAAGCTCCCTTTTCTCTGGCAGGAAGTTCCAATGACAAATACAGATTTCACAGAGGATGTTTCGGTGGTTCGGATCCCACACAGACTCTCTCACAGACTTGTGCACATACCATGATCAGTCAGGCGTGAGTTGCAAAATAGACTCTGGATTCATTATCAAGCGGATTAGCAGAAAAACCGATAAACCCTGCAAGCACATCAGTTCTCAAACAAGTCGTCTGTTTGTTCATTTGGCTTTCATATTTACTCCTCTTCCCTCCACAAGCGAATCACAATCATTTCATATCAGGTAACTATAGAGATTAGCCAACTCTGCCGTTTCAGTATCCGATGCAGGAGTGATAACAGCTTTCCACACAAAGTAAAGCAAACATTTTTATTTTAAAGCACATCATGACTGTGAAAGGATCATTAAGCTAAGTCCTAATAAAAGCAGCAAACCATGATGGATGGCTCAACAGCTCGATAGTCCTCTTTTGCATCGATGGAGACGAGTTACTTCTGCTAGAATTTGTGTTTTGTGACGTCTTCTTTTGGTTTCTGCAGAGAAAAAACTCACTCCATCCTCACAAATCCATCAGGCTTCAGAGGAAGCCTCTTTTCCTGCTTGTTAGAGTAATACGTATGACCATGTAGGAGCTCTAATGAGCGGGGAGCTGGCCAGGAGAACAGCGGATAGACGACACAGAACATAAATCTCCTGTCCCGCTCTGCACCCTGGAGACCGTGTGAACACCAAAGTTGAGCCACAAAGTGTGAGCGTGTACATACGGATGTGTGCGAGTTTTGCACACACAATGCAGATGACTGAATCCTCACGGGTCGCTCATCTACGATAGTTGAAAGAAGCAGGTTGTCTGAATTATGGTCCGACAACTGTGTTCCCTTTCCAGTCTGCACATGGATCCAATATGCAGCTGACTATCGTTGTTACAGAACCGTTAGACTCTGTATTTTATTTGAAATAACTTTTGGGGTTAAATCCAGCTTGAACAAACCACCCAGTAGGACTTTATAATTTCATATTTTTCAGATTTCCTTTCTCTTTGACCTTTTTCCTGCTTCAAGAGAGAGCCGACATTTTTATCAGCTGCATCCCAAACTCGGTTAGACACGCTTCTTTGCCTTAAATGGCAACAACAACAACTGCAAAGAGCTTTGAAAAACTGGTTTAAAAACTCCATTAAAATACTGATTTGTGTGGGTGAAATGTATCCATTCCACTGTGGGATGCAAACTTATGTGCAGTTTTGGAGTAAAAATATGTGTTTGTGTCTGCACGAGAATGAGAAAATAGAGAGGACAGTGGGTTTGCATTTGTGCCACAGGAATGGAGTGTGTGTGTGTGTTAGGGAGAGACACTGTGTGTGAGTTATACAGCCTCTGGGAGCTGCTATGGTCATATTTTAATAACTTGCAGTATGTTGGATTATGTACTGTGGACTTGTAATATCACACCATCGGAGCAAAGTCCTAACAAATTCTCTGTTAGCCGGCCCTTAGCGGGAGAAAAAAAAAAGCAAAGGGAGGAGGAAAAAAAAACATATCAAGGGACTCGCCAAAACATTGTTTTCAGTTCTGCAGTACTTGTGAAAATGTGAGCTCCCACATGATTCCAGTTCAAAGGTATGCCTTCTCCGTTTTGTCTGCCTCAGCACGCAGCGCTGCCTCTCCCGGCTACAATGAACAGAGCTCCAGGTTTAATAGGCCTTAAGTAGCACAACCCCTCTGCTGCCTTTGAAGAGCAAACACTCCATAGCCTCACCACACACACATAGAATCTACGTGCACACACATGCACACACACATGCGTTGCAGGGTGAGCAATAAAAAGAGCGGAACAGTGGCTAGCTCTCCCTATGACACTTCAAAAGAGGAGCTGAGGGGAGTAATGTTGAGAATGATGTGTGTGTAGTCCAAGGCCGAGATGCCAGTCATGGTTGTTGTGGTTTGAAATGCCCCAGGAGGATTTAAAGCTCTGACTGGCAACTATGACAGCACCACGTTTGACGCACGCCATCGCAATGTTGTTTCAATCAATTCAGTTCAATTTATTTGTAAAGTCCAATATCAAAACACAGTTGTCTCAACGGACCTCACGCAGTAAATTGAACAGAAATCTGTTGTGCCAGAGAGATGAGTCGCCAGATGTTGAACGTTTTTAAAAACAAAAACAAGGGTAAGTCGATGCCAGCCATCAAAATATATTTCTTCACCCGCTCAATGTGGCATTGTGTTTCTGACCTAAATGCCATTAGTCACGTTACAAATGACCTCTCTGAAAAAGCACCTGAGTTACTAACTCAGTTTCAGTATTGTAAAAGTAATTAGTCAGATTAGATGAAGACTGAAGGATTTTATAGACGCTGATGACGTCACCCAGGTGCCTTATGGGTAGGTGTCTCTTATCAGCAACCAGGTATGATTCATAGATCATCATAAAGATCTACGCAAAGGAGAAACCCCCTCACAGGACGGAAAGGGAACGTACCTTTGACTGTCTAGTAACATAGCTAATCCAACTCAACAGGTATATGTTTGAAGAATTTAGCCCGAAATGGGCACCCACTGGATCCAGAGATGAGTTACACAACCGCAAAAAAACACTGCTGTGTCTTTTTAACAAGTATAAAGTGTAAACCACACGACCGAACGGCTGCAGCATGAAAGCAATAAACATTAATAAACATCCTCATTTCTTGTTTCTTTGTAACCGAAAGTGAAATAGCTCAGGGTGCACATGCAGGATGGCTCCATCTGTGTGTGCACGTAAGCACATATGCATGTTCCTGGGTCTCACCCTGAGCTATCATATAACTCAGGCACTGAAGGAGAAGAGGAAAGTTACAATTAGCCCCGCTGCCGAAAGCGCAGCCTCGTGTTTATGCTTTACCCGTACGGTAATTACATATGTCCTCCTTTGTTTTCCATTTCTCATAAAGCGGGGAACATAAGGAGGGAGAAAAGCTAATTTCTACGCAGCATTGTGTAACACAACACAGTGCTCTTTTTGTCTTCAAGCTCATTTAGGCCTCAGAGGATGTCTATGGGGTTTGAAATGGGAGGAGAGGGTGGAGAGAGGACTGTAAACAGGGACATTGCTCCTCCAGATGGGAAACTTCTGCTAAGCTGTAATGAGAATGCATAATAACTCAAATGAGCTTGATGGAGCTCGACATGGCAATGCCTTCACTATGTAATATGAGACCAAAAAAAAGCCCCATTACACATTTTTCTTCCTCTTTTCTGCTTTTATTCTCGGTGATATTCATTTCAAACCATAAAGGCAAGAAAGATGTCTTCAATAAATGTTTGAGAGAAGTTGTTCTATTCTCATTTCATTTCCTCTTTTTCCATCCCAGACATAATCGATCGGGAAAGACGATGAAAAGGCAAATAAATAGAGATGATAAAGAAGCGGAGGTCGAAGTGACTGCTCCTAATGGGAGTGTTTTCAGCAGCTGCATTAACAAGCCTGTTTGATTTGCTTCTCCTCAGTGAAGTTGTCAGGCCATGTGTCCAGCGCGCTATGTTTAGGATGTCTAAAAGAGTAGTGTTTTCTGGCACAGGCGGATAATAAATGCTAAAGGCTTGACCTTATGTCTCCTTACAGCGAGTTGCTCCGCGGTCACTCTCAAAACAGACCAAGAAATCCTCCTCGGCTGAGGTCAAGAATCCATCACCAGGGTTTGTACAATAACACACATTTCCATTCCGGCTCAGAGAGAAACAAGCCTGAGGGGAAAAGATGAGAACTGCCCTTGGTGGTAACGAGCTCTTCTCCAAACTTCACAAGACACCGCTGTGCTTTCTATTACATTTCTTTTGCTTCATATTAGGTTAAACTACTTGCGCCTCTCTGAGTGTGGATCTTTATAAATGCAAATGCAGGAAGTCTGAATTGTCTGCTTTCATTTCCATAATGTGAGTCATGAATATGCCTCAGATTTGCTCGGTTGATTTCAAGCTCTGCTGAGAAACAAAATCCACATTTGTCCTTACAAAACAGGCACAAAGAGGGTTTCTTTTTTGTTATTATAAGTAAGTACACATGTTCCATCAGATGCACATTGTAAATCTGTGTTTTGTGAGAAATATTCCATGATTATGGATTACGTTACCATGACTGTTTGGATGAAAACATATTGCCTTGTCCTTGGAAATGTGGCACAGCAGTCGATATGTTTCTTGAGACTTACCACTGACTGTGAAGGCAGCAGACTGCAGGCTCGTTTCCACTGATGAAACAATACCAGAGGAGGAGGGGAAACATTCTTTTGCAAAGTCTGCATTATTGGATTTGGATTGTAACATTGTAGTATCAAGTGAGGCCGAGAGGAGTCTGTGAATATCACGTTGGACTTACAATAGACAAAGGCCGATTGTTATTGCACCGAACTTCCATTAATAATTCAATCATTTGACCCGTGACATGATTTCCCGTAAAACAATCTGATCCTCTGAGGGCTGATAGAGATATTTGAAAATCTATGCGTGTGTGTGGCATGTGTGTGTGTGTCTGTTTTGACCTTCCCAGCATGACAGAACTGAAGCCTGAGGCTACAACTACAAGTCTAATGTTTAAAGCGGAGGGCAGGAAAGAGATGAGGGATGGAATATCAGTGTGTGTCAGATAGATGGAGTGTATGCAAGTTATTCCCCAAACTAAAGATGCGCCTGCCCTCCGGGGTGTTTCTATAAGCATGCCATAGAAGTGCAGGGTCTTAGAAAAGCTATGCACTTAAACCAGCACAGCACTCTCAAAGTTAAGTAGAAAAAACAGCAAAATGTATGCAGAGTGCATTAACTAGAAAAACTTGGTGCGTGTGTAAGTGGAGGAAAAGCCAAGTAATATCATAACACATTGTTTTAGAGATCACTACTGACAGAGGGAGCCTTGTTGTTCCAGCATAGGCCTGCTTCAAACGCGAGCCTCACATACATACCAGACGTGGATGAATGGGGGAACTAAATGCGTGTACACACAAAATAACAACACGCTTGCATGCTTGGAAAAGAAAAAAAAAAGGTAGGGGTACCATCCATCAGGGCAGAGGACAGGGGAGCCTTGGAAGGGGAAATCTGCCCTGTGATGGCTGTAAATGAGGACTGTGGCGGCGCTGTCACAATGCATTTGGCTGGAGCTTGGGAACTATGAGGGGCTACCAGGGGGCTACAAAGGGATGGACTGTCTGTTTGTGTACAGATATAATGAACTTGGAAGGTGGTTGGGGCATGGGCAGACACTGCAATTCTGTCACAGCGAGTGGTGCTCAGCCACTGGGAGGAATGAGGGAGCGAGCAGAGGAAGTAAATTGAGTGCGGAGAAGAAAAAAAAGAGAAGGCAAAGGCAGTAATCAAGACAAAAAAAAAGCAAGAGAGAAGCGGAGAGAAGTGGAGATGGGATGTGGAGATGTACGAAGAGCCCTGCAGAAAACCCCCCCAAAGTTAATCGCTGCAGAATGATGAGGCAACGCTGGTGTTTTACCAGGAGAATATTTACTCTAATTAGAGTCAGCTAATGTGTCTCCAGGTATAAAGGCTGCTGAGTTTTTCCGTGTATAATTAGAAACACAGAGCTTGCATTGTCCAGGAGAGAAGCGCACAGCTCCCTTTGTACATCATTAACAGTTCACTGACAACAAATGCAGAGTTAATAGAAAGTAATGCGCTTTCATCAACCATGTTCTGATTGCCATTAGGGTAATGCAGAAAAAGTGCTTCCATCATGATTCAACCCAAAACTCCACCACCACTCCCTGTGCCCAGTGTTGGGAGTAATGTGTAACATGTTACAGTAACAGTGAGATGAACAGTATGGTAGTTAGGATCATCTCAGTAACGCATTTACACTGAGCTCCAAATGCATGTGCAGATGTTTGTGATGATATTTGTTGTAGAAACGTCCGCTCGAAAAAACCTCTTTAAAGTTGGAATGTCAGTCAGTCACTTTCTTAACCGTCTATCCCTCTTCGGAGGGTTGCCGGAGCCCATCCCGGCTGATTTAAGGTGAGGGGCAGTGTACAACCCAAACAGGTCACCAGTCTGTCACGGGGCCATACACTCATTCGTAGGGGCAATTTAACACCGGCCAATCAACCTAACATGAACATTTTTGGAAGGTGGGAGGAAACCGGAGTACCCGGAGAAAACCCCATGCAGACACGGGGAGAACATGCAAACTCCACACAGAAAAGCCAGTGTACCAAGCCTCGTCCCCACCCAGGACTTGAATCCACGACCTTCTTGCCATGAGGCCACTGTGCTACCCACTGCGCCAACGTGCTGCCTAAGCTGGAATGTGATATGAAAAATTTAATAGTCCAGTTTTTTTTTATTGCTAATGCTAATGTTTTGTTTTGCTTTGTGTCGTCTCTTCATGTTTACATCCGTCCTCGGGCCTTTTTTACATTCATACGTTATGAATGTTCATTTTAATATTAGCACATATTATTCATATGTCGTGACATTATTTTCTCAGCTTTTATGTAACATGTTGTCTTTTACGCTCCAATGCAATCATTTGCTTGTTTATTTTTATCTATAGGAATCATAAAAAAAAAAAAAAAACATTTTGCATGGATTTGCACTTGATTTGAAAGAAAAGTTTCAATCCGTTATGTTTAGAAACCGTTTTGCAGCTTAAAACTTTTTAAAAGCCTTATTCATGTTTGGATGATGTTTGGCTAAGAAGATGTTAAAGTATTACTGACTTGATTTAGATTAATTAAATATTACAAAGATGATCTTATTTAGCAAAAACTTAAATTGTGATCAAGTATTGATGTAATAGGATGAAGCTCGTATGATTTCTTAATGTTTTATTAAAGTAGATTCACATAAAAAAAAAATAGAAATGCTTTTTATAAAAATATTTAAAAGCATAAGAGAATGAGAAAAATCAAATCCATGATCTACCAAGTAGTAAAGTGGTGGCACTCAGTTACATTTTCGAAGCAGTAATATTTTACTCGTAACATATAAATAGAATAAATAATGTAAATAAAGCTGTTTCAATTGAACCAAATTTCAAACAATTTCACTTTTTAAGAAACAGAGAGCTTATGCAGCCGAGGGTCTAACCGCCAGGGTCCCCATCATTGGCTGCTACCCATCTCCTACTTCACCCAACCCCTATGGTCCCTCCTGCAGGTGGTGAGTCCACTGAAAGGGTGGCCCATGTCCACTGTTCGGGCTCAGCCCGGTTAGGCCCCATGGGTAAAAGGCTGGCCACCAGGCACTCGCTCACATGCCCCACCCTCATTTTGGTGCATATTTTTGCCCAAACTTTATAATAATTATATTAGTAAGAACACTTTTTTTTTTGTGGACCAAAAGGAGGTAGGGGCGTGTGCCCCCACACCTCCTTGGATCCGCCCCTGCATTCGTAGATGGCCGAAAGGGTCAAATGTTGTTCTAAAACTGGCACATTAGAGTTTAAATGTACAATTTATACTCATTTTTAATATCAAACCACTGCAAATGGGCAGCACAGTGGGTAGCACAGTGGCCTCACAGCAAGTAGGTCATGGGTTCGAGTCCCTGGTGGGGACGAGGCTTAGAACATTGTCCTTTCTGTGTGGAGTTTGCATGTTCTCCCTGTGTCTGCGTTGGTTTCTTCCGGGTACTCTGGTTTCTTCCCACCCTCCAAAAACATGCATGTTAGGTTGATTGGCCCAATGCCAAATTGCCCCTAGGAATGAATGTGTGTGTGGATGGTTGTATGTGTGTGGCTCCACGACAGACTGGCGACCTGTTCGGGGTGTACCCTACCCCTTGCCTTGAATCAGCCGGGATGGACTCCGGCACCCCCCGTAACCCAGTAATGGATGGATGGATGAGAAGGTGACTGACTGAACGCTGCAAATGTCTCCCTTTAAAATTTAATGTGAAAACATTACAAATCTGGTTCAAATTTTAAATTTATAATGTAGTTTGTAACTCATTACTTTTACAATTTTGTAACTGAGTTACTTTTAAGTTACTTTTTTGAGTGGGTAACTTAATGTAACTAATTAAATTTATAACACTGTAGATGATGTGTTACTGTTTTAAAATAACTTGCTCGACACTACTCGTACCCCTTCCATGTTTCCCCTTCCATTCAATTTTTCCTCCCATCCCCTCTCCGCTCCAAATCAAGATGCTAAACAAGATTTCACAGTGAGTTACAGTCATCAGTCTTCATAAAACACACCAAACCCTGTGTAAAGGAATTCATTCTGCCCTGCAGAGACAGAGCCAAACATATAGATTTACATTAGCACTCTGGTTCCCCCACAGTCTTTTAATGCATCATAAACACTTGGTGTTTTTTGGTCTCTGTTCCAATAAAAACAGAGAGAGCGGGGGTGTAATATCTGGAGCTGGGGGAAATTAAAGCTGAAGTTCCTCTCCTCCTCGGAGACACACACACATACACACACACACACTGTTAATCAGTAGCCCAGAGAGAAATCTAAGACCACATCTACACCCAGTGGAGGAAACCTGATACAACCACATCTTATCCCCCTTCCCACATTCCCATCTTCCTCTTAATCATCAACACACAGACACACACAGACACACACACACACACACACACGTACATACATCCACGCCCTGCTGATAAATTAGACACAAGGTTCAGTATGATTAACTTGACTTAATGAAGACTGAAAGTAATCCTGATCATAGAAACCAGAGAGGGAATTTTTTAGATTGAAACAGGTTGGCATCTCTTTATTTATGCATTTTTTAAATTTCTGTTTTTGTTGCTACTTTGAAAAGTTCCTTTCAGCATATGGAGACAAAGTGGTGGAAAAATAAATCATACTTTCAAGTGAAGACAAATGCTTCATCCGTGGGGAGTAGCTGCAGGCAACGGCCATAATGGCCTCCCTTTCTCTCTCTCTCAGCCTCTTTTCCTCTATATTCCTTTTTCTCTGAAGGCAGGGAGTTTCCCTGAACTGGTTTTAATGTCCACAGCAGCATATAGTTTGTTCAGGACGGATCAGTAGCTCAGGCACTCAGTTTTCTCACCTTCGTTATGATGAATGCAAACATTTTGGAACAACAAAAACTGGATTTTTTTTTTGTTCTTAGACAAATAAGAAAACTTTATCAATGCAAATTAAACCCACACACGTCTCATTTAGAATATGGGAGTTTAAAAAATCCTACATTTTTCAACCTTGCAAACAGTATGTTTGGCACAGCTCGGCCTTGGCATGGCTCGGCTTGGCTCGGACCAGCTGCAGAAGTTTCCCCCCCTCTTCTCCTCAGCTCTCAGTGCTATCAGGTTGCCACTCCTCCTCCTTCAGCCCATTACACAGGCCTCTTTATGCTGCGCTAAAAGCTGCTCATGTTCAAACACTCCTGGGAAAAGCTCCTTAAAACATGTCAGGATGAGAGGCCCTGTCTGGTAAAATATTAATAGGAACTTAATTGGTTGTTAATGGACTGGTGCTTGGGCAGAAATCGGCCTCCATTAGATAGATCACCCCACAACACTCCATTCAGGGGTGTCGTCTTACCACCTTTCTAATCTAATTGGTTTCCGGTCACTGTATCTCTGAGCTGTTGTAACCTGGGGTTTAAAATAATACTTCTTGGGTTTTATTTTAGAAATTCTGAACCCTTTGTCCACTCGACTCCCAATCTGATGTTACTTTGGTCTCGAATTTTTTTATAAAAAAAGAAGAAAAAGTCCACCCTTAGTTCATTTTTCTAATCCTTCCTCCATCTAAACATCAGGAAACAGTTTGAACTTTTGTTGTCTGTGGTCAGCATGACTGCGCTTTCTGTGGTCGTCCTTTACCCAGCTCAGAAAAATCCCTCCTTCCTTGGAACACGCATGCAATATTGATGCAGAGCAGATTTGGAGAAACACAGAAATCAAATGGAATCAAAACTAAGATCAAATGTCGACGACGACACATGCATTTTTGATCTCAGGGAGCCAACAGGAGGCCGCTCCCTTAAAGGGAAGCCACAAGGGCATTTGTAGCAGCAAGGAATATATTTAGAGATAAATGATATTTCAACGTGTCTTTCAGTCCTGGCTTCGTTCAGCTCCAATTCATTTATGAGAGGCACAAAAACTTGTTGAAAGAGGTTGTTCAGGAAATGGGACTGAAAATGCAGAGGGAGGTTACCCAGATGGCTGCTTCTTTTTTTATAGATCGAGCTTTTAAAAGTGTCCAAAACGAGACAGCTTTTAGAATAATGTTCATTTCCTACAGACAACCTGACTTTTGTTTTTTAAATCAGAACATTTTTTGTGTTTACGTGAACTTTAAACAGAAAGGTAGAGCAGATATTTTAAACTCCAGCAGCTTCTTAAATCATTTTATTTCAACCTCGTCACTCGCTGGTGACGTCAATCATCACCACGTGCACCGTTAACGATTCCCTCACTTAAATATGGACTCTGTCCGTGTTCAATTACATCACACGGCTAATGGGAATGGATACAACAGATGTTGTCCTACTTCTGCTTCTGATTGCTGACTTTCACTGATCTAATGTATCAAACCAAACCAGCACTAGATGGCGCTCACACATAGGCAGGGCCTGCTTTTACATCAGCAAACATGCATTTGATTAGATTTTTTTTTTCAGTTTGTACAGAACAAAAAAAAGAAAGAAATCAGCTTCTTCCAGCAGTCTGCTTTTAGATGTGTTCAGGTTCTCGCTGAGCTGTGTGTAATAAGCAACACTTCAAAGACCACTCTCTGATAAGTCTGATGAATTTATCACAGGCCCACAGTTACTTACAAAAAGACTGTATTAGTCAAAGCTTTTGGAGAAATGGAATAACCAAATTCATGATGGCATTGAGATTTTGAACACACAAGCTGACGTGAACAACAACCTCAGAGATATTAGCTTCTTATTGTCTGTGTTTATAAAGTAGGCCATGATCACCACGTCCGTGTGACGTAGGAGGGTTAGGAAAGATAAAGCAGGTTATTAACAGGTTGCTGGATTCGGAGCTTGAACAGAAAAAAGACAGTAAAGTTAAAGTCAAACGACCCGATGAACAAATCTACAACTTGAAACAAAGAAACGACAGACATAGAGACTCAAAGTCTGGACGCTCAGTGGTGCGTTTGGATCAATTAATCAATTCAATTCAATTTTATTTGTATAGCCCAAAATCACAGAATTTCTGTCTTAATGAGCTTCACAAGAAAAAGAGGAATGTTCCGTTCCGTCATCTTCCGCTTGTTCCAGGGTCGGGTCGCGGGGGCAACAGCCTCAAGCAGGCAGCCCAGGCCTCTCTCTCCCCGGCTGCATCCTCCAGCTCACCTGGAAGGATCCCAAGTCGTTCCCCGGCCAGCTGTGAGACATAGTCTCTCCAGTGGGTCCGGGGTCTGCCCCTTGGTCTCCTCCCGGTGTAACGTGCCCGAAACTCCTCGCCCGCGAGGCGCTCGAACCATCCCATCTGGCTCCTCTCGACCTGGAGGAGGAGCGGCTCGACACCAAGCTCCCCCCGGATGGCAGAGCTCCTCACCCGATCTCTGAGTGAAAGCCCAGCCACCCTGCGGAGGAAGCTCATTTCGGCCGCTTGTACCCGCGATCTCATTCTTTCAGTCACCACCCACAGCTGGTGACCATGGTGAGGGTTGGAACGTAGATCGACTTGTAAATTGAGAGCTTTGTTTTTAGGCTCAGCTCTCTCTTTACCACGACGGACCGATGCAGCGTCCTAGTTATTGCTGATGCCGCACCGATCCGCCTGTCGATCTCCCGCTTCATCCTTCCCCCACTCGTGAACAAGACCCTGAGATACTTAAACTCCTCCACTTGGGGCAGGACCCTGTCCCTGACCCAAAAAGAGGAATGTATAAACACAAATATACAGCAAGAAAAATAACTAACAAATGCTAACTAAACAAGACTAGCACATTTATGCCCTTAGACTCTCCATCACGGTGAAGAAAAACTCCTAAAAAACCCATCAGTGGGGAAAAAATAAGAAACCTTGTGGGGATCCACATGAAAGAGAGATCCCTCCCCGGGACGAGCAACCAATGTGTCAAAAATTATTGTTTAAATATTAGTTTATTCTACTCTACAGTTAAATATCTGAATAAGTCAATAGATGTTCTTCGTCCTGATGGAAACACGGGAGACTCCTCAGCCCGGAGATGCCCTGGACGGGGATGAGTAGATGGATTTCATCCTGATGGAGCGGGGATGATGAAGCGCGGAGGTCTCCTCCCTCCTCAATCAATGTAAACTTTGTAAACAGACCTTTTTAGACACCAACAGCTGCACTGATGTAATAACAATAAAACTAATAAAGCGTGAAAGAACTGGTCTAATGAACCTGCTCTCTGGATTAAAGCAATGTAAAAAGTTTTTCTTATAAAATAAGAAGTTCAGAGTCATCCAGCTTCCTTGTTAGGGCTCAGACGA
Source organism: Neostethus bicornis (assembly GCA_902685375.1). Lineage (NCBI taxonomy): Eukaryota > Metazoa > Chordata > Actinopteri > Atheriniformes > Phallostethidae > Neostethus > Neostethus bicornis. The sequence continues at coordinate 14,159,673 of LR738561.1, forward strand.
GGTGGTGAACTGGTTCAAAGTTTGGCTTGAACTTATAAGACAGAAGCCAAGTCTTTTCCACTAGTCAGCGTTCTCACATCTTTGGACCTCAGACCTTCACCAGGGCCATAAAAGTCTGGAAGCTCAAGTAAAACGTGAGGTGCCAGAGCATTTATAGATTTAAAAAGCACAATTAAACTTGGTTTACAAAAGAAACGAGAAACTAGGGACAGGGTAATAATGCTCACACTGGCCCTCTTTAATCAAAGTTTTACACAATGTAGTACATTTCTGGAAAATACACCACAGTGTGTGTAACATTTATGAAGAGGGATACACCAGTTTCTCTGAGGTGTACACAAGGTGGGACTTCGAGAAACATGGCGACTGAAAACAAGCTTTTATTTATTCAGATGACCTTAGTCTCAGTTTAAGACTTCCTGGTTTTCTTTGACCGAGGGTTAGGGTTAGGTTAGCTCGTCAGGTTTACTGTATCCAGGGGCGGATCCACGAGGGGCATGGGTGTGCACGCCCCCCTCATTTTGGTCCACAAAAAAATAAAAGAAGAAAGAAAAGAGGACTAGTTAAGCTATCCCCTTGCAGGGCAAGCGAATGGGCCACCAAAATGTCTCTTAATTTTTCAAAATATTCTGGGGGGCTGGAGGGTGATGTGTTCCGCCTCGCCTATCCTGGCTTTGTCAATGACATCAACCCTACCGCCCCCTTTATAAAACCCGGGATTCGCCCCTGGGATCCAATGTTCATCATGTAATGTATTTTATTCCACCCTGTGTTTAGTGATTTTTTTAAAGCACTTTGGTCCACTGAAGTTTTTAAATGTGCAATAAAAATAAACTTGAATAATTTAATGACGTGGTTTTAAACAAGAAGCATTTCCTAAATGGTAAGAAGTGTTTATTGGTTGATCACTTTTTGGCCATTATTTGCCAATGTTCCCGTTTAATATTTGATACTGAAAGCCAGGGAGTTCTTTGTGCTGCCTTTTGTTCTCCACCACACCCACAGTCCAACGTAAACAGAAAATATGTTACCGTACATTCTGCCCACACTTAGTCCATTTTTAATTTGTAAATCCTCCAGAATAAGCACATAATAAGCAATGTTTTAACGTCTGTCAAGGAGGTTATGTGGCCAGGACCATGTGCAGTAAGTGTGTGTCTGTGTGTGTGTGAACAAATAAGTCAAAAAGTCACAGATGAATTTTGAATGAAACTTTCAGGATCCACAATGGAGAAATGAAGATGGGGTTAAACTTTAGGGATGATCCAGATCCCCGTTTGGGTCCAGGAGAACCTAGATTCTCAGTCAGTCATCTTCTTATCCGTCTATCCCTTTCAGGGTCGCAGGGGTGCCGGGGTCGCCCAATTTAAGGCGAAGGGCAGGGTACCCCCCGAACAGGTCGCCTGTTGCGGGGCCACACACATACATTCATACGGGCAATTTGGCACCGGCCAATCAACCTAGCATGCATGTCTTTGGAGGATGGGAGGAAACCGGAGTACACCCACGCAAACACGGGGAGAACATGCAAACTCCACACAGAAAAGACAGTGTCCAAGTCTCGTCCTCACCTGGGACTCGAACCCACGACCTTCTTGCTGTGAGGCCACTGTGCTAACCACTGCGCCACCGTGCCGCCAACCTAGTTTCTATATAGTAAATAATGTTTTGTCACACGGGGGCACTTTAGAGGCGGAGCAGAGGACACAAGGCTTTTCTCTCTTTTTTTTTTTCCTTTTCAACTAATGTTTAGCTTTTTCTGACTTTCTTAGCTTTTTAAAGCATTTATTCTCTGTAGATAAAAGAAAATAAAAAAATACGAGTTTTTATTTTCTCTTTGCACACATGCGAGTTGTCACACCAGTAAAAATATTATATAATATTTAACAGTACATATATATGATATACGTTCATTATAAATATTATGTATGAGTCTGAACTCTGATAATTTGACTGTCAGCACAAGTTTTCTAAACCCCTAAAGGGTAACTTTTTTTCACACCTTTTCTTCATAATTATTGAGGAGTTTCGTCAAATTAAACACAGCAAGAATAATTAGCATGTAGGGTTTTAGGGTGGAGTCCGAGGTTGTGGCTCCATCAGCAACTGTAAGTCTCTTGGTCTCCATCTTCTTCAGGTCCGACTTTCACCCACGTTTTTCACTTTGATCTGGTGCTGATTGATTCAAATGTTTTTTGTAATATTAAATCATTACTATTCTTCTCCTGGTTAAAATGATTGAGCTTCCAGGGTTTTTATGAACTATCGTTCACACGCCATGATCATTTTTAAAGTGAGGTGTTCTGGTCAGAAAGTCTGAACTTTGAATCTTACCTGTAGTTCCATTTTTGACTTGGAAGATCAAAAATGGAATATTTCTGTTTTAAGTCGTTTTGAGAAACAATATTTTATTCCAATTTTTAAATTCCACTGTTTTTATGTTACAGTGGAATTGGACCTTCCACCTCAGTGGAAGGTCAGCCACTGTGCTGACCTTCTAGCACAGTGGCCTCATAGCAAGCAGGGTGTGGGTTAGAGTCCTGGGTGGGAACGAGGCTTGGAATACTGGTCTTTCGGTGGGGAGTTTGCATGTTCTCCCCATCTATGCATAGGTTTTCTCCGAATATGCTGGGGTTTTCTCCTACACTCCAAAAACAAACATGTTAGACTGATTGGCTGCAACATGATTGCACCTAGGAATGAATGGTTGTATGTGTGTGGCCCTGTGACAGGCTTGCGACCTGTTTGGGGTGTACCCTGCCCCTTGCCTCGAATCAGCTGGGATGGGCTCCGGCAACCCCTGTAAATCTGTAAGGGATAGATGAATAAGAAGGTGACCGAAATTTTTAAAATAGCATTTTAATTTGAGATAATTTTTCAGATATTTTAAGAAAAAGCAAGATATTTTTAGATATTTCTGATGTCATTTTTTATAGACAGCAATTCCGCAAAATATGTGTGAAAGTTTTATGTACAGTAAATAAATAAATTTTATTATATTAATAATTCTTAAAATTTTCTGTCTCTTTAATTATAAATTTTTTTGTTCAAAATTGCATTTGCAAACAATTGCAAAGTTACAAAAATTGCAACAGTTTTTTTTTTTTTTTTTTTTTGGTAAAAACTTGACATGGTCAAACTCAACCAAACTATTATTTTTTCTAGTATTTTTAGGCCAAATGAAAAACTGGGACATATCTGTCTTTAAAAAAAACCAAAACAATAGAATAAAATGCAAAACCAGGACATTTGGTCAGTCTAGCTATGCAGCTACTTAGTTTTAACCAAATTCATAAAGTAATTAATAACTTGATTAATTCTAGCTGGCTAAACAACTGAAAATATTTTGCTGAGTCAGAAATAAAAATAAAATGTGTGCTTAAAAATTACTTCTGAAAATACTTTTGCAGTTTTATTTTTTCTTTAATCCGACAAATATTGAAGACATATTTACTGCTGAGATGATTTTAAAAATGAGTTTTATGTGATGATTTAATAAAAACAAGCTTTTAAACGTTGCTGAGCTGAAACAACAGTTAAAAACGAAACATAAAATCTCAAAAAATCTGGTTTTTAATGAGATTTTAAAACTTTAAAAAAAGTTTTTAGGTCATTTTTTTATGATGAGATCAAACTTTTTTTATGTGTTCAGGAGTAAAACCTTCAAACTAAAAGAAGCGTGTGATTTTATTCCCACTTGGATCCCACCGTCCAGAGGAGCAGTAAGTCTCTTCACAGTAAACCAACAGGCTCATGCTTCACTTTTATTTCGTTTTATTACATGTACGTAAAGCTGAACCATGGCGACGGACGGGCAGATTTTATGAATGAACATGTCATGTTTATACAAGCTACAGGGAGTACACGATGATACACTGGAGAGCGTTTAACATTTTTTAAGAAATTGTAGAAAAGTTACACATCAAGTATGAAATATCCACCTGAAAAAATTGTACTTGAACAGTGTTTGGCACTCAAAAATGTTTTTTTTTTTTTTTTTTTTTACTTTTTGATGAACAAGTCATTGGAGCAAAAACACTGCAGAGAACATTCTTCATCGTCTCTAGTGTGACTTTGAACATAAAAAATTTATAAATATACATTTAAATGGACTTCACCGCAGCCGCTTCCACTGGAGAAGAGCTTATTTTACCAACACAGAAAACTATTAAACCAATACCTTTTTAAGAAGATATGACAACAGCTTAAAAAAATGTTTTCTTTGCCTTCGGGCAAGACAGCTTTTGCCTCTTAGCATGCAAGTCACAACCGCTTATTAAGTATCAATCAAACAGCTTTTTTTTTTCATCTCAGGTGCACACAAGAACATTCATTGTAGAAAAGCGAGTTCAAATGTCATCATACATGCATACGGAAAGCTTCGGGGATGTGAACCCAGCAAACATGTTTTTCTCAGTGCTGTCTTATCTCTGTCTAGCACCCGGATGATGCCAGTCGGTGTAAAAAGCTGAAGGAGTCTACATGCCAGTTTTTAATGGCTGGTGTGGAGGAATGCATGCAAGTGGTAGAAGCAGTTTCAAAACAATCGGATGTGTGTGATACAGTGGACAGAGAGCAAGAAGAGCAGAGTAGATGGGACTATATAATATTACACAAGACAAGTGAGCTGTCCTTCCCTTTCTTAAAAAAAAAAAAAAAAAACAATACTTTTACCTCCCTGTGAAGCCCTAAACCTTATTTTGGCATTTCTGCTTTGCTGGAAATGGTCCAAGTCGTGGACGGTGGCCTTTGTGGGGCTTGTCTATGCCGTGTTGTGGAAAAGGATAGGTTTGACCATGCCTGACAAGATTTTGGGCACATGAACGCTGACGATTTCGGAGATCATCTCTGGGAAGTTGACGCGCATCTGCAGAGACTGAGCTTGGATGAACAGGTCGTAGGTGAACTGGTGCAGCTTTCTCACAACCTGAGATGAAGAGAAACACATTGAACAAATAAGAGAGAGAAAAATTAAAGGAGCCGATTCATGCAAAATGATCTTTTTGGAAGTTGTAACAATGTTTAAATGTTATTAATAAAACAAGCTGTTTTTATTTCTTTCATGGATGTTTGAGCAATTTTTAAGCTCTCTAGTCCAGATTTGGAATACGATTTAAACGCCAGGTTGTTCATGCGACATTCTTTGTTCTCCACCATGCCTACATTCTTTTTTTTTGTGTGTGTTTCAGTTTGAGTTGGAGTGTGAGCAGTCCCAGGGGAAATCGTACCAGGTTCTCCCGGTCGAAAGATGGCAACGCTGCCACAAGGCCAATGCCCCCTGAGACCACGCCCACATCCTTACATAAATATGAAAGTTACTTGCAGCAGCAATGCACACTTTTCAGTTCCAACAGAGAGCGTCATTTTTATGTAAATGCACCAAAATGGGAACGTGAAATGATTTACGTTTGCATTTGCAGCCTTAAAGATGATTTACTCTGTGTTGTGCAAGCCTCCAAGGGATGGGACTACGTGGGAAGCAAGAGAAAAACAAAAGTGAAACTGAATCAGTGGCACTTTTATTTATGAACGCCTCTGCATGTGGAATTGTCAGGTTACGACACGCTTCAACCGGAAAGTATCGCCTCTTGTTACAAAAGAAATTTCAGGATATGAACGATAAAAATACAGACGGTGCTGCTCCTCACAGATCCCAGAATTTACCTAACGTTAGCATACTTGAAGCTGCTCTGCTATTGGCTATCTCCTATCATCTTCCTAGCATCTTGTTGGCTGGGAGGGATCTCTCCTCTTTGTTTTCCCATAATGTCATTAACTGTTTGGAACGTTTTACGAGTCTAGATTAATTTTTATTCCACAAGACAGAAGTAAAAGATAATAGAGAAGTATAAAATAAGAGATGTGTTTGGTTGATCTCGTCTAAGAACATGCCGGTAAAACGTCTAAAGCTCCTTCCAAAGGCCTCGTTGTCGTTTCAAAGAGGCGGTCGGCAGTGATGAAGATAGAACGTAACGGCAATAGCAGCTAAAAAGTGAGCAAACATAGTATTTACGATTGATGCATTTTTATGTTTTATGTAAAACAATTAGTTTGGGAAGTTTGGAACGCCCCTGACCTCCCAGAATTTACAGGTTATGAAGCTACTTCCAGAACCAACTCATTTTCTAAGTGAAGACATCACTACAAATGCATTTACAGACATGCCAAGTCACCCGCATTGAACGAGAGACGACCACAATTAGGACTTATCTCACGCTCACCCACCAAGGCTAATAAAACTCCCGCATGATGAACACTCTAGTGCATTCCGTTCTGCCGTTGGACTTATGAACTCTTTATAACCTGGATCCCCACATCTCTTAGTCACCTCCCTATGGTCACTTCACTATCTTTATTATTTTCTATTATTTTCCATGACATTGCACTACTTTTCTTTTTCTTCTGAGCACTCTTAGTTTTGTAAAAATTATTATTATTTTTATTTATTTTATTTTTATTATTTTTATTTTATATGTTTGCACACCAGTACCAGAACAAGTTCCTAGTCTCTGATGTTTTTCACTGACATGGCAATAAAAGCATTCTGATTCTGATATAAGGAGGCTAAGCACATGGCATCTCCTGTTGCTGCAGCTGCGCTGAAACCCGCTGGTAGCGATCTGCATGGTCTATTGCCAGTATTGTTTCTGGTGCATGTATGGAAGAAGTCGGACATCCGGAAACTAGTCGTGTGACAGCTTATGTGTTTGAGCCGCAAAACAAAGCGTGAACAAGCAGAACAGGGGTGTATTCATGGTTGTAATTCCTCTTTGTACTGATGCATAACGCAAGGGGGTAACACACGTTGGAATCACAATTTTCAAGTTATTTTCTCATGTTTCAAACGGCTTGTTTTACGCCAACTAGCGTGGCGGGTGTTGTCCATTGGCAGATGTGAAATCAAGTACCCCCCCCGCTCACACACACACACAAAATCTCCCACTTTTTGCAGTCAAAAACTTGGCATCTCTGTATTTCTGAACTTCATTTGGCCAATATTGCATTTTTGAGTTAACATAAGTCAAAATATTTCTCTAAATTTTTATCCATGAAATAAGAATTATTACTTTAAAACTCCTCGTTAAACTGTAACGAGCCTCTAGCATTAAAACACTCATGTTTTAATCTAATTAAACCTAATTAAGTCTTTAGAAAAGAACACCCGAGAAGACAAAGAAAAAGTCTCGAATGTAGAAATGAATGGAGTCTGTTTTCTTTCTTTCAGAAGTCTGAGTATTTAGAGGATGAAACTCAGCTCTCTGCAGGAGGGATCCTCACAGTGGGCTCCTCCACTGTTTCCACCCCCATCAGCGATGCCAGGGGTTTCTCTTCTGACAGCTAATTGTTCTCACTGAACTTCTCAGCGACGAAAGAAGCGGAGCAGTTGATCTACACCATCTAGTGGTGGAGATCCCACTGGGAATTTTTTATTTCCTATTTTCTGAAACGACAAGCTGGGTCGATTTTAAAAAGTCCTGCATTAAATATTTTTGAACATTTACTGTGGTTTTAATCTCTTTGATTTAAGACACGACTGGTAGAACTCACAATCGAGGGCAGTCTGAATGGCGTGTGTTTGAAACCTGGTTTTATAAAATGATTTCTTTCAGATTTTATTCATATTATTTCTCTTGGTTTCATCTGTTCCCTGATGTTAGAGCAAAAATAATGATACAGTGGATCGATGGCGGGAAAATGTGCCCCGTGACTCTTTCATGTGGTGATCCATGCAAGCAAGAACATTCTGAGTGTCTTTTGAGGTTTTAAGGTCACCGTTGCCTCTACTTAAAATGTTCCACTATTTTAAAAACGGGACATTATGGTGGATGTAAATCACATGGAAAAGCCATTCGCAGTCTGCTTTTTGGGCATTTCTCCTCCTGCAGGAACGTTCTTTGAAGCTGACTAAGGTTTAAGCACTGCTAGAAATACTTGCTTAACTAGTAATGATGGATGTTGGATGTGATGTTGTCTGGTTAGTTAATAACAAGCCGAGAGCTGGAAACAGTGTGTGTGGTCGAGAGGTTTGATTCACATTACGTTTTATTGAAGCGCTGCTGGTGACACTAGTCCAAGTGACACTTCACAGATGCGCTTCGGTGAGTTTTTTTAATTGCCGAAGTGCGGTGAATTACCGATTGGAGGTAGTCCAGCAGCTGCGTGAGCTGGAACAGCCTCTGCGTCCGGGTGGTCTCTCCTCGGTGGCTGGCCAAGCGGTCCAACTCCTTTATGTAGGAGGTCCGCAGTTCATCAAAACACCGCTGGTTCTTCAAGCCTTCAACTGGCACTATGACCACAAAAAGCAAAACACAACGATTAGTCTTTCAGACTTTATTCATCCCATCACCTCTCTGAAGTATCACTGCACTCCTTTAAAGTCATCCATCACATTTTAAGGAGACATTTAAAGGTCTCATCTCATGCAAAATCAACCTTTCTGAACTTTATACCTCTTAAAAACGCTGTGTGGCTCTTGTATTTGTCACCAAATGGATTTTTTAGAATGATTTAAATGTTTTTGAAGGAATTGTATTCATATTTTCGCTCCAAGCAGATGCTAATTTGAGAATGTGCTACTTCCTGGGATGGCGTGTTTTGGGGAGGCATAGCTCTGTGGTAGATCACCATCTTTGAACCAAAGAGCTCCCAGTTTGATTCCAATTGAGCTGATGCCCATTTGTTCTTTAAGAAGACACCTAACCCCCAGTTACTCCCACCAATGGTGCCGTCGTGGACGCCTGATGCGGTGCAATTCAGCAAAGAAGAATAAAGTATGATTATTATTTCGCCGCTTCGCCTGCTATCAGTTAAGCTAAACCACCGAAATGAATTAAAAAAATTATTTATCATATGCAAATAAAAATCCAATCTAAGACAAGCTATGTGATGCTAAGCTGATATCAAACAGTTTCTGATGGGCTCGATTATTTTAAAGTGAAGCGATAAGGTTTATTATAGATGAACATGTCATTATCAGGTTTATTCCACATAATTTTACAAGCTTTTAGGGTCTCAATTTCTGTACTCATGTAAGGACTCCAAAACACTTTTTAAAAGGAGATTTTTAATCCAATGACTTTTTATCCTGGTTAAACATAAGCAATGAAAAATTGAAATCGATACGCAGCTCTCCGCCTGTTCTTGTCGTTCTTCACGCTGCAAAAGCCGTTATTACAAAGTATACAATCCAAATAAGTTGAATGAATCATTTACAGGTGCTGTCCTGTGATCAAACTTTCTAAATCAATTGAAGTTCATAAGTATTTTTAAAATAGATGTTCTACAGTTTAAATTGTGAATTTTTTATGTACAAAAGTCAGAGTGATAAATATTTTCTTTGCATGAGATGAGACCTTTACGGCCATGATTCCGCCCGCTGACTCACTGATGCTGAAGAGGACGAGGGCTTTCATGCAGAGAAACTCTTCCTCTGTAACCTCCAGCTTGCAGAACCTTTGGGCAAGCAGTTTCATCCTCACGCAGTGTTCATACATACTGGACACTTGCATCCGCTTGCTGAGGAGAGAGAGAAGAGAAAATGACGAAGCAGCACGAGAGGAGAAGAGGAAGCACAAGATGCGACAAAAGCAAACGTGTGAAGACAGGAGATGGTCAGACGGAGTGAAAAATAGGAAGGAGGAAGACAATTAAGAGTTGGAGATGTAGGAGCGAAGAAAAGGAAGGAAATCAGCAGGAGGTGAGAGAAAAATGAGTTAGATGGATAATGGGAAAAGAGAACAGCAGAGAGGCAGAGAAAAATGAGGGTCAGGAGCGAGGGCAGGTGTATCCATTACCATGCAGGTCAGGAGAAGACCCCACACAGAGACGTGGGGCTTAACACACACACACAGAGACACACTACCATGTTTTCATAATGTTACAGTCAAACCTGCAACCAGTGTAACTGTAATAGATTACATTAATATTAGTTACAAAGAAATTAAATGATACTTTTATTTTATATTATTACTGCTTTAAAAATGTAACTACAGTAAGTTACTTTTCTTTTCAAGTTACTTTTTTAAGTTCATTCCATTAGAAAATTTGAAGCAACAGTAATCTGATTACATTCATGCTTATTTAAAGATTAATTTCAAATTAACAGCAGAAAACTTGATATTTTCTTTGTATTATAAAAATAACCTTTTAATCAAATCTACAGAGCGTTCATATTTTTTTAAGCATATTTTTGCCTTTTGTATTTTAAAAAAAGCAACATTTTCAAAACAATTCATAAACAATTTTCTTATCGATAGAATTTTCAACTAAAACGAGGGACTGGAAATGTCAAATTTATTTGAAAAAAGTTGAATATTTGTTAATTCATAAGTTATTTATCAAATAAAAGCTCACAAATTAACATTATGACACATAAAAAAACATAAGCTATAATTTTAGTTTAATTTCATCAGAATCAGAAATGCTTTTATTTTGATGGTCAGTGAATAAGATTCACAGACTCTGAATTTTCTGAGGTACTAGTGTGTAAATAATAAACATAGTAATAAAATAATAAAAATAGGAGATGTAACTATTGTAAAAAAAATGGTATAAATAAAAAAGTTTTGAGATTATTAACATAGTAAAAAAAATTCATATCACCGTATTAGGATCAACAACAAGACGTCTTTTAACACAGCAGCATTTTAACGTTAAATTTTTGTGAACTCTTGTCTCAAAATTAAAGTGTTTACATTAAGTATTAATATTAATGTAACTTGCGTTCCTGAAATTACAACAAGTAACAATCCAACGTCAAAATTTATCTCGAAAACGCATGAAAATAAAAAGTATATTACAACGACATTTTGTTTCACTTTCTAAAAGGCTTCTCCCGGAGTCCATCCCGGCTGATTCAAGGTGAGAGGCAGGGTACACCCTGCACAGATCACCAGTCTGCTGCAGGGTGCAATAATCAGCAAAGTGATCCTCGCAGCAAGAAGTTTAGGGTTACAATAATGTGGTATTTAAAATGTTTTACTTCCAACACACCCTGGGATTGACTTTACTTTTAACCCTAGGTGTTAAACTCAGCTCCTGAAGGTTTTTAATGTGTTGCTGGTTCAACGCAGCAGACGCAAAAAAAGCAAAATCAAGAGACGATGAAGTTGTGGACGGAAACATGTGAGCGTATTAGTGGTGTTTGACCAAAACAATGAGCTCATCAAGACGACGTGAGAGGACGAATCATGCATATACATCAAAATAAAATAAAAAACACTGGAATGTACATTATATAATAGATAAAATAGAATAAACACAGCTTTTTTAAAAAAAAAAACATGCATTTTAATAGTTGATTATCAGCAGAATGAAAGCATATCACTGACCAATGTATAAGTGAGTGCTCCGCACAGCGTCCTTCCCCATTAAGCACTCCCTGTTTTATAGATTTTTTTTTGGTGATATTGTAACCTGGTGAGGTGTTTCGGACACGTCCCACCGAGAGGAGACCGAGAGCCAGACACCAGACCCGCTGGAGAGACTATGTCTCACAGCTGGCTGGGGAACGACTTGGGATCCTTCCAGGTGAGATGGAGGATACAGCCGGGGAGAGAGAGGCCTGGGCTTCCCATCTGAGGCTGTTGCCCCGGGACCCGGCCTCAGATGAGCGGAAGACGACGGAACGGAACAGATATTGTAACCTTATTTTCTATCGTTTTATTCCGTCTGATGCATTCTGTTCTGCATCCTGATTGGTTGTGCGTAGCGTCGAGCGGGAGGGAACGTATTTCTGATAATGTCTCATTTTTCCAACTGAAAAAAACTTTGAGGAAATTGCAATAAACAAGATAAACTGTGGCTTAAAGTGTGAAAACGTTAATGTCTGTTTGAGAAAGAAAAGTCTATAAAGTGCATCGTTAGTAATTTTACAGCCTTAAAACATCCATAATATAACCATGTGATATGATAGCTAGAAAAATAAAGATGACTAATTTTCAGATTTGACCTAAAGTGAGTTATTTTAGAACAAAACTCCCTCATTTTTCTTCCCTTTATGAAGTAAAAAACGGGTATAGATTCCAATGAGAGTGAAAATGATGCCACGTTTATGATGCCCAAATCTTGTGCATGCCGAAAAAGGACAGATACACCCTTCTTCATAAAATACCACACACTAAGATCACTTTTTGACCAATGACTAAATAACTTGAATCAGTTATGTAGAAAAAAAAATATTAACAATCTTCAGAAACCAGAGTTTGACGTCCGTGGTTAAAAAGCTGAAGTCTGTTACATATTTCAATGTTAGGTGCAACATTCCTTCCAGCTCAAAACGCCAGATTTCCCTCCAAATCATAGACCCTAAGCGACTGCATGCGTGTAACGTGCAGCGAGGGGGTTGCATTTTAAAAGTTTTCTAAAGTACAAAGAAAAAAAAGAAGAGGAAAGTCTAATGAAGAGTCTTGTTGGGTATCAGAAGTTATCCCCGTGAAGAAAGAAGCGTGTTCACAGGGATTCGCCAGATGAAATGGAATAAATCATCTGAGGTGATTCCTCTGCGGCCACGTTTACGAGGCGCCGAGAACACAACACGCTTGTTTACTGTCTTGTTTAAGACATGTTTATTGTCTGATTTGTGGGTTTTCTTCAGAAGCGGGGTGCTCCACAGCGGCTTCCTTTCCACTGATGCTGACAGGTGAATCCTCACGACACCGTGTTAACACCCTCGCCGCTCTGATCATTACACCTCATTACACCCAAACAAACTTCCTTTGTCTGGATAAAGACATCCTGTCGGCTTTGGCTAACTTTTATCACTTTAAATTCACTTTTATATGAACTTCTTTCAAAAAATCAAATGAGTTTAGCAATTTCTTCTTTTTTTTTTTACTTACTCGTTGAACACCAAGTCTGGGGCAAAGTAGAGCATGGAGCAGTTAGTCAGGTTGTAGGACCGCCATCCCAAAGCGAACACCATCACCCCCATCCAAGATAGCTGGATCACAGACATCTGGTCGTCCACGTGAAGGTCACGGAATCCTACAAGAAAAAAATAATTGTTTTTATTACACTTAATCATCAAGTTAAAGGAAATTAAATCAATTTGAAATGATATTTTTATGAGTCTAAACTGAGTTTACATATGAACATGCTGCCCTCTAGTGGTTCATATTGGAACTGATCAAAATATCAACTCTCTTCTGTTTTGTTGTTTTCAAGCCAAGATTTGAAGGCCTTGCTCCCTCTAAAATTTATGGACTTCCATCTCACTGCTTACATGCACAAGCTGAGCTGTGCAGCATTTCAGTTGTGTGCACGCCGAACAGGAAAACTGTGGTTTGTATTTTGATTGTCCTGCAGAAAAGTTTACGACTGACTGACCGGGTATCGCTTTGGCCCAGCGCACCACCGTCACCAGTTGTCTCTCGCCCAGCTCATTAAGGCTGGTGAGTAAGGAGGCGGGGCAGTCGGGTTGAGCGGGGTCGTGTCCGGCATTGACCACAGCAGGCTCGATGGACTGCAGGATGCTCAGCAGGGACAAGCAGGAGCGCAGTGTTTGGGGTATGCCTTGAGGAAGGACGTGGGGTCCTGATGAGGACAAACAAAACAAAGGTTAACTTTTAAAAGAAAAAAGAAACAACGTTTAAACTTTTTTCCACACAAAAAAGTTCAGTGTTACTCCTCTGCGCCACCTAGCTTTCCCCACCTTGAGGCCTCGCTGCCATATTTCCGGTTTCCGGGACAACCTCCTTCTTCCCTGCCCTCTCATCCATTTCTTCGTGCCTCCAGGCAGCGAGCGGCTGCTCCTCCTCTCCGTTTCTGCTCTGCCCGCCTCCTTTCAGCCGCCGACCTGCACACACACACACGCACACAAACGAGCAGCTAAAAGGGAGCAAGCTGGCAAAATGCAAAAATAAGATAAAAAAAATGGACTTTTATTTTGGAGGCTCAAAGCGTTTTTTTTTTTTTCTTTTATTGTAACCATGTGGAAAGATTTTTCTTAAACAGATGAAGTAAAAAAAAAAAAAAAGTCCTGTAAAAAGTATTTGTTACAATGTATCAAAGCAGGAACAAAAAGATGATTTATTGACCTTTAGGTCCCATTGCATCATCCTCACAACACACCGCTCTCTAGTTCTTTTTCTAGTTTCGCACCTTTTAGGCTCATCCCCGACATGAAGCACCTCTTTAGGCGACACGAGGCGCAGTTCTTCCTCCTCAGCTTGTCGATGGTGCAGTCATTGCGGCTGGCGCACAGGTGGTTCTGCTTACCTGATGGCACAAAGAGAGTCCTGGAGGATCAGTGTTCCTCTAATGCCTCTTACATGTACTCATAGCAACCATATGTGGGTGTTTACTGATAACAAATAACTTGCCCGCACAATGCCAGGTCACTGTGCCCTGTCGGCATGGGAGAGCAAGTGGGTGTAAGAAATTGAATCAGCGGATGGATAATTTGGTGTGTGTGGACAGAGTGGAAGGTTATGTGTGTGTGTGTGTTGCACCCACCTGCGGCGGCCCTCTTGAAGAACACTTTGCAGCTGCCGCAGGTGACTGCTCCGTAGTGACAACCAGATGCATCATCGCCACACACCTGACACACTCTCCTGTCTGATAGGTACACGCCTGGAAAAAAGTCCTCATGCCTGCTCGCACACACACACGCACGCACACACACACATACACAGTGTCATTTTAAAAAGTAATACAGTGCTCCTTTATTTACTGCAGGAGTTATGATTTTAAGATGACTTTAAATACATAAATTACTCAACCTTTCATTTTTTTTTTCAATTATTACACATAAAACTCCCCACTAGTGACTTTTTGGACTTTCCTCAAACAGAAAATGACCAGGTAATGTGGATACATCAAGCATCAAGGCCTCCAGGTTGTCCTCACCGCTCACTTTTTGGACTTTTCACATGTTTTTCTTCCATTAAAACCCTTTTAAAGTTCAAATCTTCATTTAAAAAGATAATATGGAGTTCAAACAGCGAGTCTTCAGCTGCATTAGGACGGTGCGTGTGTGAGAGAAAGAGACAAAACCGGAGATTTTGAAACTTTAGTCTAAACGTCTCACTCGAAATGTCATCAAAACAAACTTTAAAGCAAAAATTTATACTATTTTATGGCATTTTCTCTTGAAAAAAACCCAAAACATGGTCCATCTGGCTGCAAATATGAAGCAATAAAGTAGGATGTTGAAAATAATCAACTGTAGGAAATAAAAAACAGGTAAAGCGCGTTAAAGCGTAACAAAAATGTGTGTTCATCTTCTAAAAGTGGATACCTTGCTATAATTTAAATGCATTTTGGTTTTTTCTTGTTTTTCTGAGTTAACGTCTTCGACCAATAGGAATCTTTACCTGGTTTTAAAACTAGGAAGTTGGCAGGCTGTCGGCCAATGAATTTTGTTCACCATTCCAAACTGATTGGCTGCAGTTTTCAAATGAACCCACGCTTTATTAATATAGAAATATTTTATTCTGACACATATTAAAGTGAGTATATGAGATCCAAACGTCTGTAGGACCAAACAGGTAAATTTAAATTTCACTGCTACAAATGACTTGATAAAAAGTTTCCATCCCACCTTTAAATGAGATCAAATCAGAGTGTTTAATAAATATTTAATGGATGTAAAGGAGTTAAACACCTGGTAAAACAGACATGTGGAGGATTTGGGTCACTGTGTTTGTCCTCTTGCCTGGAGATTTACGCCTTAATACCTTAAATCTCATCCTATTACTAAGGGAGCATTTCCCCGATAGGTCATTACATAAGAAGACAAGTCAATTCACAGAAAGGTAAACTTGTGATTAAGGAATGCCAGTTTGTTGTCTATTTTAAGAAGCAGAGCGTCCTCAGCCAACCTTTTCTCTTTAGAGCAACAGGTGCTCTATCTCTTCTTTATAGTGACATTGATCTATAAACTCATGTCTGCTAGTGGACTGAAGACAGTCACAGCACAAATAAGGAGGTTTATGGAAAGTCAGGGATTGGTTGAACTTTGGTTCACTCTGTCTGTCTGCATGTTGAAACAGACCTTGGCCAAGGCCAGGAGCTGCACATGCGCCTAATAGAGCGCAAATAATCATCCTACAAAACCAAACTGTAATGTAAGCTGTGTTTACATGGAGAATCAAACCAGAAGGTGTACTCTCAATAAAAAAAAACCCCAGCAGAGAGTTGAAGTCACAACTACTGATCACATTCTTTTAATAGAAAATGACAAAGTGTAAAAGCTTGGTGCTGCTGCTCATAAAAGACAGATGAGCTGCTAAAGACTTCAAACAAACACCATCCACATTTTTTATGCTTTGAATGGAACAAAAAGAGTTTAAAAAAGTCTGAGAATGGAGTGGTTTTACCTGAAAGAAGTGCGATCTGTGTAGTCCACCCATGCAGAAGGCTCGCTCTTGATAGTGGAAAAAGTGGCTTGTCCTTGACGAACCGGGTCTGGGTAACTTTCCACTTGGCCGTACGCGTGTGCACCCACCGCCTGCACGCCTTTACCCCGATCACCTCTGCTGTACCACATGCAGCTGCATTCCTGCCTCGATCCCAAAGAGCTTTGGCCACAGTTGCAGAATTTACACAAGAAGTGCTGTCCCTCTGGTGCTCCTTTGTGGGGATCTGCTCGATCCCTGCACGCGCGCTCGTTTGCGCACCAGGAGCTTTGACTCTCTCTGTAGCTGCTATAAGCAGAGTAAGGTTTCAGAGGTAAAACCTCTGCTACCTCGGAAACAGGACTGAGAAACACATTCGATTCCTTGCAGACATATCTGGAAATAACCGATCCGCGCGTCACCGTCTGCGCGCTCTCCATGTCGCCCGAACTAAACGGATCCATGCAGCTGACTTGTCGAATGCCATGGCACACTTCTCCAAAGTCATCCTCTCTGTTTTCACACACAGCAAACCTGTTTCCTTCTGAGTTGATGTTTCCAGTTGTTCCCAATTCTTCCAGCAGCATTCCTTTGGAACTGTTTCCACCGCAAGAAGACTCACAATCCGCAAAAGAGCTGCTGGTGCACTGGTTCATGTTGGACAGGGAGTCCAACCCCAGAGACACTGAGACTGCTTTACTCAGCTCTGTGGTGGAACACGCATAGCCATCGGTCTGATCCAGACGTAGTTCTGATGAGCTGGAGTGAAAGGCCATGTTGAGGAGTTTTTCAGACAGCAGTGCGCAGAGTGCGCTGGAGACGGTGAGAATCCGCCTACCCAATGAGCGCACTCATGCGTCCCAGCGGATGGGGAATTCACTTCAACGACGTCGTTGTTGAAGGAAAAGGGACGTCCTGCAGATCTTCATCCACAAATGAAAGAGCTGCTTAACTTTTTTTTCCCCCTTCACAGAGTAACCATTTTCAGCTCACAACCTCCAGGAGACTAAAATTAACTCCCAGTTCAGCAAAAGCGAGTTTATTTGCAAAACCAGACTGATCCAAAAGTGCTGCAAAGAGAAAAAAAATACCAGCTAAAAGTCCTTTTAGAAAGTGTAAACTAGAGGAGAGGAGTGGATCTGCAGCCCTGAAAAGCTCAGACTGATTCTGACATAGTAGAGGCCTGTCTCACATAGTCTGGAGTCCAGAGCAAAGAGCTGAGGACAGGACTAATATGATCCTACTTTATGGGTACAGTCCACCAGTGAGCCACCACAAAAAGAAACACACACCCTGTCTCTCCATTGTACTTCAAATCCTTCTTTTGATCTCATTTCCTAGCTGCATGACAGAGAGCACAACTTTCATTCATAAACATGCTTTATGAAAATCTGATCAATAAATAAGAACACAATCAAATGATCAAGACAATAAAGACTTTAGAAAAGAAATACAGGTGAAATTTTGAAATGAATGTGTTTTATATAGGTCTAAGTTCATGTACAGTAAGTACCAGATTTAATGTTATGTCTGTTTTATCACTCATTTTACTTTGAATTTTGATTTTTATCAAATACAAGATTATGTTTAATTAACCTCATGTCTTTAAATTCCTATTTGTATGACCGAAAACACACCATCTATTCAGATACAGTGTGTTAATAACAGTCTAATCAATAACAGGAACAAAAATAAATGATCAAGAATTTGGGATCAAAATGCAAAAGAAATATTGAAATAAATGTGTTTTATATACGTGTCAGTTCATGTACAGTAAGTACCAGATTTACTGTTATGTCTGTTTTATCTCTAATTTTACTTTGAATTCTGATTTTTTTTTTTTAATCAAATACAAGATTATGTAAAACCTCATGTCTTTAAATTCCTATTTGTACGACCGAAAACACACCTTTCATTCAGACACAAAGTGTTAATAACATTCTAATCATTTGATAAGAACAAAATTAAATGAGTAAGAATTTGGGACAAAAATACAGGAGAAATTTTGAAATGAATGTGTTTTATATATGTATCAGTTCACGTATAGTAAGTACCAGATGTAATGTTATATCTGTTTTATCTCTAATTTTACTTTGAATTCAGATTTTTTTATCAAATACAAGATCACGTACGACCTTGTGTCTTAATTTTATATTTGTATGACCAAAAACACACCTTTCATTCAGACACAAAGTGTTAATAACAGTCTAATTAATCGATAAGAACAATGATAAATGATCAAGAGTTTAGGACAAAAATACAGGATAAAATTTAGAATAAATGTGTTTTATTTACGCGTCGATTCATGTTCAATAAATAACCAAATAGAATGAAATCCAAACAAAAGAATCTACGAACTGAGATTCGGTGGAAGAAAATTTACATCTGGGTTTAAATATATACAAAATAATGACTTGAGAGATTTGAATTTGATTTGAAAGTCATTCAGAGTTTGTTTGGAAGATATTTTCTTTGGTTTGAACAAAGGATCAATTGGTGATCAAGTGGATTTTTTCTGTCTCTTGAAATAAAATTACTTTATTATTTCCTGCTCTTTTTTTGTAAAATAAATACATTTAAAAAATTACACCGTTAATTCCAACATTAAAATAAATTAACCTTAACATTTTATAACAATTGGTAATTGTTCATTCAAATTAAAATAATAAAACATAATATTTGTCTAATTTAAAATAAATTGTATTTAATTTTTATTGGTCAGGGTAAAAGACAATATTTCTTATCCACATCATTCAAAATTGTAACCTGACCATCAGACACGTGGATGTAAATTATTCTAATTAAAACAATTAAAAAAGAGTCAAAACATTCAAATCAAATCATAAAAAATGCTACACATTAAAATACATTTAGTGTTTGATGTGCAGAAAAAAACAGCTGTGATTTAAAAGACAAACACTGTCTGTAAAACTTTGATTAATTTAATGTGATGGTTGAGGTTTTTTAATTGATTTAATTATTTGGACATAAGACATTTAATATTTTCTCATGACATCGTGCTTGTTTCTTTTCCACAACTGTATTTTTATAAAATCTTTCTTTGTTTGTTTTTTGTGATAAATCTGTACGTTGTTTCTGGGTCGACTCGTGACATTTGTCTAGATGTGAACCAGTGTGCATCGTCCCTGTTGGAGCTACTAAAACTAGATGAATAAAGAAAAGAATATCTCGATTTACAAGTTGATCTACATTCCTACCGTCACTTATGGTAACCAGCTGTGGGTGGAGACCGAAAGAATGAGACTGCGGATACAAGCGGCCGAAATGAGCTTCCTCTGCAGGGTGGCTGGGCTCTCACTCAGAGATCGGGGGAAGAACTCTGCCATCCAGGAGGAGCTCGATGTCGAGCCGCCCTCCTTCAGGTCGAGAGGAGCAGATGAGATGGTTCGGGCATCTGGTCAGGATGCCCCCCGAGCGCCTCGCTGGTGAGGTGTTTCAGGCACGTCCCACCGGGAGGAGACCAAGAGGCAAACCCTCGGACCCGCTGAAGAGACTATGTCTCAGAGCAGGCCGGAGAACGACTCGGGATTCTTCCGGGTGAGCTGGAGGATGCAGTTGAGTGAAAGAAGCCTGGGCTTCCCATCTGAGGCTGTTGCCCCCGCGACCCGGCCCCAGATGAACGGAAGACGACAGAACGGAACTATGTGATCAAAATATCCAAAAATACACAATAAATGTATTTCAGGATACATACAGTGTTGATTTGTGTCCAACTAACATTTTCTATTCAACCACTTTGTTTTAGCAGAAACAATACAGATCAGTAACAGACTCCTGCAACCCTACTGCTCAAAGGAACGGTACAGAAAATGATTTCTGTCATATTCCACCAAAATAATAACTGCCCTGAATATTTTTCACAGCTAGACACAATTAGTGCGAAAGCCAAACACAAATATGTGTGTATTTGCGGATACACATACGTTACATACTTCTGCAAGCTCGTGCATGTAAATGAATGCATGCATAACAAACATGCTCAAATAACACTTACATTTTCATCCAAAGCAGCAACCAGCTTTAACTTTCAATCGTTTAATTGTCTATCATATAATAAATATGACGGGATACTTTGACATTATATGAAAAATCAAGCTCCCCAGGATGGACTTCTGGGGTACTCCACTGGTCAGGTTCATTTGTCCTGAAACAAAGTACTTCCTGTACTTCAACGTAGGACTTAAACTATTTAAGGACAGTAACAGAAATGCCTACCCAGTCTTCTAATCTTTGTAACAGGATCACATGGTCCACTGTATCAAAAGCAGCTCTCAGAGCCAGCAGGACGAACACAGAGAGGTTTTCTGTGTCAGTATTCAGACGGATGTCATTAGTCAGCTTGATTGGAGCGTTTCAGCAGCAACAGGGTCTAAAAGACAAACTAAAAGTAACCAAAGCAGTTTTTATTGTTTTTGTACAACTTTCTCCTGGACTTTAAGTAAAAATAACAGGTTTGTAGTTGTTTATTTTGCGTTATCATAGCTGCTCTTCTTTAGGAGAAGCGTGATAACGGCAGTTTTCAAGGTTTTGGAAAAGTCCCAGTTTGTATTGAGATGTTAACGATACGAGAAAGTTGAGGTAAGAAACTGTTCAGTGGAGAGTCTAGAAAACTAGTAGGAACCACATTAAGGCTGCGTGTGGATGAACTCAGACTGGAAACAATTATTGAACCATTTTGTTTGTGACAGGGGGTGAAGTTTGTCAGCTCTGGGTGTCTGGAAGGCTGTGGAATTGTCATGTGTGTTGTGGAGTTTATAACTTGTTTAGTTCTCGAAGTCTTGTCATTTGAAAATAATCGAAAACTTATTCATTGTCGCAAACCATCCTCATAAGTTTATACTGACTGCTGTTTGCAGCAATTTCACAAGAATTCCACGCAAAGTTTGATTGAACACGTTTAATATTTCTTCAGACACTGACGGGCCGAAAAACTTTCACCACAAAAAACAGAAAGAATTGTACTCTCGTAATATTTCGAAGGCCTGTCTTTGGCTTTGATTATAAGCTGTGGTATTGTTTTGATGAGCCTCTGAAATGTTATAAGTTTTGATTTTTCCCAATGAGGATGATAGAGTCTGACCGCTGCAAAAAAAACCCCAAAGATTCTAATAGTCCAGACTTTACGGTCTGCGGAAATAATGTCTCATACTCTTCTAATTACTTGTCTCAAACAGAATCTGATGACTCCTGGCATTGCCATCAAAGGCCCCATATGGAAACTGGACATACCAAGTCTCTTCCAACTAGATCGATTTTAGGTTGCATTTTTTAAGATCAGGAGAAACTTTGGGCTACACGGTGGCGCATTGGTTAGCATGGTGGTCTCACAGCAAGAAGGTTGAGAGTTCGAGTCCTGGAGTGGGGGTAAGGCGTAACTCACTGGCCTTTTTTGTGTGGAAATTGTACATTCTCCCCGTGTATGTGTGGGTTTTCTCCGAGTACTCTGGCTTCCTCCCACCCTCTAAAAACATCCATGGTGGTTAGTAGGCTGCTATAAAACTGCCACCAGGAATGAGTTTGTGTGTCTATGGTTGTCTGTGTGTGTGGCCCCGCAACAAACTGGCAGCCTGTTCAGGGTGTATCCGGCCTCTCACCTGAAATCAGCCGGGATAGGCTCCGGTACGTCCCACGACCTCAGTCGGGATAAGCGGATTAGAAGACCAAACAAAACTAATTTCAGCTCAACTGTGCATCTTGGTCCCCCTGTCTTTGGGGAATTTGGGTGATTTGTTTCTCCTGCAGAGTAGTCAAAGTTCAGATGACTTTCTGGTATGTCTAAAATGTTGTCGTAGTTTGTGGAAACATGGCACTGTAGAAGCAGCACCATGAACCCATTCTCCTGATTGGTTGGTTCTGATGTCACTATGTTGCACGTAGACCCAAAATTATAACTGTAATCAATTCAACTTTGGTATAAACTCGTGGTCCATTTAAAACAAGACAGGCAACATCCAGATCAAATCAGGACATCGGTACTAAAAGACATCTACACTAATGTCTCCACAAGTTAGACAGAAAGCATGCTGCTTTGAGTCTTAGGTTGATAAGAGACATACTATATTCAGACCAATTCAAGTCTTTAAATTAGGCTGTCGTTGTAACTCGCACATGGTGGCAAAACTTGTAGAAGAACCTCCGTTTCATTTTGCTGGTTAGGTGTGAGTGGTTCACTCGCAGCAGACTATTGTATTGTATTGTGTGTGCACTTAAATTAAATTGTGGGTCTCAAATCGTAGGTGATTTAGTCACACAGTATGGATGGTTATTTTATGCGTTCTGAAATCTAACAGAGTAAGCTCAGGTTTATAGGAAGTAGGTTCTGGCACTAAGATGTCCGAGCGGCCTTTGACTTTTATTTTAAAAATCAATAGTTCTTACTTAATAACTATTGTAAATAATAACTATTCTGGTTCTGTTGCCTTGGCGATGAGGCGGTCTTCATAAACATGATGTTTTTTGTCATTATTTGTCCCGTAACACAAATTATTCAATCAGACGCACCTCACATTGTTTGATCAGTTTGATTGACCGATTACACTGAATCTATAATCATAAGAAGTCAGGCTGTGAGTCAGACGGTTTTTTTTGGAAGCACAAGGTCTCCAGTGGCAGGTGGGTGCACCTTCAAAATTGTGACCCCAACATAATTGTGAAATTCTAAATTTTTGAGCTCGTGAACTTAATCTGTGGTTGCATGACCCTGAAAACTCAATGAGTTCATATACAGTTGGGATTGAGTAACAGTGGACAATTTTATTTGTATTCTTTCATTTGTTTGGGAGATATTGCATTTAGAAGAATGTGTGATCTTGAACTTTGGCCACAAGGATTTTATCTATAGCTGGTACTGAGTAACTGTGGGCAGTTTCATTAAAATCTCTTGGATCAGGAGGTGTCTTGTTTTAAATAGTGCACATACGAATGGATGCACTCACAGGCTGAGTGGTTAATGCCTCCTCCACACTCACAGGCATAGAAATTAATTCCTATTTTTTTTCCCAAAACACCTTTAAGCACAGTCCTAAGATGAAGAAGGTTTTTTTTTTCCTTGTATTTGATTTCACCAAATGTTTAATTGATTGCAAATCACAATCATTTAGTATTCTTTCCAGACACATTTCTAACTAAAAGCTGATGGATCCCAAAAATCCTTCCCGTTTTAAAAATGCGTTGAACTCTAAACCCAGATTCGGTGGTTTCTACTTCTCCTTAACCGTTTCCTCTGCTTGATGCATACCAATAATTTGACCCTGCTCGTACAGGCTACATACGGATCTTCTCTACGACCACGGGTTGTTCCTTTAGACATGGTTGTTTAAGAAATAATAAGCAACTCATTGCACCAGTTGGGATTACGTAAGATGTTGCCAACAGAAAGATAATCACCCCTTCAGAAGGATTGTAGCTATTTGCTCAGATTAAACGAAGCAGTAAATTTTTAGTCCAGGCAGAGACTAGTGTATCATAAGGAAGCTGGAGTTTTTGGATAGTCGATTTTTTTTTTTAGCTTTTAAATTCACCCTTTTCGTGTACCAAGTACAAAATTTTTCACAAAGCAGCCTATTACTAATCCCAGCCATTTTTACTTCAACATGAGCAAAGCCGACCAGAACATTCAGAACACATGAGAAGAAGAATACAAGTTTAACAAACCGTCTACAAAAGAGCAGGAGCTTTTTTCTAACTTAATCATCTTGATAAATAGAGGTGTCACCAGTAGCAATAGCTAGGTTTCTAGGTTTGACTACTAAATACTGCCATGTCATGTCTCAGCTGATCTTACTCTGCTGTACAGATGTCAAAGTTTGATATTTGTGGGCCGGTGTACTGAAGGTTCCAAGGATCCAAGTTAACGTGTCATTGTACCAAATTTTATTGGCTGTTGATTTCAATTTATGTGCATGAGCTGTGTTGAACTAGGAACACATAGAAAACCTTTAGGACACCGGCCTTCCAGCCCATGACGAGTACTGTGCTTTTTAATAGTTATGTATTCCGTTCCGTCATCTTCCGCTCATCCGAGGCTGGGTCGCGGGGGGAACAGCCTTAGACGGGAAACCCATGCTTCGCTCACCCTGGCTGCATCCTCCAGCTCATCCGGAAGGATCCCGAGTCGTTCCCCGGCCAGCTGTGAGACATGGTCACTCCAGCTATATATCTGCCAAGGTCCGGGGTCTGCCTCTTAGTCTTCTCCAGGTGGGACCTCCTCTTTGGTCTTCCTCCAGTCCTCTTTCCTGGTGGTTCCAAGTCCGGCATCCTTCTTCCGATGTACCATCGCAATGTCTTGCTTGTATGATAGCCAACACCACTAGGGTACCTAATCCTCAAAACACCTCACCAGCGAGGCGCTCGGGGGGGCATCCTGACCAGATGCCCGCACCACCCCATCTGGCTCCTCTCGACCTGGAGGAGGAGCGGCTCGACACTGAGCTCCTCCCAGATGGCAGAGCTCCTCACCAGATCTTATAGTTATAGATTACGTAATATTAAACGTCACTTGTTCCACATTCACTTTTTTGACTGGAACTTCTTCAGTTTTCCATAAAAAGCTTTATTTTTATATCTTAGGAATTTTGGAGTCTGGTATTTTGAGGTATTTGAATCTGACACTCCTGGCACAGAGTACCATCAGCCTCATTAATAATATGAAGACATTTAAGTTTTTGCAAATGTGAGGAAGTTCACCCACATGATGAGTCAGACCATTTCAAGGACACCGAAATCGCTCTTTAGCATTTCAGACTTTATTCACATGTAATCAAAACAGTGTGACACCGGAGAGCACTTCAGTAAAACTGTCAATAAAACAGGTGGCCTGTCTGGGGTCAGTAAAGTATGGATGAAAAGAAATATACTTTTTGCTTAATTTGGACTTTTTTATAGAAGCGACTGTGTAAAAACATTACCTCTAAAAAGATGCAACACTAGAACCTTTTTTAGTTTCCACATTTACATGAACTGCTTCACCTTACAGGAGCAGAATTAATTATTAATTGAAATCATTTGTTGAGTCCAAGAGAAGACTTTGAACTCTGACCACTTTTGTTTGCTTCACACACTGAACGATAACCTTAATGTAACTCAGAAAAAAGGGAGTTCAACTCCCGTTATCAATCTGACGAGTAAAACACAGGATAGGAAAACTTTATTCAACTTTTTTTCTACCGAGCTGGTTCACAGAGAACCAATTTTTCCACTGTGATCTGGTTTACTTGGTATATTTTAAATTGAAAGTGTTTTCTTTTTGTTCTACAAAAGTAAAACGATTTTTAAAAATGACATTTTCACACACAAAAGTGTATTTTTGACCAAAATGAATGCACAAGAAATAATCATGGTTTCAAAAGCATGCTATGCTGCACACATACAATATCAACATATAGAAGTAAAAAAATATATATATATATATATATTCTTGAGAATATTTTTCAAGAATGAACAGAAATGGTAAAAATAATAATCAGCTTACACCAGTGCATCAAAATAATACACCTTAGCATACATTATATCACTTGATCAGTTCATCTATAGTTGGTATCACATAGCTGTGGGCAGTTTGACTAAAATTTCTTCAATGGTTTTGGAGATTGTGCTTGTGTTCACAGGAATTTGTTACGTCTATGACGCAGTCACTGCATACTAATGACCTTTGGTTTCATGACATTGAAAACTTAATGAGTTCATCTACAGTCGGTACTGAGTGTCTGTGTGCAGTTTCAGTGGTTTGGAGGACAGACATCCCGATTGCTTGAAAACTCCTCCCCCTGCATTGTGTGGGCGGCTGCATAAAACACAAACGGTCTTTAATCCAAAAAAGTTTTTCTCATTAAAAAACTTGTAAAAAATTGCAAGACGTGTCTAAGAAACATTTTCTCAGGCTGTAAGACGTTGAAGAAAAAGACGTTCAATAACGACGCTAAAAAAAAATTAGAGTTTTGTGTCACCTGCAGCCACAGAGCAACTGAAACACATTAAGTTCCAAACTATTAAGCAGATCATTTTTTTCTGTAGAACTAGACGTCTCTTGAAGATTCTTCACACTTCCTGTTTGCTGCTTTCTAATGTCATTTTAGCAGCTGCAGAATTTTTCCTCATCATGTTTTTATCCACACAGCACGGCGTGGGCTCAGAATCAGACACAAATCTTTTTATACTGAGAAAAATGAAAGTTTTTTTCCACTTATTTCTGCTTTTGTGTAGTAGTGATAATCCCAGATTGATGAAAATATTGATCTGTGTGATAATATGGAACAGATTTCTGGGGCTTTTTTTCTCTTTCTTTTAGTAGGGTTCAATTTGCAAACTGATTGCAATAAAAAATCTTAGTTCAGAATCCAAAAACTGTGAGGTACATATAATCCAGATAAACCAAGATTATAATCTTGACGACGCTTAAATTTTATTTGCATAATTGGAGTGTTTTGTATTTACATTTAGGGAGAGTTTTTACATGAGAATGAGGTTCATTAGTCTGTCTCCTTCTTAACCGTCTATCCCTTTCAGGGTTGCCGGAGCCCATCCCGGCTGATTCAAGGCAAGGAGCAGGGTACACCCCAAACAGGTCGCCAGTCTGTCACGGGACGCTCTCATTCGTAAGGGCAATCCTGTAGAGACCACTCAAGCTAACATGCATGTTTTTGGAGGGTGGGAAGAAACTGGAGTACCCAGAGAAAACTCACGCATACACAGGAAGAACATGCAAACTCCACACAGAAAGGCCAGTATTCCAAACCTCGTTCCCATCCAGGACTCAAACCCATGACCTTCTTGCTGTGAGGCCACTGTGCTAACCACTGTGCCACCGTGCCGCCTTGGGGTAATTTTAAAAGTGGCGTTAACTGGACATTCCTATTTGGAATTGGGGTACAAAGTGAGACGATAAACAATAAATAAAAACTTCAAAACACATTTGTTATTCTTTGTAGTTTAATTTTCACATAAAGAACAGATTTCATGCCTCTACGTCTATCAGTTCACACCGGTTAGTGATGGAAGTTATGTCTAATCTGGTCGCCAAGGACGCTACAAATGAGGGCGACGGTGATAAAAGCTGACGTCTGGACTAAACTTGACATGTTTGTTAATCTTTCTGTAATCTACAGCATGTCTAACAAACACTTCTAAGTCTTCTTCTAGGAAAAAACGTTTCAAATCAGTACTGTTAAAAACAATAAAGCACATAATGAAATGTAATAAAATTTCTTTTTGTTTTAAATGAGCTGATCTGCAGCTTCTCTGTTCTTCTGAATTCTCCTCACATGGACTCGAACTCATCAATACGTTGTTTGGTGTTGCCCTGGCGAATCTGACGTAAGGTCTTGTATTTGTCACGGCCGGCCTTCACGTTCTCAGCGTGGATCAGGTCATTGGGGGTCTTTTTGCTCTCGTCTACGGCTCTGGACAACTCCGTGCTCAGGAACTGAAACACAGCAGAATAAAATGAAATCTTTTTTCCGTCCTCTCTATTCGCTCCAATCTAACAATATTTTCAGCCTGTTTTTGTGTTGAGTCACAGGTTGGGAGACGGAGAGCGAGGAAGAGACTTGCACTTTGATTGAAAACAGAGGAAATATTACCAAAAAAACACGTTTGATTATGTGAAGTGCACTTAATTTGGCTAAGGTAATTACTCTGCCATCTGCATGAGCAATTTAAAAACCTTGTACGAATAAACAGCTTTTAAAAAAGTGGGCAAAATCATCTTAAAAATGCCATAAAAGTATTGCTTTTTAGATCTCAAATTGAAACAGATAAGAAAGAAAGAAAAAGAGGGAAAATTATTTTAAAAGAAAATCTACTATCGTGTTAACATTTCAGTGTAAGGAGATTTTCCAGCATGGCAAAGGTGAACTCATCTTTAAATAAATTCATATAGAGCGCTGGATAAAAATTTTAGGAAAACACCTCGCCAACGTGGAGGTCAGGCTTTCTATCTGCCTCATATGTTCTACACAGTAATCCAATTTATCCTGTTTCATCAGATATTTTAGACACATATTTAACTATAAACATTGCTGCTCGAAATTATTCATCTGAAATTTTTACATTAAGTTACTTTTAATCTCAAAATATTTTTTTTTTGTTTGGAAGTGACACAAACTACTTTAAAAAATAGTAAGGTTTTACTGGAGCGTTAATAATGGGGGAGGCGTTGGCTCAGTGGTAGAGCCTTCGCCCTCGGACCGGAAGTTAACCGGAAGTTTGCGGTTTGATTCCGACTGAGTTCACGTCTAGGGTCCTAACTCAGTTTCTCGCGCCATTGGTGTCGTCTTGGCAGACTGCGGCAGTGTAATGCGGCACACAAATTTCCCTGGTGAGGGATGAATAAATTATACATTATCATAATAAAAAAATGGTCACCTATGGTCACCAGCTGTGGGTGGTGACCAAAAGAATGAGATTGCAGATACAAGCGGACGAAATGAGCTTCCTCCACAGGGTGGCTGGGCTCTCACTCAGAGATCCGGGTGACGAGCTCTGCCATCTGGGAGGAGCTCGGTGTTGAGCCGCTAATCCTCCAGGTCGAGAGGAGCCAGATGGGGTGGTTTGGGCATCTGGTCAGGCTGCCACCGAGCACCTCACTGGTGAGGGGACGTCTCACTAGGGGCAGACCCCGGACCTGCTGGAGAAACTATGTCTCACAGATGGCCGAGGAATGACTCGGGATCCTTTCGGGTGAGCTGGAGGATGCAACTGGGCTTCCCGCCTGAGCCTGTTGCCCCGCGACCCGGCCCCCGGATAAGCGGAAGATGACGGAACGGAAATAAGTAAAAAAAAAAACTTGATTTTTATTGTACTGATTGCTGGAGATACTGTAAATGCGGAAAAGGCTGGTCTGAAACTATAAAAGCATGTTTGTTGCTATAGTTTTTAATCAGAGAAAAAATACTTTGGACATTCAATGTTTTGTTTAATTGTAAAAAAAAATTTCTTTATCTTCGCTAACAATTTTCATGATTAATCTAACATAATTTTTCCTACTTCAGGCCTTTTCTGTCGTTCCTCATTCCTCCCACCTGGTCTCCATATCTACCCAATGTTGTTCCCCCTGCTATTTAAGTCCGTTTTGTCTTTGTCTGGTCCCTCTCTAAGCCTGCCCACGATCCGAGCCTGCTTAGACTCAATCATTGTGTCCTTAATAAAAGGTCATTACTCCCTGACACACAACCTAGTTCTGTCAAATTTTTATTTTTTTTGAGTGGTGCCGCTTGGCCTCACCGCATATTAATGTAATAAAAGCAAAATAAATGGTCACTAATATTAGAAAGTCTTCATTATTTAGAGCTATTGACCATAGATGGAAAACTTGTAGAAACTGTACAGAAGGATTCAAATTTGTTATAAATCTACTTCTAAACCTGAAGACGATGAGATGCACAATAAGGAGCATCTGAGAATGCATATTCTACATAAACGTAGATATTTTATTGTAGATTATGTTTTCATAATGATGTCCTACAGCTGATTTGTCGGATCACTCCCGACTTTTTCTCTTCTTTCTTGATTTGGTTCTCCAAACCTGAAAACCTGCCGTCATTTGCAGGTTCAATCAAAGATTGTAATAAAATCATTGGGATGCGTTGCAAAGACATCTTAGACTTTTTCAAAATTTGATATTTGACAAAAGTCAAGAATATTCTGGATGACTCGATCCATCTTTTGCACAGAGAGTTTAAGTTTTTACCTTCTGGGAGATGCTTTGGTGCCGTACAGACAGGGTGGAGAACTCTTATGTCTCCTGAGCCAGAAGGAGCCATCCCTGACACCACGGTAAACTTCATATTTCAATTTTGTTCATAATACTGCTTGATTTTTGCACGCGTGTGAGCTTTTTTTAAAAACTTTCTTTTATTTTTAACATGTTTGAATGTTTTACTGTGATTTTTTTAAAATACTAAAGCAATCTAATCTGGGTGGCTGGGCTCTCACTCAGAGACTGGGTAAGGAGCTCTACCATCTGGAGGGAGCTTGGTGTCGAGCCGCTCCTCCTTCAGGTCGAGAGGAGCCAGATGGGGTGGTTTGGGCATCTGGTCAGGATGCCCCCAGAGCGCCTCGCAGGTGAGGTGTTTCGGGCACGTCCCACCGGGAAGAGACCAAGAGGCAGACCCCGGACCCGCTGGAGACATTATGTCCCACAGCTGGCTGCGGAACAACTCGGAATCCTTCTGGGTGAGCTGGAGAAACCGCTGGGGTAAGAGAAGCCTGGGCTTCTCGTGCGAAGCTGTTGCCCCCGCGACCCAGCCCCAGATAAGTGGAAGATGACGGAATGGAAGCAATCTAGTCTTATCCCAACAAACCAGACTTGCATATGAACCAAACCCATGCAGGAACCAATTCCATCCAAGAACCGAGCTTGGTCTGGAAATAAGTCTACCTTGGAATCTAGCCTACCTAGGGGCCAAGGCCACCCTTCGTGTCTAGGTTGGCCCCAAGACTCTCCTACATTGAACCTGTGTTTCTGAGTCTTACCTCACACCACCAGGCCATGACAGTCTCATTATATTTTAAAAGTAGCCCGTGTCAGTTCCAGTTAAAACATTTTCATTTGTTTTTGATCCAAAATATTGAAGCTATTTGACAGAAATATAAAAATTGAATTGAAAATTGAATATTAAATTCAAAACAAGACTCACCTGAAAAATCTGCCTTTTTTTCTAACACAATTTATCGATTGTGTCATCGATCATTTATCAATGACAATGACACACATTGTATTTATTGTAACCATGTCCTAGTGTTTGTTTGTGTTCTGTTTTCTATTTAAAGTGACAGACTTTATTTTAAATTCAATACAATATCATTAATAATATTAATCCTGTATGTAGACATTCACCCGAGCTCACCTTGAGGTTCTTCTGCAGCCTCTGGTTCTTCTGTGCCTCCGTTGTCCTCTCCTCCTCACTGCGATCACGAACCATGCCGGGTATAGTCAGCTCAGCGCTCGCCTCTGCGCTGCTCTCGTCTGTCTCATCGTGCTCATGCATGTGAGTATGGACTGAATTCTGGATGTGGACACCCATTAGTTTAGTCTTCAGCTCTTCTTTGGTTCGGTCCAAATCAGCCTCTGCCATAATTGCCTGTCAACACACATAACTTGCTCTGAAGTTCTGTGGTTGGACATTGATGGGGTTTGACTGGTAGCCAGTAAGACTTCTTTTTATTTAAATAGGACAAGAAAATCGGGAGGGTTTCGAGTGAAACCACCAAATATTTGCTTCCACTATAAATGTTTGCGAAACCATGTCAGCAAATAATTTATCTGGGATGTGTCTGTTTTCTCTTACATATTTTTTTTTTAAAAGAGGTTTTGGAGACTTCTTACATTTAAAAAAACAAGATGGATCATAAACTGTTTCCCGTGTTGTAACCGTGCAGATACAACAGCTCTACAGCACTGTTGGACAACATCCAGAACCATTAGAATTCCAGTTGTGCGAGCTCCTTTCTTTTGAACACGAGTTTACTTGAACTCCAATAAAAATTTATGTTAAACAGTGGTTGGGTAATAAATCTTTATCTTGTGTCATATCTACACAAACGTGACACTTTGCTGGCTAATTAAAAGCCCATAATTTTCTTTATTTTATGTATCAAATCCAATCCGAACGCGGTGAATTTTGCCCCTCCTCTTGCTACCTGTTTAGACTTGCCCATGTATTGCATGAAGACATTAGAAATCCTGTATGAAGCAGCAAATAGCGTGTAAACCGCATTAGTTAGCGAATATAACGCATGTTCTTTTATATTTGTCTTTTGGTGGGTTTAACATTAATATGGCACTCAATGAGGGACCAAGTGTGAGCAGAGCGCATGCACTAAAACACTTTGTGCTTCACGTTAGATTCTGGATATAACAGAGAACAAAATCCCAGTCCAAGAACAATCTTCTTCTTCTTTCAGCATTTCCCTTCAGGGGAGTATGGACTGACAGCAAGTCAGTTTCTTCCATCTAACCCTATCTGCTGCATCTTCTTCGGTCACACCAACTATCTTCATGTCTTCATTCACTGTATCCATGAACCTCCTCTTTGGTCTTCCTCTAGTCCTCTTTCCTGGTGGTTCCAAACCCGGTATCCTTCTTCTGATGTACTCTCTCTCTCTCCTCTGCACATGTCCAAACCATCTCAGTCTGACCTCTCTGACTTTAAAACCTCTAACATGTGCTGTTCCTCTGATCCTGTCCATCCTGGTCACTCCCAGAGAGATCCTCAGCATCTTCATCTCTGCTACCTCCATCTCTGCTTCCTGTCTTTTCCTCAGTGCCACTGTCTCTAGACCAATCAGCATGGCTGCTCTCGCCACAGTTTTGTACACTTTCCCTTTCATTTTATCTGAAACTCTTCTATCACACATCACACCTGATACTTTTCTCCACTCGTTCCAGCCTGCCTGCATACGCTTCTTCACCTCTTTTCCACACTCTCCTTTGCTCTGGACTGTTGATCCCAGATACTTAAAATCTTCCACCTTCTTTATCTCTTCTCCCTGTAACCTCACTTTTCCATTTGGATCCCTCTCATCCAAGAACAATTCAATAAGTACTAGTGTACGAAGCAGGAGATGTTAAAAATTGTTCAAACAGACATAACTGAAATAGAAAACCACATTAGGTATGTCTCTGATAAAGGAATAACGTTCAAACACGGTAGAAACCTCCGAGAAGTTGTTTTTGCATTATTCCCCCTTCTTAAAATGTAATAGTTCCTTTTATCTATGGGATTAAATATCCAGGGGTCAGTTAGAGGGATATATTTTAGTCAAAACAAACACACTCCCCTAATACTCTGATTGTATTTTGCACAGATCTGCTTCCAGGCTTCCCCTCTTTACTTTGGCTCAATTTCTTCTCAAAAATCCTCTCACCCTTTTCTGCCACCGTTTTGCCTCCTCATCTTTTTTCTTCTTGGCGTCTTCCAGCTGGGAGATTTTAGAGGTAAGCTCTGCCAGCTCAGTGGCCTGTACAACCATGCACACAAATGGAGAGAGAGTTAGGAGTGCTTCTGATCTAAGGTCATTGTGCTCTGAATGTGCGTGTGAAGTGTGTTGGAGAAAATGAGTGTGTATGCTTGTGTGTTTGTACTGTGCATCTTTGTACCTGGTATCATGAGTCAGGTTAATGATTTTAGCTAGAAAAACTGTGTATTTCAGGTAGAGAAAAAGGTACACAGCTTACTGGGTTTGCATCCAGTTTAAGGAGCAACAGAGAGAATGTTTAACAGTGAAAATAAAGAAGAGAAAAATGGTGTTTTTTGTGAGTACCAGGTTTTCCTGGCTCTTGGTTTGGGTTTCAGAGTGGTATAACAGGGCTGCTTTGGCTTCCACTGCAGCTCTGCGGTCCTTGTCCAGACGTTCTGCCTCCTCCTGAGCAATTGTTCTCTCTTTCTCCAACTCCAGTGCTCTACGGGTCTGCTCCTCCAGCTCTGCAAACAAGAATAAGTTGGCACCAAGGCATCAAACAATACGTCTCTACCTGCACCAACTGTAGTAACAATGGAAGGCTGAGGTCTGTCTGTAATGAAGTTAAAGCAGGAAGAAGTGTAAGATTTGTCCATTTTTTGCTATCTTTTTATCAAGATTTACTTTGTGACAAGATTTTTGTGACTTTGACTTTTGTGTTGCATGGACATTAACATTTTATCAATTCATCTATAGCTGGTACTGGGTAACTGTAGGTAGCATTGTTGAAATCCCTTGCATAGTTGGAGAAATATTGCATTTAGAGTTTGTGACCTCTAACTTTGTAATTTTTTACCTCGGATTGCATGATCTTGGGAAACTTTGAGTCATCTATAGTTGGTACTGAGTAACGTGAGCAGTTTCATTCAAATTCTTCATTGGTTTGTGAAACATTGCCTTTACAAAAGTCATACAGAAGCATAGACGGACGCACGGACAACACAAGTTCTCGGCACCTCCTCCACATTATCTGAGCGGATGCATAAAACCCATGAACATCCTACACATATGGAGGAAGCTTCCAGCGTCTCATCTCATGCAGTTTGAATGGTATCAGCTTTACATTCAAACTGTTGTCATGCATTCAGATATTTTTTTTACTTTCTTTAAAAGGGAAAGAAATCAGTAGGAGAAGAAAAAAATTGGTATTCAGAGAGTTGTCAGACCATCCTGAGCTCTTTTTGTCTGCTCTTCAATCTGTCTCAATCTCTCCATCAGCTCCATGGTCTCCCGAGCAATCTTCTCTGTTTCCTTCTCAGCATTTTCTCGCTTTTTTTTCTCGCTCTCCAGCAGAGCCCTGACAAGGGAAATTGTGCATAAATACACATTAAAAAGTTATCTCCCGACGGTTCTTTCTTAAAGCAGAGAGAACACAGTGTAAACTGTAAAAAAAAAAAAAGAAAGAAGCCTTCATTATCTCCCCCCTTTCTGTACCTTTCCATCTGCCTCTTGTTCTTCTCCTCCCTCGCCTGAGCTTTCATCTGCTGGACCTCGATGGTGTCAGGTTTGCGTCTGCGCATGTACAGGTCATGGTTTCCCATGCACAATGCCAGGATGCGTTTGTTGATGCGAAGACGAGGGACATAAAAAACAAAGTCCTGGAACAAACAAACAACAGCAACAAGAAATAACCCAAAAGGGACGATTCAAAGCATCCCATTTCTTAGAGAAGGGAATTGGGATTTTGAAGGCTACGAGTTCTTATCCATTCATACACTCATCTATTTATTGATCAGAACTTATATTCTGTAGATTGAACTGACCACATACCCACATACATGAAGACACGTGATCAATTTGATCTTCTTCTTCTTACGGCGTTTCAGGGGTCACCACATCAAGTCAGTTTCTTCCATCTAACCCTATCTGCTGCATCTTCTTCGGTCACACCAACTATCTTCATGTCCTCCTTCACTGTATCCATGAACCTCCTCTTTGGTCTTCCTCTAGTCCTCTTTCCTGGTGGTTCTAAACCCAGCATCCTTCTTCTGATGTACTCTCTCTCTCTCCTCTGTACATGTCCAAACCATCTCAGTCTGACCTCTCTGACTTTAAAACCTCTAACATGTGTTGTTCCTCTGATCCTGTCCATCCTGGTCACTCCCAGAGAGATCCTCAGCATCTTCATCACTGCTACCTCCATCTCTGTTTCCTGTCTTTTCCTCAGTGCCACTGTCTCTAGACCAATCAGCATGGCTTGTCTTACCACGGTTTTGTACACTTTTCCTTTCATTTTAACTGAAACTCTTCTGTCACACATCACACCTGATACTTTTCTCCACCCGCTCCAGCCTGCCTGCACATGTTTCTTCACCTCTTTTCCACACTCTCATATAGACAAATAAACTGATATATATGTGGATAAACAGTAGATGTAGATCTATTTGGGCTCTAACTCTACACAAAAATCATGGTGAAGTATTTACCTCAGGTTTGAGGTTGCAGTACGTTCGGTTCATAAAAAAAAATTTCGGTTCATTTTTCGGTACAGAATTGGAACACAATACAAAAGCATTGTCTTCATTGAGGCAACTATTTGTTTTAATATGATGCAGTTTGTAAAATAAAATAAATGCAAAGTGCTGCTCGCCAATTAGTTAAATAAAATATTCTCAAATAATGAACAAATATGTGACAGCAGCACAAAGACTTGGACTGAAATGGACTATTAACTTGGGCTGTGGGTCAGAGATTTAAATTAAAATACCCAAAATTTAATTGGTTTTCTTCATGTATGACACTAACTCTTTTCATTTCAACCTCGACGAGCAAAGATTATTAATATTGTAAACAAACAACACTAAACAACAATGTAAACACACAAAAATGCAAGAAGCTAGAATGAAGTCGCTACTGCAGCCGTCAAGAAGTTAGAGGTTATTGATTGATCCCGATAAGTTGAAGTGCCAAAACATCAAACAAGAATCTGGAATTTGTAGTATTAGTGCTACATGCAGAGTGAGATATGATACCAGTGGGATAACTTCAAAACACCCATTAAAAAAAAAAAACCTACAATGTGTGCACAAATACAGTGTAAAGCGCATCAAGTTGGCAAAGCTAGCATGACAGTCAGTCACTTTCTTAACTGTCTATTCCTTTTGGGGTTGTCAGAGCCCCATTCCAGCTGATTCAAGGTGAGGGGCAGAGTAGACCCCGAAAAGGTCGCTAGTCTGTCGCAGGGCCACACACATACAGTACAACCATACACATTCATTCCTGGGGCAATCATGTCGGGACCAATCAACCTAGCATGCATGTTTTTGGAGGGCGAGAGAACATCCAATCATGGGGAGAACATGCAAACTCCACACAGAAAGGCCAGTTTCCCAAGCCTCGTCCCCACCTGAGACTCGAACCCATGGCCTTCTTGCTGTGAGGCCACTGTGCCACCCACTGCGCCACCATGTCGCCTCAGTTAGCATGTATTTTCTTATATTCGTATTTTGCTGCTAATGCATAACAATGGTACTTCCAAACAGGGACTGAGCGTGAGCAGAGCACATGCAGTAAAACACTTCCTGTTCAAATTAAAATGTGGCCATGGAGAACAAAACCCCTGGACAAAAACAACTTGTAGTTCCAAAAATTTCTAAATAATGAAAGAGAAGCCTTCAAATGACTCAGACACACATTTCATGTATGTTTTTTTTATCAAAATAATGTTTAAACATGATTAAAAAAAATAAAAATGAAGAAAAAAAACTTGTGCCAATTTAATTTTGAATAACACCCTCCCTTTTCCTGTCTGGATGTTTTCTTCAGTGTGGCCCTCCAATAAAAAGCTGGGTTTGATGGTTTGCAGTAAATTCCTGTTTTGGGAGAAAAACTCTTGTTCGTCTGTGATTTAAGGGTTAGTAAAATTAATTGTGTCACCAATAACAAATGGATTTCAACCACATCTTCTGCTTACAGCCACAAGCAAGTAACATAAAATCTGTGTCCCTTTGAAGATTCACTCCTTCAAAAGCTTAAAAGTTAGTTATGAAGGCATTTCTGTAAAAATGAGTAACGCTATGTTAATGAGTGTTTTAACCCGGACATGTGTGTTTGGTTCTATGAGCTCCAATTAATAAAGTTAAACTAAGGAAAGCCGTAGTTTGAATGAGCCATAAAAAGACAACGTGTTATGTTTGTGAATGGTGTGGTTCAGACATGTGGATTCATGCTTACCGGGGCTTTTTTATCAATCGGCTTGATGACAAATTTCTTGTCATTGAAGGAGATGTTTCTGATTTCACTCCAAGGGAAACCGATTTTTGGAGTCATTCTGAAAAAACAAGAGTGTATTGATCTGTCCGTCTGTTTACATATACATTTACATATGTCAATAGATATTCATACTACTCATAAATAGATGTAAATACTGTAGATACATTGTCTCTGCTCCACATGGAACTTCACATCGTGCAGAGACAATTGTCTGGTTCTAAACTCCTCCAAGACCAAGGAGATGATCATTGACTTTAGCAGAAAGCCTAAAGTCAACGATCAACCTGTTCTGATCGACGGAGAGAGCATTGAGGTTGTTAAAACCTACAAATATCTGGGTGTCCATCTTGTTTACAAACTGGACCGGTCAGAGCAGGCTCGGGTCCTGCATAAGAAAGGACCGAGCAGGGTGTTTTTCTTAAGGCGGCTTAAAACTTTTCGTGTGTGGTGACATGTTGAACATCTTTTATCAGTCTGTCGTGGCAACTGCAGTTTTCTTTGCGGTCGTCATCTGGGGAGGCATTTTGACCGCAAGGGACAGCAATAGGGTGGACAGAGTGATAAGGAAATGTGTATCTGTGGTGGGAAGAAATGTGGACTGTGTGGGAGCTGTTTTGGAGGGCGGGCGAGGGCTTTAATGCAGGGTGTCCTGAAAAATCCCCGTCACCCTCTACACGATGTTATCTCAACCCAGAAAATGACCTGAAGTAACAGGTTCCTCTCACTGCGCTGCAGGACTGAGCTCTTTAGGAGGTCGTTCAGCCCTTCAGCCCTCAGACAATTTAATCAATCAAATTTTTCTGGAAGGAACTGAGCCCTATTTTATATGTGTGCTGTTTTTATTTATTTTGTATGTACTTGATTTCTGTTGCTGCTGGACATCATCCATATATAAAATTATATATAAATTATTGATGCATATTTCTTACTTAACTTTAATTAATTTCTAACTATGTCTTTAGTCTCTGTTTTTTGTGCATGCTAAAAGATGCTAATTTTTGCATCTTTTTTCGATCTGTGTCAACATGTGTGAGTGTCTTTGTTGTTGTGTGAATGGCCCTGTTGTGTTGGTGCAACAAACTAATTTCCTCCCAGGGGGGGATTAATAAAGTATTTCTGATTTTAGATCTGATAAGGCGACATCATCATCGTACAAACATGCATAAAGTGGTAAAAATAAATAAAATTACAGTGCCAAAAAATTGTTTTCACGTGCAAGGAAGAGAAAACAGTGATCAGCTTTTATCAGGAATGGATGACCTGGTAGGAAAGTGTGCTACGTCTCAATCTCCACAGGGTTTTGGTATTATAAATAAATACGAACGATCACGATGACTCGTGGCTCAGTGTGACTTTTAACAAGGACGTAAGAGCACAACTTAGCTTTGCAAAAGTGTGAGCAAGACATAAAATTTAATAGCACAGTGTTTTGGAAAGATTTGTGATCACAAATCAAGCACATGTGCACAGACATGTTTACGGTTTGCAAATCTAACTGTCAGTTAGATTGTTGGTTTGTGATCAAATCAGCAATAAATGCCTCAAAATTTTGAAGTATTTGTGAAAAAAAGGGTCAAACGTAAGGCCATCTGTCTGACAGCTAGACCTTTTTCCAAACTGGGTCATCATGATACTGTTCCCAAACACAAAATTTACAGCAAAGTGGCTGAAAAGAAAAAAAAAAAGTGTCGTTGTTTAGCTGGACAGTTAAAAGCCTGAAGCATAACCTGATTGAGATGATGCGATGGGATCCTGGGCATAAGGAAACACTTTTAAACATCAATAAACAAAGGTTACTTTGTAAAGATCAAAATTCCTCTGAGAGCATGTGAGAGATTAATAACATTAGACAGGAAACACTTCAACTTCAGTCTAATTTTGTGAATCTTCCACATACAGTCTGCGCATTTTGGTTTGATTTGCTAAATAAAGACACAGTGTAAAATGTCATGTGTTATTTTTTAACAGAGGCAGCATTTAGCTCATACTTGGACTCGGTAAAGACCGGATAATATTTCATTATGTATTGAACTGTAAAACTTTACAGCTAAAAAGATGGCCTATTCATTTTAACGACAGCAAATATTAATAAGAAATAAAAGGAAAAGTTTGCTCTTTCGGGAGACATTTCCCCTAAAACCACAAAGGCCAACCTCATAGTGGTGCAATTATAAAGAAAATCAGGAAATTCCATAAATGTTCAAGACATTTAAAGTCTCATAAAAGACCTACTTGTCTTTTTTGTCATAGATGTTAAGCCCCAGTGCATCGACTCCCAGCCACAGCTCCGACCCTTTCTTGTTCTTAATGCTGAAGTAGTTGACCCCGTACATCTCCAGATCTTGAGCTATCTTCAGATACTCCACCATGGCGTCCTCTCTGCAGTGTGCCACAGTTTAATCAGATACAGGACACCTGCTTGGCGGGTTAATGTCTCAGTACCTCAGCATTCCCTTGTGCTCTTCGTGCCACACCTGGATCCTTTCCTCCCACTGATTCTTATTCAGCTTATGCTGTTCCAAAACCCTGGTTTTATCAGTAAAGGCGACAAACCAATTAGAATTCAAGCGACTGAAACTGGAATTAAGGTGCACTTTGGATAAAACTTCTTTGTGGACGACGCTCTACCTCTGTGGCAGCAGCTTTTCTTTTGCCAGGTACCCCGCAACGTGATAATCTTTCCTGTAGTCTCCAAGTTTCACCTGAACTGCATACGAGGCCAAGAGCACCGCAGTCTCAGGCGGACAGTAAATGTCATCATTAAGGATGCACTCTTTCACCTGAAAATAAGAATAAAGACAAAATAAACAGCTTTACTTCATAATCTTCCAAAAGCAATGCTTTAAAAAGCAGTATGAAAGATTTTTCAGTTTTAAGAACCCAGCAAGTCTTTGTGAACACTGGGCAAGCGTTAAAGCTGCCATGAAAGATTGAATCAATTTATTTTATGGATATTTCCTGAGGGCTGTCCTAAAGGGACATGATTAAAAAAGTCATGTTTTGTAAGTATTTTTTATTTAGAATGTTCGGACTGAAGTGGTTTTAAATGTCATCCATGCATTTTTGGGTAATTTGTGAGCTATTCCGTCCAGTATTTGGATTGTATTTGAAAGCCAAGTCCGTGGGCGAGGATTTTGTTCTTGACCACGCCCACATTCTAAGAAAAGCAGGAAGGGGTTTTTCAGCAGCAACAGTGCACGTGTTCTGCTCACACCCATATGCATAGCCTCAAACAAGATTTATGCAGTGTCATGCATGGGCCGAAAAACCAGGAAAGAGCGGATAGACTCATGATGTAGCTGTACTGAAAAAAAAATGCAAATAAACTACTTGGACTTTGTGGACAAATCAATATGGGCCAAAAATCTCAGCCTACCATTTTTGTTTGGTGAATAAAAATTTTTATGGCCTACAGCCAATCACCAACTTTCCGGTTTTGGAAAGTTAGAGATCCAACTTTTTCATTGGACGGAGACGCAAATTCACAAGATTTCAGAAAAGACAAAAGTGGGTCTTAAAGGCACGGTGCGCTATCCTGTAGGAACTCAGTGACTGCCGGGCAAATGTTAAGAACACTGTTCGTGTTTTCTGGATTCTTCTGGGTTTGCATTTCTTTCACTCGATGGAAACAGTCTGACCTTTAGCAATGAGCTGTGGCACTTGGTTATGCCAGCCTGGCTAGGGTTTGTGTCTCCAACCAACAGAAGTACCACCAAAATCAGAAAATTGAAGGTTTTGACAAAGCTCTAATTTCTTTGCACTGATTCACAGTTAGTTTTAGAACAGCTTTTAAGATTTCAATGATTAATTGAATGAATTTGAAGGACTTTGTGAACTGGCCCCTGATCTTCTTGTCCTATACGTCCCTAGTTGTAATTTCAGGTCTTCAGCAAAAGGTTTTCTAAAAATCATACATTGAAGAGCAAAGGGAACAAGAGCCTCGACACTCTGGAACCGTCTACCACTACCACCAGTTTGACTGTTTTATCTTGTTTTAAGGCCTGGTTTTAAAAGGAGCAAAAGAAACGAAGTTTATTGCCATTATTAATGTTTTTTGTTCACCATCCCAAAACGATTTGCTGAGGTTTTTAATTTCCCACAAAGTCTACATTTCGTTAATATGAATTTTTGTCATTATCAGAGCTTCTTTTACCAAACAGGTTTCCAACCAGTGAAAGCATATTTACTTAATATAGAAAAAAGACTTTATAAAGATTGTTTGTACGACCTCCAACTTCTTGCACATGGATCTGGTTCTCATAAAAAGTTTCCCTTGAGTCATCACAGATTGGTCCATTAGACTGGTCCTCTTTGGTTACTAATGCTAGTCACCAAACTAGCAATACTAACACATGAAGTCATCCTTTACTCTTTGTTTGCTTTTTATATGAGGTTACCAAGACAAATCTCTTCCAAGAAAATTGATCATAAATTACTCAGCATTTAAATTGCTTTTGGGCTTCCAAGATGAAAACGAAGTCTGCCATCTTTTTTTCTAACCTGCAGGAAAAAGAGTCGCTGTGTGGCCTCCTGGATCAGTTCATCAGCCACATCCTCAGGGTAGAACTTGGCTCTGAACTTAATCAACAAAGGGTTGTCCCTCTTCACATCTTGAGCTGTCACCTGGGATTAAACCCCCACAGCAGGGGGAGAGCAAGAAAAAAAAAAAGATCGACATTAATTAGCAGCAACGGGGCGAAACAGTCGCATTAGCAAAAAATTTTAATCACAACTGCAAACAGTGTTTTGTTTCCCATCGAGAGAAGTCGTGGAGAATTTAATGATGCCGTGCGAACTTTAACCTCACCCTCTTATTCAGCTTCAGCCAGGTGGAGAAACCTTTGCTGTCCTGATACTGAAGGCCAAAAAACCAAGTTTCCCTCAACCCGATTGTCTTCACTACCTAAAACCAATAAAGAAAACAGTCAGGGTTGCACTTACCTCCTACTGAGGAACATTTCTGATTCCAAACCTGGTCAAAAAGCTGTTTGCCGGTCGTGCTGGGCAGGATGGCAAACTCCAGCTCTGCATCCATTGTTGTAACACGAACATTAATCTAAGAAAAAAAAAAGTCTTGCTGCTGTTCATACATCTGAGAGGAATTAGATCCACACAGTTGTTCCCATTCTACAATATTATTGTTTATTCTGTGAAAAAAAAGCTCAATCTTCTGCTTTTTTTTTCAGCAAAATGGCCAAAAAGACTGTTTCTTACATTCTTTTGTTCAATCAGGAGCATCCAATCA
The DNA here is from genome assembly GCA_902685375.1 of Neostethus bicornis. Taxonomy (NCBI): domain Eukaryota; kingdom Metazoa; phylum Chordata; class Actinopteri; order Atheriniformes; family Phallostethidae; genus Neostethus; species Neostethus bicornis. Next base: position 14,202,444 of record LR738561.1, read on the forward strand.
CAAGAGGTTGGTGGGGACTATAATAAAAAACGAAGCCCACAGTGTGTTTTAGACTTAACTGAGAACATGGGGTTCATTCTGCTATGCAAAACCATTACGGAGGGTCAAAACTCTGACACCATTATATTGGCCGGAGTGGATACAGACTGGAAAAAAAGTTGCAACGGGTCTAAATGCTTTACTTCATCCTCCACAGATTTCTTAGAAGTGCTAAGTAAGGCAGGCCTCTATCGGTGCCCGTTTAATGACAAAACAAGCAAAAAACAATGCCGTTTTAATTAACTCTATTTGTTACACTGGCAGATGCAAGTCTACACAGGTAAAAACAAAATTGTGCGATTATTCATTCTGAAAATTAAAACGTTCAGTCTATAAATGCAACAAAATACTGTAAAAGTAACTAAAATAATAATTATATCTACTCACGGTTGACATTTGTCTTATTTTTCAGTGGCTTGACGCTTTCTTCAGAGAGGTGCTTGTTGTGGCCTTTTCTCTGCAGAGTCATATGAAAGTGCTTGCAATACCTACAAGGATTACAGAGAATGAGAATAGGCCATTGTATTGTTCCCAAGTGCTTCTTGTTTAGTTAATCCACCTGCAACTCCAACCCAGACGACTTAAAGAGGTAGCTTTCATCTAAACTTTTCTCTTCGAAAACGAACAACCATCATTTTCTTTTCATAAAGAAGTTAAAAATTGTTTTAGAATATTCGTTCATAGAGGATCGAAAGCAACCACGGTAGCCATTGCCTTAAAGATAGAAGAGCACTGGTGCTTGTTTGTAGCTTGATAATTCCCATTTTTATTAATGTGAGAGCTTCATGTAAAAAAAAAACACTGATAAAAAAATTATACACTGAAAAAGTTATATTTTGGGATCCGATAGTAACACGAGGCCAAGAAAAAAAATCAAGACTATCAAGTCAAAACTCTTCAAACGATAAACCACCAGCTGTCTTATGCACACATTTAATCCTCGGACTGAAAGTTAACCGGAAGTTTGCAGGTTCGATTCCCACTGAGTTTATGTCTATGGTCCTTGGAGAAGACACCCAACCCCCCGTTTCTCCCACCATTTGTGCCGTTGTAACAGCCTGCTGCGGTGTAATGCAGCACACATGAATAAAGTATACATTATTATTACTATAATAATGCATTGAACTTATATAGCGCTTTTCTAGACACTCAAAGACGCTTTACATTTACAGTTTACAGTATGTGCATTATTCATTCACTCCATACAATCATTCACACACACAACATCCATTCCTGATGATGGGAGCTACCATGCAAGGCGCAGACCACTACCATCAGAAGCAACTGGGGGTTCGGTGTCTTGCTCAAGGACACCTCGGCATGGACTCTGGGCGGGGGATCGAACCTGCGACCTTCCGGTTACGGAGCGGTCGCCCTACCCACCGAGCCATCCTTCCCCCATGGGAATTGTTATTATTAATCAGTTCATCTATGGGTAGTATTGAGTAACTGTGGGGAATTATTGAATTCTTTTGTTGGTATGTTTTGTAACACGTTGCAATCACAAAAAGTGTTAGGGGAGCAACACACATGGACGGACGGGCCAAAAAGTTTTATTTTTACAGTAAAATAAAAATAGTAATAATGCATACTTTATTCATCCCTCTCCAGGGAAATTTGTGTGCTGCATTACACCGCAGCAGGCCGCCACGACGGCGACAACAGTAGGAGAAACGGTGGGTTAGCTGTCTTCTCCATGGATTCTAGACATGAACTCAGTAGGAATCAAACCCTCAAACTTCTGGATAACTTCTAGTCCGAGGGCGAATGCTCTACCACTGAGCCACTGCCTCCACCGCTTAAAATACTTGTCACTTGAGTTTAACATAACCTCCCGTAAAAATATGATCCAAAAGAGTGTCTGTCTTTAATATAAACGATAAAAATGTCAAATGTAAAAAGGTGTTTTTGTATCAAACTTGAGTGAGCTGGTGTGTCGTGCAGCTTTTGTCTCTCTTGGTCAGAAACAGGCAGTAGTTTGAACAATTTTGTTCAAAGACCATCAGCAGGGTTTTTCATTCTGAGGTCCTGAGACTTTCCAATCAAGCTTTCTACCCATAAATTCAAGATCATGCTATTTTCATTTTTGTGCAAGCCACCTGATCCCTCAAATTTCTGTTGACACTATCCTCATCTTCACATGTGCTGCAACAGCAAAGATACTGCGACACATCATTCATAAAAAAAAGTAGACCCGTTTATAAAATTATAGATGAAACTCAAAAAAATTGTAACTTTGACACCAAAAAAAAACTTTTTTTCTTAGATTTAGTTTAGTAGTAGCTCCCTTCTTCTGTAAAGTGCTGTATTGCACGGGCAGGCATGCCAATCCCTATTTTGTGTGTGTTTTGTCAACCAAAGAGGACATGGCATCATTTGAGGTCATTGGGGAGATGGTGGCTCAGTGGTAGAGCATTTGACAGCGGACCGGAAGTTCGCGGGTTTGATTCCCACTGAGTTCACGTTTAGGGTCCTTGGAGAAGACACCTAACCCCCAGTTTCTCCCAATATTGGCGCTGTCGTGGCAGCCTGCTGCGGTGTAGAAGTGCAGCCCACAAATTTCCCCATTTTTTTTATGTAAAAAAAATGAAAAAAAATTTCATCAATGAACTATTCTTTTCTACAATTTGTGCATTTTTAGATAAATAACTGATACAAAATTTTACAGAAAGATACTTTATTTCATACCTTCTTAAACTCTCAGGCCGTCTGACTGTCTGTGCTTTCATATCTTTATGAATGCAATATCTCCCGAAGCACTGAAGGGATTTGAATAAACTCCTGTAGTTACTCGGTACCGACTACAGATTAACTCAAGGAATCGTCTCAAAGGCATCATACCAAATTTTATGTGTTTGACTTAAGAAATGTAACTGTTTGCATCACAAATGATCAAACAGATTGTTTCTGTTTTGGTTTATATCATATTATTGTAAACTTTGCTGACTTTTTTTGTATTATTTTGTTCTGTAAAACTCACCGGAACAGAATTTTTTTTTTTTTTTTTAATTATACCTGCATGTTCTTTAGAAAAGAATCAAGAACATCTGAGTGGGAGCTCAGACATATTACCATGAGACAGGAGGATGACCCCAACATCACAAGTTGTTCCACCAAAAAATGTCCCGGATTAACTCCTTATACAGTATGAGTGTGTTGGAGGAACTGGGTTGTGAAGAAAGCCATCGTCATTCCAAGGTTGAAGCTGTTCACGAGAAGGAGGGATGTTTGCAAGGAGAAGCTCATTGATTAGCGGTTCCCAAGATCTGTTACAGAAAGAAGAAGCAGTGACTTGCATTTGTTCTATTATTCATTCATTAATTTGTTCGGGGTAGTTGAGACGCTGGTGGAGTCTTTAGGCACGAAGAGAAGGAAACAACAACATTGAAAAAAAAAAAAACGTGTGGAGATCATTAGATATTTATTTAATTATTACAAAAGAAAATATCCTTAAGTTATTATGAGAAACAGGTCGATTTTTAACCTTAAAAATATAGTTTCGTATCAAGTTAATAAAGACAGTCAGTCACCTTCTTATCCATCTATCCCTCATAGGGATGCGGGGCGTGCCAGAGACCATCCCAGCTGATTCAATTTAAGGGTCAGGGTACACCCTGAATAGGTCGCCAGTCTGTTGCGGGGCCACACACATACAACCATCCACATACGTACTCATTCCTAGTGGCAATTTGGCACCGGCCAATCAACCTAGCATGCATGTCTTTGGAGGGTGGGAGGAAACCCATGCAGACACGGGGAGAACATGCAAACTCCACACAGAAAGGACAATGTTCCAAGCCTCGTCCCCACCCAGGACTCAAACTCAGGACCTTCTTGGCCACTGAGCCACCGTGCCGCCAAGTTAGTAACATATCAATTTAATTATTTAAGAATACATTTTTTTTAAGTTGATGCTTTTCATTTGGGAGTTTGCATGTTCTCCCCCGTATCTGCGTGGGTTTACTCTGGGTATACCGTTTTCCTCCCACTTTCCAAAAACACGCATGTCAGGTTGATTGGCCGGAGCCAAAATTGCCCCTAGGAATGTGTGTGTGGATGGTTGTATGTGTGTGGCCCCGCAACAGACTGGAGACGTGTTCGGTGTGTACCCTGCCCTCGCCTTGAATCTGCCGGAATGGGCTCCGGCAACCCCTGTAACTCTGGACGGGACAGGCGGTTAAGAAGGTGACTGACTGACTGTGACTTTCATGAGATTCTATTCTAGTAATGTGAGATTTATTTAATTTTAGAATGATCCAACGTTTAAATTTGTAAAATAAGGTTGGAATAATCAGGTTACTTTTCAAAATAGGCTCCTTATTTAGCTTCAAAAAAACATTTTTTTCTCTGTTTAGGTAAATAATACATTCTTTTATTGATTTAATTATTTCCTTAATGAGCTGATGTAACACATTAGACATATTTGTTCTACTTTATAGAGTTTCAAGTTGAAGATGCTGAAGTTATTATTTAAAACTGGTCTATTTTTAATCTTTAAAACATATTTGGACGTCTGTTTAGCAAAATAATAAATTCCTTTAAATATCTAAATTTAATGTGTATTTTTCTGTCAGGACAGACTCAAGCAACTGCATGAACTGAAGCGTTTATTGAGTTAAAAATGTACAGAAGCGTGTCAATAGCAGACCCTGATGTGATATCTGTATAAGAGTAATGAGCTCAGGAAGAGCAGTAAGGAGTTGATAAATTAGGGGATCCCCTTGGGTCAGATCTGGGCCTACACACGCTTTTCAAATACACATCAGATGAGTGCAGAGGGCTTTCCACCTTCAAGAATGAAAGGTGGCTTCTTTCACGTTTCGTTCATAAGCCAAACCTGACCTGACGAGCCCCCAACATCCAATCTTGAAATCTCTTCCACAGTCAGCAAAAACTCACACACAAAAAAAAAAAACAGATGAGAAAAAAAAGAAAAACCTCCTGGAGATCCGGGTGAAGGGGGGATCCCCTTCCAGGAAAAACATGCAGTGAGTCTGAGAGCTTCCTATTCCCAGACTGACAGTAAAAGTGAAGAAGATGGCTGAAGGTGGAAAATTTAATTGATAAATAATTAATTCCCTCACTTATTTAAGTATTTATTTTTTAAGATTGTGGAATATATATTCAACATTTTTGATCTACTTTACCCAGTTTCTTGTTCAATAACGGGAGATTTCTTTAATCTTGGAAATAATCTAAGTTTAAATTTGTAAATTAATGTGGAAATACTTCAGTTATTAGGTGACAATGACCTTTTTTAAGTCTTGAAAAACACTATTCGACGTCTATTCAGGTAAATAATAGATTCCTTCAGTCATTTGAGTTTTTTTTTTTTTTATTTGATGCAAAACATTAGACATGTTGGTTCTACTTTATTGAGTTTTATTCCAACAAATGTGACATTTATTTAATTTAAGACAAATATAAAAGTTTGAATTAGAAAAGAGGAAGACCAAAGAGGAGGTTCATGGATACAGTGAAGGAAGACATGGAGATAGTTGGTGTGGCTGAAGAAGATGCAGGAGATAGGGTTAGATGTAAGGAACTGACTTGCTGTGGCGACCCCTGAAGGTAATGATGGAAGGAGAAGAAGTTAATAAAACAACCATTTTTGATGCCATCAGTACATTTACCATTTAAATATGTACTTATAACGCTGAATATTTTGAACACGTTTAGTGTTTTTTTTAAACTTGTCCTTCTACTTTAGACATATTGCTATTAATCTGTCCGTCCATCCGTCCGTCCGTCCTTCTATCTATCCATGTAATAAATTAGAAATGCTAAAAACATCAATTTTGATAAATCATATGTTTTTTTGCTGGTCTAAGTATTTTCTTGTCCTGCTGATGCAACATGTGAGACATTTTTTTTCTCTTTTATTGAGAGTCTGGTTCAATAAATGTAAGATTTGTTTCATTCTGGATGAATTCAAAAGTTTGCATTTGTAAAATGAGTTAAAGATTCAGCTCTACATCTGAGTCTGCAGACAAATTTAAGCAAATTTCTGTCTCTGACAACGTTAGCTCCTTTGGACAAAAGGTCAGTTCTCCTTAAGTTTTATCCCTTCCATTGAAGCACGTGTTCAGCTGAACTCAATCTACTCATCAGAAGCTTATTCAACTAAATGTACATGGAGTCATTGTTCGCTTGCTATAAATATAGGTGTTCCAGATGCGGCGTTGTGATAATGGAAAACATGGCAACAGTACTAAGAGAAAATATCGGAAGGTAAATTATTATTCCAAGCAAACAAGAGCTTTTATCTTGAAAGCGTAGCGAGACTGAAGGTCTCCAGGGGAGCATGTGGGACTTCGTGGAAATAGGATCAGTTGAAGTCAGAACACAATCAGGTGAACAAAAAACGTCCACAGCTTTCTTTTTTTTTTTTTTATAAGGGTAATAAATTGAATTATCCCAAATGAAACTAAATCTTCACATGATTACAAGACAACAAACACAATTTTACACAAGCAGAAGTTGCCTTTAAAAAGTTTGAGGATGAGCAGCAGTTTCTAAACACCTCACAGGATAGGGATGGCCAAATGCCACTAAGGTGTTAAAGGGGCTTTGACCTCACTTTTAATCCGGCTCTGACGGCATGTTTCCTATAATTATCGTGTAAGCAATGCGGTGCTGGAAAAAACACAGGCCATTTGTATTAGCAACCAACATGTAGTTCAGGGTTATTCAACAAAATTTTCCCATTGGCCAATTTGTCTGAGGACTTTGGCCTGTATGTCGCACAGTCCTCTTTACTTTTTCACTCAGTGTGCAATCATTAAAAAAGCATTTCTGTACAAATAAGAGAAAATCTCAGTCACATTAGCAGCTGGTTTTAGTTCAACTAAAAAAACAGAACTCCAGCCCACCCTGAAGCCCGAAAACTGCATCGAACGGCAGAAAGAATGTGTAAAAAAAAAAAAAAAAAAACCTCAATAACCACCAGATTTTTTTGTGTTGATGATTTACTACGTTACATACAGGACGACAATATTTTACTGTTTAAGACAAAAAATACCTTCATAGGCATTCATTTTTGTTTAATTTTGTTGAGTAAATCAAATAGTTTTTAAATGTCCTAATTTATGTTCTTTAACAAAAAAGTTTTTATAAGAAGCAAACTTTTTTCTCCCGAACAGTGAAGAAAATGTGTGAAAAGTAAAAAAAAATTGGCTCAATATTCACCATTTTTGGCCAAAAATTTTTATCAATAAGTTTTTTAATTCATCTTCTGAATCACTTATCCATAATGGAGCCTATCCTGGATGATTTTAGGCAAGAAGCAGCATACACCCCAAATAGGTCACCAGTCTGTTGCAGGGCCACATACACACAACCATACACACACATTCATTCTTAAGGGCAATTTCATGGTGTCCAATCAACCTAACATGCATGTTTTTGAGAGTGGGAGGACTCAAAGGAACAGCACATGTTAGAGGTTTTAGTCAGAGGTCAGACTGAGATGGTTTGGACATGTGCAGAGGAGAGAGAGAGAGTACATCAGAAGAAGGATGCTGGGTTTGGAACCACCAGGAAAGAGGACTAGAGGAAGACCAAAGAGGAGGTTCATACGTAGATACAGTGAAGGAAGACATGAAGATAGTTAGTGTGACCGAAGAAGATGCAGGAGATGGGATTAGATGGAAGAAACTGACTTGCTGTGGAAACCCCTGAAGGGAAATGCCGAAAGAAAAAGGAGGAAACCGAAGCACCTGGAGAAAACCCATACTTACACGCGAACAACTCCACACAGAAAGGTAAGCGTTTCAAGCTACGCCCCCACTCCGAGACTTGACTATGCAAACCACTGCACCACTGTGCAGCCCATCACTAAGTTACAAATTGACCAAAAAATCCCTAATATTTCATTCGTTAAAATACTACATAACGCTATCCATACATATTTCTTTGTTTAAGCCTTGTTGAATCAGTCAAGTGGTTCATTATCTTTTTCATCTCTATTGCCAATATTTTAGTGGAAAAAAAATGTATGATAAGTAACAAAAATAGCTTAAGAACCTGATTTTTACGCAACAATTTTTCATAAGGTCATATACAGAAACAGTCATGAGGTGGTGAAGATATAGAACCCAGATCCATAACCAGTTTTAACAAGTTTGTTACAGGCAATCTGAGGCTAGGGAGGAGGAGTAGACGTATACAGCCTGGAATACAACTTGGACGGGACCAGACCACGTTGAGAGACACCAGTATGGTTGCAACAGGAGATTAGAACTGTAGATCATCTGACCATGGAGTAATGGACACCAGGGGTTAATTAGCTAGAGGGAAGGAGAGACACAGGTGCACACATCGGGGAGAGGCAATTGGGAACAGGTGTGCTGAATTAGGGCACAGGGCAGGATTTAGCAGGGAGGAAATGTTCCAGAAGGAAGGAGGATCACGACAGAAACACACGATGTTTTAGTGTATAAGAGAAATGAATGACTTCAAAGATATTTACAGTCAGTCTCATCCGTCTGTCCCTTTTGGGGTTACAGGGGTGTCGGAGCCCATCTCGGCAAATTTAAGGCGAAGGGCAAGGTACACCCCGAACAGGTCGCCAGTCTGTCGCGGGGCCACACACATACAACCATCCACACACACACTCATTCCTAGGGGCAATTTGGCACCGGCCAATCGACCTGCATGTCTTTGGAGAGTGGGAGAAAACCAGAGTACCCGGAGGAAACCCACGCAAACACGGGGAGAACATGCAAACTCCACACAGAAAGGACAATGTTCCAACCCTCGTCCCCACCAGGGACTCAAACCCACGACCTTGTTGCTGTGAGGCCACTGTGCTATCCACTGCGCCACCGTGCTGCCAAGATATTTACAGTATACATATATTTAATTTAGTATTAGTTTAAATCTTTTAAGTCAATTTGGTGGTTAAAAAATGTTTTGTTTTTTTTTAATCTCTTTTGAAAATGGATTTTCTATTTTTTCTTAAAAAAAAAAAACCTGAGTTGATCAACTGGCGGGGAAATTGAGTTGCTGGAAAAACAAACAAACAAAAAAAAAAACTTCAATAATCACTAAAATTTTATGTGGAATATCGTAGTAGTTCTAAAAGTTACATATGGAGTCCCACAGGGTTCACATCCAGGACCTATTCTGTTTACAGAGAAAGACCCAATGTTTTACAGTTTAAAAAAGAAATTACTTCACCTGGTTTTATTTCTTTGTTTCTTTTTGTTATAAAATGTCTTTTTTCATTTCTTTTGACTACAATGTTTCCATGTTTTTGTCTGTCTTTCAGCAGGAAAGTTACATTTTAACTGTTTGAAGAAGGTTTAGTTGTAGCTTTAATGAGAACAGGCCAGGCTCAGCTCTTTTTCAGCAGGCCTCTTGTTCTTGTTAAATACCATTGATGATGAGTTCAAGTACAGCTCACAACACAGGAAAAAATCAACTTCACTGCAAAGCTCTGATTTAGACACAGAAAAAAAAATAAAATAATAACGTTTAGTATTCCTTTACTTTATTTTGCTTCTCATCAATTAAAATACGGTGAAATTATGAATGGATTTTTAAAGGATTCTAGTTTCCATGCGTTTCTAATGGTTTGACTGTACGTGCGCGTTCACGTGCTATTGTATTCTTTCTTCCATCAACAAGAAGACAGACCTGTCTGGCCTTTTTCTGGATTCTTACAAGAAAAAAACACACAGAATGGGAGACGAACAGGAAATCATGTGCAAACTGGAGAATATCTTGGAAATCCGGTAATAAATAAATCATTTATTTAAAAAAAAAAAAATCAAACGTAAATCTTGCTGAATTTAGATTTTTCCTACAGCACGTTAAGTTAGCAACAGCTAGCCGCTAATGCTAATCTATTGTTTCTTTGTTAAAAACAGTTATTATTACTTTTAATTAAAAATATTTATTAAAGATGGATTTGATTTTATATTTAATTAGAAACGCTGATGAAACACATCTGGTGAGACGATCATGTATGTTTAAATTCATCACTATTCCAGATGTGTAAAAAAAACAACAACCAGATGCTAACTAGTTAGCTTTGAGCTCAATATTAAAACAATAATAAAAAAAATAATTTCTGTTTAAAATGTCTTTATTTTCAATGTTTTAGCAGAAATTTGTCAAAATGCTTTTCTAAATAATATAATTATGTACATCATTAAAAATTATGAAGATTAATTGATCATTTTATGGGATTTAAAGGGAAACTAACTGGAATTTTATTATGTTTAAGAGTGTATTTTCATTTAAAAAAAATCTCAATTTTTTCTTCATAAAATATATTTGGTGTGATATTAAAATCCAGATGTGTTCAACAAACACGAGATGTTAACAAGCTGGTTTCAAGGATCAATATAATCATCAAATCTTCTGTTTAAAAGTTGTTTTAAAATCAATGCATATAAAAAAATAATGTTATATCCGGGAGGAGGTCGGAGTAGAGACGATCCCCCTTCGGGTCGAGAGGAGCCAGATGGGGAGGTTAGGGCATGAGGTGAGGATGCCTCCCGAACGCCTCGCTGATGAGGTGTTTCAGGCATGTCCGAAACACCTCGTCGGTGTTTCGGACGGTGGAGACCCAGAGGCAGACCCCGGACCCGCTGGAGAGACTATGTCTCACACCTGGATAGGGAACACCTCGGGAGTTTGGGTTTCTGTCTGAGGCTGCTGACCACGGCGACCCGGCCCCGGATAAGTGGAAGACGACAGAACGGACACAACAGAAATGTGGTGAACGGTCATTTCAGCCACGGATGTTTGAGCCAAAAAACTGCAACCTAGGATATTTGAGCCATGGTGACTCGGAGATTTCAGCCATGGACATTTGAAGAACTGCAACCGGGGCGTAACTGTTTATTTACGATAAAAAAAATTTTAAATGACTAAAAGCACAATAAAAATTTTTGCACGATAAAAATTTTTAAGACTAAAAGCAATTATTTTCTGTAGTGCAACTGTTTATTTACGATAACATTTTTACATAAAATATCACAATTTTCTACATAAAATAGGTTTTCGGCCCAAATGTCCGAGGCTGAAATGTCCTAAATTCGGGGGCGCACATGGCTCAAATATCCTAGGTTGCAGTTTTTTGGCTCAAATATCTGTGGCTGAAATGTCCTAGAACCCAGAAGTGTAGGCTGTGCAGTGGTTAAGTGGTGGCCTCACAGCAAGAAGGTTAGGGGTTTTAGTCCCAGAGTGAGGCAAGGCTTTAAACTCAGGTCTTTCTGTGTGGAATTTGCATGCTCTTCCCGTGTATGTGTGGGTTTTCTCCGAGTACCTCGGATTCCTCCCACTTTCCATAAACGTGATTTGATTGGCCGCTACCAAACTGCCCCGAGGACTTGGCGTGTGTGTGAATGGATGTCTGTGTGGCCCTGCAACAGACCTGAAATTAGTCAGGATAGGCTCTGACACCCCCCAAGCCAGGGATCAGCGGTTAAGAAGACAAAATGATTAACAGAAATGTGTCAAATTGTTTTTGCAATAATGTAATAATGCACTTCGTAAAAATGTATGTGGATTAATTGATTATATTTTGGGATTTAAATTGAAATGATTTAAGAGGTCTTTAAAAATGTGATTCCAAAACTATTCTATGTTTTTGTTTTCTAACTTATGGTTCTCAAAATTGATGTATTGGTCGTTCATGTAAGAAGAATGAAAATCTGGAATGTATTGTGTTTTACTGTTTGTCTCCTGGACAACAGGAATAAGACGATCCAGATGCAGAAAATCAAATCTCGTCTGAAAATGGAGTTTGAGGCTCTGGAGTCCGAAGAGAAACACCTGAAAGAGTACAAACAAGAAATGGATCTCCTTTTGCAGGAGAAAATGGCTCATGTTGAAGAGCTCCGCCTCATCCACGCTGATATTAATGTGGTAAGACAACACAAAAAACAAGTTTTGGTCATTTTAGGAAGAAAAACTATGTGAAATTATTAAAACATTTCTTCTCTTAAACACATTAGGCGTGTGGTCTTTGGGTGTTAGAGGCTAATAGTCCATCTATAATAAGTACAAGCTTAATCTGACCCGTAGAGGACGACATTGCTGGCATGAGCGGCATGTTCTAAACATGTGGAATAAAAGATATCCCCGCTGATTTGCATGAGGATGTAGTTGGTGTTGACGTCAAAGTCTTTGGAAATGTGACGGGTGCACGTCTGTAGTTTACGAGCGGCTGGTGCGCAGACCCATCTGGTTTTGCTTTCAGTCAGCTAGCAGCTTGCCCACTGTTAGAGAAGCAGCACTGTAACTAAGAGATGAAGGCATTCAAACATCATCCGTAAATTATGATTCAATCTCTTTATATGCTTGTATCACTTTCTCTGTAAAAGATCTTACATCTAAACATCAGAACAACCTGTTTACACTCAGCATATCACTCAGGAGGCTGAAATTTCAAACCATGTCCTTTCAGATGGAGAGCACCATCAAGCAGTCAGAGAATGACCTGAATAAACTGTTAGAAACAACCCGCCGTCTGCATGACGAGTACAAACCGCTAAAGGAGCACGTCGATGCCCTGAGGATGACTTTGGGCCTGCACAGACTACCTAACTTGAATGAAGAGGAGGAAAAGCTCTCCTTGGAGTAAGCACAAACATACACACACACACAAACAAGCTAGGGCTGCACAATATATTGATACTGACTCAATATTACAGTATTAACAACTCAGATTAACTCATCAAATCTGAGCTGGATTTGGAAAAAATGGCCTAAAATAAAACTTTTTTTTTTTTTTTTCACAAAATCCAATTTCTGAACTTAATCAATTTTTTTTCCGCTCTTCCCAAACAAATAACAGATGACAAATAAAAGGCTCAGAATAAGTTTTAACTTTATTCTTTTTTTAACTTTAGAGTTACTGTGCAATTTGACCAGCCAAAAAAAAACACATCTTCAAGTTTAGCAGCATACTATCGTGCCATCAAAATGATGGCTACTCATTTTCTAAACATTTTTGAAACCTCTTAGCCGTCCAACTGAGTGCCTAATGTCAAATACAAACAGTGGGATTTAATAATTAAACAGAAAAACAAAGAAATTTACCACAACATCTGTCTTTGGTTCAAACACCAACTTCCTCCAATGCTCGGTTAGGTTTCACTAATATGTAAAAAATTAGTTAAAAATCTTTTTTTATATAACGAAACCACATACCAGTAGTTTTGAATTGTAAATTTCAATAATCGATTTAATTGATATTTGGATAATTGATATCAATTTAATTGATAAAGTATTTTCTTTATCCTTTATCCTCTCCTCCGGGAGGAGCTCGGTGTCGAGCCGCTCCTCCTCCAGGTCGAGAGGAGCCAGATGGGGTGGTTCGGACATCTGGTCAGGATGCCCCCCGAGCGCCTTGCGAGCGGGGTGTTTCGGGCACGTCCCACCGGGAGGAGACCAAGGGGCAGACCCCAGACCCGCTGGAGAGACTATGTCTCACAGTGGGCCGGGGAACGACTTGGGATCCTTCCGGGTGAGCTGGAGGATGCAGCCGGGGAGAGAGAGGCCTGGGCTGCCCGTTTGAGGCTGTTGCCCCCGCAACCCGACCCCGGAACAAGCGGAAGATGACGGAACGGAAGTATTTTCAATTCAATGTTGTTGATTTTTTTTTTGTGAGGTTGACCGTGTTAAATGCTTGTAGATAGGGTGAATGAAGAGAAGTAAATGTCAAACGTAAGGCCCCGGGGCCAGAAATGACTCATCAAAGGACTCAATTCGGCCTCCAATAGAAAATTGGCAAATGTAAAAACACTATATAGTTTCTACTATGTTCATAAAAAATCAAATTCATGGAGGTTCATGGATGCAGTGAAGGAAACATGAATATTATAATATTTTATTAAATGTTAGACGGGATGTTCTTTAAAAAATGGACTTATTCCTTCTTATGCACGGGTTAGTGTGCACCATTTGAAAAGGACATGAACCTAAACTAGTTTGACACCTCTGAAGGAGAGGAATGTAAATCAAGTATAAAAAAAACTTTAGATGGTCAAACTGACTTTTTTTTCTCTGTCAGTCCAAAAGGTTTTCAAAATAAGGTTTTACCCGTTCTTTAAAAATGTCTAAAATAGCCCGAAACAAATGCAAATTATGACTAAACTTAAGACACTTTACAAATAAGAAATCGCTATAAACATCGCCGACAGGACACACGGAGCACATCGTGAACATGTTTTTATTTAAACGTGTTGTGTTACTCTGACGTACGTTTTTAATGACGGTAAAAAAGCAGGTGTCTGCCGACTATATTTAGCCCACCGATAATAAATTTTGTCGTGGATGTAGTAGTCCGAAAATAATTTCTGCCCCGCACAAAGTTCTGCTCGGTGTTTCATTCATTCTCTGTTTCATGAATGAAACGGAGAAACATCTAAAACTTGCTTGACCACTGCTCCCTGGGGCCAAACGTGTTGATCCGTGTGCAAAGCAAGGTGCACATGCTCAGTCTCATCGCACATCATAACACGATGTGGGCTGCATTTCATATCCTGTTGGCAGTGTGGAGAACTGAATACAGCCTTTACCAAAATAACCTCTATATTTATGCATGAAGTCATATCATTACGTTGTTTTATTTTTTTATTATTATTTTTATTATTATTAGATTAAGGTGTAAAATGCTGTTTTTATTTCTTTGAGCTACTGTTTGAATCTTCTTAGTTCACGTAATCTGAATCATAAGCATGCTAAACATGCTAGATCAGTTTGTGACATGATAAATGATAAATGTTTTTCTACATGTGTCTAACCTTTTCTCTCCAGGCATTCGGCAGGTTAATTTATTCTCTATAATCAGGAATGCACATAACTGGTGCACAAAGTGCACATGCATTGTCAAATTATGCGTCGAAGTGCTGTTGCACACTAACAGACGAGTCGAAAGAGTAAAAAATTATACCTGAAATGTCTTATTTGCATAAAAATAGCAAGAATAAAAACCTCATTGAAACTTAAAAATGCTGTTTTATGACTGAAAAACATAAAACGTGGATTTAAAGGTTAAATTTTTCTATTGTTTTACATGCACAACAACAACAACACACAATCATTTTTAAATCTCACTAGTTTAAGAGTTCTATCATAAACAAAGAAGTGTGAAAGTCTGACTATCGCTCATCCCTATTATTGATCAAAAAAAGTCTTAGCATCGAAAATTTGACATGCGACCTGATTGAAATGCCTATCTTATAGAGGGGGTTGCTGGTGTCCTGACAAGATCTGTGACCGTCAAAATCTGCGACTTTGCGCCTCCGTGCATGCCCAGCATGCGTCATCCCCCTTCCTCTCCCATCCAGATGATCTAAACATCGAGATTTGCGACCTGGCGTAGTTCCAATAATTCTATTAGAATAAGCATTTTTTTCGCACCTGCTCTGCATTTTTCAACTAAAATCTTTAAAAAAAAATTTTTATTTGTTTAATGTGTATTATTTTTAGGGTCTGCGACTGGTCGGTCGCAGATCTCGATGAGGCCGCAGATCTTGTCGGAACACCAGGAGTGTTTGAAATGCTTTTTTTCTGCGTAAAAAGCATCACGAATGTAGCCAGTGCGTCATTGCTGTAGCAAGCGCTCGTTTGGTGTAAAATCAGAATCAGAATATACTTTAATGATCCCACACATGGGAAATTTGAAACAACAGAGAAACAGAAATTTTAAAACAATTTGTTCAAAAACCGCTGAATCGTTTTAAAATCTATCTAGTTGATAAATCCAGGCCACCACATCCCTAACGGACAGTAGAAAAGCTCTTAAAAAATATATTACATGAGCTGGCACTTTTAAAAGGCGTGTGTTAAAATTATTTTTAGATTAACTAAAACATTCCTGTTTAATAAAAAAAAAAAAAAAAGTCCAGTTAATTTCAAAACAAAAACCCCACAGTTTTAATCCTGTTTATTTGCTTTTTGCAGCATTTTGGTGAGCGTCAGAATAGAATGGAATTTAGATGTATTTAAAAAGATGATGAGGAAAATCACACTGTATCAATATTATAACAAATTAAACTTCAGATTCCAGTAAAGTAAAAGATAAATTGGTACGATGCATTGCTGATTGCATGTGTAATACATTAAAGCAGGGGTGTCAAACTCCGGTTCTCGATGGCCAGTGACCTGAAGGTTTTCCATGTGTTCCTGGTTCAATTCAGCTGATGCACAAAAATGTGGATGCAAAAACACATGGAAAACCTTCAGGACACCAGCCCTCGAGGACCAGACTTTGAGACCTGTGCATAAAAATATAGGTGACGCTAAAAAAAAAAAAAAAATCAGTTAATCAGTTGGTACTTTGGACAGTTGATTTAAAATCCCTTCAGATGTTTGGGAGATGTCACATTCACTAGAATTTGCAACTTCAACGTTTGTAACCTTTTGTATTACCCTGGAAAGCTACTTCGTTTATCTATGGTTGGCAGTGAGTAACTGTGGGCAGTTTAATTAAAATCCCTTCAGTGGTTTGGGGGCTTTCATGTTCACAAAAGTGTTACAGAAACACAGATGGCCCGAGGCCTGGTGTCTCCCCCACATTCTGTGGGCGGAGGCTTAAGAGAGATGTGCACCCCTGCTTATAAGCATTACGCTGTGAAAGCTAGCAGCTGTTCTTGTTGCCATGATAATTTGCAGGATGGCCTATTATATCTTTGCACGTTGCAGTTCTCATCTAAACAGCATCAAGTAGGTTTGCGGGACAGTCCTGCTATGTACTGTGATAATCTCACAAGTAAAAGCTGGATGGCACGCTCAAGACTCACGTAAGGCTGTTAAAATAAGAATCTAAAAAGGTCAAATAGTTCAGCTTACAAAGCAAAAACTTAAAAGCAGAGCTGCCGGATTAAAATGTAACTCCATTTTATTTATAGATGACATTTATCATAAATAAATGCGGGGCATGTCAGGATGGCCCGGGCACGACGTGTGGTGGCACGCAGCATCAAAAGGCGTTCCGGTCGCCCCGGCGTTGCCCTTGAATTTCAGATTTGAAGGATAATTAGCGGTATTTTTTATCGCCCGTGTCCTAACTCCATCAAGTTTTCTGAAATCCAAGCCAGGTAGGAATGACTTAGCCTCCTGGCAGTGAATGCAATAGCTTTGGAAACTTATCTTTCGCCTTGGCCTTCATCTGAGGAGGAAGAGAAGGAGCAGTAGCAGCAACAGGCTTTAACTCAGTGCATTTATTACTTAACAAGATGTAATTTACGACCATGACAGAAACATCTGTCACAGCGATAGCGTCTCGGAGAGATGACACAGCTCCAGAATTTAAATAGAAATTTGTCATTATTATTTTTTTATTACTGTAGACCGGAGGAATGAAACTTAATTACAAAATGGGTGTGTAGAAAATCTTGTAGCTCATTTTTTTGGCAAGTCTGATTGGTGAGACAGCTTTTAAATCTTCTGACTCATTCAGAGGACAGACTGCAATCTATTCTTCGCATGAGTGATGAGGACGGCAAATACTTTAGCAGTAAGACGTTTCAGAAGACCGACCAAGTCCTGATGTTGGAGGTTCCGCACACATCTCAGAAACGTGGGGAATCACACGCCGGATCACATGTTTAGATTATGTTTCTAAAATCTCAAGGACAAATAGTCAATTAGTTTTTTATTTTCTCCAGGGTGTCGCATCAGTTGGTGACAAGGTGCAGCTTTCCCAACTCAGACACGTATTTATGAGTTTGTAAATTCTTCCGAGAGCAGAAATTTGGCACGAAGCGGCTGTGAAGCCAGGGCTTTCCTAACTTGCACTTGGAGGCAAATGTCTTTCTAGTGAGCGCTGATCTTATTGCGATCTCCCCGATGATTGATTACGAGGCTCATGTTGTGGTTTGGTTTTATAGAGCTCGCGTAAACAACGAGACGTTTTTAACACATTTCTGCTAAAAGTGAAACATGTCCACGTGTCTTCTTAGTGGTCCACAGGCTCCTTAATGCCAGTTTCTGGTGTCTGGAAGAGTTCACGTTGAAGAATTGGCATCATTGGAATATCTGATTACTATTCAGTGCCTGTCTGGTGGCTTTTGCTAAAATTACATCTAATTAAATTTTCCATCACAGAAAACCATTTAATGCTCCATAAATTCCAAGTTATCCACAAAATTGGAGGTGGGAGGAAGGTGGTCTTCCAGCAGCCCAAACCGCAGGATGACATCTATCAGTAGGAGATGGGTAGAAAGTTTGCAGCTCGGAATCTTAGCTGTAGTTTCCAGGATACGTAGGGTAAACGGGAGACGTTCAGTTATTCTGACTTAAACACTGATTTTATTTTAGGGATACACATTACAAAATATACATCTGAAAAAAATCAGACAAATTTTGATCAAAACAAAACAATGACTAAAACTAATTCAAAACTAAAACAATATCTGATTGATCATTTACTAACCTCTCTCATTATTTTTAATTTCCTTGTTGTTAAGATTAAAAAAAAAAAATCTATGTTATTAATTCTTTTGGAAGTTTCTATCTTTTTTTTTTTTCTAGATCTGGACCAAATGGTCTCAGGTTGAAATCTGACATTTTTAAAATCAACTAGCCTCTGTGCGCTAGCTTAACATTAACAAATAATCTACAGATAAAAAAACACTGAGGTGACTCAATTAAACTAACTTTGTATGTATTTAACATAAAAATGACTGACGTCCATTTGCATAACAATAAAATTAATTAGCGACTATTAGCATATTGCTGTGGCGACCCCTCAAGGGAAATGCCGAAAGAAGAAGAAGAAGAAGCATGTCGCGAAAACGCTAAACTCTGAGTAGGACCTCTTAGCTGTCCAAATAAGTTCCGTTCCGTCATCTTCCGCTTGTTCTGGGGTTGGGTCGCGGGGGCAACAGCCTCAAACGGGGTAGCCCAGGCCTCTCTCTCCCCGGCTGTATCCTCCAGCTCACCTGGAAGGATCCCAAGTCGTTCCCCAGCCAGATGTGAGACATAGTCTCTCCAGCAGGTCCGGGGTCTGCCCCTTGGTCTCCTCCCGATGGGACGTGCCCGATTCACCCCGCCCGCAAAGCGCTCGGCGGGCATCCTGACCAGATGCCCGAACCACCCCATCTGGCTCCTCTCGACCTGGAGGAGAAGCGGCTCGACACCGAGCTCCTCCCGGATGGCAGAGTTCCTCCCCCAATCTCTGAGTGAGAGCCCAGCTACCCTGTGGAGGAAGCTCATTTCAGCCGCTTGTACCCGCGATCTCATTCTTTCGGTCACCACCCACAGCTGGTGACCATAGGTGAGGGTAGGAACGTAGATTGACTTGTAAATCGAGCCACAAGTGGAGGAGTTTAAGTATCCGTCCAAATAAGTGTCTGTTAAAAAGAAACAGCAAGATTAAAGCTTATGTGACACAATGTGACAACTATACATAAAACAGCTTTCACTCAGTCACTCTGAACATTCAGCCAGCATGTAAAAAACTACTTTAAAAAGTTTTGTTTTGTTTTCTGAGCCGCTTATCCCCGATGGGGTTGTTTGGGTGAGCCAGAGCCCAGGGCCAAGTTTGAAAAGATCAAGGCACAAAGTATAAAACCCTTACACAAGAGTCTCAAAATAAGAATTTAAGGATGTAAAAGAATATATATATTTTTTTGATACTTTATTAATCCCTCACGGGAAATTATTGTGCTGCATTTCACCGCAGCAGGCGGCCACCTATGACGGCGCCAATGGTGGCGTCATAGGTGTTTGGGTCTTCTCCAAGGACCCTAGATGTGCACTCAATGGGATGTGAACCTGCGAGCTTCCGGTTTGCGGGCGAACGCTCTACCCACTGAGCCACCATCTCCCCTCAAGCATGCGCTAGCTGTGCAAATTTGTTGCACTTTACACTGTATTTGCAGCCTCAAACAAGATTTACATGCAGCGGATCCTGGGGATCGGGTGGGATGGGGGTGTCGGGGGAGGCGCACACCCCCCTTTGGTCCACAAAAAAAAAAAAAAAGTGCTCTTACCACTTTAATTATTATAAACTTTGGGCAAAATATGCACAAAAATTACTCTTATTTTCAAAATGTTCTGGGTTTGAATGCCACAGACTGCCCTATACTGCTTGTTTTGCCTATGACCTCATGCCCCCCTTAAAAAATTCTGGATCTGCCCCTGATTTATGTCGTGTGGGACTAAGAACGGCACGAGAGAAAGGAGGAGTTCATAGTGTCCAAAAATAAAGCAAAACGGAATAAATGTTTATAATTTTTCTGGCAAACGTAGCATTTATAAGCTAACAAAAGTACAATGTTATTAATTCTTAAAATTATGGATCGCCAGAGGGTCTTCGTAACAGAAACTGAATCCCCAGAACAAAAAGGTTGGGACCACTGTTTTAGGGCTGTGGTGCATCATTGACTCTTGTTTATTTATTTATGAATTGTGCTTAAGCCAAGATCCATGCATACAATGTCGTCCACTCAAATTGAGTTATTTATGAAGGAGGCGGAGTTCGGAACTTTGACGTAAATTTAAGGCAAGTCAGAAGTGATAGTATGCAAATTGTACGTGGGGAAAAGGCGACACCTGTGGACAGAAGTGGAAGTGAACAAAGGACAGTGATATGAAGCATTTGAAGCAGCGAGAAAATAATTAGAAATCACATAAATAGGCCTATCTATGACTCATGGATCGTACCGTGCTAAAGATGGACATTGTTGATCACCGCATTTGAACTCATTTTAAAGCAGTCTGCTGTTGCGTGCCCATTTCAATGCAATATTTACATTTTACACATTAAGATATTTGATAATTATAATAGATGACTGAAAGAATGAGATCGCGGGTACAAGCGGCCGAAATGAGCTTCCTCCGCAGGGTAGCTGGGCTTTCACTCAGAGATCGGGTGAGGAGCTCTGCCATGCGGGAGGAGCTCGGTGTCGAGCCTCTCCTCCTCCAGGTCGAGAGGAGCCAGATGGGGTGGTTCGGGCACCTGATCAGGATGCCACCCGAGCGCCTCGCAGGCGAGGTGTTTCGGGCACGTCCCACCGGGAGGAGACCAAGGGGCAGACCCCGGACCAGCTGGAGAGACTATGTCTCACGGCTGGCCGGGGAGCGACTTGGGATCCTTCCGGGTGAGCTGGAGGATGCAGCCGGGGAGAGAGAGGCCTGGGCTACCCGTTTGAGGCTGTTGCCCCCGCGACCCGACCCCGGAACAAGCGGAAAATGACGGAACGGAATGGATAATAATAATATTACTTTAAACATATCAAGCTGGAAATTAATTTGACTGCTTTCAGTAGCTGACATGGATTCCTACTACAGAGCTAGTTTGTTTTCGTCACCACTTAACGTGTAACAATTTCTTTTTATTTTACTGACAGATCAGTAATGGTAACTGTGTCAAACACAGTTACCGTGGTGACCACCTCCCACTTTCTTTTACATGTGGAAACGCCACCATGGCTTCACAATGGCGACACATTTCGATTATTCATGTGTACATGCGTCATGGGCTGATTTGAGGAGTATGCATCACATTATTTGCATGATCTGTATTTACAGTTCTAGTGGCGTGGTTAGGGCAGGATGGGTTGAGATTTGTCGTGCGTGTGATTTTTTTTCAATCAAAGTTGCGTAAAGAGAGTTACCAAGTATCCCAAGTAAGCAACATTGTTGAGCTGAGCAAAACAACTTGCAATTCTTAGAAAATGAGGCCCCAGAATCTCTAGCAATGCTGGTGGTTCCAGGTGGTTTCTCTCTCTTTTCTCCATCTGCGCTCTTATGCTCCTCCACACCCCCCTCCCAAAGACTGCAGCTCATCTGCTTCTCATTGGATGATCAGAGTGACAGTGAGATATGGCGTCACGTGAACGGACATGTTAAAAACATCATTTGCAGGTTTTCTGAGTAATTGTGCTTAATAATAATGGCGTCCGGCGTAATTGTGTGACCAGACGTGACAAAGCTGTTAGGGAGAAAATGAGATCGCACCTTCAAAGCGCGTAGGGTACATTTCAGGCACAAAAAAAAAAAACAACTTTCCACACGGCGGCAAATGGAAAAAAAGGATGGAAATGTTTCATTGGTGGTTGGGAGACGAGCGCCATGTTCACGGTGCACACTCACAGGAAACCAAACGTTGCTCACTGAGGAACTCCGAACTATTCTGAGTGAAACCAGAGACACTAATGAAACGGGATATCACTTTTTTTTTTTTTTTTTCTTTTTTTGAAAATGAGCCAGTCAGGCATAAAGTCCAAGGCCACATTTCTTTCCCACATCTCTCCCACACACACACTCACTCACCCCTCACAAAGAAACACACACACAAAAAAAGACATGCACACAGTTGCACATTGAAACACAATCAAACGCACACAGAAACGCCGTACACTGGAAAACACACATGCACATACACACACAGTTGCAAAAAGTAACTCAATCAGAAACACACGCTCGCTTGCTCACTCACACACACATTTATGCACATATTAACACTTACGCACAATTATAGATGCACCAATACAAAGAAACACACACAAAAACAAATGCATAGAAACATGCACTGACAAACATGACACAGGCACACCCACAAACCATACACACACACATACAGATGCACATACAAACAGACATACATGGCACATCCACACACCATATATACACACGTACAGTACATGAACACACACACAGTCACAGACATATACTAATGCATGCATGCATACGTACACTCTTATACAGACACACACGTGCACACACATATGCTTGCATTTATAAACACAACATGTCTTCTAACATTCAATAAAAAAATATCTCCTGACGGTAAAAATAAAACTTATTTGATCTTTTCTAAAACTTTTTTTTTTTTTACAGTTACTTTGAGAAACAGAAAGCCGAGTGGCAGAAGGAACCGCACGAACCCGCCATCCCAGAATCCCTGGCTGCTGCTGCCGCCGCCGCTCAGCAGCTTCAGGTGTCCAGGAAACAAGACGCCCGGCAGACTGCCACTTTCAGACAGCAGCCGCCGCCCATGAAGGTAAAACACACACACACACAAAAAAAAACTACAAATAAAAACTACAAAAATGACCGAAAAGTTCAACCGCTTTTTATCTGAAGTTTTCTTTCTTTTCTTTTTTTTTTAAATAAAAACTCCCCAAGACAAGCTGTTCTCATCGATTTTCATTTTTCACTCTAATTTAGTGAAGGAGAAAAGTAGAGTATGAGCTCAGCAGAAACGGTGGGTGGGGGGGAGCCAAAAATCCAGACCACCACTTAGCTGCCCTTCTGCTTTTTCATGCTCCATAAAAATCTGCTTTATCTGATGCCTACTAACTGTTTACTCACATGTGGATGTGTTTCAGCCCGATTACATTTATTGTATTAATAATGCTGCGGCTCGGCTCTGCTTCATGGGACAAAAAAATCCACTTTTTAACCAAAGCGACTGGTAAATTCTTGCTTGAGTGAACTTTAATAATGGAGCAGCATGCTTGCAGGAATGCAGACATCATTAATTACTCGTGATTTTTCCTGATGTGACTTGTCAAAAGCATCTGCCGGTGAAAAGACTTCTTTTAGTTAAAAAAAAAAAAAGTAGCAGGGCCTTTTAGGAATATTCTTGTCCCGCTTCCCAGTTCCAGCCCGTGTCCATGCCAACCGGTTACAGTAAGCTGAAAGGAGGGGTTTGAATGTTGTGCTTGTGTAGAAGCCTAAATGTGAAAGGGGGGCGGGGGTGCACAGGCCTTGATCTTTCTATAATCTCTATCACAGCTGTGCAGGAGCGGCTCACCCAGCGGTTCATTGCCATCACGCGGCCTCCTCTGCTTATTAGATTAGCCCGGTTACGTGCATGGCTTTTTCTTTTTTCTTTAAACATGAAGATTCTGATCTGCAAGAAATTTTATACAAATAACTTCTATTTGAAGTAGAACACACACACACACACACACAGAGAAAATAAAAGTTTTAGTTGAAGTTTACCATATTTTCCGCTCTATAAAACGCAACTAAAAGCCTTTAATTTTCTCATTAAACAACAATGTGTCTTATTTATGGATCAATATTGGTTCATTACGGCTACTGTAGTCAGGAGGGGTCGCAGAATTCCTGTCACACACCACTTGTGTGCAGTTGTGTTTGTTTTACTTCAAAATGTAATCAAACAATTTTTAAAACATTTTTTGAAAATATAAAAAAATAATTTGTATTTAAAAAAGAATCTCAAATATTAATCAAATTTTTTTTACCAAAATTACATTTTAAATACTTCTATGCCTCCCGTGTGTTTCATGTTTTAACGTGTACACTTACAAGTGTTAGATATTTTTAGTAACGTAACGACATAACAGGTTACTACCGTTAGTAATTTTTTTATATCTAAATGGTGTTATTCACAACACTGCTTGCGTGTGTTTGAAGACCTCAAATATCTTCTTTCAAGAGACACGTTTACGAAGCCGAGTTGAATCTCAAGGCGATCAGTCAAGCTGTTGAACATCAGAACAGAGCAGCAGCCAGAGAATCCTATGGATGACACGTTTGGGTGCCCGACACACTGGCAGCTAAACATGAATCCTAAGCTTTAACGCTCTGCAAGGCTTGAATAAGCGGTTAATGTTACATATGCTTAAAAGTCTCAAATGAACGAGGTTGTTTTGATGAAAAAGCACTTTTTTTTATCTCTTATCGGGACAGAAGACACTGAATGCCACAAAGTAAAAAAAGTGTGAAGATGAAGGGGCTAGATAATGAAAAATGTTACAAATTGTGAAAAAAAAAAAGTCTCAGACGCACGCTCGTTGCTATGACAACACCTTTGTTAAAAAAAAAAAAAAAAAAAAAGATTGTGATGTCACATCTTTAACTGTTGTTTTATTTATTGGAATTTTTTATCTTATAAAAACAAATAGAAATGATTGGGATCAATTTTTGTTGAGTTCGCATCGCCCATCCCAAACGCCTGGTTTGGAAAACAGTGCGGAGAAACCGATTTAACGGCTACTATTTATAGGAAGTGAGTTCAGTGCGTAACTCAGATTGTTTTCTATTGATACTCTTAATAGAGGTTTCCTGCAAGCCTCACACACACTAGCTGGATTTATAACTCAGGCTAAATGCTAACAGGTAACCACCTTACTTTCCTGCTGATGAGTTGTTCTGATTTTCTCCAACGTCCAGGCCTGCCTGTCCTGCCACCAGCAGATTCATCGTAACGCTCCCATCTGCCCGTTGTGCAAGGCCAAGAGTCGCTCTCGCAACCCCAAGAAGCCCAAGAGGAAACCAGACGAGTAGCTCGTGCTTCGCAGATCTTAAATCTGGATTCACTCCCGACAAACTTCTGCTTTAATATCAAACTGTCTTAAGCCGAGTTCACATCGTGCAATCCGTCCATTTCACACGCATTCGCCTCCATCCGGCATGATGTGTTCTGTGCGATGTGAACACGGCTTCAGTACAACGTTCAGGATCTGGTGATGTCATTTTGTTTGTGTTTATCTGTGCTTTTATTGTCTTTTTGTGTAATTGTAGTTTATTAATCCCTGAACAACGCAAATGGTCAAAAAAAAAGACCAAGTGTTTCTCTTATTGCTGTTTTTCATCTTTAGACGTCCATGTGCTTTTTTTACGTACTTTATTAGGCAGTGCATGCTTCTTGCCAATACGTGTGGTGTATTGTTTGTGCCAATATTAAAACAAGTGCTAACTTAACTATTGTTGCTTTTTTGCTTACAGTGTTCACATGCGGAGATTAAAAACTGCAAAAGACAAATAGGAAAAAAATGTACTGATTTAAAATGATAAATGTAATAAATGTTCCCTGGTGTCCGCCTCATGACAGTGAATCTCACAGTTTACGCATCCAGCTCCTCAGAAACAAGTTTCCATCAGCGAAAATGTAAACCTAACATATAAAACTCTGGAAAAAGCAATGTTTAACATGTTTATATTTCCGGTATCAACTTGGGAGGCGGTGGCTCGGTAGTAGAGCATTCGCCCTTGGACCGGAAGTTAACTGGAAGTTCGTGGATTCGAGTCCCACTGAGTTCACGTCTAGGGTCCTTGGAGAAGACAGCTAACCCCCCCATTTCTCTCACCATTGGCGCCGTCTAAGGGCAGCCTGCTGCAGTATAATACAGCACACAAATTTCCCGGTGAGGGATTGATAAAGTATACATTACTATTATTCCGTTCCGTGATCTTCCGCTTGTTCCAGGGTCGGGTCGCTGGGGCAACAGCCTCAAACGGGCAGCCCAGGCCTCTCTCTCCCCGGCTGCATCCTCTAGCTCACCTGGAAGGATCCCAAGTCGTTCCCCGGCCAGCTGTGAGACATAGTCTCTCCAGAGGGTCCGGGGTCTGCCCCTTGGTCTCCTCCCGGTGGGACGTGCCCGAAACACCTCGCCTGCGAGGCGCTCGGGAGGCATCCTGACCAGATGCCCGAACCACCCCATCTGGCTCCTCTCGACCTGGAGGAGGAGCGGCTCGACAACGAGCTCCTCCCGGATGGCAGAGCTCCTCACCCGACCTCTGAGTGAGAGCCCAGCCACCCTGCGGAGGAAGCTCATTTCGGCCGCTTGTATCCGCGATCTCATTCTTTCGGTCACCACCCACAGCTGGTTACCATAGGTGAGGGTGGGAACGTAGATCCTGGTTACCATGGTGAGGGTAGGAACGTAGATCCTGGTTACCATGGTGAGGGTAGGAACGTAGATCCTGGTTACCATGGTGAGGGTAGGAACGTAAATCGACTTGTAAATCGAGAGCTTTGCTTTTCGGCTCAGCTCTCTCTTTACCACGACGGACCGATGCAGCGTCCTAGTTATTGCTGATGCCGCACCGATCCGCCTGTCGATCTCCCGCTCCATCCTTCCCCCACTCGTGAACAAGACCCCGAGACACTTTAACTCCTCCACACCCATATTAATTACTGTTCACATTAATTAATATACATAATTATTTAAAGCAAGATTGATGCATAAGCTCCAGTTACACTACTAAATAGATCCCTATGGTGTAGCTAAAATCTTTCTTTAAATCAGTCTCACAAAAGAAAAAAAATGGAATCTGATGCACACAAAACACAGGCTTCAACTTGAATTTTTTTCAAATTAAAAGTCTACTAATTTTCATTTGCATTTATTCTTTATTGCTTCATTAGTATTTATGATAAATTTCCTCTTATTTTTCTGTCTAATGAAGCTGTTAAGATTATAATATTATGATCCTGAATAATGAATGAGCAATCTAAGAAGTTCCGTTCCGTCGTCTTCCGCTTATTTTGGAGAAAATAATTCAGTCAAAATTCTGACAACAAATGAATGAACGTGAACAAGTTCATGAATCTACTGAAAAATACTAGAATTACAAGAAAAGAATGTTTGTCTTCCTATTTTAACGACCATAAAGCGCAACGAACTAAAAACCGCAGTCTCAGTTACATATGTCATTACTGTATTCAATACATTCATAAGTCGCACCTGATCATAGGGCGCAGGTTTGATATACCATCCTGGTGTTCTCCTGGTGTTCTCTACTACGTCAGCCTGACAACAGCACACTCTAGCATACAAGTGCACGTTTTTAAAAATAGAGCGGGAGAAAAACAGTTTGTTCGTGGTTTATCTAAATATTGATTATATACTTGTAGTTTAATCATCAATAGGCACAGACATGCTTAAACATACGGAACTAAACTGACCAAACCCGAGTTTTTATTATAATCCGCTGAAAGTTGCTGCGCTACGTAGTCCTCATCCGGATGGAAAATGGCACGAAAGCACCGAGACGGACCTCCTTGGAAATTTCTTCTGCTAGCATTAAGCTACTGCCTTTAGTCGGATAGTGACCGTCAAAATCCACTTTTTGATCCACTACTTGAGTCTTTGGTCCAACTTGGACCACCTTGTCCTATGACCGCAGAAACTCAGCTGCGTTTTCTTGACTTGCCGGAGTTCGTTATCCAGCGTCTATTGATTCATTCATCTTAAATTTTCAGGCGACTGCTTGATTTCCATGTTCCTCCGCGTAGTTGATGGGCTTCAGTTTAAACTCTGTCTTTAGCATTTTCAAGGTTGTTAAAAAAACGATGTTCTGCATAGCGCACATACCTGTTGTTTGCTATACAATCCACGCCCATACTTCACCCTTTAATGTTCTCATGGTGTTCTCTACTACATCCACTTTACAAGAAACACCGTACACACAGGGCGCACTGCACTACTGGGCACGCCGCACAGTTCGAAGAGAACCTAGACTTTTTTGTGCGCCTTATAGTCGTGAAAATGTATATCTTTAAACGGATTCAGATATAAAAACGTAGCATTTTTACTGGACTCATCAGTATTTATACATGACGTTTTCTAAAGTTTCATGTATTGTGTCATTCCGTTCCACTTATCTGGGGCCGGGTCGCGGGAGCAACAGTCTCAAGCGGGCAGCCCAGGCCTCTCTCTCCCCGGCTGCATCCTCCAGCTCACCCGGAAGGATCCCGAGTCGTTCCCCAGCCAGCTGTGAGACATAGTCTCTCCAGCAGGTCTGGGGTCTACCTCATGGTCTCCTCCCGGTGGGGCGTGCCAGAAATACCTCACCAGCGAGGCGCTGTGGGGGCATCCTGACCAGATGCCCGAACCACCCCATCTGGCTTTTCCCGACCTGGAGGAGGAGTGGCTCGACACCGAGCTCCTCCTGGGTGGCAGAACTCCTTGCCCGATCTCTGAGTGAGAGCCACCCTGCGGAGGAAGCTCATTTTGGCCGCTTGTATCCACGGTCTCATTCTTTCGGTATCGTGTCCTTATAATTTTGAAAAAACTTATTTCCTATTTGAAATCAGCAGTTTTTGATCTCCATAGAAACATAAACCGGAGTAAAATAATTCACTTTTAATGTGTGTTTGATTTAAAATAATAAAAATGAGTTTGTAATAAAATGTTGGTGTGTTTGTCTCCTGAACATGGGTGTGTGTTTCTGCCTGAAAAAGGACAGCGAGGATTCGTTAAATGAGTTCCTGAAGCATTTTTTGTCAGGGTAACCCCTCATTTCATCTGTTGCCAGGGCAACTCCACGTTCCTTGCTGGTTGCTAAGGCAACCCCAGGTTGCTGTGACCCGCATATTTTCACCAAAGAAAAAGAAATTCCACCCAAATCCAACAAGAGGGATTATGGACAACTTTGGAAGATCTTTTTCTTTTTTTGGGTTAAGTTTTTTTTTAAAAGTGTGAAAAGCTGTTTGAGAAAAAAAACAAATGATGGATTTGATGGAGTTTAAAAAAAAAGTGTTTAGTCTGATTTGTGGCTCTTGAGATGCAGTTTTGTCTTCTTCTTGATAAAACTAGTCAAGGCCAGGGGATTCTGTTCCAAAAGGCCGCCCAAAAACAAACTCCACAAACACTTAGATGGAAAAAAAATGACTTTTTTTTTTTCAAACAGCTTCTAATACTCTGTAATTTGAGTAAACTTGGAGGATTAACTGGACAATAAACCTTAAAACAGATTGAGAGAAAACTCATGTGTTACGGTTTGGGATTTTTTTCTGTAACTTTTCCTCTTTTCATTTCTTTTTTTTAAGATTTCGTGTCTTATAACAACTTGTTGCTCCTCCTTTCGTCTCATGTTTCTTCTTAAAAACATCCGTTTTTTTGTGATTCGTTTGGTTTTTTTACATAAAATAAATCTTCGTTTCAGTAACTTGTGCTTTGATTTGTCGGTAAATCATTTTTTCAAAGAAATGAATGATTTTAGAAAAAGTATCAAATAACCACGTGTTTCCACTCCGCCTTTTTTTAATCTCACACACTGCGTCCACAGCGTCACCTGGCGGTGGGGAAAAGAAGACAACTCCAAACAAAAGAAACAAAGATTCTTTCTATTTTACAAACTAAATACTTTAAATCTTTATCTTTAAATCACAACAAGGTAGTAAAATAACATTAAAATATGACACTGATAAATGGAGCAAAAAAGATGTCCATTATAAACATGTTTTACCAACATAATTACAATCAAACTTAATCAGAAATCAAGGAATACAGAGGAGAGGAAGAGGAGTGAGAAAGAAGAGGGATGGAGGGGGATGGGGGTACAGAAGAAAGAAGTGAGGAGATAATCTGTAGGTACAATATCTAGCATCACAACCAACCTGCTGGATAATCTGGAAGACAAAAGTTTAAACCAGAGATGGTCAGGGTTTTATGGGGATGGAGGAGGAGGATGAGGACCCACTTTCAGGACTTCAAACAAGATTTATTAACAACTTTAAGGAAAGTCTGTAAAGCAAGAAGCACAGGATTAACTCAATGTTTCAAAAGTCCAAATAATAACAAAGTTCAAACATGATCAGGCGACCTAGCTGGGAGGGATAGTAATGACCCCACAGGGCAGTCCAGGGTGATTCCTCTTAAATACATGGCAGGGTGCACAGATGTGTGGAATCAGGAATCATCCTCAGGTGATCCTAATCAGGGTGATTAGGAACATTCAGGGCTCCCTCGGGCGGCAGGTGAGGAATCCTGACAGAGATAAAGTTGAGACCCACAAAAACAACCTTCTGTAACAAATGTTTTCTACTTCCACAGCTCTTTTCTACCTGCGTTGGCTCTCAAAGTGCTCTATAGTGTAGCTCACATTCACCCATTTACCCACACATCCATTCCTGATGGTAGAAGCTGACATGCAAGCTGTAAACCACCATCAAGAGCACATCGGGGTTCCGTGTCTTGATCGAGGACACCTCGTCATAAACTCCAGGTAGAGGGATCGAACTGGTTATTAGTGGTCACTCTATCCACTGAGCCATCTTTCCCCAAATGATGTAGAACACAAACCGATCTTACTAACGCTATGATATTGATTTGGAGTAAGAAACATAGCAGACAGTAAACTGTGTCTCACAGTGTGCCACAGTGTGCATGTGTGAGTGAAAACCTGGATGCATCCAATTCAAAAAGTCAAGTTTACTTTTCGGAAATCAAAACAAATCAGGACTTTTCTTTTCGATTAACTCCTACAAATAAAGTCTGAATAGTTCCTACAAAAACAACAAAACAGAAAATAAAAATGATCTTCTAGAACCAGTAAGTCACTCTTCACTGAGTCTTTCCTCCTTTTGAACGCCTTTAAAACTCCTCATGTCTCAGAGTCATTTTTAAATCACTCAATAAAGAGGTCTTATTTAATTTGAAAATGGTTTCTAACTTTGAATTTGAAGCAGTTAATTTTTCCATTAAAAAAAACAAACAAAAAAGCACAGTGGCCTCACAGCAAGAAGGTCAGGGGTTTGAGTCCCAGAGTGGGGACAAGGCTGAAACACTAGTAGCCATGTTCTCCCTGTGTATGAGTGGGATTTCTTCATCTTCCTCTCACTCGCCCAAAACATACATGTTAGGTTATTTGGCCACAACAAAACTGCCCCTAGGAATAAATGTGTTTGTGTGTGTGTAGTTGCCTATGTGTGTGGCCCCGCAACAAACTTGGTGACCTGTTTGGGGTGTATCCTGCCACTAAATCTGAAATTAGCTGCAATTGGCTCCGTATTCATAATGAATAAATGAATAATAACCACATTTTTTCAACATTAGTTATCTTACATTTTAAATAATTAAAGAATATAAATTTAAATGATACGTATTCGCTGCAAAAAAAAAACTATAAAAAACATGCCAAACTATTACACAAACAAAACCAAACAGACGGACTTGATCCCGACTCTCATCACTATATCTGCTAATATAAAGAATAGTTATACAAATAATAATAATAATAACCAGTTTACTGTAATATTTGTTTAATAAATTTGGGACAATTTGTCTTCTTTGAGCAATTTTTAATATTTCACTAAATTTTGTGAATAAAGTTAAAGTAAATAGTAGTAAATAAAGTTTTTATATATTGGTTTTACTTTTAAACGTACTAATGGGTTCATTTTATTTTGTCGAGTACATCATATAATTTTTTTTAAAAATATAAAATATGGCTCGTTCGACATTCATCTCAAACACATTATATTTTTATTTAAACCCAAACAAATGATGTGTATGTGGTGCCAGGAATCTGCCATCTGCTGTCAGAATGTGGTCCAAACATGGGGACAGTGGGAAGGCGTGGTGAAGGAGGAGGCTGGGTATGGCAGAAAGGCAGCTGACTGGATTCACCCTTTCCTTCCCCCCGAGACACACACCCAAAGCCTCACAGCTGACGCTTCATAAACCCACTGCCAACTCGGGGATCAGGAGAAACAAGGCAATGCCAGAACTTCAATTTCATACGAGCTAGTTTGAATCTTTTGCATATTTTATGGAATAAGTTTCCACATATGGTATCCTGGTATCATGGTATCTCTGTCTGACTGCTTTTACTTTCAGTCAGACAGAGAGGACTCAGTGCTTGACATAACCACATCGCCCCAAGCTGATTCCTAGCCTCCCAAGTCCTTTGACCTCATTCCTGATTCCTCTCACGTGTCCCTGGCCACACCCATCCCATTAAGATGAAGTCCATCTGCTGAAATGATTAAACATAAAAATCCATAGGGCTAGATGAGCTAATATTGTATTAAAAGTCTTAGATAGATTACCTGTCCACTCTGGGAGGGATTCCACCTTCATGCGGATCTCCATGAGGTGTCGTCTTTTTTTTTTTTCTTTTGCTTTTTCTTTTAAGTTTTTTTTTTTAATCACCAAGAAGAAGGGTCTCAGCAGCAGGAATGTTCAGAGTTTGGTCAATTATTGTTTATTTTGAAAGTCAAATTTGGCCTTTTTTTTTTGTGTTCATTTTACTGCATGAAGCCTGTTCAGGCAAATGTATTCTGATGTTGGGCTGGAAAAATAAAATTGAATTGAATTCTGTGGAATGTAAAACGATGGCCACAATGTTTGTGTGTCGTGACAAAAAGTTTATTTGGCTCCAACCAACCGCTATCGTATTTCTATCAGCTTTCTAATTATAAACTTCAGCTTTGACTCTCCAAGAATGGAAGTTTAGCCAGGCCCACCATCACCTAAAATTAGCCCCACAACCCCCCAGAAAGGAACATTACTCCCCCAATTGTAGGTGAACATACACACACACTCATGTAGTGTGTTTCCCAGCTGATTGTGACTGTGGAGGAAATCTTTACTTTCTATTGCTCTTCTTATTCCTGCAGAAACCAACAGGAGGTGAGAATATTTTAATGATCTATGTCTTCTTTATGCCGTCAAATGATGTAAACACAAAGGTTTGGATCAGAGGTGGGCAAACTACGGACCGAGGACCATACGTAGCCCGTTTAGCCTTTTAACCCGGTCCACCAAAAATAAAGAAATGATTCATTCATTCATCATTTTTTTATTTGCATTTTCAGAATTTTTGCATTAACTTGTTGAATTGCATTCATTTGATGCCAGAATATTAAACTTTCTGAGTTGTTTTTTTCAACACTTGGGATGTTTTTTGTGAATTTTAACAATCAGAAAGTAATTTTCCAGATTTTTCTCATCGCACTTGGACACGTTTCTTTTGTCATTTCATTTCATTTGGTTCAGACTGCCCAGAATCATAACAAGATAATCTTAACAGCTTCATGCAGACATGCAAATGAGGGTTGGGTCAATTGTAGAAATTAGTGAAGCAAAAAGAAAAATTTTAAGTTTTAATACAAAATGTCGATTAAACCCAGCGTTTTCTATATCTATTATTTAAAAAAAAAAAATCCAAGATATTTGTTGCGCTACACCATGTACAGTAACTGCTATGGGTTTGGCCTTGGATTGGAAACCATGGTCTGGATAAATGAAAGTAAAAAACTCTTAGAAACCCGGCACTATTACACAGGTCATTAAAATTAATGTACAAATTATTATTTTAACAATACATGTTCATCTCACCCAATCCCAGTATTATTGATGCAGGTTTTTTTTTATTTTATTCAAGTAATTCAACATGTTTTCTCATTGTGGTATGTATTTAAGGTGAAAACACTATTTTCCCACAAAATTTTTCTACTATCTTTGACTGTTATTTCCATTTTTAAAAATATTCCATTAATGCACCAAAATTGGAATATAAAAGATAAATGAACGTGCGATAGCTTGATGTGCTTTACACTGCATTTGCAGCGTAATTTACGCTGTGTCATGCACGTGAGAAATATAAATATGTTTTTTAATAAACCCCGTTTTTTTATCGGGGGATATCACAAATTAATACATACAGACGTCACATGCAGCATTCAAAGAGCATGGGAAACAATTATTTTTGTCATATTGAGGAGGGGTAAAATTATAGAATCAGCTGCTGTGCCCCCATACTTGTTATGATGTGGAAGGAGGACCCAAATGCAGGACATAAACAGGATTTATTTAACAGAGGTCAGGCAAGGCTGTAAGGCAAAAGCATGGGATTAATCCAAAGGAATGTCTCTAGGTCCAAAAATATGACAGTTCAACAAAAAACTTGGTCAGGAAGACCTGGCTGGGAACGATGGTGATGATGACCCAAGATGGAAGTCAGGGGAGACTACCTTTAAATAAGCACCAGGATCCACAGGTGTGTGTCATCAGACCAATCACCCTCAGGTGTCACATATCAGGGTGATGAGGGAAGGTCCAGGGCTCCCTCTGGTGGAATGTGAGGGGATCATGACAATACTCCTGTAAGTCCCCAAACAAACTAGACTCTTGTTGTTGATGGGTTTTCACCTTTCATATCAATTAGTTTTTTTTATTATTATTGTTCCTAATGATGATGTAAAAGCTTCTGGGTTTTTATTCTTTTACGTGGGAAGTCATAAAGTCGACATGTACCAACATGATACAAAGATACATTTCTGTTTTAATATTGCAAAACCTTGCAAAACCAGATCTACAGTAAAATGATATTGTATCAAGTTGCTTTTCAACACTGAAATAGAAACAAAGTTACTTGTTTGGCCCTCGGCAAACCTTAACCTAATTATAAAATCTATTAAATCACTGAACTTGTACAGGCTCGACTCAATAAATGATTTATACATCATCAAAATTCTTCTCCTTCTTTCGGCATTTCCCTTCATGTCTTCCTTCACTGTATCCATGAATCTCCTCTTTGGTCTTCCTCTAGGCCTCTTTCCTGGTGGTTCCAAACCCAGCATCATCTAAATACTATTCTTAAAATCAAACATTATCTTCTTCTCTGTAACATTCACAACAGTTTTGTAAAACTTTGATTGTTACTGCAACGACAAGAATTAAAGAGGAATATATTTGAAGTGAGAAAATCAAACACATCCTGCTCTTTGTTTACCATGCTAATATATCTCTTATATTTCCTTTTGAATAAGTCCGTGTAGTCCCTCATTCATCCAGGAGTGATCCATTTTAGAAAAAGTTTCAAAAAAGTCTTCTGGACAGTTTAATTCTTGATTGAGACGTTTCGACTTTCATCCGGAAATTATTTTCAATCTGAATGAAATGGACTGAAACTGGATCTATTTATACTAACCTGAGTAAAAGGTAAAAAATAGTAAGAAGGGCTCGACCAATGAGCCTGTGTTACTTAAGATGGCCGTGAATGGCTCCTATTGTAGCCACAGACCAGTAAACAAATCCTATTATAAAAATGCTAAAAGCCTAGTGAATAGAAATTCCTGCTAACGAGAGGCGTGAAACTGGGTCATCTTTAGTCCATGGCTTCAAAAGGCTGCCATAAATACCGGGCAAAATGTATCTAACGCCTCCACTCCGATTCAGTGAGGGACTCTCTTTCATCACAAAGATGGCTTCCTTCACACCTCTTTCAAACCATCCTTTCTCTCTACTTAGAATCTTCACCTCGCTGACCTCAAAAGTGTGTTTGGTGGATTTAAGATGCAGATGTACAGCAGACTGTGGACCACTTGAGGCTTCTCTTCTGTGTCGGTAAAGTCTTTTGTGACATTCCTTTTGAATGTCATTCTTCATCTGTAGCTCTCCCTAAACATGTTGCTTCTGTGACTTCAAATGCTAATAGATCCAATATTCTTAAATCTTTCCTGGATCTTTCTAAAAATGACAGACTCAGTTTTAAAATAACTTGTTGTCAACGACACACCACTTTCTTTTTTTCAAGATTTCCTCATTGATACCTTCTGCTACTGTAGCTAAGCTACGGCCAAAAATAAAAATATTTTATCATCTCAAGGTAGTAAAAATATCAACATTGTTTAGGGTTCAATCAAGTCTTGATTTAAACGAGAAAATGAAAGAACACCGGACCTAAA
Organism: Neostethus bicornis; assembly: GCA_902685375.1. Taxonomy (NCBI): domain Eukaryota; kingdom Metazoa; phylum Chordata; class Actinopteri; order Atheriniformes; family Phallostethidae; genus Neostethus; species Neostethus bicornis. The sequence continues at coordinate 14,238,628 of LR738561.1, forward strand.
TCAGATCCTTGTGGAACTCCACAATTAATGCTGTTCTGAATCCGGTTGAATTAAAGAGATATTTATCTATATAAAGTCAGGAATAACGTTGTTCTTAACTTTAGACAACAATGTTTTTACTTTTGTTTTATAATATTTAAATGAGTTTTTTGATTAATTTTTTTCATCTAAAGTTAGTCATCAGTCAGTCATCTTCTTATCCATCTATCCCTTTCGGGGTTGCAGGGGGTGCCGGAGCCCATCCCGGCCAATTTAAGGGCAGAATACACCCCGAACAGAATGCCAGTCTGTCTCGGGGCCACACACACACTCATTCCTAGGGGCAATTAGGCACCGGCCAATCAACCTAGCATGCATGTCTTTGGAGGGTGGGAGGAAACCGGAGTACCCAGAGGATACCCACGCAAACACGGGGAGAACATGCAAATTCCACACAAAAAGGACAGTGTTCCAAGCCTCGTCTCCATCTGGGACTTGAACCCACGACCTTCTTACTGTGAGGCCACTGTGCCATCCACTGCGCCACCGTGCTGCCTTCATCTAAAGTTATTTCTATAATTTTCATTTCAGGGGTATTTTTTCAGCGCTAACACCTCCAAGACCGTCAAGTTTCACGCTTGGTTTTAGCAAAATTTAAAGATGAATTGGTTTTGAAAAACCAATTTCATGGACTGAAGCATGAATAATATAATTAAAAGAATGAAGGCCTTCAACAGATCCATGTGGAACCCCAATATTAACTTATGCTTGTTAAAATCTACATATTGCTTTTGATTTGAATTAGTGAACAATTTCACTTTCTTGTCTGTGCAGATGTGGATGTTCTGACCCGACTAGAGTTTGGATCATGGCTGTGGACCAAGCCGCCAACATGAGTCTGATGGACGTCTCTAAGATTTTCTCCCTGCTGCAGCCAAAAGACGAGGACGAGGAGCAGGATCTGTGCCGAGCCTTAAACGATGCAGCGAGCAGCGATAATGTGACTTTGCTCCGTGAGCTGCTCTCGCAGGAATGCTACAGGAGAAACATCAATGCTCGCAGCGGATGGGGGATCCCTGTGACCCCTCTGCGTATGGCTGCTTCTCTTGGACACCTGAGGTGCCTGGAAGTGCTGCTGGAGCATGGTGCAGAGGTGAGCCAGATGTGGAGTTACTGTGCAGGTGTGAGGATGTTTGTTAATGGTAGTAAGACACCAACTTGGGGGGGATTCCTTCGTTAGTCCATTTGAGTTTTTAAATCTTCTTTTTTCTCAAACAAGTTGCAATTTTTGCGGATGATACAAAAGATGTTTCCATGTGACAAAAGTTGGGATCACAAATTCTTAATGCAATATATCCTAAAGCAGTGAAGGGATTTGACGTAAACTGCCTACAGTTGCTTACTACCAACTATAGATTAACCAAAAAGGTTTGTGATGAAGGGCAAGTAGATGAATAATGTTGATTTAATCTAGTTTCGGCCGCTCAACACCAGTGGTGGCTGGTGGTAAAAATAAACTGGGGGCGCGCACATTTTTCAAACACACACACACAAAAATATCTATATTTTGAGAATTCTTCTATATAAAAGATACTGTATCACATGCAGTACATGAATGTTTAAAAGTTTTATTTTCACATGTATATGAGCCACCCTACTTGAACAGAAATTTGGTTCTTCTTTCTTTCTGCTACAAAAACTTTTAATTACCTTCTGATTAAAGTCCCACTATTTGTGATTATTTTTTTTCCATGATGGCGACAATCTCTATGGATTTAGCAGTGAAAACAATGGGCGGGTCGTGGGCGAGATTGTAGGTCAGCTGAGCTCACAGCTAATTGATTGGTTCACTTAACAGACTGACAAAGAGGAGAACCTATAAACCCCAAAGCTGGGAGGGTCCCCGGCGGGATTACAGGTCAGCTCATAAATAATTGATTGATTCACGTCTCAGACGGACAGAGAGGAGAACCGATCACTGTCTTTGAGGGCACATTTCAATACGCCCCACGGGCATGGTTATGGTTCGCAATACAAATGAATGGAAAAAGAATCAAATCTGACGTCACATTTTTCCAGAAATACCGGAAACCACATACACACGTGTTTTCACAGTGTGCTGTTTCTCAACCTCATCTTTTAAAAACCACTTTTTTTTTTACTAACAAAATAGCATTTTTTTTATGAAAAATGTTTTTCATGCACTTTCTTCGCTAATGTGACATTTTAAGGAACATGTTTGTTAATGTATGAGGAGTCCAGAGAAAGATGGAATTAATTACAAAACCAAAAAATGTAACTAAAGGTGTCCTAGCCGTGCAAGTAGGGAACAAAAACTGAAGTGGCCAATTAAAATCTGGAGAAAGTGATGACATCAGACAGGAAGTCAGACAATGAGAACACAAAACAAAGGAAGTGTGAAGAAAACAACTTTTTAAAGGCTGTGGTGACAAGGCTGTCCAGGTGTGCTGAGGCAACAGGTGGAGCATATCAGGAGGTAACCTGGGCAGGGAAGGAGGTCCAGAGCTCCATCTAATGGTGGGAAGGATGAACCCATAACATTTGTACCATGTTGATGCACAGAAGTGTTTCTATGCATTACATTTGCAGTTGAGCATACACTTTGGCAACGCATGCACACTTTTGCACCAGCTATGTGCAACTGTGATCACAATGTGACCGCCTACTGTAGCTCAATACCAACTATAGATGAACTCTCCATACCAGCAAAATCCAAAGCAGCATGTGGATTGAATCAATCCTCACAGAGTCTATAAAATGACTCTTATTTTTCAAAATGTTCTAGATAGGGGGCGGGAGTTTGGAGGGCATTGACTCTGTCGATGACCTCATGCCCCCCTTTAGAAAATCCTGGATCCGCCCCTGATGTAGAATCTAAGTGCAGATAGTTTTTTTTCTGAGGATTCTGATGTGAGATTATAATTAGATTGTGTCTGATGCATTTTTATTCTATCTGTAAGACATTGAATATTGAGATGTAATATTTATGGTTTATTAAAACTCTATCAGTAATGATTTAATTATATCAACAGCAGAAATCAATGTTTTCAATGTGTTATTGTGTGTATGAGTAACATTAGTGACCCCTGGTGGTTAGCTACCAAACTAAACTATGAAAAACTAATCAAATCAAATAAAGATTTACACAATATTTAGATTAAATTTTTTATACATTATTGCTATTCATTCAGAGGAACTGCCGGACACTAATGAAAGATTTATTTCCAAAGAGAAAAATGTTTTTCTGGTTCGCCTCCTTCAGGTTGACCTCCTGGACGTGAAGGCCCAGACACCTCTGTTCACAGCTGTTAGTGGGAAACATCTGGACTGCGTGGTGGCCCTGCTAAAAGCTGGAGCTGACCCCAACGGGAGTCCCTACAACAACTGTTCACCAGTGCTGACGGCTGCTCGAGAGGGCGACCTGGACATCCTCAGAGAACTGCTGAGGTTTGGAGCGGAGGTGGACGTTAAACCCAAAGTCCCTGAGTGGGCGGCCAATGGCACGTCCTGCAGAGGACCTCTCTACATCTCAGCAGTGTACGGACACCTGGACTGCTTCAAACTGCTGCTGCTTCACGGGGCAAACCCAAACTACAACTGTACTGATGAGAAGATGCTGGCGAGGATCAAGCAGCCAAAAACTGTCCTGGAGGTGTGTCTGCGTTACGGCTGTGGGGTCGACTACATCCAGCTTCTTATTGACTTTGGAGCGGATGTGTACTTACCCACACTCATCATCGATAAAACAACGAAGCAGAACGAAGCTCTGGCTCTGCTGCTCAAAGAGCGAGGTGAGATCTCAGCAGGTTTAACTTCTACTAACTCATGTATAAAATATGGTGCGTTTATCTTCTATTTATCAGAGAAAAAAATACAAAATGCTTTTTAACTAGAAACACATCAAACTTAAAGTGCTGCTCAGTTGCTTTCATGATGTGGAATTAGATCTCAGAATCAGAATCAGAATATACTTTATTGATCCCACACAGGGGAAATTTGTGGAAATCTCAATTGGAATGGTGTCGATCTAGGTGAGTACAAAGGTTGGCAGGATTAAAGAACAGAGTGATTTCTGCTCTACTTTCCGATGGCTGGATAAAATATTAGGAAAATAAACATGAATATTGTATCAATTAAAAAAATATAGATATACTGTACATACAGTATGTGTCATGATGTGGGGATGTGTAAGGAGGAGGAGGAGGAGGACCCAAATGCATGACAACAAAACAGGATTTGCTAATCAAAAGTCTAGTAAGGCTGTAAGGTAAAGGGCACAGGATTAAATCAGGATCAAAAGTTCAACTAATATGAACAGAGTTCAAGGATGTAACTTATGGTTAGGTAACCAGGAAGACCTGGCCAGGAAGGATGGTGGTGGTGATGACGATGACCTGACAAAGACTTCTTCTTTCTGGCAGACTACATGCCACCCGGCACATTGCTGCCTTTCTGGATTGTTCAGGAACTGCACTTAGGATTTTCTACTACGACCATAGGCATACCCCTCTAGATTCTTGAAAGTTCCCAATAGCGCGCATACAATGGTCAGCTCCTGCAGGAGGGTTCAACAGCTCCTTAAGACACAACTCACGTTTCCCAGACACAGATTTAAACAAAACAGCACGCTGCCTTGCATATAGAGGACACTCTATAAAAACGTGCTTAACGGTCTGACTCTGTTTGCAGTGTTGGCACAATCCATCTGGATGTTTCCCTATCCTGGCCAAATTCCACGCAAGCCCACAATGGCCTAAGCTTAGTCTGGTCAGGATAACTGCAAATTTCCTCTCCTTACCAGCATATACAGACACAGGGGAAACATTTGGGTTTATAGAAAAATAATGTCTGACCTGACAAAGACGTCTGGAGTGATTGCCTTTAAATAGGCACCAGAATCCACAGGTGTGTGTCATCAGACCAATTACCCTCAGGTGTCCCTAATCAGGGTGATGATGAAAGGTCCAGGGCTCCCTCTCGTGGCAGTGGAGGGGATCATGACAATATGAATATTAATTTTTTTTAGTCTAGCACTTGATGGAGATCAATTTAACTTACATCAAAGATTTTTCACAGGTGTGATGTATCAAGGCTTGGTGGGGTGAAAGGAGTTGCAGGGGTTTTAATAAATCTCAATCTTGCATGATGTAAGCCAGATGAATAAACTGAGCTAAATTTCTGCAAGTCTTTTTTAAACAAAATTAACAGGTGAATATTTCACAGCTGTTTGTTTCCTCTGTTTCTGTTCCAGTTTGTCCCAAAACGCTGATGTCACAAACCCGGCTATTGATCCGAAGTCATCTCCCATTTGCTGATAAGGAACCGGGGATCTCGGCTCTGGACATTCCTTTGGTCCTGAAGAACTACCTGAATCACCACACCGCTGAGATGATGGAACAAACTCAATTTTTTACATCTTTGCAAAAAGAGAGCAAAAGGAAGAACTGATCGAGCTGAGCGTGCTCACACAGATCAGACATGTTTGAAGTCGGGCCTGAAGGCTTCACACGTCTTATTACTATACTACACACAACCCAAATTATATTTGATGTACAATTGATTCATTAACACACAATCAGACTGATCAGAGTTGGGACATCCATGCCCTTGGAGCCCTCTTCTCGGAGAAGAATAACTCCTACAAACTCAAAAGACGTTGGAGACTCAGTTGAAGGAGAGATCCATTCTTAGGATGAACAAGAAGGATGAACCTAGGACTGGGATTACAGATCAGCTCCACATCTGTAGTAACTATGGCTGTAACTGTACAGAATTTTTGGTAGGGTCGTACTGGTCGCTTGTGTACGTGCAACGCTTTGCACAAATGATTCTGCACAATTGGTGTGGATTTATAACTCTCAGCTCACAGATGAGTTTGGGAGCTCGATCTTGTATAGGTATATTTTGTGAAAACGAGTTTTTTTACTACTGATCAGCTGCTGAATTTAGAGCCATTTACATAACAAACAACCTCAAACTGAGAGCTTGGATGATCTAATCTGGGAGGTTAGGGTTAGCATCGGATGCTAGCTAATTACTCTCTGAGGTTTAGTTTTAGTGGCTTCAAAATATCACTGATAAATAAATTACTCCATTCATCCCTCACCGGGGAAATTTGTGTGCTGCACTCCTTACACCGCAGCAGGCTGCCCTTCAACAGCGCCAATGGTGCGGGGGTTAGGTGTCTTCGCCAAGGACCCTAGACATGCTCTCTGTGGGACGCGAACCCACGACCTTCTGGCCTGTGCGCGAACGCTCTAACCACTGAGCTGCCGTCTCCACTCATAATGTGACAAGAAAGACAAAAGCTGGTTGGTTCAAGCTAATTCAGATCGGGCCAAAGTCGTAACCGCATCCAACCGACTGTTTACAGCATGGAATCAAAGACCGGATTCAGTCAAACTATCTGTGCTTTACTTTTTTGATAAGTTTTGTTCACTGTTTAATAGAATTTATTTAAAAAAAATATTTCACAACTTTGTTCCTTGTTTGAGAATATTTTAGTTAATTTATCATCAAGCAGTACTTTTTAGTTTTTTATTTTTACAATTACATAAGAAATTGATGATTTAATAAAGACACAAAAAAGAATATGTGACACTAAGATGTCTGTGCCGTGATTTTTGTCAACTATTACACACCGTGAATATAATTGATGATTGTATAATGAAACAGATGGCCTGCTTCCAAACATCAACAGGTCTCGATGAGGAGCAAGGCGTCCAGAACCGGACAGGGAGTGAGAGTTTTACACACTCACTATAATCTGTGTGAAGTGGGTTTGAGCAGGAAGACGTAAAAAATCTGCAAACCTGGAGTTTTCATTGTCTGATTTGTTATGCTGGACCAGTGCCGACCACTAGGGACCAGAGTTACTCCACACACACAGCGAGCAGTGTGTGTGGGGGTCAGTTTGCATCAGATATTCACATCAGATTCTTATGCTTTACAGTCGGATGCACTCGGTCACGACTAAACACACACTCACACACAAATATACACATGAAGACATGACACTCACGCATGTACATGCACAAGAAAACAAACCATATCACACACACTCAGATATACATACATACATACACTCTAAGCCAGGGGTGGCTTAGAGGGCCACATTGAGTTCTAACGTTTGACAAAGGGGCCGGAACAGGCGCAGATGGATGGCATGCTTTGGTAACCTCTCCTCATTGGAGAAAAAAAACCACACATCTTGGGACGTGGAGAAAACATGTGCTTTAATATCCAATGAAAACGAAGAAAAGCCTTAAAACAAAATGCGAGGATGAAACAGTTGCAGCAAGTCAGTCTGTGGGCGCGTTATATTCGATCTGGGTATGGAAAGCCATCGATGCCACTATGCGCACATAAAGAAGCGCACCAAATGTTAAATCAAGCGTGTTGATTTTCAAATCAAACGCACTAGCCCTTAAAAAATGTGCATCTAGTGCGCTAGGTTGAAAATGTACGTTTGAAATGTAACGCGTTTGTTGACATGCGTGTATTTGCTCCAATGGTTTTCCCTATCGGCGCGCACTGTTTATTTTGACAACATGCGCATCACAGACACACAGATTTTAATAGGAATAGTGTTGTTGTTTTCTCAACAAAGCCAATCTGTCTAGAGCGTGCCATCTAGTGAGAAAACATCAGAATTGCAGGTAAAATAAAACATTACCAAGATTTTTTTATTACATTTTTTCAAGTTTGGCGGGCCACATTAAAACATTTAATGGGCTGCATGTGGCCCGCGGGCCATAGTTTGCCCATGCCGGCTCTAAGCAATGCATATACTTGCACACATGACGCACACACGCAGGTAAACTAACACATGCATTCAAATAATCAGACACACACATGCGTAGACATATGCATGGACTTAAATGCACAGGTACACAAATACACACACATACTATCTCTCTCTTTTCACATTCACACGTACCCTAACACACAACCACATAATAACACACACACATAGTATATTAATATTTGCACATCAAGAAGAGCATTTCAAACAGCACGTGACCTCATCACACCTGCACACACACACAGACACACTGACTTTCGTAGTCAAACTTTATGTAGAGTTTTTATTTCCAACAAAAGTACAGTTATATCAGATATGGATTTGTTGTCATATTTTTTTTTGTCTTTCTTTTGGTTTGTTTTTACAGCGAAATACAACATATTCCCAGTGCTTCAGATTACATCAAAAACATAGAATGTACACACACATCTCCACTCCCCCATTCACAGTTTCTGGATTGAAGAGGCATTATTTAGAAGGGTTTTCATTTCTACAACAAATAAACTTAAAGGCCAGCAAGAAGAGAGAGAGGGGAACAGGTTGCAGATGGATGCAGATGTTTAGAGGAAATTAGAAAAAAAAATAAATCAGCTTAAACAAGATGATCATTTACAATGAAGAGTGTGAGATGTTGATTTTTACTTGCTGTCAGTGAACGCCATGCTCATTGGAGACGTTACCATGGTTACTGGAAACAAAGATGCTGCGATGCAAAAACTGCTTTAAAGGTTTCATCTCATGCAAAATCAACAGGTAAGAAAATAAAAACTGCAACTTTAAAACCTTAATTTACAATAAACGAGTTAAGATTATTTAATTTTGTATGATACTTATTAATAGTTTTTTAATACATTGATTCAGAGAAATGATCACAAAAATTTTATCTATGAAATGTGCAAGTTTAACCAAATAGGAAATAATGTTCCTACAAAAACTAAAAATGCTTGTATTAATTCAATGCATCAAATTCTGTGCATTTTTACTGTATTTGATACTATATTTACTTTATTTGATTAGATTGTCTGTTTTTATCCTCTCATACTTCATAACTGAAGATCTGATACGTCAAATTTTATGTGCTTTATTAGGACAGACAGGGGATGAGCAACAGTCCCACTTTCATACTTCCTGGTCTGTAACTAGGATCTATAAATCAGTCAAATTTAATAACTATTAAATCATAAATGTCCTAAAATTCAAATTATGTTTGTTTATGTCGATTAAAACAGTTATTTTGCACGAGATGGAACCTTTGAGAACATCCTGAAAATAAAAAAGAAAAAATCCTTGATTCGAGAAGAAAAATAAACACTTTTAACCAAATACTGATGTAAATAAATAGAAAACAAAGCGAAGTTTGTTCTTTTCTTCCAAATCGAGAGCGTGATATGAATCCATGTGTGTGTGTCTGGTTATTTTTAGCTCATCCACAGAGGTTTCAAATGCATTCTGCTCTCCTGCTCGACTACACACACTCACACACACACACACTCACACACACCACACACACAGCTAGGATCTGAGCTCCTATTTGGTTCAGTGTTGTTATAGAAAATGATACCCGTTTTGCCTCAACTGATGATGTCGTTCCTAAAATTACCAGCAGTCTGGAGTGAAAAGGTGAAAAAGAATTAAACAGAAAAAAAAAACATCTCCTGCAGCCAATCAGCTGCTGAGTTTTTGTACAGCATGAAAGAGCGGGAGACAGGTGGAGAAAAGATGGCATGAGAGGGAAAGAAAAACCAGCCGAATGTCTAAAAGTCTCATGCAAAATATCGGATGCCACGAGCATGCATTAACCTGGTACGCAAGAACTGGAACAACATTCGTCTCCAAAGGAAAATACCCATATCCAAATATATGATCTGTCCTTTTTACACTATTTACAACAGAAAATAGAATGACTCTTTTCATTCACGACTCACTAGTAATAATAATAATAATATAGTTTTAATGTGAAAAGAAAATCTGCTTTTTATCATATATTCAACAGAAACATCTCAGATTATAAATAGATATTAGAACTTGTTTCTAAATGGCAGCTAGCATGTGTTTTGTGCAATAAATGAACGCTCTGTGAGATGATTTAAAGTGTTTGTAGTGTGTTTAGCGGCGGGGAAAGCGTGAACTTGTAAATTCGGGTTCAAGTGGAACTCGTGTGCCGGCTGGTGAGGATTTTCCAGCATGCACGAGTGCAAGAAAGAAATGCAGCAAAAGGGGAAATACACGACTAAGTCTAAATCTGCTCGTGAAACTGAATAGATAATCACTAGTGGAATGCTGGAAGGCACTGGTAGATAGCATCTCTCTCTCTCCGCAGCAGAACGGGCCAGCAGGTGTGTGTGTGTGTGTGGTGTTGGGTTGCAGGGAGAATCAGGGATAAGGGTGGGCGTAGCACAGGACCTGAGGTTATCATGGCCTGGGAACCATTTCTTTTTGCTGTAATCTGACTGGGAGCCATGTCCACAGACACCAGCAGCCAACTCACGCATTTCTCAGCTTTTCTTTACTGAAACAAAACATAAATAACACAACATAGAAACCAAGTTTACCATCTTTTTTTTTCCCCCAGGAGGTTATAAGGCCTGTAAGAAGGCAAAGAAAGGACAGAACGATATAGAACTCTTTCATAGTGAAGATATAGGATGATATAATCACATTGCACGACTGCTCATACCGAGTGCGGACTGTCCGTTGTGAAAACAAAAAAAAAAAATTCACATAAAGTTCTCAAAATGTCTCATTTAGTTCTCGAGGTCTCTGTGACACCAAAGTGAAACAAAAATGGTTTTTAATAGAGATCCATGAACTTTGCTGGTTATCAATTTCTGTTTTGAAGGTGAGAATTTTAAAATCAAAATAAGCAATTAGAGTTCTGAAAATGAAGAATTTAAATCGGGTTGCAGTTTGGTTTTTGTTCTCCATCGACTTAAAACTTCCATTCCGTTCCGTTGTCTTCCGCTTATTCGGGGCCAGGTCGCAGGGGCAACAGCCTCAGACAGGAAGGCCAAGATCTCTCACCCTAACTGCATCCTCCAGCTCCCCCGGGAAGATCCTGAGTCGTTTCCCAGCCAGCTGTGACACATAGTCTCTCCAGCAGGTCCGAGGTCTGCGTCTTGGTCTCCTCCTGGTGGGACATGCCCGAAACACCTCATCAGCGAGGCGCTCGGGGGGCATCCTGACCAGATGCCCGAACGACTTTTTAAAATAAAAAGTATAAAACTATTATTAAGTTTTATTGAATGGGTGAAGAAATAAATATTGAAATTTGGAAAATGGTAATATGAACTTTTTTCTGTTTCCAACATTTCTTCGGTCAAATGGGTCCGGACTCAATAGGACTGGGTCGGAACCCTGCCCCTCGCCTTGAATCAGCTGGGATGGGCTCTTGTACCCCCCGCAATCCCATAAGGGATAGATGGATAAGAAGGTGACTGACTAAACTACAATCAAGAAAGAGATAGTTTTTTTTTCAATTTTGGAGTTTTCATCTCAAAATAGAAATTGAATAACAGCAATCACATGCATGAAATCTCAATTTAGCCCCCTCACAAGCAAAGAACGAGATTCAGGTAAATCTCACGTGAAGCTCAAAGTTGATCAACAGTTTGAAAAATTAACAAATCAGTAAAAAACTTAAGTGAGATGAGTTATTTTTTTTAAGAAGAACCAATGGAGTCAATGTAGAGACTGAAGTGAGACGAGCAACACCTCCATCTCTGGTCACAGAGATTAACTAGAGACCAACATGAGAATCTCAAATTCATCTCCCGAGTAATAAATGAGACAAGTTTGAGGAATGAACTTTTTTTTAAAGTAACAGAAAATGACCTTCTGAGGTTAAAGTACGCTCACAATGTGCAGACAGAAGTTTCACCTACATTCTGAGAGTGGAAATGAAAAACAAGTTGAGAAATCAGTGTGAATTTCTTCCTCGGTTCTTCTGCTCTGCTGTTTATCAACCGGTAAGTCCGAACTGCTTCAGGGACTTTGTAGATTAAACAAATCAATCTGATGGGTTCTTTGTAAATCACTTTGCAGTGGTGGAGCGAGGAGCTGCAACACGGATCAGGAGCCTCATTTATAAAGCATTGCATGGATCTTATGCTGACCAAGCATTTTTGGAACGATTTCAGGTTTTACGACAATTTTCAGATCGAGCCAAAATTCAGATAAATCATGCGTTTTTTTTGCTGCCGACTAAGAATTGTATGACGGGATAAATTTCTGGCATGTCAGAAATTTGTTCGTCTCTCATGGAGACATCTCACTGTGGAAGCAGCTCCATGAATACATTAATTTTATGGATCAATTCTCCTGACTGGTTAATTTTGAAGTAATTACGTTGCACGTAAATCTATAACACAAATAAATAAAAACGGAAAAGCCATATTGGAAACAGTGTTATAGCCATGCACTGGACCAAATATATTAAGGCCTCTTTTTTTTAGCTGTCAGTGAAAAAAATGCATGTAGTGCCAAAACTGCATGTTTCTTTTTCTTGAAAAGCATACTGTGATAAGTGCTACTTTCAGATATGAAGGTGAAGCTATGAAGCTCTTTAATTTTGCTCGTACAGATGTGTGTGCCCTTGAATTATGACGCTCGACTTATGTCATAGGTGATTTAGTTTTGTAGTGTAGCTGGGCATTCTATGTGAAACATTCTAAAATTGCATTGTGTATGTGCAGCTTAAGGCGTGTAACCGCAGAGGCTCTGCAATGGAGTGGTTACACGGCCCCTTCGTAACGCCGGACCCAACTCACGGATAGTCCGACCATTCCGTTTTCTGCATGCTCTAATAGCATGAGGTCTGCTATGATTGATGAGGTCTATAGATTCAACTTCAAGTTTGATGTTAGCATGCAATCGTTTACAATTATCTGGTTGTGTAGGATGTGAATTATTGTGTAAAAGCAAGTTTTAAAATGAGTTTAAATATTGTAATTTACTGGGTTTTTTGGCTTGACAGTCATTTATGTGTGATTTCTAATTGTTTTCTTGCTGCTTTAGATGCTTCATTTCACTGTCCTCAGTTCACTTCTAGTTCTGTCCACAGGTGTCGTCTTTTCCCCACTTTTTACAGTTTCTATACAAACTGTATAGAAACTGTAAAAAGGATAGAGCAGAAAAATGGATTTAAATCATGAGTTGGGTTTTGTTTTTGAAGAATTGGAGATTTTATTTTCAGACTTTATCACTCAGTTTTTGGAGATGGAGTATCTTGTGACTTTGATGAGATTTATACAGATAATTTAATTTGCATGGACGTCGTTGTATGCACAGATTTAGCAAGCAAGCTTTATAAATGAGGCTCATAGCTGGAAAAAAACGTGGGTGGAAACAATACGTTTCCTCACTTGTCACCCTTCCTTGAAGGATGGGGGTTTTACACACACTGCAGCTTTGCATATTTTTTATCACCTAGAGAAGAAAGACAGAGGACTAGATGTATTTTACAGTGTGAACACTACAAAATCATTAAGTTAATTAAAGAAGTTTCCTTTTACAGCACGCTTGGGGATAAAGGGAGTGGATGTGGTTTAGACCTTGGCCGATACATCAACGTGACTTTTACTGCTCCTTCCCAGAGGTAGGCTGTGCTCGTTCCCTCACCCAGCGAGCTGCCAGCACAGTGCTACAGAGGTGGGGGTGGTCTCTGGGGAGGGTCTGGGACTGAAAGCAGGTGGACCAGAACCTGTCTCAATACCCTGTCACAAGTGGTCGGTGAAAGACGTAAATATTTTATTGATCTGTTCCCTGACCCATCGTATCATGGCTGGCGTGGCAGGTTTCCAAAAGAATAAAACTCGTCCTCGCGGGCGGAAGGAGAGATAAAAGGACGAGAGGGATGTAGAGAAAGAAGGGAAGAGGGGTGGGAATTAAAAGTCCAGATGCAAACATCAGCAGAGCAGGAAGGAAGTCTGATCGGGAACAAAACTAAACATTCTGCATCTGAGATCTTTATCTCAGCAAATAATCTCACATAGCAGCACAGCAAGATCTCAGCTTTAGGGCACAACCAGGACCTGGCGGTTTCTGTCCAGATGATGGATTAAAAATAAAATAAACTCCAGAACATTCAGATGATGTGAATCTGTAGAATCCAAGGGGAGGTGTTCATCTCAGCAGGAAAAGCATGATAACTAAGAACGTTACTAACATATATTTGTTGTAAAGTTGCCGTTTTTCCTCAAATTTTATTGTTTTTTTTTTCAAATCCAAGTCTTTGAGTCCTCTTCCAAACAAACGCTTCATCATTGGTCAGTTACTTCCACATCTCTCGTGTGTGTGTGTTTCATATTTTCTTCATCATGGGACGTAATAATCCAGTGTTTAGTGCTTCTAATAAAAATATCTTGTCCTTCAGAAGAGTTTGTGTTTCTCTACTTCTTAAATGGAGCTAATCTACTAAAATTCTGCCAGAAAGGAGCCTGGCCTCTTTTGGATTGACTGAATTCAAAAACTTCTCCTTGTGCCATGTCCTCTGTTAGCTCGTACTGCCCCGCACTGAGTGGGTCCTGGGGGGGTGGGTACGAGGGGGGCGTGCACCTGTTTACACCTAGAGAGGGCAGGCGCCAGAAGAGCAAAAAGGGGTAGGGGGAGTTGTTCGGGATTGCAAAGCAGAGAAGACAAAAAAAGGAGGTGGATAGCAAAGAGGAAACATGGTCAGTAAATTCTACAAGACAGTAACAACAACACAACATCAACATGCTAAAAACACAAACAGGCACATAGACGAACACAATGAGCCTTTAAATATCATTCCTGCTCATTAATCCTGAGTTATGACACTATATGGTCAGATGATTAACGCTGAATCAGCAGTAAAATGGAATTCAGCCTTTGCAATGACACACGGGAGACTGGAGATGCTATTCAATCAAATCCCTGCAAGCTGGCAAACAGGAGAACTGACGGTTTTCACCTGACGGCTCATAAGACCCGACGTTTTGAACTTTGACTGTAGAAGGGATGAAAATAGTGAGCGGGACGTCCTTTAAAGCTTTCCGCTCCATCCAAATGAATCCAGTTGACTTGATATTTTCTGCGCCATATTAAATCTTTGGAGCTCGATAAATGCAGTCATTGGTCCAGTCTGGGTTTGCATAGCAACAATTTTGCCAACCAAATTCAATGTCCCTGCCACTAGCGACCCTAACAGCAGTCATTCTGTCTGTATGTTAATTACTCATTATTTTATTTTGTAGAGTTACAGCTGCATTGTTTTATCGTTGGTTAGTTGTTAATGTTAAGCTAGAGCACTGACCCTACATGCTAGCATGCTGCTGAGCTTGGTGACTCTTTGTTCTTGTCAGATTGTAAAAAGAATAAAGTTGTTCAGATCAATTTATTTGCCATCTGTTGTTTGCTTTTGAATAGAGCAGAAAGAATGGATTTAAATCAGGAATTGGATTTAGTTTTTGAAGAATTGGAGCTTTTATTTTTAGACTTTATCACTCAGTTTTTGGAGATGGAGCTTGTTTGGAGTCAAAAGCTACTTCCTATTTGGCACGAGGTTGGAAGCAACTTATTTTGTCCAGTTCTTAGTCTGAGGTCTGTTCTAGATTTCTAGTGTTCTTGTTCTGGGCGTCCCCAGACAGGAGGCCATGATGGTTATTATATCCACATCACTCTTGGTTAACACCTGTTTGTTTACTACTGTTAATTTTAAAATGGATTTTTGTGCATCTTTTTGTATTTTTTTATTTAATTTTTTGAGACAACTGCGTGGGGCGAAGGGGTGATGGATTATTCCCACAAAATTTAATTAAAATCAGAACAATGGAGAATGCATTTTACTAAGTTGACAACAACAATAGGGATTGATTAATCAATAGAAGTCTATGGACACTGAGATTTTTTGTAACTAGATGTTACTTTCCATGGTGTAAGCGACTTGCTTTGTCTAGTACTTATACAGTCAATAGTTCTGATACAGGTCACGGTTCGTCCATGTTTGCAAACGGCACATTTTCATTGAATAGCACTTTTGACAAAACGTGGCAACAAAAAGGCAGTACAATGCGTTAAGCTAGTCTACCATGTGGTTCAGCTACAGTCTACAAGCATCACAACTACACTAGTGTCGTTAGGGAAGAGATTTTATTTGGAGATGAATATTGGAAAGTTGCCATGGCATCTTGTGAAAGAAAAGAAGAAAAACAGTGTCGTGTTCTGGATAGTTAGCCAAACACTGTTTTATCTGTTAGAAAGAGGTCTGATCTGTTTGTGTTAGTAGAGCCTGCTTATCTTGGATAGTCAGGAACAATGCTTGTAAACAGATTGGAGAGTGACAGCATGCTCCAACGTTAAACACCACACCTCCCAATGCTGCTTAGCAGTTGCCATGGCATCTTATTGTGCTAGCTCTAAAGGAAAACTCTAATGCGTATACCTTTATCATTCTCAAACCATGTCCATACAACATGGCCCTCTTTCTCAAGATGAAATCTATAAATGAATCTGAAATTCAAGAGAGTACTTCACCTTGTGCCAGCCATGTACACATACAGCACTTAGAAACACACAACATGTACTCCTCACAGACAGCTACACGGCTCCTAACGTTAGAGAGAACATTCCAGCAGGGTAAATTAGTTCATTAATATCTTAATGGATGGGCATGCTTATCGTGGCACTGCAAGAACATCAGTAATGGTAAATGTACAAACATCTATCCTAGCAGTTAAATGGCTAAAACTTAAAGGACGATAACAGCGAGGCGCGTACGAGGGTCCTCTGTCCTGTCCTGAATCAGGTTTGAAGACATCTTCTGTGATTGCGCTCGCCGGTGAATGTTTGATTAAAAAAAAAAAAAAAAGTAATTGGACGAACTTTAAAAATCTTATTTTACTTTTTTTTCCAAAACAAAATTTTCTACAAAACATCTTTGCATAAGTTCAAAATGCAAAGCATAAAAGTCCCCAATTTAAAAGAAAATAAAAATGCCCGAGCTGCCCTCAAATGCATCACAGCTATTGCTTTCATCCAGGTTGTACGGTTCATTTGGCCAGTTAAATGTTAACGCACTTTAACCGACCATAAAAAACTTAGTTGCATGCATTTGAAAAGAAATTTTAAAGATTTTTTCATCATGTTTAAAGTTTTTTACATACTTTATCCGTCCCTGTGGGGACATTTCTGTGCTGCAATGCACTGCAGCAGGGAGCGGACGACTGCACCACTGGTGGTAGCAAATTTAGAGTTTGGGTGCCTAGCCCGGGGTCCAGTTTGCAGCAGCAGGAACTGAACCTGCGACTTGCTCATCCAAAACCAGTCACTGAATCACAAAACTGTCCCTCCCTTTAAGAAGGTATTGAAATTATAACTGAAGGTGAATGTGTAAAAGCTTCATTTTAATTATTTAGAATATCATTTAACATTTAAAGCATTCAAATAGCTTCTGTTTAAAATGACAATTAAGCATTTTTTTCCTCACATGTTTTAAAAAATCAATAGGAACTCATCGTGCTTGTTGAAAATACACAACTCAAAATGATGGTAGATTTTTGCTTTGAGGGAAAATTCTTAGATCTACTGACTCCATGTTGAGAAAGCAAAGCCCAGTTAACAACTAATCGGCCCACTTGTTTAGTGATGCATTAACAATTAAGAACAAATTAAATGTGACTAGAAAGACTTCTAGTGTCGCCACAGAGAGCTGTTTATTGTTTGACAGTCTGAGTATGAAATAAAAAAGACTCGGATAGTTTGCAGACGAGCGTGACAAAGGACCCACATCACCTAAGTCTGGTATCGCCCTTTAAACTCAATACTTCATGCAAACAGCCCCTCTGTCTTTTCATTGATGCTTAACAGCTGCTTTACAAGCACATCTGGTTATTTACGGGCTGACAGACAAGTAACTAAGAGAGAAAAAGGTAGGACACAAAATATCACATTAAAAACCTCGTGACTTTTCTTTCTTACGTGGAGCAAAACAGGTTCATAAACAGGGTACGTGTTAAAAGGTGTGGAAAGTAAAAACGAAAAAAGAGAGCAGGGAAGAGTAAACAGCGATGAGAAGACAGAGCACGTCGTCCGGGAACAAAATAAAAAGGGGAAATCACCTGATATCTTCTTGTTGCCTCACCTTTCTGTTTGGTCACCTTTCGCACTGTCATGGCTGCCTGTCGCTTCTGGTATTCAGAGATCTCAAAACCTAAACAAAGACAATAAACTGGAGTTATTACAAATTCTATTTAAATCACGTTTAACAAGTTTTAACATTACAAAAGCCCAAATTAGACATGTGCATTGTTTGTACGGTTCGACGGATCAACACTGATCTGTAATCCATTCAGAACAACATTTTTCCTTCAGGGCACATGTGATCTGGAGAAAAAAAATCAACACACTTCTGGTTCACTTTCTGGTCATCGCCGGTGGAGGAACTTTAACACCTCATGTCATTTTTTGCGTGTATGGGAAAATTTTGGCTCTCTGTTCTGTCATCTTCCGCTAGTTTCGGGGTCGGGTCGCGGGAGCAGCAGCCTCAAACGGGCAGCCCAGGCCTTTCTCACCCTGGCTGCATCTTCTAACTCACCTGGAAGGATCCCAAGTCATTCCCCGCCAGCTGTGAGACATAGTCTCTCCAGCAGATCCGGGGTCTGCCTTTCGGTCTCCTCCCGGTGGGATGTGCACAAAACACCTTGCCCGCAAGGCGCTCGTGGGGCATCCTGACAAGATGCCTGGACCACCCCATCTGGCTCCTCTCGACCTGGAGGAGGAGCGACTCGACACCGAGCTCCTCCCGGATGGCAGAGCTCCTCACTTGATCTCTGAGTGAGAGCCCAGCCACCCTTGGGAAGAAGCTCATTTCGGCCGCTTGTACCCGCAATCTCATTCTTTTGGTCACCACCCACAGCTGGTGACCATAGGTGAGGGTTGCAACGTTGATCGACTTGTAAATCGAGAGCTTTGCTTTTCGGCTCAGCTCTCTGTTTACCACGATGGACCAATGCAGCGTCCGTCGTTATGCTTCCCTGTCAAATTTATTGATGAAGGAAATAGTTGGTAAGCAGCGCGACATCACCCCCATATTTTATGGTCGCTCAACAACAGCGTCATTTAAACCTGCACAGTCTGACCAGATTTCGGAGTGTTTTTAGGCATAAGCATCAACCAATTTTATGTTGATCCGTTTTGATACGTTTACGTGTCATAACGTAATCGTCACAGTTTAAAACGTGACACTTTCGTTTCGTCTTCTAAACCGCTTATTCCATATAGGGTTGCCAGGGTGCCAGAGCCTATTGTGACTGATTCAAGGCAAGAGGCGGGATACACTCCGAACAGGTCGCCAGTTTGCTTGAAGGGCCACACACACACACAGACAACCATCCACACACACACTCATTCCTATGGGCAATTTAATTGTGGCCAAATAACTTAACATGCATATTTTTGGAGGGTGGGAGGAAACCGGAGAAAACCCACACATACATGGGTAGAACATGCAAACTCTACACAGAAACCAGCGTTTCAAGCCTCATCCCACTTGTGATGCAAACCCCGACCTTTTTGCTGTGAGGCCACTGTGCTACCCACTGTAGCACCCGGCCGCCTAAAACATGATACTTCTAACATTAAATTTCAACAATGATCCAATCTGTGAGTTTTTTTTCGGTCGTTGCACCCTTAATTATTTGAAGGAAAGAATTTGAGATCCAGAAGTTTCAGCATGAATCATACATTAAAGTAAATGTTTCCAAAGTCGGAGAAGAAAGTGTAACTAACCGATTTTCTCGTCTTCCTGAACCATCTTTCTCTCTTCATGAAAAGCCCTGAGCCAGCGAATCTTCTCCTCCGGCTTCTTGGCCAGGAAGATGTGAATCTCTTCACTGTCTTTGCTGCACAGCTTGAAGGCATTCTTCACGCTGACGTTGAAATCGTCGTCACGCCCGTCTATGGCGTCCCGGACCTCGTAGCGATCCATGTCGATGCGGCCTTTATAGTACAAGATGTCCCGGCGAATCAGATCCTGGAGAAGAGGATGATGTATGTGAGTGTACGTGGAAGCAACGTTGCAAAAAAAAACCCCTAACATTTCTAACTTTGATTTAATACCTTGAAAAATATTCATGTTTGATATCATTTTATACCAAAAAAAACTGTCTTAATGTTATAGGGAAATATTTTTTTAATAAAAAATAAATGTAACAAGTCCAGTGTGTAGCGGGGCCACACACACACACACACACACACACACACACACACACACACACACACACACACACACACTCACACACTAAGTCCTGGGGACAATTTCTCAGCGGCCTATAAACCTAGCATCCATGTTTTTGGAGGGTGGGAGGAAACCGGAGTACCCTGAGAAAACCCACACATACACAGGGAGAGCATGCAAACTCCACACAGAAAGGCCAGTGTTCCAAGCCTTGTCCCCACCCGAGACTCAAACCCACAACTTTCTTCCTGTGAGGCCAATGTGCTAACCATTGCGCCATCATGCCGCCCCTGAACAGAATTTAATTCACATTTATCAAAAGTTTGTTACCTGGGCTGGATCTGGGATTTTCAAAAGAGGGACCGGGGGGCAGCGAGATGAGGTCATTGACAAAGCCAATATAGGGTAGGCTAGGTGCATTCCCCCCGAAACATTTTAAAAAATAAGAGTCATTTTCCTGCATTTTGGTGGCCCATTCGCTGGCCCTGCAAGGGAATAGCTTCACTAGTCCCCTTTTGTTTCTTCTTTTTTGTTTTTTTTTTGTGGACTAAAAGGGGGGATCGTGCGTTACTCATGTCCCCATGGATCCGTCCCTGTTTGCCATTGTTGTGTTGACTCTAATTTATTTCTGATATAATTGTGTTTAGTTAATTTATTCCCTTGATTTGCTCCTGTTTGGGTTTTCCACTTTGGTTTACATCTGGTTACCACTCTTGTTTTAAATTAGTGTCACATTTCCCACCGCTAATCAGTTCGTTGGTGATCTGGATGATAGTTTTCCTTGTTTCTCTTACATCACATGGCAGTAGTTTCTCTTCATTTCGAGTATCTGTCTTGAAGATTTAAAATGTGTCCATGCTTGTGTTAAGTGAAATCAGACGAAATGACTCATTGATTTAAGTAAGCATGTTAGAGGAAAATCTACAACATTGTGTCTCATTGCGTTTTTTTATATCTAGATTTTGAATTAAGAAAGAAAACTTTTTTTGTACGGCGAGAATGTAAGAAAACGTTATTCTCTGGAAGGTTTCTAAGTTGGAAAGTATTTCAGATGGCTTCTGCTTATCGATGCACAGTCCTCATTTTTCACCGTACATTTGAGTTATTTTGCACACTTAATGTTCAAGACGGTTTAAAATGATTCACATTAAGATTAAAATAATAATAATAAAAAAAAATACAGGTATTTTTGTGAAAAATTTGATAAGTTTGTGTCTTTACTCTTCTAACATGAATCACTTCTCTTCGTTTGCTCTTCTTGCTTACAGATGCATGCTGTGCGTCATCAGTGAGACCACATGCATCATACAGCCGAGCAGAGCTAGGATACTAAGGACGTAGAGGACATGTATAAAGGTGGTTTAACATGCGGTGTTCTGCTTTCCTGTTCTGTGACACTTTTGTGGACTTAATGTGTCCCAAAAAAACTCACTAAGTACAACGTTTGGGAGATATAGCGTTATTGGGATCGGCATGAAAGATGTTTTATTCTGGTTGTAATCTAAGTCAGTCTTATGGTTTCTATGGTTTATAAAGTCTCAGTGAAAACCCCTGCAGTAAACGTGGAGCTAACATTAGCTGGAGAAGATTTCACTAGTGGACATAAATACAGAAAAATAAAATTATATTCACGTAAAAATATGAAAACTAATCCCTGAGTCCTGCTTTTAATCGTCCTCTGATTAGAACCAGAATCCACCACACAGTGCTCAGACATCGTATCTACTACCACAGGTTTAGTTTGACTGCAGGTAGGACTACCGATCCAAGATGGCGGCTGCAGCAGCCATTGTGGGCCCACTCTTTATGTCTATGTGTGCCACACCCAAGTCAGACATTGTTTCTCCTTATATGGTCCTTTCCTCTGAAAAACGTAACAGATGGACCTGAACCAAAACGAGGCATCTGATGAAGACTATATAAAGATATTTTTGTATATTTACTAATCACTTCCATTAAATCCCACTTTCTATGTTGAAAAATATTCACTTCTTTGCATTTTATTTTAATCTCTGATTTCTCTTCGTTCTCCTTCCACAGCTCAAAAACAATAAATGCTGTTTTTAGTGAGAATCACCACATCGTCCCACTTACGATATAACAGCACAATCCTGAAACTTGTCCTTCCAAATATAATATTCAAATTCGTGCTTTGATCATTTAATTCTATCAACAATTTTCATGCACGTTCTGGTCAAAGCTCTTCGAGCAAACGCAATCTAAATATGTCTGACTTTTTTTCTACAAAGTAGAAATAATTAGTATTCCTCAATCTGCAGCTCGAAACGCCCACATATCTCAGCTTACGATCACAGGAAAGCAGCAATTATTCACATTTATGAAGTTGAAAGTTTTCCCAGAAAAATGAGAATGAATTATTAACACAAGATGAAAATGAAGGGCGTCACTGACCGCGTTCACTGCAGCAAAATATGAGCTGCTTCTTCGAAATACTAAAATAAAGAATTTTATTCCACACTATAAACCAGGCATGGGCAAACTACGACCCGCGGGCTACATGCGACCCATTAAACATTTTAATTGGGCCCACCAAATTACAGTTACAGTTACAGGGAGAAGAGATAAAGAAGGTGGAAGATTTCAAGTATCTAGGATCAACAGTCCAGAGCAATGGAGAGTGTGGAAAAGAGGTGAAGAAGCGTGTTCAGGCAGGCTGGAACGGGTGGAGGAAAGTATCAGGTGTGATGTGTGATAGAAGAGTTTCAGATAAAATGAAAGGGAAAGTGTAGAAAACCGTGGTGAGAGCGGCCATGCTGATTGGTCTAGAGTCAGTAGCGCTGAAGAAAAGACAGGAAGCAGAGATGGAGGTAGCAGAGATGAAGATGCTGAGGATCTCTCTGGGAGTGAGCAGGATGGACAGGATTAGAAACGAGTACATCAGGGGAACAGCACATGTTAGAGGTTTTGGGGATAAAGTTAGAGAGGCAAGACTGAGATGGTTTGGACACGTACAGAGGATAGAGAGAGAGTACATAGGAAGAACGATGCAGGATTTGGAACCACCAGGAAAGAGGACTAGAGGAAGACCAAAGAGGAGGTTCATGGATACAGTGAATGAAGACATGAAGATAGTTGGTGTGACTGAAGAAGATGCAGGAGATAGGATTAGATGGAAGAAACTGACTTGCTGTGGCGACCCCTAAAGGGAAAAACCGAAAGAAGAAGAAGAAGAAACTTGAATAAAATAAAATAAACCTTGTTAATGTTTTATTTTCCTGCAATTCTGATGTTTCCTCACTAGATGGCAAACTGTATGATATGGAAAGCCATCGGGGCCAAATATACGCATTTAAACAAGCATGTTTGATGTTAAAAACAAGCAAATGTCACATCAAGCGCCTAGATTACAAACCTAACGCCACTAAATGCACGTTTTTAAGCACTATCACACTAGCGCTCTTGATGTAACATTTGGTGCACTTATTTAAAATCTGGTGCCATTCTATCGATCTAATCTAGCGGTTACCAAAGCGTGCCATCCATCTGCTCATGTTTCGGCCCCTTTGTCAAATGTTAGAACTCAATGCGGCCCGCGAACCAAAAAAGTTTGCCCACCTCTGCTATAAACCGAAACGTGAGTCAATACTAAAAATAAAAACAACATATTCCTAGTAGCTGCTTTGTTCCAGAAAGGGACCTTATAGAAAAAAGTGTGTATCTGATAAGATGCTTGTTCTGTAAAACCCTGCAGGCTGGAAGGAGCACTTACACATGTTCTATTGAGGATGTTTGATATGCATGAGACGAAACAAAGATAGGACAGAGAAACAAGTGTTTATCTGCAGATCTTTGTTGTTTTTTTTCACGTGTGAAGATTAAATTCTCTTTGCGTGTGTTTCGGTGAGTGTGCTGCTGCTGTTACATGTTTGTGTCTAAGTGTCTGTCTGCATTTGCGTCTCCATCGCTGTGTATGTATTGAGTCAAGCCGAGCGTGAACATCGGTCTGACAGGAGAGAGTGCAGTCTTGGTGAATAAAAAGCCCAAACCGCCACAGCTCCATTTTGTGAAGGCTGTTGAGGATTTGAACGCCTGCGTCTCACACACGCTGTTATGTAACGTTCTTTCAACTCCTCGTATGAAGTCACATTGTCTTCAAGCATCACTGTCATCAGACATGTGATCCAACTTTCAGGAATGTGAGCTGAACTGCAGCAGCTCCGTTTCTACTTGTCGAAATCGTTAAGTAAAAGAAAGCGATGAAGAAAAAAAAAAACGGACCTTTTTACAAAGTACCAGCTGGTGATCAAACAGGAAGAAGACTCGCTGCTGGCTGCGTCCATATGGTTGGTAGATCCACGACAATTCTCCAGTGTAGATAAGCTCTGAGCTCCTGTCTAAGATATCATCCCCCTGTGCAAAAACATCAGATTTATTTCATTAGTTCAATTTACTTTATTTATAAAGCACACAAATTGTCTTGAAGAGAAAATATAGTCAGCACGAGAAAAAAACCTAAACTAAACAGAGCTAGGAAATTATCATCCAAAACTGTAACCATAGCAACCCTGCAGCATGCACATCTCCTTTGCCTCTCCGTGCTTTCTTTCACACACAAACACACACTCAAAAAAAGGTGTTGCTCTAACTTCATCAAAGCTGGTCTATCAGGTAAGATGATCACTCTGATCAACTTTTGTGACATTAAGTTTGTGCTGCGCGTCATGGCTTTATGCTAATTAGTATTAAAGGTGCATCAACATTTTGTCTTCTGAACTGCTTATCCCTACTGAGGTCAGGGGTGTCTTGGGGGGGGTAGTCTTTCCCAGCTGATTTTAGGTGGGAGGCAGGATACACCCCGAACAGGGCCACAAATGCTGAACCATACATACTCATTCCAAGGGGCAATTTTGTAGCAGCCAATCAACCTAACATGCTTGTTTTCGGAGAGTAGGGGGAAACTGAATAAAACCCACACATACATGGGGAGAACATGCAAACTCCACACAGAAAGACCAGTGTTTCAAGCCTCGCTCCCACTCTGGGACTCAAATCTCCAACCTTCTTGTTGTAAAGACACCGTGCTAACCACTGCATCACCATGCAGCTCGATTGTAAACTTTTGGCTTCTAGTATTTATTCTGAAGTAAAAGTTTAAACATTTACAATATACTTCAAAGAAGTAGCAGTAGATTGATTTTTTAAATGATTTTTGATGCTCTTTGAAAATTGTCCTCATTTTCTCACAAAATTGCAGTGCTGTTTAAAACACGCCTGAGCAAGTCGATCAGGGTTTTGACGCTGGCAAGTACCTGACACAGAAAACCAGTTTTACAAAGTGACGTTGAAATGAGATGGTTGTTTATCAAGCTGGGGGTCCACATGCTAAGATTAAACTGTTTCTCATTAAAAAAAACACAAGATGATTGGTTAAAATCCTGCTGAACATGTGAATAAGCCTCAATGTTTGAGTAATTAAAGAAGCATGTCATCGATTAAAAGAGGGTGATCTTTATTTAAGTACATACCTCCCAATCTAGAACTGAAGCCTGCCACTGGGCGATCTTGTCGATGTTCTCCAGCCTCCTCTTCCTTTCATTGATCTGCTGAGTGACGTTCCTCATGACGGCCAGCGCTGCTGCCACGTATCGATAGTCACTAAAGTCACAGGAGAGAAAGTTAAAACCTGCAGGATAAGGCTCTCACTTGTGGTCTACAAACCAATTGTGGCCCTCGAGACAATATTGTGAAGACTGAAAATCTAATCAGTTCATTTATAGCTGGTACTGTGTAAATGTGGGCAGTTTCATTCAAATCCATTTGGTGGTTTAAGAGATATTCCGTTCTCAAAAATGTTATAGAACGTTACAGATGCGTGGACAGCCCACATTCTGTGAGTGGATGCATAAACTTAGGCTCATAGTGTAGCCTCATTTAAACTTGGTTGGATTGAGTTTGAGAGTTCTTATTTAAAGTTTGGTCTCTCTATAATATTTGATGTGGTAATAAAATAAAACATTGTGGCCTGTTAAAGGTGGTGCTTAACAACTTAAATAACCATACAGTAACTCTGTTGGATGGAAGTCAAATATTTCATTTTAATCAGCCAGTCTGTTTGTTTGCCGCTAACTGAGCTGGATTTATTCCTCTGGCTTAGATCTGCAATGGATCCAAGTTGGAAAAGAACGTCTGTGTGTGTATGTGTGTGTGAGGGAGACAGTGTTGCGTGACAATGACGGGTCTTTATCTGGCAGATTCTCCAGAGCTTTTTCGCAGTGAAACACAGTGATCTGGCAAGCTTCTCCAGCAAAGCTGGCACCTGTCCCTCTCCTGCTTTCTGAATGACCTGCAGCTGACTGAATCCCGCTGAATCACAGAGTTTCTGCTCACGTGCATGAGTTTGCACATCTGGAAGCTCCAGTTTTCAACTATCATCTGCACAGGTTTACATCCTGCACTTTTCCACCGTGCTGCTCGTGCAGTTTTTAGAAAATGTGGAGCGTTGCATAAACCATGCGCCAGAGAAAAGCCCAATTTCTATTTTCCCCTCTAATCTATTTATGCACACAGTTGTGTGGAATAATCTCCTGGGCATGTTCTGCTTTGATGATATGGATTTTTTTCATAAAGCAGAGCTCTAGCATCCTTTTCTTCTTCATTATGGATAATTTTCTTTGAAAAGGTTTTTTTTTTTTGTATTAATCACAAGCTGGATTAAAGCAGTCACATTTGTAAGATTTAAATTTTTTTCTATCATGTTATCAATACGCAACAGACAGACAACCTTTTTGGGGAGTACCCTGCCTCTCGCCTGTGATTGGGTGAGACCTCACGATGCAACCTTATTCTAAGAAATTTCTAAAACAGTTCAGTAGATGGAGGTTAGCTTTTCATGTTAGAGTTCAAAAGACTGTCGTTTACTTGCAATTAGTGGTAGAAAATATACACCTTATATTAATCTATAGTTGGTACTGAGTAACGGTTGACAGTTTAATTAAAATCCATCCACAAGACTTTGTGACCTCACAGAATTGGACTGACAAGAAATTTTTGTGACCGTTTTCAGAAAAGCTTTGTTAAGTTGCAAATAAATGTGCAGCGTTAGTCGTCCAACAATCGTTTCAGGACTTAGTTTTTTAGGCATACATAGTATGAGGCTCCAAATTCGAGACCACGGTCCTCGCCCAGAAAAGGGTGGAATGCTCCCTGCAGGTCAGGGACAGAGTCCTGCCCCAAGTGGAGGAGTTTAAGTATCTCTGGGTCTTGTTCGCATTGGGGGAAGGATGGAGTGGGAGATCGACAGACAGATCGGTGCGGCGTCAGCAATAACTAGGACGCTGCATCGGTCGGTCGTGGTGAAGAAAGAGCTGAGCCGAAAAGCAAAGCTCTCGATTTACAAGTCGATCTACGTTCCTACCCTCACCATGGTAACCAGGATCTACGTTTCTACCCTCACCATGGTAACCAGGATCTACGTTCCTACCCTCACCATGGTAACCAGGATCTACGTTCCTACCTTCACCATGGTAACCAGGATCTACGTTCCTACCCTCACCATGGTAACCAGGATCTACGTTACTTCCCTCACCATGGTAACCAGGATCTATGTTCCTTCCCTCACCATCGTAACCAGGATCTACGTTCCTTCCCTCACCATGGTAACCAGGATCTACGTTCCTACCTTCACCATGGTAACCAGGATCTACGTTCCTACCCTCACCATGGTAACCAGGATCTACGTTCCTACCTTCACCATGGTAACCAGGATCTACGTTCCTTCCCTCACCATGGTAACCAGGATCTATGTTCCTTCCCTCACCATCGTAACCAGGATCTACGTTCCTACCTTCACCATGGTAACCAGGATCTACGTTCCTACCCTCACCATGGTAACCAGGATCTACGTTCCTACCCTCACCATGGTAACCAGGATCTACGTTCCTACCCTCACCATGGTAACCAGGATCTACGTTCCTTCCCTCACCATGGTAACCAGGATCTACGTTCCTTCCCTCACCATGGTAACCAGCTGTGGGTGGTGACTGAAAGAATGAGATCGCGGATAAAAGTGGCCGAAATGAGCTTCCTCCGCAGGGTGGCTGGGCTCTCACTCAGAGATCGGGTGAGTTCTGCCAACCGGGAGCAGCCCGGAGTTGAGCCGCTCCTCCTCCTCTAATTCGAGAGACCCCAGATGGGGTGGTTCGGGCATCTGGTAGGATGCCTCCCGAGCGCCTCAATGGTTGGGTGTTCCTGGCACGTCCCTCTGGGAGGAGACCAAGAAGCAGACTCGGACCTGCTGGAGAGACTATGTCTCACAGCTGGCCGGGGAACGACTCAGGAGCTGGAGCTGGAGGATGCAGCTGGGGTGAGAGAAGCCTTGGCTTCCAGTCTGAGGCTGATGCTCTTGTGAACGGAACTTATGAGGCTGACTTTATTTCACTATTTATAAACAATGAATAAAAACCCTTTTTATTTATTTTTCATTTTATCGCAATCTTTTTTTATTTGTGGATTATTGACGGCATGCAGTTCATCATATTTTTGTGACCTTAATTTTTATGCCCTCGACTTTTAGCCTCACGACCCTTAAATCCTGATCAGTTCATCTAAAGCCGGTAGCAGAGGAATAAAAACATTTTTCTGAGATTCACAGTACCTGTGCTCCTGTGCGGTATATTTAAGAAGCTCGGCCAGCTGGAGGGGATATTTGCAGATTTTCTGGACAGGGGTGAGTAAGAAGCCGTCTATGGCAATGTCAATCATTTGCTGGAGGAGGCGACAGGCCTCGAAGAAGTGTTGGTACCTGCCATCCCTCATCAGTTTACTCAGCTCCATACAGGCGTCCAAGTGGTTGTTACAGTATTCTGAATAGATCCAAAACCCATCTTGCTGTGGTTGAAAAGAGAGAAAATAATCTTTAAACATGAGGAGCTGATTAACGAATCAGTTCTAAATGCTTTTCCTCGGGCCAATCATAATCATCTATTATCTGAAACACTGAGGCTAGATCTAATTATCTTCACATAACAAACGACATTCTACAAATTTGGCCTCAGAGTTCACTTTTCATCGTAATGTCTCCAGAGTGATAAAAAAAAACAAAAAAAAACTCACGTGTTCTAAAAAACATGGCCCGATTTCAGAAAGGTGAGGATCTTCTGTGTTGTACTGTTTCTCCAGATCTCTGACGAAGCCCATCTGGAAACGGTAGATGTCCTCAATGTTTCCAAAAATGACCTTCAGCTGGTCGTCATTGAACATGTCCACTCTCTTCCTGCATTGGCGCAAGTAGCCCTGCGACAAAAGAGAAAAGACAAATCAGAATGTTTAAAATTAGACTAATTCACTGAACTATCAGACCTGGTTAAAAAAGTTTTCTTTTTTTTCCCTACTCGTCATGCCTCTTCCAGTTTAAATAAAAGATATAGTGAGCATTTAGAGATGATTAGATAAGCAGAAACTTGCACTTGCAGCCACCCAAAGTCAGAGCGGAGTTCTTATATGACCGCGATGTTCTCGTGAACAGACTTTTGCTGACAAGCAGCACTTTATGCATCCTACTCTCTCGGTGTATTTCCAGCATAAATCACAGACTTATATAAGGTTTTTTTTTTTTATAGCTATCACTTTCACTTTAAGTGGCTTTTTGTTCTCATATAGACAAGGTGCATTTTTTTTTACCAGATTGTTATGATTTTATCACAAAGTAAAATGAAATGAAAGCACTTTCCACTAAAGAAGAGATGGGTACAGGAAGCAGGGTCACTCCGGAGAGGTTACTAGTCTATGATATGAACGCAAAGAGACACACCCACACTCTTAGATACGATCTATATCAGCCATGGGCAAACTACGGCCTGCAGGCCACATGCAGCCCGTTAAACGTTTTAATCCGGGCCGCCGAACATAAAAAATTTACATGAATAAACTTTGTCAGTTTTATTTCTCCTGCAATTCTGATGTTTCGTCACGAGATGGTGCACTCTAGGTGGCTTTGTTGACAAAACAACAACACTGCTCCTATTAAAATGTGTGTGTCTCCGTGATGCGCACGCTGTCAAAATAAACAGTGTGCACTGATTAGGGCTGCAACTAACGATTATTTTGATGATCGATTAATCTGGTGATTATTGGCTCGATTAATCGATTAATCGGGTAAAATGGGCAACTTAATAAATAATAGTTTTTTGGCATTTTATTGAATGTAGTTATGCAAAACACGACTCATAACCACTTAAACAACACGTTGAGCTCATTCTAATAAGTAAAAATGTTAATAAAGAGGGAGTATATTATCATTTCTACAGCAAATATAAAATAATAAATCTACTTATTGTATACAGTAAAGGTGAATCACGAGCACCCATAAAATGTGTTTTATAGTACTGGCTAAAAAAACATAAAATGTAAACTGTTGACCATCCAGGATCACATTTAAAAACAAGAAATCGTTAACAGTTTTAGATTTGCAAATATAACCTTGTTCAGAGGTATAGTACCAAACAAAAATGGCCTAGGTTAACATGAGTAAAAATACACAAAAAACAATCAAGTTGTGTAATATTAAGTGGAGTTGACAGTAAAACTTTCTAAACGATTAATCGAGGACTAAATTAGTCGACAACTATTTCAATAATCGATTATAATCGATTAATTCGATTAGTTGTTTCAGCCCTAGCACTGATATGGAAAGCCATCGGAGCACAATACACGCACGTAAACAAGCGTGTTAGATGTTAAAACAAGCAAAATGTTACATCAAGCACTTAGATTTCAAACCTAGCGCACTAGATTTGAAATGTAACGCTCTTGATGTAACATTTAGCGCACTTGTTTAAAATCTAGTGCGCCATCCTATTGGTCTGATCTAGCGGTTACCTAAGCATGCCATCCATCTGCTCCTGTTCAGGCCCCCTTGTCAAATGTTAGAACTCAATGTGGCCCGCAAACCAGAAGGTTTGCCCACCCCTGATCTATATCGACAAATCTAGAGTTTCCGGGTTGTGTGTCCGCTGGATCCATAGTTTGGCCAGATTGTTCTGTTATGAAGACGTGTTGTAAGATCCAAGCGCGGAACACAGGACGAGAGAGTAAAAATCAAAATGTAATTCTAATAAGGTAAAAACGGGTTGTCTGAGGTAGGCGGGTTTCGCATGGAAATCAACAATCTGGCACAGGCTGGGGTGGAGGGTGGCTCATGTAACTTGCTGATTGCTGATCATCTGCAGTTGGTAAGCAGGTTGCCACGGAGACAGACCTCTTTGAAATAGGAGCAAGGATCACAACACAAATCAGCCTCAAATGCAGGTTTTTATTTTAACTAGAGAAAGTGTTTGAGGACTGTAAGACAGTGGTGAGGTGTGCTGTAGGTGTGACAGAAGAAATCAGAGTGGAAGTGGGACAGCATCTTTTGTTGCTATAGTGGAAGGAACAAGGGTCCTGGACAGAAGAGGAATGAAGGTCAGCTGCAGGGAGACAGCGTACAGGTACGTATGTGAATGAGAAGAAAACGAATGAGCAAGTTTAGAGATGATTAGGGTCAACGATTTGAAGTGTTTAGGAGTACTGAAGAGTGTGGAAAAGAGGTGAAGAAGCATCTGCTAAAACTAGAGGAAAGGTGTAGAAAACTGGTGAGAGAAGCTACGTCATTTGGTTTAGAGTTGGGATGTCCCCACCGGATGGAGGTAGACCGGCTGGTGTCCTGGTGCAGCAACAACAACCTGGAGCTCAACGCTCAGAAGACAGTGGAGATGATCGTGGACTTTAGGAAAGCTATTGCACCCATTACCCCCCTTGCACTGACACACTCCCCCATCACCACTGTAGACTCTTTCCGCTTCCTCGGCACTACCATCACACAGGACCTAAAGTGGGAGCCATCCATCAGCTCCCTGATCAAAAAGGCCCAGCAGAGGATGTACTTTCTGCGGCAGTTGAAGAAAGCCAAGCTGCCCGCCCAGATGTTGGTGCAGTTTTACACAGCCATCATCGAGTCCATCCTCACCTCCTCCATCACCGTGTGGTACGCTGGAGCCACAGCCAGGGACAAACACAGACTGCAGCGCATTGTGCGCTCTGCAGAGAAGGTGATCGGCTGCAGCCTTCCATCTCTTGAAGACCTGTACGTCTCCAGGACTCGGGGGCGTGCAGGTCGGATAGCAGCTGACCCTTCCCACCCTGGACATGGACTTTTTGAGCGACTCCCCTCGGGCAGGAGGCTCCGGTCCATTCGGACCAGAACGTCCCGCCACAAAAACAGCTTCTTCCCTTCTGCCGTTAGTCTAATTAATACTTTATAACCTGAACACCACATCTCTTAGTCACTTCCCTCTTGTCACTTTACTATCTTTATTATTTTTTATTATTTTCTATGACATGGCACTACTTTTCTTTTTCTTTCTGAGCACTCTGTTTTGTTAAAATTATTTTTATTTATTTTATTTTTTATTATTTTCATCTTATAATATTGCACAGCTGTATCAAAGCAAGTTCCTAGTCTCTGATATTCTCATTGACATGGCAATAAAAGCATTCTGATTCTGATTCTGATTATATGATCAGAAATCGAGCCTGACCTCATCGCTTCACTCGACACGAATTGGATGCTACCTCCTGATCAGGTGCCTCGGAAATACATTAATTTATTTATTAATTTCAAATTCAGAGTGAGGCATCTCAATTCCACACAGATTCAGTGACACATGTGGAACAATGTCACTGTACAAAACTTCAAAATAAGGGCGCCAGTATGTCTGCTTGAAAAATAAGAGTCATCCTGGTTTGTTTACTTTGATTTTCTTTCGGATCAGGAAATGTATCGGCCTATATTCCAGGGTGTACCCTACCTCTCATCTGCACATTATTCATGATTACATGACTCCAGCTTCCTCAGAAATGTTGTGTAGGACTGGGTTTAGACACCAGATGGATGGATAGTTTAACATCTATCGAAGAGAAAAATCATTTTTGGTCTGTTTGAAGTGTGAATGTGGGAGTGTTACAGATGTTTAACCAGATTGGTGCTTTCCATCTCACACCTTTTCTACTTTCTCACTGTTTCCCTGGCCAGTTCTTTGGGAAGCTAATAACAGCTGTACAGATTAGATGGGATGAATGTGATTAGAAAAGCATATAAAGTGTGTAGAGTGGGTTTTACCACCCCCAAAAAGACATATAGTGATCAAAAAAAAATGTAGAGTTGACTCAAAGTGTCTCAAATGAGGGTAGCGTTTTGTGTATTTCAGGCCCGACTGCCCAACTTGTTTTCTACTTTGTAATAAAAATCCTGATACAGCCTGAGTGTAGTACAAATGGACATGTCCAGTACCTCACAGATGTCCTTGAGGTGTTTAATGTAGTGTCTCTCTGTGCTCATGATCTCATTGATGACGTTGGCTCTCATCTGGTCGCGGTTTTGAAGAGGCGAGCCCAAACACAAGCAGTCATTGGTTGGATCCAAGTGTCCGTTCTGTACTTCGCTGGTTCCTTCGACTGGTTCTGCTCCTCCATCATCTTGATTCACCCACAGCTGAGAAAAAAATACATCCAAAAACACCAAAACACACACACACAGATCGCTGGATAAGAACGGTGACTCATGATGAGGAGTCAAGAAATTAAAAGAACACAACAAAGTAGTTTGATTTAACAAACTTGATCAAATTTAACTCCAGCTTGAGCATGAATGCACAGAAAAGCCACAGTAGATACAAAGTCTCACACACAGAGCTTCAGATGTTCTCTAATAGTTTGAAAAATATGTCAAAGTCTATAGAAGAAGTGGCCAAACTACGTCCTGAGATCCAAATGTGGCCTTTAAGGCCTTTTAGTCTGGCCCACAAAGCACCTTAAAGACGGGGTGACGGATTTTTTGTGGCTTATTAAATCTTATGTTGTAATTGGATAAGTGGGACACCCCTTTTTGACATTGTGGACCACCCATCCCCTAACATCCTGCATAATCCAGCCCCCCTTATAGCGTGCACAACACAGCATAAATTCCACTTGAGTCGGGAAATACCTGTGTGAGCAAAGCGCATGCACTACACTTCCTGCATTACACAAAAACTCTTCCTGCTTACTAGAAAAAGTTTCAAAAAAGTCTTCTGGACAATTTAATTCTTGATCGAGACGTTTCGACTTCCATCCGGAAATCATTTTCAATCTGAATGAAATGGACTGAAAACTGGATCTATTTATACTAACCTACGTAAAAGGTAAAAAAAAATTGTAGGGAAGGGCTCGACCACTGAGCCTGTGTTACCTATGATGGCCGTGAATGGCTCCATTGTAGCCACAGACCAGTAAACGATCCCTATTATAATAATGCTAAAAGCCTAGTGAATAGAATTTCCTGCTAACAAGAGGCGTGAAACTGGGTCACGAGGTGTCCTCTTTGTTCCATGGCTTCAGAATGCTGCTGTAAATCCCGGGCAGATGGAGCCATTCACGGCCATCACGGCAATGGAGCCATTCACGGCCATCATAGGTAACATTTTTTTTACCTTTTACTCAGGTTAGTATAAATAGATCCAGTCTTCAATCCATTTCTATCAGATTGAAAATGATTTACGGATGGAAGTCGAAACGTCTCGATCAAGAATTAAACTGTCCAGAAGACTTTTTTGAAACTTTTTCTACTATGGATCACTCCTGGATGAATGAGGGACTACACGGACTTCCTGCTTACGTTAAAATGTGGGTGTGGCAGAAAATCTCAGGCATGCTAAAGGTCTGTTTCTGCTTTCTTCCTCTGTGTTGGAGTTAATGTTACCTGCACCACGTCATGCCACAAGATGGTGCGTTTATACACTGATTGTAAATCCGTGTTTATTGGATAGGATCAGACGGAAAACCACCGATGCCAATTTTGAATTTTTTTTTTCCCCTGACTATCGATGGCCCGTGAAGGGTCGATATTAGACAATTTAATTAGCCAATTAAAAAAAATCAGTCTAGCCCGACTGTAGTTATGGCTCATCTGTGAAAAAGTTTGACCACCCCTGCTTTAGAGGTTCTTCTATGAAGAGTTTTTGCAAGACCAAAAGTATTCTGAGGATATTTAAAGTTCAGCTTTGCCCTGTGTGTGACTCAGCAAACACATCCCATTACACATCCACACGGCCCACCTCATTACACCCTCACGCTTGCATGCACCCACCAACACGGAGATTCACACACACATTCAGTTTATTGCACTCATCAAAGAGGCCGAGGGAGCCCTGTTTCAGATGCCCGGCAGCCAACACCTGATGACACACAGTTTGCCAAGAGAACATCAAAAGAACCAACGGGTAGAATGCCAAAGACAAGATGGAAAATGTGGCGCCACAGACAAGCAGAGTGACAGGTGGAAGAGCGCTGACTGCAGACAAGAACTGGTAGCGCGGCATTAAGACTGAAAATCACTCAGAGTCAATAGTAAATAAAGAGCCAAAAAGAAAAGGTTCATATTTTGAAAGAAAAGGCAGCTGTAATGTTTAAAAAAATCTGAATAGAAATCCATTTATAGTAATTTTCCTTTTTTTTTTTAGAAGCTTTTAAAGCATGTTTACTTTTGACTCATCAGTTCTGCCTCTGGTTTGACCTCCTGCAGGAGATGATGTGAGAACGTCATGGGCACAGTGATGTTTAATGTTGAGGGCACGTTGCGTGGACAGACTGGAGCGGGCTGGATGGGTGGATGAAACTTTGGTAAAAACGCACCTTTGACGTGGTGTTTTGGAACCGTGGAGTTGCTATGGGGTTGATATAGAAAACCTGTTTTGTTTGGGGCTGAGGAGGGTGGGGTTCCACCTTGGAAAGAGAGAATGACAGAAGAGAAAGATACTTTTTGTTTGGTCAGCCAGCCTGTCTGCCTTCTCTGGAGTGAGTATGGAAAGGTGAACAGGTGGGGATGGCCATGGGAGGAGTTTGGAGCGGAGGAGGTCTCTGAAGAGGGAGTTCACCTACACCAAGAACTCTCACTAGTCACTTGTAGCCTTAAAAAAAAACCCTCTAAAAATCAAATTGATCACCACATTTATTATTATACTTTTAAAAGTCAAATTAAAAACTTCAACAAATAATGTCTAAAATCTGTAAACCTTCATCATTTGGAACGGTTGCACCAATAAAGCCGATACAAATATGAGTGCTTTTATTTGAGTACTGATACCCTGACTATTCTGACCTAAAACAAGACATTTAATTTTATTGCATTACTTTTGGATCTTTTTTTTCTTTTATTCTGAAACTAAATAAGCAACAATAACAAAATAGAAACACCTGACGAGGTGTCCAATATTGAAAATGAATGGGTTACTGGACTTCAAAACAGTCCAGTAATAATGGGTAAGGAACATTTTGTCGTTTAAGAAGGAAAAGTGATCTAAATAAATTAGAAGTGGTTTGTTTGTTTATAATTTAAACTGTAATTTTTTCCATAAGAAGTAACGAGGAACTATTTGTTTGTTGGCATGGTAACAGAACCCACACTTTGTACGCGACTTACCGGCGGAAAAAAGTAACACATGCCTAACGTTATATTCTGTAAGGCAAAGAAAGTATGAGTTCAGAGTGAAAGGGAACTTCTTACTTCTTGTTTTTCTCCAGAAAAAATGCTAAAGTTGACTTTTCTATTCAGAAAAAATATACTTTATTCATTCCTCAACAGAAAAATTTGTGTGCTGCATTGCACCGTAGCAGGCTGCCACGTGCAAGATTAATAAATCTTAATAAAGCAAGATTTTTCTTTAAAGTAATTCCCTAAAAGAAAGTGCAACTCTACATCTTTAAATATAAATATAGATTTGTTTGTAGAATTATTTTTCTTTTGGAAGATTCATTCACTTCAATTAGAATCGATCAAAACAGACCGATATTATTACAATGCAGCTCTCAATGGGCCTCACACGGTAAATTGGAAAACAAAAAAAATCACCAAAATCAGTCTTAAAGTGAACAATAGTTAATTGTTTGCAACTCTAAACAAACGCAAAGCCCCCCTGCCCTCATGCATGTGACAAAAACTATAAAAAAAAAAAAAAATGGAGTTTTACATGAAGAGTATCCTCCAGAATAAAAGCATGGACGGCCAACTTTAAATAGATTTAATCTAAGCTGAAATATGACATCAGATAAAACCCATTCATAACTTAATATAAAGCTGTAAATTTAATTTAATCGAGGACAAGAGTTGAAGGTGACTGTACTGAAAAAAAAGTGGGCGGGACAATCAGCATCTCTATTTTATAGCTCTTGAACGCCCGCTGACGGCACTTAAATAACCTGCTCTCTTGGGGAGTTTGCACATGTTTCTGTGCACGTGTGTGATCATGTGTTGTTGTGTGTTTGGAAATAGATGCAGCAAACTGACCCGTACAAAGCTGGCAGGGAACCATCCTTCCTCCTCATCGATCTGGCCCCACCACCAGTCTTTGTTGGAGGCGTCCAGCACCTTGATGACGTCGCCGGCTTTAAACGCCAACTCCCGGTCTGCCATGGTCACATGGTCCCATACCGCCTCAGCGTTGACGATTGAACCTCCACTTATCAACTAAAAAACAAAGGAAAATAATTAGTTAAAAAAACAATCAAGTTTTTCTTGAATGTTTAATTGAAGACAGTTGTTGAGACGCCATTGAAACAGGAAACATGCTGGTGTGGGAAAGACCTCAGAATTAAAGTTGATATGAAAGAGATGTTTTTATAATTTTTGCTCAAATATAAGTGTTGAAAAACGAAAATACCTAATGATTAAAAAACTGCGGACTCTGTAGGACATTGAAAACCACACCCATTCATTACCCACAGCGTGCCAATCCCTCCTTACTCATGGTTTGGGAAACAAACAAATTCCATTGGTTGGAAACACAAATCTAGAAGAAGCCAAAAAAGATCACAGTAGATTTTGAAGACGGGGCTATGTACCTTTAAGAATAATAATTCTCAACTCATAAAATTATAAAGATAAACCTTTTAGTAGCTCAGAAATTAAATATTTTAATTGTAATATTTAAAGATAAACCCTGACCAAAAAAATGAGATCGCGGATACAAGTGGCCAAAATGAGCTTCCTCCGCAGGGTGGCTGGGCTCTCACTCAGAGATCGGGTGAGGAGCTCTGCCATCCGGGAGGAACTCGGTGTCGAGCTGCTCCTCCTCCAGGTCGAGAGGAAGCAGGTGGGGTAGTTTGGGCATCTGGTAAGGATGTCCCCCCGAGCGCCTCACTGGCAATGTGTTTCGGACAGGTCCCACCAGGAGGAGCCCAAGAGGCAGACCCCAAGCCCGCTGTAGAGACTATGTCTCACAACTGGCTGTGGAACGACTCGGGATCCATCCAGGTGAGCTGGAGGATGCAGCTAGGGTAAGATAAGCCTGGGCTTCCCGTCTGAGGCTGTTACCCCTGCAACCTGGTCCCAGATAAGAGGAAGACGACGGAATAGAATGGGAATTTTATATAATTTTATATTCTTTTTCCAGAGCGTTTAGATAAAAAAAACAAAAACATTCCCTCATGAGGGAAGGGACTGAGCGTGAGCAAATCACAAGAACAAAATCCATGGCAAAGAAAAACCTGGTCTTGAAATAGAACTTGCAATTTACTTAAATACCTAAACATGCATGAATGAAATAAAAAAAAAAACATTCAGGAATGTATTATTGTGGGAAGAATTTTTTAACATGGTTGAAAACTCTTTTTATGACTCGCCCAAAGTTTACAAAGAGTTGCAAAAATTCCAGACTGCCTTAAACATACTATAAAAAAATATAAAACACAGCTGTAAAATTAAGACTAATAGATCTTATTTTATCGTATATGCAAACACACCTTGTCGAAGATTATTTAAGCAGACTAACACGGCCCATAAAAAACAACACAGAAAATAGCAGATCTTTCAGTCTCCACACAAACATGAGACCAACCTCTTATGACATCAATCACACTCACTTTACAGAATATAAAACTAAGATGCAAACAAATCCTGCTCTCATCAGGACCAGCAGGGGAAAAGGATGGATGAGTCATCAGATTATTTGTATTGATTTGAAGATCATGAATAACTAATGTGAACACCACACAACACTGAAAATAGATGTTCTCACTGCTCGGCTGAGTAAGAACACAAACATGAGAAAGGGAGTTACAGGACGTACACAAAGGGCAATAAAACCAGGGATGGAGGACACAAGGCGTTACTAGTATTTTCAGGTGAGGAATAAAATATTGTTCTCATTAAATGAGAAGTTCATATGAGTGTGTGTAGTGTTCTCATCCATCACACTGAAGACAAAAAGATTTAGTATTTGCACATGTTGGTCCTCATTTATCAAAGTTACATGCAGCAAAATTGGGGTGTAAAAGGTGGCGTTGGACCAAACTGATGCCCTCATCCGGACTGTACGCCACACACACATCACTACGCCAGATTGAAAGGTTGTGTGTGTATGCACCAAAATCACTGTCCTGGAATGATGGATGAGCTCTGCCATCCGGGAGGAGCTCGGTGTCGAGCCGCTCCTCCTGCAGGTAGAGAGGAGCCAGATGGGGTGGTTCGGGCATCTGGTCAGGATGTCCCCCAAGCGCCTCGTTGGAGGGGTGTTTCGGGTACATCCCACCGGGAGGAGACCAAGAGGCAGACTCCAAACCCGCTGGAGAGACTATGTCTCACAGCTGGCTGGGGAACTACTCGGGATCCTTTCGGGTGAGCTGGAGGATGCAGCTAGGAGAGAGAAGTCTGGGCTTCCCGTCTGAGGCTGTTGCCCCCGCGACCCGGCCCCGGATAAGCCGAAGATGACATAATGGAACGTTTTTCATATTTAATTGATTGATAAAAGTTTATCACTCTGATTTTTATCAGACTGATTAAAGTTAGTCTGAAATGCACATCAGCCAGTGTTTTACCAAATACATACCCACTGCCAAAACAGAAATTATCTTGTAACCACAAGAAGATTTGTTTCTTTTCTAACGCCTAAACCTGCGTAAAAGAGCTCTCATTGAGAACAAAAGAGGGATTCAATGAAACAAACGTGTCAGGTTTGGTTTGGTGGATTATTTCCAGCAGTGCTGAGCACGATGGATGAATATTGAGCATCAGATGCTACGATAACAATTTGATCAGATATTCTTGAACTCGTTAAGTAATTTAGAAGAACATTTATTTATTTATACGTAATATGATGAACTGGAACCATTTTTTTGGCAGCTAAAGGCGTCACATCAGCATTCTTAATTAAAAATTAAATTAAATTGTGACGCTCAAACTACTGTTTTTTTTTTTAAATAAATTCATTCTGTTTTATGTCTATGGACCCTTCCTGCTGCTGCCCTCCTGCCCTCTTGATGCATTCTCAGCTTTGATTACTGTCACCAATTTCCAATTGCTTGCCCTTCTGTTGTCGCACCTGTGTCTCGTCATCCTCTGTTTTAAAGCCATGTTCCTATTTTCCCTTTTTTTTTAGTCTGTCTGCTGTTATCGTGTACCTGTCTGTTTCAC
This sequence comes from Neostethus bicornis, assembly GCA_902685375.1. Taxonomy (NCBI): domain Eukaryota; kingdom Metazoa; phylum Chordata; class Actinopteri; order Atheriniformes; family Phallostethidae; genus Neostethus; species Neostethus bicornis. The sequence goes on from LR738561.1 coordinate 14,279,059, forward strand.
CTCGTCTGGCTGCCTTTCAAAAGTCTGGATTTGCCATGTCTGCCTAGGACCTGAGCTTGCCCAGATTGGCCAACAGCGGCACCTCCCTACCCCTTTGTTCCCGCTCTTTCTTTTCTCAATGAACTAGTTAATTTTGGCCGTATTTGCATTTTTTTTACAGACTTTTTTGTGTAAAAACAAGCAGCGAGTCTCGCACTGCTGCACAATCCAAAGAAGAGTCACTTTTTGGTGCAACTCCAGTTCTGCATTTGGGAGAAGTCTGAGGTGCAGCAGAATGCAGCAATTATTAAATCTTTTTTAAAAACCTACCCATAAATATAGTTTTAGTCATTTTATAAATTTGTGGTAGAGTTCCAGTCACTGGTGCTGCAGGATTAATCGTAATATGCTGCCAACTTTGTCTCTTTTTTTGCCACTCCTCAGTCTGTTAAATAACATACTGTTCAGTAAAATTCTTTTTATCTGCCGTCTTCTGTCATCAATGTTGGCACAAGAGTGTGACTGAGCATTGATCTGAATATAACTGGAGACACTTCAACGTATTGGGATATATAAGGAGTCGGTGGCTCAGTGGTTAAAGCGTTCGCCCGCGGGCTGGAAGTCAACTGGAAGTTTGCGGGTTTACATCCCACTGAGTGCACGTCTAGGGTCCTTGGAGAAGACACCTAACCCCACGTTTCTCCCACCATTGGCCCTGTTGTGGCAGCCTGCTGCGGTGTAAGAGTGCAGCACACTAATTTCCCCGGCGAGGGATGAATAGAGTGAGTAAAAAAAAAAAAAATTATCTAAGTTTGTGGCTTGAAAAACAGATAGATTTCCAAGCGTTTACAAATTTGAACCTGTTTTGCTTCTAAAAGTGAATCGCTGCAAAAAAGTCTTCTGTCTGTAAATATGAGACACTGTTCTGTGAATCTTTTCAAATTTACCATCTTTGATCACTATGGTTTATAAAATTAGGGTGTGACTGAGCATGTGGGTGTGTTCACCATCATAATCACGCCTTATGTAAAATATAAAAGTCACATGTGTCTTTAAAAAACTATGTGTCCCCTGGTGTGTCATCAATACGTGCCAAAAATTTACACCGTTTTGTTTGCAGCTGTGATAAATGAGAAGCATTCCCTCATACTTTGTAACTTTGCATGTATTGACTCAGGTGCACGCATCCATGGCACACTTCCAAATGTTCATTCTCTCCACTGTCGTGTTCATCAGCATTCTGCAGTCCGGAGCTAACCATGCAAGCAGTCCCTGGGGCTGTGGGCCGAGCTAGCAGGGCTAACTAAGCCTGACAGGCTACGCTTAAGCTCCAGGTAGGGAGTTATCTAGAGGCCAGAGACGAAAATGTCTGCTTTATTTAATTTAACTTTGTTTTCTACGGAAAAATTGTGCATTTTAAAAAGATATTTATTGTACTGCAATTAATTAACTGAATCTTTTTAAGTCCAACACCTCGTTCCTCTTCCTTCTCGCTTATGCAGTATTTTTTTTTATAAATTTCCATGAGAAGCAGCAGATTGTTTGAGTGTGTGTGTGCATTTGTATGCGTGTGTGCTTGCTTGGACTCATCCAAAATACCCCATGAGAATCTAAGCTCTCAGACTCAGCAGCCCTGCAGACCCTTCAACCTGTTCACTACCCTGTGAGACAGCTGTAAGCCAATCACAGCAAAGGAAAGAGGACAAGGAGGGACGTCCATGCCTGGAGGGTAAAGAACGGGCGTCGTCATGGTGACAGATGAGGATGCTTCACTGGTATTGACAAGATGACGGGATGAGGCAAGGCCACTTCAAACTGTAGCGGAACATTTCCAAAAAATTGGCGATCGTGCATGAATTTCTTCCTGTAATTAAATATTACGACAGCAACAAGTTACATTTACATGCAAATGTGAGCTCTGCATGCGAGACGTGATCAAAGATGACACCTCGAGAATCCAATCCATCCAGAGTCACTTTGTAAAGAGAGCTGGGATAACAGGAGCTGGAGCTTATGTGTCAAAACTCTCCAATTTCTGCAAAAACACCTGTCATGCTTCCATGGAAACAGGACCAATCGATACAAGTAAAAAAAAAAAACATGGTTCAATCAGGCAAAAGAAATCCTTTTTTTAATCATGTTGCAGAATTCATGGGATAAAAAGTAGAAACTAAATCTGCACGCAGGTCAGTTTGCTTCTTGTCTGATCCGTTTTAAACCCGGCTCACTACAAGCCGGTCCCCAATCAATCGCCTGTAACACAGACAGCTTAACAAATAGAAAAGAGAGATAGAGATCTGTTCACAGCCAATGTTCCTCTCCTTCTCTGTTCATCCCTCCATCACAACCCTGCCATCCGTTTTCCCTCCACATGTCTGAATAAATTAAAAGCATTACATAATCAATCGTTCCACACACCTAGTTTGATCAAATGGAGTAAACACAGTGAGAGGTTGTGCATTTTAACCGTAGCTGTCAGCCCGGTGGCTCTAATAGTCTGTGTCATCCTCATGGTAACCGCTGCAGTCTTAACATCAAAGAAAGATCAGACTTCCAACAAGAAAAGCTGAATTTGGGTCACTCCAAATGCATCTAAAGAGTCTATCTCTGTTTAAAACCAAACGCCATGATGCTTTGTGATTCATGTTTAGACGTAGACGTCAAGCCTGACAGGGAAAAAACGCAAGAAAAGAGAGCTGATTCACAAGCTCGTATCATCTTTGCAGCGGCACACATCAGCATTCGCTGCACTGTGGCAAATCCACTGCATTCCAACATCCTCCTGCATCAACGCACCTACAAACACACACACACACCTTCTCAGCCTTACCATGTTCGTAGCATGTAGCTGCTCAAAAAGTGCATGCATGGAGAAGTCTGTCTCAGATAAACATGATAAAAGAATCCGTTTTAGAAGCAGAAGAAGCGACCAGATCCTCCCACCGAGCCCGAGTGACAAGATGCCGTGTTGGAGAAAGAGGTTTCTCTTTCCGACGCACCGGTCCGTCCTCCCTGTGTCTGCCAACCCTGTTATGTAATACACTTATACCCCGAGTCTGGGAGCCAATCAAAGACGCTCTGCCGAAAACTGGTGAGAAATACACGCACATCCCTCACATACATCATCCACACATTGGCACTTCTGACTGCACAGCATAAAGCACAACTTTATTAAGAAGCTCATCTCCCTGGAGGAATCACAGATGTGTGAATGTGTGTGTGAGTGTGAGGATGCGATGGGGACTCCGGTGAAAGTAGGAACAACTAACACACTCACTTAGGAGTTTCTCCAACACGTTTACATGCATGCATTCCTCTTACACAAACGTGCACGAGGATGTTTCTGTGATGCTGCTGGCCCACATGCAACGGCATGTGATGGAGGGTCCTGTCTTCATAAAATAAAACTGCCAAACGGCTTTTATGTGCATTCAACATTAATCACAGCGAACAGGGAAGATGCAGCACTTAGCAGACACAATATCCCCCAACCAAGAAAAAAAAAAAAGAAGCATCCAAGTGGTTCCTCTATAAATAGAGCTGCTATGGGACATGCTTTTAACTCATCTATTTCTGACTTTCATTCAACATTCATGACAACTGCCCCTGATACTTTATTACACCGTGCAACCACTGGGTCTTTTTTCCAGTCTGTCTCTGTAGAGGACATTTTGTAATATAATTTCTATCCAGACACTTTAATAATCACCACATCCTGACGAGGGTACAATCAGATAGCAGGTTGAGGATGAAAGAATGAGGATATTGGGGTCTTTGAAATGGGAGCTGGATCTAAAATGGGGGGGTGAACCTTGAATGATGGAGGCCCTGCTTTTATTAGGCCAGTCAGATGAGAGCACAATGAGTCCCTGATCAGCAGCACTATGTGCTCCAAATCTCACATGAACTTGTGTAGAGAGAGAGAGATCACTGCACAGCCATTAGCTGCCATATTGTAGCTATACTGGATTATAATAGAACAACAAGTCCTGACGCAGCAGGAGGAACAAGACAGGATCTCATTCATTTTCACATGAAACTCACCAATAATAAGAGGGAGAGAGATTAAGGATGTTGAAAAGGGGGGGTTTAGGGACATGTTTGGGGCTTTGAAAGGAGGAATAGGATTTTCCATCTGCGCACAATCACCAATACACAACAGCAGCTACACCACAAAAAAAAACATAAGGAAGGATTGTGGGGGTGAGGTAAGGGGGTGGGGGACAGAAATACATTATGTTGTACCAACGTCATTCATTTCAACGCGTAGCCGTGATGGAGCGCCGGGTGTCCCCACTCTGGACCAAAGCGCACCCCCTTTCTCTCCTCTCCGGTATGAAAGCGTGGCACGCTGCGAACCGGGCCCCAAGCGCAGATCCATTAACGAGTACCGAGGATGAACATCAACAGCACGTTCACAAGCACCAGAACCGCGATCACCGTAAACACCGCGCAAGTCTGGACATCCAAGGCCATGGCGCAGCGCTGCGGGCCGAGATGTGAACAAAACATCCAGCACAAGCAAGAAAGAGATGAGGAAAGAATAAAAAAAAACAAAAAAAAAAACGATGTTCCTACGGTTCTTCACTAGAATGCGATGCAATGGATAAAGGATGAGAAGAGATGCATCATCCTCACCATCATCTCCGTCATCAGTCTGCACCCAGATTTCTACCGCAACTCAAACACCTCCAGGTGTTCCCTTCTTTTTATTTTAAACCTAGCTGAAGGAGAGGATTAGAAATTCATAAAGCAAAGAGAAGCTAAAAGCTGGGACCAGAGAGGCGGTCCTGCAGTGATCAGAGCTCCAAAGCTGGACCACCGGCTTCAGCCATCACACACACAGCCAGGAGAGGAGGGGGAGGAGGGTAGAGCCAGCCCCTCTAACCCCCTCTATCTACACTCAGACCAGGAACATAACCTCATTCATCTCTCACCACATCTAAAAATATCTCTGATGATTTATCTGAGAAATGAAGAAATAATGGATTCAATTCGATTCATTTCTATTTGTACGATTCGATATCACAAAAAAAATAGTTTAATCAGGATTCTTTTTGTAGATAAGAAAAAGTACAAGAAAAAGAAGAAGAAACAAAGGCACAGTCCTCCCAAGGGATGATAATCAAAACCATTTTATTGATACTTAGCACTCATTTCGATAACACTTATCAATCTGGTATCGTATCGATACTCTTATCGATACTTTTTTTTTAAAATTGGTGTTTTTTTTTCTTTCTCTTATCTGCAGTAGTCCCAGGGACGTCTTGGAACCAGGTTCTCCTGGTCAAAAGATGGTATCTCTACCACTAAGCCAACGCCCTTGGGACCTTATCGATACTTTTTAATGTAAAAACAAGTAGAGAAAGACAAACAAACAAGAGGATGTAACCAATTTTTAAAAAATTAAATTATTGACATAAGGGACTATTTAGTTTGAAATTGTTGCAAAATAAAACGGTTGGTTGCATTGCGTTGGCTCAGTGGTAGGGCGTTCGCCCCTGGACCAGAAGTTAGTGGGTTTGATTCCCACTGAGGTCACGTCTAGGGTCCTTAGAGAAGACACCTAACCCCCTGTTTCTCCCACCATTGGCGCTGTCCTGGCAGCCTGCTGCGGTGCAATGCAGCACACAAATTTCCCCGTTGAGGGATGAATAAAGTTTACATTATTATTATTATCCACATAGCTCCTCCCCTTTAGACGTTACCCTTCTCAATGAGAAAAAAAAACAGTGGGGGGAAAAAAAGAAGAAACCTCATGGGGATTCACATGAAGGCGAGATCCCTCTTCTGGGACGAGCAGTCAATGTGTCCAAGACTGTTAATTAAAAATGAGCTTATTTTAGCACTCTCCCCCTACTCATTTGTTTACTGCACTTCCTATTATCTGCTTGGTGCAAACCCCCCCACACCCCCACACACACATCATAGAGCCAATACTCCCTGCACACACTCTGACAATGAGAGCGCCACTGCCAACTACTGTAGAGGATGTGCAATTACACTTTATTCTAGAGCGGCGAAACCGAAAAGCATGTTCTTTGGGTCACACGTGTGCCCCACTATTTAAGAAGCTCTGGGTGGTTGGACTGTGAAATTACCTCAGGGAATAAGTGTGATTGGTTGTCTGTGTGTAAGACCCCGCAACAAATTGGCGACCTGTTCAGGGTGTAGCCTGCCTCTCACCTGTAATCAGGGATGAGCGGGTCAGAAGATGGATGGATAAATAAGTTCTTTTAATGATTCAAACATGGATATTAACCCAACATTCATTTGATTAATTAAAACTAGTGGTATCAGTCGATTAAAAAATTAATCAAATTAATTACAGGATTTTATAATTAGTTAATCAAATTAATCACATTCTCCTGAGTTGTTCGTGTCTGTTGTGTTGGACCACTGCTGCCTTGTTAATTTGCCAGCGCAGGCAATGTGGGACGGCCAAGAAGACTACGGGTCTTTCAATAGGCCAAAATTCAAATGGCAAGCATTGGTTCGCCACCATTAATTCTGTTCATTTTTTTACACGTTAAAATGACAGCACTAATTAAAACACATGCAAATGTTGGATCATAAAACTTGATCTTTAGAATTATTTACTAATGTTTTAATCAAGTTTCAGCATGACATCATAAAAAAATAGATTCCAGGTGGGCAAACAATGGGCCGTGGACCAAATGCGGCCCATCATGCATTTTAATCTAGGTCGAAAAACATGAAGAAATTACATAACAATTTAAAACATTTTTTTTCCTTTTTTTGCAATTCCAAAATTTCCCAGTAGATGCATGAACTAGTTGGGTCGTATTCATTTACTGTTTGTAAATTTTTTCCAATCAGAAACTCATTGGTCAAACTATTCTTACCCGAATCGGGCAAAATTCCTGGTTTGTATTGTTCAGAATCACAATAGGATCATCTTTACAGCTTCAGTATGTTCAAATATGGTCGTCATCTGGAAAAGGGGGGGACACCCCCTGCAGGTCAGGGAAAGGATCCTGTCCCAGGTGGAGGAGTTTAAGTATTTCAGAGTCTCACTTACAGAGGGGGAAGCGTGGAGCAGAAGATTGAGAAACGGATCGGAGCAGCGTCCACAATAATTAGGATCTCGCATCAATCCGTGCTGATGAAGAAAGAGCTGAGTATATTTATGCTCCTACCCTCATCATGGTAGGAGGGTAGGAGGGTCAGTCATCAGCTGTGGGTGATGACTGAATAAACAAGATCACAGATACAAGCAGCCAAAATGAGCTTCCTCTGCAGGGCGGCTGGGTACTCATTCAGAGATAAAGGGAGGAGCTCTGCCATCTGGGAGGAGCTTCATGTAGAGCCGATGCTCCTACAGGTCGAGTGAAGTCAGATGGAGTAATTCAGACGTCTGTTTAAGATGCTTCCTGAACACCTCACTGTTGAGATCCCATCAAGAGGAGACTCTCAGGCAAAGCCAGAACCTGCTGGAGAGCTCATATCCCGCAGATGTCCAGGGAGTGCAATGGGATCATCCAGGTGAGCTAGAGGATGCGGTCGGGATGAGGGGAGCCTGGGCATCGCGGCTGAGGCTGTTGACCCGGCGACCAAGTCCCGGATGAAGCAGAAAGTAACGGATCAACTAAGAAGCAGCAAAGTACATGTTTGTTGTCGATTAGCAATTTAAGTCATACACAAGTTTTGTTTGGATCAGCATCCTGGAGGTGGTTCAGATGGCCGTTCAGATGGGGTGGTGGGGTGGCGGTTCAGATGGTGGTGCAGGTAAATCAAAAAAGTTGTCATTTTGGAGCAACCGAACAGCATCTTACACACAATGTCAATTTAAAAATGTGGAAGCCGGAAAACCCGATTAGAAACCTTGCACATACATCATAAAACCCTGCAAACTCTACAATTAAAGATCACTATTTCCATTTTACCTTCTTGCTGTAAGGCTGACCACCACAGGAACCAACCTGTCTTGGTTCAAATTAATCCCAAATACTCTGTATCTTCCTCAATCTCAGATGCAAAGCAGAAGAAGTATCCGTCTCCCAGCATCTATCAGAGCTTCTTGTTGTTTTACTAGCGTGTTCTGAAGAGGTTTCATACTGCTCTCGCTGCTTCTGAAAGTCTTTCCCTGTATGTTGATCTACTACCGTTTACTGGACCGACCACTTTAATCAGGACAGGGATGATGAGTCCAACCACTTTTCCCAGCAGTAAAACATGCTTTAGGCGGGGTGTTCCAACCTGCTTAAATCTTCACTGACATTGAACAACTGTAAATGGGCATAAAGACATGCCACGGACGATCCCATCACAGTATATCAGACTGAATCAGGGAAGACTGGAAACCCAGACACTTGACCTCTTACAGTACATACATATAAAATGTAAAGACAAAATAATAATGATTAATACAGAAAGATTCATTTGATCATTTTTACATCAATGTTACAATTAGTGAATAGAGACTTCGGACGCAATCGGTGAGACTTGGGTAAAAGACATTGGTTAACGGAAGTGAACTGAAGCAGAGGTGAGATAGGGCCTACAAAATCCAGCCTGACCCGACCCATCCCGCGGGTATTAAAACCTGACCCGGCCTGAGCCCGACCAATTAACTTGATTTGCGGGCCCGAGCCTGAAACAAGCCCAAACAGGATCAGATGAAGGGAATGCTTTGGTAACTGCAAGATTAGACCGATAGAATGGCGCTTGATTTTAAACAAGCGCTAAATGTTTCATCAAGAGCATTAAATTTCTAATCTAGCGGCGCTAGTGCGATAGCGCTTAAAAACGTGCATTTAGCGGCGCTAGGTCTGAAATCTAAGCACTTGATGTAACATTTTGCTTGCTTTTAACATCTAACACGCTTGTTTACGTGCGTGTATTGGACCCAAAGGCTTTCCATATCTGTGCACACTGTTAATTTTGACAGCGTGGGCATCACAGACACACACACATTTTAATAGTAGCAGTGTTGTTGTTTTCTCAACAGTCAATATTTCTAGAGTCAGCCATCTAGTGGCAAAACATCGGGATCGCAGGGGAAACAAAATATAAATAAGGTTTTTTGGGTTTTCTTTTTCCAAGTTCGGCAGGCCAAATTAAAATGTTTAACGGGCTGCATGTGGCCCGCAGGCCGTAGTTTGCTCACGCCTGGTTTAAAGTGACACGTAAACAATTAGAAAGCACACATAGATTTCAATACTAGGAAAAAGGGAACAGAAATGTTTTTGTAACATCAAGCTGGAAAAGACTTCAACGACTCCAGTAACTGAAACAGATTCTTGCTGCGTCGCTGCTTTCATTCTATGCCTCTGCCAGCAAAATGTAAAAGAGGCATTACACACTGGGGCAGTCCACGCATCCTGCTGTGCTTCTGTAACGTTTTTGTCAACAATTGAAGAGATTCAATGAAACTATTCACACTTAGTCAGTACATACTATACCTGAATTGGTCAGGCTTTCAAGGATATGCCACTAAATATCAAGGTTCAAAAGGTTGAGGTCCCAAACAACTGAAGGGATTTTAATAAAACTGCCCATTGTTACTTGGTATCTACTATATATGAACTGGTTTTGTTTTGAGGGTCATGCAACCAACAATCAAAGTTACACAGGTCAAGGTTGCAAACCATAAATAGCGAATACCGCGTGGCATATGGGGCAGTCGGCATTTTGTTCAACAACTTAACCATTTTTTTTTTATTTTCTTTTTTTAGGTTTTTTTTTTGTTTCATTTTCAAGTTTCTGTGTTTCTTTTTGTCAGCGGGATTCCTCAGGTTGGGTCATGGTAGATTCGAACCGGGCTCTCTCGGTCATCCCTCTTGTATTTTAAACCACTACGCCAACGCCTCCACCCCGGCCATTAAATAATTCTTATTCATCACCACTTAAAAAAGGGGGACTTTTTCCTTTTTTTCACTGACAGATTAATGTGTGCCACTCACTGAGTTGCCATGGTGCCCACCTCTGACTCCACTGTCTTGCTTGACTCCACCACGGCTGCACATTGACAGCACCCCGTTCTTTAATAATTTCAGCTGGCCCTGCTAATTTGAAAACCCCGCCTATGCGCCACATCATTTGCATGATCCATATTTGGCGTTCTGGAGGTGTGGTTAGAGCTGGATGGCAAAAGTGGAATCTATAATAGTACTTGATTTGTTTAAAGGGACTCACGGTTGTTTTTATAAGTCCTAATTAGATTTGCGTGGCGTAAGATAAAATGTGTAAACTCAGCCGAAACAGTTGCTTAGTTTAAGATGCTAGGTGTTATAAATGAGGCGTCTTGTCAGCGTCCAGAACCATGCAGCGTCCTGATTATTGTAGATGCTGCATGGATCTGTCTGTTAATCTCCTCCTCCATTCTTCTTTCATTCTTAAACAAAATTCTTAAATACTCCAAAACCTCCGCTGGAGTCCATGAGACACCCAATCAAATTCTTTCCAAACATCAACAAAGACTAGTTGGCAAACTCGTGACACCCCGGGATCGTGCTTTGGTTTTATTATTTTCCATCTGACGTGCAAACAACATTGTTTTTTCATTTGCTAAATAATTCATTTTGGATTTTTTCCTAATCTTTGTTTCCACTATGTAGTTCATTAAAAATTGAGTATTAATTATGTGAAAATAAATTAATTATATTTTTGTTTCATTTCATTTTAATCACTGATCTTTTTTGTTTATGCAGAGTTGTTTTTTGCAGATGCTTTAAAACGATGTGTTCCAATCAGTGACCCAGGGGACATGATGACATATTTTAATATCAAAGCATCGATGCGGAAGTTATTTCCGCTCTGGGACTGCATGTTGTCTGAGTGATCTACACTCCATGCCATGCATGTGAGTACAGTTGTAGGATGATGTATTTTGGCCGTGATGTGATTGTTTGGAACCCATCAAACACATTGATGAATGCTGGCAATCTGGATTCTGCTGTTCGGGCTGGACGGGTGTTTTAACAAGTTTTGACACTTTTATAGAAAACAATCATTTAGGAAAAAAAATCCTATGCATATCTTTTTGTTCATCAGAAGCTGGTTTCAAAAATATTTTAGAAACCAGAAGTGAAAAAGTGTTATTTTTTTCACCCCTTTTAGCCTCAAAGGTTCTAAATAAGTGGCAGCACGTTACTATCTGAAGCAGATTGTTCGCCCTAACATGCACAGTGTCACAAATCGGACTGAAAAACAGGAACCAAACTCTCTCTGCACGTTTCCCACAAGTTTTCTTTTAAAATACAGTTTGACATTTTTTGTCTCGTGTGATTTTAATTACAAAAAACAAACATAAATAAGTTGATCCCAAAACAAGGATGGCTCGGTGGGTAGGGTGATCGTCAAATAACTGGAAGATCGCTGGTTCGATCCTCCACCCAAAGTGCATGCTGAGGTGTCCTTGAGCAAGACACGAAACCCCAAGTTGCTTCTGATAATGGTGGTATCCACCTTGCATGGTAGCTCCGATCATCAGGAATGAATGTGTGCACCCGGTATGGAGTGAATGAATAATGCATATGTGAAGCATCTTTGAGTGTCCTGAAAAGTGCTATATAAGTTGAACATATCATCAAAAAAGATGGTTTCTTTTTGTTAATAACAAACTATATTAATAATAAATGTGTATGTGATAACTAGGTTGAAGCAGTCATATGTGAGAGGTTTTAAATTTTGCGGCCCCAATGTCTGTGACCTTGTTTTTCTGCCACATGACCCTGACAACTGTGTAACTTTGGGTTTTCATTAAAAGCCCGTCAGTGGTTTGGAAGGTATTGTACTTGCAAAATTGTTATTGAAGCAAAGACAAAAGGTCCAATTTTAAATTTTCACATTTCGTCAACAGAAACATGAAAAAAAAAGGAAAAAAAAAAAAATATATGTCAAATTTATATCCCAATATCAGAAAGAAAAATTACATTTGGACTTTGCCCATTTGAGCCTTGGAACACTGGCCTTTCTGTGTGTAGTTTGCATGTTCTCCCTGCGTCTGTGTGGGTTTTCTCTGGGTACTCCGGTTTCCTCCCGTCCACCGAAAACATGCATGTTAGGTTGATTGGCCGGCAACAAAATTGCCCATAGGAATGTATACGTGTGTATGGTTGTACACTGGACTGGCAACCTGTTCAGGGTGTACCCTGCCCCTTGCCTTGAATCAGCCAGGATGGGCTCTGGCGCCCCCCACAACGCCATAAGGGATAGACGGCTAAGAAGGTGAGACTTTACCCAATTAGTCTGTATCATGGATTAGTCGTTGGGTAGCTTTACCCACCCACCAAAAGGAGGTGCACGACTCGATCAACCTGTCCTGGGTGTACACTGTTTTTTTACTACAAGCTGAGATGGTCACCATCCCGCCTTGTGACTCATCCTTGGTGGAAGCAGTTCAGAAAAATCAGATGGATAGAGGATTAATATTGATTATTCAAACTTCGAAGATAAAAGCTGATTTATGGCGTTCCCCAAGGGTCAATTTCAGGCCCAATTTCATTAATTGGATGCCGCCCCTTGGAGACCTCATCAGAAAATTTGATGTCACTTTAAAAAGCTATACTGATGAGATATGGCTTTTTGTAACCATGTTGCCTCAGAAGAGATCTTTTGGGGACATGAAGACATGAAGGACAAGGAGCTTTTTCAGTTCAGACGAAGTCAAAGTGTTGGACCTGAGGCACGTAGAGTAAAATGTCACCTTACTTTGATCTATCTAACATTGTGTTTGTTTTCATGGCTTTTAGTGAACAATACATTTTTCAGACCAAAACTTTTCAAGCTGTTCAGTAAACAATTGGAGATGGTCTGAACTTTCTAGAAGACCACCAAAACTCTTATAAACCCACCTGTTCCTCTGCTGATTAAACCTGAAAAAATAACTCATGCTAACATCCTCACATTGGGGCTCCTTTATCAAATTTTTGAGTATGTAAGACGTGTCTGACCAAACTTGTTCTTGGGGTCTGCCTCTTGGTCTCCTCCTGGTTGGACATGCCCGAAACACCTCACCTCACATCATGGCACTTGGGAGGCATTCTAACCAGATGCCCGAACTACCCCGTCTGGCTTCTCTTGAACTAGAGGAGGAGCAGCTCGACACGAAGCTCCTCCCGGATCGGAGAGCTCCTCACCCGATCTCTAAGTGAGAACCCAGCCACTCTGTGGTGACCGGGGTGAGGGTGGGAACGTACACCCTGGTTACCATGATAAGGGTAGGAACGTACATCCTGGTTACCATGGTGAGAGTGGGAACATAGATCCTGGTTACCATGGTGACAGTAGGAACGTAAATCCTGGTTACCATGGTGAGGGTAGGAACGTAGATCCTGGTTACCATGGTGAGAGTAGGAACGTAGATCCTGGTTACCATGGTGAGGGTAGGAACGTAGATCCTGGTTACCATGGTGAGGGTAGGAACATAGATCCTGGTTACCATGGTGAGGGTAGGAACGTAGATCCTGGTTACCATGGTGAGAGTAGGAACGTAGATCCTGGTTACCATGGTGAGGGTAGGGATGTAGATCGACTTGAAATCGAGAGCTTTGTTTTTCGGCTCAGCTCTTTCTTTACCACGACAAATCGATGCAGGGTCCAAGTTATCACTGCCGCTGCACTGACCCATCTAGTGATCTCCCGCTCCATCTTTCCCCCACTCGTGAACAAGACCCCGAGATACTTAAACTCCTCCACTTGGGGCAGGACTCTGTCCATGACCTGCAGGGGGCATTCCACCCTTTTACGGGCAAGGACCATGGTCTCAGATTTGGAGGCTCTGATTCTATGCCTCTTGGTGAAGCTTTTCACTAAATATGTTGCAGATTATTTTTTAATAACTTTATTGCAGGGTAACATTTTTTATTTAGATTTTTGGCTTCTATGCTCGTAGATCAGGGTCATAATAGTCCTTTTAGAAACAGAATGGATTATGTATGAATGTGTGTGTGTCATTTTTTGACTCATTATATTTCTAATGTAAAGCACTTTCTGTTGCATAAAAAAGTTTAAAATAAAGACAGATCATTTCCACAGTGGGTACTCGAAGAAAAAAACGATATTACACATGAGCATAATCCAGGCTACAGTCGTCTCCCCAAACGGGATCCTCACATGAAGAAAACCGAACACAATCAGGACAAATCCTTCAAAGAGAATACTGAAGCTACAGTTTAGTTCCCACATGTCCAAAGCACACGGAGACATAAAAGTATACTTTTCACGTTCACCTGAGAGCTCCAGAATGGATGAAAAGACCTCAAAAGAAGTTCAAAAGAACAACACCAAAGGAGTGCAATATATCAGTATTTTTAAAGCCATAAATAATTTCCAGGGCACTTTCTGCACATACATGCTGATAAAAGCGATGGCTGCTGAAAGCCTGGCTTTCAGAGAGCAGAGCTGAGATATGACAACTGTTCTCAAACATGCTTTTTTTTTTGCCTCTATGTCTTTTTTTCCACCTTCATCTGTGCTCTGGTTTGTGTGTGAGCGGATTACATAAGTCTGTCCTACCTCTATGGGCTTCCTCTCCAATCTCCCTGACATTTAGACAACAAAGGTCACATCTGAAAGTCTAAATCTGCACAGACACCAAATGCTAATGCACTCATACACATACAGACGAGAGGAATGGGGCCAGAAATGGCAGAGTTTCTGCCACCAGCTGAGATTTGTGAGTTAAATAAAACTTCAATCAAATTTTCTGAATCTACTGAGTGTGAACAAAATTCTAGTTTTATTGTGAGAGAAAAGTTTCCTATTGTTTTAGACTCATAATAATTTAATTAATCCACTTAAAATGTCTTGATTTGAACACTTGTCTTTCTTTCTGGTACAGATTGATATTTTTTTTTTTGATTATTTTGAATTACTCTATTCATCCCTCACCGGGGAAATTTGTTTGCTGCACTCCTTACACCGCAGCAGGCTGCCCTTCAACGGCGCCAATGGTGGGAGAAGCGGGGGCTAGGTGTCTTCTCCAAGGACCCTAGACGTGCTCTCCGTGGGACGCGAACCCGCGACCTTCCGGTCCGCGGGCGAACGCGCTAACCACGCGGCCACCGTCTCCAATATCTCAAATGGTCTTGATATTTTTGAAAATCAGTCAAGGTGTTGAGGAGATTAAGTTTTGGTGGTGTCAGGATTCGGGCTTGGAGAAAAAAAAAGTGTCCTGATAAAATTCAAGACAGTTTTTTTTTGTTTTCTGAACCAATTATCGCTATAGGAAGGGTGCTGGAGCCTATCCCAGCTGATTTCTGGTGAGAGGCAGGGAACACCCTAAACATGTCGCCAGTCTGCTGCGCGGCCACACACACAACCGTCTACACACATATTCTTGGGGGCAATTTCATAGCGGCCCATTATCCAATTTACTATCTGATAGTATTGATTTTGTGGATGTTAAGAGGTCATTTTAATATTAATATTAGTAGTAATATTTAGTATGATATTAATCAAAGTGATGAAAAACAGACACCAAAAGCACTTGTTATTTTTTTTTAGTACTAGGACGCTGCATCGATCTGTTGTGGTAAAGACAGATGGAGACGGTGGCTGTGTGGTTAGAACATTTGCCCGCGGACCGGAAGGTTGCGGGTTCGCGTCCCACGGAGAGCACGTCTAGGGTCCTTGGAGAAGACACCTAACCCCCGCTTCTCCCACCATTGGCGCCGTTGAAGGGCAGCCTGCTGTGGTGTAAGGAGTGCAGCAAACAAATTTCCCCGGTGAGGGATGAATAGAGTAATTTATTTATTTTTTTTTTTTTTAAAGAAAAAGCTGACCCGAAAACAAAGTTTTCGATTTTCAAGTCGATTTATGTTCCTACCCTCACCATGGTAACCAGGATCTATGTTCCTACCCTCACCATGGTAACCAGGATCTATGTTCCTACCCTCACCATGGTAACCAGGATCTACGTTCCTACCCTCACCATGGTAACCAGGATCTATGTTCATACCCTCACCATGGTAACCAGGATCTATGTTCCTACCCTCACCATGGTAACCAGGATCTATGTTCCTACCCTCACCATGGTAACCAGGATCTATGTTCCTACCCTCACCATGGTAACCAGGATCTATGTTCCTACCTTCACCATGGTAACCAGGATCTGCGTTCCTACCCTCACCGTGGTAACCAGGATCTACATTCCTACCCTCACCGTGGTAACCAGGATCTACGTTCCTACCCTCACCGTGGTTACCAGGATCTACGTTCCTACCCTCACCGTGGTTACCAGGATCTACGTTCCTACCCTCACCATGGTAACCAGGATCTACGTTCCTACCCTCACCATGGTAACCAGGATCTACGTTCCTACCCTCACCATGGTAACCAGGATCTATGTTCATACCCTGTACCATGGTAACCAGGATCTACGTTCCTACCCTCACCATGGTAACCAGGATCTACATTCCTACCTTCACCATGGTAACCAGGATCTATGTTCCTACCCTCACCATGGTAACCAAGATGAACGTTCCTACCCTCACCATGGTGACCAGGATCTACGTTCTTACCCTCTCCTATGGTCACCAGCTGTGGGTGACCGAAAGAACGAGATCGCGGATATATGCGGACGAAATGAGCTTCCATCGCAGGGTGGCTGGCCTCTCACTCAGAGATTGGGTGAAGGTGAGTAGAGCCGCTACTCCTCTAGAATGAGAGAAGCCTGATGGGATGGTTCGGTCATCTGGTCAGGATGCCCCTTGAGTGCCTCGCTGGTGTGGTGTTTTGGGCACATCCCACCAGGAGGAGACCAAGAGCCAGACTCCGGACCTGGCCGGGGAATGACTGAGGATCCTTCCAGGTGAGACGAGGATGCGGTTGGGGTGAGAGAAGCCTGGGCTTCCAGTCTGAGGCTGTTGCCCCCGCAACCTGGCCTCGGATAAGCAGTAGACAACAGAACGGTATAGAAGTGCACCATTTACACATTTTCTCATTTAATCTTAATTGTTTATGGGTTTTATCTTTTTGTGGGACTCCCTCATCCTGAATCTTTTGTTTGGGTTTGAGACGCCTGCTCTGGAGCAAACACACCCTGTGATGATCCAGATTTATTTCAGCACCAGACATGCATGACAACATCAAACTGTCCACCAGCTTCATAAATCATCTAGTCTCTGTTTAAAAAGTGCTGGATTAAAGAAAAATAAAGCAAACACGGCAAATCTGATAAAGTAAGAAGAATGAATCGATTTGAGATCAGCTCTAATGGTCCAAACTTCCCGTCTGATTTTCTCTGCGGTATAAAGCCTTTTGCTGAGTAGTAACATATTTTAAAAAATTCTTTTCCTGACTAAGAAAAACAGCTTTTAGAGCAAGCAAATGAATCTGTTTGTGGTCAGTAGGTATTTAGCTAATGGGAGGCAAAGCCCACCACACCCATTTCCCCTTCAGTCTGCTCCAATTCTTTTCTTCTCCTCCCGTCCCCACGGCAACCACACTGACTTCCTGCTTCCTCCCAGACCTTTCAGCCACAAACCATTCTAAAATTAAACTGCTGGACTTTTCCTGAGCATAGTTTTGTCACCATTGTTCATCCATCAGCTGTTTATTCGTTCAATTTTCATCAGTTTTTACTGTAAGCTTCAGTCAGTGGGTCAGCGTTGATGAGATTAGGGTTTATATGTGGGGGGAAAAAAAGTTAAACATGACTTAACATGAGGAATATTTCCACATTCCAAGACTAATTTGCTTCAATATTTCAGCTTACTCCTGGGGCAAGAAAAAAAGTGATTTTTAAATGGAAAAAAAATCAGTGCGATGTCTGTGTTTGACTGTTTTCTGGCGGTTGTGAGACTGACTAACTGGTCGGATCTGCAGCTGATTGGATGACAGGAAGTCTTTGAATCTCTGCATGAACTTAAAGCATAAGAAAGTCTCCTGAGGAAAAAAAAAAAAAGATCTAAAGAGATGCTCGCTGGAAGACACTGCATTAAATGCAAGAGCTAATTTAAGACACCTCACTTGTTTTTCTGCTTTTTTTTTTTTTTTTTTTTTTTTTTTTTTGTCTTTGATTTAGACAAGGACGGCACTTTATGTTGGACTGATGTTACTGGTAATAAAATCTCTCCTTCATCTGAAAAACATTTCAGATTTCACTGGAAAAAAAACTCAGTAAAATTCACTTCTCTTGTAAGATAAATTGCAGCTAATATTTCTAATTATTTTATAAAAACAACATGTGCAGGGGCAGCACTGTGGCCCAGTGGTTGGCACACTGCCCTCACAGCAAGAAGGTTGTGGATTCAAGTCCTGGGTGAGGACGAGGCTTGGAGCACTGGCCTTTCTGTGTGGAGTTTGCATGTTCTCCCTGTGTCTGCGTGGGTTTTCTCCAGGTACTCCGGTTTCCTCCCACCCTCCAAAAAGTGCATGTTAGGTTGATTGGCCGGTGCTAAATTGCCCCGAGGAATTTGTGTTTATGTGTGTGGCCTCGTGACAGACTGGCGACCTGTTTGGGATGTACCCTGCTCTTGCCTTAAATCAGCCGGGATGAGATCCGGCACCCCCCAGATTAAAAAAGTGACTGACTGACAACATGTGCATACACACACATATTTTAGGACTGGATAAAATGAAAAAAGACCCAACTAATTAATTGCAAATTTGAAAAAACAATTAACTGTAGTAATTAATTGAGTTGAAATACAATCACAAAGTTTTTGAAAAAAAAATAACCTTCACATTTATTTTATCAGGAGTATAAGCCCCTTGAGCTGGGACATCTAATTTTTAAGGGGGCCCTCAGCTTAACACACATGTTTTTGGAGGATGGGAGGAAACCAGAGTACGGGGAGGAAACCCACATATACACGGGGAGAACATGCAAACTCTACACAGAATGGCCTGTGTTTCAAATCTTGTCTTCCACCCGGGACACAAATGCACCACCTTCTTACTGTGAAGCCACTGTGCTACACATTGTGCCACCATGCTGCCATGCACAGTGAGGAAAAATTGCAAAGAATATTGGTAAAGCTTACTTTTTAACAGAAAACTCAGCGTTATCTCTTAAGAATTAATGCACATTCAGACAATTACCATATTTTTTATTTTCTTTTTTATCATTATGTATTAAACCCTCATGGGGAAATTTGTGTGCTTGCATAGCATCGCAACAGGCAGCCAATGATGCCGCCAATGGTGGGAACAACTAGGGGTTACTCAGGTGTCCTCTCCTACGCCTATGCTAAGAAGTTTGTAAGAAATAATAATCATTCAAACAACCAACTAACTGGTATAGAAACTTGGTGAAAGCAGTTTTACACAGCCCACATTCTTCTACGCTCTTATGGTGCTCACTGGAAGACGTGTTGCCGCCTCTGCTTGTGTCAATTTAAAAGTTTTGTTGTGATCATCAAATTAGTTGGTGCATCATTTAAAATTAATCAGATAAAACCCATGCTATAATTGCATTAATGCGATGACTTCATTATAAATGTAGTTCATTTCTATATTAATGCCTCTGCTCACTGTTACTCAGTACCAACTTTAGATGAACTGATCAGGTTTTCAGGGTCATGCAACAAAAAGTCCGTTCCGTTCCGTCATCTTCCGCTTGTTCCGGGGTCGGGTCGCGGGGGCAACAGCCTCAAACGGGCAGCCCAGGCCCCCCCAGCCGCTCACCTGGAAAGATCCCAAGTCGTTCCCCGGCCAGCTGTGAGACATAGTCTCTTCAGCGGGTCTAGGGTCTGCCCCTTGGTCTCCTCCCAGTGAGACGTGCCCGAAACACCTCGCCCGCGAGGCGCTCGGGGGCATCCTGACCAGATACCCGAACCACCCCACCTGGCTCCTCTCGACCTGGAGGAGGAGCGGCTCGACACCGAGCTCCTCCCGGATGGCAGAGCTCCTCACCCGATCTCTGAGTGAGAGCCCAGCCACCCTGCGGAGGAAGCTCATTTCGGCCGCTTGTACCCGCGATTTCATTCTTTTGGTCACCACCCACAGCTGGTGACCATAGGTGAGGGTTGGAACGTAGATCGACTTGTAAATCTTGTAAACAAAAAGTCAAGGTCACATATTCTTGTAAACGGAACATGTCCCAATCTACGGATGGGAATTTAATAACCCACTCAAAGTTAATCAGTACCGACCACATATGAACTGCCCTCTCTCACACAAAGAAGGAATTTAAACTGACCAATCAGTTTTAACTGGCATGTTTTTGGTGATGAGAAGAAAATTCACACGCACAAGAGAAAAACATGCAAACTCTTCACAGAAAGGTCAGTGCTCAAAGTGGGACTCAAACCAGCAACCTTCCAATAAAATCCAATGATTGGTCACCAGACCGTGCAGCTGCGGCAGGAGACAAACTACGATGTTCTGTTCTGGGATTTGCTTTGGTCCATCAGCTTTCACGTGCACTGTGCTCACTCGTGTCACTTTTCATCAGAGCGCCGTCCACCACCTGCGGCCCGGAACAGTGGGAGGTATGAGTGTCTGGTGCCTTGCTATTCTTCCGGAGCTTTCTGAGTGCTCTTGCATGCAGAGCTTGTTTGTGCTGCGTCTCTTCAGGAAATGAGATACTCCACATTTAGATTTCATTGTTCCATTCAGGGCGACCTCGCACAGAGAAGTGCTCGGCGATGAAGAGCCTACTTTACCGACTCCAATCAGATTCCGTGTCCGCCACTACAGACGTGTCTGTCTGTCCTTCAGCAGGAAAGGTGACGTGGGTTTAGGTTTTTTTTTCTTTTCTGACAGAAACACAGAGAGACAGGTGTTTGGTGGAAATTTGTTCTGTTTTGTTCTGCATCTCACTATTTTTTGATGGGTCAGCTCCTCCCATCAAGAACTTCACAAGGTCCGTCTGACAGAGTGCCATCCTGTAAAATTCACTAACAACCCGTTAAAAATATATGAATGCTCACGGGGACGGAGGAAAACAGGGATACTCTCACACCCTCTCACACATACAGTACTCTCCGAGGAGTCTCACACCCCATCTGATTGGTCAGTTCTGAAGCTTTGCCTTTCACTTTAAACTAGCGCCACATGTTACTATAGTTTTTATGTTCAGATAGGGGCCACAAATTGTAACTCCAGGGGCCACAATCTGCCGAAGGGCCACAAGTTTGGGTGCCCAGATTGAAGTCTCATATGAGGATGAAATGCAGACATTCAGTCACCTTCTTATCCATCTATCCCTTACAGGGTTGCGGAGAGTGTTGGAGCCCATCCCGGCTGATTCAAGGCGAGTGGCAGGGTACACCCTGAGCAGGTCACCAGTCTGTCGCGGGGAAACACACATACAACCATCCACACACACACTCCTAGGGGCAATTTGGCACCGGCCAATCAACCTAGCATGCATGTCTTTGGAGGGTGGGAGGAAACCGGAGTACCCGGAGGAAACCCACGCAGACATGGGGAGAACATGCAAACTCCACACAGAAAAGACAGTGGTTCAAGCCTCGTCCCCATCTGGGACTCGAACCCATGATCTTCTTGCTCTGAGGCCACTGTGCAAGCCACTGCGCCACCCATAGGATGCTTTTAAATAATTAACAATGCGGGGCAACACGAACAGGAAATGTGTTTGTTTGGGTCTTTTTTTTTTTGGGCTCCGATCTATTTTAAATTAATAATAAAACTTTTTTTTTTAAAAAATCAGTAACTATTGAAATTAGACAAGATTTTAAAAAAAAATCAGATCTTTCTTTGGTTCTTTAAATCAGCGCTGGTTCCAAACAACCTAACGAATTGAGTCGTAGTAGAAACCTCCAAAAAAGTTGATTATGCATAACACTTCTTTTTAAAATATATATGAAAGCTCCTGGGCATGGATAAAAACAGAAACACTCTCACACTCATACACATACAGAATGGGCTGCAGGAGGCAGGTGTTTTCACACGCCTGGAGGGGGGAACGCATGAGGACAGGGTGGACAAGGTGAGGGAGCATAAAAATGAAAAGGAAAGCAGTGGGGCGGCAGAAAAGCAGATCTGAGAAGAGCAGAAAACAGACGGATGTCATGTTCTTAGGTCAGGAAGAAAAAGAAGTGCATAAAAAAAAAACCAAGGGAATAGAGAATAGGTACAAAGAGCAAAGGGGTTGCGTAATCCACGTTTGCGGTGGAGGTTCTGTTATGTAGCACTGAGGTCAGAGAGAGAAAGTTAAGTTAAATAATGCACATAAGAAGTGGCAGCTGCCAGAAAAATGCAGCCCATCGTTCACAGAGGCCTGCAGCATGCTGTGAAAGTGGTTAACTTCTGTCTCATTATTCAACAGATAAATAGGAGCTTTTCGTTTTATCCTAACTTAGAAAATTGAGATGAGTAGTTAGTGAGATCACAGTGACTGTCTGAAATAGTACGAACATGAAGTGCGTCCTCTCTAACCCCCCAGGTGTTAATAAAAAGCAAACCCATTGACCGTTTGATGATTCACTGTCAGTATGTTTTTTTGTGCGTTACAGGACATTATGCTCACTGATCATCGCTCACAAGATAAAACACGTCACATACGACACGTCAGCTCCAAAGAGAGGAGGTGCACATCCAGGGAGAATCGGAAGGATCCCGAGTCGTTCCCCAGCCAGCTGTGGAACATAGTCTCTCCAGCAGGTCCGGGGTCTGGCTCTTGGTCTCCTCCCGGTGGAACGTGCCCAAAACACCTCACCAGCAAGGCGCTCGGGGGGGCATCCTGACTAGATGCCCGAACCACCCCATCTGGTTCCTCTCAACCTAGAGGAGGAGAAGCTCGACACCGAGTTACTCCCGGATGGCAGAGCACCTCAGCCGATCTCTGAGTGAAAGCCCAGCCACTCTGCGGAGGAAGCTCATTTCGGGCGCTTGTATCCGCAATCTCATTCTTTTTGGTCACCACCCACAGCTGGTGACCATAGGTGAGGGTAGGAACGTAGATCCTGGTTACCATGGTGAGGGTTGGAAAATAGATCCTGGTTACCATGGTGAGGGTAGGAATGTAGATCCTGGTTACCATGGTGAGGGTAGGAATGTAGATCCTGGTTACCATGGTGAGGGTAGGAATGTAGAACCTAGTTACCATGGTGAGGGTAGGAACGTAGAACCTGGTTACCATGGTGAGGGTAGGAACATAGATCCTGGTTTCCATGGTGAGGGTAGGAACGTAGATCCTGGTTACCATGGTGAGGGGAGGAACATAGATCCTGGTTACCATGGTGAGGGTAGGAACGTAGATCCTGGTTACCATGGTGAGGGTAGGAACGTAGATCCTGGTTACCATGGTGAGGGTAGGAATGTAGATCCTGGTTACCATGGTGAGGGTAGGAACGTAGATCCTGGTTACCATGGTGAGGGTAGGAACGTAGATCCTGGTTACCATGGTGAGGGTAGGAACGTAGATCCTGGTTACCATGGTGAGGGTTGGAATGTAGATCGACTTGTAAATCGAGAGCTTTGCTTTTCGGCTCAGCTCTGTCTTTACCACGACGGACCGATGCAGCGTCCTGATTATTGCAGCAAGATAGCCAGATATTATAACAAAATTGGTTCACACAGTAAACAACAAAAAACCTACAAATATCAGCTTTATGATGAACAATAGCTAATTGTTAAACTAAACAGACCCGGGGCATCTCTGCATTATCAGATCATGTTTTTCATTAACCCGGCTAAAAATAGACATGGTGGGGACCCACACAGATCCTCTGATACCGTACAGCTGTTGATGCTAGAAGTCAGTTTCTATCATGGGTGTGGAATAGGAATTTTTTCCCTTCTCAAGCAAAGTTTATCCTGGCAAGTTTGAGTCTTTACAGAATGTTTTTCCAAGTAAAATGTATTGTAAATTTTTCTAAATAAATATGACCCAATCAGCACGTCTCAAATAGAGTAATCCTCCCACACAGACCCAACCATTTTCCAGATGATGCTTTGGGCTGATAGTGTTGCTGGTGTATATGGGGCGTGGAACATGTCAGGAATGTGTGAAAGTAGCACCTATGCCCGATGGCGGTGTGTCCATTTCTCAGAGTTTAACCTAGAAGAGATTCTACCAAATAAGAGCAAACAAAAAGCGTTTCAAAGTAGGAAATTAAAAAAAAATTTGCAGAGAAATACTTGTGTTTTTTCAAATTTTGTGCAAATAAAACTCAAACATTTTCTGCTCGAGCTGATGCTTCACAAACCTAATATATATACATTTTTTTTTTTACAATTTTCTTTATGATCAACAATATTTAAGAAAGATTTGAACTTTTTTTTTTCAATAAAAACCACTGACGTTTCTTTAGAATCCAACCAAATCCCTCCACTCTCACCATACTGTGGATATACGGGCATACTGTAAGTAGGCGATGGAATGATAGATAAACTGGGCCTGACGAGCTGCACAAACACAAGTCTGTGCATGCACCGTGCACGATTTGACTAAATCCTTCATAAACCGGGAAACTGGATCTACTACAGAGCTACAGACAGAGACCTTTCCAAATCCAAAAGGTGGAAGCTGCTTATGAAAAAAAATGTAAATCTTTGTAGTTACGTAATAAAAAGCCCCTGGGGTTCTTCTCTCTAGTGAGCACACACTCTCACACACACCATCAACAACAACATCATTTAAAGAGAGGATTTTTTTTTTTATTTGTAGTGATTTTAATCTCACAGCACACAGTAGGTAGATAAACAGGAGTTGGTCAGAAATGCAACATTCACAGGATAAAAAAGCTTTAAAATACATCTCGGTTTCACGTGTGCTTTAGACACTGTGAATTCCCCCCTCCTCTTGCTCCCTGTTCAGTTCCATAACAGACAGTTAATCAGCAACAAGAATAATTTGAACCAACGTGGCAAACAATATGGCTCCGCCTGGCATATAAATTTGCAGCCTCGACCTTTGTGAACTTGACTTTTGGTCATTTTTAACCAGAAAACCTAATCAATTCATCTATAGTTGGTCTGAGTAACTGTGGATTGTTTAATCAAATTCTTTCACTGGTTTAGCAGAAATTACATTCACAAGAATTTGTGACTTTGACCTTTGGTTGCATGACGCTGAAAATCTAAGAAGTTGATCTATAGTTAGGACTGAGTAACTGTAGGCAGTTTCATTCAAATTTCTTTACTGATTTCAGATTACAGCACCTCCAAATCCGAGACCATGGTTCTCACTCGGAAAAGGGTGGAATGCCCCATGCAGGTCAGGGACAGGGTCCTGCCCCAAGTGGAGAAGTTTAAGTATTTCGGGGTCTTGTTCACTAGTGGGTTAACAAGACCCCCACTAGTGGGAGATCGACAGGAGGATCGGAGCGGCGTCAGCAATAGCTAGGATGCTGCATCTGTCTGTCGTCTGTCTGTCGTGGTAATTTACAAGTCGATCTACGTTCCTACCCTCACCGTGGTCACCCGCTATGGGTGGTGACCGAAAAAATAACATTGCAGATACAAGCGGCCGAAATGAGCTTCCTCTGCAGGGTGGCTGGGCTGTCACTCACAGATCGGGTGAGGAGCTTTGCCATCTGGGAGGGGATCGGTGCCGAGCCGCTCCTCCAGGTTTAGAGAGGAGCCAGATGGGGTGGTTCGGGCATCTGGTCAGGATACCCCCCCGAGCACCACACTGGTGAGGTGTTTCGGGCACGTCCCACCGGGAGGAGACCAAGAGGCAGAACCCATACCTGCTGGAGAGACTATGTCTCACAGCTGGCCAGGGAACGACTTGGGATCCTTCTGGGTGAGCTGAAGGATGCAGGTGGTGCGAGAGAAGCTTGGGCTTTCCGTCTGAGGCTGTTGGCCCCACAACCCGGCCCCGCATAAGCAGAAGACAGTGGAACAGAATTGAGATATCTCATTTACATAGTGTTACAGACACACAGACAGCCCGAATGCTACTGCCTTCTTTTAACTCCGTGGGCATTAAAATAGATGATTTGTGTTTTATTGCTCTTTAAAATAAACGGCATCGTCTCTGTTGAGATGCTACAGTTTATCTGGACTCACCACAAACTCTTCAACATCAACTGTTTGCTTGTTGGCAGGTAAACAATACTGAATGAACCCTGATGAAGGATACCAGGTCGCCCACGGTTCACGTTAGAAACCACACACACGTACAGTTATTTTAAGTAAATCCTACTCGCGTGATTTTCCTAAAATAAAGCCCGGGGTGAAACGCCATGCAGCGTGTTAGACAGAGATATCACAAGCTGCAGCTATTCATTCCCCACCAAATAATGAAGTTGTCAATGCAGTGACTCATGCATCATGACAGATTAATTCAGAATGCAACATAAGGGCATGTGAATTGTGTACCAGCGTGTTATTTAGTGAGTGCATCATCCAAACAGACCCCAGGTGGATGCTGTTAAAAGAACAATCACAACATGTGAGCTGTCTGTAAGTTTGGGATTTCTGTTTTTGTCGTCTTGCTGCTGATTCATACAGAACGAATAAACATAATATGATTACAACCAGAAAAAGTCTATCATTTGGTCCAAACTTAATCATAGAAAATTCCAGTAGAAACTTAATCTGCATGACTTTTAATAAGCATTCGGCCCCCTCTTCATCAGGCAAGTTGACAGCAGAGCTTGAGGCACAGCATTAGCAACACACCACTACATCTGTAAGAGTTGGAGAGGGGGCGTTGTCCTTTCAGGGGGTAAGAACTAGTATTTCAAAACATGTATTTGTAAACATAGTAAATTTTCTCAGCAACATTTATTTAAAAAAAAAAAATCGCAAAGTTTTTGGCTTCAGAAAGTGGGACATTTTTTTTCTTTTAGGGTTGGGGGAGTGTTAAGAAGGCGGGGGCCAAAAGAAGGAGGGGCTTGGCACCACATCAGCACTCGCCATGACAGTTGGCGTAAAACAAACGGTTCAAAATATGAGAAAGCAGCTGGTAAATTGTGCGTCTTCCGTGTGTTACCACCTAGTGTTATGTATCAGTACGAAGAGGAATTACCACCAGGAACACACCCCTGTACTGCTTGTTCACGCTTTGTTTTGCAGATCACACAGATAAGCTGTCGCATGAACAAAGTTCCCGGATGTCCGACTTCTTCCATACGTTCACCAAAAACAATCCTGGCAATAGACCATGCAGATCGATACTAGCGGCTTTCAGATGCACAGCTGCAGCAACAGGAGATGCCACGTGCTTAGCCTCATTTTGCCCAATTATGTTCATAGAATGCAAAATGCCAAACAGGAGACTTGGCATGTCTGACCGCATAAACTGTTTTTGAGGCAAGGCAAGGGACTAAATGACAGAAGACAATATTGATTGGTTGACTGACAAATACAGTATAGAGCGCATCAAGATAGCAGATCCAGTTGGTGGCTACTTTAAACAAGCTTATGTTAAAATGTGGGTGTGTTGGAGAACAAAATCCCTGCCCAAGAACAATCTGTAACCAAGAAATTGCAAGTCAAAATAGAAGACAACTTCAGGTATACTTTTCATGTGGAAATAACCGTCAAACATGGTGGAAACTGTCAAAAAGTTGGTTTTAATTAAAGTTTACAGTGGGGATCGAAAGTTTGGGCACCCCAGGTAAAAATTTGTATTAATGTGCATAAAGAAGCCAAGGAAAGATGGAAAAATCTCCAAAAGGCATCAAATTACAGATGAGACATTCTTATAATATGTCAAAAAAAGTTAGATTTTATTTCCATCATTTACACTTTCAAAATAACAGAAAACAAAAAAATGGCGTCTGCAAAAGTTTGGGCACCCTGCAGAGTTAACACCTTGTACTCACCCCTTTGGCAAGTATCACAGCTTGTAAACGCTTTTTGTAGCCAGCCAAGAGTCCTTCAGTTCTTGTTTGAGGTATCTTCGCCCATTCTTCCTTACAAAAGTCTTCCAGTTCTTTGAGATTTCTGGGCTGTCTGTGACGCACTGCTCTTTTAAGGTCTATCCATAGATTTTCAATTATGTTGAGGTCAGGAGATTGTGAAGGCCATGGCAAAACCTTCAGTTTACGCCTCTTGATGTAATCCACCGTGGATTTTGAGGTGTGTTTAGGATCATTATCCATTTGTAGAAGCCATCCTCTCTTTAACTTCAGCTTTCTCACAGATGGCATCAAGTTAGCATCCAAAATTTGCTGAAATCTTATTGAATCCATTTTTCCTTCTACTCGTGAAATGTTCCCTGTGCCACTGGCTGCAATACACCCCCAAAGCATGATTGATCCACCCCCATGCTTAACAGTTGGACAGAGGTTCTTCTCATTAAATTCCGTGCTCTTTCTTCTCCAAACGTATGTTTGCTCATTCCGGCCAAAAAGTTCTATTTTAACCTCATCGGTCCACAGGACTTGTTTCCAAAATGCATTTGCATTTGCATTTGCAAACTTCAAACGCTGATTTTTGTGGTGAGGACGTAGAAGAGGTTTTCTTCTGATGATTCTTCCATGAAGACCATATTTGTACAAGTATCTCTTTATAGTGGAATAGTGTACCACAACTCCAGTGTCTGCCAGATCTTTCTGGAGGGATCGTGCAGTCAAACGTGGGTTTTGACTTGCTTTTCTCACAATCCTGCGAGCTGTTCTGTCTGATATTTTTCTTGGTCTTCCAGATCTTGCTTTAACTTCCACTGTTCCTGATGACTGCCATTTCTTAATTACATTCCGAACAGAGGATATTGGCATCTGAAAACGCTTCGCTATCTTCTTATAGCCTTCTCCTGCTTTGTGAGCATCAACTATTCCCAGTTTCAGTGTTCTAGACAACTGCTTAGAAGAACCCATGGTGCTGATTGTTGGGGCAAGGTCAGATGAGTCTGGGCATTTAAAACCTTTGAGATTGACATCACCTGGTCTTTCCAGATGATGATTGAGAACAATCCATGACACTGTCAGGTCTCAGCTTTCCAAAGGGGGCAGTACAGGGTATTAATTCTGCAGGGTGCCCAAACTTTTGCAGACGTCATTTTTTTGTTTTCTGTTATTTTGAAAGTGTAAATGATGGAAATAAAATCTAACTTTTTTTGACATATTATAAGAATGTCTCATCTGTAATTTGATGCCTTTTGGAGATTTTTTCATCTTTCCTTGGCTTCTTTATGCACATTAATACAAATTTTTACCTGGGGTGCCCAAACTTTCGATCCCCACTGTATGTGCGAAAACTTTACGTAAAACAAATAGCGATGTTTAAAGACACATAAATAAACACCATCATCGTGCTCCCATAAGAAGAGAAATAAATGGTTTTTCACCAGTAGTGGGCACGATTGTCAAATTCAGCCCTTGACACACTTATTAGCTGTGATGTAACGAGAGTCATACAGCCAGACGTATGACGCTAAGCAAAGCAAGAGGAAACCTGGATGTTTGATTCCAGGAAAGCTTTGTTACAGAACTCCATGAAGCTGGCCTCTCTTAAAAAATATATAAACAAAAACTATGTTTGTTCTGTTTTGTGCTGTAAAAATGTTCGTTTGTGCTATTTTTTTTGTAAATATTTACGATTCTTTTATAGGTCAATATGACGTCATCCAGCCGCTAGTTCTGCCAAAAAATACGAGAAAACTCATAAAAATGGTGTCAATCGTTTGTACGTTTGTGCTGTAAAAATTTTTGTTTGTGCTATTTTAGTTTATTTCAATTTTAAGAAATACAATTTGGATGACGACGTCATCCAGATCTTCATTTATTTCTCGGCGTCGCCATCTTTGATGACATCATTGTATTTCTTAAAATAAAAAAAAAACTAAAATAGCACAAACAAAAAATTTTACAGCACAAACGATTGACATATTTTTTTGTTTATTTTTGTTTATATATTTTTTAATAGGGGCCTGCTTCACAGAGGTTTGTTACAGCCATAATTAAATAAAATTGTGTGTTATTTTGCCAAAACGTCTCACCAATGTGTGGTGGCAGACGTTTCCAATGTGCCAGGAGGAGATATTTTAATGTTTCCCGTTATTCCCGTCAAGACGAGAAGCTGAGGAAATAGTGGATCCTAATCTTGACACTCATAATATCAAATATCTCCATCTGCTTTACGTATAGTTACAAACATTTTAACACCCCCTCTTACAGGCTTCCACTGCCCTAGATTATCAAAGTTAAAGAATGGGATGGACAGAAAGGGAAAAGGAGAGGTGGAGGAGATCTGTATAAATAAGGAGAGTGACTGTGGGAGAAATCCATTCAAATCAAAGAGAGAAAAGAGGCGTCAGCATTAGGAGTTAATCCACTGCAGTGAGAAGGTTTTCTCTCTGCCCGAGGCCTTCAGGCTTCATCATAACAGGAAGACTGTAACACACACTGTATCATAAACAGCAAAGCCATCCATTCACCTCCACTACAGATTCATCATCCAGTAAGGCAGTGGAAATAAATACATGATGCTCAGCTATAATTTGACTACGTATGTATAAATATTTCCTCAACCCATCACTGATCCATACAGAAGACTCTTACAGTGTTACGTGTCCATGTTCCCTTCCCTAGAGGAGGGCCGTGACAATGGGAGCATCTCTCTCCTCTTCTCTCCCACCCCTTTTTCTCTCTTTCACCCACACACTTTCTCGATTTAGCTCAAGCCTAAAAAGGCTGCCTAAAGATAGAAGCAAAAAAAAGCTGAACGGGAGCCAGCCAAGTGTCATAGCAACAACGTGCGCTGCTTCACAAATACTTTTCAGATCAGTGGGAAAAAGTTATAATCAAAGCCCAAATGTAGCCGTCTCATTTCCTGGGGGATTTAGTTGGCTTAATTTGCTTTTCAATACGCACATGCCAGCTCTGAAAGGAAAAGTGTGAGCTCGTAACTCAGCATCACTGCTATGACAACGAGCTGCTTATTGTTCCTCATTTATTTCAGACTTTAAACGGTTAATAGTTTGAACTGGAGTCTGCAGTCTGATATATATTCTCTGCATGCACATGGTAAAAATATATCCAAATAATTTTCATGATTGGTATTCATGTCTAATCATGTTCCCTGATTCAGAATTGGAAGGAAAAAAAAAACACAAATCACTCTTTAACCAGCACTCAGAAGAACGTATGAATGAACACTGTAAAACCAAACCGATGCTATATTTGATAGAGAAGTAGAGGGATGGTCACAGGTAGCTGGATTGGGTCTATAAAGATGCCCCTCCCACGTTCCGGCACTTTCTCCATCCTTCTTGTTTAGCCGTTTTCCCTAATTACTTACACCCGCTCCCAATAACCTCTACCTATTATTTTGGTCAGGCCATACCAAAATAAAAGAGACAGAGACAAACAGGGCATCAGTCTGCCCTTTATACTACGTACGTGTTCTGCTCAGTGAAGTCACTTCGTACATGTCGTGTTTCTGTTTATAATTAAGAGGTCTCACTTCTCTGTGTTTGTGGACTGTCGGTACCAACAGAGTGCCGTTAAACTTATGCTTTCACATCTGCGTATTCCTCACCAGTCTCGTTCTGTGCTATCATGTAACTAGACCTGATTCTAAAGTAATTTATGAGTATGTACTGTATATTTCTGAGCCCTAATTGGAGGTCTTCTTCTTCTTTTGGCATTTCCCTTCAGGGGTCTCCACGGCAAGTCAGTTTCTTCCATGCAACCCTATCTGCTGCATCTTCTTAGGTCACACCAACTATCTTCATGTCCTACTTCACTATATCCATGAATCTCCTCTTTGGTCTTCCTCTTGTCCTCTTTCCTGGTGATTCCAAACCCAGCATCCTTCTTCTGATGTACTCTCTCTCTCTCCTCTGCACATGTCCAAACCATCTCAGTCTGACCTCTCTGACTTTAAAACCTCTAACATGTGCTGTTCCTCTGATCCTGTCCATACTGGTCACTCCCAGAGAGATCCTCAGCATCTTCATCTCTGCTACCTCCATCTCTGCTTCCTGTCTTTTCTTCAGTGACACTGTCTCTAGACCAATCAGCATGGCTGCTCTCACCACGGTTTTCTACACTTTCCCTTTCATTTTAGCTGAAACTCTTCTATCACACATCACACCTGATACTTTCCTCCACCCGTTCCAGCCTGCCTGCACACGCTTCTTCACCTCTTTTCCACACTCTACATTGCTCTGGACTGTTGATCCTAGATACTTAAAATCTTCCACCTTCTTTATCTCTTCTCCCTGTAACCTCACTTTTCCATTTGGATCCCTCTCATTCACATACATGTACTCTGTTTTACTCTGACTAATCTTCATTCCTCTTCTTTCTAGTGCAAACCTCCACCTCTCCAGCTTTTCCTCCACCTCTTCCCTCCTCTCACTACAGATCACAATGTCATCTGCAAACATGGATGTGGTGAAGGAGAACATGAAGGTAGTTGCTGGGAGAGAAGAAGATGCAGAAGACATGGTTAGATGGAGGAATCTGACTAGCTGTGGAAATCCAAAAGAAGAAGAAGGAAAGTATGAATGGTTAGACAGTATTTGCAGAATAAATGAATGTATAAGAAAAGAACCAGGCGCCCGGGTGTAAAAATACAGACGTTGTGGGATCTATATTAATCCCGGTGCTGCAGATATAGAAGCCGGACATGGCCTAACAAATGTTCCCCATCCTGTCAGAGATATTTTAGAACAACTTTGCATCACCTTGCATTGGAGTCCCCCTGAGGCCACTTTCACATCAAAGCATCCACTCTCAAATGGCTGATTTTACTTCCTGTGTAGTAATACTCCAACATACTCTGCAGATAATTTTACACAGTCACAGTCTTGTCTACGGCTTCCATAGCACAGCAGGTAGAGTGTGGAGATATTATCTCACGTGAAGGGCGATTGTCTCGTCTGCATGTACTCCACTCGTATTGAACTACAAATCAAAAGTTTCAGCCTCCTAACTCAGGCGGAGTTATGTCCTTGGAGTATTGTATGACATTAATCCGCATGGCCGCTGTCTACATGGATCATTTCCTTCTTAATCTGATGAAATAGCCACTCAGGCCTCGCAGGTATCGCTGCCAAAACATGTTATCAATCAGCTCTACTTCGGCTCGCTTCAAAAACATAACACGTGCTTTCATGTGTGCAGAATCAACACTTACAGCAAATACATATTTATTTCATTTTAAAATTGTCTTCTGAACCATTTTGCTCTCATATTTGATGTGTGAACACAGGTGCATATTAGGGCTGAAACAACTAATCGAATTAATCGACTATAATCGATTATTGAAATAGTTGTCGACTAATTTAGTCATCGATTAATCGTTTAGAAAGTTTTTGCTGTCAACTGCACCTAATATTACACAACTTGATTGTTTTATGTGTATTTTTACTAATGTTAACCTCGGCCATTTTTGTTTGGTACTATACCTCTGAACAAGGTTAGATTTGCAAATCTAAAACTGTTAACGATTTCTTGTTTTTAAATGTGATCCTGGATGGTCAACAGTTTTTTTAGCCAGTACCATAAAACACATTTTATGGGTGCTCGTGATTCACCTTTACTGTATACAGTAAGTAGATTTATTATTTTATATTTGCTGTAGAAATGGTAATATTCTTCCTCTTTATTTCACAGAAAGATTAACATTTTTACTTATTAGAATGAGCCCAACGTGTTGTTTAAGTGGTTATGAGTTGTGTTTTGCATAACTACATTCAATAAAATGCCGATAAACTATTATTTATTAAGTTGCCAATTTTATCCGATTAATCGATTAATCGAGCCAATAATCGCCAGATTAATCGATCATCAAAATAATCGTTAGTTGCAGCCCTAGTGCATATGTATTTGTGGATATGTACTACGTATGTTCCGGTACGTAACATACGTACCGGAAATTTTTTTTAAAAACATTGTCATTTTAAGGTGTTATCGTAATACCGCCTTGTCTGTGTTTGATTGGTTATCTATAGACTAGTGACATCATGTGACCCCTGAACGGATAAAAAGGATCAAAAAATGAAAAAAAATGTCTGACTCTGACTCACAATGTTGACCTGCAAAGGTTCTGACCCGGGTCGTAAAAGCCTTCTCCTCCTGCAGCTGCCAGATCCTCCCGACCGTAGTCGCACTGATGAGGACGACTGACCCATGGTTGCTACATGAACACACGAGCAGTTCAGCAAACGTCATCCACATTAAAATAGAATGCATGTGCAAATAAGAGTAAGAACATTTTACCTGATTGGGGAAGGAGCAGTGCCAAGGCCGTGAGCGTGCTGGGGGGAAGAGGTAGGGAGCGACACCGCTGCAGAGATGCCCTGTGTGGGGGCTCCAGCGGTGACACGCCCGGCGGACGAGACAAGGCCTAAACGGTACTGAGTAGTCAGGACATCTCATATATTTCAGTTCACACGCTCTCACACACACACAAGCTTCAATGCACACAGTGTCCTGCTCTTCACATGAAGAGAAATCTTCCTTACTGACTTGTCCCCTTTTCTTATTTTTGCAGTTAAGTATTTCACATCCAGCAATTCTATCCTGGCACGCTGGCCGGTGTGCACGGCCCGGAGCAAAACCACATGAGACCATACATCATGGCAAGCAGGCGTTCTCTCAGGTTAAAATGAACTGACTCTGAGTTAGGGCAATGAGAGGTAAAGCTTATGGGAGCGATGAGGCAGAAAATTGGCCACAGAAAAAGACTAAAAGTTAGGGAGGGGGAATATGAAGCCACAAAGGAAGAAGGTGTGAGATGAAGAGAAAGAAAAATGGGTGAATTGAAAGAGGGGTAAACAGCATTCAGAAATACAAGACTTTAAATGAGGCAGAGCATGCTGGCATTGTTACTGCTAACAGTGAGTGGTACATAAATACCGGCTTAGTACGAGTCTGCCCTTCCTAGTCTGGAGAGTGTGTTTGATTCATTATGGGCTGGGGCTGTATTTATCATGGAGGATAGTGAACTTGACTATCCTACTTACATCTCTTCTAACAGTAGGAGATAAATTTATGTTCTGGATCCACATTTACTTTGATTTAAAAACCCACATGACCATTTTCAGTAAATCCAATGATAAAAACCTTCAGTTGTGTGTATTTCTAATTAGATTTTAAATTGTTTCATTTTAATAATCACATTGCACAATGTGAGAGTAAAGTTTGATTTTCCGATTCCTGCATTTTACACAAGATGCCCTGTTTTGATTTGAAGTGAATTATATGCATCTAGACACAAATCGGTTTGCGAATACTTGGTATATTTGATACATGTGAAAACCATTGACTTTACATTGAAACTGGATGCTGAAACGTTGTTCCGGTGTGAATGCAGCTTTAGCATGTTTCAATTTCACCTCTGGCTTAAACACTCTGTTTCCCAGATGATCCAGCATGAATGTTGAAATGCTTAATAGTGTAACTACGACTAATTCCTGCAGAAAGAGGGTAACTAATTGCCAAAATGACAAAAATAGTTGTATTTGGTCAACATCTTACTCTGTGGAGGATGTCCGTTGTCTGCATCTCTTTGGTAACGCTGCTCTCTATGACCGAGCAAGGCCTGGAACGAGTGGCCATCCTCCTCTGCCCCGGTGACATGGCGGTAGCAGGTCTACGTCTCAATCGGGACAACGAGCCCACCTCACTGTAATGGCTGTAGAGCTCTCCATCCAGATGCGGCCTCCACATGTCCAGCACAGCCGAGGCTGGACGAGGACGTGGTCGAAAGCGCTTGTGATGCACAGAGGTCTTCTCTGTGATGGAGTGGGCCACGGCTGGACCCGGCTGTCTCATACTGCAGCCTGTCTGGCTGGCAATCTGCTCACACAGCTGGGATTGGCAAAGATACTCAGCAGTTTGGCTCAGATAAAATGTGCAACAATGCATTACTTGTGTAGGGAATTAGGAAGAATATCTCTGTTGATTTGGCAAAAATACACCTCATTTTTCATTCTAACAGAAGCAGCCACAAGCCCATGATGCTAATCTCACTGCATAAGTAGATGCCAAGCCTGTTTGGTACTTAAATTGAGCAGAATAGACAAGGGGATTTAATTCTTAAACACTTTGCGGATTATGAAAGAGGATTTTAAATGAGACAAACAATTCTAAAACTTATCTTGATAACAGGTCAAAAAAATTTACTAAGCCGGAGGGGTGCTCATCACCACCCAACCAAAGATTGTGTAAGAGGACAGATGAATCACTCTGTAACACCACCACTGTTCTATCTAATTATTCCTGCTGTTACTGGATCAGTTACCTTAACCTTCTGAGGCCTGGACTCTAATTTGAACAATTTTTGGGTTGTTTGCGATTCCAAAATGTTCTAAATAAAAATAAACTAGATTTTGGTGCATATATGTTTTCATGAAGAACACTTTGATCTGTGTTTCACACAAAATTGTGCTTGAATGCCCTACAACCCAAACGTGTTGTCTTCATATGTGAATGTGGTGTCATTGGATTTTTTTTAAAAAAATGACTCCAGATTAATACTATTGCTAGAAGTTAATATTGAAATATTTGTGTAGAAATTGTAAATAACAGCATATTTATTATGGTCACCAGCTGTTGGTGTGGTGTGAGGCCTTTTAGGCCTGCTTGTTTAGGAGTCGCTGGAGTACCGCACGGACATGGACGATGTGACCGGACTCCCTCCCTCAGAAGGTAACACTGTTGTGGTCACGATTGTGGACCGATTCTCCAAAGCTGTACATCTGGTGCCTCTTCCTAAACTCCCTTCAGCCTTGGAGACTGCCCAGCTCATGGTGACCCATGTGTTCCGTCTGCATGGTATCCCTCTGGACATAGTCTCTGACCGGGGTCCGCAATTCACATCAGCTGTTTGGAAGTCCTTCTGTAAGGCGCTGGGGGCTTCCGTCAGCTTGTCATCTGGCTTCCACCCCCAATCCAACGGCCAGTCGGAGCGGGCTAACCAACACCTGGAATCCACATTACGGTGCGTGTTGGCCTCTGCCCAGTCCACGTGGTCGTCTCATCTCCCGTGGATTGAGTATGCCCATAATTCCCAAGTTAGTTCCTCCACAGGATTGTCCCCGTTCGAGGCTTCTCTGGGTTACCAACCCCCATTGTTCCCAGATCAGGAACAGGAGCTGGCCGTCCCTTCGGTGCAGCTCCATATCAGACGGTGTCGTCGGATCTGGAGGAAAACTAGGAGGGCCCTCCAACAGGCCTGCGGCCGGGCTCGGCGCCAAGCTAATCGCCACCGTCAGCCAGCCCCAGCATATCAGGTTGGTCAGTCTGTCCTTCTGTCTACCAGGAACATTCCCCTCAGGGCAGAGTCTCGCAAGCTTTCACCCCGCTTCATTGGCCCTTTCCGGATCCTGCGGCTGGTCAACCCGGTCTCGGTAAAGCTCGCCCTGCCCTCTTCCATGAAGGTACATCCTGTGTTCCACGTCTCTCAGATCAAACCGGTTTCTACCAGTCCCCTCCAGCCTCCTTCTGCTCCCCCTCCACCTCCTCGCCTTGTCGACGGCTCGGATGCGTACACGGTCAACCGTCTTTTGGATGTTCATCGCCGAGGTCGGGGTCTACAGTACCTTGTGGACTGGGAGGGTTATGGCCCGGAGGAACGGTGCTGGGTGCCCCGTTCAGCGATCCTGGCCCCTGGCTTGGTCCGGGACTTTCACCGCCGCTTTCCGGACAGGCCTGGTGGTCCGCCAGGTGGCGTCCGTAGAGGGGGGGGTACTGTGGTGTGAGGCCTTTTAGGCCTGCTTGTTTGTTTTTTTTTCTCCCCCAAAACTCACAGGTGCTGGATGGCTTCTAACGGGAGGATTGGCTGATTGCTCCCAGCTGCACAGACTTACCGGTGGCTATAAAAGACCTGGTGTCACCCACAGTCTCTGTCAGGTCTTCAACGATTCTAGTGGTAAACTGACCACCTCTAAGCTGAGTCAAATTTTGATATCAGACTAATTTTCTTATTCTCCTCACAGGAACCTTCAGCCCTTCCTCTTGGCCATCCAGCACTGCCTGAAGCCGTTATCTCTCTGCTGTGGATTCCTTTGTTCAACACTTAATAAACTGTTAAACCTGCATTTGGATCCTCCTCATTCCCTCTCCTACACAACAGTTGGTGGTGACCGAAAGAATGAGATCGCGGGTACAAGCGGCCGAAATGAGCTTCCTCCGCAGGGTGGCTGGGTTCTCACTCGAGATCGGGTGAGGAGCTTTGCCATCCGGGAGGAGATTGGTGTCGAGCCGCTCCTCCTCCAGGTAGAGAGGAGCCAAATGGGGTGGTTCGGGCATCTGGTCAGGATGCCCCCCAAGCGCCTCGCGGGCGAGGTGTTTTGGGCACGTCCCACCGGGAGGAGACCAAGGGGCAGACCCCGGACCCGCTGGAGAGACTATGTCTCACAGCTGGCTGGGGAACGACTTGGGATCCTTCCAGGTGAGCTGGAGGATGCAGCCGGGGAGAGAGAGGCCTGGGCTGCCCGCTTGAGGCTGTTGCCTACGCAACCCGGTGCTGCAGAACAAGCGGAAGATGATGGAACAGAGCATGTTTATTTGAGGTGATAGCTCAGTGGTAGAACGTTCGCCCTTGGACTGGAAGTTCTCAGGATTAAATCCCACTGAGCTCATGTCTAGGTCTACCATTGGCGCCATCCTGGCAGCCTGCTGCGGTGTAATGCAGCATAGAAATTTCCCCGTTGAGGGATGGATAAAGTATATTTCTTACTTTTTTCTTTGATATTGACATAAATATAATTTTTCTTAAATCTGACTCTCAAGTGATTTGTGATGGTGTCCCTCAAGGGTTTGTTTTGGGGCTATTATATTTTCAGTTGTATGAAAGCCTGTCTATAAAAGCCTTCTATTTTTCTATGCAGATGATATCATGTTGTATATTTCTTTTCACCGAATCATTTTTTGGTCTGGATTTTGCTCAGCCAGGTATTTGTCTTATAGCAATACAAAAAACACTTAGTAGTATTTACCATACTTTTACTATACTTTCTTTTGTACACTGTCTTAGACTAGATCAGACTTGTTAATGTGCATCACAGATTGTTAAAAACAAGATGCAGTTTGTGTGGCAATAGTTTCATTCTTACAAAAAATTATTTTAACACTTCGTATTGTTACGACACATTATGACTATTTTTAAGTGTTTTATTTTATCATTAAATTGTTTACACTCATTTTTATATGTTTGAATTTATTGTACTGTTTCGTGTTGTATTGAAAAGTACACTGAGCAACCTCAGGTTGTGAGAGGATGTTCAAGAAAACATCAATAGTATTCCTCATACTTATTGATGAAATAAATTAGATACATGCACTGAAGTCATTTATTTTTTTAATTTTGTCGGAATCGATTCGCAGTCATCCAGGTCATGATGAAAAAGAAAAAAAGGAGTTAAAAAAATCAACTGACAAAGTTTCTGGTTAGAATATGTTTGGCCTCTTATCCAAGGGTTCTGTTTGACTGGTACTGAGCTGGCTGTATATGTCTATACTGTACAGTGTACAGTATGTACAGTATGTATTAAAACATTTTTTTTTAAATTACGCCATTTTTTGTCGTCTAGTTAACAAGCACAGTCAGGATATATTGTTTTGCTCTTAATTTAAATCATTGACCCCTTTTTTTTAACATGTATTATCCTGTAATAATAATAATAATGCATTGAACTTATATAGCGCTTTTCTGGACACTCAAAGACGCTTTACATATATATATATATATATGCATTATTCATTCTCTCCATACAATCATTCACACACACAACATTCATTCCTGATGATGGGAGCTACCATGCAAGGCGCAGACCACTATCATCAGAAGCAACTGGGGGTTCGGTGTCTTGCTCAAGGACACCTCGGCATGGACTCTGGGCGGGGGATCGAACCTGCGACCTTCCGGTTACGGAGCGGTCGCCCTACCCACCGAGCCATCCTTCCCCTGTAGTATATACAGTACATATATACTGTACATACTGTACATATCTAAGTGTAAAATTTAACTAAATTAATGTGAGACTGAAGGTTGGCATCCTTTCCAAAACAAATTTCCTAAAAGCCTTTGCCTCTGCATAATAACGGCCTCATGAAAGTGTGCTGAGTATTGAGTTGTCATATCTCATTTAGTCAGAAGGAGCTGGGCTAACGTGTCCTGACTCGCTGGTATGACTAGGAGGGAGATGACTAATTCTTCCAATGGAGGGCTGCTGTCATACAGCACTGACGTCACACACCTACAGAGCCTGCACATACACACACGCAGCTGCCTTTGTGGGAAATCTGGGGTTTCCTAAACAGGCTACAGAGGGCTGCCAAAGCAGGAAAGGACAAACCCTTGTTTTGTGGTGTTGTGTTCTTTTGTAATTACTATTTCCTCTTTTCTCCAACAGATGGGGCAAAAGGACAACAACAAACCGTCCAAATCATGTTGCTTTGATCCCAAAGTGATGGCCCGAAACAAGGAAGAAATAAGCAACGGCCCTGCTACATTTTGCTTTTAAAGAGATTTAAGAATGACCATGGTTAAAGCAGATGCATAAATGATCTTTTGAGCACTTTTGCAGCAATTACATGAGACATGCCTCCAGTCATGTTAAATGATGTGGAAAAAGCCTGCAATGGAATGTTATTACTGCTTTAATGCCACAAATTTTACATGGTTATGCTGTCCTAAAAAAAATCTAATGCAATTATTACCATAAATTATCTGTAAATGAAAGAAGATTTTTTTTTGTTCTAATTCACCTACCTTGAATATTTCCTCTGTAGAATCTGAAGGTGGAACACTATTGGTTGTGCTTTCTTTGTCTCCTTGTTGTGATTGAACATTGACCTCCAGCATCTGTTGGAATCCAAACGGAGCATCCTGGGAATCCTGCTGATTTCCTTTGTGTCCCTTCTCCTCCTCGCTTGGGCAGCCCAACTGGGTCTTGTTGATTTTTGCCTCTGCATTGGTTCCTGAATGAGGCATATGGTTTTCCACTAATGCTGTGGACTTGTGATTTGATTCTCTGTCTAAAGATTTAACTGAACTCTGAAGGCCGTTAACGGCTCGAGGACCAGGGCAAGCCCTGAAAGCTCTTAGGACAACAGAAGGAGATTGTCCCACTGTTCCAGGACTTTGAATCTCAGAGTCAAAGCCATTGGAGTGTACTGCATTAGCAGTAATCGGTGATGATGGCTCAAGTTTTGGATGTCCTTCATTGTGGAGCATGAGAGAAAGACTGTGGACTTTTTCAACTGGACGCTGTGGAGATTGTGGAGAGGCCATTGGCGTCTTCTCCCCCTCAGGAGGAGAGAACGAGCGCGATGTTGTCCGCCATTTTCGTGCAGATTCTGCTACACTGTTGAAAAATTTGAACAGACCACCGAATGTTCCTTTAGTGTCCGACTGTTTTTGAGGTGGTGGTTGAATGTCTTTGATACTCTCAAAGTCCACAGAACCAAAGTCCGAGTCCATGGTTTTATCAAGAGAGTGGAGTTCAGAGTCAAAGCTTCTCTCGGCGTAGACGGGATTATTTTTCCCCAAGAGGGAAATCCTCCTCAGATAACTCCACACATCTTTATGTCTTCTTCCTCCACCATGGTTGGCTCTAACATTGGTCCTGTTCGGTTCTTCACAAGCTGCCATGCTTTTGTTACAGTTGCTTGAGTTGTTGTTGCCTCGTTTGGCATAGGAAACTCTTTCAGAGGGTTTAAAACCATTTTGGGTCACAGCTTCTCCTCCAACAGAATTCGTATGACCCTCAACCTGAGACGACAGGTCAATGTCTTCAAAGGAGCAATCGAATTCGGCACTGTAGCCGGCGTACGAATGCCTCTTGCCACGGTTCTTCAAAGTGCCTCTGCTGATTTGTTGAGGTGTCCCAAAATCCCGGCAGAAGGACTCTTCACCCACCAACGAGCTGGTAAATTTAGCAGTGGATAATTTCCCTGTCTTCCCTCTGAACACAGCCGGCGACTTTAACTTCTTAAAGGAGCGAACTTTATCTGCAAAGGAGAGTTTAGGAATGGAAGCCTCCCCGGGTAAAATCATGGAGTGAGGTCTCCTCTCCAGTTCTGATACGGCTCGTTTTCGGTTTAAGATCTTCCAAATGCCGCCTGTAGCACGAGGTCTCCGATTGACTTCCAGTTTATCCTTTACAGGCGTCTGAGAACAGGAAGGTTGGACCTCCTGTTGCCCCTCTGAAGACCCTGGTCCAGGATCTTGGATATAAACACTGCTGGTCTCATTCTCCACGTCCAGAGAAACATTAAACACTCGGTTGACAAACCCATTTGGGTTGTTGGTCTCAGGAGCAGGACTGTCTGTCTGTTCCATCTTCACTCATGCTACGATGTCAGCTATCGGCTCCAGTGGACACCATATTCCGCCCCAATGTCTTTCTCATAAACCTGAAGGAGAGAAAAGACATTTGTTTGAAATAAAATCCACAAAACAGACTCACCAAAGTTCTTTCTATCCCCAAACAAGTGCAAAAGTTTAGAATAGAAGTTTAAAATATCGACTTTTTACAAATACTGGCCAACATCTAAACCCCACTTCTGTCTTTTTGGCTCCATCTTAACCAAAATTATTGCTCGAGTTTTTTTTTTTTTTTTTTTATATATATTCCACAGTCAGCAGATTTATTAAGCAAATAAATTGTCCTTAAATATGATGCAGAGTATATTATGTCGGAATATTTTTAAGAAATGCAAATAACAAAATATATTTAGATCGAAGCAATGGTTTTAAAAAAGACAGAATTTCTCGGATGGAAATTAGATTTAAAATGATAAAAACTACACATGAAACCTGTTTTTTGTAACATGCCAAGTTCATTAATCATCTTACA
Source organism: Neostethus bicornis (assembly GCA_902685375.1). Lineage (NCBI taxonomy): Eukaryota > Metazoa > Chordata > Actinopteri > Atheriniformes > Phallostethidae > Neostethus > Neostethus bicornis. Next base: position 14,321,630 of record LR738561.1, read on the forward strand.
CAAAGTCACAGTTGTAGAAAAAGTTTCAAAAAAGTCTTCTGGACAGTCTTCGACTGTCCGGAAATCATTTTCAATCTGATTTTTATCAGATTGAAAATGATTTCCGGATGGAAGTCGAAACGTTTCGATCAAGAATTAAACTGTCCAGAAGACTTTTTTAAAACTTTTTCTACTATGGATCACTCCTGGATGAATGAGGGACTACACGGACAAAGTCACATTTGTTTTAAATAGAGCAACAATGCACAGATCGTTTTGCTCTATTTGAATGTCTTATTTGACTTATTGTGCAGCCCTGTGACAAATTGGTCCCCTGTTCAGGGTCTACCTTACCTCTTCGCGTGCAAGCGGTTGTGGAAAACATTATTTTAGGATCTGACGAATTTTAACCAAAGGTTTAAATCATAAATGTATTTCAGATAGTTTAAATAATCTTTAAATTGTGGTTATGCTGAAATAATTTTGACATTTTCTTTGTCCTATAATTTTAAGGTACTTTGTAGATGTGAAGATGATAGAAAAAAAAAGGTCTGGTTTAATGAGTTTTACACCATTTCGGTTCATGTTTTCCCCCTTTTTGTTAAAGATGGACTTTCTAAGTTTTTGTTTGAGAAACCAAAACCTAATTTTTATTGATTTAAACTCCAGAGTTTCTAAATATATATTTTTCATTTTGTGTAAACTTAACTAAAAGCATGCAAGTGCGATCATTTTTAAAAATGATTTAAGAATTAATGCAAGCGATGCATGTATTACACTCTTATTACCAAAAATTCATACTATTTTTAACATCTGCTCCTCCCACTCAGGAGGTCAAATAATTCAAAATTCAACAAGATTTCTTCAGTGCTTAAACAGCCTGATTAGAAGAATCTTCTGAGATTCTTATAGAAGAACTATTTCACCTCCAGTTAGCGCCTGAAATCCCTTCCCACTCATATGTGGTTCATATTATCCAAAGTAATTATTTGAGACACCGTCCACATGCATCGTTTAAACCATGAGGCTCCGTTGTCAAGGAAACCCTCACTATTTCAGACCTGCTCCAGCTGTGACATCATCACACGGCTCAGATAAGCTCCTGGTGAGGAAGAAGATGCTCAGACTTTTTTTTCTTCTGTTCTTAACCTCTATGTATTTTTCCTCAAACCAGTCACATAGAAATTCATGGAATAATTCAGCATTATTTTATGTCAGAATGTGATAGTCCTAATTTAATCTACAACACATGGAATCAAAGCAAGTTAAACAACTAACACAAAAGCTGCTGTGTGAACACGTGGGAGATATAATTCTATTATTTCCTCTTTATTTGATTATGTAAACGTGAAGAATTTGCATTAAAATGTTCCGGGATTCTCTCAGAGAGGTGTTGGACTATCAGAGTGTGAGTAGAAAAAGAAAAACAAACATATTGAAAAGAACAGGGACAGACAGATTAGGATTTAGCAAAACAAAATGTGAAAAAAAGGGACGACAGGGATTACATCTCATAAAGTTACCATGGATAAAAGATTACTAGATTTTAAAAAAAGAAGAATTTTGGATCAAATAAAAGATCCAGGATAGTTTTCGACTTGTTCTGTGAGGAGACACTGAGTCTTCCAGACAAAACATGTCAGATTACAGCTGGAGAAATCTTGTTGCCAGAGCAGCTGAAAGGTTGAACAGTGAAATCAGTTGAATGGAAAAAGCCCCGCTTGGAATTTTGACCCGATAGGGGGAACGTTTGACTTGCTGACAAGAAAAAAAACTAAGAGCAAAAAGCAGCAAAACAGCAGCTGAGTTGATTTGCAGGAACAGTCTGGCAAAGAATCAAAAAAGAGGAAAAATAACGATTCGATGATGTTTATTGGGTTAAAATTAAAATATTATTAAGAAAGAAAGTGATTCCAAATTTAGATTTTTTTTTTCAACAAAACAAATATAAATGAGCCCAAAACCAATTGGTTTCTATTTAAATTAATATAACTTTTCTAATAAAATCAAATTTAAATGGATTAAGTTTGAATTGACCTAAATAGAGTTTTTATTGATTTTCATTCAAGTTTAATTTTATTTTGTTCATTATTGAGATTAAAATGTGAAAAATGACATTTTGCACTTTTGTCGTCAAATCTTGTTTGAAAATTTTAAAAATGGGTTTGTGAAGTTAACACACACACACACACACACAAACACACACACACACAAACACACAGAGAGATCCTCACATAAAGATATATACATCTGTTGACAAACACATACAAACATCTATACACACATACACACCGATCCTCCCATTAGACACTTGTATGAACACACACACACACACAGATCCCCGCATAAAGATATATACACCTGTAGACACACACACAGGTACATTAAGATACAAACATCTATACACACATACACACAGATCCTCCCATAAGACACTTGTATGAACACACACACACACACAGATCCCCGCATAAAGATATATACACCTGTAGACACACACACAGGTACATTAAGATACAAACATCTATACACACACATACAGATCCTCACATAAGACACTTACATGAACACACACACGCACACAGATCTCCACATAAACATATATACATCTGTAGACACACACACATACAAACATCTATACACACAGACACACACACACACACACACACACACACACACACACACACACACACACACACAGATCCCCACGTAAAGATATATACATCTGTAGACACACACAGATACAAACATCTATACACACAGATCCCCACATAAGACACTGACATGGACGAACACACACACACACACACACACACACACACACACACACACACACACACACACACACACACATACACACATACAGTACATATATGCACAAATCCTTACATTAAGATATATGCATCTGTAGACACACACACACACAGATCCCCACATAAAGATATATATATACATCTGTAGACATACACAGATACATTAAGTTACAAACATATATACACACACAGATCCTCACATAAAACACATGAACACACACACACTCATAGATCCTCACATAAAGACATATGCATATATGAACACACATTAATACATAAAACACACATTTACAGTAACACACATTAAATAAGGCATTGATCTGTTTGGTTTGATTTTAACGTCACTTTTAATTTCTTTGTGTTTCTTAAATCCTAAAGTTTTCAGATCTGTTCTCAGTGAAGTAGTGTGTGTGTGTGTGTGTGTGTGTGTGTGTGTGTGTGTGTGTGTGTGTGTGAATCTCAGGGAGAGACAGATTAAAAATGACGCTCCTTGCATTAAAATGACAGGACGCTCCCGAAACTTTACGAAAAGTTTCCAAACTGAAGAACTTTATCAGCTCTGGAGTCACACGGGACTTTTAGAAAGTTTAACAAGTTTTAAAAGTAGATAAAAGTGAGAAAAAGTGAAAAAAAACTTACCAGAAAGTAGAAGCGAGACGTCGTCTTAGTGAGAGAGAGACCGCTGTGACGTCCTGTGTGTGTGTGTGTATGTGTGGGAGTGTGTGTGTGTGTGTAGGCTAGACAGTAGCTTGCAGAAAGCCTGGTGTGTGTTTTGAGAAAAAAAATCAATTTTGATAAAAGTTGGAGAAAATTTGCGCGTTTTAGAAAAAAATAAGGAAAACAAGTAGAGACACACACGCTGACTCACACACACGCTCTATCTCTCTCTGTCTCTCACTAACACCTCTGTCCCTCACACACTCTCTCTCTGTCTTTCTCTCTCACACACTCTCTCACACATACACATTCTCTCGCTCTCTCTCTCACTGACACACACACACACACACACACACACACACACACACACACACACACACACACACACACACACACACACACACAGTCTTTCTCTGTGTCACACACATAGACACATATACTCTCTCTCTCTTACACACACACACACACACACACACACACACACACACACACACACACACACACACACACACACACACACACACACACACACACACACAATCTCTCTCACACACATAATCTATCTAAACTCTCTCACTCTCTCTTTCTCACACACATATATACACTCACACACACCAGCATACACACACATATTCCCACATATATGTATACAAATACAAACGTGCAAATTTTGTTTTCCGGAAAATCGGAATTCCGGAAATCGACACCCAATTTTATTTACATACATAAACACACACGCATACAAAAATTATATACATACGTATACAAACACATTTATACACACATGCATATGGATACATATGCACAAAAGCACGCACTAATATACATCATACACACATCCTCACATGTACACAAATATCCTCATGTGTACACGCAGACATACATATACATGTATACATATAAACCGATTCACATACAAACGCATACAAACACACACATACTGACACAGAACCCATTTGCAAGTCGCACACACGTATACATACATTTATAAATACAAGAACACATACTATATAGACTCACATATAGGCGACGGTAAACATCCTTATAAACACACACACAGATCAAATCCCATAAATCAGGATAACTTGATCCACTTTTTATTTTCTAACCTATTAAAGTCGTCTCTGAACATGTGGTTCAGTTGAACAGTACTACAGATTTATTTGTGTCAATTTGGTTCCACGTCCTTCTCTCTTGTTTTTTCTTTGTTGGTGCTCTCCATTGCTGAAAACTGAATAACTGTAAAGCTGCGCACACTACTAATAATATAAACTTTATTAATCCCTCACCGGGGGAAATTTGTGTGCTGCATTACACCGCAGCAGGCTGCCACGACGGCGCCAACGGTGGGAGAAACAGGGGGTTTCGGTGTCTTCTCCAAGGATCCTCGACGAGAACTCAGTGGGAATCAAACCTGTGAACTTCTGGTTAACTTTCAGTCCGAGAATGAACGCTCCACCACTGAACCACCGCCTCGGGTACTAGCACCCACAGCTTGTTCACACTGACATTACTCATGAAATTAATCACTAAACTCACCTCAAACAGAATTTAAGACCTAGTTGTTGTAAAAACATTGCAGTGATTGGACAAAGTTCCGAATTATCGCGCTTTCACAAAGTTTGGTTGACTTTGCTTTAATAAGTGTGATCGCAACAATGCAAAATCCTAGAGGGACTGACTACGCCCACGTACAGACACACATACTGTATGCCAATCTCACACACACACATATCTCCACATACACTCATATATATTTATACACACACACACACTACAATATTACTCCAAATCCTCTAATTATTAAGACTTACTATTATTATCATCAACATCATATTCATTGTATTAAAAGTTTTTCGTACTATTCTTCTTCTAATTTCCTTCCCTTGATTAAAACCACTCCCCACACTCACACACACCACCAGTGTTTCCACTCATTTTCCCCATGTGCCACTTAAAGTTCTTTTCTATCCATTTATTGGCAGGATTTATAAGCAACTTCTCATCATTTCTAAAAAGGAACATCAGTGAAAACAAGTGATTGACTGAACTCTGCTCTCAGTGGCTAACACTCCTTTGGGATTTGCTCTGAATGTGAAAATCCTTCTATTGAAATGACACAATGGGGATAGGGAGCTCTGGGATGGGGGTGGGGGGTTAAACTGAAAGAATTCAGAAAAACTAAACAGCTCCAGTGCTCTATAGTGGCTAAAGAGGAGATGGTGGAAGAAGAGGCCTAAATTTAAACATTTCCTCTTTGTCCTGTTTTGGTCCCATTGTCATGGCGTGGCGTTCTCCCTCCTGCACAGGAAAGAGTAGATCTGACATCAATGCTCTCAGGCTGACAATGCCAGGAAGTCTGTCTGACTGTATGTAAATATCTCTGTGTGTCCATGTTTCCCTTATTTTGCCTCTGGACCCTCTCACCGCTCTCTGTACTTCAGGGCAAAGTTACGATAGCAAGATGATGATTTACACGCCACACTTCACCGATAAGTTATCCACGACTGACAATCCTGCAACACGACTTCTCTGATTCTATATGTTTCTACAAAGTCAGAAATGGTATTCCTTTAGTTTTCTTGTAATTAAAGACAAATTATCTTTTTTTTTTATTTTCCTTCAAAGTTTTGCATCAACTGAAAGTTTGTCGCTCCCATTACTATTTTCTTTCCTCCCTCTTCTCGCTTCCTGCTGTTCTCCTAACAGGCACAAATGACGTCTTGGACAATCTGACTGACTATTTTATTTACTGACAAATAAAGACTGAATATGAAAATCTATCATTTTTTGCTGTTTTTTTTTTTTTTGTGATGGATTACGAGTAGCCCCCGGGGGAATCGAACCGGGTTCTTCCAGTCGAAAGACAGCAACTCTGCCACTCGGCAAATGCGCTGTGGGACCATTGCCACTGGTTTTAGAAGGCAGAGTAGAACAAGAAGGGGTTACCAATAGGTGGACAAGGGTTGGCGAACAATGGCAGAGAAGTGCGACGTTTGCTAATTCGCTTAGACTTTTAACGAGGCCCAATATATTTGAATAGTATTTTTTACTATTATGTAAAGCTTGCTTAAAGTTTTAAAAAATGTCAAAATTTCTCCAACATTTTCGTCTCGTACTAGTGGATGGTGGCAGACTAATAGGCTGTTGTTAAACTGCAACGTATTCAACTGAAGAAAAAAAAAATCTGAATATCAGTTGTTTTACCAACATCGTAAGTCAAATTTATTTCATTTTAAATTCAGGACAGAAAATGTAAATATTTTACTGAATATTTACTTTTACATACTACATTTATACTCAAGTAAACCTTCGTTAAAGTGCTTTCACGTAAGCCACAACCCGAAAGTCGGACATTTTGGAGGAAGCGTAGATCAGGAAGAAATTATTCCCAACGCAGTATTTTTCCCCACTTTTTTCATCTTTTGGTGCCATTCAGAGCTCAATTGATTGGTGGAGAAGATCCTTACCTAATTCCAAAAAATAAATTTTGACCTTAATCTCAGCTGCAGATCTGAAGGCCTTTAAAAGACTGGATGTTTACTTTCGGGTTGATGGCGTCACATTAAAACCAATCGACTGTAGTTTTTCTGAATATTGTCTTTTTTCTTCAACTTCTAGCAGACGATTTTTTAGCCATGTCCCACTAATGACGTGGTAAACTAATTACACCTCTGAATAGCACCATCTGATAAAAAAGTTACTGCGTTATCGATAGTTTCAGACTAATCTCCATTCCGTTCCGTCATCTTCTGCTTGTCCCGGGGTCGGGTCGCGGGGGCAACAGCCTCAAGCGGGCAGCCCAGGCCTCTCTCTCCCCGGCTGCATCCTCTAGCTCACCTGGAAGGATCCCAAGTCGTTCCCTGTCCAGCTGTGAGACGTAGTCTCTCCAGTGGGTCTGGGGTCTGCCCCTTGGTCTCCTCCCGGTGGGACGTGTCCGAAACACCTCGCCCGCGAGGCGCTCGGGGGGCATCCTGACCAGATGCCCGAACCACCCCATCTGGCTCCTCTTGACCTGGAGGAGGAGCGGCTCGACACCGAGCTCCTCCTGGATGGCAGAGCTCCTCACCAGATCTCTGAGTGAGAGCCCTGCCACCCTGCGGAGGAAGCTCATTTCGGCCACTTGTACCCGCGATCTCATTCTTTCGGTCACCACCCACAGCTGGTGACCATAGGTGAGGGTAGGAACGTAGATCGACTTGTAAATCGAGAGCTTTGCTTTTCGGCTCAGCTCTCTCTTCACCACGACGGACCGATGCAGCGTCCTAGTTATTGCTGATGCCGCACCGATCCGCCTGTCGATCTCCCGCTCCATCCTTCCCCCACTCGTGAACAAGACCCCGAGATACTTAAACTCCTCCACTTGGGGCAGGACCCTGTCCCTGACCCGCAGGGGGCATTCTACCCTTTTCCGGGCGAGGATCATGATCTCGGAATTGGAGGCAAAAAAAGCCGACTTCTGGGGTTTGGTTTACGTGAGTTAAAGCACTCTATTCTTTTCCCTGCAATTACAATTTGCACCAGTAGATGGTGAAAGCGATCAGAATTTTAAAAGTAGTTTCACCAACATAAGGAGGCGATATTTCAAAATGTCCGATGAAAACATTTCCAAAATTTCAACCACGCTTGTCAAATTGTAATTCCATCTCATATCTGTAGATGGCAGCAGACACACTAATTGTTGTTGAGGTTGCGATGTCTTTATGGGGAGGCCATAGCTCAGTGGTAGAACGTTCGCCGTTGGACCGAAAATTTGAGGAATCAAATCCCACTGAGCTCATGTCTAGATGTCCTTGGAGAAGACACCTAAACCCCCGTTTCTCCCATCATTGGTGCCCTCGTGATTTTTCTATCCAATAAAACACACCAGCCATCTTTTCCTGGTCTGGTCTTTAGACCATATCCGAAATATGAGAAAAATAATCTGCCCATCCCTTTTATAGACGATGTCGTCTATATTTTCATTTAAACGTGTGTTGAGCATTGATCTATACCGGTCAGACAAGGGGAGATAAAACAAGGAAACACATCGTGGGGATTTCGATGTGCACGATGCTTGAAATTTTGAGCTTTTCTCCCTGTTTACCTTAAGTGCCGAACACTCTGAACAGAGCTCTTTGAAATGATGTCATTGGCCTCTCAATTTCAGAACAATCGACCTCTTCCTCTTCTTCCTATGACACGGTCCGCACTCATGGGTTTGCTGGAGATTACTGGAGACAAACATGAGTGAGTTTGGGCCCAGCTGTAATTATTTCACCAGTCTTTGTCAAAGCTGCTGAGTGAAAACAGGCTGGTGTGAAAAAGCCGTCCAGACAGTGAAGGGAGGGAGGGGGAGTAAAAGGGGGGTAGATATGTTGTGATATCAAATGAAAGGCTCAGTAAAGCCTGGGAACTGGATTCAGGAGCTGTAACTCATGTGAGAACAGCTGGAAGGTCAGTTTTGTTTTTTCGTGCAGGTGTTTGGGAACAGCGTGTTTAAATTTACCACACAGCCTCAGGTTCACAGTAGGGGGGATTGTTGGGTTCAGGAGGGGATGTGATGCTGATGAAGATGGCGAGAACACAATCAGATTTTGAGACTGAAATATTGAAGCACTTTGTTGAAGAAAATCATGTAATTTTACTTAGTTTTAAAGAAAAAAAATGTCCAGGTACGTCTTGTCTCTGGAAGCAAAGACAGTTTGAGTTACTCGGACATTCCTGGCATTCCCTCTACACTGACCTGCATACTTTCCTGATCTGAGAGCACACTTGGCACAACACACACACATACACACATATTCGTGTGCATGATAACTGATCCAACTCGCTCCCACTTTGACATCTGACTCTTTGATCCCGGCTCTAATCAGTTTAGGTCAATCAATCAGTTTGGAGGTATTTAAACACACTTACACACACACACGTATGTGCCAGCTCAAAACAGGGAGACAATGAAAAAGACTTGGAGAGACAGAGGGACCGGACGGAGCGAGGGAGGGAGGGGGCGTTTGGAGCTTTTCAGCTGGGGACTTTCTGCTTTTATCAGGATGAATCTGAAAACAGGAAGGCCGGTTCCAATAAACAAGAAGAACGGAAGACAAGCACAGTTCTACTTCCTGTTTTAGGGTTAGAAAGGAAACAGAAGATTTTTTAGGAATTTAACCAACCTTAAAGAAAAATAATCTGGAGTCAATTTGTGATGAATGTTAAAAAAATTAACAGATTACCACCTCAAGTCATCATCTTTAGGACTGTTTGTATCTTTCTAAGGAAGCCCGAGGCTGAGCTAAACTTGGCTGATTTTGTGGGTCAGTTTCAGTGACAAGACTAAAAACCTTCCATTTCTGTTGTACAAACTGGGGAAACCCAGGGAGACGGAAGAGGGAGAACACGGGAGGAGGAGTGTGATAGGATTCTAGTTTGTAGACGAGACATATTTGTCCGAACAGAACAAAAGAAGATAAAACTTTTCTGATCATTCTGTATCTTTTCAGTACATTCAGTGTCACAATGTGTTGGCCAGGGCCGCTAAAGGGCGGAGATCTAAAAGAGATTGCACACAATTAGCTCTGTGATTGATGGCAAACAGGCTTTCTGCTAACTAATTAATCTTTGGTAAAGTTCTTTCAGGATTGTCTGTTTTATCTCCTTGATGAATGCAGACCTCTGAACTTGTCATTGTCTGTGGTTTGAGCTGGTTTAGCTGTAAAAATCCAGCTTTTGTCATGTTTCTAATGAGGATAGGAGCCATAGGTGTATCATTACATGTAAAGATCCTGTCTTTTTGTTCTCACTGTCTTCTCATCTGATTTTATCTTGCTGTTGTTGGAAATAAAATACCATCTATAGCAAAGAAGTAGGCCTTTTAAAGCTTGATGCAATACTTTTATTAAATGATTGTCATCTATTTTACTTGCTTTTAATGTTTAATACTCAACTAAATCTGATCAAATCAATTTTATCTTCTGTTTTGTGAGAATTTTTTTACTGTTGCATCATTTCTGTTTAAATTAGTTTAAAAAAATAAAAGAGAAAATAGAATATGGTAAAGGGAGACATCTAGTGGAGAAAAATGGAACTGAATAATAGATTTTTGAAAAAAATAAATAAAAAGATCATTTTTTATTTCCGTTCCGTTCCGTCATCTTCCGCTTTTTCCGGGGTCGGGTCTCGGGGGCAACAGCCTCAAACGGGCAGCCCAAGCTTCTCTCAACCCGGCTGCATCCTCCCAGCTCAACTGGAAGGATCCCAAGTCTTTCCCCGGCCAGCTGTGAGACATAGTCTCTCCAGCAGGTCCGGGGTCTGCCCCTTGGTCTCCTCCCGGTGGGACGTGCCCGAAACACCTCGCCCACGAGGCGCTTGGGGGGCATCCTAACCAGATGCCCGAACCACCCCATCTGGCTCCTCTCGACCTGGAGGAGGAGCGGCTCGACACCGAGCTCCTCTCAGATGGCAGAGCTCGTCACCCGATCCCTGAGTGAGAGCCCAGCCACCCTGCGGAGGAAGCTCATTTCGGCCGCTGTTACCCGCGATCTAGTTCTTTCGGTCACCACCCACAGCTGGTGACCATAGGTGTCACCCATTTTTTATTTAACAATTTAAATAATTTTTTTTTTTTTTACAAAATATTACAGTATTATTATATTTTATCTCAACATTTTCATCATTTTACCTAAATTGTAAGATTTTTGCCACCCTGTAGTTTTAAACATTATCCACACGATGGCAGTATTACTCTTCCATATTTTTCAGCAAAATTTATGAAACCAACTTTTGAATTAAAAGCAAGTCTTAATATTAAAAATCAGATACAGCATACATTTGAGAATATCATCATTTCAGGAGTATTACCACAAAAATCCACTTTCCGGGGAAATCAAACTCATACAATAAAACTGGAGTAACTGATCTAAAATGATCAAATAAAATTGATCAAATTTGCTTCGAGCGTTTTAATTAACTAGCAGAGCCCCGAGGTTTAGTTCATTGTCTTACTAAATTATTAGATACTGTTAAATTGATTCAATATGAGAAAAAAATTTGATCAAACCTGCAGAAGAGTGGTGATTGTAGTTGTTCTGTCGGTGTAGCCAGAGGCCTGTAAAGGTACAGTTACATATGCAGTAACTCAAGGGAAACAGGTTAGATATTCTCTCCATTAGAGATTCAACCTACGGCCTGTGTCAATCGCTGGATCATAACCATTGTGCTGAAGCTGTGACCACTGATGCATTTTTCCCTGGAAAAAAAAGGGCCTTGGGCGAAGAAGTAATTTGGTGTGAAAGTAAAGAATTAAACCTCTGCAACGTGGCTAGCATTAGAGCTATATGTGGTTAAGGCTGCAGACATCGATTGAATCTTTGTTAGAAGGTAGCAAGCCAGAAGATGTTCTGCAGAGTGCCAGAATCCCTCCATTAAATTTCATGATTTTCTGCTATAACTCACTGAGACGATTTCATTTGCTCCACACATTTGCAAAAAGCTTTGGAAGAAAAAAAACGTGATTTTAGTTTTTCGTCAGCTAATTCAACACGAGTCCAGGGATGCTTAATTGATACCGGTTCGGTAATGACTCGGTTTAAATTAAAAACTACAAGTGAAGTGGAACTTTCTCATTTATTATTCAGTGAAGCATGGCGTCCTTGCTTTAAGCTCTAAGAGGCGAGATAAGATGATTTTTAATCTGTTTATGGAATGCAATCAGTAATGTGAAAAACTAAGGACTACTCGTGAAAACTCTTGGTTGTTCAGGCAAATAAAGACAAACACATTTTATCTCACAGGTCGAGAGATGTCCAAGAAAAAAACAAACCAAGAGAGTAATTGATTTAGTTACAGATGTGAGGATTTATGGACAATGTAGAGGAATGTCTTCCAAATAACCGTCACACGTATTCAGACATGATCATTTAATCTCATTTGCTTTAAATGAACGGCATCACATGTTGATAAATGAGAAGCAGTGGGTTAACTAAAAACAAAGGATTCCTATTGTACTTGGCAGGGCGTCAAACATACAGCTCTGTTGTCGGATTTGAATCCAAACAGGTTTCGTCCACTCCGTCCATTGAGGATGGACGTTTTTAGACCAAACGTTTTCACCTGATTCTAATTTATGTAAGGATGTGATGAGGCTGAGAATCTTTTTTTTTATAGCAATTAAGATAAAAAATCAAACCTGGGTAATTTGTGCATGTAAAAAGATTCATGTAACTGCATGTTTTGGTCCACTAATTGCAGCTAAGATGCTCATTGCTAATTTGTGTTTATGCATTTTACCTGGCTGCACATTTATGATTCAACGCGTGTTTGAAAATGCGGAAAATGCTAGAAAAATGAGCTTTTCCTGGTTATTAGGAGAAAAACTGTTGGAGAGGTTAGAGCCTAGCAATCCAAGTTGAAGCCACTTTTGCTTTCATGTTAGCAGCTGTCCGAGCCCAAAATGGCCAATTACCATCATTTCTCTACTGGTGGTGGTAATGTCTGTGAGATGGTCTGCAGAGAGAGATGGAGAGAGGGAAGAAAACAGACGAAGAGATGCTCAGAGAAGCGGGAACAGATGAGTCGAAGGCAGCTCGGATGAGCCGGGAAATAAAGGCATATTTCTACAGCGTTGAAATGAGACAAAATCCACAGTGACAGGAGGTGAAGTCATCATCTGCAAAGGAAATATATTCAATTAGATGGGTCCCTCTGGTGTGTTAATATACGCAGAGATTGTTTTTATGGTGACAATGATTGTAATTGCAGTGTTTCGGAGTTCTTTGACATGAATTATGTTGTGTAATAAATACACAAACACACCAACAAATTTCAGACCTCAGAGAAATAAGAACAAAAAAAAAAAAACCCAACGTGATAAAGAAAAATGACTTTTTCAATGCAGTTCTTTTGCCTGTAAATTTCAAACCAACACAACAACAAGTAAAAAATAAGATTGTTCATCAACTGAACAGATTTTTTTACCCCAGAGTCTAAAACTTCACCAAGGAAAGGACAATAAAGAGATCGAGAAGCAAAAACTGTGTATCTTTCTTTTGAAAGAGCAATAAAGAAACAACACAGTAAATAAATATCTGTACCTTTAAATTTACAGATCAAGAACTATACTTTTATTTAGAGGACAGGGTCTGCTAGATGCTTGAGTCTTAGGAGTAGCTCGGCTGTGAAAATGTGGATCAGTTTAATACTTTTAAGAAAACAATTGCTAGACATGGTCCTGTTGGCTTCATCAGATCATCATCTCCAAATCTGGCTGGATTGAATTGCTGTCGAGTGTGAAGCAGTTTCGTTTGAAATCAGAATCTACATATATGAAGACTATAGTGCTTGACTTGAAAGGGTAAATAAAGTACCCCCGCAGGTCAAAGACAGGGTTCTTGCCCTCAAGAAGGAACTGTGGTACCCCAAGGTCACAAGTGAGCATGGGATTGAGCAGGAGATCGATAGACGGATCGGCGCAGCGTCTACAATAGTCAGGATGTTGCACTAGTTGGTCATGTTGAAGAAAGAGCTGAGCCAAAAAGCAAAGCTCTTGAATTACCAGTCAATCCATGTTCCCACCCTCACCATGGTAACCAGGATCTGCGTTCCTACCCTCACCATGGTAACCAGGATCTACATTCCTACCCTCACCATGGTAACCAGGATCTACGTTCCTACCCTCACCATGGTAACCAGGATCTACGTTCCTACCCTCACCATGGTAATCAGGATCTACGTTCCTACCATCACCATGGTAACCAGGATATACATTCCTACCCTCACAATGGTAACCAGGATCTATTACGTTCCTATCCTCACCATGGTAACCAGGATCTACGTTCCTACCCTCACCATGGTAACCAGGCTCTACGTTCCTACCCTTACCATGGTAACCAGGATCTACGTTCCTACTCTCACCATGGTAACCAGGATCTACATTCTTACCCTCACCATGGTCACTGGTTGTGGGTGGCGACGCTGAGAGTTATGTCTCAAATCCAAGCAGGCACAGTTAGTTTTCTTTGCTGGTTGGCCAGATTCTTGCTTAGGAAGAGTCTGGGAAGTTCTGCCATCTGGGAAAGGCTCAGAGGAGAGCCAGATGGGGTGGTTTGAGCATCAGGTTAGGATGCTTCATGGATGCCTTGCTGGAAAGGTGTTCCAAACTTGTCTGACCAGAAAGAGACCCATAGGTCAACCTAGGACCTACAACCCACCAGAAGTGGCATCCTATGTTTCAGATCCAGAGGGCATGCAACCCCATTTCTAGTTGAAGATTTTGGTTTTTAGATCTATTCATCCATCCTAATGTTATTGCATTGTTACTAAGATGTCAGCATCATTTGTCACTACTCCAGTTCCTTTGAGCAGAAATAAAATTGAAGGTACGGCCGTATTTAATAACAATAATACACACAACACCTGTACTTTCCCCCCAGATGAGCCTGAAAGAGCCCCCTGAGAAAGGGATCCATTAACATCCGATACAAGGACACATGAGACTCCCAATGTGCAACAAGGTAAAGGACACAGATTATTGCCATTAGATGTTTGGTCTGTGTGAGATAAGTAGTACCTCCACAGATCCAACACAAGCAGGACGCATGTGGAATTATTATTATTATTATCAACAGTGACGTTTCCCCTGAGACCCCCCCACCGATCCCTGTCTCATCGGATCTTCACCAGGAGATAAATGCTGTTTCAGCTAATATATGCATACTTTCTTGGCAGAAAAAAAATGACTTTATTAGACACAGCGGGGCGTCTCAATTTCCCTTTCCAATACTCTAATCAGCCAATAGCAGCAATGCTTTGAAATAAATAACATCAAATCATTTTCAACTCTTTCAGTCCCTCCGGGAACATTGTTGCCTTACAACGGACAAGCAAAGCACCTCATCATTTCACTGAAAACAAACCGCTACAGCCACGGGCAAGGTTCGAGAGAAAGACATGACATTTCTCAGGTTAGATAAAAGGTGGCGTGTCTTTTCATTAGAACTGATAATGCAGTGCAGCATGTTACATGTGGGTGGCTTTAGCGGCTTCTCAAAAGAAATATGGAGTCTGTTTACTGACCTTTCATTCCACCGAACAGACCTTAGCAACGGATTGTCACTCAGTGTGGACAGAGCCGGGCCTGACAGACAGGGTAACAAAAAAAAAAGAAATAATGAAAAAATGAACTAGTAAATAGAATGAAAGAGAAACTGAAGAAAAAGTGATGATATTACAGGAAAAGATCAGAGAAAGTACAAAAGAAGGAATATGAAGAGGACGTAAAGGTTAAAAAGTTATACGATCGACAAACTGAAGCCATCTGCAATTCTTGTAAAGTTATTTTCTTTAAGACGTTTTTTTCTTACAAGTTTGACTGTATCTTAAAGAAAAAGTTTCATTCTAAATTCACTTTTTGGGAGTTTTTATTTCATTTTCCTCAATGGATTTCAGACAATAATTTGTACAACAATATCGCAGGTACAAGCGGCCGAAATGAGCTTCCTCCGCAGGGTGGCTGGGCTCTCACTCAGAGAACGGGTGAGGAGCTCTGCCATCCGAGAGGAGCTCGGTGTTAAGCCGCTCCTCCTCCAGGTCGAGAGGAGCCAGATAGGGTGGTTCGGGCATCTGGTCAAAATTCCCCCCCAGCGCCTCGAGGGCGAGGTGTTTCGGGCACGTCCCACCGGGCACGTCCCATGAGGGAAGGACTTGGGATCCTTCCAGGTGAGCTGGAGGATGCAGCCGGGTGAGAGAGGCCTGGGCTACCCGTTTGAGGCTGTTGCCCCCGCGACCCGACCCTGGAACAAGCGGAAGATGAGGGAACGGAACAATATAAACCCAAAAACTGTTTTATGATAAACAAATAGCTAATTAGTAACAATAGAGGATAAGTGTACAAAACCGTGATGAGAGCGGCCATTCTGATTGGTCTAGAGACAGTGGCACTGAGAAAAAGACAGGAAACAGAGATGGAGGTAGCAGAGATGAAGATGCTGAGGATCTCTCTGGGAGTGACCAGGATGGACAGGATCAAAGGAACAGCACATGTTAGAGGTTTTAAAGTCAGAGAGGCCAGACTGAGATGGTTTGGACATGTGCAGAGGAGAGAGAGAGAGTACATCAGAAGAAGGATGCTGGATTTGGAACCACCAGGAAAGAGGACTAGAAGAAGACCAAAGAGGAGGTTCATGGATACAGTGAAGGAAGACATGAAGATAGTTGGTGTGACTGAAGAGGATGCAGGAGATAGGGTTAGATGGAAGAAACCGACTTGCTGTGGCGACCCCTTGAAGGGAAAAGCCAATAGAAGAAGAACGATAAAGCAAATTGTCAGCATACCTAACCTAAGACCTCATACCCTAAGACCTTCCAGGTGAGCAAAAACAAAAAACTTCATGGAGATCTACATGAAAGAGAGCCCACCCCCAGATCTTCATCTGGCAGAATTAATCAATTATTGGTTAATCTAACTCTACAGCTCTATATTTGAAGAATTTATCAGATGGGTTTTCATCCTGATGGAATTTGGAGATATCCAAAAGGATAGATGAGAGGAGCTGTGGACAAGAGGAACGTCACAGGACAGGAGCGTGAGGAAGCAGCCAAAGGTGATGAGGATGTATCAATGGGAGTGCCGGAGTCTATCCTGGATGATTTCAGACGAGAGTCAGGATACACCCTGAACAGGTCACCAATCTGTTGCAGGGCCACACTACAACCAGCCATACCAGCCTGTCGTTGCCTGATCCCGACAGACCTCAGAAGCTCAGCAGACTGGGCCTAGGCAGTACTTAGATGGGAGACCGCTGGAACCCTAGGTGCTGGAAGGGCCGTTGAGAAAAAACAATTGTCGCTGTGTCCCTGGGCAAGACACTTCACCCACATTACCTAGTCTGGGTGTGATTGGTTGGTGATGGTCAGAAGGACCGATGGCTTCTGTCTGTCTGCTGCAGGACAGCTATGGCTACCGCCATAACTTAACATTACCTGGTATTGAGTGAATGAATAATGCATGTGTGAAGCGTCTTTGAGCGTCCTGGGAAACACATAATCTCATTATCAGGGTCAATTTTGTAGCGGCCAATCAACCTACCATGCATGTTTTTTTGGAGGGTAGGAAGAAACCAGAGAAAACACACAATTACATGGGGAGAACATGCAAACTCCACACAGAAAGATTAGTGTTACAAGTCTTGGTCCCACTCCGGGATTCAAACCCAGAACCTCTTGCTGTGAGGCCACTGTACTAACCACTGCACCACCATACAGCCTGTCGACATCTTACCAGTTAGAATATCTACCCATCGGTCCGTCCATCCATCTGTGTTATTATATTCTGATTACAGATTCTAATTTTTTTTATAATCAAGTTTTAGTTTACTAATTTAAAATCTGTTTTTCTTTGATAGGAACTGATCATCCTCTGCGGTCAGCTTGTGCTTCTTGTTTTGGGCTGGTACAGGATGACTAATCAGACCCTCCTCATGCTGAGTTTATTTTCTTTTGATTAAATCTGATGCGGCTTTGCCCAGTCTGTGAAAACAATGAGGGTTGCATGTCTCACTGCCTCCATCTGTCCTCCTCGTACATGTCTGGAACACAAAAACACTGCAACACCAGAACGCTTAATCTGCCTTATTTACTTCTCCCAATATGGCTGCTTTGTCACACACATCATTTGTCCAACAGGATAAATATTTCCCAAGAGTCAGTGCACACTAAATGTTGATTTATCTTCTGCCTTTTAAACCGGCCAATCTGCATATCCGGTGCATTTTGTTTGGTTAGAAGTCATCCACCGAGACAACATATACTATAATGATCATCTAAATGTAGCAGCAGAGCTGGAGACCTTTCATTGGTCCACAGAGACCAAGGTGCATGTTTGAATTGCTTTGTCGTTTGTATGCGTTGGAGAAATCTGGTTCGACAAAGGGATCATTTAATCGGAGAGCAGTTTATTGTGGTCTGATTCTTTTGTAATGAACAAGATCTCCTCTTATTTTTCTCTCCTCAAAGAGAAACCAACAGGGGGGAGAAACAGAGAGAGAAAGAAAACTAGATGGGCTCTGATTTGTTCTAAAGCTATTTCTACTGCTGAAACAAAATGAATTTGAAGCAGACCGTTTAACTTAATGTTTTCTTTTGTTTGCAAGCAGTCTGAAGATAATTAGTTCACCTAATCAGAATATTTGTGTCTTTTCACTCCTGCGGTGCTGTTTGCCCCACGGGCCGTCATAAAGCGTCTGAAGGCCACTTATTGGCTCCTGTTATGTTTCTATTGAATGTCCATAAATGCACGTTAATGTGTTTCCTTTCCTCATTGTTTATTATTGCAGCTTCAGTTCGTGGGTGTGACTCAGAAACAGTTTTTTTTTCAGTCACTTTGGTGCATTGCTAACAACACAATTCACGACATCCATGAGTCCGCATCAGGTCCATGTGTCTTACTACTATTTGATTTCTGTTTTGAGATTGGAAATCCAAAATTGGAAAACGAGCTGTCTAGAATATTCTTTGCAAACAGAAAAATGAAAATCGTATTAAAGCTTATTCTTTGTTTGAAACTGAAAATAAAAAAAAAAAAAAACACAATTTTTTTTCTTTTATTTGAATTGTGAAGAAATAAATTTTAGAAATTGCAAAACAGTCGTTTGGATTAGTTTTCGATCTCAAATCGCAGCTTGTTTGTGCTCTGAAAACAAACAGCAGCTTTGCACATTCTGCAGAGAACCTACAAGTGTGGCCCGGCCGCCATCTATCTCATCACTGGACTTTCCATTTCTACGTTTCACGCAATAAATTATACTGTTTTTAAGTATTTTTTTTGGTCTTCTTTTGTTCATGTGCCGATCAAAGCAAATACCCCCAATCATGTATTATCAGTGACTCAATCAGATTTTTAATACTTTTTGTATTTACATTTACCACACTATTATATTACATTTAAATTGGTCTCACTATATTTTTTATGTTGCATTATGTGGCCAGTTTCATTGTAATCTGTTGTGATCCCCTCGTCTGCCGCCAGAAGGAACCCTGGACCCTCCTCGTCACCCTGAATAGAGACACCTGAGGGTCCTCCTCCTTCCAGATCACAACATGATCTCTTTAATTGTCTTATTTAAGGGGGAGGCAGTGGCTCATTAACAGAGCCATCGGACCAAGAGTCAACCAGAAGTTCACAGGTTTGAATCATACTGAGTTCACGTCTAGGATCCTTGGGCTTCGAAGATGCCATCATTGGCGTTGTAGTGGCAGCCTGCCGCGGTGTAATGCAGCACACAAATTTACCCAGTTAGGGATCAATGAAGTTGTGTTCAACAAGGTGTTACGGAAGCATGCACTGCCCAAGAACTTAATGCCTCTACGTTTTGGCGAAAGCGGCATGAAAATAATCACCAATATGAAAAAGTAGCATTGATGATTTTCTGTCGTAAATTTTTGGTTTAATTAATGTACAATTTGTGTTTTTATAACTTTAAAATTCAACAAAAGGGCACTAATCACACCCCAAAACAATTTTAAAACATCAAAAAAAAGGATGTTTTATGAAAGTGGACAAAGAAGCTTCCGCAGGTACTCCTGCGTAGGTTGCCATTCACACCTGTCACGATGTGGGTGCAGAAGGAGGACCCAAGTGCTGGACGACAAACACTATTTGTTTAGTAAAGCAATCCAGTAAAGCTGAAAGGGAAATAAAACACACGGTTCAAAAGGAATGTCTCAGTGTAAATGATCAGGCATGGCTCGGTCATGATGACGCAACCCTGAAGTCAAGGGAGACTGCCTAGAAATGGGCAGCAAGTCAATCACGCTCAGGTGTCCCGAATCATGGAGATGAGGGAAGGTACCAGGCTCCCTCTAGTGGTAGGCGAGGGAACCATGACAACGCCACTCAAACCTGGTCCCTGAAAACATTTAAACAGGCCAATTCATCCGATTCATCAGAGATCTCAAGTTTTTTTTCTTGCTTTCGGTAATTAACCTGATCTAAGATAGTGAGTATTCATTCACCCGCTTTCAAATATCTTAATCTTAAATACCACAGAATGTTAACGTGTTTGTGTGAGGAGTGCAGAGCTTCAAGGCCAAGCAGGAATTTATCTCAACACAATTGGACGCTGCTCAGAAAAAAAAACGAGAAATTCGATAAAAATGAGAGAAAGAAAAAAATTCAAGACATTCAAAGATTTTTTTTTTTTAACTGCTGCTCTTTGAAACCAACGACTTGATCAAGTTCAATTCATTAAGGTCATTTTCAGGGGTTGAAAACTTAAACATCCTGCAACTTCATTGATCAACAGTGTGGAAAACCAACTTCTAAAAAGGAAAAGCTTTAAACCTGACGTGCTCTGAGATGGTCATTGCTTGAAACTGGATGACTTGACTGGAGAAAAAAAAAATTATGAAATATTAATGAGATTAAACACAAAAAACAGAGAAAGATCATTCAGACGGAAATAGAAGATTAGAAATCAAGGTTGGGCAATGGTACAATAGTTTCTATGATATCGGGTTCATGCAAGGATGGCTCAGTGAGTAGGGTGACCGCCCTGTAACCGGAGGGTTGCCGGTTCGATCCCCCGCCATGAGATCATGCCGAGGTGTCCTTGAGCAAGACACTGAACCCCCAATTGCTCCTGATGGTGGTTTGCACCTTGCATGGCAGCATCCCCATCAGGTATGAATGTGTGTGTGAATGGGTGAATGTGAGCTACACTGTAAAGCGCTTTGAGTAAATATAGTGGGCCTTAAAAATGAGATAAAACTAATGCCTAAAATGAATTGAATCACACTGATATTTGATTGAATTTTCAGTTTTACTCAAATGGTTTGTTTCAACTTTGTAAATTTAATTTTTGTTTGATTGTAGAAATGCTGATCAGTTAAATGTATATGGATGAATAGGAATAGGCACATATAAGCTATGCTTCAGCCCATTCCTTTTCTTTGGTCTGTTTGTTTCTTTGTTGCAATCTGTGTTATTATTGTGATTTTATGTATGACCAAATGAACAAATCTAAATCTGAACTTATTTTTGGAGATATTTCACAAAGTCTAAGAACATAGTGTAATCACAGGAGAGCGTGTCCATTCGTTTATCCATTATTACTGTGAAACAGCCTGCCAGAGGACCTCAGGGCCACAGCGACTGTATGTTTTAAAGAAGCTGCTTAAAGAGATGCACAGATCTTTTCCCTATTGAGGTGTCCCGAACATGAACCTGTGACTCATAATTAGTGGGTAAAGAAACCGGTGCCTTCTAAAGTAAAAGAGTCTGATGAAGGAGGTGGTATTTAAAAGTTAGTTTTACAATCTGAGGACATTTTAAAGTTTCTACATAAAATCTCAACTTTGCCTCTCTGAGTGTGAGTGTGTATAACACAAAGTGCTCCATCCCCCATCCATCTGTTTCAGAAACTAAATGAATGAATCTATACATGCTTATTTTCAGGCAACAAGAGAAATTCAGCTATTTTATGTGTTTACCAAAACATGTGCAAGATCCAATTATCTAATCAGCCTGAGTTTCGAGTGCTGACTCTCAGCTTTAATTTAAGAGGATTCACGTCCAAATTAGAGGGAAGATTTAGGAATTACTCCCCCTTAATATGTAGCTGTCTCTTTACTAAAGGACCAAAAGTAATAAGACAATTATACTCAGAGCCATTTTACAGGCTTTATGGGCTATTCTTCCTTAAATTCACCATGAATCAACCCGGAGCAGGACCTGCTTCCAGGTGGAGTATATTTGCATTTAGAAGCCGTTTCTGTAAAAGCTACATGCAGGCAAAGGAGCTCCCAGGAGATATGCATCAGAGCATCCTTTAGATGAAAGAAAACGACAGCTATCACAGAGGTAAGTAGAACAGTTTGGTATACACTGAAGAAAAGAGGATTTGCTCGTGTGTTTAGGGAATAAGAATGGGTTTGCATGTGTATGAAAGAAAAACAAAAAAGACTGATACATTTTGCAGAAAAGGAGAATATAAAAGTCC
Organism: Neostethus bicornis; assembly: GCA_902685375.1. Lineage (NCBI taxonomy): Eukaryota > Metazoa > Chordata > Actinopteri > Atheriniformes > Phallostethidae > Neostethus > Neostethus bicornis. Next base: position 14,344,047 of record LR738561.1, read on the forward strand.
ACTTTAGACTTCAACAAACGTTGATATAAAATCAACTTTTGACTGGTGGTGCAGATGAATTTCTGACCAAAGATCGATCTGTCCAATACAAAGATTTCCCCTAAAAACACCACAATGTGACATCACGTGCGCAGTCCGGACCACTCCGCAGTTTCGTTTTAGTCCGTTAAAAACATTCCTGAAGTATTTTAATATCTTTTTCATCCATGTTTAAACATTTTTGAAACTTTCCCATCCAGTATTTGGATAATCCTCAAATGCAGATTTTCTCAGACATGAATTTTATTCTCCGCCATGCCAACTTTGTAACATACACAGGAAGTGTTTCAGTGCATGCCCTCTGCTTACGCTTGGTCCTCACCCTCAATAAGGGAGTGACATCTTTATGTCAATACACCAAAACAAGAATACGGAAAAATAAGCGATAGATTTGAAACATGATTAACTTTACACTGCATTTGCCACTTCAAACGAGATTTATGCTGAGTCGTGCACAACTGATACTTTTCAAACACCATGTTTGTCGTGGTTCCCTCGAGCCACCACCAGAGAGAGCCAGGGACCATCTCACCTTTCCCCCAATTCTGGCTAATTAGACAACCAGCACCTGTGGGCTCACCTGGATCCAATCTTCTGTCACCAGCTTTCTTGGTCAGGTCTTACTATCACCTTTCTCAGCCAGGTCACCCTGGTTGCCTGACCATGTTTATTGTTTTGGATTTTGTTGGACTTTTGAAAACCTTAAGTTAATTGTGTTTTTCTTTACAGACTTTCCTGATTTTAGAAATAAACCATGTTCCAAGTCCTGTGTTTGGGTCCTCCTCTTTCCACCCATCCTTCCACACCACAACAATGTTGTTCTCCATCATGCTTATATGGTTGCATAAGCAGGACGTGTTTTACTGCACATGCTCTAGGTCCTTCTCGGGTTAAGCGCTTCTTGCTCTGATTAGCTTAGCGGGCGAGTATCCTTTAGAAAACAAAAGGAATACTCAAAATTGTTTCTATATTCGATTGTGCTCTGATAATATTTTTTAACTTGGATACAATATTTAAGAAATATCATATCTATATATGATATTGATGTTTTTTTCAGTCAAAGATCAATTTAACAAGTCTTGCGCATGGCAACGATACTTTACATGAACAGACTGCTAAAGATATAAAATACCAAAAAGTGCAAGAGAAAAAAAAAGCATCCTCTGTAATTCTGAGTAAAATAAAATCCACTAAAACATACTCAGATGTAAAACAGACAAAATCAGTGGAATCGTATGCATCAAGTAACTAAAAATGAACAGAATCTGATTCTTCATTTGAGTGCATAAAACCGATTTTCGTACTTAAAAAGATTAACGAGCCTTTATATAGATGTCATTCAGATAATTCTATACTAGAAAAATATTGATATTTTACGTTACTATATCTTATGTAATCTGACGCTTTTCACGCTTTAGAAATGTAAAAGTCAAGCCTCTTCATTGGCTCCACCAAAGCTGAAATGTTAGGAAGAACCACTGGAAGAAAACAGAAAAAGATTTAAAGTATTGCTAAAACACTTTAGGACGGACATGAGTTACGACTTTAACTCACAGACTCTTAAGTACTTTAATTTTTATCAGTGTCGACAATTAAAGTTAAAGAATGTATGTTTGCTTTAATTTGTTATTACGTGTTTATTTGGGATTGATATTTTATATGAGATGTGTATACCGGTATTTAATGTTTGTGTGTATCTATATGGAAGCGTTAGTGTAACATACTCATTGTCTTACTGTTTATATGTAATTTCTGTCGTTTTATTTGATTATTTTAAGGACCTCAGGAAGAATAGCGTCCGCTAGCCTGCGCCAATGGAGATCCATAATAAACAATAAACATCCTGAAAGCCAAAGTTTAGAGTATTTGGGGTGGAAGCAAATAGAGCAGATGTTATTCCACCCTCTTTCTGACCAATGTCTGCTTTCTGTTAGCCAAGTTCTTTCATTTACATCGATATTATTAGATTTTTTCAATATTAATTTACGTTAGTCTGCCACAAATGAAGCAACAAAATGTTAAAGTAATCTTTTTTGTCTTTTCCAGACATTTATGAATAAAACATTTCAGCTTAATTTAAAAAAAAAAAAAAACACCCACACACAACGACCCTTACTAAAAATGAAAGCTTTGTTCCTTTCAAGTCACCAAAAATGACTCAATGTGTCTTTTTCTGCAGGATCTTAATTTTTTTTTCCCTTTATTTTCTCTTTTGAATTTCTTTGTCTTGATGTCAGACATCTTTCTTAATTCCGACTCGGTTCTTCTAACTCAGGTTGAGGTCACTTTGAAACGAAAGAAGCTTGAACTAAACAATGTTTGACATTTTCTTTTGTAACATTACATCAAGAGAAAACAAAAAAAAAATTGAACATTTTGGAGGATAATTTGAAGTTTAAGGCTATAAAGCCGTAAGTGAGGAATAGATCTAATGCTGCACAAAGTTACTTTAACTTTTTTTAAAACACCTCCACATGCATTCATGCCGTACATATACCAGTAGTTTGCGTTTAGAGAAGCTTCTATAATTTTCACTGTGATCCTCTAAATAGATTTTGCGCTTATACGTTTTTTTTCAAGCTTAGACTTTAACAAAAGTTCACCGCCTGAATCAAAAGCGATGCGTTCTTGCTGTGAGGCAACATTGATTATCTCTGATGAAAAAGCGGAGCTATAAATATATAAAAGCCACATTTCAGTGTGAACTATTACTGCAAAAGACAGAAAGCGTGTTCTTCTGTTATTTCATTTTAGAATTAAACTTCACTCAGGAGAGCGTCGGCATGGTGAAGAAGCTCATCTGAATAAACCAGAGCCTGTCATGGATTATAGATTAATTAGTTTGTTTTCCAATGAGACCAATGAGCAGAATCCTGTGAAGAAAAAAAAAAACAATAAAAATGTCATAATTCTGATTAAAAAGTGTAAAATGACTTTTTAGAGATATGAACCTGGAGGAAATTGAGAAGTTTTTTGTTTTGTGACGTTACGGTTGAGAAGCACAATGAACTGATAATACGAATTTATTTTTTCAATTAAAATTAAAGATAATTTATGTGTTGCTAAACAGAGAGCAGATGATCAAGAAAAACAACATTTAGATTAGAAAAGAGGAGCTGAAAGACTTTCTACCCTTTGAGGACAGTAAGACCGTGGTGCTGTAGGTGTGACGGAGGAGTTCAGCATCAGGGATCTGCTCTGAGTCCCTTTGTGTTGCTAAAAAAATGTGGATGATTTAAAGTAAATTGAAACCACCGTCCAGGGTAATTTCGAGTTTAAAAGAGGTGAACAAGCATGTGCAAGCAGATTGAAATGGAAGGACAAACGTTTCACGTATGACCTGTGAGAGAAAGTTTCAGCTAATATGAAAACAAAACCAAAGGTCTGAAAAACTGCGACTGTAGCAGTCTACTTGTTTGATTCAGGGACAAGAATAAGTCAACACAAAAGGTCTGAACAATATGCCTCGATCTGCCCTTGTCACAAACTTCTTTGGCTTATTTTGTAGTGTAAATGTGGGCAGTTTCATTAAAATCAAGCGTGTGGTTTGGGAAATAGTGTTCCGTCATCTTCCGCTTGTTCCGGGGTTGGGTCGCGGGGCAACAGCCTCAAGCGGGCAGCCCAGGCCTCTTTGTACGAATTTGTGACTGACTTTTTGTCGGTTGAGCCTGAAAACCTAATCGTTCACCTGTTGTCATTACTAAATAACGGATGAAAATCCCTTCAGTGGATTGGGAGATTGGTTTGGTTGTCCAGCTACCGTCCCTTTAAGTAGTTACTTAAAATCTCTGTGGTTAAATTAAAGAGTCCAAAATGAATCAGAACTAAAAGCAGAAACTCACACATGACGTATTAAAACCCCCTCAATCGGAAAACAATCCTAAAAATGTGTCGGGGTTTACTCTCAGGGACCAGCGAGGGCTTCAGTTGTCTAATGGAAGCTAACAAGCCAAAGATGTCCACCCCGGTGTAAGCCGTTTATAGAAAACTGTCCCCGTCTTTTACCTTTGTATGTATGTTCACAGAACAGCGCTGCCAGGGTCCTGATGAGGGTGCGGAAATACGAGCACATCACCCCCATCCTTCACAGCCTTCACTGGCTTCATGTTCACCTCCGTATTGAATATAAGGTCCTCCTTCACACCCATCACTGTCTGCATGGTGAGGCCCCTACTTACCTCTCAGAACTACTCACACTCAATACCTCAACCAGGACCCGGTCAGGCCAACAGCATCGTCTGAACCCACCCAGAACACGGCTAAAAACAATGGGCGACAGGGCCTTGAAGGCTGGTGCTCCCCGCCTGTGGAATGCCCTCCCAGACTACCTCAGGGCCCCACAGACGGAGGATGCCTTTAAAAAAGGACTAAAAACCCACCTTTTTAAAAAAGCTTATCATTTTTAAATTTTGTTTGCATTGTATGTTTGTTTTTATTGTGCTGTACTGTTTTAATTGTTTTAAGTTTTAATGTTTTAACCATGTAGCACTCTGAGGCTTGATTTCAGGTGTAGAGTGCATTACAAATAAAATATATTATTATTACCTTTTCGTACAGCTGGGCCATGGTAATGCCGTCTGGGGCACCGTCTTGTCCACAGATATCACCTTCAAACTAATTTCACAGATAAACGACCCAAGAGCTTAATGACTAATAATGAAAAAAGTGAGGGAAGCGTTGAGACTGAAGATTTGAAAGGGGTACACCTTTGGAGATGTTAAGGTTTTCTTTGGGAGTGACCAGGATGAAGGGGATCAGGAAGGACATGAAGGGAACAGCGCATGTTAATGAGTTTTGAGATTAAAAACCAAAGAAGCCATGAAAGAACGCAATAATAAAAGTAACTCTCCATTTAGTGAATGCCAGCAAAGGCTTGGTATTTCATAAAAGAAATATTAGAGACCCATCAAAGTGGTTTTGACTTCCTGGGCACTTGGTTTCATACATTTTGACCATTCTTTCTAACTCTCAAACTTCACAATAGCTCCCTGTTTTTTTTTTGGACACCTTTAAACACGCTTGTTTTCATTTAAAAAAAAAAACTCCAAATGGTTTGAATGAGGTCACAGATCTTTCTCTGTTCAACCAAACATTTGATTTTATTTTTTAAAGCAACTTTCAAGCCAATAAATCCCAGCAGGTTTAACAAATAAACACAAAACCACCGCAGGCAACTTAAAAGAAAACAGATAAAACGAAGAAAAGGCTTGTTTAATAAATGAGTTTCTCTGTCCTTCTTTTAAAATCGGGCTTGAAATTTTCACAGTGAGTGTGTTTAATATTCATCCCTGAAAATGACTTTGCTCATTTTATTGAACTAAGCATCTTTAGAATGTCAAGTTCACCTTTTATCACCTTTCATTGGAAAGATCGCTGCGTAATGTAACAAGGACAATTTGTGTGACCAAGGTTAGCTTCACAGTTTCTCTCATCTTCTGGGGAAAGTCGAAATCCTTTTAAATTTGAACAAAAACTCTGATCTTCGGTCTTCTAATTGCTTTCAAAAGTTCTACAGAATCTTAGTGCCAGTTCTTACGTCTACCAAACCAAACTGCAGCTTTAACCAGGCAAAAAAAACAACCAAACAACTTGGAAGGACACGTATGTTATTATAACCACTGCCCCATTCTCTCCGTATATGCAGCGATTTCCCAAATTGAAATTCCAGACAGTTTTGAAAACGTGAACGCAGTAAAAAAGTCCTTTAGTTTATGACAAAAAACTTGGTAATTTTAGATCGTTTTTTCAAAAACTATGCAGAGAGGAAAAGATATTTTAAACAGGGTGAGATTAAATAAAATAGTTCTGTTGAAGAGCTCAGAAATGTGGTAATTGTAGAAAAACCTCCTTGTACGACAAACAGCGTGACACATGAGGAAGGCAGAGGTCTGAATTATGTGTCACTGGAACTTTTCTATAATATTTTGCAAAGTCTACACCTCCACATCTACCAAATCTTTGATTTCCAGATGGCAGACATGCTTTACAATATTGGTTCTCTTCTGGTTTAAAAGTTCGTTTTGCTCCTGTTTAAATGAATGATGAAGTTTTATACAACATGCCCCAGCTAGCATCACAAAGTGTCGGAATGATCATATCTGGATTTAAAGCTCATAAGCCAAACAATCCGATGCAAAAATCAGAACTCAAAGTCTTTGTTTGTCAGAATTGTCGATATCTGTCAACACTTCTGACAACTTTTCACATTTTCTGCCTTGTATCGTAGCGCTTGCAGTCGGCGGTGCAACGCGCTAATTACTGTCACAAAACAACGCTGTTTCCTTTGACATCTTTCCTACAAGAAACAGTCAGAGAAGGAGATTGTTGGAATTTTCTGTTCTTTCTGTTGGTTTTCTTAAAACTTGAAAGTAACTAAAGCTAAATAAATAAGAATCAAATTTTCCAAAATAATTTGGTAACTAAATTGGACCAAAATGTAATCATTTTATTTCAGTGATCAGTTTTTATTTATTTTGAGCAGATAAAAGGATGTGTACATTATAAAGGACACGTTAAAGACGTAAACAGTGATAATTATCTTATAAAGCTCGAACTGGAGAAGAATGAAAAAAACTTTTCTGAATGTCGACTCTGTAAGTTTTATGAGTTTAATGCTTATTGTTGGTTTTTTCTTTCTGAGACACAAATGTTAAAAAGACACATTATTAAAAAAAAAAAGACAATCCTTCAGTCCAAATAATAGTGTGGACCTAAATGCTAACAAATAACTAAGACAACGGCATTTACAGTTTTTACTGATCTCTTATTTTTGTGTCCACTTCTTCTCACTTAAATTATTCTTCTTTCATTCCTTTTCACAAATGTTGTGCAACTCTCCAAGAAACATCTCCTTATGTCTGTCCAACATTTTTTTATGTTCACTTAATTCTTTGAAACAACAAAATACAGCATTTTTTTAAAATTGCTGACCAATGAGAAGCAATGATAGTAAAATAAGCAGTGGTTCATACAGTTCATTCATAAATTGTATGAAATAAACAATGTTCTTGTTAAACTTTTAATATATCAAAGTAAACCATTTGATTGAAGTAATAATTAAATCATGTAGCTCTCTAAGAATCGGTGGTCTGAAAGTTGAAGCTTAAAGTTTCCTACGTATTTGCGCCAAAGGTGTGCCAACTTCAAGCTAATGCTCGCTTGTTGGCGCTGCTAACTTCCTTAGATAGTTTGGTTATGGTAAAGACTAATTTAAATTCAATTCTCAAAGTTTTTTACAAATATAAAACCACACCTTGCCAATACAAATGAAATAATAGAAATACATTTTGTAATTGGGACTCCCTTGAAACGGTCATAGCTTATTTTTGGGGCCCTTAAAGACAATGTCATATTAACTTTATCATTTTAAAGTGTGCAACATACCTCCAAAATGCACCTGAACAGACCTCCTCTGAACAGCTCATCAACAGGCAGATTTAGAGACTGCATTATGAATCCTTACAGCAATCCCTACGTAATTCTAATATGTTTATTTGCGTTTGAGTCATTTGTGAGCTCCAACATTCAGATTTTCAAATTGTTTGTTCAAATGTTCAAATAACAGTTTGAATCTTCAAAACTCTTTGTTCGATAGTTCGAACATGCGAATAACAATTCTGTTCTTCAAAAACAGTTCAATCAGGAGTCAATTCAAACGCAATTTTTTATGGAGGAAAGTGAGTGGGGTGGTTGATTTGTACGCATGCCTGGAGTTTGTACCGAGGCGTCTATGAGCAGATCACTGAACCTCCAATTGCTCCTGATGGTGGTTTGGACTTTGCATGGCAGCCTCCACCATCAGGTATGAACGTGTATGTGAGATTCACAGCAGAGCGCTTTGGATTTTTTTCTTAAAATGTAATGTAAGATGTATTATAAATAAAATGAATTGTCATTATTAAGTTGCCAGCTAGTTTTAGTAAAGTTAGTGTTTAATTACATCATTATCATAAATCCAATCTAGAGGACTAATTTTGCTCACTTTTAATCCTGTTGCATTTGTTCCTCTTTTACTATTAAATTTCGTGTTTATTCCCTGTATGTGATCCAAGGACCACAGAGCACAAATATCACCTCCAGGGAATATTGTGATGTGGCGCTCATGACTGGAAAACAAAAAGCAGACAAAATTCTGCTCAGTGTAATAAACTAAAAGCACTTCAACTTCCATTGTTATGAATCAATGGAGGAAAGAGATCAAGATACAGGTCAACGATCACGAAAATACAGTTTATTAAATAACTAAAGGTACCAACATGGAAGTTGAGAAAACACATTTTTTGAATAACAAAGTGTCCACATGGAAGTGGAGATGAATCAGGACTCAGGACTACTGTGGAAGGGTTCCAGAAAATAACAGGCAATAGTTTGTTGGATAAGTGAAGGTTTTACCACAAAGATTATTGCTGAAGAACTGAGAAAGTGTTCTTCTTCACAGTGTTCTTCTTCTTCTTTAGTTTGTGGCATGAAGCACCAACCTGGGTGCATTACCGCCACCTACTGACTGTCACGAACCTTAAATCCTCCTCAATAACCCTGTACACCTCAAAAAAGTGTACAGGGCACCAAAACCCTTCCCCTGACGTCCATACAAAAACACCTCCTTCAAGCTCACTTGTCTCATCCCAACACTCCTCAGAACCACCATCATAGCCTCTCTTTCTTCCTCATACTTTCTTCACAGTGTTCTTCTTCTTCTTCTTCTTCTTCTTTAGTTTGCGGCATGAAGCACCAACCTGGGTGCATTACCGCCACCTACTGAGTGTTGAGCTGAGCTTTGGTTTTTATATTATGAAGTGGCAAGTGGAAGCAGGTGAACCTCATCAGACCAGTCCTCCAATCAGCAGCCTCCAAAATCCAGCAGCTGAGACAAATGAAAGAAACTGAAAAACAAACAATACCCTAGAATGGACATCAGAGGGTGTCACATTGCATTCATTTCTTTCAAGGCAAGTTTATTTGTAGCACAATTCATACAAAATGTAATTCAAAGTGCTTCACAAGAAGGAAAAAAAAGAATGCATTAATATCACAAAAACATAGAATCATAAAGTTTAAAAAATGAATAAATAAAATCATTAAAACAGATAAAGAGTTATTCATCAAAAGCACAGTTAAACAGAACTATTTTCAGCTTAGATTTAGACATTGTCACAATAGAGGCCTGTCTCACGGCCTCAGGAAGTTTGTTCCAGACTTTTGCAGCATAAAATTGAAATGAAGCTTCTCCATGTTTAGTCCTGACTCTAGACACCAGCAGGAGGCCGGTCCCGGAGGTCCTCAGAGTTCTAGATGGTTCATGTTTAGTCCTGACTCTAGGCACCAGCAGGAGGCCAGTCCCAGAGGTCCTCAGAGTTCTAGATGGTTCATGTTTAGTCCTGACTCTAGGCACCAGCAGGAGGCCGGTCCCGGAGGTCCTCAGAGTTCTAGATGGTCCATGTTTAGTCCTGACTCTAGACACCAGCAGGAGGCCGGTCCCAGAGGTCCTTAGAGTTCTAGATGGTTCATGTTTAGTCCTGACTCTAGGCACCAGCAGGAAGCCGGTCTCAGAGGTCCTCAGAGTTCTAGATGGTTCATGTTTAGTCCTGACTCTAGACACCAGCAGGAGGCCGGTCCCAGAGGTCCTCAGAGTTCTAGATCAGCGGTCGGCAACCTTTTACACCGAAAGAGCCATTTGAACCCGGTTTCCACGGAAAAGAAAACGCTGGGAGCCGCACATCTAAAATGAAAAAAAAAAAAAAACTTCTACTACTTTACCGCAGCATGTTTTCTTATGAAATCCACGCGCTACAGAGAAAATTATATTTTATTCATTTAATGAACACATTTTGAACATTTTGAATTCTTGAAAAATAATAACAATGAATGTCTCTTTCAAATAAATTAAAAAGCTGAATTTAAATTGTGCATGCAGCAAACAAAAGGGAAAAATCCGTGAGCCGTCATCCTTATATCGCCTTGGCCCAAGGCCCTTGGGCTTTCAAAGTATGCAGCGGAGCCTTGACTTGAATATATAAAATAAATTGGGGGAAAAAGCACTGTGTCACTAAACAATGAAAATTAAATATTTGCAAAATATCTGCATAAATATTTATTTTACCTGGTTAATGGGACTTCTGCTCCTGAACCTCTGCGCACAGCTTCTGCAAATCGGGGCTGTACGAAGTCACTTTAATCTTTACGCAGGACTGTAAGCTGTCATCTGTGAGCCGTAAGCGGTGTTTGTTTTTAATGCAGTTCATGGTGGAGAATAGCTGCTCACATACATATGTGGATCCGAAGATCGACAGGACTCCAAAGGCATATTTCTTCATGTTCGTGTAGGTGTCGGGGATGGCATTCCATGTTTCAAATATGAGTTTGTCCGGTCTCGGGAGGTTCTCAATATCACTCCATTTGTGATTCTGAGCAAGAGTGGCCTTCTGACGGGCAACATCTTCAAGGTCCTCTGTCAAGCGTTTGAATTTGGACACCCAAATGTCTTTGTCAGCTATGTCAGCCAGCTCCAGCTCCAGAGCAGGTTGACTTACACCTGCAAATGCAGTCACGTTTAGCAGGGATGGATCAATGGTCAGGGGAGTGACGGGGAAGGACAATGTGGTTTTTTCCTCTCTGAACTCACGGAATCGTTTACCAAACGACGCTTGCATTGTGGTGATTGTAGACTGCAAATACTCTGAATTGATCACTCCGTGAGCTTGTTTGAACTCCCTTAAAGAGGGGAAGTGAGACAGTGTGCCTCTCTGTAAATCTCTGGCTAAAACTGTCAGTTTGCGCTCAAACGCCAACACCTCCTCCAGCATGTGCAGCGCTGTGCCTCCTCTCCCCTGAAGCGTTGTGTTCAGCGTGTTTAGTTTCGCTGTCATGTCCACCATGAAGTGGAGTTTTTCCAGCCACTCTGGCTGTTCCAGCTCAGGAAAGGTGAGCCCTTTGCTGCTCATGAAAGTTTTCACCTCTCCCAGACATGCAGCAAAACGTTGAAGCACCTCTCCTCTGGACAGCCACCGGACTCTGTTATGCAGCAGGAGATCAGAGTATGCGCTCTCCACCTCATCCAGTAATGAACGGAACTGGCGGTGATTTAAACCTTTTGCCATTATTTCATTGACAATCTGAATAACAACATTCATGACCTCTGTGCATTCTGGAGGAAAACTTTGCGCGCACAATGCCTCTTGGTGCAGGATGCAATGAAAAGTCAGCAGCTTTCTATCCAGTGATTTCTGCAGCAAAGCCACAAAGCCCCTGTGCGCTCCAGTCATACTCGGTGCCCCATCGGTAGCCACCGACACGAGGTGGGTTGTTTTTATTTCTTTGGCTCGTAAACAATCAAGCACAGCCTCACAGATGTCCTCCCCCCGTGTCTGGCATTTTAGTGGTATCAGCTCAACCATTTCTTCCTGTGGTCCAGCAGAATTCACATATCGGAAGAACAGCGCTATTTGTTCAATGTCCGTTTTGTCTTTGGACTCATCACAGGCGATTGAGTATGCTGCTGCTGAATTGATGTCTTTGATTTGCTGTTTTGTGATATTTTCTGCCATTTTTATGGTTCTGTCTTTGACAGTTTTCGCAGAGAGAGGCATCTCTCTGATTTTCTGCACAATTTCGTCTTTGTTTTTAAAGTCCGCAAATAAGTGTTCTGAAATCTTAAGGAATGATTCTTTCATATATTCTCCATCTGTGAACGGTTTCCCATGCCTGCCTATTTCCTGAGCGGCCACAAAGCTTGCATATGTAGTTGTATTTGCAGACTTCACCCACTTCTTGAATTGATTTTTCGTCCGGTCATCCTTCTGCATAAGTTCCGAAACAGCTTTTTTCCTCTCTTCTCCCTCTGGATATTTTTCAGCAAAGGCTCTGTGTGTATTGTTAAAATGTCTTGCGACATTTGACCGTTTATTGTTAGCCAGTTTTTCTCCACAAATTAGGCATACTGGTAGGCCAGTCTCGCCCGAGGTAAATGCAAATGAATCTGCCCAGGCATCATTGAATGTTCTATTTTCTTGAGATATTTTTCTTTTCTTACATTTCTCCATTGGTTTTGCCGGGATTGAAAGTCGCTCAAAATAGACGGCGTTTCAGCGGGTATACCAGCTTCCGCAGTGTGACGTCTATTTTGAGCGACGAAAAAATAATATCAAATAATTTAATTAATATTTTAATATTTCAAGATCACAATAATCTTCAAATTTAGAACTAAAATAATATAAAAACTAACACAAATAAAACACACTTCAATTAAATACAAAAAAAAATTTTTTTAGTAATTTTTTTTAGATGGGCCAAGAGCCGCATTATAAGGATGAAAGAGCCGCATGCGGCTCCGGAGCCGCGGGTTGCCGCGTGTCTTGTGTCTTTTTAACATTTGTGTCTCAGAAAGAAAAAACCAACAATAAGCATTAAACTCATAAAACTTACAGAGTCGACATTCAGAAAAGTTTTTTTCATTCTTCTCCAGTTCGAGCTTTATAAGATAATTATCACTGTTTACGTCTTTAACGTGTCCTTTATAATGTACACATCCTTTTATCTGCTCAAAATAAATAAAAACTGATCACTGAAATAAAATGATTACATTTTGGTCCAATTTAGTTACCAAATTATTTTGGAAAATTTGATTCTTATTTATTTAGCTTTAGTTACTTTCAAGTTTTAAGAAAACCAACAGAAAGAACAGAAAATTCCAACAATCTCCTTATGAACCATCTAGAATCTAGATGGTTCATAAGGTACTAACATGTCACAGTTTCAGCGGGTATACCAGCTTCCGCAGTGTGACGTCTATTTTGAGCGACGAAAAAATAATATCAAATAATTTAATTAATATTTTAATATTTCAAGATCACAATAATCTTCAAATTTAGAACTAAAATAATATAAGTTTCAAGTTTTAAGAAAACCAACAGAAAGAACAGAAAATTCCAACAATCTCCTTATGAACCATCTAGAATCTAGATGGTTCATAAGGTACTAACATGTCACAGATGTACTTTGGTGCTAGACCATGGAGAGACTTAAACACAATCAGAGCAGCTTTAAAGTCTATTCTCTGAGCCACAAGAAGCCAGTGCAGAGACTTGAGCACAGGACTAATGTGATCGTATTTTCTAGTTCTTGTTTAGACTCGAGCAGCAGCATTTTGAATAAACTGCAGCTGTTTTAAAGCCTTTTTGTTCAGACCAGTAAGTAGACTGTTGCAATAATCTAACCTACTGGAAACAAATGCATGGATAAGAACCTCTAAGTCTGTTTTAGAAACCAAACCTCTGATTTTGGCAATACTTTTCAGGAAATGTATTGGTCATGCAGGTCTCTCCTATTCTACTACACATACCTGATGATACTTTTTATTTGTCCGTGCATTTCAGACATTTTTTTTGTTATTGACCACATAACATATTTTTTAACGACAGTAAATGTACATGTTCAGAATCTGGGCCTAAACATTGACTGTTGGTAAGATAGTCTGACAATTTATTTCTGAGAACTGCTTGTGGAACAATAGTCTAGAGATCTTCTTGTGAATGTAATCTTCGGGAAGACTCTGGAGGGCCAACTGGGAGAATGCGAGGGAACCTTAACAACTCTACAGAGCCGATCTGGTGAGCAGAGGGGTGTAAATAAGGAGAGTTTGATTGGTGATTTGTAGCAGGTGAGTGTGGAGGTCCAGTCTCAGGAGACCCCCCTCATGCACAGAGAGAGGAGGAAAACAAGGGAAAAATAACCAGTTTAACAATGAGGGTATTTACCAGACAGGTGCATGACAAGAAAATGTCTCAAAGTGCTGTTGTGCTTTCGTGAGGTAAAAACTTTCATCTTAAAGTGTTTATAGATAAACATTGCTTATGGACCAAAAAATGAGATGGAAAAAAGAATGTGACGAGGCGGACTTAGAATTATAGGAAAAAGTTCATTTCAGAAAAATCAGCAAATTTGGTGAGTTCATTATGCAAATTGTTGAACAGTTCCAGAACAGTCAAAGCCAGAAATGTGTAATGGGCAAAGTGTTCCGCATCCTAAAGTATGAGAGACTATTGTTTGGTTTATTTGGTTCTTTCGACTCGACAACGAAACATTCTACATTCTCTAACTCATTGTGTAGATCTTTGGCAAAGTAATTTTTTTTGCGCAGTTGCTTACGGCAGTGAAGCCCAACCTGTAGGTCATTTGATACCGGGTGGGACTGTCTGGTTGCAGCAAGGAGGAATCTAACTAGTATTTTTATGCACTTTGTTTTTGTGATGTATTTATTCATGGGGGATTGAATCATTTTAAACTCTATGCAGAGTTCGTTACAACAGAATGTTAGTACTATCTGTTTAGCGTTATATCATAAAGACTTCTTCTTTCGTTATTTCTGAAAAAAAATTTTATGTTCTAAATTTTAAAATGTTTATTATTGTTGTTGTTCAGAAAATACCAGCTTTTAATCCTGGTCTTTATTAGATTTTTTTGCTATACCTTTAGACCGGTCTGTGAAAATATTGTCAGAGACTAAACCTGTCATTGGCATGGAAAAGGTTGACTTAGGCAACGCAAAGTTGAGATTTATTAAAACCTCTGTAATTGGGCGTAGAGCAGCCTGATCTCCATCCTGCCTAAACACGCCTATAACATGCATTTCTGACTGTTTTCTATTTGTTTCATCGTGTGTCAAAAGCTTGATTTTATTGACGTCAGTTCCCTTCAGGTTTTGTCCACAAGTGTCACTTTTCACTTTTGAGTTTCTGTAATGTTTGAGAATACAGTCATCCACGCTCAATGCCAATTTTGATAAATGAGCTTATTTGTGTAGAAATCAATGTATGCTTGAACTTGGGCCTAAAAACAATGTTAACACATTGAGCTGAGATAATGCATATTTTGGGGGCGACACCTGATCTCTCGTTTCTCCCACGATTGGCGCCTTTGTGGCTGCCTACTGCGGTATATTGCAGCACAGAAATTCCAGATTGAGGAATGAATATAGTACACGTTAAAATAAAATATATCAAAAGAGCAGTGCATCATTTACATAACAATAACATTAATTGGCAACCATTACCAGGTAGCAAAAACTGTGATCGGTTTAATTGATCTGTCACATAGGCCCTTGGAGGAGGGACTGAGCATGAGCAGAGTGCGTGCACTAAGATACCTCCTGCTTGTGTCAGAATGCGGACAAGACAGAGAACAAAGGCATGGCCAAGAATCTGGCACATCCAAACACTGAACGTGAGAGCTTACAAACACACAAACATGCATGAACGAAACAAAAAAACTTCTTCACATACGTCTTCTTCTTCTCCTTTCGGCATTTCCCTTCAGGGGTCGCCACAGCAAGTCAGTTTCTTCCATCTAACCCTATCTGCTGCATCCTCTTCGGTCACGCCAACTATCTTCATGTCTTCCTTCACTGTATCCATGAACCTCCTCTTTGGTCTTCCTCTAGCCCTCTTTCCTGGTGGTTCCAAATCCGGCATCCTTCTGCCGATGTACTCGGTCTCTCTCCTCTGCACATGTCCAAACCATCTCAGTCTGGCCTCCCGGACTTTATCTCCAAAACCTCTAACATGTGCTGTTCCTCTGATATACTCATTTCTGATCCTGTCCATCCTGGTCACTCCCAGAGAGATCCTCAGCATCTTCATCTCTGCTACCTCCATCTCTGCTTCCTGTCTTTTCCTCAGTGGCACTGTCTCTAGACCAAACAGCATGGCGGGTCTCACCACGGTTTTGTACACTTTTCCTTTCATTTTAGCTGAAACTCTTCTGTCACACATCACACCTGATACTTTTCTCCACCCGTTCCAGCCTGCTTGAACACGCTTCTTCACCTCTTTTCCACACTCTCCGTTGCTCTGGACTGTTGATCCCAAGTACTTAAAATCTTCCACCTTGTTTATCTCTTCTCCCTGTAACCTCACTTTTCCATTTGGATCCCTCTCATTCACACACATGTACTCTGTTTTACTCTGACTAATCTTCATTCCTCTTCTTTCTAGTGCAAACCTCCATCTCTCCAGCTTTTCCTCCACCTCTTTCCTCCTCTCACTACAGATCACAATGTCATCTGCAAACATCATTGTCCATGGAGATTCCTGTCTGACCTCGTCTGTCAGCCTATCCATCACCATAGCAAACAGCAAAGGACTCAGAGCAGATCCTTGGTGCAGTCCTACCCCCACACTGAACTCCTCTGTCTCACCTACAGCACACCTCACCACTGTCTTACAGCCCTCATACATGTCCTGAACCGTCTGTGTCTTCACATACGTCTGATGTTAAAATATAGAAGAAACAACCTAAAAGTTTATTTAGCAAGAAACCACCCTGAAAACAAAGGAGAGGCAACAAGATGGCTGTGTTTCGGAGTCTTATCCTGGACCAGTTGGAGAAGCTATAGCGTCCATCTGTTAGGCAGCAGCCCCACATGTGTCAGACATTGATTTTTGAAAAAATTTAAAAAAATTTCTCCCCATCCATCTGCACGTTATCTCATGAATTTTTGTTGCAGGTGTGCGTTGCTAGTTTGATACAAAAGTGCAAATAGATGCAAGTATACTTAAAAATTGTAACGATTGTCCTCTTTCTATATGTTTTAATATCTGTGTTACATATGACTGAAACATCTGTAAAGGCTTCGTTTAGAAATAATTTCATCGTATTAATTTTAGGTTGAATCAAAAACATGTCGATATTGTGTTTCCTCTGAGAATCGAGCGTTGACATAACGCCAAAGAATTCATTTACCACATTTGAAAACATATTATTATTCATGAGTCACCTTTTGCAGCAAAATCACTGATCATCCAGAAAGCAGTTGAGGGCAAAGTTGGGATCAAAACAGAACAAGACAGCCGGAGTGACTGCGGCAAACAATCCCCGGAGAAATAGCAACCTTGATGGGTTTCAGACACTGCTAGTGTCTGACAGGGTTGTTTGGCCTCTCCCTCATGCCCTTATTCATGAAACTTTTCAAAAAAAGAAGAAGTAGAAGAAAGAAAACAGATCAAACCAGCTTTTCAGGTCCTCCAGCTTGATGGTAGAAAATGATTTCTGAATAAAATATGAGAAACGAATGTGCTTGAAAGTTTTTTTTTTTGTGGTTGTTTATTGTCAGAGACGCTCAGAGCAGATGACAGATGAAGGAGCAGGAAGAGTGTATTTGAAATAAAAAAGGCTCATGCATATTCATTCATTAACATGGGGCAGCATCAGACTTGTACATGCTCCAGCTTCACTCATCTGTCTCACACTTTGTACAACACATGAACTCTGCAGGGAAAAGATTCTTATTTTGCAAAAGAACTTTTTCAAAATGTACTTCAGGCCCAAACCGAGTCAGTTGAGCTTTGCTGTGTAATTTCAACGTAATATGAATTTTTTTTCATATATTCATTTGTATTGAAATCTTACATTCTTATAACAATTTCACGGCCATTAGGCGCACCGTACGAAAAGGCGCAGCCTCAGTTTTGTGCGCTGTTGCTGTATTTAACACACACATAAGGCGCACCGTACGAAAAGGCGCAGTCTCAGTCACACACCGCCTTACAACAACACACGCACGCATGCAAATGTGCGCATTAAAAAATAGATCGGGAGCAAAACTGAGTTTGGTTGTACTTTATTTAAGTAGTAACAATACTAAACAAGCACATTACCGGTAATACGTTGTCTTTATTCAAATCCGTCAAAGTCCTCATCCTCTGTTTCGGAATTGAACAGCTGCGCAAAATCCAACAGAGCAGGTCCACTTCGCTCCTCGCTGTCAAAGTCACTGTCTGTACTGTGCGGCTCCTCAGAAAGGATACCAGCTTTTGCGAAACCTCAGATAACAGTACCAGCAGACACGTTAGTCCAAGCAACTGTAGCGTAACTCGCCCGGCGCTGCCTTCCACCCTTCGTGAAACTGTGGTCTCCTTCGGTCATCCATCGCTCCCACGCCGCTCACACTTCACTCTTTAACGTTCTCATGCTTTTCTTTCAGGTCCGCCTCGCGGGCACCACGTTTTCTTTTAGGTCTGCTTTTTCTCACACACAAGGCGCACCGCTCATTTTGAAGAAAATTTGAGACTTTTAGGTGTGCCTTATGGCCGTGAAATTACGGTATATAGTCCAAAGGTGTGACAGAAGAGTTTCATCTAAAATGAAAGGGAAAGTGTACAAAACCGTGGTGAGACCGACCATGCTGTTTGGTCTAGAGACAGTGGTGCTGAGAAAAAGACAGGAAACAGAGATGGGGGTACCAGAGATGAAGATGCTGAGGATCTCTCTGGGAGTGACCAGGATGGACAGGATCAGAGGAACAGCACATGTTAGAGGTTTTAAAGTCAGAGAGACCAAACTGAGATGGTTTGGACATGTGCAGAGGAGAGAGAGAGAGTACATCAGAAGAAGGATGCTGGGTTTGGAACCACCAGGAAAGAGGCCTAGAGGAAGACCAAAGAGGAGGTTCATGGATACAGTGAAGGAAGACATGAAGATAGTTGGTGTGACCGAACAAGATGCAGCAGATAGGGTTAGATGGAAGAAACTGACTTGCTGTGGAGACCCCTGAAGGAAAATGCCCAAAGAAGAAGAAGATTGCAGATAACACGGTTCACTTTAACTTGTCACAGATTTTTTTTTGGTGTAAATTCGTAGCTTTTATTTTCAACAATGCATTGTGTTCTGTCTGTTTATCACAGTGAGGGTAAAACTGCCTTTGGTCACAAAACTGCCCTCCCAGCTGGACCTTAACTTTTTCTGAAGTCAATTTTACCCGATGACCCAAAATTAAACACAGAATATCCAGTTTTTGTGCTCGTGAATGTAAAAAAAACCCCATATTTTATTTCTTCATTGATTTGAATGGCCTGGAGGGAAAAAAATGGCAGGAATTCTTCTATTTCTGCAAGAAAATGTTACGTTGAGAATAAATTCTTAGTCATTTTTGTTTTGAGGACGTTTCTAGTTAGAAATACTCGCAGGAGTTTCATAACATCCATTTGGTTTTGTCACACACGCACACACACACGCATCCAATTGAAGCTATCGGTGTTTAAACTTCATATTTTTCTGTTTAAAAGTTTGAACTTTAAGAATTCAAACAAGATAAAGATGTGAAAATGTTACTACGTGTCTGAGAAAAGATTTTTACTGAGTTAAAACATTTAGACATGGATACGTGAAAACAAAATAAAGTCGAATAAAAACTGTGCAGATTTTGCCCTCCGAGGGTCATTTTTAGAATGAGTTCTGTGTTACTTAAATCTGCCTCCACTGGTTCAACTCATGCTTATAAATAGCGTCGTGTAGATACTAGAAAATAGAATATACAGTTATAGCTTGTAAATAACTTGTTGCTAAGTCCATATTAATACTTTTCTATGGCAAATTAAAAACCTCAACCAAACATTATTTGTACTGTTGACAAAAAACGGCCGAAAGCTTTAACTTCCAGGTTTCGGAGACAACTGAATATTTTTATTGTTTTGAGACGCAAATCCACGAGAAGCCAAACCAAATACAAAAATGTTGGAGCAAAAATGTCGCCCGGATTTGGGAAACACAGCCAAAGCAGTCCTCAGCCTATAGGCTGGGGATATTATGGCAGAAACGGTTCCTAGTCTCAGCAACAATGCAACAAATCCACCAAAGGTCAAAGCCTACCCCCAATTTTGTTAGTGGGAGACGATAACTCAGTGGTTAGAGCGTTTGCCCGCGGACTGGAAGTCAACCGGAATTTTGCAAGTTCGCATCCCACTGAGTGCACGTCTAGGGTCCTTGGAGAAGACACTTAACCCCCATTTCTCCCACCATTGGAGCCGTCGTGGGCAGCCTGCTGCGGTGTAAGGAGTGCAGCACACAAATTTCCCCGGTGAGGGATGAATGGAGTGAGTAAAAAAAAAAAGCTTGCTCTGTATTCACAAACAGTTGCTTTTTTTAAGTTTGAAAAAAAAACCCTCTCATTATTCTTGATTTGGTTTGTCTCTTAAACTCATACGTGTAAATCTTACCTCTGAAGACACAGTGTTAGTGTGCTGATGTGCGTGTGAATAATTCAGTTGCATGTGTGTTCGAGTGGTGAGGTTGTGTGGGTGTGCGTCCCTGTGAGACAGGATTAAGTGCAGATAGAGTTTTCAGAGTAGAACTGATCTCTCAGAGAGACGCGGGGTCTCTGGGCTCTTAGTGCAGAGCCCCAGGTCTTCACAACACTCACCTCCCACTCCTCTCAGGACTGTGCTTAAATACTGTGGAAATAAAAAACCTGGATCTAGCTCTGTGCTGAGCACTGCTCCAGTTTCCATTAAAAAATCAGCCTGAGAATTTCTTTTTAAAAGTGAAAAAGAAGAAATTTAGCAAGACAAGAAGAATGGGGAGCACTATGGCAGTGCAGTTCTGTTCCCAATCTCCAGCTCTGTTGGTGTCTGCCTCTAAAACCAGCGAGATCAAATTGAAGTTGTGTGCACAGCAGCATGAGAAGGACGGCCAACGAAAAAAGGGCTCCCGTCATGTTCGATGTCAGCAAACAACAGCAGCCTCTCGTCATGTTTCTGCTTTTCAGAGTGATGGAACGGGCATATTTTTGTTGTTGTTGTTGTTTCTTTTGTGAACGGAGCAAAATTGCAAAGACAAGCAGACATTACCTTGCAAAGTCAAGACCCAACATTTGCAATGTGTATTGACATATTGATTTTCCTTGGCAGCTATTGGCAGAAGGAGTAAAGAGGATGGGGCCATGCGCGTAGGTCCACGGGAGCTCGGTGAGATCCGGGCAACATTATGCACACCAGGAGAAGGAGGCTTAGCATATATCGAGTGTTTATGCTGCAGAATAGAAAGTGTGGAGCACCTTTGCTTAAACTCACTGACTGTTAAATTGGGCTTAACCAAAAATCCCTCTTACACAAACAGAAAATGATCCTGGCTGTGTTTTTTTTTTTTTCCTCTCCGTGATTTGCATAAAATCTATTTCCATGTGTGCATTTTTGCAAAATAGGCTCTGTTCATTTATTGACAGGTCTGGCTGTTTAACATGAAAATAACCAGATACATACGTGTATGAGAAGATCACCAATAAGCAGATGAAGGATAATGTGTGGAGAGAGGTGATCTGGAGGAGGGTGAAGGATATCTATTGTTTGTCTTCTTAAGGGCAGGGCACACATGGGGGACCGAGCTGGAGTGTATGTGGATTAGTGTGAGCCTCCGTCTTGAATATATAACCAAGCCAAGGTCTTCTCTCCTCAGCTTTTCCTTCTGGGTAGTGGCCGTTAGAGGAGTGGAAAGACTGTGAAATATTAACATCCTTAAAGTATTTGTACAGGACACCTTTTTTTTTTTTTGATGCAACGATAAAGCAAATTGCACATGGCAACTGTGCAGGTTTTGCAGTTTGCTCACGTTTCCAGCCTGATGAAAAATGGGTCAAAAGTAGAAGTCTTAGTTTGGGATGCATTTTTTATGGGTTGGTTATAAGAATGGATGGAAAAAAACGCAGAAGATCTCCAGATAAATTTTGACACAGAGCATGTGTATTGCTCCTCTTTCACTCATATGTTTGCGCACGCACGCATGTGTACACACATATGTATGAATTTCTAACCAGTGTGGTTCCCTTGTATCCAGTTAAATTATTATTATTTACAAATGTCTTAAAAACAAAAAAAAAATAATTAAAAAGCAATGGAAAAGTGAGGTTACAGGGAGAAGAGATAAAGAAGGTGGAAGATTTAAAGTACTTAGGATCAACAGTCCAGAGCAATGGAGAGTGTGGAAAAGAGGTGAAGAAGCATGTGCAGGCAGGCTGGAACGGGCGGAGAAAAGTATCAGGTGTGATGTGTGAAAGAAGAGTTTCAGATAAAATGAAAGGGAAAGTGAACAAAACCGTGGTGAGAGCGGCCATGCTGATTGGTCTAGAGACAGTGGCACTGAGGAAAAGACAGGAAACAGAGATGAAGATGCTGAGGATCTCTCTGGGAGTGACCAGGATGGACAGGATCAGAGGAACAGCACATGTTAGAGGTTTTAAAGTCAGAGAGGCCAGACTGAGATGGTTTGGACATGTGCAGAGGAGAGAGAGAGGGTACATCAGAAGAAGGATGCTGGGTTTGTAACCACCAGGAAAGAGGACTAGAGGAAGACCAAAGAGGAGGTTCATGGATACAGTGAAGGAAGACATGAAGATAGTTGGTGTGACTGAAGAGGATGCAGCAGATAGGGTTAGATTGAAGAAACTGACTTGCTGTGGCGACCCCTGAAGGGAAATGATGGAAGAAGAAGAAGATTTTAAAAGACGAGCGCTGAGTTTCCTGTTAAATTTAGAATGAATCGCTCCGCTCAGACCAGCTAGTGGGAAGATAAGCTAGCTTTAAGCTAACAATAATCCTTTTAATTGCTGATGAGCAGGTGGGTTATATTTCTATTTATCCTGCTGGATTGTTACAGAGCACACAGATCTGAAGAAGCTGTAGATCAGAGCGGTAAGCTGAGTTTCCTACATATTGTAACACAGCTTACTGATCTGCTTAAGAAGAATTTATTTAATAATGACAGCTGTCCGATGGATTGGTGTGTTTTAATGCTTCCTTGAAACCTGCAATAAAAATATTTTAGACTCAAATGTCTGCAGGGAATGAATATTTCCTCCTCTGAAGGAGAGATGGACGTTTGTCCAAAACATGAAGGAAAAATTGTTTCATTTGTTTATATAGGGTTTTATACAATCCGTGCACGTGGCCGACAACATATTTCACACCCAGTCCTTCAGTTGAGCTCTCTCTACATTAAGCAAACCTCTCCAAGCAAATTTTTTTGTCGTGCACATCAGTATATGAATGTTATTTTTAAAATAAGGTTGTTAAATTGAGAATTTTGTGGTTGTATGTAAATTCAATTTGTGTTTATTTTTTCTCTCAACGGGGAAATTTGTGTGCTGCAACCAAAGGTGGGAGAAACAGGGGGTTACATGTCTTCTCCAGGGACCTAAGACATGAACTCACTGGGAATCGAACCTGCAAACTTCCGGTCCTTGGGCGAATGCTCTACCACTGAGCTACTGTCTCCCGTTCAAAGTTAAACTGCAATTAAATTTGTTTAAAGAAAATGAATCCTTATTTAGTTTTTAATTGTGTTTAATCATATATTTCTCTTTTCAAATTTGCAATTATAATAATCACAAATAATTAGGATCAGTTTATCTTCATATTTACAACTTAATTTTATATATATTTGTACACCTGCTCGCTCTCTCCGCTCCTCCTCCACTATTCAGTTTTCTGTTCCCTCCGCCCGTCTTGTCACTATGGGGAGCAGAGCTTTCGGACGCTCTGCTCCTCGTCTTTGGTACTCACTCCATCCTGACCTTCGCAACACTAACACACACTCACATTTAGAATCTGGATTAAAAACTCATCTTTTCCAACAGGCTTATTCTCTTTCTTAAATCTATGTTTTCTATATTTTTTATACTTATAGTTTAAATTTGTATGTATTTAATATTGTATGTTGTTTTTATCTATTAAAGTATTTATTTATATTTCTAAATGTGATGTACGGCGGCCTTAAGTGCCTAGAAAGACGCCTTAGAAATAAATTGTATCATTATCATTACATGAATTTCTATGGAGAGCCGGCCACAAGAACATGGACGACCTGCCATGTGGTACAAAGATGCCTCTAAGAGGGCTCTGAAGTTTTACAACATCAACGCAGCAGATCTCGAGTCAGTAACCTCTGACCGCTATAGGCGTACAGCTGTCAACATCGGTATCAAGCAGGCTGGGGAGAACAGAGAGATCCAGGGCGAAGCCACAAAGATCCAGAAACAGCAAAAACAAAAATAGTCTGTCAATGCTCTCCTCATGACTCATACCACCTATCACATTTGCAGTAAGTGTGGTAGGAGCTGCAGCTCCCACGTTGGCTTTTTCAGCCACACCCATAGCCATCGCTGCACAAACAGATAAGATCCAGGTGGACACTGCATTGTCTCTAGAGACAGAAGGATGCCAACCATATCAATGCATCAGCTCATATATATGTTTGTAGTGCATCACAAATAGACAGTAATGGACGTGTATTTTATCCATTTATAATGCAGTTTTACTTTAAACACAAATGAATAAAATAATCAAAGTGTTTTCTCACGTTGCACCACCTGTGTGTGTTTTACACTTCAGGGGTGAATTTTCAAACAGACTAAATGATCAAAAAAGCAAATAATAATAAATGCATGACCAATCATTCATTCCCTGCTATTGTTCTGTTTTCTTTCTTTTTCTCAGACACGACATCTCTTTGTAGCTGCTTATACAGTGTCATAAACACCTGAACTACATCTGTGCTCTGCATTTCAATTTGTTCGCTGTTCTTATTCGCCGGCAATTAGGAGCTTAAGCTGGTAAATCTAAGCTTTGGCTGAGTAAAGCACGCAGATGGCATGAGTAATAAGGAACATAACCAATTATGTCAAATTATTATGATTTCTATCTCTTTTCTGGGTTTGTGGAAATATCCAGAAGCTAGAGTGAATGTTTTTAGTTTAACCGGTCAAATGGTGGGCTATGTTTCCACCCCCTCACTGACCTTGTGCTGGGAAGAGTCTGTACAAATGATTGTGTTCGATTTACAGCTTGCAGCATGCAGCTTGGGAGTGATTTGGGCTTGATGACGAAAGTTACTGCACACAGATAAAATGTGTTTCTAGATTGGTCCACCGGGTTGGATTCAGTTCGAATGGCTGGTAATCGAAGGCCAACAAACAAAGACTGGAGGGGGCTTCGTTCTGATGAAACCAAACTTGACCGCTGGTATTTGTCCAGAGCGCAAAATGCACAATGTAGCATATTTGGTTTTTACCATGCACGATTACATCATCCAACGGACTGTTAAAGGGATGGTTTGATGTGAAATTCAACCTTTTTTTTTTCCCATGTTTTACCATGAATAATTCTTCCATCCAGTATTAAATTCAAAAATGTTGTTGTTCTTAATGTGTAAGAAGGGGGGCTTCATAACGTCAAAATTTTTCACCTGCAAAATTTTGTAATTCTGAACTGTCAATAGATATCAAGTTTATCTGAGAAAGACCCAAAAAAAAAAATCATCTCAATCTCTTTTTAATAAATAAATACACTGCAAATTATGTCAATATATTTATTTCTGTGTCATGGTGTGGAGCAGAGGCCAAATTATACCCATGACACAACAGACAGGCTCAGATGAAAAAATCACAAAGCAGATTTATAAAAAGTCCATATAAAGCAGACAACAACAGATAAACTAGGAAGGTTCTGATGTAGGAGCTGGAGCCAAAAACTGGATAACAGGTCATGCATGATAAAAAACGATCTGGCGAAGAGTGTACTTTACTTTATTAAATGTCGCGAGATACCAGTGTTGGTATATTACGCCTAACAGG
Source organism: Neostethus bicornis (assembly GCA_902685375.1). Taxonomy (NCBI): domain Eukaryota; kingdom Metazoa; phylum Chordata; class Actinopteri; order Atheriniformes; family Phallostethidae; genus Neostethus; species Neostethus bicornis. The sequence goes on from LR738561.1 coordinate 14,369,476, forward strand.
GAACCGAAATCCCCTGTGATTTCAAAAATAAATATCGATCATTTGGCGAAGAGTGTGTCAAAAACTGTTCCATTTATGCTGCAGTAGATGAGTAGATGAGTTTCAGGTGTGACTTGTTGCACACACACAGACAAGAGAAAGGGCACAGAGGGGTGAACGGACTACTCTCCTGACATTATGCCTTTTGATAAAAATGAACAGTGAATGTGATTTATTTGGAATGTTGGGTATTTTTTTTAGCTGTATTGTTTAGTCATTAAATTCACACTATTTGTATGAGTAAATTTAATCAAATAAAATGAAACTATATATGTCTACAAATAAAAAACTTCAACTTTTAAATGTATAATGTCTGCTTATGCAGCTACACACTCAGTACTAAATCCTCAAACAATGTATTTTGTGGAGTGATATGACTGACATCCCAGCCGTTATCATGCAGGAGTTCACCGTCCACATCCACCATGAAGAACGAGAAACAGATGGCTCGGTGCATTTAATGTCGCTGTGCTTCCGAGACCTAATGTTGGAACAAGTCATATCTTATGTGTCCTAACATATGCTGATGTCTTTAAATGGAGGAAAGAAATGTGCTTTATGCAGCGGAGACAGCTGTCAATGTACTGTACGTTCATATTTTTTAAGAAATTAAAAAGTTTAGTTGCCCCCTCACTGAGGAGAAACTTTTTTAAGGTGTTGTGACTTTAAGTTTTGAAATTTTATTTTACTTCATCAGGTAAGAATAACTAATAATATTTTTTTCTTTTTGGTCCAGATGGGTTTGGTTTTGTCCTACTTCTCTATCAGCTCTGTGACACCCCAAGGCAATGTACTAAGCCCCCTTCAGGACTGCTTGGATTGTATGCTGTTTATTTATGTTATTTTCAAGGAAAATCTGAACATTAGGTGATCAAACTGCTTGTTTTGAAAAATTTCCTGTTATGATTTCTTCCGAGACCCTAAAGCAGAAGTGGAGTCAGCACGTCTTTGTTTAGTTATTAGTTTATTTCAGTTTGTTTCACAAAGCAAACAGGAAGCCATTCAAAAGGAGTGCATGAAACATGGACATGGCATAGTGGAAATGAAAAGCCTCAACCATTATCGTGAAGTTGATTGAGAGCAGGCGAGTCTCATCAGCAGAGAGAAGCCAACCACGCTGCTACCACATACAAACTCTGCAGAAAAACCCCCCAAAACAGAATGAGATGGAAACTAAAACCTCAACATTTTCTAATTTGTCGGCAGCAAAAAAATAATAATAATAAGCCATATGGCCAAAAAAAAAAAATCTAAAAACCCTATTTTATTACCCGAACACGTCTGCATTTTCATTGGACAGAATTGTTTCAATAGAACCAGTTTGCTCCTATTTGTTTCTCCGGAACCAGTTCTCAGACCATTTTATTAGATTGAAAATGTTTTCTGGATGGAAGTCAAAACGTCTTGATCAGATAAAACACTGCCCAGAAACAACTTTGAAGGCTTTCCTACGATGGATCATTTTAGATGAATGAGGGAGTACACAGTACATATGTCGACAAACACTCGTACATACGTTCCAGCTGAGCTACAAACTTGGCCCGGGGGAGGGATCTCTCTTTCATGTGGATCCCCATGAGGTTTCTTATTTTTTCCCCACTGATGGGTTTTTTAGGAGTTTGTCCTCACCGTGAAGGAGAGTCTAAGTGCATTAATGTGCTAGTCTTGTTTAGTTAGCATTTGTTAGTTATTTTTCTTGTTGTGTATTTGTGTTAATACATTCCTCTTTTTCTTGTGAAGCCCATTGAGACGGACATTCTGTGATTTTGGGCTATTCAAATAAAATTGAATTGGCTAACCCAGTTCCTTCAGGAAGAATCGACCAAAAAATGCAATTATTTTTGTTTGCATTTAAATGGTCATTTGAACAAACCTCGAAGCTAAAAGTATATAAATGTTAACCTATTTTTCAAGAGAAATAACATAAATCATAATATTGTCCAACAATGGACTGGTTAATGACACAATTTTAACTATTTAAATTGTAGTAAAATGTACCTTTTGAATGATATCAAACAATGTTAAAAAAAATCTAATATTCGTGACAGCTAAAACAGAAATATTCTACTTATTACGGTTTATTATCGAAGCAGTGATACTGAAAACATTCATTAAAAAAAATATTTTTTGTAAAAAATTTGAATAATCGGAACTCAATTCATTTTGGACTCTTTAAATCGACATCAGCATAACTCAAATAAACTAAAATAAAAGTAACCGATTGAGTCCTAAACAGAAAACCCTACCCTATCATTGATCCCATAGTCCGGTGTTATGCAGCCCATGAATCCAAAAAGTCACATTTTACCCATAATCTATTGATACAAAACTCATTTTCCATATCAGGAAAGTGACACGTTGATAAAAGTGGGGCGTGCAGATTTAATGCAGCACAGTTAGTTTGAGTTGATGCTGTAGGGCTGATGGTAAGACACAGCTTACCCCCAACTGAGCAGGCATAGCTTAGCTCCAGTTTTACAACTAGCCCTATTGATTTACTCATTATCTTCTTCACGGGCGATCCCCCTGTAGAGGATCAAAGGCCATCAGCCTGTACGCTCCCATTTAGCTCTGCTTCATGCTGAAATAGACATCATGATATCTGGAATATTTTAGGATTATTCAATGCTGGACAATTACAGCTTGCTTTCAGATTTTGGAGACATCAGCGAGAAAAGAAAGGTTTTTTTTTTGGTTTAATGAAATAAAAACTGTTGATATGATAATTGATCTTTTATTCTGTTTCACCTAAAGTCTTCATTTTGTTTTGATCAGTTTGGTAAAATTTCTGCTTTAAAAGAACATAATGAAATTGCAGGGTTTTTTTTTTGCTCCATTTGCAGAATATTGCACTTCTTCTTTTGGCAATTCCCTTCAGGGGGCGCCACAGCAAGTCAGTTTCTTCCATCTAACCCTATCTGCTGCATCTTCTTCGGTCACACCAACTATCTTCATGTCTTCCTTCACTGTATCCATGAACCTCCTCTTTGGTCTTCCTCTAGTCCTCTTTCCTGGTGGTTCCAAATCCAGCATCCTCTTTCTCCTCTGCACATGTCCAAACCATCTCAGTCTGGCCTCTCTGACTTTAAAATCTTTAACATGTGCTGTTCCTCTGATCCTGTCCATCCTGGTCACTCCCAGAGAGATCCTCAGCATCTTCATCTCTGGTACCTCCATCTCTGCTTCCTGTCTTTGCAGAATATTGCACAGCATATGGTATTTGTTTCCTTCAGAATGCAAATCACTTCTGGCCATAAACGTTCCATATTTTATAGCTGACTAAGATTATAACTAATAATAACTATTGATGTGTCAGAATGTCAATCCTATGTGTTCCTGAGTAAACAATTGTTTCTGGTAGAAAAAAAAATCACTTGATTTCATTATTTTTGAAGCACATATCCTCTGGCTGTCTGTCTCGTTGTGAGATTTTTTACATTCTATGAATGTTGATGTTTGCATTGACGAACCCGACCCGAGAATCAATGTGATATTGTTTTGTTTATGCTGATGGTATTAACAGTCAGCATAAATCACATCAGGAAGGAACTGTGTCATTGGGTTATAATTGAAATTATGCAAATAACAGCAAGCCTGGACTTTGTAATAAACACACTTATTCATAAATTTTTTTGTATTATTATTATTAGTTCTCTCTCAGGCATTGATTTTTTTCCCCCCCTTTTTTTTAACGTTCATTATTTTCTGTCACCACCTTATGTTGCTTTTATTGTGTTAACTTGTAAACAGAAGGACGCGGGGAAGAAATCAGAAAACGAGTGCATCCTATTGAACAATGAGCAGGGAAACAAAGTTAACAGTCAAAGAAGCTTTTCATGCATAAGTGTTGATTTCTCTGGGGAGGATCAGCCAGTACTTTTTCTCTCTCTCCCGGTTCGATCTGATCCTGCGCTGCAGTAAAGTTAGGCTCTGAAGAGACAGAAGAGAAATCCATACATGTCTCTGTCTGGCCATTGATATTCTCCTTACTCCCTTCTTTTTCTCCACACCTTCATCACCCCTTCTTTCTTGTTCTTGCTCTCTCAGATGGTCTTTGGTGACCAATCCATCCTCACGCCCTCCACCGGCCAGGTCAGGACGTCCAATATCCCATAGATTCACATTCTCGTCCTTCCAACACACTGGCTCCTCTGTTCTCGTCTCCCATCAATCTTAAAATCTTTTTTTTTATCCTCATTTCACCTTCTTCTGCATTGTAAAATGTTTACCGTGTCTTTCGTTTTCTGCATGCGTTGCTCTGCTCCTGCTTTTCTCTGAACGCAGTGAGAAAACTCACCTTCAGGCAGAAGATCACAGGATGCGTCTCCCACACGCCCACTCGCGACCTCCACTTAGACTACATAATAAGAGCTTTATTCTCTGCAGCACAAAAAGCCTGTTTATAAATCCTTTATTCTTTACTACGAATAAAGACCAAGTGCACGAACTGAAACACTGCAATCACGATGTCTGGTTTTGCTGCATTGCAATGATTTAATCTGAAAATACTGAAGTTTTTCCATTTAAAACACATCCTTTTTCTTGTAGTAACATTTATGTATGATTTAAATGGCCTTTTTTTGGTTGCCTACTTCAGTTTTCCAATTGGGTGTCTCTACACAAGAGATGGCTCTTTTTTGACATGGAGGAAGAAAGCAGAAACAGACTTTTTTTTTGTCTTGTTCATTGTTCTTTGTGTGTTATCTCAACAAAAAATTAAAATTTGTTTTAATTTTTTGGATGCATGTTGGAATACCTGAGTTTAGGTTTGTATAAACACGTTTAAATCAGACTACGGTCACTACGAAACATTACGGTCAGCAGATAAAACAGGGAATATGAAAATCAAAGACAGCACATCCATTGCTAACATGAGATAAGCTGTAAATGTTTGGAAGGAAACACCACGCTGCTTTTATTTTCTACCATAATGTCTCATGTTTTTCTATTTTAAATGTAACATCTTCTCAGCATGCAGGTTGTGTTCTTGGTCACAGCTTGCGGCTGCTTGATCACACAGATACACGTGCCGCCGCTTTGAAAAGAGGACGTCATAAAGCAAGGGTTAATCTGTATCTCTTAAGGTCAGGGTCACAAACAACATGTCTGCAGAGAAAAAGGAACCATTTCTATCGGAAAAACTGGGATGATATGAAATAATCTTTCCGTAAAGTGGAGATTTTTGTCCGTGCTTGTCTTTGTTCATTTTCTGTGACGTTTTTGGTATTAAAGATTAAAAAAAAAAACTTGCTTTGGGAAAAAGAGGCTGTTGCCCGGCCTCAGACGGGCAACAGCCTCAGACGGGAAGCCCAGCAGTCTCTCACCCCGGCTGCATCCTCCAGCTCACCCGGAGGGATCCCGAGTCGTTCCCCGGCCAGCTGTGAGACATAGTCTCTCCAGCAGGTCCAGGGTCTGCCTCTTGGTCTCTTCTCGGTGGGACGTGCCCGATACATCTCATCCTGACCAGATGCCCGAACTACCCCATCTGGCTCCTCTCGACCTGTAGGAGGAGTGGCTCGACACCAAGCTCCTCCCGGATGGCAGAGCTCCTGACACCAGATGCCAAGGTGTCACAGCAATTAACCTCTGCATGTCCTCGGAATTTACGAGCTTGACTTTTGTGATCTTGCCCGTTGATAGCATGACCCTGAGGACCTCATCAGTTCATCTGTATTTGGTACTGAGTAACTGTGTGCATTTTAATTAAGACCCCGTCGGTGATTTGGGAAATGTTATGCTCACAACAACTTTTAACCTCAATGTTTTTGGCCTTCAGTCTGATGGAAAACATCACAAGATTAAAACAGACCTCAATGAAATTCTTCAGGTTTTTGGAAAAGATTTCTGAGCCCACCGTGTTTATCTGCAGCTCCGAAAATACAGTCAACCAATAATAATCTGCAAATAATGATTGAGTTCATCTACTGCAACCTTATCACACTAATCCTCATCACCTCCATCAGATCGGCTGCACATCTTATTTGTTTAATAAGATAAAATGACTATTTTATTATCAAAAGGTGGGGAAAAAACGATGTTATCACATCCCAAATTCATCTTTCTGTTCTTACTTTTATCTCCACAAATTCTAATTAGAAAGTCTGAATAAATATTATATAAACATCTCTATGAAAGTTACCAAAGTTCATGATTGTGAAAGGATATTGTTTTTTTTTTTTCTTCATAAGAGACGTCTCAGTCTTTTCGAAATGAGATGATAAAAGAAGCAGCGAGGCTCCATTCGTCAGGATTTCCAGTTTCTGACAGACTTTCATCGTGACCACTGCTCACACACTTCTGGGCCATTTCCCTTTGGATGAGTTCTAATAGGGGAAAAAAAAAAACGACCATATGTCCACATCGTAGACGCGAATCAGTAGTGAGTAGTGATATCAAACAGAATCCAAAGGGGATACAGCTCTTTCTAAATTTAAATGAGAGGCAAAGACAAATTTAGGATCAGAGCAGCCGTTCTTCAGAGAGACTGAAAAACAAAATCAAGAGATGAGATGCTGCAAAGACAAGAAAACAGAAGAAAAAAAAAACACCTTTAAATAAATGAAAGAATCGTAATGTAAAAAAAAAAAAAAACAAGAAAAGAAAAAGTTGATAACAAAACATTGAATATTAAGCGTCCACCTGGTTTAAAAAAGTATAAACTTGACCAATGTCAACTTGACATTTGGAAGCGTGACCCTGAAGCATAACCAGTTCATCTTCAGTTGGTACTGAGTGACTGTGGGCTGTTTCAATAAAATCTAAAACAAAGCATTCACAAACAGATGGACACGCGGCCCGTCTGTGTACGTCAGTCATCTTCTTATCCATCTATCCCCTACGGGGTTGCAGTGGGTGCCGGACCCCATCCCGGCTGATTTAAGACGAAGGGCAGGGTACACCCCGAACAGGTCGCCAGTCTGTCGCTGGGCCACACACATAAAACCATCCACACACACATTCATTTCAAAGGGCAATTTTGGCATCGGCCGATGAACCTAGCATGCATGTCTTTGGAGGGTGGGAGGAAACCCACGCAGACACGGGGAGAACATGCAAACTCCACACAGAAAGGACAGTGTTCCAAGCCTCGTCCCCACCCGGGACGCGAATCCCTGACTTTCTTGCTGTGAGGCCATTGTGCTACCCACTGCGCCACCGTGCTACCCACCTGTGTACGCAATTATGTTTTTATACAAAAATGAATGCACTTTTGCCTTTAATATAATCACAATATCTGGCCACAGTGTGACCAGTGTAACCAGAAACACACTGGTAACAAAGCCAGAGCATAAGACATCAGTTTTTTGACAAAAGCTTTTTGATGTATTTTTTTCCCCAGAAAATTGGCATTTTTAAGAAAAGAAAAATGAAGGAAATGTTGAACTTTGGTTGCAGATCAGACGATCCGAACTACAAAGAAAAATGATGCTGATGTAATCCTGACGGTCTGAGGAAGCAATGCATTATTCGGCCCCCAGATTACCTGATACAGAGCAGGAAATGGAGAAAGTAATATTCTGAAATGATGAGATATCAAGGTTTTTCATTTGTTTTTATAAATGGGATTTTAGAAAGCTGTGACTTTATGACAAAACAAAAAAAATAAGATGTAATTCATGGACGGTCTGTGGACTGATTCAACACCAGGACGACAACGGAGATCATTACTGACTTCAGGAGAACAACAACCACACACTCAGGCTTGAATGTCAACGGCAGAGAAGTGGAGGAGGTGAAGAACTTTAAGTTTTTGGGTCTCCACGGTTAAGGAGACCTCAGCTGGACCGTTAACATCAGCAACATGGTATAAAATGTCCAACAGCATGTATATCCCCTAAAAAATGTGAGAAATAAACTGAAAAACTTCTACCGCTGCACGATGGAATGTCCTGATTTACAGATGCACCGTGTACTACGCCAAAGGGTAGCACACCGCAATGAGTCACCAAGACTCATTGCGGTGTGCTACCCGCAATGAGTCTTGCGGGTAGCACACCCGCAATGGCCACTTTGCGTAGATTTCTAAAATACGCACAACATTCGCAGCATAGAACACCTGGCTCCGTAGACAACATTCTCTTTTCTGCTTTCTGCCTTTCTGCTTCAGTTTCCAGCCCAGAAGAGGGGATCCTTCCTACAACCGGATTTCCATGAGGTTTTTTCTCATTTTTGACCCCCCTCCCCCACCCCCCTTTTTTTTAATTTAGGAGTTCTCACACATCCCTCCTTTAAGGATATCACAGTGGTGTCTACCATGTCAAAGTTTCTATATTACTTTGGCATGGTACACTTAATTACTGTGTCCACTCATTTCCCTCTTTTTTTTTTTTTTTTTTTCTTCTTTTTTTAAGAACAACATCCGCAAAGTCCTTGATATTATTGAGATTTATTAGAGGTAACTAAGAAGAAAAATAAAAAGCAAAACAGTTCAAAATCTGAACCAAAAGTTTCACAGCTGTTCACTTAGAAAGAGCCAGAAAAATGGGCTCCAAACTCCTTCACAAAAGCGCCACTGATTTTATTCTGCCTGGCAACAAATGCCGGCTTAACTGTGATTGGTCAATTTTTTTAAATCACAAACAAGTGTTTGAAAGCAGCGCAGCGATCAAGAAAGAAAACAAAGAGATGATTTCGAAATATTTAATGGATACTAATCTGAAAAACAGTAGTTTGTGATTCAGCTGTATTTGTTACTATCCAAAACCAAAGTGCCATCTTTCCTCTGATGTTTCAGTCATGCTAACACTCACAGCTAACCCATCACATTACAAACAGCAGGTAGACCAAAGCTGTTATGAATGTCGTGTCATGAACTCCTGATGATGAATGCCCGCTGACAGCCAAACAAGCCATCACAAACATTTAGCTGAACATTTAGCAGGAACACGGGGCGTCTCTCCAGCTGATCCAATCGAACCCTGATACCATGTCAAAGCTGGAAACCATTTGAACCTAATTATGTAAAGTACTTTTCCACATGCTTCAAACTTGGCACGCCGATATGGGTTTCTCATGAATACACCTGCTAAATTTGAAGCAAATTGATCAGGAAAATGAGCAACAACACACACACATACAGAACGGGGAGGTGGTGATTATTTTCTGATCTATTTTACAGTAAAAACAAAAGACATGATATGTGAGATTTATTGTGGGAATATTTAATATACAATTGATTTTTAAATAGAAAAATGACAAAGCGATTGGCTGGGGAGGAATATGGAGTTGATGCCTTGGGGTGAATGTGAGCAGGTGCACAGTTTATTATGAAGGCTGGGAGCTGAAACACTCCAAACAACAACTCTCCAGCTGAACTACCAGCTTTTTGTGACACATGAGAAAAATTAAAAGTGACATTTTCAACACTAATTGTAGAGGTGCACATTTTCTTCTTCTTTTTTTCCCCTCTAAATCACACCTTTCTTGAGTTTTAGGTGTGGAAGGATGAAAAGTTAGTGTTTTTTTTCCTTTCAGGGATGTCAGATGAAATGAAATGATGGTGTGCTGTGACAGCATCTGGCATGCGGCTCTCCTGTCAGCGCCTTTTACTGGAGCCACCCTTTGGTCATGTTATGCCTAACCTCATTCTGGGCAGCAGCAACTCTGTGAAACCAGTAGAAGGAAATAAATAACAAAATTAATGTGAAATTTAATGTATACATAAAACTGCACCTGGATTGGCTGCTACAGCAACCCAGTGGTGAACCATGTATTTGACTCCTAGTCCTTCAAAGGTGCTCTATCGGCATCTATCAGCTTATTGGCAGCTATTTTATTGTTATAAACCATTTTATTGTACAGTTTAAAAAAGCACCACAATAAACGTCTTTAATCATTAAACAATCTTAAGGCAAAAAAATTCTTTCTGCATTAAATCAAGACACAAAACCATATGAAAGGCTTTTTTAATAATCAATAATATTTGAGAAGAAAGTTTGATTCTATTCAGCAAAAACTAGGTTTTATTGTGGATAAAATCCATCTTTACTCTCCTCATCAGGCTTTCATCGTCTGTCGCACAAACTGAACCATTGTAAAACCAGATCTGTAATCAGTTAATCATTTTATGTGTGCCGACTGTCTAGCCCAGGCATGGGCAAACTACGGCCCGTTAAACGTTTTAATCGGGCCCGCTAAACTTGAAAATATTAAATAAATAAACCTTGTTAATGTTTTATTTACCCTGCAAATCTGATGTTTCCTCGCTAGATGGCGCCAAAAATACAACAACACTGCTCACATTAAATAAATAAATGAATTACTCTATTCATCCCTCACCGGGAAAATTTGTTTGCTGCACTCCTTACACCACAGCAGGCTGCCCTTCAACAGCACCAATGGTGGGAGAAGCAGGGGTTAGGTGTCTTCTCCAAGGACCCTAGACGTGCTCTCCGTGGGCCGCGAACCCGCGACCTTCCGGTCCGCCGGCGAACGCTCTAACCACGCGGCCACCGTCTCCACCGTCTCCACCACAAAATGTGTGTGTCTCCGTGATGTGCTAGTTGTCAAAATAAACAGTGTGCACAGATATGGAAAGCCTTTAGGCCCAATACACGCATGTAAACAAGCGTGTTAGATGTTAAAACAAGTCAAATGTTACATCAAGCGCTTAGATTTCAAACCTAGCGCTGGTAGATTTAAAATTTAACGCTCTTGATGTAACATTTAGCACTTGTTTAAAATCTAGTGCTCCATTCTATCGGTCTAACCTGGCAGTTACCAAAGCATGCCATCCATATGATCCTGTTCCGGCCCATTTGTCAAATGTTAATGTTAGAATTCAATGTGGCCCACGAACCAAAACGTTTGCCCACCCCCGATTTAGCCTTTCTCTCTCCGTTTGGTTCTGGATTCCAAACACCTACTGGACATCTGCTACGAGTACAAATTGCAATATGACATTAAATATAACACAAAGAAAACTACAGTCCTAATTAACATGTTGTTCAAGAAGAAACAAAGACCTCTGTTTCCCAGACTTCTGTCAGGTGAAATTGGTTCTGTCATGATGATGGTAACATCAACCAGCAGTGCCGTTCGCTGTTTGTTCAACCCAACATTATGGTCAGAAAATTCCATGTATGCTCAAAAAATGTATTAATTACTGTAATTTTGGGCTTATTGTACACTTCAATACACAGCTCCACTCTGGTGTAAATGTTAAAAATATGGACCTTCAGAAGTGTAAAGTGATGTCATCATAAAGAATGTAAAAGCATCATTATGATGCTTTTTGAATTTTGTTGAAAAGGTACTGCTCCGACAGGGTTTTCATGCCTCATGAGGAATCTTACTTTTAAGTTTTCATGTCGTCCCACTGGTACTGTGAAGTCACTGGTGGTACAGCTGGTGCTCTTTTTTAATATACTTTTTTTGTTTTTTATTTGTATTTAATGTGTCTCCTTTAAAATTTTATGGCTATTAAATGAACGATGATGATATTTCTGTTTAAGTTCTCCACTGATAAGTGCACCTGTCCTGTCTCTTGTCGCTTGGAGTTCTTTATTTTGTTCAACTTCTGTTGAAAAGGCCTTCTTGAAAAAGATACTTTGAAAGTAAATCAGCCACAAAATCTATGTTTTACTTTCTTTGGCTATTGTTTGCTGATAAAAAAGAGGTTTTAGAGGAAAAAACACATTTTCATTCTTATAGCCCATAATAGACGATGTTCGCTAGTTTAGCTGCTATGCTCTGTGACTGTTGTTGTAAATTACAAAACATATTCCTTAAAAAGGATGAAACAACAAAGATGAATAAAGAGAAATCACTTTATTGAGTTGGAGCAGATGGCATCAGCTTATTAGTCAAAGTATAAACGAGTTTACACCTCCAGAGAAAATCAGGATTCTGAAAATTGACACAATAAGTTCTCAAGATATCATGAATCTGCACATTCATGCAAATTCTTATTGTTTCATGGCTTTTATCCTAATTTGTGATAAATTCATTTTTACGTAATCTTAAAGTCTGCACGCAAAAGTATTTTTTACATCTACAAAATACTTCTACAACACCGAACCCCAGAAAAGAATTGACAGCACTGTCTAAAAGGTAAGTCTGAAAATCCTTGGCCCCGCTCAGGTCGACTGACTCAGATTCTGAAAAAGCAGAAAGTTTCACAGCCATTTGTTTTGCATAGAGAGAATCAACAGAATAGATTGTGAAGTCTTTTAAAGAAACTTTGCTAGTTTTAGTTTATCCGGTAAGTAATGCTGTGTCATGATTCCATTGCCTACCACCAGATGGTGCCCAGGACCTTCTTTTGTCTCCCTGATTCAGGACACCTGTCTGTGATTGACCTGCTGCCTATGTAAAGGCAGTCTGCTTTGATTTCATTGTCGGGTCATCATTCCTTCCAGCCAGATCTTCAAGGCTGCCCGACCAAGAAATGTAATTTTTCAAATGCTTCAATGTTAAAACCTACCTTTGGAAGCAGCGCAGCCGTTAGAAAAGCCATAAAACAAAAAATACAGACCATTTCAAAATATTTATTCCATTCACTAAATTATAACTGACACCTGTTTGTGTTTCAGATATTTTTGAGGCTGGCAGAGAAGACATAGAAGCCTATCCACAGACAAAATGATTCCTCTAATGGGGCTGATTTCTCCTGACTTAGAAAGAAAATTAGCGTGTTACACATTGCCACACACAATCAGAGATATTCTAGAAAAAGAAAAGTAGAGAAGAAGAAAGTAAAAATCATACAATTCTAAACTGCTTTGTAAAACATTTCATGTTCCGGTTTGAATCTAAAAATGTAAATTAGGCTGCAAAATTGCTCCTTTTTGCCTTTTTTTCTACATGTAATTAACCATTCTAAAAGGTGATAACATTCAAATGTTGAACCTTTTTGAGAGAAGGGGTCAAATTATCCCCTACAGGGTAGACATTAAAATTCTGCACAGCATTGCTGAAGCTTTTTATTTTAAAAGCACCACAAAAACTTCACTCACCTCTCCACAAAAAGGGATGCATCTCTTAATTACTGACATAGAGCCAATTTGCGTTTGGTGTGTCTCTCAGCAGATAATTATAATAATTATAATTGCTTGAAGCGTTTGTTTCATACAGCGGGGGCATTAATGTTCGCTCAGATCTTTGCTAATAAAGGCTTCGGCTTTGCACTTGGCTTCTTCCGAGCCGTTATGGCGTGACTCCATGTGAATAATCAACTAAAAATTGAAATGCAAGGGTAAATACATGTCTGTGTCTGTCCTTTGCTCTTGCACTGTGACTCCCTTTTTTTGCTCCATCCCAGAAACTGATCAAAGAAGGAGTCTGATTCACTTTGAATCATCAAGCGAAGAAGACAGCGAGCTCTGTGATTTCTGAACATTGACGTCAGTTTCACTCATTCAACAGTAACGCGGCTGTCACACAGTAGGTGTATTATGTACTCTGTCTGATCACCTGGGATCCAGTCATACCGGCTTTTATTGATCATGATGTTCCTGCATTTTTCATGAGAGAGAAGAAATTTTTGTGATCAAAAGTGTCACAGTTCAAATGCGCTCTGATCTGAGTTTGAGACATAAGAAACATGGTTTCTAAATTGCGCATGCACAGAAACCTAATACTAGCCTCATATATTCCCTTTATAGATGAAAATTTTATTATAGAATAAATTTACAGCCCAAGGAGGTTTGGTTTTAGATTTTCAGATTGACTGTCGCCACCTGAGCCCTCTCAGATGGAGGTCTTACATCCATAGATGACAGGTTACCAGCATGCTTTATGTTTCTGATGTTTGTTTGTACAAAAAAAGAGTGAAATTACTCCTGAAATAAAAGTAGACTTTCTGTTTGCCAGACTCGTGCAGATCGAGGACGTGAAGCACAATCAAACTATCATTTTAGAAAAAGTTCACAAAATATTCTCAAAGTTGAACAAAACAAGAATATAATTGGTATTGAGTCAAACTGACCAAGTTTGCAGATGACACCACCCTCATTGGGCTCATCTCTGATCGTGATGAGTCGGCCTACAGGATGGAGGTAGACCGGCTGGTGTCCTGGTGCAGCAACAACAGCCTGGAGCTCAACGCACCGAAGACAGTGGAAATGATTGTGGACTTTAGGAAAGTCAGCTCCCATTACCCCCCTTGCATTGACAGACTCCCCCATCACCACTGTAGACTCTTTCTGCTTCCTCGGCACTACCATCACACAGAACCTAAAGTGGGAGCCATCCATCAGCTTCCTGATCAAAAAGACCCAGCAGAGGATGAAGAAAGCCAAGCTGCCCGCCCAGATGTTGGTGCAGTTTTACACAGCCATCATCGAGTCCATCCTCACCTCCTCCATCACCGTGTGGTACGCTGGAGCCACAGCCAGGGACAAACATAGACTGCAGCGCATTGTGCGCTCCGCAGAGAAGGTGATCGCCTGCAGCCTTCCATCTCTTGAAGACCTGTACGTCTCCAGGACTCAGGGGCCTGCAGGTCGGATAGCAGCTGACCCTTCCCACCCTGGACATAGACTTTTTGAGCGACTCCCCTCGGGTAGGAGGCTCCAGTCCATTCGGACCAGAATGTCCCGCCACAAAAACAGCTTCTTCCCTTCTGCCGTTGGACTAATGAATGCTTTATAATCTGGATCCCCACATCTCTTAGTCACTTTATAACCTGGATCCCCACATCTCTTAGTCACTTTATAACCTGGATCCCCACATCTCTTAGTCACTTTATAACCTGGATCCCCACATCTCTTAGTCACTTTATAACCTGGATCCCCACATCTCTTAGTCACTTTATAACCTGGATCCCCACATCTCTTAATCACTTTATAACCTGGATCCCCACATCTCTTAGTCACTTTATAACCTGGATCCCCACATCTCTTATTCACTTTATAACCTGGATCCCCACATCTCTTAGTCACTTTATAACCTGGATCCCCACATCTCTTAGTCACTTTATAACCTAGATCCCCACATCTCTTATTCACTTTATAACCTGGATCCCCACATCTCTTAGTCACTTATAACCTGGATCCCCACATCTCTTAGTCACTTTATAACCTGGATCCCCACATCTCTTAGTCACTTTATAACCTGGATCCCCACATCTCTTAGTCACTTTATAACCTGGATCCCCACATCTCTTAGACACTTTATAACCTGGATCCCCACATCTCTTAGTCACTTTATAACCTGGATCCCCACATCTCTTAGTCACTTTATAACCTGGATCCCCACATCTCTTAGTCACTTTATAACCTGGATCCCCACATCTCTTAGACACTTTATAACCTGGATCCCCACATCTCTTAGTCACTTTATAACCTGGATCCCCACATCTCTTAGTCACTTTATAACCTGGATCCCCACATCTCTTAGTCACTTTATAACCTGGATCCCCACATCTCTTAGTCACTTTATAACCTGGATCCCCACATCTCTTAGTCACTTTATAACCTGGATCCCCACATCTCTTAAACACTTTATAACCTGGATCCCCACATCTCTTAGTCACTTTATAACCTGGATCCCCACATCTCTTAGACACTTTATAACCTGGATCCCCACATCTCTTAGTCACTTTATAACCTGGATCCCCACATCTCTTAGTCACTTTATAACCTGGATCCCCACATCTCTTAGTCACTTTATAACCTGGATCCCCACATCTCTTAGTCACTTTATAACCCTGATCCCCACATCTCTTAAACACTTTATAACCTGGATCCCCACATCTCTTAATCACTTTATAACCTGGATCCCCACATCTCTTATTCACTTTATAACCTGGATCCCCACAATTCTTAGTCACTTTATAACCTGGATCCCCACATCTCTTAATCACTTTATAACCTGGATCCCCACATCTCTTATTCACTTTATAACCTGGATCCCACATCTCTTAGTCACTTTATAACCTGGATCCCCACATCTCTTAATCACTTTATAACCTGGATCCCCACATCTCTTAGTCACTTTATAACCTGGATCCCCACATCTCTTAGTCACTTTATAACCTGGATCCCCACATCTCTTAGTCACTTATAACCTGGATCCCCACATCTCTTAGTCACTTTATAACCTGGATCCCCACATCTCTTAGTCACTTTATAACCTGGATCCCCACATCTCTTAGTCACTTTATAACCTGGATCCCCACATCTCTTAGTCACTTTATAACCTGGATCCCCACATCTCTTAGTCACTTTATAACCTGGATCCCCACATCTCTTAGTCACTTTATAACCTGGATCCCCACATCTCTTAGTCACTTTATAACCTGGATCCCCACATCTCTTAATCACTTTATAACCTGGATCCCCACATCTCTTAGTCACTTTATAACCTGGATCCCCACATCTCTTAGTCACTTTATAACCTGGATCCCCACATCTCTTAGTCACTTTATAACCTGGATCCCCACATCTCTTAGTCACTTTATAACCTAGATCCCCACATCTCTTATTCACTTTATAACCTGGATCCCCACATCTCTTAGTCACTTTATAACCTGGATCCCCACATCTCTTAGTCACTTTATAACCTGGATCCCCACATCTCTTAGTCACTTTATAACCTGGATCCCCACATCTCTTAGACACTTTATAACCTGGATCCCCACATCTCTTAGTCACTTTATAACCTGGATCCCCACATCTCGTAGTCACTTTATAACCTGGATCCCCACATCTCTTAGTCACTTTATAACCTGGATCCCCACATCTCTTAGTCACTTTATAACCTGGATCCCCACATCTCTTAGTCACTTTATAACCTGGATCCCCACATCTCTTAGACACTTTATAACCTGGATCCCCACATCTCTTAATCACTTTATAACCTGGATCCCCACATCTCTTAGTCACTTTATAACCTGGATCCCCACATCTCTTAATCACTTTATAACCTGGATCCCCACATCTCTTAATCACTTTATAACCTGGATCCCCACATCTCTTAGTCACTTTATAACCTGGATCCCCACATCGCTTAGTCACTTCCCCCTTGTCACTTTACCATCTTTATTATTTTCTAATATTTTCTATGACATTGCACTACTTTTCTTTTTCTTTCTGAGCCCTCTTAGTTTCGTTAAAATTATTTTTATTTTGTTTATTTTATCTTTCATAATTTTTATTTTATATTTTTGCACACCTGTATCAAAGCAGGTTCCTAGTCTCTGATATTCTTCATTGACATGGCAATAAAAGCATTCTGATTCCGAGAGCAGTTTTATTTATTTTTTGTCTTTCTTTTCTTTAATTTTTCCTTTTTTGGGAAAGCTTTGTCCCAGTGGGATTTGAACTCGGTTCTCCAGGTCAAAAGACGGTTATTCTACGACTAGGGCCAAAGCCTTCTGGGCCCAACTATTAAAATTTTCTTACCAGTTTGTGAAATATTGCATTTATAGACACGTGGTTGAGATAAATAGATATGTGAGGAAAGTTTTTTCCAACATTTAAAGAATCTAAACATTGATTAAAAATAAAATCTAAAAGAATGATGGCCTGTTTTCTTCGTGGATAACGTCTGCTGACATGAATGAATAGAAACACCTGAGGTTGTTCATTATTAAGTCAGAACCATAGATAACAAGGCGTGGGAACTGGTTCATTGAATGGTGACCATTTGTCAGCTCAGTTGGAGAATTTATTGCGTTAGAAGGTCCGTTTTAAATTAAATAAATCTTAAAGTTTGGATAAAGAGTAAACTAAACAGAGGTTAATGAGAAAATGAAAGAAATCTGTCCGTTTATTTGATGGTCTTTTTATTTGTTGGAGACGAGGAAGAAAGAAAATTCCAATCCATTTATTTGTCACTGATTCTGTTCATCAGTAGCTGAACAGAATATGGCTGCTACTTTTTGCTATGTGATCCTGTATGATTTATCAAATCAAAAAAGATCACTAAACAATCAAAAGCAATGCCAAAATGTTCATATAGTTCATACAAATTAATGATCTGGTCAAATTATAGTGAGAAATAACTGCTGGCAATATTTACGGATATAGAGTATACTTTATTAATGCCCTACTGGAGAAATTTGTCGGTCAGGTAGCTCCAAGCAGTCCAAAAGAGAGCTCCTGAACAGCTTCCAGGAAATGCCGAGTTGGATGGGGTGTAGCTGGAACACCAACTTGGTAGAACAAGCGATTGGTGGAACAGCCGCTTGGTGGAACAGCCGCTTGGTGGAACACACGACAATTGCGGGTGGAATGTGGGTTATGATGACAATGATGTTTGAAAATTTCTGTGGATCAAAATATCTTGAACAGTCATTAAAATGTTCCTATCAGTATTAGTATTCATGTCCTTGTCCTCGTTGGTAATCATGCCCTCACTATTTTTGATACCATCTGTTTTACAAAAAAAAAAAAAAAAGTTTCTTTTATAAGTTCCAAGAAAAGTCTTCAAAGTTGTTTTTCTATACCATGTGTTTGACAATTGAGACGTTTAGACTTTCCTCCGGAAAACATTTTCAATTTTATAAGTTTGAAAAGTTATTGTTCTTGACAGAAAATAATCTTTGGATTTGAATTATTCTGGAATATTTTTTCCAATTTTTTTCTTTTGTGTCTTTATCCGTGTAGTCCCTCATTCATCCAGGAGTGATCCATATTAGAAAAAGTTTCAAAAAAGTCTTCTGGACAGTTTAATTCTTGAACGAGACGTTTCGATTTCCATCCGGAAATCATTTTCAATCTGAATGAAATGGACAGAAAACTGGATCTATTTATACTAACCTGAGTAAAAGGTAAAAAATAGTAAAGACGGGCTCGACCAATGAGCCTGTGATTACCTAAGATGGCCTTGAATGGCTCTTATTGTAGCCACAGACCAATAAACGAACCCTATTATAAAAATGCTAAAAGCCTAGGCAATAGAAAATACCTTCTAACGAGAGGCGTGAAACTGGGTCACGAGGTGTCATGGCTTCAAAAGGCTGCTGTAGATACCGGGCAAAATGTATCTAACGCCTCCACTCCGATTCAGAGAGGGACTCTCTTTCATCACAAAAATGGCTTCCTTCACCCCTCTTTCAAACCAACCTGAACGCCGTCAGGTAGGTTTGAAGCCATGGACTAAAGATGACACCTCGTGACCCAGTTTCACACCTCTCGTTAGCAGGAATTTCTATTGACTAGGCTTTTAGCATTTTTATAATAGGGTTCGTTTACTGGTCTGTGGCTACAATAGGAGCCATTCACGACCATCATAGGTAACACAGGCTCATTGGTCGAGCCCGTCTTTACTATTTTTTTACCTTTTACTCAGGTTAGTATAAATAGATCCAGTTTTCTGTCCATTTCATTCAGATTGAAAATGATTTCCGGATGGAAGTCGAAACGTCTCCTTCAAGAATTAAACTGTCCAGAAGACTTTTTTGAAACTTTTTCTACTTTGTGTCTTTATCTGCCAAAGATTTCAAATGTATGCTTGCTTTTAATTTTTTTAATTGTTTAAAAATCTTAATTCTCATGTGTATGGTTTTTTTTGTTCTGTCAAGTACAATGTTTGCAACATTTCTGTTTTAAAAGTGTTATGTGAATAAAGTTTGATTCAATTTGATTTGAATGTGCACGAGGTTTTTATTGGGGTTGTTTTAATGAACTGTTTTTTTTAAATCCATCTTTCCAGTTTTCACCCCCGTAATCCCAGGGTGAGCTTTGGCCCGGTGGGTTTCAAACCAGGTTCTACTGGTCATAAAAACAGTAACTCTACCACTAGGCCGACGCCCTTGGGACCATAAACTGGTTTTAAACCAAACTTTGATATTTTTTCTCTTTTTATATTAAGAGGAATGGAGCATGTTGACGTTCATCCCAAATAAAACTTCAATAAATTCAAATCTCTCTGCCTTCATTAACGAGTCAACCTATTAATGTCCACATTTAAATTTGTCTTCATAAAAAAGAAAATAAGTTGAGAAAACCGTCCAGAAGTCTGACGTCTTCTTGTTTGACACATTATGTTTGTCTGTCTCGATCTTCGGTGACAAAAGTGTGTGTGATTAAATACTTCTGTTTTAATTTGTGTTCTGAAATTAAACTCGTAACCAAAGCAAGACTTGGGTCGTGTTTACGTTATTTGCTTATTTAACAAGGATAGTGCACATTAATGAACGTCTAACTGCATGATTGATGAAAACATGCAGCTTTATGACAGCAAAACTCATTTACATCCTAGGCAGGTAAGAAAAGCATGCCAAGATGAGATAAGCTGGATACTGTAAAAAAAAATATAAAAAATAATACCACAAAACAGTTCACAAGACTGTTTAGGAAGAAAGTCGGAAACTTTGTGCATCAAACAATCTAATTTAAACTTTTTAAAGCTCAATAATTTGGGTCTCTCACAAGATTTCACACAAGACTTTCGGTCTTTAATAGAAAACTGGTCTCCAGCTAAGCAGGGTAACGTGTTTGGTTTCTATGGTTACAGTAAAGAGTCTGAATATCAGGATCCCTCACCTGCCGCCAGAGGGAGCCCTGGATATTCCTAATCAACCTGATTAGGATCACCTGGGGATGATTCCTGATTCCACACATCTGTGCACCCTGCCATCTATTTAAGGGGAATCACCCTAGACTTCTCTGTCGGGTCTTACCATCTCTTCCAGCCAGGTCACCCTGGTTGTATGACCATGTCTGAACTTTGTTATTATTTGGACTTTTGAAATCCTGAGTTAATCGTGCTTCTTGTTTTACAGACTTTCTTGAATTGTGTTAATAAACCTTGTTTGAAGTCCTGCAATTGGGTCCTCCTCTTTTTCACATCCCTAAAACCCTGACACTAAAGGTGTGTTCACACCACACGTAGCAAAAACATTTGGCTTATACAGTATTCCTTTTGCCACACAGCAACCATGTTCTTGACGTGCGGCAGGGATGAGTTTGCCAGAACTGCTAGACACATGGCAAATCAAATCTTGCCGCATGCCAGGACTTAATATGCCATACTACCGAATGGTATGCATCCCATCTCATATTAAAGATAAATGACTAATTTTTTTTCCCGTTATGAGAATGTCCGAAACTTGTGAGCTTGCGGTTGATCACGACCTGCCTCGCACATACTCAAAATGAAGTCCAATAAGGAATTCACCTTCCATGTTGTCTTGCTTAATGTCACATTTTAAACATGTTTTTTACAGCATGTGAGGATTCCTGAATCACCAGAACTTTGTGC
The DNA here is from genome assembly GCA_902685375.1 of Neostethus bicornis. Lineage (NCBI taxonomy): Eukaryota > Metazoa > Chordata > Actinopteri > Atheriniformes > Phallostethidae > Neostethus > Neostethus bicornis. The sequence continues at coordinate 14,390,665 of LR738561.1, forward strand.
TGCTTTCCAGGTTCATCATGTGTTGGCTTAAAATACACACGTTCACCCTGTCATGCATGCATTGTAAAGAAAGATCATGTTAAAGGGCTCTTTGTGACAGGATGACAGCAAAGTGTCTTGGGAAACCTGCCATATGTGACACTCACAGCTCTGACTCTGGCAAACTTTATATGGATGTAGATATTTTTAAAATTGGGGTTAACCCTTTGCCCTCGCTGCCAAAAATAATCCCAAACCCACAAAGAGATTTACAGAAAATATCTCCACCTACATGGGACTGTATAGATGAAGCCCAGTAAGCTTGGAATATTTTTGACAGGCATGACAGGTGATTTCTTAAAAGTTTCTTTCTCTTCAACAGGTGAAGCGGCTCCTTCGATTCAACAACAAATCCTTAAATATGAGGAAAAAAAAAAACATTTACACCCAAAAATCTTATTTTCAATATGATATGCTTACCTTCTCATCAGGATTTTCTGTGTCTAATGCTGGTATTAACAGTAGGTGTATTTTTGGGTAATTTTTTTTTAACGAAGTTCAACTTCCTTATCTGCCAATGAACTTTGCTTGATGATGTATAGTGAGGGCCGAAGCACAGTGACATCATGTATATGAGGAGGACCCAAATGTAAGACAAAACAGGATTTATTAACAGAAGTCAGGTAAGTCTGTAAGGCAAAGGGCACAGGATTAACTCAGGATCCAAACGTTCAAATGATATAACAGAGTTCAAAGATAACTTAGGGTCAGGTAGCCAGGAGGACATGGGTGGGAAGGATGACGATGACCCAACGTGGAAGTCTGGGATGATTACGCTTAAATAGGTAGCAGGATCCATAAATGTGTGACATCAGAAATCAGTCTCAGGTGTCCCTAATCAGGGTGATGAGGAAGATTCAGGGCTTCTCTGGCGGCAGGCAAGGGGATCACGACACTGACTCCAAGCATGAAACTTCAATCTGCGTTGAGTAGAACTGTTACTTTTCAGTGATTGATTTACTTCTAGCTTTTTAATCAACTAATTTTTATTGAGGTTTTAATGCGATGGCTCAGTGGTAGAACGTTCGCCCTTGGACCGGAAGTTCGTGGGATTGAATCCCAGTGAGCTCATGTCTAGGTGTCCTTGGGGATAAGACACCTAACTCCCCATTTCTCCCACCATTGGTGCCGTCCTACGATGTAATGCAGCACACAAATTTCCCCATGAAGGGATGAATAAAGTATAATTTCTTCGTCTTCTTCCGTCTAATCCAAGACAATAATCCGTATTGTGTTATTCCATTTTTTTCTTCCATCGTATGAAGCTCACAATCCAACCATGATGGAGATGTGAGGTGAGGAATGTGGCTCCCCCAAGGTGACATGTTGGGTTTGGTTGTGGTCCAGTTGTGAACTGATCTTACAGGTGCCATGAATAAAACATCCCGAGCCTCTAAAAGATGCTCGGCGGCTTTAGGGTCAGCAGCACAAGTCCAGCAGGAGAGCAGATGAGTGGCCCATCAGGAGAAATCCACCAAATTGCCTCTTTTTGATGGAAAAAGCTGCATGGGGCAAGATAGCTGCAGATTTAAAGTCCCCAGGATGCATATCCACAGGTAGGAGGTACTGGCTAATGTCGTTCTGAGTTTTACATCAATATTTGAGCTAAACATGCAATAATTCAACACGGCTACACTTTGAAGTCATGTGGATAACCTTTAGTCCCATCAGAACAAATTGCCGTAACAAAAAAATATCTCGGAATAATTCATGACGGAAGCTGATGAACATCAGGAAACATTTAAATTTAATCGCAACATGCAAGACGGGGGATGAATTTTTAAAATAAAACTGCTCAACATCCGAGAAGGCAGAAAGATGCACAGAGACAAGAAAATTCAGTGTAAAAACACCTCGCTATCATGCTGTTATCCACCATGACCGGCTTAATCACTGGATCCGAGAAACAACAGAGTCTATTTGAAGCCCTCATCTCAGGCATGAAGTAAACCGAATGGATTCAAGAGGCAATCCTGTAACTTTCACTTTCACTTAATTACAAAACTACTCCTTTAAATAACACACTATCTCTCTCTCTCTCTCTCTTTGCACGTCCCTCTGGGAAATATGGCATGGGGGCATTTAAGACGTGACTGACAGCTCGTAGTTTATCAACAGCTGCCCAAAGCGCCTCTCTAATTCAGCAGATGTTCTCCCAGGAATAAATCTGCTTACTGTAAAGAAGATGAAAACAAAATGTTGCGTTAGATCCCGTCTGCTCTAAAGTCTCTGTAGTTCTTCTCTGGGAAGGAGCTAAAAGTTTTTTTTTTTCCTTGACGAATCGATTGATGGTAGTTTAGTTTGAGGGACGGATGACATTTAGTTTTAGTCCAGGTTTTTTAAATATTTAGACGGGTTGAGTTAAATGTTTAACCTTTTGAGGACTCAGAAGTGGAGTTTGGTTAACGTCACATGTGGTCACACTAAAACTCAAAAGGCAGAAAGTACGACCCAATGAAGATGAAGTTTTGTGAACGCGTCATTTTCCAAACCAAGAAAGATATTAAAATAAAATCTGATTTTAAGAATCCAACAACCCTGATCCAGATACACCATATCGTCTTGTTAAGATTTAAAGTACACTTGGTGGAGACGGTGGCCGCGTGGTTAGCGCGTTCGCCCGCGGACCGGAAGGTCGTGGGTTTGCGTCCCACGGAGAGCACGTCTAGGGTCCTTGGAGAAGACACCTAGCCCCCACTTCTCCCACCATTGGCGCCGTTGAAGGGCAGCCTGCTGCGGTGTAAGGAGTGCAGCAAACAAATTTCCCTGGTGAGGGATGAATAGAGTAATTAAAAAAAAATAAAAAACAAAAAATAATAATTTTGAACACATCATAGCTAAACTCTACGTTTTCAGGATAATGCGAACAAAAGTTTAAGGTGAAGGAGTTTAAGTACCTCGGGGTCTTGTTTATGAGTGGGGGAAAGATCGAGTGGGATATCAGCAGGCGGATCGGTGCGGCGTCTGCAATGACCAGGACACTGCTTGAGTCCGTCGTGGTAAAGAAAGAGCTGAGCCGAAAAGCAAAGCTCTCGGTATACAAGTCGATCTACGTTCTTACCCTCACCATGGTAACCAGGATTTATGTTCCTATCCTCACCATGGTAACCAGGATCTACGTTACTACCCTCACCATGGTAACCAGGATCTACGTTACTACCCTCACCATGGTCACCAGGATCTACGTTACTACCCTCACCTATGGTCACCAGGATCTACGTTCCTACCCTCACCATGGTCACCAGGATCTACGTTACTACCCTCACCTATGGTTACCAGGATCTACGTTCCTACCCTCACCATGGTAACCAGGATCTATGTTCCTACCCTCACCTATGGTCACCAGTTGTGGGTGGTGACCGAAAGAATGAGATCACGGATTCAAGCGGCCGAAATGAGCTTCCTCCGCTGGGTGGCTGAGCTCTCACTCAGATATCGGGCGAGGAGCTTTGCCATCCGGGAGGAGCTTAGTGTCGAGTCGCTCCTCCTCCAGGTCGAGAGGAACCAGATGGGGTGGTTCGGGCATCTGGTCAGGATACCCCCCGAGCGCCTCGCTGGTGAGGTGTTTTGGGCCTGTCCCACTGGGAGGAGACCAAGAGTCAGACCTCGGACCTGCTGGAGAGACTATGTCTCACAGCTGGATAGGAACGACACGGGATCCTTCTGGATGAGCTGGAGGATGCAGGTGGGGTGAGAGAGGCCTGGGCTTCCTGTCTGAGGCTGTTGCCCCCGCGACCTGGCTCCGGATAAGTGGATGATGACAGACTGAAATGGAACGAACAAAAGTTAAGGTCTTCAAGCTTGAGGTCGCAAAATCACCAACAGGAACAATCAGAAGTTCGGTGTCTTGCTCAAGAACATCTCAGCATGAACTCCGGGTGGGGGATCGAACCAGCATCCCTCCGGTTACAGGGTGGTTGCCCTACCCACTGAGCCATCCTTACCCTGACTAGTGTCCCTCACTTCCCGGCCGGATCATTCTTTTGCTGATTCCCCTGTTGCACACCCTGTTGCACACCCTGTTGCACACCCTGTTGCTCTGGGGTGCTTCACTCTGCTCCACAGTGCTGCTGTGATGCAGCCATGATGGTTTTCCTCCAGGTCTGGCGCCTCACCCCGCTCCAGGTGCACTCTGCCATCCTGCTGAGCTCTTCATCTGGTCCCTCATCCAGCTGTGCTCCAACCTTCTGTTCCCTCAGCCTGCTCCTGGTGCACCCTGCCGAGCTCTACCTCTGGTCACTCATCCTGCTGAGCTCTATGTCTGCTTCTGCAATTCCGTAGTAAACTTGTTAAAACTGGCAATGCATCTGGGTCCTACTTCACCACCCTCACCACCATAATGCCAATCCTGTTTGGGTTTCCACTGTTTCAGTGTTTAAAACTTTATCAATTCAATCAATTAGACATCTGTTTCTTACCATCCCTTCCTTTTCTCTGATACAGCCCTCTTTACCAAACCTTCAATTTCCGTCTAGGTGAAACACCAGACATTTTTAAAAATAAAAAGTCTCATTTGCAACACTGAAGAACATTTTGGTAAAGGGCAAAGAGAGAAAGAGAGATTCATAAAGTTTGCAGTTAACATTTTCCTTCAAAACTTTGCAATCAGCAGATCAATTACAGACAAAAAAAAATCTGCTTTAAAGGGTAAAGACTTTGTTTTTCTGAACAAAAATTGATAGAAAATGACCCGTTTTCTCTAAAATCTAACAAAAATTACAAATTGGGTAGCACAGTGGCCTCACAGCAAGAAGATTTTGGGTTCAAGTCCTGGTTCAGGACAAGGCTTGGAACACTAGCCTTTCTGTGTGGAGTTTGCATGTTCTCCCCATAACTGGGTGGGTTTTCTCCGGGTTCTCCGGTTTCCTCCCACTCTCCAAAAACACGCATGGTAGGGTGATTGGTCGGTATGAAATTGCCCATAGGAATGAGTGAATGGTTTAATGTATGTGCAATTTCATACCGCCACAACATGTGCAATTTCTTATCCCACAACAGACTGGCAACCTGTTCGGGGTGTACCTTGCCCCTCGCCTTGAATAAGCTGGGATGGGCTCCTGCACTCCCGGCACCCCTTGTGGGATAGATGATTAAGAAAAAGACTAATATTTCTCTATGACAAGAGTCCAAAAAGCAGAATTTGGACTTGACTCTTATTACATAGATAACGGCCACAGGGTTAAGGTTACGGTCACTAGCCCTAGAAGTAGGGCTACTAACCCTAAGGGTTAGGGTTAGTAACCCTAAGGGTTAGGGATACTAACCCTAGAGTTAGGGCTACTAACCCTAAGGGTTAGGGTTAGTAACCCTAAGGGTTAGGGTTACTAACCCAAGGGTAGGGCTACTAACCCTAAGGGGTAGGGCTACTAACCCTAGAGTTAGGGCTACTAACCCTAAGGGTTAGGGTTAGTAACCCAAGGGTTAGGGCTACTAACCCTAAGGGTTAGGGTTACTAACCCAAGGGTAGGGCTACTAACCCTAAGGGGTAGGGCTACTAACCCTAGAGTTAGGGCTACTAACCCTAAGGGTTAGGGCTACTAACTCTAAGGGTTAGGGTTAGTAACCCTAAGGGTTAGGGCTACTAACCTTGGAGTTAGGGTTAGTAACCCTAAGGGTTAGGGTTAGTAACCGTAACCCTATGAGACCATGTCCACATTGTTGCTCTGAAATGGTATTTAATTAATCTCCCTGGGTAATTACAATCATCCGTCAATAGTAACGATGTGGGTTAACTCTGGTTTTATGAGAGCAGCACTAATATTTGTGGAAATATTAGGAGATAAACTCTGAGTTCAGTTCATGTTATTAATAAATATGCTTGTAAACTCCTTTAACAGAGTTTGAGTCTTAAGAAAATCTTTTTTTATCTCCAGCCAGAAAGTTTACGTGACATTTTAATTAAGTTCATTACAAAAAAAACATGAGAGGAAAATAAAATCTATTAAACAATGACATATTTTCTTGTTTACTTTTGCTTGAACATTTCACAATATATTTTAATAATGAATTCAATGTAGTTTACATGCAGTTAGTGTTAGAAATATATGACGACTTGGAGGGGACCCTCATCTATGGTCACCAGCTGTGGGTTGTGATCGTAAGAATGAGATCGCGGATACAAGCGGCCGAAAAGAGCTTCCTCCGCAGAGTGGCTGGGCTCTCACTCAGAGATCGGGTGAGGAGCTCTGCCATCCAGGAGGAGCTTAGTGTCGAGCCGCTCCTCTTCCAGGTCTTGAGGAGCCAGATGGGGTGGCTCGGGCATCTGGTCATGGTGCCTCCCTAATGTTGCAGGGAGTTGTTTCGGGTACGTCCCACCAGGAGGAGACCAAGAGGCAGACCCCGGACCCACTGGAGAGACTATGTCTCACAGCTGGCTGGGGAGCGACTAGAGATCCTTCCGGATGAACTGGAGGATGCAGCCGGGGTGAAAGAAGCCTGGGCTTCCTGTCTGAGGCTGTTGCCCCGTGACCTGGCCCCGGATAAGCGGAAGAAGATGGAACGAAACGGAGGTGACCCCTTGAGTTTATCTATAGTTGGTACTGAGTAACTTTGGGCAGTTTCAGGAAATGTTGTATTCACAAGACCTTGATTTCCTTGGCCTTTCATCACATGATCCCGAAAACCTAATCAGTTTAACTATAGTTGGTACTGAGTAACTGAGGGTAGTTGGTATTGCCAGCCCTTCAATGGAGATGTCCTGCTCAAAAAAAGTCTGATGGAATCATGGACGTAAAAACGGACAGCCCGAGGGCTTCATGTGTCCTCCACATTCTGTTTGAGGAGGAATAAAAAAATATCAAATTTAAAGGTGACATAAACAAAACATTCCCCCCAAAAAATGATGTAAACTAATGGGAATGGCTTTCTGTGGAGTCATTATGACCCTGCGGAGGTGTGTAAATGGGATCTTTCTCGACACATTCACAATCCTCTGATAGTTAAAGTGGTATTTTGTCAATTTATTCTACATTGGGGAGGTTTTTTGGTGTCGAAAACAAGCATGTTTGGCCGATAAAACACAGAAATCAACTCCAGCTACTTTCACACACCCTCACACACAATTGTGCATCATCAGCAAAATAAAGACATAAAAGCTCTTGCTTACCTCTTATTTCTGAGGGATCTTATGCTCTTTTTGCTGTTTACAAATGTTTGCACCCTGAATTGTAAGAAAAGAACAGAATGGCTGGTTGTAAACAAGTGTCAGGTTTGCCCCAAAGGTAAAATGAGGAGATTAAATGTTCAGATCTTCTACTAGTCAGTTTGAAGTGAAGACGCTTTGCGGATAAGAGGCAACATCTCCTCCTGGACCAATAAAAGAAGTCCCGTTGGCTAGTGTAAAGTGTATGGTGTGTTGTATGTTCCAGCCATGGCTGAGATCACATCTTGTTTTAATCACACCCTAGAGAAGCGCAGTTGACCTGCACAATGATCTTTCTTGTCCGAGCATGGGTTCCCATTGGGACGCCACTGGATCTCAGAACTTCCTGTCAGACGGAGCTTAGGAGCTGATTGGGTCTGGAGGTGTGACCAATGATGTGGTCCAGCTTTTCCCTTTTCACTGCACTGGACTTGCTATTTCTCTAATTTGATCCTCAGAGACTGAAGGAGCACCCGGATGGAAACTCGGGTATTTTTATTCTGTTTCATATCAAAAAGTGAACAAAAACTTAGTTTTATCATGTTTAACTCATGCAGAATATAAATGTATGTAGTGAGTTATGGGGTGAACTCTGGAGGCCCTTTAAAAACTTCTCTACTGGCTTTAAAATATCTGAATGACAAGAGGACGTTACTGTATACAGTGGAGGATGAAGTTCTCACTTTTTGTACTTAAGTAAAAGTACAAAAGTAATTGGTGTAAATTTGACTTTTTAAGTAAAAATATTGGACAGTCACAAAACGGAGCAGGAAAACAAGCAGCATCAGTCCCACGCAGCATGAATGAATTAGAATCAAAAGACTTTATTGTCATTGGACCACAAGGGAAAAATAAAGGACAGTTCCAATGCACCCGGCGTGAGATGAAGACACATGAACAAGTACAGCACAAGTTTCAGAGCAACAAACTGAGGACACACACATTTTTGTAATAATTATAAACAATCATTGTAAGTATTCTATTCTTGACAAAAATCTTTTTTTCTTTAATCTTTACTTTCAACAGAACAAACTCCATAAATCTTTTGTACATTACATACAGGAGTTTCCGTGTTGAAGGAATAGATGCACACACAATAGGTAGGGGAGGATTTACGTTGTGGTTTTAATAGCATGAAAATGTTTTTTTGTTACTTTAAAATCTGTTTTGTTAAATCAGCAAATGCAAAATATTGATTTTATCAACTTTGGGCTGCACGATGGCGCAGCGGTTAGCACGGTGGCCACAAAGCAAGATGGTTGGGGTTCAAGTTGTAAGGGTGACGAGGCTTAAAACTCTGGCCTTTTTGTGTAGAGTTTGCATTTTCATCCCTGTGTTTACGTGGATTTTCTCATGTACTCCGGTTTCCTGAAACCCTCCAAAAGCATGCACGCTAGGTTGATTGGCTGCTATGAAAATTGCACTGAAGAATTAGTGTATGTCTGTAAATGGCTATGTGTTCCCACAGCGGACTGGCAACCTGTTCGGGATGTAACCTGCCTTTTGCCTGAAACCAGCTGGGATACAACCCGGCACCCTGGTAATCCCATTAGAGATAGATGGTTCAGAAGACAAACAAACGAAAAAGTTGAACAAAGTAAAGAAGCGTGAACAGCATGGGACAGAACAGGTGTCCACATCTGGAAATCTTCAGCAGAAATTTGGATAGGCTGAGTTTATAGTATAGTTGAGGAGAGATAATGATGGATTCCATCAATAAATAACATGTTTTTTTAAAATGAAAGGTTGTTATATTTTATATATTGTTGAGGTCTTTATAAACAGTAGTACGTCATGGTTTTATGCACAATAAAATACATTTCATTCCTGTACAGTTTGTTTTGTAAAGTTTTCTACTGTTGACTTTTTCCTCTGAACCACCAAGGATTTTTATGTGTATATTTTCCGTATAGTAAGAGGATTTTAAAACCCTGAAATAGTTACTGAGAGGCTACTAAAGGCCTGGGTGTGTAATGGATGGTCCACCGCGGGTATTTAGTGGACTTATAGGGGTATCATGAGAAGGATTTTGGTCTGAATGCAGGATGCAGCACAACACTTTCTGAGGGAATTTTCCCACACCAATCTTTTTATTCTAAAAGCGTGCTGTAAGTGTTTTACCGACAAATTTACAGACGTTTACTTTCCAAAACAAATCTGTAGAGCACCCCGGTAGAGCTGACACCAGAGTGGGTGCAAAAACAGGACAGCAGAGTTTCTGAATGGGACTCAATATTTTATCATAATCAATAGTCAATCACCTTCTTATCCGTCTATCCCTTACAGCGTTGCCGGGGTGCCGGGCCCCATCCCGGCTGATTCAAAGACGAAGGGCAGGGTACACCCCGAACAGGTCGCTAGTCTGTCATAGGGCCACACACAAACAACCATCCACACACACTCATTCCTAGGGGCAATTTGGCACCGGCCAATCAACCTAGCATGCATGTTTTTGTAGTGTGGGAGGAAACCCACGCAGACACGGGGAGAACATGCAAACTCCACACAGAAAGGACAATGTTCCAAGCCTCATCCCCACCTGGGACTCGAACCAACGACCTTCTTGCTGTGAGGCCACCGTACTACCCATTGTGCCGCCTCATAATCAATAACTATATGTATTTAACAGATTATTTTCCCGTTTAGAAAGGAACTGTGAAGTTCTTCTCTCAGTCGTAGTTGTACTCCCATTGTATGTATACAGGTAGACCAGCAGGTCCGTTGAGGAGTCCATCTTGTCAGGATTTGGTGGGATTAAGATGTCCACTGTATTTTAATCTGTATTTTCTTGTATTTATCTCATCTTTAAAACCTGGTAAGCAGTAGATTTACTTTTAGCTGAGCTCTGATGAAGTTAAATCTAGTGAGGGCACATCTTCTTTATCACATGCATGAAGTGAAATAGAGTAAATTTTTTCCCCTAAGTAGCTTGTTCCTGTCAGAATTAATCTCCTGCAGATTATCATGGAGCTGATGATACGCATGAATATGGAATATCTGTGCTTATATAACCTTCCTTCCATCTATTTACCTACTGGGGTATTCACTTATCCACCTGTAAGGATGGGTTTTAGTAATATTTTGTTGAAACAACCACTTTTATCAATATTACTTTTTGATACACGGCGGTATCGCATCGAGTCCACTGCTGATTACGAGGCGGAAGACAGAAAAATAAATTGTTTATATAGATAACCCTCTTGTTCTAATTTAAATAACTAAGATTTCGCATAGTTTTTTTTTCCAAAGTTTTGTGTTTTAATAAATAATAAAGTTCCGTTCCGTTGTCTTCCGCTTATCCGGGGTCAGGTCGCAGGGGTAGCAACCTCAGACGTGAAGCCCAGGCTTCTCTCACCACAGCTGCATTTTCCAGCTCACCCTAAAAGATCCCGAGTCGTTCCCAGGCCAGCTGTGAGACATAGTCTGTCCAGCAGGTCCGGGGTTTGCCTCTTAGTCTCCTCCTGGTAGGACGTACCTGAAACGCCTCAGGTTGGAAGGATGGCTCAGTGGGTTGGGTTACTGTCCTGTAACTAGAGGGTCGTTGGTTTGATCGCTGACCAGACCAGAGTCCATGCCAACGTGAACTAGAGCAAGAGACCGAGTCCCGAATTGCTCCTGATGGTGGTTTGCACCTTGCATGGTGGCCAGCTTCCACCAAAAGGTATGAACGTGTGTGCAAATAGATGGATGTGAGCTACTATGTAAAGTGCTTAGAGTACCAACGCAGGTAGAAAAGCGCTTTATAAGTAGCTTTCGTTCATGGCTGCTCTGCACTTCCATACAACTGTATGTCACTATTGTTGAAGTAGATGTTTGGAGGTGGCCCTCATTTTTCACAACCGATTATGAGCTCATTTATACATCTATCAACACACCACAACCTGGTTGAATTGTGCAGTGAGGAGCTGTTTAAATGCCACAGTGAGAAACCACTGTGGAGCAACAGTGAAACACCTGCGTGATGTTGCTTCGAATGCGTGACTGGTCACCATCAGTTTGTTTCTTTCTTTTCCTTCATTAAATTTGACAGGGAATTTTGACAAAATGTTTCCACGTCCTCTGCTTACTATAACCAAGCTGTGTGTTCTGAAAGTGTACACAATTTTTTTTTCTCCCTAAACCAGTCCACGGATCATCTGTGACCCAAACTAATAATGTAAATCTGAACAGAACATGAACCAGCTTGCTTATCAACCCACCTACCTATCTGACTTACCTCGGAAGGTAACCAAATCCTCACCTGCTATTCTACCTACTGATTCATAAACCTACCTAACTACCCTAACCTCCCTAGTTATCCATCCACCTCTCTATCTACCCTATTTGTATGAATTTCCTGTTTCTCCCCTGCTTTAGCATTGCCTCAGCATCTGTATATATCCTGGCATCCAGCCTTGTTTATGCCTGACATCTCGTGCTCTGACTTTGTGTTTGTGCACCACACCGAGCCAATTTGCATCCATGTTTTATCACCATTCAAATCATTTATTTACCTCCAGGTCTACAGCCTATCTCAGGGCCTGCAGCTCTGTGTCAGCAGCTGGTCTGCAGAGCTTTCCTCAGGCTTTCCCTACCCATGCTGGCCTTTTATCATGCACGGCGCACCGCTGGTGCACAGAGCACTTCATCACCACAGCCTGCAGAGATGAGCAGACAGATGGAAAGACGAGCTCAAGGTTCAAGAAGATTCCTATTAAAAAGGGGCAACCCATAAGATGCCAGACTCAAACTCTTATTTTTGTCCTCTGTAACAGTTGATTTGTGAGAAGATGAGGCAACAAAGGAAGTCCTCGTTTTTCTGGATAATTGGTAAATTGCTCGCTGATCAAGATTATTTGAATTCACTCAAACCAGCACGCGTTTCCCTCCTTAAATTTCAGCCTGAGGGGATATCTTCAGCTAACAGGCTTGTGGAGAGGTTTCAGTGCAGAATCCTGTCAGAGGACATCTCCGCTGAGAAACATTGTGGAGTGGAAACAGAGGGAGCGGGGGAAGAAGGCTGTTTCCTGGTGTCAGCTCTAACTGGGCTGGGAGTGTTGTGGCTTCTCTCAGGTACCCTGATGTCATCCCTGCTGTGGAGAGAAACAGTTGCACTGAGGTGTCAGCTTTAAGTGGTTATGGGGGAGTTTTGTCACCAATCACCCATCAGTATTTCACACTGACTCCTTGCTGAGCTGTAGTCTGAGCACACTAGATGTGGCTCTCCATTTCTGTCTTTCCCTTCCACCAATTTTATTTTTTATTTTTCCATCTTTAATCTTTGTCTACATCGCCCGGTATGTCTTCTCCCGTGAGAGTGAATAATCTTTCTCGGTATCATGGATAATGGCTGCTCTCCATGACAGAGCTGTCTCTCCAATTCATCTGCTCTGACCTTCAGAATAACGTTGTGATGAGAACGGAAGGTAATGACCACCCTCAACTCACCGAAACTAGCGGAAGAAAAATACCTTTCGCAGAGGAAGGCTGTAATCAAATCAAGTTTGCATCTGATGTGATTGTTTGATCTGATCTGATTGTTACCGTGGCGATATAGACGGAGGATTGGCTTTCTGCATAAGGAGTCATGCTTTGATACCGCGTACTCCGGAGTCTCTCATTTCATTTACTTGAAATCATTTTTCCTGCATCTGAAGATAAGCCGTCAGAGATATTTGATATTGAAGAAAACCCGACAAAGAAATGAATTTGTCCATGTTTTCAAATGTATATTAAAGGGTAACAGTGTCCCTGGATGATGAGATGGTAGTTGTTCAACAGAGACTTCTCTATTGTCTGTCTGTGTGTCTGTTCTGCTCTCTGCCAAGCCTCCACGGCTGCTTCTGGGCTGCCGTTCAACCGTAGGCAGCCTGCTTCCTGTGTGTGTGGGTAGAATAACTCTATATCATCTGGTTTGAATAGACAGCTCTTTGTGGTGGAGCTTAGTGGATGTTTGTCCCGGACCTAGCAAACACATGTTCGACAGTGATCGAATGTTTGTGGTGTGTGTGGAACCTCCTACTCTCACCAGTTTCACTGAATCAATAAATATCAGTTTTAAAGGTGGGATGTAAGATTTTCCACTGCAGACAGCCCAGCGACAATTACAGGATAGAAGCCGAGCATTAAGACACACCTTGGTCTTTTTAGAAATCAGAACCAATCAAATTACTTAGACCACCAAAACCAGGAAGTTGGAGTGATTGCTGTGATCCAATAGTTTTTTATTACCATCGACAAATGAAAGGATTTCTTATCTCATAGCATAAATTAAAAATGCAGTATTCTATTTTTTAAAATGCTTTTAAATGCATTTGTTCCGTTTTACTTTCCGTTCCGTCATCTTCCGCTTGTTCCGGGGTCGGGTCGCGGGGGCAACAGTCTCAAACGGGCAGCCCAGGCCTCTCTCTCCCCGGCTGCATCCTCCAGCTCACCCGGAAGGATCCCAAGTCGTTCCCCGGCCAGCTGTGAGACATAGTCTCTCCAGCGGGTCCGGGGTCTGCCCCTTGGTCTCCTCCCGGTGGGACGTGCCCGAAGCACCCCGCCCGCGAGGCGCTCAGGGGGCATCCTGACCAGATGCCCGAACCACCCCATCTGGCTCCTCTCGACATGGAGAAGGAGCGGCTCGACACCGAGCTCCTCCCGGATGGCAAAGCTCCTCAACCGATCTCTGAGTGAAAGCCCAGCCACCCTGCGGAGGAAGCTCATTTCGGCCACTTGTACCCGCGACCCGTTTTACTTTTGCTTTTTATTCTGTAAACACCTTCCTCTTAGTTCTGCCCCTTTGGTGCTAAAGGAGAGGGAGAGCAGTACGATGACACGCTGACTACATTGATAACACTTACTACACAGCAGGAAGCATTTCCCTACCCACTCCATGAGTGGAGGACAAACAGTTCACTCAGGCAAATTTCAGAGGCGGAGCTTGTGCTTTCTCATGGGGGGAGGGGAACCAACAATCATACTTTCACACTTCTTGTTCTGCGGTAAAGCTTTATAAATAAGTTGAATTTAATAGCTAGTATGTATTGCATGTTCCAAAAATGGTAGTTTAAGCGTCTTTGTTTTACGCACGGATTAGGATTGAACTTCGAGAGTGTTTAAAAAACTGTCATGATGTGGAGCTAGGGCCAAAAATATATCCGTGACACAACAGACAGGCTCAGATGAAAAAATCAAAAGCAGATTTATTAGATTGATAAAAAGTCCAAATAAAAAAGACAAAAACAGATTAATTAGGAAGGTTCTGACGTAGGAGCTGGAGCCAAAAACTGGGTAACAGGTCACGAATGATAAACAAACGATCTGGCAAAGAGTGTGTGAAAAACTAATCCATTTATGCTGCAAGGGATGAATAGATGAGTTTCAGGTGTGACTTGTTGCAGCTCCCTGTTGGGTCCGCCCAACTCCACACACACTCAGACAAACAGAGACAAGACGAAGGGAAACAGGACACAGAGGGGGAACAGACTACTCTCTGACAAAAACAGAGAAAAGTGTGAAAATGTTTATTTTGGTAACTTGTCGTAACATGTGCAGGGAGAACTTTTACACCCAAAAAACATCTATAACTATAACTCGACTACTCGATTTTGCTCATTGTGGGTTATTTTGCCTTTTGGTCACCTCCCGGTGGGACGTGCCAAAACGCCTCACCAGTGAGGCGCTCAGGTGGCATCCTGACCAAATGCCCGAACCACCCCACCTGGCTTCTCTCGACCTGGAGGAAGAGTGGCTCGACACCGAGCTCCACCCGGATGGCAGAGCTGCTCACCCGATCTCTGAGTGAGAGCCTAGCCACCCTGCAGAGGAAGATCATTTCAGCTCATTTCATTTCAGTGAGCACGTCCCACCAGGAGAAGACCAAGAGCCAGACCCGCTGAAGAGACTATGTCTCACAGCTGGACAGGGAATGACTCAAGATCCTCCAGGTTGATCTGGAGGATGTAACTGGGGTAAGAGGAGCCTGGGCTTCTTGGCTGAGGCTGTTGCCCCTGGAACCCAGCCCCGAATAAGCGGAAGACCATGGAACCCAAACGGAATGGTGGGTTATTTTAGAACTTAATATAAACCCCAATGCTTGACGAAGGAACTCTGAATGCCTTTTTTTTTTTTTTTTGACTCAAAACAGCTTTATAAATTGGAATAAATGAGTTTGTAAAAATTTCTACAATATCTGTAAGAGATAATTTTTTAATATGGACGTGCAGTGATAAACCATGACAGCATTTTTTTTTTCCCTCTCGGGGGCAGAGGTGCATTCGAACATATCGGCTCATCTTTGATTGGGATTAGCAGGGGTGCTAATTAGCTACAGGATTATTTTAGTGTATTTTTTTAAGGAGTACGGATTAACTGTGGGTAATCTGCTAGTTTGCTGCTATGCTCCTTCACATGTTCATCTCCTGCAGTGAAAAATCATTTCTCCCTCTGTAATAATCACTGATGGCACAGACAGGAGTCTTCTATCTCTGAGTTAATGAAACCAGGCTGACACATCATTCTCCCAACACTAACTTTTATCTGCTGTCCTCCTGCAGACTGCAGTAAAATGACCATTATTCTTCCTATGAGCGCGCACGTGGATGTTTGTGTGTGTTTATGCCTATTGCCTGTGTATGCATGAACAGCCCTCTCTATTCATCAACATGTCACCTGTAATGGCTGCTAAATTAACCATGTGTTTCAGGGAGCAAAGCTGGCTTGATAAATCTCTCAGAGGCAGGAGGTGTGTGTGGTCCACTCCCATCCACCTCTGCTGTGACCTTCTAAAAGGTACTCACAGTTTGACCAAACCTAGTGGGGAACCCTTCATTTCATACTTAAACCTACACAGGTGCTCCATCTGTATCTGTCTGCTCCTTAAAAAATATATTATGTTAAAAAAACCCTCATCTTTTGTTTTTACACCGAAGTACAGTAAATAGCTCCGTAACAGATGTGTTTTTTTAAGTAACCAAACTTGCCCTGAGTTCCTCTGGCAGGTTTTCCACAGGCGAGGAGCATAATGGTGGAACGATGCATTGTGATGCATTTTGTTCTAATGTGGCATTACCAAGAGGCAGATACCAGAAGACCTCAAGGTCCGTGAGAATGCCCACTGCATTTATTATTCATAGAAAACTTTATTTCCTGAAATTATGGAAACAAATAACAATAAAGTTGTTAGCATTACCAAATGTGCAAAGTTGTAATAAATGTATCTTTCATTAAAACATTTATTGAAATAATCTAAACTTAAGTATTACCTTATTAAGTATCACCCATGGTAACCAGCTGTGGGTGGTGACCGAAAGAATGAGATACAAGCGGCCGAAATGAGCTTCCTCCGCAGGGTAGCTGGGCTCTCACTCAGAGATCGGGTGAGGAGCTCTGCCATCCGGGAGGAGCTCGGTGTCGAGCCGCTCCTCCTCCAAGTCGAGAGGAGCCAGATGGGGTGGTTCGGGCATCTGGTCAGGATGCCCCCGAGCGCCTTGCGGGCGAGGTGTTTTAGGCACGTCCCACCAGGAGGAGACCAACAGGCAGACCCCGGACCTGCTGGAGAGACTATGTCTCACAGCTGGCCGGGGAAAGACTTGGGATCCTTCCAGGTGAGCTGGAGAATGCAGCCGTGGTGAGAGAGGCCTGGGCTACCCGTTTGAGGCCGTGACCCGGCCTCGGATGAGCGGAAGATGACGGAACGGAAAGTATTCAATCAAATTCAGCAACATAACAAATCTCCCTTATTTGTTCATAACACACACACAAATTAACAAACAAGATGCTAAGAAAACCACGGTGGATGAGCACGGTCCACATGTTGGTCAGCGGTCAGCACAGAGGCCTTCCAGCGAAAAAGTCCAAGGTTCGAGTCTGGAAGTTTGAATGATCTTCGTGCGTGTGCGTATCGTGTTTATCCTAAAATCAGCCAACATAGGCTCCAGCAACCCTTGTGTGGCAGTTCAAGAAGTACCGCCTGCAAGTTCACAACAACTTCCAGGCGGTACAATTGCAAAAATTAGTCACTTTTTTCTCAAAAATTTGCGGAAAGACAGATTTTTGCCAAAAGATGGAGACGCATCATAAGGATCGCACTGGAGCTGCAAAGCGACGTTCTGGTTCAAGTCTGGGGGACCAGCAGGACGAGTCTTACTGTGATCCCGGGAAGTCTGTTCTAAACATAGAGAAGATCAAGACCAGTCTGGGTCAATGGGACTCTAAAGTCATTCCCATTGAACGGGTCAGAAGACGAAACAATTAAAAAACAGTCTGTTTCTGCTTTCTTCCTCCGGTTAGAGCAGACACTATGTTACCTGCACTTAAAGGGATGCCGCTTTCAGACAGGAATTTTGGCGACGTTCAGCAATATTTTTGGACAGTAACTGATGATTCCCAAAAGCGCAAAATTAGCCGATTCAATTGGTCAAAAGATAAATCGTCTTGATAAAAACATCAGTGATAAAACCCAATATTTCATTTTTAAAACCTCATCTTTTCTCCTCAATAATTGTTGTATTTCTTTGAGTGTTGTTTATTTGATTTATAGCTAAAAATGTCTACTGGGTCACTACTAAAAATACAGATGTTAGCAGCTGCTTCAGAACAACGGGACTTATTCAAGATGTCCAGATTTTCAACAGTAAATGTTCCTGTTATTAAATTTGCCGCCGAGCTCCAGACGAAATGTGTCTAGATTATCGTCTTGAAGCAAAAGGACCAAAAAGAACAGAACATGAGGAAATATCACACACTCTGCAGGGCGAACCACATCAGTCTGATTTGATAGAAATTATAAAAGAAATCTCCAACTGTCATTAAAGAACGCACAGTTTGCTAAATTTACTCATGCTAAATTATTTAAATGTGCTTTTAGTTAGAATTTAATTGTTTTTTTTTAATCGACTACTACTGAATAAAAGAACTTGACAGACACTCAAGCTTGTTAAGAAGTAAAAAAAAAGACAAAGGGGCTTCTAAAAGTCTAAAAAAAGGAAAGCAGCGGGAAAGTAAATATGAATGAATAATTTAGAGCGATCTGATGTAATGAGTGTGTGAGAAGCAGTATTATGTGAACATTAGTTTTCTTTATGTGGTGCTTCACCCTTCGGCTGAGATACATCTAAAGAAGTCATTAGTGATCCATCGTGTGTGTGATGAGAATTCAAGTTTAAACATAAAAACAGATTCCTCTCATGAGACCGATTCCAGAAAACTAGACTCTTAAAAACATAGAACTGAATTCAGTTTATGCAACTTAAATTATAATTATACAACTATTCGCTCATCCATCCAACATCTGTTCATCCTTCTTATTGGTCATCTCGTCATCCATCCAAATGGCTGGTCATTAGAAGTTTTGTGATACGTGTTTATGCAGATGATGTGGTCCTGTTGGCTGGTTCTTTAATGGTAAAGAAAGAGCTGAGCCGAAAAGAAAAGCTCTTGATTTACAAGTCGATCCACGTTCCTACCGTCACCATGGTAACCAGGATCTACGTTCCTACCTTCACCATGGTAACCAGGATCTACATTCCTACCCTCACCATGGTAACCAGGATCTACGTTCCTACCCTCACCATGGTAACCAGGATCTACGTTCCTACCCTCATCATGGTAACCAGGATCTACGTTCCTACCCTCACTGTGGTAACCAGGATCTACGGTCCTACCCTCACCGTGGTAACTAGGATCTACGTTCCTACCCTCACCATGGTAACCAGGATCAACGTTCCTACCCTCACCATGGTAACCAGGATCTATGTTCCTACCCTCACCATGATAACCAGGATCTACGTTCCTACCCTCACCATGGTAACCTGGATCTACAATCCTACCCTCACCATGGTAACCAGGATCTACGTTCCTACCCTCACCATGGTAACCAGGATCTACGTTCCTACCCTCACCATGGTAACAAGGATCTACGTTTCTACCCTCACCATGGTAACCAGGATCTACGTTCCTACTCTCACCATGGCAACCAGGATCTACGTTCCTACCCTCACCATGGTAACCAGGATCTACGTTCCTACCCTCACCATGGTAACCAGGATCTACGTTCCTACCCTCACCATGGTAACCAGGATCTACGTTCCTACCTTCACCATGGTAACCAGGATCTACGTTCCTACCCTCACCATGATAACCAGGATCTACGTTCCTACCCTCACCGTGGTAACCAGGATCTACGTTCCTACCCTCACCATGGTAACCAGGATCTACGTTCCTACCCTCACCGTGGTAACCAGGATCTACGTTCCTACCCTCACCATGGTAACCAGGATCAACGTTCCTACCGTCACCATGGTAACCGGGATCTGCGTTCCTATCCTCACCATGATAACCAGGATCTACGTTCCTACCCTCACCATGGTAACCAGCATCTACGTTCCTACCCTCACCGTGGTAACCAGGATCTACGTTCCTACCCTCACCGTGGTAACCAGGATCTACGTTCCTACCCTCACCGTGGTAACCAGGATCTACGTTCCTACCCTCACCATGGTAACCAGGATCAACGTTCCTACCGTCACCATGGTAACCAGGATCTACGTTCCTACCCTCACCATGGTAACCAGGATCTACGTTCCTACCCTCATCATGGTAACCAGGATCTACGTTCCTACCCTCACCATGGTAACCAGGATCAACGTTCCTACCCTCACCGTGGTAACTAGGATCTACGTTCCTACCCTCACCATGGTAACCAGGATCAACGTTCCTACCCTCACCATGGTAACCAGGATCTATGTTCCTACCCTAACCATGGTAACCAGGATCTACGTTCCTACCCTCACCATGGTAACCTGGATCTACGTTCCTACCCTCACCATGGTAACCAGGATCTATGTTCCTACCCTCACCATGGTAACCAGGATCTACGTTCCTACCCTCACCATGGTAACAAGGATCTACGTTCCTACCCTCACCATGGTAACCAGGATCTACGTTCCTATTCTCACCATGGTAACCAGGATCTACGTTCCTACCCTCACTGTGGTAACCAGGATCTACGGTCCTACCCTCACCGTGGTAACTAGGATCTACGTTCCTACCCTCACCATGGTAACCAGGATCAACGTTCCTACCCTCACCATGGTAACCAGGATCTATGTTCCTACCCTCACCATGATAACCAGGATCTACGTTCCTACCCTCACCATGGTAACCTGGATCTACAATCCTACCCTCACCATGGTAACCAGGATCTACGTTCCTACCCTCACCATGGTAACCAGGATCTACGTTCCTACCCTCACCATGGTAACAAGGATCTACGTTCCTACCCTCACCATGGTAACCAGGATCTACGTTCCTACTCTCACCATGGCAACCAGGATCTACGTTCCTACCCTCACCATGGTAACCAGGATCTACGTTCCTACCCTCACCATGGTAACCAGGATCTACGTTCCTACCCTCACCATGGTAACCAGGATCTACGTTCCTACCTTCACCATGGTAACCAGGATCTACGTTCCTACCCTCACCATGATAACCAGGATCTACGTTCCTACCCTCACCGTGGTAACCAGGATCTACGTTCCTACCCTCACCATGGTAACCAGGATCTACGTTCCTACCCTCACCGTGGTAACCAGGATCTACGTTCCTACCCTCACCATGGTAACCAGGATCAACGTTCCTACCGTCACCATGGTAACCGGGATCTGCGTTCCTATCCTCACCATGATAACCAGGATCTACGTTCCTACCCTCACCATGGTAACCAGCATCTACGTTCCTACCCTCACCGTGGTAACCAGGATCTACGTTCCTACCCTCACCGTGGTAACCAGGATCTACGTTCCTACCCTCACCGTGGTAACCAGGATCTACGTTCCTACCCTCACCATGGTAACCAGGATCAACGTTCCTACCGTCACCATGGTAACCAGGATCTACGTTCCTACCCTCACCATGGTAACCAGGATCTACGTTCCTACCCTCATCATGGTAACCAGGATCTACGTTCCTACCCTCACCATGGTAACCAGGATCAACGTTCCTACCCTCACCGTGGTAACTAGGATCTACGTTCCTACCCTCACCATGGTAACCAGGATCAACGTTCCTACCCTCACCATGGTAACCAGGATCTATGTTCCTACCCTCACCATGATAACCAGGATCTACGTTCCTACCCTCACCATGGTAACCAGGATCTATGTTCCTACCCTAACCATGGTAACCAGGATCTACGTTCCTACCCTCACCATGGTAACCTGGATCTACGTTCCTACCCTCACCATGGTAACCAGGATCTATGTTCCTACCCTCACCATGGTAACCAGGATCTACGTTCCTACCCTCACCATGGTAACAAGGATCTACGTTCCTACCCTCACCATGGTAACCAGGATCTACGTTCCTATTCTCACCATGGTAACCAGCATCTACGTTCCTACCCTCACCGTGGTAACCAGCATCTACGTTCCTACCCTCACCGTGGTAACCAGGATCTACGTTCCTACCCTCACCATGGTAACCAGGATCAACGTTCCTACCGTCACCATGGTAACCAGGATCTACGTTCCTACCCTCACCATGGTAACCAGGATCTACATTCCTACCCTCATCATGGTAACCAGGATCTACGTTCCTACCCTCACCATGGTAACCAGGATCTACGTTCCTACCCTCACCGTGGTAACTAGGATCTACGTTCCTACCCTCACCATGGTAACCAGGATCAACGTTCCTACCCTCACCATGGTAACCAGGATCTATGTTCCTACCCTCACCATGATAACCAGGATCTACGTTCCTACCCTCACCATGGTAACCTGGATCTACGTTCCTACCCTCACCATGGTAACCAGGATCTACGTTCCTACCCTCACCATGGTAACCAGGATCTACGTTCCTACCCTCACCATGGTAACAAGGATCTACGTTCCTACCCTCAGCATGGTAACCAGGATCTACGTTCCTACTCTCACCATGGCAACCAGGATCTACGTTCCTACCCTCACCATGGTAACCAGGATCTACGTTCCTACCCTCACCATGGTAACCAGGATCTACGTTCCTACCCTCACCATGGTAACCAGGATCTACGTTCCTACCCTCACCATGGTAACCAGGATCTACGTTCCTACCTTCACCGTGGTAACCAGGATCAACGTTCCTACCCTCACCATGGTAACCAGGATCTACGTTCCAACCCTCACCGTGGTAACCAGGATCTACGTTCCTACCCTCACCATGGTAACCAGGATCAACGTTCCTACCGTCACCATGGTAACCAGGATCTGCGTTCCTACCCTCACCATGATAACCAGGATCTACGTTCCCACCCTCACCATGGTAACCAGGATCTACGTTCCCACCCTCACCTATGGTCATCAGCTCTGGGTGGTGACCGAAAGAACGAGATCGCAGACACAAGCGGCCGAAATGAGATTCCTCCAAAGGATAGCCGGGCTCTCACTCAGAGATCAGGTGAGGAGTTCTGCCATCAGGGAGGAGCTCAGAGTGGTGAGATGGGGTGGTTCGGGCATCTGGTCAGGTTGCGTCCCGAGCACCTCATTGGTGAGATGTTTCGGGCACGTCCCGCTGGTAAGTGTGAAATCCCAGACCTACTGTAGAGACTGTCTCAACAATTTGTTGTGAAGGTTGATGCCTCTGACTCCGGGTTAGGTGCTGTCCTTTCCCAGTGCTCAACTCCGGATGGCAAACTCCATTTCCGGCGCCTTCTTCTCTCGCCGACTCTCACCTGCTGAACGGATTATGATGTGGGGAATCGGGAGCTACTTGCTCCCGAGTCTGGACAATCGGAAGGAGACCTAGAGGCAGTCTCCGGAAAGGCTCCTTTTCTGGTTTGGACTAACCAACAAAAATTTATCCTACTTTCTTCCGATTCAAGTTCACCCTCTCTTACAGATCTAGGTCCTGCAATTGAAAACACCAGAAAAGTTAGATGATCTTGTATCAGAACATTTTGTTTTATCTAATCTCCTTTTTTAAAGTTTTTCTCTTGTAAACAGTATCTTGTCCCCTCCTGCTGCTTTATCAGTTCCTGATATTTTCCATATAAATCACAGGTCGTTGTTGCAGCATTTGAAGCTAAACCATTCTGCAGCTAAACAAGCTTCATTCTTTATCTTACCATCAGCAGCTTTTACACATGAGAGAAGCTTTTCTCTGCATGCGGAAGTTTGTACCCTACCCTCCCCATTTTTACACACAATGCATCTGTTTTAACCTGAAAGCTCTTCTTTAGACTCACTCATCCGCTCGTCATTTCTAATGGACGCCCTCAGGCTCATCCATGTTGTTGGTTAACCCTTTAAACTAGCTAAACTAGAAAACAACACACGTTTATTCACCTCTGAGTGGAATGTAAGAGGAATTAAGGTCTGTGTAAGATCAGATTAAATTTACTTACCCCTGGAGGGAAATCGTGAGATCCGTATGTAGCTGGTACTGAGTAATTGTGGGCAGTTTCGATCTACGTTACAACCCTCACCTATGGTCACCAGCTGTGGGTAGTGACCGAAAGAATGAGATCGCGAATACAAGCGGCCGAAATGAGCTTCCTCCGCAGGGTGGCTGGCCTCTCACTCAGAGATCGGGTGAGGAGCTCTGCCATCCGGGAGGAGCTTGGTGTCGAGCCGCTCCTCCTCCAGGTCGAGAGGAGCCAGATCGGGTGGTTTGGGCATCTGGTCAGGATGCCCGAACTGGTGGGAGGAGACCAAGGGGCAGACCCCGGACCCGCTGGAGTGACTATGTCTCACAGCCGGCCGGGGAACGACTTGGGATGCTTCCGGGTGAGCTGGAGGATGCAGCCAGGATGAGAGAGGCCTGGGCTTCCCGTCTGACACTGTTGCCCCCGCGACCCGACCCCGGAACAAGCGGAAGATGACGGAACAGAAGCTTTTTCTCTTCAATAGTTTGCTCTTAATTTTCTGACAGAAAAATTGTAAAATTTCTACTTCCGACATTAAGAATTCCCCACAACAGACTGGCAACCTGTTTGGGGTGTACCCTGCCTTACGCATGTAATTATAGCTGTGACAGGATTGGCAGTTCACAAGATAAATTATTTAACATTGACACCTCGTTTGCTCATCCAGAGTGTCTCATTACAATATCAATTTTTACCATTCTACAGCATCCAAAGTCCTTTTAGATTAAATCAATGATCAAACTAATTGTTTCTTCATTCTAGTTGCTTTAATATCATCTAATGCTTCTTATATTTATTCAGGTTGAGCTCATAAAACATAAAAACCAAAGAGCGCCACATCAAAGAGCCTTTTAGTAATTAATTATTTTTAAATTTATTCTCATTAAAGTAGAAATTAAACGATTAAGAAGTCATTTAAAGTTGGGTTTTGTTGCTTCAAAGTCTTATTTTCTGCATTTTTAAACTTCCTTTCCCCCTTTTTCTTTTTGAAAAGATTCATGGCTCATATAGTCTCGCTCTCCGTCACTGGAAAAAGTTTGACAAGACGCATGTAAGACTAGCTGGAGTGATCACACATTCACAATGATGGAAACCTGCAGTTACAAATGACGTGGGCCTTTGGCTTGACATCATTATCAGTGGGTAATGTGCTCATAATGATGGCTGAACCCTAAAGTTCCACATTTCCAGAGGGAGCTGGCCGATGTACTGAGCTGCTGCCTGAGGGCTCGGTTCATAAAAAAAAAATAAAAAAAGATTTTTTTTTTGTCAGATTTGCAAAGTAGCCAACTGTGAAGTCGTCACCTTCCTGGTTCTGTAATGTCTGCACGGAGGAAATGTATTTCAGCTTAGTGAAAGTCACCATCATAAGTTGAGAAGAAAGTAAAAATACTGTATAAATACGACACCATCTAAAATATATTCTCAAAGTGTTGGAACAAAATACAAAACGTGAAAACATATATAAGTATTTTTTAATTGCTTGTGCAATCATTCAAAATCAACTTTTGGAGTTTTTTTTTAACCATGTTTGAACAATCCAACGACATTCTTCTTCTTCTTTCATCATTTCCCTTCAGGGGGCGCCACAGCAAGTCAGTTTCTTCCATCTAACCCTATCTGCTGCATCTTCTTCAGTCACACCAACTATCTTCATGTCTTCCTTCACTGTATCCATGAACCTCCTCTTTGGTCTTCCTCTAGTCCTCTTTCCTGGTGGTTCCAAATCCAGCATCCTTCTTCCGATGTACTCTCTCTCTCTCTCCTCTGCACATGTCCAAACCATCTCAGTCTGGCCACTCTGACTTTAAAACCTCTAACATGTGCTGTTCCTCTGATCCTGTCCATCCTGGTCACTCCCAGAGAGATCCTCAGCATCTTCATCTCTGCTACCTCCATCTCTGCTTCCTGTCTTTTTCTCAGTGCCACTGTCTCTAGATCAATCAGCATGGCCGCTCTCACCACGGTTTTGTACACTTTTTCTTTCATTTTATCTGAAACTCTTCTGTCACACATCACACCTGATACTTTTCTCCACCCGTTCCAGCCTGCCTGCACATGCTTCTTCACCTCTTTTCCACACTCTCCATTGCTCTGGACTGTTTATACTAGATACTTAAAATCTTCCACCTTCTTTATTTCTTCTCCCTGTAACCTCACTTTTCCATTTGGATCCCTCTCATTCACACACATGTACTCTGTTTTACTCTGACTAATCTTCATTCTGATTCTTTCTAGTGCAAACCTCCACCTCTCCAGCTTTTCCTCCACCTCTTCTCTCTTCTCACTACAGATCACAATGTCATCTGCAAACATCACTGTCCATGGAGATTCCTGTGTAACCTTGTCTGTCAGCCTGCCCATCGCCAAAGCAAAACACATGAAAATTTAAATTGATTTTTCAATTTCATTCATATTTGTTGTAATTTGCAAGTCCTACTGTACAGTATTTGGAAACTCTTGCGAATCTTGCTTGTTCTTGGTCATGGACTTTTGTTAGCCTGTATACGCTTAAGTTAAGCTGAAATTTGTGCATTTGTGCCAATTTCCACACAAATCCAGTGATTTATAAAGATGGTGGAGTTTGTGGACTTTTTGTAACTTAACCCAAAGTTGGAAGACGCCTCACAAAAACAGAAGTTTCAAGAAGGGTGAGGTTTTTTTTTCTTAAAGTGGAATTGAACTATATAATACACTCATTTGATAAATTCATACTGCTTGATACCAATTCATCCAACTCATGACCTTGAATGGGTCACTGGTCCGTTCCACAGAAAACCTATTTAAAATTTTAAGGTGTAAAAATGTCCAATTACGGCTTTTAAATGGAAGCATTTAACAACATAAAAGATGAGTAATTACAGTCTGAAGGTGGATCATTTCTGACCACTGTCCCGATCACAATAGACTCCAGGAAGTAAACACCGGCTACAAAAATATAACTTTAAAAACATGAAATGGTTGATTTGTCATCTTCCGCTTATTTGGGGGCTGGGTCGCCCGAGGCAACAGCCTCAGACGGGAAGTCCAGGCCTCTCTCTCCCCGGCTGCATCCTCCAGCTCACCCAGAAGGATCCCGAGTCGTTCCCCAGCCAGCTGTGAGACATAGTCACTCCAGTGGGTCCGAGGTCTGCCTCTTGGTCTCCTCCAGGTGGGACGTGCCCGAAACACCTCGCCAGTGAGGCGCTCGTGGAGCGTCCTGACCAGATGCCCCAACCACCCCATCTGGCTCCTCTCGACCTGGAGGAGGAGCTGTTCGACACCGAGCTCCTCCCGGATGGTAGAGCTCCTCACCCGACTTCTGAGTGAGAGCCCAGCCACCCTGCGGAGGAAGCTCATTTCGGCCGCTTGTATCCGGGATCTCATTCTTTCGGTCACAACCCACAGCTGGTGACCATAGGTGACACTCATGAACCCCACTCGTGAACAAGACCCCAAGAAACTTAAACTCCTCTTCTCGGGCAGGACCCTGTCTTTAACCCGCAGGGGGCTTTCCACCCTTTTCCGGGTGGGGACCATGGTCTTGGATTTGGAGGCACTGATTCCCAATCCGGCCGCTTCACGCTCGGCAGCAAATCGATCCAGTGAGAGCTGGAGATCACGGTCCGATGAAGCCAACAGAACCACATCATCCACAAAAAGCAGAGATCTGATCCTGAGGTCACCAAACCAGATCCCTCCAACGCCTCGGCTGTGCCTAGATAGTCTTTCCACAAAGGTTGATTTGTATTAATAGTTAAACCTGACGTGAGTAAAACCTAGGTTGAATAAATAAAATGTTAAAGTTTTGACCTCTGTTGTCTTGACTTTTGGTTGCATTGCATTGAGAACCCATTAAGTTAATCTATAGTTGGTACTGAGTAACTGTGGGCAGTTTAATTTACAGCGCTTCACTGATTTCAGATGTATTGACCTCCACCTTTTTGATGTTATCCTTTGGTCATACAACTCTAAAAACTTAATCAGTTCACCTATAGATGGTGCTGAGGAACTGTAGCTACACACTCTGTGGCTGCATACTGTGTGGGTCGAGGCATAACAAATTAAATAACAGATTTTTGAGGTTAGAAAGTTAAATTGAAAATTAAGTGGTTTCATTTTTCAATGTTCTGGTCTTTGTGTTTTTGTTTAGTCAGATTTTTTTTTCTGAAGAACAGGTCAGGGTCCTTCAAAAATGAACTCTAAAAAAACATAAACTTCAAAATCAAGGTTAAGTACAGAAAGTCTGGTACATTTTTTTTATTGTTCACAAATGATTAATAAATAAAAGAAGCCACGTGTGCCTAAAAATTAAAGTTAGAGTTGAACTTTTGAAAACTGTTGGTTGAAAAAGTCCAATAAACAGCCTTCATGTCCAAAAAAAATTCTTTTTATGAAAGCATCATTTTATGCATATTTTTTTTTTCTAATTTGAGGTGAATGCACAGCCATAATCCAACGTGTCACTGTGAGTGGACAACATCATTCCACTTTAAAAGAATTAAGTGTTGAAAAACAGTTTCTGATCCCCAGTTGGCAGTTTTAAGGTTTTATCCCCAAGAGGAGTAACAATGGAATTTTAACAATAAATACAACTGAAGCAGGTGACAATCTGGATGTGGTGCGGAGCAGGAGACGGCCCTTTGTTTTTGCGGTTTCTATGGAAATATCCAGTTGCTCGCTTGAGGAACTTGAGGCGCACATTAGGACCCAGTGAAATACTGAGAGGCCAGTTTGGTGTTCTTCATTGCGGCCTGGCATTGTGGAACCATTCCACACTCGAGTTTTTGGGTTACCAGGTTGAACACTAGTGGGTTGGGGCATCGAGGTGTTAAACACCTAACGGGAAATCCAGGCTTTCCTTACCATGGCTGCATCCTCCAGCTCGCCCAGGAGAATCTTGAGGCATTCCCTGGTAAGCTGTGAGACATGGTTTCTCCGGAGCTTGCTCTGGGTTTTCTTCCAATTGGACGTGCCCAGAACATCTCACTCTTTCTCTGACAGAGAGCCCAGACATCCTGCAGAGGAAGCTCATTACAGCCACTTGTATCCATGACCTCGTTCTTTCAGTCACCACCTACCATTGTGAGGGTTGACACGTTGATCCTAGTTACCATGAAGAGTGATGGTAAATTGACAGCTTTACCATTTGGTTCAACTCTTTCTTCACCACAACGGACCAATGTAGCCTCCTAATTCTTGCAAATGCCGCACTGCTCCATTCGTCGATGTCCCTTTCCATTGTTTCCCCAAAGGTGAACGAACAAGACCCCGACATACTTTAAACTGATTTTAGTATCTTTTTTTTTTTTTTAACAAATATTGATATTTAAACTCTTGTTTTTCAATGTTTTCCATGTAAATGGGACCTTTTTACACTCTTTACATCATTTTAATAAATTATTTTCATCTAATTGGACTTGCTGATAAACTTAAGTGGTGCATGATGGAATATTTTCTGTTGTGGTTCCCTCAACCACCACCAGAAGGAGCCAAAGACCATCTCACCTTTCCCCCAATTCTGGCTGATTGGACCACCTGCACCTGATTGGACCACATGCATCTGATTGGACCACCTGCACCTAATCTCCCGGCTGCCTATTTAAAGGCAGCCTCACCAGCATTCCTCGTCGGGTCTTCATGCCTTCCAGCCCTGGCTGACTACCGACCCAGCAGATTTCCTTTGAGACTGAGATAGACTCTTTGATAACCTTTTTGATCCTTCTTCTTTGATTACAGCTTGGCTGATTCCTGGTTTAATAAACCTTGTTTTAAGTCCTGCATTTGGGTCTTCCTCCTTCCACATCACAACAATTTTCTTTGATAATAATGCTTTGTACGTCTACAGCACTTTTCAGGACACTCAAAGACACTTTACACATGTGCATTATTCATTCCCTTCATACCAGGTAATGGTAAGCTACCGTTGTAGCCACAGCTGCCCTGGGGCAAACTGACAGAAGCCATCGGACCCTCTGACCATCACCAACCGGTCACACACTCACCATCCAGACTAGGCTAAGTGGGTGAAGTGCCTTCCAGGACACAGCAACAATTTAATCCCAACGGTTGTCCCACTGTGACACCTGGGGTTCCAGCGGTCTCCCATCCAAGTACAGCCCAGGTCTAGCATGCTTAGCTTCTGAGGTCTGACAGGATCAGACATTGACAGGCTGGTATGGCCACAGTGCTGGGTGATTACAAATTAGCAAAATTTTTGCTTTGAATTTCAATGTTAAAAAAGCCGAATTGAGCTTGATTTAAATATAAAAATATTTTGATTATCTGAAGCCTCTCAGTCTCGCTCGTTAACAAAATGCCTAGATTATTACAGCAACGTGTCAAAATCTGTTTCATCAAACATGTTTAAGACAGATTTTTACTGCTTACAGCAAAATATTCATAAAAATCAAAGCAAACTGAAATTAAAAATGTACAAAATGTTTTTAATAAACTGGATTATAAAATAAATCTACAGAAAAAGAAAATCTGCCAAGAATCAAAATAAGTTGTAAAATCAATAGAAAGTTTTAAAAAAAATCAGGCAAAACGTCGTCAAATCAACTTTGTTTCCATCTGAAGTTCAGAATGAAATATTTATTATCCAAACTGTTTGACACCATCAGGCTGCATGCACCTACAATCACACCCACGCATGTTCAGGTGGAGGCAATTATACATCGCTGGTGGGTTTCATGCCTGCTTAAACATCTGTTTTCCAGGCAGGAACGAGTCTGTAGGCTGGAGCTCACCAAGCAAGTATGCATACATTTTTTTTTTTATAATTTACCAATCTGTATGTGTGCATATGTTTCATTCTCATGCAATTAAAAAAGAATAGATGTCTCAAAATGAGGCCATGTAGGAAGAAAAAGAACCTATTCTTTAAAATGAGATGGAAACCAATAAAACTGGTGAATTAGAAATTTAAGTGAGATTACATTTGAATGACCCTCCAATTATTTTTAAGTAGAAACCAGGAAGCTGTTTGTAGGAAGCACATTTACTGGTAAAAGTTTTTCTTTGCTTAAACAACGTTAGTGCATTTCGCTTCTTTTTTGTTGTTCATTTCCACCCCGGGTGCATCCTCCAGCTCACCCGAAAGGATCCCGAGTCATTCCCCGGCCAGCTGTGAGACATAGTCTTTCCAACGGGTCCGGCGTCTGCCTCTTGGTCTCCTCCCGGTGGGACGTGCCTGAAACACCTCACCAGTGAGGCGCCCGGGGGGGATCATGACCAGATGCCCTAACCACCCCATCTGGCTCCTCTCGACCTGGAGGAGGAGCGGCTCGACACCGAGCTCCTGCCGGATGGCAGAGCTCCTCACCCGATCTCTGAGGGAGAGATCCCAAATGCCCTTCCCAAAATGTTTGCTCCTATGTCTCGTCTTGCTTAGTGTTTTAAAGCCATGGTTCCTTTAACCTACCTAGTGAATATTTTTTTTCCCAATCCGTTCATCCATTGCACAATTTTGATGACGTATTCCCTCGATCCGCGAATCAAAATATCGTAATACAAATACAAGTATGTGAAATGTTTATTTTGATGAAGAGTTTTCTTGTGGCAAACTAAATGTCTTCATTGAATCAAGAAGGGTGGTCGCCATTGTCGTTCTGGCAAGCCAAAGTAGGCGTCAATGGCTTTAAGTGATCGTATCCCCTATAGCCAATCAGGAACTGAAAAGATTGTGCAATGGATGAACGGATTGGGAAAAAAAAATTCACGCCCACGACACAAAGTATTTGCAAAGAAATATTTCTTGTGTTCAAATACTTTTTTAAACACTTTTACGATAATGTTTTAAATTGATTTTAGTTGAGTTTTTTTTCTTAAAACATAAATAACTATTTTACCATTGGCAAGATTTTCTTGACCCCCAAACCGTCTACAGAACGCTGTATCAGGAGCAGAAATGATGCGATGATCTGACCGATTAAGCTTAGCGTAGAACAGCAAATCCTTCCCATGCCAGTGAGGGAGATTTTGGTTGGTAACAGATCCGTGGTTGAGATGACTGCTGGACGAATCAATTTCGAGCAGGCTACATTATTTCTCCCTTTGATAAAGAGTGGAAGCTGCGATGCCTGACGGTGCCTGTAAAATGGATACAAATATAGATGATGGGCACTAGAATTAATTTGATTGATCCCCCTTATTGGCATGTTGCCACGGAGACCGCTGATAAAACTCAAGACTCACATGGCTCCATGTCCTCAGTCTACTGGCTCTGTAACTTGTTAATTGTTTGTGTGTGTTCATCTTGAGTCGGGTGTTTTGAGGCTGTTATTTTGTTGTTACCTCATGGTTCAGTGACAGTAAAGTTTTCTTCTCACATCGTTGTCATGATCCTCCCTCCATCAGGTCCTGTTTTCTACCTTTATGTTCCACCCTTTGCCCTAAATGACTAGCAATTGCCAGCAATAGCTCAGTGGTAGAGTGGCTGTCTTGGGACCAGAAAGTCCTAATTTCAATCCCTGCTACAAGCTCGTCTCGATATGTCTCAGGACAAGACTCCTAACTCCCAATTACTCCCACCACTGGTACTGTCTGCTTCCTGCTGCAGTGCTCAATGCAGTACAGAAGGAATTTTCCCATGTCGTTCAATAAAGTATGTCATTATTAGTGAATCCTTACCTCTGCCCAGGTCACCGTACCAACCAGGCTGCACCTTACCCCTCTTCTCTCATCTTCTCTGTACTGGTTAAAGTTGGCCGTGCATATGGATCCTTCATCTCCACATGATAAGACTTTCTCAACTGTGTGAAATTGGTGGATTTTTAGCTCATAATGTAAAGGCCAAACTGTGTGAAGATGAGACAGATAAAAATGTCAAATTTGTGTTTTTGAAGTAACACATTGTCAGATTATTTAAGGCTCAAAGTCCAGTGGTGGACAACTTGGCGGGTGTTGGGCTCATAGAAAATGAGAAAGAACAGGGTTTTATCCTATTAGTTTGAAATTAAAAATATTTTAGTTATCCGTTCCGTCATCTTCCGCTTGTTCCGGGGTCGGGTCGCGGGGGCAACAGCCTCAAACGGGTAGCCCGGGCCTCTCTCACCTCGGCTGCATCCTCCAGCTCACCCAGGAGGATCCTGAGTCATTCTCCGGCCAGCTGTGAGACATAGTCTCTCGAGCGGGTCTGGGGTCTGCCCCTTGGTCTCCTCCCGGTGGGACGTGTTTAGCTATCCCCAAAGGAAAATTTGAGTGCTTTTTTAACTGTTATGAATGGCAAGTAATTACAGGTTTGAAGAAATTATTTTCTGTACCGTTCCTTTGAGCAGCGGGGTTGCAGGAGTCTGTTGCTGAAGTTGCTCTTCAGATGGTCCACAGATTCATGGAGGGCTTGGGAGAAATTTAGCATGACTGATGACAGTTTTGCTTTCATTTTGTCCTTTGCCACGTCCTCCACGCGGGCGAGGGGTGAGCCAACCACACATCTAGCTTTTTTTGTCAGTTAGGGTTAACTCTAACCCTAGTTTTAAAAACTCTTCTTAATCATAGTAGAAAAAGTTTAAAAAAAGTCTTCTGGACAGTTTAATTCTTGAACGATTGAAAATGATTTCCGGATGGAAGTCGAAACGTCCAGAAGACTTTTTTGAAACTTTTTCTACTATGGATCACTCCTGGATGAATGAGGGACTACACGGATTTGTCTTCTTGATCATGTAGCGCTATTTGAGCTGTTTTGAAAATTTATACCACAACATAGAAGGGTAAAGACAGACATTCAATCATCTTCTGAACCGTCCATCCTTACTGGGGTCCCTGTGGGCGCCGGAACCTATCCCGGCTGAGTCAAGGCGAGAGGCAGTGTACACCCCGAACAGGTCTAAAGACAGACAAAATGGCCAAAATATTCAACCCTAATTGGCCTGCTTGTTAGACTATTATTTGTTGGGCCTGGCTCTTTGCGTTTGGGACCTAAAGTGGGGGAGATGGTGGTTTAGTGGTTAGAGCGTTCGCCTGGATGTTAACCGGAAGTTTGCAGGTTCACATCCCACTGAGTTTACGTCTAGGGTACTTGGAGAAGACACATAACCCCCTGTTTCTCCCAACCTTGGTGCCGTCATAGGTGGCAGCCTGCTGCGGTGTAATGCAGCAAACAAATTTTCCAGTCAGGGATTAATAAAGTATATTAAAAAAAATTAAAATAAAGCGTTTAGCTTCACACAACTTAAACCTTTACACTTCCTTTTCTGTTCTCCAGGCTAAGAGAACAACACTAGCAAAGCAGCATGTTTGAGTCTGAATATTTAATTTGATTTTTTTTATTGTTAAAGCATCCAAAAAGAGGCAAAAAACTGATTGATAGCCATATTTTTTTCTTGTTGATGTCTTCATTGTTATAATTCAAACTCACCGTGCATTTGTGTTCATAACGGATTTAAAATGAGAAAGTAATTACAAGCAATGCTTGGAGGTAAACAACTAAACTTTGAAAATTATGCAAAAATAGTTAAAATTTCATTCAGTTTTAGATTTAATGTACTTTAAATCAAAATGATTTTGGGTTGTTTTTTAAAGAGCAAACTGACTTCAATTGATTGGCTAATTTATGAACCGCCTAAAAACTTCATTAAAAAGCAAAAAGGCTGCATCTAAAAATACTTTATTCTTTCAGAACCTGTGTCTAGGATTCTTTTTTCTAAAAAGAGAGAGAGGAAAAACAAAGATTTAGAAACGCCAGCACCTGCTAGCAATTTAGCTCAGTTAGCTTCCAACTGTTGCAAGAAGGAATCTGTCAAAATAATGGCTTACTTTTGTTCTGTTCCGTCATCTCCCGCTTGTTCCGGGGTCGGGTCGCGGGGGCAACAGCCTCAAACAGGTAGCCCAGGACTCTCTCACCCTCGGCTGCATCCTCCAGCTCACCCGGAAGAATCCCAAGTCGTTCCCCGGCCAGCTGTGAGACATAGTCTCTCCAGCGGGTCGAGGGTCTACCCCTTGGTCTCCTCCCGGTGGGACGTGCCCGAAACACCTCGCCCGTGAGGCGTTCGGGGGGCATCCTGACCAGATGCCCGAACCACCCCATCTGGCTCCTCTCGACCTGGAGGAGGAACGGCTCGACACCGAGCTCCTCTCGGATGGCAGAGCTCCTCACCCGATTTCTGTGGGGTTTTTTTTAAGTAAAAAAAAAAAAAATCATTATTTTAACTAATTCTCTTCATTCAAATATCAAATTTTTTTGCTTTCCATCTAAAAATCAAATAAAATTATTTTGATTTAAATCATGTTGTCCAATTAAAACACTTTAAAAGCCAAGCATAGTAACAAAATAGCTTTTGCTGTTTTTATTCAAATAAGATGAATAATTGATGCATATCGAGACGTAGTCTGG
The DNA here is from genome assembly GCA_902685375.1 of Neostethus bicornis. Taxonomy (NCBI): domain Eukaryota; kingdom Metazoa; phylum Chordata; class Actinopteri; order Atheriniformes; family Phallostethidae; genus Neostethus; species Neostethus bicornis. The sequence continues at coordinate 14,425,528 of LR738561.1, forward strand.
TGAAAACTCACATCTATAAGATTAAAAAAGTGGCTAAAACATGATTATTTCTAATACAGACCATCATAAAGTAACTTTCTGCCCACAAATCAAAGTTTACAAAATGTAATGCAAACTTCTGTCAGGCCCAGATTAATGGTTATCACTTCTTCTTCTGTGGTTTCCTTCTTTTAGTTCACATGGAAATAAAGTTTTTCTGTTTCTGATGTTGCATCAGTTAATAACGCCAAGCGGAGTAAAACATCAGACCTGACCCTTCATTCCAGCAGGCTGAAAAATTTATTTTCATCTATCGTGCACATTTTACAAAAGTTCAAGTAAAGGATGAAAGCAATGTTCAAACGCTGCTCTGAGTTAGAGAAGCGATCTGTACCGAACACCCAGTAGTGCAGCCAGAACAAATGTAAATCAAATGTAGCAGAAAAAAAAACACACAATTCATATGGTGTAATGACAGAGAAAAAGGCGGGAGGATTACGAAGCTGCATCATAATGATTTTGGCAGTGCTTTAGAAAAATGGGTGGATTACAAGGAGAGAAAAATAAAAGAAGCAGGCCTGTAACAGAGAGGGAAAACACAACAAAAGGAGTTGTATCCTGGGGTGCAGATTGATTCTTATCAGCCGGTACATAGACAGTGACCTGCAGGGTGAGCTTATCTTGGCTCATGCTCCGTCTCTGCTACAGTTTGATCCCGTTGCTGTGGGGTGCCGGAAGGAACAGAAGCATCGTTGGATAAAAACGAAGCGAGAGTTTAGATGGAAAAAAATGCAGATGAAGGGGCAGAAATGGAAGAAATGCTCGAAAGGAGGCGGTGGGTGGAGGTAGAACAGTAATGCCAAGAGAAAAAAGTGAGATTATTGTACTAGAAACGTAAAATTATTGTATTTGGGGGTGAAATTATTGCACAGCTGTCATAAATGAAAAAACAAAGCCCAAAACAAAGCCTATTGAAGCACTACAGATACTTTAATGTTACACGTCTCATCTCAAACCCAGCAAACTGAGAACCTCCAGAGAACGTTAGCCTAAAGTTCTCTAAAGGTTAGTTTTGCCTAACCAAAAACTAACGTTCTCTAAATGTTAATTGTTGGTTATGTTAGAACCTAGTCTTCCCAGAATGTTGAGAAAATCAAATCCCAAACGTTACGGCTAAAATAAAGGTTAGAGGAACATTTGGAAAAAAAAAAAAAAAAAAAACGTTTCGCAACCATCGTAAAACTTTCCATTTGAACGTTTTGAGAACCGAAAGTAACCTTTAAAGGAACGTTCCGCTAATCTTTGAGAAACCTTCCCAGAACGTCCTGATGATATTGTTTTCATGGCCTCAGAAATGCATCACTCAACCAAAAACATTCTTAAAAGTGCATTCATTCAAATTAATTTCCATTTTTAACCCTGTGAATTTCCCCCTTCTCTCATCCCACACTTGGTCCCGCCCTGTTGGATGTGTGCATGACACAGTGTAAATTTTATATGAGTTTTCAAATGGAGTGAATGCATCACGTTTAACCCTTTGGGATATTTTGAGTTCACTCAGATTAATTACTTTTGCTTTATTTAAATACAGTGATGATTTAGAAGCATCCAATGAATCCAATGTGAATGAGAGGGATCCAAATGGAAAAGTGAGGTTACAGGGAGAAGAGATAAAGAAGGTGGAAGATTTTAAGTATCTAGGATCAACAGTCCAGAACAATGGAGAGTGTGGAAAAGAGGTGAAGAAGCATGTGCAGGCAGGCTGGAACGGGTGGAGAAAAGTATCAGGTGTGATGTGTGACAGAAGAGTTTCAGCTAAAATGAAAGAGAAAGTGTACAAAACCGTAGTGAGAGCGGCCATGCTGATTGGTCTAGAGACAGTGCCACTGAGGAAAAGACAGGAAGCAGAGATGGAGGTAGCAGAGATGAAGATGCTGAGGATCTCTGTGGGAGTGACCAGGATGGACAGGATCAGAGGAACAGCACATGTTAGAGGTTTTAAAGTCCGAGAGGCCAGGCTGAGATGGTTTGGACATGTGCAGAGGAGAGAGAGAGAGAGTACATCAGAAGAAGGATGCTGGGTTTGGAACCACCAGGAAAGAGGACTAGAGGAAGACCAAAGAGGAGGTTCATGGATACAGTGAAGGAAGACATGTAGATAGTTGGTGTGACCGAAGAGGATGCAGCAGATAGGGTTAGATGGAAGAAACTGACTTGCTGTGGCGACCCCTGAAGGGAAATGCCGAAAGGAGAAGAAGGAGGAGATTTAGAAGCATCCAAGTTAATCATTGACTGTTTTGTAATTGTAGCTACATTATGTTAATCCATCATCAAATAGGGTCACTTTTAGTAACCAAGATACAGTACATGTAATTCACATAAATATAAAACTGTTTGGTCCCAAAATAAAGCCATGTGGAACACCAAATGACTTGTCTAGACGTTGAATATTGTAAATTGGTGATAAAGTTACTCCTTTTGGACTTTGAGTAGTCGTGTTCTTTAGATGGTTAAGTCTCATTCCTGTTGGTTCCTGAGGTCCGGAGTAGCCGCATGTGCTCCCTACCCAGACAGGCGTGCGCCAGTCAGCTGCAGGACCTCCCTTTAGACTTGGATGAGTGAACCACAATCTAGCCTTGTCTTCTACTTATTTTTGTCTATGTCAAAAGTGCATTCAACCAGCGTACGTGTCATGATCCCCTCTTCTGCAGCCAAGAGGGAGCCATGGATAATTCTCAAAGATCTAATTGGGATCACCTGGGGTGATTCCTAATTTCTCTCACCATTGCACCCTGCTAACTATTTAAGGGGAACCATCCCTGTCTTCCTTGTCAGGTCTTACTTTGACTTCCAGCCAGGTCACCCTGGTGTCCTGACCATGTTTTATATTTTGATTTTAGTTGGACTTTTGAAACCTTAAGTTAATCATGTTCTTCTTGATTTACAGACTTTAAACCATGTTTGAAGTCCTGCATTTGGGTCCTCCTTCCCACCTTCCTGCAAAACCGTGGCAGAAAGACCTGGGGAAGGTTACAGTACGTAGTTTCTAAAATACTTTGTGCAAAAGTGAAAAGGCCAAGCTCATGCAACAGCACACCTGCCCCGCAAGAGACTAGTCCTACGGAACTTAAAGGATCTAAAAACAAAGGGTACAAACTGTATTTGAACTGCTTACGTTTTCAGGATAACACAACCAAATATAAGGTTTCAAAGCTTTAGGTTCCAAATTCTTTATGAATTCAATATTTTTCAGAAAAGTGCAGGGTTTTTTTTTAAGCCAACTGTAGATGAAGTGATAAAATTGTAATGTAGAACGGGGGAGGCATATTGTTTGACAACTTGCCATTGACTTAATAAGTTTCTCATTTCTTCTTCTTTTGGCATTCCCTTCCAGGCGTTGCCACAGCAAGTCAGTTTCTTCCATCTAACCCTATCTGCTGCATCTTCTTCAGTCACACCAACTATCTTCATGTCTTCCTTCACTGTATCCATGAACCTCCTCTTTGGTCTTCCTCTAGTCCTCTTTCCTGGTGGTTCCAAACCCAGCATCCTTCTTCTGATGTACTCTCTCTCTCTCCTCTGCACATGTCCAAACCATCTCAGTCTGACCTCTCTGACTTTAAAACCTCTAACATGTGCTGTTCCTCTGATCCTGTCCATCCTGGTCACTCCGAGAGAGATCCTCAGCATCTTCATCTCTGCTACCTCCATCTCTGTTTCCTGTCTTTTCCTCAGTGGCACTGTCTCTAGACCAATCAGCATGGCCGCTCTCACCACGGTTTTGTACACTTTTCCTTTCATTTTAGCTGAAACTCTTCTATCACACATCACACCTGATACTTTTCTCCACCCGTTCCAGCCTGCCTGCACACGCTTCTTCACCTCTTTTCCACACTCTCCATTGGTCTGGACTGTTGATCCTAGATACTTAAAATCTTCCACCTTCTTTATCGCTTCTCCCTGTAACCTCACTTTTCCATTAGGATCCCTCTCATTTACACAGTGTCTTACATTAAGTCATCAAGTTTCTCATTTACTGTTCTTTAAATTGTGGCTACAATAAAACAATTCTGCATCATTGGTAAATAGTATTGTTTTAGTAGCTTGGACTCGTACATAGACACCACCTTTTTGCTCTTGTTTTTGTAATAAAGCTGCTCATAAATATGCTGATTACAACTAGACATTCAAGGAACAGTCAAGTTATTGTATTTTTCTGTGTCGAAGGCGGCGTTACAAGAAGAAACTGTCGTACACCTAGCGACATTGAAGTAAACAGAACGACTGTCACTGGGAATCATCAGCGTAGAGAAGCCGAGCACGGTACATCAGTGGAGACGGACAGTTTGAGGGAGGAAGAGCCTCCCTCTGCAGGAAAATCAGGGCACGATCAGCAGATGGGAGGGCAGGCAGAGAGGAGTGAGAGGGACAGCTGGGAAGATGGAGGAGATAAATCAGAGAGGGGGGAAGAGAAACTCAGAGCAGAAATATGGACCAAAGCCAAAACGTTAAGAAGAAAACAGGAGACGGCAGAGCATAGATGCGGGAAACAAAGAGAAGAGCTGACGCTGACAGAGAAGAAGATGATAAAGTGTTCACTTAAACTGGCAAACAGGCTCGCTGCAGGGTGGAAGGATAGGCAGTCACAAATATACACATGATCAGTCAAATGGGCACGAGGAAGAAAAGGAGTGATTGTAAGCTTACTGTAACACAACATGTTGCAGATCTGATTAATGGACTTTTACACGAGTGAAACGCTTTCTGTTAGAAAAAATGATCTCATAACTTTTTTCTTTGTTTAGGGATGTTCAGCAAAACCCTTCAATTTGATTTAGATCCCTCAAACACATTTTAGAATAATGTGGACTGATAAGTTTTACATTTATTCTTTGTAAATAACTAAGAATAAATCAATGCCAAGGTGTGGAAGTCCATGCCTTCGCCTCTCCTATATCAAAACTCTATTAATAATAAATGAATTAGGACTATGTGAAAGCAGGTTGAAGCAGGCAGAGTGTAAGGATATACGACCTTTGTGATCCTAACGTTAAGTTGCATAACCCGTTCCGTTCCGTCATCGGGTCGCAGGGGCAACAGCCTCAAACGGGCAGCCCAGGCCTCTCTCACCCCGGCTGCATCCTCTAGCTCACCCAGAAGGATCCCAAGTCGTTCCCCGGCCAGCTGTGAGACATAGTCTCTCCAGCGGGTCGGGGGTCTGCCCTCCTGGTGTGACGTGCCCGAAACACCTCGCCCGCGAGGCGTTCGGGGGGCATCCTGACCAGATGCCCAAACCTCCCTATCTGGCTCCTCTCGACCTGGAGAAGGAGCGGCTCGACACCGAGCTCCTCCCAGATGGCAGAGCTCCTCACCCGATCTCTTAGTGAGAGCCAGGAAGCTCATTTCGGGTGCTCATTCTTTCGGTCACCACCCACAGCTGGTGACCATAGGTGAGGGTAGGAACGTAGATCGACTTGTAAATCGAGAGCTTTGCTTTTCGGCTCAGCTTTTCGGCTGTCGCATAACCCAGAAAACTTAATCAGTTCATCCATAGTTGGTTCTAAGTAAATGTGGGCAGTTTCATCGGATGTGCTTCACTTCTTTGGAAGACTTTGCACTCAGAAGATGTTGTGACCTCATTCTAAATGGTTCATATAACCACACAGGAATGCTTTCTTGAATCTTTGAAGGCCTGTTGAAGCTCATGTTATAAACTCCTTGGAGAAGCTCAAGTTGTAGTCTGAGCTCCTCAACAGTGAGTCCGTTCCGTCATCTTTCGCACATCCGGGGCCGGGTCGTGGTGGCAACAGCCTCAGATGGGAAGCCCAGTCTTCCCTCAGCCCAGCTGCATCCTACAGCTCATCCGGAAGGATCGTGAGTCGTTCCCCGGCCAGTTCTGAGACATAGTCTCTCCAGCGGGTCCGGAGTCTGCCTCTCAATCTCCTCCCGGTCTCCTCCCTGAATAGTGAGTCAATTATATGTATTCTTTTTACATTTTTGAAAAAAATAAATCACAGTTTTCCATCATTAACAGCTGTTGCAGCAGGTTTCTATTTGATTTTATATTTCTAGAAAACAGGCCAATACTTTTATCATATGATTGTCATGAAAATGTTGTGCTTGAGATTTCAAGGAGTTCACCTGGAGCTGCTCAAAAATCTGTGTGGTTGTTGGATGGAAACAGACATGAAGTCCAATATGTGCAGATGCAGAATGGCTTATCAGAGACTGCTGGAGGATATGGTGTATGGAAGCTTCCGGAGCGAGCGGATATTCACAGACCAGCAGGACTTATTGGCTCAAGATGACGAGTGGCTCACGAGTTGGTTGTGACTGCCACGAGCTGTGCTCCTGGGCCGAGTGTCACAGATATGCACTGGGAGGAACTACGCCGTATCAGACCCTCTGCATGTGCTGACACACTGGCTTCTCTGGAAACAGACACCTTTCATAGGGAAACGGCTGACATGTTGGGAATATCACAGCCAAGCTTCAGACGGATAATGCCAGAAATGCTGGCAATGTTGTAGATTTGCAACAATGGTCCATTACCTTCCCTCACAATGAGGGTGAGAGACAAACAAAACTAAACATAGCAGCAATGTCAGGCTGGATTGCTGGCTCCTGGTTGGGAATTATTCATGTAAAAACTGATATTGCACAGTACAACAACACCTTAAGCCAGTGGATATTCATTCAAACAGTGACTGCTCACTTCGTTTCCCCACCAACAGAGCACAGAGGGACAAAACTACTCACACGTGCAGTCATTGAGCGGGTCATCGGCCAGCTGAAGGGTAGATGGGAAACTTCACACCAGCAAAGGTGCTATAGTATGTCGTACGGCACTAAAAAGTATGTGCTACCTCTAGAGGCTTTGCTTGTTCCTCACCTTGACCCTTATTGCTATGTGTTTGGTTTGAATTTTCTAAATAGTAAAAAGAAGAAAAGCAGCTTTAAACAACCGTTTGGTGGATTTAATAAACTTCCAACCTCACAGAAAGTGAAAAAAAAATAACAATTTATCCACAAGTATTTTATAAGTCCTGATCCGGATCCTGATAACGAGGCGCAAATATGACCATATCACTCCCATCCTAAATCCCTCCACTGGCTACCCGTTAAATACAGAATTCAGTACAAGGTCTGCCTCCTCACCCATCAGTGCATACACGGCACTGCACCTGTTTATCTCCAAGAACTCCTAACCCTGCACACCACTGTCCAAGACCTGCGCTCCTCCTCCTCCTCCTACTGCCTGCATCAACCAAGGACCAAACTCTCCACTATGGGGGACAGGGCCTTCCAGGCAACTGCTCCACGGCTCTGGAACGCTCTTCCCGAGAGCTTGAGGGCTCCACAGAGCGTTGAGGCTTTTAAGAAAAGACTAAAGACATTTTTATTTCTAAAGGCTTTTCAACAAAGTTTTTAGTGTTGTTTTTTTTTGTGTTGTGGTTTTATTTAATTTAGCTGTTTGTTGTTTCTTTTGGTCTTTGTAGCACTTTGAGATCTCCACTGGAGATAGAAAGTGCCTTACAAATAAAATTTTTTTTATTAATATTATGATAAGCATGTTCAGTAGGTTCTGGGTTCTTTTACAAAATATCAACAAGGGCCATCTCTTCCCCACGTCTTGAGATTTGCGTACACCATCCCGCAAGTTGCCAAATGGTCCGTACACTCCACCATTTACACAAATCACTCAATTGGCGCGAAAGTCGGATTTGCTCGTATGCACGCCTGAAAAATGATGTCTCTGGTGACTTAGTTTTCCAACAATTATGATCTACTAAGTCTAAGTCATATTAAAACTACACTAACCGGCCACTTAATTAGGTACACCATGCTAGTAACGGGTAACAAGTTTCTGGCACCAACAACCATGTCACTTTCAAAGACACTCAAATCCGCTTTCTTCCCCATACTGATGCTCGGTTTGAACCGCTGGAGATTGTCTTGACCATGTCTACATGCCTAATAAAGTGGCCGGTGAGTGTAGATATCAGTCATTCTTTTGTGCCGACTTGGAAAAATGGATTCTACCCATAAGATTTAAAATGTAGCATCTTACATACTGATAATTTCCATTCCGTTCCAAACCCAGTGGCAGACTGTCCAGATAATGAGGGACAAAATGATGGCAAAACTGTTCTCAATCATGTTTATCCTCCCACTCCATGAATCTGTGGACCACCACAACCTGTTGTGTCACAGACTGACTCTGGGTCTGGGACAAAAATGAGGGAAACAGAGACAAAAGTTTGGGCCAAATCAAATTAAGTTTATTATAAAATAAAGACACAGTCACCACAAGTACAAAACCAACATTGAAGGAAATGAACAACCAAAACATACCTGACCTAGGGCATACCTGCAGATGAAAAACAGAGAAACAGTTATTACAGGCTCTCCTTCAATAAGCCCAGCCAGCTCCTCTCAGATGGCCCTCCCCTTGCCTGCAGGAGATACCGCCCCTGCCAGGCAAGGGAGCGGCCATGACAGTTGCAACCCCCCTGCTCAAAGTGAAGGTAGAGATAATCATTTCTGTTGTCATCCATCAAACTCTTTAAATTTTTATCCAGGCTGTAAGCACCACTGTATATATTCCTCTACATACAGTATGTAAATAAGTATTCATTGTTGATTTCTTCTCCCTTTACGTTCTTCTTTTGGTTCTTCTGTTTGCGCTGCAGTACGGATATTCCCTTCAGGGTTTACTAAAGTATTTTCAGTTTCAATCATGACATCTAGACCTTCCATAGTGCTCCATCTGCATCAATCAGCCTCTAGATAAATATTTTATGATTATAAAACCAACTTACTATGCTGCATAAATATAGGAAGAAAACAGCCCGGGCAGCTCAGAGGACAGTATGGACCTACTGTACATATTTTTATCTTGGATTTCTCGCACAATCGTGTAAAGGCAAGGTTACGTTCATTCTTTGATATCATGAGCAGAGAATAAGCTTTTTGTTAGAGTTTAAACTCTGAAAGTACCGACTTTTCACTACCAGTTTTACTCATTACTTCCCGCGATTGACTTTTAGGCCAGAAAACATTTGGAGTTTTTATTGTGTGGAAGATGTGGTCAAGATTTTATCAACTGGAGGCACCGAGCAAGTTTTGTGCTACTTTGTATCAGAGTGTGAAATATTAGGGTTGAATTAGCAAGTTTAAAGTCCAGTTCGCAGTTAGGGAGGAACGGATTAGAATTTATTTTTTGATTTGATGTTACGGTGAAGCATGTCATTCAGTCAAATGCTTAAATAAGATTGCTTCTTTCCCAAAAGGTCATGCACGCTTTAATCTCTCTTCACTTTAGCAAGTCGAACGCAATCTCTGCTTCATTTTTTATTTATTTTTTGCTGTGATTTATTCAAAATGTGAAAAGAAGAGAAATTCCTGTTGCAAAATATCACAAGTGCTTCCCCCCCTTCCTGACTGCTTGGTGTTTTTTAGATTGATTCACAGGAACTTGTAGTTTAGGGAATAGAATGAGACGTGCATACAAGACAAGACCTTCTCACATGCAAGTAAACACCAAACCCCAAATCATCTTGGATACCAAACTTACTGGGAACAAAGATCTGGCATTCAAACAAAACATGGTTCAAATCCCAACCAAGAACATGGGAATGTTCCAGAAACATGAGAGCAGGATTCCTCGCTTTAAAGCTTCTGCCAGTTTCTCCACCTCAAGCATATCACACAATAAATATGTCATGGGAGGAAGATGCTCTGCAGATCACAAAGATGGAGTCTGATTGCTAAAGAAGTTAAAAAACTGAGCTCACAACCATTGAGTTGGATTAAACAGAGAAAAAAAAAATGAAATCTTGTTTTGATTTAGTAAAAACAGGCATTTAATTTTGTTTTAAATGACAAATAGATGTTGTGGTTGTTTTTTGTGAAGGTTTTCACTCTTCCTGATGATACAACACCATCTGGCTCACATCCTCCTGGATCCTCTCGGAGTTTCGAAGGTGAGTTTGGAGGTTATCCCTCCATCCTCCTGACACCGACAATTGATGGAAATGTCAATACTCAACATTGACTGAAAGTTTCCTAAGATATTTACCTGCAAAACACTTTCACAAAAACCTCTGAAAAACTCCTGGAGTTCAGCAGTTCAGCTTCTACGTTTGCACAGTTTCTCACCAGACATTACTTTACCGTTCCTGGTAGAGACGGCCTGCTAACCTCTAGTTTTCACTGACGCTAACGTAAGAAAATAACCATTACCGTGTTCTTCTGGTAAAAACGTATAAAACATTGTCATTTTAAAGAAATAGTTACACATTGCCTTTATTTTGAGAACCCAGAGTTTACAGGACTCTGGGAAACCGTACTCCCTGAGTTTTCAGGAGTACAGTTTTCATCTCCTCAGGAGTATAATCTGATTGTGGAAGAAGGTAGAAGATTTTAAGTACTTAGGATCAACAGTCCAGAGCAATGGAGAGTGTGGAAAAGAGGTGAAGAAGTGTGTACAAGCAGGCTGGAACGAGTGGAGGAAAGTATCAAATGTGATGTGTGATAGAAAAGTTTCAGATAAAATGATAGGAAAAGTGTAGAAAACCGTGGTGAGAGCGGCCATCCTGATTGGTCTAGAAACAGTGTCACTGAGGAAAAGACAGGAAACAGAGATGTTTGTAGCAGAGATGAAGATGCTGAGGATCTCTCTGGGAGTGACCAGGATGGACAGGATCAGAGGAACAGTACATGTTAGAGGTTTTAAAGTCAGAGAGGCCAGACTGAGATGGTTTGGACATGTGCAGAGGAGAGAGAGAGGGTACATCAGAAGAAGGATGCTGGGTTTGGAACCACCAGGAAAGAGGCCTAGAGGAAGACCAAAGAGGAGGTTCATGGATACAGTGAAGGAAGACATGAAGATAGTTGGCATGATCGAAGAGGATGCAGCAGATAGGGTTAGATGGAAGAAACTGACTTGCTGTGGCGACCCCTGAAGGGAAATGCCGAAAGGAGTAGAAGAAGGAGTATGATCTGATGGGTATGTTATCTAAAAATTTGGTTCAAGTCAAGGATGAATTGATTAATTGCTGACACGACAGATCGGACACTGTAGAATGTCGTATGCTCAGGCAAATACCCGACTTCAAAAATTTGGCTAGCGGACTGATGAGGTGAAGCAGACTCTGTTCAAATCTTATTATAGCTGACCAGATCAGATAAGAATCCAGTTTTCAAATGTTTCTGTGGGACTACAGTGACGCTTTTTCTCATGCAGAGGCCACAATGGACAAATGTAACTGAACTGCTTGTGTCAGCATGAGTGAAACCTTAAGAACTTTAATGCACAGTTTTATCTGCGGATGGTCTGAAAATGGCATTTTAATGTCACTTATTAACCAAAGTCTCGATGCAGTGGGCTTTCAGGTATAACAGTCTTTTTAAACCCACATCCTGGTTTTATGTTTTGTTGTTGTCTGTTATGTTTTTAACTGGACTTACAAATAAATGATGATGTGATCATGTCAGTGGACATGTCAGTTGATGGATGGATCGGTGTGTGTATACGGTCTATGGATCTGCAGAGGGATGTAACTGTGGATAACTTACTTTAAAACCTGGTTTCGATGACTCAAACCAGCATGTTCCTGCTAAAGTGATGTTTTTGGAAAGTAACTGAGAAATCTTTGGTAAATGATGTTGGTTTGTTCTGACAGCGGAGCTACTGAAACGGAAAGCTTACAGAGTGAGACAGGACACACAGAGCAGGTTGTTGCTGACATCCAGAAGCTTCTCGGTTGTGCTGCATTTTACTTGAAGTATCAGAATAGACAATAAGGAGCAGGGAAGAAGAATGTACCTCAGGATGATGCTGCAGTGGTAATGAAACCATCCACGGTTTCTCAGTACCAGCTGTAGATGAATGTGATTAGGTTCTCAAGGTCATGAAGTCACAAAGGTCAAAAATCAGAAAACCTTACACATACACAAAAATCAAATCAAACTTTATTTATAAAGCGCTTTTTATACATAAAAATGCAACGCAAAATGCTTTACAAGTTAAAAACCCCAGAACACAAAAGCAAAATAAGTCCCCCACCCACCCACAGATAAAAAACCCACTTACCCACACACACACACATTCATACATGTACAAATACAAATAGAGCACACACCTTCATATATGTACACATACACACTCACTTAAAAATGCAATAGGCTGGATGCAGATGCAACACCTGAGAAAACGGTATCTGAGGAGCCACTGCAGCAGGAGCCGAGGCACATCTGCGATCACCGGCCATGATCCAAGGCCCCAAATAAGAGATGAGACTGGAGCCAGATCCCCACCAGGGCCCCGGAGCCAAGGACCAGCAGTCACTGATGACCGCAGGCTCCCGCTGCCGAGGCCCCCCAGAGGAAACACTGGAGATGATAAAAGATTAAATGACATGGATAAAAGTAACTAAAGCTAATAAATAAAAAGAAATGGTCAGGTAAAAACATCAATTAAGAGCAACTAAAACTACAAATAAAACTAAGAATAAAACTATGAATAAAACTAAGAATAAAACTACATATGAGAAACTTGGTTAAAAGCAAGATTAAAAAGATGTGTCTTGAGCCTCTTTTTAAAAATGTGAACGTTCTCTGCGGAAAATGTAACCAGTTACCTCCAAATGACACATTATAAGCTGCTGGCCCAGATGATAGTGCAGTTTTACACAGCCATCATCGAGTCCATCCTCACCTCCTCCATCACCGTGTGGTACACCGGAGCCACAGCCAGGGACAAACACAGACTGCAGTGGAGAAGGTGATCGGCTGCAGCCTTCAATCTCTCCACGACTTGTACGTCTCCAGGACTCAGGGGCGTGCAGATTGGATAGCAGCTGACCCTTCCCACTCTGGACGTGAACTTTTTAAGTCACTTCCCTCGGGCAGGAGGCTCCGGTCCTTTCGGACCAAAACCTCCAGTCACAAAACTAGCATCTTCCCTTTGCCGTTGGACTTATGAAGACTTTGTAACCTGGATCTGATCATCACTTGGTCACTTCACTCTCTCTATCTACTATCTTCTCTGCACAACCTTTTTGTTCTGAGCCTCTTAGTTTTGTTAAAATTACTTTTGTTAATATTTTTAAAATTTTTATCATAGTTACATCTCCAATTTTTATCATTTTTCTTATTATTCTTATTATTTTTTGCACATTAGTACTTTAGCAAGTGCCTGGTCTTTGAATCTTGTTCACTGACCTTCAAAATAAAAGACTTTCTGATTCTGATAACTTCAAAGTTGTCTTAATCAGTCTGTCATAACTTCATCTACAGAATATGGAGGTACAAAATGTGTGCCCACAGATAATCGGTGCCAACTATAGATGAACGGACTACAGTCATGCGACCAAAAGTCAAGACAAAATCCCCCAAACCACAAAAGGGATTTTTACATTTACTCAGTTTAAACTATGGATGAACTGATTGAGATTTCAAGGTCATTCGGTCATGCAACTAAAGAGCAGGGTCACAAATTTTCAACACTAGTGGACACATCATTTGATGCCTCGCCATATTATTATCATTTTTGACAACCTTATACTGTCAAATCTAAGTGAAATGTGTTTTACAGAAGCACACATTTGCCATCCCATAATTATGTACTGTATTTACATTTCAATCCTGCAAAGTAAAGCGAAACTTAACGAAAATGATTTTTCTTTAAGACTTACTTACATAAAGTCCGTCTGAGATTTTCTCAACATGTCTGATGTCATGTCTACATGAGCTTTTGTACCCCACTGACATTTGCATTGGTTGCTTAGCAACGTTATGCAGTAGAAATAAAGTTTCAATCTAAATGAAGTATTCTAGAGATTTATCAACCTCAGCAGCCCATCTCAACCCTACTTTTAAAATGTGGGATGAAATCAGCTCCCTGTCTGTGCTGATGGAAGGACTGGGTGTAGGTGTGTGGGTGTACGTCCCTCTTTTAGTACCGTAGCTGCAGGCAGCTTGAAAGATAGACAAGTGTTGTTACCTATTTGTCCAAGTTTTTCCTTCACTGCCATTGTGTGTTGTCTTTGTTTTTTAAAGAGGGAGCATTACATTTTTGTGGGTAAATATGATTTATGAAGGAGAATTACGGAGGTTTTGATAAATCTCAAGTTTGTGTGTTGTAAGGGTCGCCATATGGCTGAGCAAAAACGCTTGCTCGGCTTACAATCTATGCAATCCTTTGTAAATGAAACCATTGGACTTCAAGAGTGGTGAAGGTATATAAAGAAGACATCATAGTGCTGGGGAAAGAGCAGAGAAAGGACGTTGTGGTGGATGGTACATTCCTAAACTGAAGAAGTGGAAATTTTTGGTTGAATGTAGCAACATAGTTCTCCTAAGTTGAATTGAACATACTTTTTCCCCGAAGAAAAATTTGATGCGGCAGTGTAAACACCTCCTTGCCTTCCCCGTCCGCATACATGATGTGAAATCTAGCGTCTGAACAGTTGAAAAACCAGTCCGTAATGAGTCCATGGAGTCGGGCTTCAGTGAAGCACACCAAAGTGGCCCCTTCCCATTTCTGCTGGGTCAGAGTGAGCGCCACCAATTCCTCCATCTTGCCACTGAGCGACCGAATGTTACCCATGACAACCGTAGGGACACTGGGTTCAAAGCACCTTCTTTCAGATCGTCTCTGTCTCAGCTCTGTTGGGACTGCACCAACTCCTCCAGCCACAATGGATCTGGTTCAGGGCTAACAGCTGGTCGTGCACGCAAACAAAGTGGGGATGACTCCATGACCAGCAAAAGAGACCAATGGGGAGCTTGTCATTGAAAAAAATGGCTAGCTTAAAAACAGCTGTCCGAAGTGAACAATGCAATCCAAAACGACGTCCAAAGATGGACGTCATCACATCCCTGTAATGAGAAATGATGACTTAATGGATCTACGGGTTCCAGCTCAGGTAAATATTATGGTTTACTATCAAATATAACCTGTAACAACCTTGCATACAATTCAAAAGTCTTAATTATCTCACGCAGGTTGAACTTAAACCATCTTGAGCAACAGTTAAAATTTTATATCTGCAGATGAATTTGGTTTTTCTTATTTTTATTTTAATTACTGAGCTCAGTGCTGATTCATCGAACGTGACCTTCCCTCCCAGCTCATTACTCCTCCTCAAGTAGATCCAGTACACCGTCAATTAGCTAACTTTTAATGAAGAGAAGGGCTGTTGAGCAAGACCTACAACTTCTCTGGTAGTAATGTAACACACCACTACTTTTACTGCTTTTAATGACGACCTGGAAACTCATCATTGCACAAGGATATAGTTTCAATAAGAAAGCAATAATAGTAGTTTAAGGCACGGCTTGGCACAGTTTCAGCTGAATGTGGAGAAGAAAGCACCTCCAGAAAAGCATAATGAATGCGTGCGATTAAATGTTAAATCTATATTTTTCAACAGTCTAGACACGCTGCACATTTGTGATGTTAAACGGCTGCATAAAGTTTACACTTTGCATTACATTATAATGCAGTACCATTATTTTTAAGCACTTCATCGTCCCATAAAACAGACCACTGAAATGGTCATTGATTGAGCTGCTGATTCATATATGCATAGTCTGCTGGATGGTTTTGTCCTCTACCGTCAGGAGACCTTCAGAAGTCTAATACACTGTTTAATGTAGAAGCGTAGTACAGCCATGCAAGATGGTTCCTATTAGAGAAGAAATACCAATTAGTTTCTTTAAAGAGATCCACAATACTCAGAGGATGAGGAGTTCAAAGAGGTTTCAGACACATTCTGCACAAGTAATAACTAAATAAAGAGCACAAGGGTGTCACTGTTCTTAGAGCCTCCTTCTAGGGAAGGAAAAAACTCAGAAAAACCAAGATATAGGAAACAAAAAAAAATTAAGAATTTTTTACTTAGCTTATTAAATAACCGAGCAGCAATTTGTTTCAATACTGTTGGCATGATCCCCTCACCTGCCACCAGAGGGAGCCCTGGACCTTTCCTCTTTATCCTGATTTGGACACCTGAGGGTGATTATTCTGATCCCACACACCTGTGGATCCTGTTGCCTATTTTAATGCAATCACGCCAGACTTCCAGGTCGGGTCATCTTCTGTTAATAAATCCTGTTTATGTCCTGCATTTGGGTCTTCCTCCTTTCACATCACGACAACTGGACTGAAAGTGAACCAAACAGTGACCTCAGAACCGACAACGTACCGAACTGTGATTTCTATGTACCGTTACACCCATAGTAAATATAATTGCTTTTCCTCTCTAACTAAAAGGGAAGGTTCCGTTCCGTCATCTTCCGCTTGTTACAGGGTCGGGTCGCGGGGGCAATAGCCTCAAACGGGCAGCCCAGGTCTCTCTCTCCCCAGCCGCATCCCCTATCTCACCTGGAAGGATCCCAAGTCGTTCCCCGGCCAGATGTGCGACATAGTCTCTCCAGAGGGTCCGGGGTCTGCCCCTTGGTCTCCTCCCGGTGGGATGTGCCCGAAACATCTCGCCTGCAAGGTGCTCGGGGGGCATCCTAACCAGATGCCCAAACCACCCCATCTGGCTCCTCTCGACCTGGAGGAGGAGCGGCTCGACACCGAGCTCCTCCCTGAGTGAGAGCTCAGCCACCCTGCGGAGGAAGCTCATTTCGGCCGCTTGTACCCGCGATCTCATTCTTTCAGTCACCACCCACAGCTGGTGACCATAGGTGAGACCAAAAGGAAGGTATGCCCAGTAAATTGACAGCATTCAATTACCAAACAAAGCTGTAAACCAAATAAAAAATAAAAGGAAGAAAAGTGTAAATCTCTGAGCTGAAAGTCACTGCTGAGTTCTACTGAAGCTTTCTGAGCGTGAGCAGATTTTTTTTGTACCACTCATAATATTGAGTTTTTATTACCTTGGGTTTGCACATACTTTTATTACCTTGGGTTTGCACATACTGTCACTTTCTGGGTTTCTGGACAAAATTGCTCAGATCAAAGCAAATAGGAAGAAAACGGAAAGCAGGACCGCTGAGACATGTGCATCTTCCACCTGGGCTAATGATGCATTTTGCATTTTAAGGTGTTCCAATCCAATTTTCCTGACACTTTTCACCAAAAAACAGACACAAAATAAAGAAAGCACCTTAAAATAAGACTAATGAAATACAGGAAGCTGGTATCATGAAAATGAAATGCTCGTAAATAAACAAGTCTTGGATGAAACTTTTATCAAAACCAGATTTGAACAACAAACTAAAAGTTTTCTGTGTTTTTCACCTTCACCAGCTCCGTTTCCTAATTGTGCACAATAGTTGTTCCGACCTTACTTGTCATCGAGGCTTCGGTGAAAAAATCTCAGGCAACGTGACTTCGATGGTTTCCATTCATATGTGACCTTGCAGGTTTCTCTTTTCATCACAGCAGAAAAAAAAGACAAGCACCCTTCCCCTGATTGGAAATAAAAAAAAGATATCTAGATCACGTTGAAAAAAAAAAGTACATATGTCTGCCCCAGTTACAACCACAATGAATGTGACCATCATCATCTTTTTTTTTTTTTTTACCTTCAAAACCGATGGCTGAAAATAAAACTTGAATAATGGGAAAATGAGAAATTCAGGTGGGAGATTGCTAATCATGTCTCATGTCTGTTTTTTTTTTTTGTGCCGCTCTCCAAAGACCTTGCGTTACCTTTATAAACACTCACCGACTCAACAAGGGCAGACGTTTTCTTTCAATCTCCTCCAACTCTGCTGAAAGCCTGTCTGGAAACTTTATAGCTGTCTTTGTGAAAACCACATCCTCTATTTGGACTTCTTTTTTTTCATTTATTTTGCTTTACTTTAGCAACAAGTCTGTGTAGTCCCTCATTCATCCAGGAGTGATCCATAGTAGAAAAAGTTTCAAAAAAGTCTTCTGGACAGTTTAATTCTTGATCGAGATGTTTCGACTTCCATCCGGAAATCATTTTCAATCTGATAGAAATGGACTGAAAACTGGATCTATTTATACTAACCTGAGTAAAAGGTAAAAAAATAGTAAAGACGGGCTCGACCAATGAGCCTGTGTTACCTATGATGGCCGTGAATGGCTCCTATTGTAGCCACAGACCAGTAAACGAACCCTATTATAATAATGCTAAAAGCCTAGTCAATAGAAATTACTTGCTAACGAGAGGCGTGAAACTGGGTCACGAGGTGTCATCTTTAGTCCATGGCTTCAAAAGGAGGGAGACTAAAGATGACACCTCGTGACCCAGTTTCACGCCTCTCGTTAGCAAGTAATTTCTATTCACTAGGCTTTTAGCATTTTTATAATAGGTTCGTTTACTGGTCTGTGGCTACAATAGGGGCCATTCACGGCCATCTTAAGTAACACAGGCTCATTGGTCGAGCCCTTCTTACTATTTTTTACCTTTTACTCAGGTTAGTATAAATATATCCAGTTTTCAGTCCATTTCATTCAGATTGAAAATGATTTCCGGATGGAAGTCGAAACGTCTCGTTGAAGAATTAAACTGTCCAGAAGACATTTTTGAAACTTTTTCTACTATGGATCACTCCTGGATGAATGAGGGACTACACGGATTTGTTCCTATTATAAAAATGTTAAAGCCTAGTGAATAGAAATTCCTGCTAACGAGAGGCGTGAATAAAGGCTTTGCTTTACTTTATATAAAAACATGTTCACATGTTCTGAGACTACAGCGAAATGTCGAGAGCGTTACTCTGAGACACAATCACTTGATGGATTGAAGTTGATATGGAATCCATTCAGAAAGACTTTAAGATTTCTGTTCATAAGAAAAAAAACCCTGAATATTTCATAGACACCGTCATCTTCTTTTTCTTATGTGTGCTTGGAAAGATCACTGACGGAAAGAACCCGCCATGTTATTTTCTGCTGAACTCAAAGTCTTAATTAAAAGCTGCCATATTGCGTGAGACTTCTTCGTGTACAAACTGTTCCTGCCGACACGACCGTTCACACAGAACAGAAGATCATTTTTCGCACAGGAAGTTGGAAATAAACTTCTAAATTCTTTTCAGTCAAGGTTTATTCTTTCTTATTGAAGGGGATGAAGTGAAAGAACACCAGAGTCTTTTCTCAAAGCTCCATTGTATTGAGAAATAAAAGAGGAAGAAAAAGATGTGTTTTTAATAGAAAGAGATGGAGTTACAGGGGACTTTGAGACAATATTCAGTCTGTCCTTCATCCTCCAGTAGATTTAAAACCACACACACACACACCTATCTACCTATCTGTCGACCCATCTATAGCATGTATGTCTTCAAACACATCCTACCAGACTTTGTCCTCCAAGTACATAAAGCTTCTTGTGTGCCGATCTTAACCCAATCAATGATGGTTCATTTTTAAAAGTGCCTTACAGGACACTGTACATTAAAAATATACAAATTAAAAATAGAAAGCCAATGTACAAAATTGAAAAATAGTTAGTCGGAAGTTAGAGAGTCGGTACTGCATTGGGTTTAAAGAAGAGAGGTCCAGATCTCAGGGACAGATCAACTGAATACCCTCATTTTGATGAGACGGGCAAATGGGAGCTGGAGAGCCGAAGAGAGGAGGGTAATCAAAGAAGCAAGTAAAAGGGTTAAAATATGGCAGAAAATTCCAAGTATCTGGTTCTATCAAAATCTCATCAAAACTTGTTAACTGACGTATCAAAGTATCCTTTAATCCTGCTTCATCAGTTTATATGATTGGGCGACTGGTGCTGTATTTTCTGGCTCTCCAAAACACACTTTTTTTTGTTATCCCCTCGCCTGCCGCCAGAAGGAGCCCTGAACCTTCCTCATCACCCTGATTAGGGACACCTGAGATTGATTTCTGATGCCACACACCTGTGGACCCTGCTGCCTATTTAAGGGCAATCACCCCAGACTTTCACGTCGGGTCATTACCATCCCTTCCAGCCAACTCACCCTGAATGCCTGACCATGTTTGGACTCTATTATATTATTTGATCTCCTGAATCCTGAGTTAATCCTGTGCCCTTTGCTTTACAAAATTACCTGACTTCTGTTAATAAATCCTGTTCTTGTCCTACATTTGGGTCCTCCTCCTTCCACATCTTCTTCTCCTTCCATCGTTTCCCTCCAGGGGGCGCCACATCAAGTCAGTTTCTTCCATCCAACCCTATTTGCTGCATCCTCTTCGGTCACACCAACTATCTTCATGTCTTCCTTCACTGTATCCATGAACCTCCTCTTTGGTCTTCCTCTGGTCCTCTTTCTTGGTGGTTCCAAATCCAGCATCCTTCTTCTGATGTCCTCTCTCTCTCTCCTCTGCACATGTCCAAACAATCTCAGTCTGGCCTCTCGGAGTTTATCCCCAAAACCTCTAAACATGTGCTGTTCCTCTGATCCTGTCCATCCTGGTCACTCCCAGAGAGATCCTCAGCATCTTCATCTCTGCTACAAACAACTCTGTTTCCTGTTTTTTCCTCAGTGCTACTGTTTCTAGGCCAAACAGTATGGCGGGTCTCACCATGGTTTTGTACACTTTCCCTTTAATTTGATCTGAAACTCTTCTGTCGCACATCACACCTGATACTTTCCTCCACCCGTTTCAGCCTGCCTGCACACGCTTCTTCACCTCTTTTCCACACTCTCCATTGCTCTGGACTGTTACTTAAAATCTTCCACCTTCTTTATCTCTTCTTCCTGTAACCTCACTTTTCCATTTGGATCCCTCTCATTCACACACATACTCTGTTTTACTCTGACTAATCTTCATTCCTCTTCTTTCTAGTGCAAACCTCCATCTCTCCAGCTTTTCCTCCACCTCTTCCCTCCTCTCACTACAGATCACAATGTCATCTGCAAACATCATTGTCCAATGAGTTCACTCTAATTCTAAAATCTCAAAAATATTTGATAATAAATACTGAAATGATTGGTTCCATCATCCTGTTGCCGTGGAAATGATTGGAAAATTCCATCCCTATTATTTGGATTAGTCCCACTCACAGTAACATATTAAACTGCTAGTGTACTCAAAAGTTTGGACCCCATGTGTCTGTTGGTGCGGCTAATCTGGCGTATTGTATATATGAGCTAATTAAGTGTACCTTCTGCATAACTCCATATTGGTGGTCGTGTAACGATGATTGTTTTGCTACATATTGGTGAAAGTAAAAGTCAAGTTAGATGTAGAGCCGTTAGCCACCAAACTCCTGTTTCATGGAATAATTTTTCAGAGAGTAAATGGAGAGGCAGACGCAGTTTCAACATTCGAGTGCAGAAATAAACCGTTCCTATTTGAACAAGCTTATTACCAATCCAGCTGGAAATAGAGAATTTTGATTGAAATTGTTCCTAGTTGACTGCTAGAAACTGGAAGCTGGTAAAAGTACGGTTCACTGGCGTTCTGTCCTCTAATTCTATTACTTTTCTATCATTTAAGTCTCATGGTGACAGTCTGGATACTTTGTTTCATGCAACATTCATCACCGCCTATGTTTTTTTTAAGCAAAAAGACAGACATGTTTTTTCACAATTTTAACTTTTACAAAATATGGCAGGTTAAAAGAAAAAAAATAGACTTTTCCACTTTGTTCTTTTTCTTAAAACTGCCAAAACTCACCTTGAACTGGCAGATTTGAACTGCTGTCAACAGTAATAATGGCTTCACTTCTATTTTGACTGGTTGCTTTTCCTCAGCATCTTTTAAACATTAGTTTGCACACAAAGAAGGGCAGGAGGAGGACTTTGAGTGATTAAGACATACAAGACCTTTTTCGAAGTTAAAAATGTGTCTTGGTGTTTGTGCTGAGGTGAATAATGTCATATGGAAGCCAAGGTACATTTCATTTAATAGACACTGCCAAAGCTTTTATTTACAGCATGTCAGTCCAAGTGGAACACAAACTCTAGCTTTCATACCAGGAGTAAAATCAAAAGCTGTGTTCTTCTTGGCCACTATTTGACCCTCCAGGTTGGACAAGAAGCTTTGAAGGCTTTCCCAGTTTGTTGTTGTTTTTTAATGAGAGCGGAATATGCCGCTGAAGCCGTGTTGAAAAACTGTCATAGGTTTTAACACTGAAACTTTTTGTGAGTCTAGACAGCGAGGTTCAGTGACAGTGTGACAGTAGGTTTATTTATTTATCTAATTTTTATCCTGTAATAGTGATTTAATACATCATGTTGTCACAATGCCGAAAAATAAAAAAAACAACCAAAAGATAAAACTTTCATTTTAATTTATTCCCTGTAAGCATTTTTTTTCATCTGTAGTGACATTAAAACTTTGTCTTTCTGACTTTTTTTTTTGATGGTAAAGTGACAGCCATCATGCATCACATAACATGGCAGTAAGCTAGGCTGGAAAGAGCTCAGAAAAGATGCAGGATGTCAGACAAATGCTGAAATAGCATCATTAGGTGGTGCCAAAGTGCCAAAATCTGCCTGTTTTGTGGCGACGCTTTAAAGTTATAGAATAGTTTTAGAAGAATTTTGACAAATCTCAAAGTGCTTCA
Organism: Neostethus bicornis; assembly: GCA_902685375.1. Lineage (NCBI taxonomy): Eukaryota > Metazoa > Chordata > Actinopteri > Atheriniformes > Phallostethidae > Neostethus > Neostethus bicornis. Next base: position 14,447,988 of record LR738561.1, read on the forward strand.
ACAAAAAGATACAAAAACTAGTTTGATTTGATAAAATACTGCATGAAAATCAGCTTCGTAAAAAATTGGTTTTTGGAAAAAGGTGGAATGTTTTCTCCAGATTGGCGAGGCGGTCCTGTGGATTAAATCTTGGATTTTTTGGGGAACAGAAAAAAAAAAACAAGACGAGATAAATGAGATGATGAGGGAAAAGTTACATGTTGAAAAAGTTACAAATATGCAGTGAATGCAACGGAAAGGCAAAGGAGATAGTCGTGCTGTTTGGTTGCTGTGGTTACAGTCCTTTGACTTACTCTATCGAGCCCTCATGGGGAACATGATCAAAGGGCGATCGCTCCTGCTGGACAGGACGAAGGTCATCAAAAAAAGATAAAGGATTGATCTGAGTGGATTTTCTGTATTAATAATCAGTCCTTGTGCCTCGTGGTGAATACGTGAGAAACCAAAATGAGAAACTCTTGGAAACTTTTTCAGAGGATTTCCACTTCTATCCTGACTTTGGGATTAAAAGAGTGCAAAATGTTCAGCAAAGTGTTACCATTTGGAATCCTCCATCCTCACCTCGTCCTTAACTTGCTGTCCCAAGCCTTGCTACCCAATAAACTCCCCCACATTCTAATTGTCTTTCCCTGACACACCTGCCTCTCCTTTTTCCCCGGTCTTCATTAGCCCCGCCCCTCTACCCTTGTGTCACACTGTCTGTTGTGTTTCCTCTCTCCACAGAGTTGAGTCTTGCCCTGATGTGGAAGCCCAGTCTTGTCTCTGTCCAGGAACCCCCAAGTCTTCCTTGTCCACACCACCTTCTGGTCTCAAGCCACCATCATCACTACCATATGGTTAACCTATTCAAACTTTATTCTGTCACAATTTCATAAAATGATTAAGATTATTCTACATATGAGCAGGTTAAAAAAAAAATAAAAGTTTGTTTTGTCTTTTAAACCGCTTATTCCTAACGGGGTCTTCAGGTCTGGGGGATTTCAGGCGAGAGTCCTCATCATAATTTATGTTTTTATCATCCCAGATCTCCTTTAATTTTGTTGTTCGTTCTGTCGTCTTCAGCTTATCCGGGGTCTGGTTGCGGGGGCACCAGCCTCATCCGGGAACCCCAGGCTTCTCTCACCTCGCTGCATCCTTCCAGCTCACACATAAGGATCGCAAGTTGTTCCCCGGCCAGCTGTGAGACACAGTCTCTCCAGCGAGTCCGGGGTCTGCCTCTTGGAGTCCTCCTGGTGGGACGTGCCCGAAACACCTCACCCGTGAGGCGCTCGGGTGCCATCCTGACCAGATGCCCTCTCCACCTCATCTGGCTTCTCTCGACCTGGAGGAGGAGCAGCTCTACTCTGAGCTCCTCCCGGATGACAGAGCTCAATCTCTGAGTGAGAGCCCAGCTACCCTACAGAGGAAGCTCATTTCGGCTACTTGTATCCGCAATCTCATTCTTTCGGTCAACACCCACAGTTGGTAACCATAGGAGAGGGTATGAATGTAGATTCTGTTTACCATGGTGAGGGTAGGAACGTAGATCCTGGTTACCACGGTGAGGGTAGGAACGTAGATGCTGGTTACCACGGTGAGGGTAGGAACGTAGATCCTGGTTACCATGGTGAGGGTAGGAACGTGGGTCCTGGTTACCATGGTGAGGGTAGGAACGTAGATCCTGGTTACCATGGTGAGGATAGGAACGTAGATCCTGGTTACCATGGTGAGGGTAGGAACGTAGATCCTGGTTACCATGGTGAGGATAGGAACGTAGATCGACTTGTAAATCAAGATCTTTCCTTTTCGGCTCAGCTCTTTCTTTACCACGATGGATCAATGCAGCATTCTAGTTATTGCTGACGCTGCACCAATTTGTCTGTTCCATTTGTCCCCCACTCGTGAACAAAACCTCATGATCCTTAAACTCCTCGACCATTTTTTGGTCATATTTACAAAAGATTTACACAACCTACAAATTTGATGCAGCAATTTATGCACATTATAATTGCTCATGCTCATTGTTTTGCTCACCTACACACCCAAATCTTGCTGTACGACACTTAACAAAAGAAAATCAATGAAAAGATGGATCAATAGGTGGCTGATAGATGGAGCCATCAGTAATTACATCAAAACTAATCTATCAGTTTGTTTATCGTTTCTCAAAAATCTAACTAAAACCTTAATTGTTTAATGGGTTGAGATTAGAACCGTTTATGGTACTCCGGGTTAATTTCTAACACAGGTGGACATTTCTTTACACATTCACACGAACCAGAGAGCACATGTTCTGCTTAAAGGAGAAAACAAAAATCAGCATGCACAGCGTGTAAAATATGTTTGCCAAGATTCTCTTTCATGCTCGTTTCCACCTCCAACCTTAACCCCAGCCGACTCCGTTCCACAGCACGCCTTTCAACCATTTCCAAACTTTCTTTAGTTTGTGACCTCTGTAAATATTCATAAAAATGTATAAATAAACAAAAAGATCTGAGCAGTTAGAAAAGCGTTGTGGTGAAGTATACTGGCAGTTTTTTTTTTTGTTTTAGAGCTTTCTGTATGGCATGTTTGTGTCAACGCATATGGTCTGTATGAGTGTGTGTGTGGTGTCATATTAGCGCTGCATGTTGGATGGGATAGGTCACAGCTGGAGGCTAAGCTCTCCCATTCCATGTGAAGAGGCTGCTTGTTGAAGACCCCAGCTTGCTGCTTTAATGAACTCCTTCACCTGCTGCAGCCTTTGCTCTGGTCTCAGGAGCTTGGGGCTAAACTCGACCAGAACACCATTATCTAGTAAGAAACTGTATTAGATGAGTAATCAGCCGAAGAGACAGCAGCAACACGATGATTTTCCACTAAAGCCACATCTTCTGCAACCCACACACAGATATATTTTCTTCCTTTGTGACACGGTGTCAAGCATGTTGCCCAGAAACCAACGCTGGCCTTGCAAAAGGTCCAACGTGGCCCGAAGGATAAAAATAATCATTGCTGTGAAAAATGTAACCAAAAATTTTTTTATTTACGTACATATTTCACATTTTTAAACTTGTCAAAGCAACGACAGACCATCTTATCATGGCTAGACCTTCAATGGTACTCCATTTGCACCAATCAGCTCCTCAATAACTTTTAATGCTATTTTTTTTATTTAAAATCACAGTTCTATGACTAGATTTGTATGAGTGATAAGATAGAATTTGCTTTATTTATCCTGGGGGAAAATTGATTTGTCACAGTGGTGCAATTAAGGAAAAAAATTAAGATAAATTGTTGTAGTTTCATCCCCCTGCCCATAGAAGGCGCCCTGGATGAACCTCGCTGTTCCCAAATCACCTTCTGATTTGCTCCATCTGTGATCCCAGCACACCTGGAGACCCTCATCACTAAAGCTTTATAAAAGCTGTTTCCCTCTATGCTCTATGGCTGGGTCTTCAAATGGTTTGCAATGTTGTCTTTTAAAGAACCAAATTAAACAACCTGACCACGACAGTAAGGTCTCTGGTTGAACAAAATACTCAAGAATCTCACTGTCTCAGACAGATTATTGTGGATCTTGTGCAGCTTGATCTACATAAATAAAATCCTGTCCATCCTGTATTCAAATGTGGACACATGGTCTGTTCCATGCTGGACAGATTTCTTTACTTTGTTTAACTTTTTTTAAAAAAGCATCTGGAAAAACAGTAAATCTGCCAAGTAATCTATTTCTTCTCCACCTCCAGTTGCTGTTTACAAAAAAAAAAAATGAGTAGAGAATAGAAATATACTTTATTGATTCCTCAACGGGGAAATTTGTGTGCCGCATTACACCGCAGCAGGCTGCCACATGATGCCAATGGTTGAAGAAACAGGGGGTAAGGTGTCTTCCCCAAGGACACCTACACATGAGCTCAGTGGGATTCGATCCGAAGAACTTCCGGTTCAAGAGCGAACGTTCTACCACAGAGCCATCGCCTCCCGATGAAGTGGTTCTGTAACAGTTTCAGTGCACCGAACTTTGTGTAGAGAGAGGTAGCGGAACAGATTCTGAAGGTTTGCAGTTTTTAGCCAACTTGGCAACAACTGCTGGCTGAAATTTGATTGGTCAAACATTTTCATGGGAAAGCACATGTTTGTTTTTAATGGATAGCTATTAAAAAAAATACATAGACCAATTAGGAAATTTTTTAACAAAATCAATGTCCAAATTACAATTAACAGCAATTTATTCTTCAGGTATTTTTATGCCTGAATTACAAACTGCAAAAAAAAAGAATTTGAAATAATTCTGATTCCAACACTTTCTGAATGTGTAACAAAACCAAAGTATTGCATCTTTTCACCTTTCAGCTTGTCCATAAAACTTCAAAAAGAAAAACGTGACATTTTTATTAATTATTCACCGGACTGGCTCACCAGGGATCAAACTGGACTTTTCATGGCTCCATCACATAAAGGAGTCAGGGCACCGCCGTCTCGACATAAACATTTCTAGCTTGTTAAAAAGCTTAACATGATTCTTGTTTGCTAACATAACGAGCAGTATTGTTATATCTCGTATTAGAAGCAGAGAAAAAAGCAGTTTGATATTGATTGAAAGATAGGAGAAACTGTCAGGGGAAAGGCACAGTCGCTCTTTGGTCCGCGTTTGTGAAACTTCAGCCCAGAAAAATATGATCTGATCATGTTTAGAAGCGGTGAAAGTCAGCAGTGTTTCCAGTAAATTCTGTGGAAAATGTCCTATTTTTATTGTGACGGTGTCACACCATCAAGCTTCTGTTTTGGTTCATCTTTTCCATTCTTTTCTAATTTGCTCATTCAAATTTTTCTAGTGTTTTATTTTTGTTGGATGATTTATTTTATTTAAAATCAGTCAAAGATTAAACTAAGATTCATAAAGCTGTTAAAAGCCCTCCTTGTGTTTTAAAAATGATCCCGTCAGATCTGTTTTTAGTTGCTTATTTAACACATTTGATGAAATTTCTTTTTATAAAAATTTCACATCTGTGTAACATCTGGCCGATGAGAGAAGTCATCTACAAACCCTGCAAAATGAACTTTTTTCCAATTTCAACACAAAAAAAGCAACCTTCAAATAGTTTACAAATCATTCATAACTATTAAAATAAGTACAACAATCTAAATAATTTTATATCAATGTTGTTCTTATGTTTCAAAAAAATTGAAGTTTTAAATTAAAACTTTTATAACAATCAACTTTTATGAGGAAAGTAGCTGAATCACAAAGACAGTGAATCACACAAGTCGGCCAAAACACGTCTGGTCCTTTTTTGAGGAGCCATTACGTAGGTCTACGTACAGAATATACAGTAAATGTGGCAGATTCAGTCAGTCAGTCACCTGTTTAACTGTCTATCCCTTACGAGGTTGCGAGGGGTGCCAGAGCTCATCCCGGCTGATTCAAGACGAGGGGCAGGGTACACCCCAAACAGGTCGCCAGTCTGTTGCAGGGCCACACTCATACGACCGTACACACTCATTCCAGGGGCAAATCAACCTGCCAGTATTCTTGTTAATCTTACTGTGCTTTTTTTTTTCTCTGTTTGAGACCAAATTTGTGTTTTTTTTTTTTTGAATCTCTTTATTAAAACCTTTTAACCCACATTTGTGGGTTAAAACTGGCAAATCAACCTGACATGCATGTTTTTGGAGGGTGGGAGGAAACCGGAGTACCAGGAGAAAATTCATACAAACACGGGGAGAACATACAAACATCACACAGAAAGGACAGCGTTCCAAGTCTTGTCCCCGAACGAGACTTGAACCCATGACCTTCTTGCTGTGAGGCTACTGTGCAGATGAGTATTACTTTAAGTTTGTGGATCAATCAAACTCTTTTTTTTCCATGGTTATAAAATTGTGTCATTATCTTAACTTGATTAAAGATGGAAAATTTCACAATAAAAGCCCTTATTCAATGAGCAATCAAGTGGGGAAAAAGTCTGAAATTGTGCAATCACAATAATAAAAAAAAAAAACTCATTCAGTCATCTTCTGAACCATTTGTCCTTTTGAGACTCATGGGGGATATCAGAGCCTATCCCAGTTGATTACAGGTAACAGACGGGGTACACCACAAACAAGTCACCAGTCTGTTGTGGGGTAAAGACCTCATAAACTTCAATAACATATAAGAACATAACATTTTACTCTTCAAAAACTTGTACTCTTTGTAGATAAAATCCACCTTTTTCTCTCCTCAGCAACGCTAAAAGTCCAGCCTGTCCTTCGTATTTCTTATGAAGTTTTCTACACATGGTCACCTGTCCTGTTCCATGCTGCTCACACTTCTTTACTTTGTTCAACATCTTTTGAAAATTTTGTCTTGAAATTTACATTGAAGATAATCAGCCATCAAATCTATTTGTTTTCCTCCTTCAGTTGTTGTTTGATGATTAAAAAATATTTTATAGCAATAAACTCATCTTTCTATGTCGATCCACTGATGTGACAAGTGGTTACCAGTGACCATTATGGTGACACTGGTGCAACTGCTTGTTTAATTTTTGGTGGGCTTGATAGGTCTTTAATTTTGTTATGTCTGTTTTTAAAGTTTGAACTGGAGTTTGTAATAAAGTTTGATGACGATCGTATTAAGGCTAAGTAAGTTCATCCCAATCACGCTTGTTTTTCTATAGCGCTCCACTCACTCATGCTTTCATCATTTTTACTTGAAAATAAAATCTGTTGGCGTTCATACAACACCATAGATTACATCCAAATTCATCCCCTAAAAAAGCGTTGCATCAGAAACATATTTTTTGGATGAATGTTTGTGGACTTGAACACTTTTTGCTGGAAAAGTCAAACTTATGCCAGAACCACAAAAACCAGTCAAAGATGTAATCTTGACTGTCAGGCTGAATAAAATAAGAAAAACTCTGAACTTACCAAGAAAATATGGGTTTCTGTTACACTCCCATCTCACTTTTTTTTCAGAAAATTGAGCTGTAAAGAAAGTTCAGTTGCTCAAAAACCCATTTTTCTTTTTAGACTAAATTGAAGTGAGATTATAAAGACATGTTTTAACCAAACTGCAAAACACTTCCCGCATCTCAAACCTTCTGATAAAAACCCATGTCCAAAACGAGGGTGTGAAGTGGATTTTTATGTTTTTTAGAAAATAAATATTAGATACCATATAAAATAAATAATGTCGGAAATACAGTCACACACAACTTGTGTGTACATGCTTTTGATGAAGAGTTCAAACTCAAGGCCATCAGTCACGCAAAAGAACATGGGAACAGAGCAGCAGCCGGAGAGTTCAACGTTAATGAATCAATCGAATGGAAGAGGACGAAGGAAAAAGATGACCTGTGCCAAGTAAAGAAGACTAAACAGATTCTGAGGGAACAAAGCCAGACGGACACAGTTCGAGGACAAAGTGGAACAAAGAGCAGTAGTGGAAGGCTCTCTATCGTCACCATTTGAAAGAAGACATCAGCACTAGCACATGAAATGAAGATCAATGCATTCGGAATCGGTCCTTCTTGGTGATTTTGTTTTGTAAAGACTTAATCTGAGTTATCTGGCTGTTTTACTGACATTCTATTGAGGTCAGCTCCTTCTGATGGATGCATAACGCAATTCAAGTCACTATAGTTGTCGGGTTGCGGACAATTTGCAGACATTGCGACATTGCAGACACAATCGCAGGACAGTTACAGGTTTATTATTCGAAACAACGCAAATCTCGAGAACAAATAATGACGACTACCTGAGGTCTAAATGATGACAGAAGACAACCTCGCAAAGAAATTTTAAAGAAATGATTTAAAGGCAGCTGCACAAATATCTACAGGTATCTAAAATCAGGCAAATGAGGAAAGGCCCCAGTTCCCTGTGGTGGTGGGCGAGGGAACCATGGCAGCATCTTATATTGCAGAAAATTCTGTTTTTAATGTTCAACTTCGTAAAAGTTTTAACACAGTATGACCTGGGTCAGGTGTTTCCAGTTGCCTCCTGTACTTAAGAAATTTCTCGATAGAAGATGAAACAATGACTAACATGGATAAGATGACATCAAGGTATCAAACAGTACGCCCCGCATGGTACAAAAGATTTTGACCTTGACTTTTGTGATTTTTATCTCAGGTTTCATGACCCTAAAAACTCAATCAGTTAATCTGTTGTTGTCTCAAAGTATTTTATTTCCAGAATGCTGACCGAAAATAAATATAAACACCCTCATTAGTAAATCTTTTCAGTGCTTTGTGAGATCTACAAACAAAAATCTACAATCACAACCTTTGATATCTTTACCTATGGTCACACAACCCTGAAAACCTACCAATTGATTTCTGATGATGCTTAGTCATTTTGGGCAGTTTTGTTAAAACCTCCACAGTGGTTTGGGCACATACAAAAGTGTTACAGAAGCACGGACAGCCTGAGTACTTAAAGAGTCAGATAAACAAAGTCTGTGTCACGACATGTGGGTGCAGAAGGAGGAGGACCCAAATGCAGGGCAACAAAATAGGGTTTATGTACTGTAGTAAGGCAGTCCAGTTTGTGCAGGCTCAGAATAATGTCTTGAGGTTATTGTAAATCATGGTCAGGAAGACTTGGCTGGAATGGAAGATAAGACCTGACAAAAAAAGCCTGGGATAATTGTCTTTAAATATGCACCAGGCAGACGACGCACCGCTGTTCAGGATCAGGCTAATCACCCAGGTGTTTGGGATCAGGCTGGAGTCCTGGAGAGTGAGGAAGGTCCAGGGCTCCCTCTGGTGGCAGAGTGAGGGGATCATGACTCTCTGGATGTCCATTAAAGTTTTTTATTTCCTTTAAACATGTGCTCCAGATCAATTTCACCCTCTACTAAGCTTTTAGGTTCACAGCCTCGTTTCACTTTTAGGTTCACAGCCTGAATCATTATTATCATGACCCCAAAGAGGAATTTTGTGACCCTATCAAAGAGGACGGGGTGTTGGAAAATAAACTGGGAAAGTCCCTAAAAACTATAACTATAATTCTGAAAAGCCATTCCTTAAGTGACAAGTTCAGCCATATGAGAAAGGACTGGCGAGACCACTGAAAAAAATAGATGGAAACGAATTCTAAGACGGAGATTTTGAGAAGATGGTTTAAAAAGGAGGCCGCCGGAGGAAACCCATATGGTTCTAAAGGGAGGTAGCCGCTTGCTAAATACAACAAAGGAGAAAAAGTTGGGACAAAAAACCCAAAGGCCATACATTACTTGTCTGTGTTTTCTTCCCAGGGGGCATGACAAGCTGTGTGGTTGATGATGGAAAAGAAGCTTTTCACCAGCCTGTCCTATCACAAAGACTGAGTGTTTTTTTAAAAGAAAATAAATGAGTTTTTTGTTGGCAAATCCACCAGACTTGCACTGACAATTTTCTGAGAACTAACAGAAATCTTCCACAGTGGGGAACAATAGCACTTGTGTCTTTGTTTTTGCCAAAGAATGGAGGACAGTGATGAGTCAGCATCGGTTACACAACTCCAACCTTTCAGCTGATGCAGTACTGACAACATTGTCAGCTAAACACAACTACAAACTGTAACTCTGGTCATTAAATCTCACTTAACTCAGTCCCGTAAAGCAGAATAATTCACCTCTTCTTGTGATTTTCTTTTCAACCACTCGATGACTTCGTCAATACTTCGCCGGTGTCAGAAAACGAACTCTGAGATGAAGTAAGATGTCTTGTACATTTGTCAAGTCAATGACAGTCGATAAGTGTCAATGAAGAGCAAAAACCCAATTGAACCTCTCAACTTCCCCGCTTGTCTCTCTCATATCAATACGCTGTTAGTTGCTCTACATCAACTTTAATGAAGTCCTACCCCTTCCTTTGTTCACACCTTTTAATCTTGTATTGACATTTCTTGGCAGGCTTGTGATAACTGCTTATAAGTCACCTTTATGGAGACAGCAAATAAAATGGTAACTAAAGCTGCTGAAAGGCTGTCACAGCCAACAGTGCTGGTAAAAGTAAGAAATATGTAATGGGATTCTCCTTGTTCCTGATGGAGGAGGCCTGCTTTACAGACAACTATTGAGTGGAAATTGAGGTGAGATTGAAATCGCTTTTGATGTCGTTCTTTCCCATCTGATGAGGGAGGCTTTTCATTGTGAGCACATATAGTCAAGCTGTTCTTTGGTGTTTGGCAGGCAGAAGCTGGGTTGGAACTGCAGGTGCAACACAATGAACAGCATCTGGATCGTAGCCTCGGTGGAGGAGAACGAAAGCAGAAATTAAAGCTAAAAAAAAGCTAAAACAAAATGGGATGGTGTGTGTCCTCTGTGTTTAATCCAGGCTGACCCTTCCATTGTAATGCTGATAAAAGTCACCCCAGCAGCACCTCAGGTGATTAACCACATTGTGTTTGTGTTTAAACAAACAGGTGTCCTCCTCTCCCTCTGCAGCTCATTATCCCTCCTTTTATTTTGTCATATTTTGCTGCATTTCTATCAAATTCTGTTTTTTAAAAGGAACACAATGCACACAAACACAAAACAAAGCTTAGAAACGTGCTTTGGTGCGTGTAGCTCTCAGTGAGCAGGGCGGCTGATGTGGAAAGAAATGATCACAAGATTTACCAAACAATGTTTACGCATGTGGGAATTTACTGGAATAAAAAAAAACTTAGGTTCATCAAAGTAAGATTGAAACACTGATCGCATACGTGCTGTATGCGATCGTATGGCACGTATGGTTTGGTATAAATAAATAAAAAGATAAGACAAGCATCTAAAATCCCTATTTTGTTCCTTAAAGGGGGGTATTGTGTTTTTGGGAGATAATTCTAAAAATGGTCAGGGTTTTGGTGGATGTGGAAGGATGAGAACCCAATTGCAGGAAATCAAAACAAGGTTTATTAAACACAATTCGAGTGAGTCTGTTAAGCAAAGGGCACAGGATTAACTTTATTTCAAATAATAATAGAGTCTAAACATGGTCAGGCATGGTCAGGGTGACCTGGCTGGAAGGGATGGTTTGACCTGACCTGGAAGTCTGGGATGATTGCCTATAAATAGATGGCAGGGTCCACGGATGTGTGGGATCAGGAATCAATCTCAGGTGTCCCTAATCAGGGAGATGAGGAAAATTCAGGGTTCCCTCTGGCGGCAGGAGAGAGCATACTGATAAAAATGGTACCTATTGTTTGATCAGAATTGAAAAATTTGTATACAAAAGTTTTTAAATTGTGAAATTCACCACTCCTCTCGCTCTCAGTTTGTCCTATCGTCTGGCTACATGCACAACAAAAAGGGCTGTTTGGGGCAAAATGGCAGAAATAAAATGTATGATTTTTTTAAAAAGAAAAATTTAAGCAAAACCCAATTTTTCATTTCAGTTTTTTTTTTTACTTGACCCAAAAGCAAATAAAAGGAGACTTAAAATAGAAACATTCTACGTTTGAATTCTTGGGGTTAACATGGAGTCTGAAGAGGGGAAAAAAAGAACATATTTGCACCCCTGTGAACCCAACAACCTCAGATAACGACAAAATAAAAGCATTATTAAAACAGATGACAACATGGACCACTCTGTTAGAGAGCACGTCTGTACAGAATGGCTTTAATGTGGACAGCTGTCTTTATGTAATCTTATTCTGCTTTAAAAATCTGATAATCTGCACTAAACAATCACACGGTTTATTAGAACCAACATTTTAACGTGCTTTTATTTTTAGCAGCATGCTAACATAAAAAAACCCACTAATATTAACAAATAATCAATGTACAAAAAAACAAATGTTAACATTAACATAATGTACGGACAGTACGTTTAACATCAACATAACAGTAAAACGTTTGCATGACAATAACATTAAGTAGTGACCATTAGCAGATAGTAGCCATGACAACACTCTAAGTAAGATATTCTGGATGCTCACCTAAGTGCCTGATGTAAAACAAATTTACCATAAAAATTTTTCCTCAGTTACTCTCATTCACGAGAATCGAATATGTTATTGAAATTGAAATATACTTTTTTCATCCCTCGAAAAGGAAATTTGTGTGCTGCATTACACTGCAGGAGGCTGCCACGACGCACCAATGGTGAGCTCTTCCCCACAAACACCTAGACATGAGCTCAGTGGGATTTGATCCCGCTAACTACTGGAGAACTTCCGGTCCAAGGACGAGCGTTCTGCCACTGAGCTATCGCCTCCCCTCTTTTTACGACTTACTACTCCGCTAATGCATATGTTTTGGATCTGGTTTAAAACAGCGACCCTTGTCCCGCAGCCATGTAAAAAAAATACTAAAAATAGATATTTATAAAAAAAAAAAAAAAGAGAGAGAATTTTTAACTGTAAATCGAATTAATTGATTTATTTGATTTGTCACAGAACGCGACAACAAAGTCTTGCTTTAAAATACACAAGCAGTATAAGAGCATTAAATTAGCAAAGCTAACATACCTTCCTTTAACGTTGTATTTTGATGCATTTACACTGAAATGGCACTCCTGTTGGGACTAAGCCTGAGTAGACAACATGCACTAAAAAAAGTGGGCATTACAATGTGGTTACAATGCAAAACACAATGCATGGCAAAGAAAAATGAGCATTCTAATGACAATAATAAATTTAATTTAAAAGTGCCTTTCAGGACCCAAGGTTGCTGTACAGTTCACAATTGATCAAAAACATCACAAACCAGAATTAAATTAACAATAAAAAAATAACAATAAAAAAAACAAAAAATAAATTTAGAAACAAATTAAAACAAATCAGAGCAAAAAAAAAAAAAATCAAATATGTAAAATTGGACTTATTGTAAGATTCCTGAAAAGATGAGTTTTGAGGCTGGATTTGAAAAGTGGGAAAGAGTTCGAATTACGTAAATCAGACTGAATACCGAATGGGAAAGCTTACAAGTGACACAAACATGCATGAATAAACAAGAAAAGCATGTCAGGATGACATTTTAGAAACCTTCAGAAAGTTGAAAACACAGGTTTCACATACGTGTTTTCTGTTGGAGCAAAAGCATCTTTTTGTGAAGTTTTTTTTTTGTGTGTGTCTTTTACACTATGTTTTCTCATCTGAGAATTAACTGAGATCAGCAGACCCCATAGAGTCCTCCATGACCGTGAACGAACAAACAATTGATCCCAGAGTAATGGATCAATACAACACTGCACAGCACTAAAACATGAGCTAATCCTTCTGATAACCATCTGGAAATGTATAAACAATTATTTTAGCATCATATATTTAATTTATAAATGGCTTTTTTAAATATTCAATGTTTTTAGAATGGATTAGTTTTTGCTTTTATTGCAAAAAGACATAAGCTGGAAATTTTTATGTATGTTTGTAAAATGATTGAAAATTCCAAGTTGACTCTCATGCTGTAATTTTGTGCCTTTGTGCACCAGTGTGTGTGTGTGTTATAATTTTTCTGGGGTTATTTGCTGGTCTCTAATGGGGTGTGTAGTGAGCAGTCGCCCTTGTTTTTAAAATATGACTCAAGCAGAGAGACCATGTTCAGTAATGTCAGGTGAGATTTTGAAAAGATTCAAGAAGGAGTGTAAATGTCCTCTTTCACTGCACGTTGAACAAAGGAAGCCATACAAAAGCTAAAAGATGTCTAATGTGGTTCAGAGAGAATCCAGGCAGCTCAGAGGACTGTTGAGCTTGTGCAGCATAGCATGTTTCAGGAATGCATTTGTGAGCATGTGTGTGTGTGTGTGTGTGAGCGTATCATGTGCATGTGCTTGCCTCAAAGCTTTTCTACTCACAGGAGAGTGGGCGGCTTTGCCACAAAACCACCGCGTCAGCATCTTCTCTCCAGCGACCAATTAGCTGAGACACTCAAATAATAATAACAAAAATATCAAAACGTCTTTTCTACATTTGCATGTTTTTCATTTGCTTATCTCCCATCGAACCGCCAGCTCTTTCTTTATCCCTGAGGCTTTTATTTTAACTTCACTGATGTCATACCTGCAAGATAATTGGATAAACTTTAATTCAAAGTAAAAGCTTGTGGATTCCAAGATACTGGGAAGAGGTAGAGTTTACCATCTACAGAACTGGTGCATTTCTGCATACGTTCAAAAAAACACATGCTTCTTTTGAGCTGCAAACCCTTAATAATCCAGCTTCACCTGAAAACAAGAAGGGTTTGTTTAGCTTTTAAATCTTAGAAGAAACTCACATTTTTAGATATTTCATATGGAAACCCACAAAAAAAAAGCACACCTACAGCGTCTGTTTCTATCCAGAATGTGCGTATACGTTAAAAAAAAGATGATAAAAAGTACACCCACGTACACGGTATGTGTGCAGGGGCAATTCTCCAACGCTGTTAAGACTCTGCCATCTCTGCGGATCAATTCCCTCTGAACCTGGATGAATTATTAATGCCCACATTCTGTATTTTACTAAAGGGGAAATCATTTGAGATGGATTTTTTTTAAGCTCCCAATGAATTCATCAGTTGTTTAAGGTGTCAATATTATCTCCTGATATGACTCCTGCAGAAAGAAGCGCTGATCAGGATTCCTGTCATACTGACATTGTTGCACCGACCTTAAGCCGAATACTTAACCCAGCATGCATCAATTCATTTTCTGGAATGTCAGAGACCTACTGTCTGTAACTGTGCACGTTCATCCATCCATCATGCATCTATTAATCTATCCACATTTACACATAAATTTATTTACTGGTGATGTGTGTGTGCATGTAATTAGACAGGTACACATTCATGGCTGGAAAAAAAAACTTTTACTCCAGTTTTAAATCACATGTAAAACGGTTTTCATGCAAAAATTCTTGTTACAACCAAAAATACAAATAAATGCAAATAAGTAGCATGACTGCAGATTTTTTTTGTAAACATGCTTTATTTTACTTAAATTTATAGAAGTAGAAATATACTTTATCCGTCAACAGAAAAATTTCTGAGCTACATTACACCACAGCAGGCTGCGACGACAGCACCAATGGTGAGAGAAACGGGGGGTTAGGTGTCTTCTCCAAGGACACCTAGACATGATCTCAGTAGGTTTTGATCCGGTCCAAAGGCAAATGTTCTACCAATGAGCTATCGCCTACTCAAAACCTTTTATCTAAAGATTTTTTAACGCTGCTATTTTAGGCCTCTTTTAGTGATTAAAAAGAAAATTTGAATTGAAAAAGGCATTTTTTAGCCCTTTTTGAGGACAATTCTGACTCCTTTGAACGGTCATGCTGGTGAGCAAAGCACTCCAAAGTGTTTTAAAAGTTTATTAAAGCATCTAATTAGCCATAATTCAGCCAGCGTTTGTTCCCAGGTATGTTAAAATCATCGGTGCTTCAGTGAAGGCGTTGAATCAATCAATACCAAAGTTCAAATATGGTCAGGTAGCCAGGGTGACCAGGCTGGAAGGGATGGTATGACCCGACAGGGAAGTTCGGGGTGATTGCCCTTAAATAGTGATTGCCCTTAAAAAGTGAGGTTACAGGGAGAAGAGATAAAGAAGGTGGAAGATTTTAAGCATCTAGGATCAACAGTCCAGAGCAATGGAGAGTGTGGAAAAGAGGTGAAGAAGCGTGTGCAGGCAGGCTGGAACGGGTGGAGGAAAGTATCAGGTGTGATGTGCGACAGAAGAGTTTCAGATAAAATTAAAGGGAAAGTGTACAAAACCGTGGTGAGAGCGGCCATGCTGATTGGTCTAGAAACAGTAGCACTGAAGAAAGACAGGAAGCAGACAGAGATGGAGGTAGCAGAGATGAAGATGCTGAGGATCTCTCTGGGAGTGACCAGGATGGACAGGATTAAAAATGAGTACATACATCAGGAGAACAGCACATGTTAGAGGTTTTGGGGATAAAGTTCAAGAGGCAAGACTGAGATGGTTTGGGCACGTACAGAGGAGAGAGAGAGAGAGTACATCAGAAGAAGGATGCTGGATTTGGAACCACCAAGAAAGAGGACTAGAGGAAGACCAAAGAGGAGGTTCATGGATACAGTGAAGGAAGACATGAAGATAGTTGGTGTGACAGAAGAGGATGCACCAGATAGGATTAGATGGAAGAAACTGACTTGATGTGGCGACCCCTAAAGGGAAAAGCCGAAAGAAGAAGAAGATGGCAAGGTGCACAGGTGTGTGGAATCAGGAATCATCCTCAGGTGACCCTAATCAGGCTGATTAGGAACATCCAGGGCTGCCTCTGGCGGCAGGTGAGGGATCCTGACAGAGACAGAAATGCAGACATTGTTTATACAACTGAGCTCCTCTTGCATTAAAGTTGCCCTCGTCTGAACCCACTTTTTGTTTTTCTTTGCAACCAGCGCAGTTTCAATATGTTAATGTGAATCCTTTAAATTAACGCCGCCAGCAAACTGAGAGCTCACAGAGCGTTAGACTGCTTCCGCTTGAAGTTTCAGTACAACTTAATTAAACTTTTAAGTTTAATTTCAGGATCCTTTGAAGTAAAATGAAGAAGGATTTTACTGAAAAAGTCCAAATAATTCTACAGAATAGTGACTCGAGAGAGAAACGAGATTGTTAGCTAAATGTCAAGGGTACAGCTTATGCTACTTTCAATGGGTGACTGACTGCTGTGTTTGTGGGGGAGCTCAGCCAGAAAAGGATGAATAGAGCACGGTTAGCGTTGCCAGCTGAGATCAATAGGCTGCACTCTCAGGTAAGCACTGTGACTTCACCCGTTGGGCATTTCCTGAGAGGATGATAAATGCAAGATGCTGCATGCTTTGAAATGGGATATTTTTCATTTGTCACATTATATCATGTCACGCTGGTGATTTAAGAAGGAAAACAAAACAAAGAATGGAGGCTACTATGAGACATTACTTCATTTTCTCTTAGAACAATGTTTTGCAGTGCCACAGTGGACCCAGATAACAGCAAAGCAATATCCAAAGCAGGATATTACAAATCCATGAAACTTTCTTTTTTGCCTCTCAGTTCTTGTGCTGAAATATCAAAGTAAAAAAGTAAAGCAGAAAGTGTCAGCAGTAAATTTAAAATAGCCCCAAAAGGTTTGCTGGGTTTGTGCAAACTTAATAAGATCCTATAGTGAGCTCTATAATACATACGGGAGACAAAAGAAGAATAGAGGAAAATAAATTGAGAGACCACGTCACTGCAACATGACCGTGCCTGTTGGAGAAACGAGCCAACCACGCTGCCTCCCCAAGGAGACATCAGCGTCTGTGGTGACAACAAATGGCTTGGCTAAGCGGTCCTGTTCGGTGGGCACAGAAGGAGCGGCGCTCTGAAAATGACCTGTAAACTAAACACATCTCCACATTCAGCCTGTTGCCTTATTAATCTAATCAACAGCTCATTGAATTCTCCTCTGAGACAACCATCACAGCATGACGGAGAAACCAAACCAGACAAAAGCAGCCTGCTCTATCGAAGCCTGTTTTCAGGATGAGCTGTTTTTGCAATTACACAGTAAAATAGATAAGGGATTTAGGAAGTTAACTATGTTGCCGTGGAAACACGCTTTATGAAGTTAAATACCGAAGGTGCAGTTTGCTTACACAAGCCATCATTTCACATTAACGAACGACTAAAACACTGCAATGATTTTTACTGCGTCTCATTATATTTTTTTAAGTGGAAACACAGAGTAAATTATAACAACAGTAAGTCAATAATAAGAATAAGTTTCTCTCTTTCCAGACGTACTGAAACTAGAGGGTTTTTTTTTTCCTAACTTTTTATTATGAATAGACTGGTATAAAATATTTTCACACAATTATCCTTTTGAGCCACATGAATCATGTTGCTTCTATTCCAGACATCGTACATGGTGAAAGAAATCTGTTACGTATTGAAATAAAATATTTTCAGAGTAGAAACAACCACTTTTGCAGTATTAGTTAAGTTTGATATTAAATAAGACTTCTTAGGGTCATAAATGAAGTTGTTATAAAGTTAAAAGAACATGTGAATTCCTTTCTGCTAGATTTGTGCCACCCTGGTCTGCAGCATATCCACTTGTAGCTAGATCTTTGCCAGATATTCCAACACCATCACGTGTTGGACATGGTTCAGGGAACGGATGGATAAATAAAGTGGAAATTGAATTGAATATGCTAAATTAATCCCTGAAGGGAAACTTAAGTGCTGCAGTGCAAACACCAAGTGTTTAACACCTCGACGCCCTCTCGCCCCATCCACCGGCGTCTCAGTCCAACCTGGCAACCCAAAAGCTGGAGTCTGGAATGGGTCAGAAAGGCAGGTCACAGTGAAGAACACCAAACTTTCCTCTTTGTATTTTAGTGAGTCCTAGTGTGCACCTCCAGTACCTCACGTGAGCAACTGGACGTTTCCATGGAAACCGCAATAACACAAGGCCCGAAGCACCTCTTCTAGACAGGCTACTTCTCCGTACCTCCTCCAGATTGACTCCTTCTCCTCAGCTCCCCCGGGATTGAACCAACTCTTCCAGCCACACACGGATGTGGCTCTGAGAGTCAGCAGCTGGCCACGCATGCCAACATGCATGTCAATGGCAGAATGACTTCATAATTATATTTATATTTTATATTACAAAATATTCTGACATAATTTGGTCAAGAAGTTAACTCAGATGGAGTGATCACACTGTTGAATATGAGAATGAGGAAGATCCAAATGCACGTAGATGGAAAAAAAAACAGGTTACCCAAGTGATAGAGGAACATGGGAGGTCCAGGGCCGAGCGGTTCTTAAAAGGTAAAATCAATGTAAGTTCCAAATAATAGGAGCAAAGTTTTGATGGGTTAGTGATCAGTTCACACATGTGATACTGTGAAGAAGTGACGAAGATTGAAGGTGAGACACGATCTTTTATGGAACGGAGTAACTAGATGCAGATGAGCCAAATCAGTCCAGTTTCCAATCAGTCCAATGCCAGTACCTGAGATGAGTGAGGTGAGAAAATGAAGAACAAAATGACACAAAACAAGCACTAGAGAGGGTCACATTAAATGTTTTCGATTGGAAGGAAACAAAACTCATCACCAGAGCAAAGCCAGTTTGAGACCGTCTATTCTCTCTGTGGCAAAGCTTTATTCTAATAAGAGCAAAGTTTTAAAGTGGAGATGAACCCCAACTTGGAAGGACGGTCTTCATCACACATGCCAAAAAGTATGAATGACTTTGTTTGACCACCAGAGAAGAAGTTATGACAAAAATATGAAGAGGGGATCAGTGTTTTAATTAAACATGTACCACGTATGTTTCAACCCGCTGGGTTCTGGTCTCAATCATTCCAAATAGGACCGCCAAGCACGCTCCATGAGCAGTTTTCAGTTTAAAAATAAAACAAAAAAAGGGACTATTATATCAATTTGATATCCAGTTTTTAATATGTGACAATATTTTTGTTAAAAATGTTGTTTTCCAACAATCGTAAAATATTAACCGTAGAAACCAGAGTAAATGATCTACTAGATTTTTAGTGCTCAGTAAAGTCGTTGTTAAAATCAATATCTCACCATTATTCAGTCCCAAAGGGAGGTGATTATCTTGACATTTTAAACATGTTTATTTGGGGTTAGAATTAGTACCCTCATGTGGAATTTTAACGCTATAATTTTGTTAAACCGCTGATTCATGAAATAAATAATCAAATATTCAAAGAGGTATATTTTGCAAGATTCCATAAAATGAAGGGAATTTTTTATCTAATTATTCTGGAACACATATTCGTATTTTTTAAACCATGATCGGAATATTTTGATCAAAGCAAAGTCTTCTGGGCGAATTGAGCAATTATGAAGAATTTAAATGCACTTTTTAAAAATGAGCTTATTGAGAGATAAAACAAACCAGCAGAAAATGTGGTGAATACAAAAAAAAAAAAATCCTTGCTGTAGATTTAACGATCATCTTTAAGAAATTGTTGTAATCCAAACGCCGTCAAGCCTAGGGATTTTAAAATTCCTTTCCAGTCCATCATCATCTGCTTATCCGGGGCGCTTTGGCAACAGCCTCAGACGGGAAGCCCAGGCCTCTATCACCCCAGCTGCATCCTACAGCTCACCTGGAAGGATTGTGAGTCGTTCCCCAGCCAGATGTGAGACAGAGACATAGACATAGTCCGGGGTCTGCCTCTTGGTCTCCTCCTGGAGGGACATGCCCAAAACACCTCACCAGCGAGGCGTTTGGGGAGGCATCCTGACTAGATTGCTGAACCACCCCATCTGGCTTCTCTCAACCTGGAGGAGGAGTGGGTCCTCCCGGTTGGCAGAGCTCCTCTGAGTGAGAGCTCAGCCACCGGATACAGCGGATACAAGCTCATTTTTGCGCTTGTAACCGCGATCTCATTCTTTTGGTCACCACCCACTGCTGGTGATCATGGTGAGTGTGGGTTCGTAGATCCTGGTTACCATGGTGAGGGTAGGAACGTAGATCCTGGTTACCATGGTGAGGGTAGGAACGTAGATCCTGGTTACCATGGTGAGGGTAGGAACTTAGATCCTGGTTACCATGGTGAGGGTAGGAACCAGAGGTGTCAAGTAACGAAGTAAGACTACTTCGTTACCTTACTCAAGTAGAAAATCTCGTTATCGTTTAAAAAAAAACAACAACAGCAAAGAAATGTTTTATTATTATTTTCAGTCTTAGGTTATTGTAAACGTCTTTGCTGAAAATGTTGTAGATGGTATTTTTATAAAAATAACTTTGATCTGTGACGCACTATTTTATCTTTAGAAACAAAGCTAATTAAACTAATTAATCCATAAATAGTAGTGGATGAAGTATTTGTGCTTAAAAGCATCCAAAATGTTATTGATTAGTTTATAAAGACTGACTGAGGAGATTAAAACTACACATCGCTTAGATTTTGTATCATGAAGATGTTTGGGTTAATATTAAAAAACCTTATATGTACACATATATATGTAGATATGTATAAATATAAATTTATATACACCGTCTCCTAAGTCCCGCCCCTACTGGTTTTTTAAAATCTTATTTCCCTGGTTATTTTTTCATTTTTACAGTTCTTAAAATTTTAGAAAAAGAATCCAAGGATTTTGCCTCCTGTGTGTTTCCTTCACTCCCACTGCCTTACGAGTGTATGTAAAGGGTGTTATTTTGTCAATGGGCGTGGTTTTACTGGGTGTACGATATTTTTTGTAAAATACGATAATTTTACGTCATTAGTACGATAATCCAGCACCTCCCACCTGGCAACGCTGGTTCCATGCGCTGGTTCCATTATTAAGAAATAAATAATTCTGATTCATAAAGTTTCACCAAAACACTTTCATTTATTATCATATTTTCTGCTCCTTAAAGCATGTGATAATAGTTAAAAATATGTTCATACGCTTTTGTTAACAATATTCCTTTTTTTCTGAAAATTACTTTTACTTTTTTTACTTTAAGTAGTTTTAAAATAGGTTACTTTTTACTTTTACTTAAGTAGAAAACTTGAGTTGATACTTCTACTTTTACTAAAGTAGTTTTTTAACTCGGTATTTATACTTCTACTTGAGTAGGAAATGTTGGTACTTTTGACACCTCTGGTAGGAACGTAGATCCTGGTTACCATGGTGAGGGTAGGAACTTAGATCCTGGTTACCATGGTGAAGGTAGGAACGTAGATCCTGGTTACCATGGTGAAGGTAGGAACTTAGATCCTGGTTACTATGGTGAGGGTAGGAATGTAGATCCTGGTTACCATGATGAAGGTAGGAACGTAGATCCTGGTTACCATGGTGAGGGTAGGAATGTAGATCCTGGTTACCATGATGAAGGTAGGAACGTAGATCCTGGTAACCATGGTGAGGGTAGGAACGTAGATCCTGGTTACCATGGTGAAGGTAGGAACGTAGATCCTGGTAACCATGGTGAAGGTAGGAACGTAGATCCTGGTAACCATGGTGACGGTAAGAACGTAGATCCTGGTTACCATGGTGAGGGTAGGAACGTAGACTCTGGTTACCATGGTGAGTGTAGGAACGTAGATCCTGGTTACCATGGTGAGGGTAGGAACGTAGATCCTGGTTACCATGGTGAAGGTAGGAACGTAGATCCTGGTTACCATGCTGAAGGTAGGAATGTAGATCCTGGTTACCATGGTGAGGGTAGGAACGTAGATCCTGGTTACCACGGTGAGGATAGGAACGTAGAGTCTGGTTACCATGGTGAGGGTAGGAATGTAGATCCTGGTTATGATGGTGAGAGTAGGAACGTAGATCGTGGTTACCATGATGAAGGTAGGAATGTAGATCCTGGTTACCATGGTGAGGGTAGGAACGTAGATCCTGGTTTCTATGGTGAGGGTAGGAACGTAGATCCTGGTTACCATGGTGAGGGTAGGAACGTAGATCCTGGTTACGATGGTGAGGGTAGGAACGTAGATCCCGGTTACCATGGTGAAGGTAGGAACGTAGATCCTGGTTACCATGGAGAGGGTAGGAACGTAGATCCTGGTTACCATGGAGACGGTAGGAACGTAGATCCTGGTTACCTTAGTTATTGATTTTAAAGTAGCAAATTGTGAGTAAAAGTAAAAAATTGTGAAATTGTTTCAGTTCTCTTCATCACGCAAAATTGCTTTTATTTGTTTGTCTAAAAGCATTTGGCGGTGTTTTCAAGCAGCACAATTTACTGGGAAAGATAGATCAAAAAAGAAAAGAAAATTCATACCTTTTTTAGATGAGCTAATCACATGTCAACATCTCAATATCAGCATGATATTGTGAGACCTTTACATAGACTACACTGACATCAAGCATAAATCCTGTCGTAACTTTCTGTTCATGGCCTTGGCCACCACTCCAATTCATCTTACAAGAGCCTCAAACATGTTTTAAAACACTAATCAGCTTCTCATTTGTCATTTTGCAAAAGCAAAGATATTTCACCCACAATTAGAGAATTCTATGAAGCAGCAAATTAACACCCGTCCTTGGTTTTACACATCGGTAGTACTAGGTTAAGGGAGTTGTTACAAACTAAACTCTGCTCCTCAAATTTTTTTGTTTTTCATATATGATAAAAATGACAAAAAAAAGATACAGTATATAATCATGAAGAGCACAAAAGCTCACAAAAGATGACCTTAGAAATATTTAAATCTTCTTCTTCTTTTGGCATTTTCCTTCAGGGGTCGCCACAGCAAGTCAGTTTCTTCCATCTAACCCTATCTACTGCATCTTCTTCAGTCACACCAACTACAAGTATCTTCATGTCTTCCTTCACTGTATCCATGAACCTCCTCTTTGGTCTTCCTCTAGTCCTCTTTCCTGGTGGTTCCAAACCCAGCATCCTTCTTCTGATGTACTCTCTCTCTCTCCTCTGCACATGTCCAAACCATCTCAGTCTGGTCTCTCTGACTTTAAAACCTCTAACATGTGCTGTTCCTCTGATCCTGTCCATCCTGGTCACTCCCAGAGAGATCCTCAGCATCTTCATCTCTGCTACCTCCATCTCTGCTTCCTGTCTTTTCCTCAGTGCTACTGTCTCTAGACCAATCAGCATGACTGGTCTCACCACACTGTCTCTAGACCAATCAGCATGACTGGTCTCACCACAGTTTTGTACACTCTCCCTTTCATTTTAGCTGAAATTCTTCTGTCACACATCACACCTGATACTTTCCTCCACCCATTTCAGCCTGCCTGAAAACGCTTCTTCACCTCTTTTCCACAGTCTCCATTGCTCTGGACTGTTGATCAGATTAGATTATTAGAAATATTTAAATAATACAACAAAAAATTTATACAACTGTTGAAATGGAGTGAAAAGAATAAACATATGTAAACTTATCCTGTTTGTCATCATCACGCTCTTCCATTCATGTGTTATGTGATAAACAAAAAACGAAATTTTTATGCGGTATTGTCATTATAAAATAATATATTAACGTCACTGAGAAGAGCCAAAATAATCTGGCCATTTGCCAATCGTACCGTCCGATAATGAACATTGGTAATCCTCAAAAATGTTGCCCATGAATTTTTGTCCGGTAAAGCCCACCGCCAAATACCCCTAAACAATCCACCAGGTGGAATCAAACACTGTAACCAATATTCATTCTTGTCCGACATGAAGGACGAAAGTAGAAACAAACCTTTTTTTTTTTTTTAATTCGTTTCATTTTTCTGTGTGTTTTATGAACAATTAAGTTTTTTTTATTTTGCATTACTTGAATGTTAGAAGTGCATAGCATTCTGTTCCGTTGTCTTCCGCTCATCCGGGGCTGGGTTTTGGGGGCAACTGCCTCCCACGGGAAGCCCAGGCTTCTCTCACCCTAGCTGCATTTTGCATCTTACCCGGAAGGATCCCGAGTCGTTCCTCGGCCAGCTGTGAGACATAGTATTTCTCTCTATACCACTACAGATCGATGCAGCAGCCTGGTTGTTGATGACGCTGCACCTATCTGTCTGTCGATTTCCCGCTCCATCCTTCCCCCACTCGTGAACCCGAAAGACCCCAAAATACCTAAACTCCTCCACTTGGGACAGAACCCTGTGCCTGACCTGCAGGGGGGATTCCACCCTTTTCAGAGCGAGGACCAAGGTTTCGGATTTAGAGGGACTGATAACATAAGTTTTGAATAAACGTGTCGGGCAGGTACAACTTAATACATTTGCTACAACAATTCAAGTATGTTATGTTTTATGATGCACTGTTCAAAATGGAACTTTTTTAGTGATTTTTTTGGCAGAGGATCGGGGGACTGTGGTTGAGTGTTGTGTTTAAACGACCGACCATGATACCACCATGAGGCGAGAAGCTAAAACATGGCTAATCAAATATATATTCTTAAAAGAGAAGGTTTTAGGTGAAATCAACTTTTGGGTATTTCTACATTTTTGAATGTTACCCATGTTTGTCTATTTTGTTTTTACATGTTTGAGAAATTTGTGCGAATAGCGACAGAGAACAGGTCTGGTGTGTTCGTGTGTAACCGATGTTTAAGAGTTGCTGACATTATTTGCTCAGCATTTTTGCAACATATTGTAGAAAAAATAAGAGGTATTGTTTACTACTGCAGTTTTCAAATGTCACACAACTCCACCTACTGCACAAAGATCAACCGAAAGGCCATTCGTCATTTGACACAACAAAACGTAGATACATATTAACTCCAGAACAGAAAAGATTTATTCGAGATTTAACTTCAATGTACTAAATATAGAAAGCTTGATATTGTTTTGGAAGGCTTTGTCTTGGAGCTTTTTCACTTCTGGTCCCTTTGGGTGGAGACGGTGGCCGCGTGGTTAGAGCGTTCGCCCGCGGACCGGAAGGTTGCGGGTTCGCGCTCCACGGAGAGCACGTCTAGGGTCCTTGGAGAAGACACCTAACCCCCGCTTCTCCCACCATTGGCGCCGTCGAAGGGCAGCCTGCTGCGGTGTAAGGAGTGCAGCAAACAAATTTCCCCGGTGAGGGATGAATAGAGTAATTTTTATTTATTTTTATTTTTTTTTTTGTTTCTAACTCCCGACTCCCGTGTAGCTAATAGAATCACACAATAGATGAAGCAGCAAAGTGAGGTAACTATTGATGTCTAAATAATCCCTCTGCACAGTCAGACTTACACATATTCTTTTTTTTTTTTTGTCAGAGATGATCAGAAGATTTCATTTCTCCATCTGCACAGAAGCGAGGAAAGGTAGCCGGGTAGCTTTGTTGACTACTGTGACTTAATCAAACTGGCATTCAGTGACATTAATACAGATTTGTGAGCGTTAATGGCTTTTAATAAGTCAAATTAAAAGGTGGGGTAAAGCTATGAAGGAGTCCAGGTGGAAATTAAATCTGGCCAAAATATGAAAAGAAACTTGGACTTGAAACAAATTTTGCTGCATTTTTAATGTATTAAAATGATAACATGTAAATGTTTGATCGTGTGGGAATGTTAGTTATCCAAGTTCATAATACATCAAAGAGAAGTAGCCAAAAAATAAATCAAAGCTGACAAAGTTCAGGGTTTTGTGCAAAGCTAGCAAATTTAGCTTCACATTTAGTTTGAAAACAAATCGAACATTTGAAGATATTTAATCTTCAAATGATAAAAATTCTACTTTGTTGTTCTTACATTTACTATAAAGACACTTGAATTTATTATTATTATTTTTTTAATATACTTTATTAATCCCTCATCGGGAAATTTCTGTGCTGCATTTCACCGCAGCAGGCTGCCACCTATGACGGCGCCAATGGTGGGAGAAACGAGGGGTTAGGTGTCTTCTCCAAGGATCCTCGACGTGAACTCAGTGGGATGCGAACCCGCGAACTTCTGGGTTAACTTCCGGCTACTTCCGGTTAAATTTAGACTACCTTTCGGTTACTAGTAGAAAAAGTTTTAAAAAAGTCTTCTGGACAGTTCAATTCTTGAACGAGACGTTTTGACTTCCATCCAGAAATCATTTTCAATCATGATTTCCGGATGGAAGTCGAAACGTCTCGTTCAAGAATTAAACTGTCCAGAAGACTTTTTTTGAAACTTTTTCTACTATGGATCACTCCTGGATGAATGAGGGACTACACGGACTCACCTTTCGGTTAACTTCTGGTTAACTTTCGGCCCGCGGACGGACGCTCTACCCACTGAGCCACTGTCTCTACCTCTCTTTCTTTAGTCGGTTTCAAAGCTTTGGCAGTTTTTTTTTTCTTTTCATTTTAAATGATGCAAAAAGAACTTTTTGTATGTTTCAAAATAAAATCTGCTTGGCTGAGACAGAATCATTAGGGCAGCAGATCAAGAAGGGAATCAAAACTCACCTCTTCTTGCTCTTTCTTAACAGTTTTTAAGATCAGCTCGTAGATGTTGTCCCTGGATTGTGAGTTTACCTCGTACTAGGTGACGACAAAACGATATTGTGTAGTTAAGTGAGAGGTGCTGTGGTTCTTTCTTGATTAATTAAAGGTTCTTATTAAACTTTATGAGTTTTTAGGGATGTTTTTGTGTGCACAATATGAGATTTTTCAACTTTTTTGAGTTAAAAGCTTTTTATTGTTAATTTTTTTTCCATCAGTGATGCTCAAACTATTTTTCCTCGATCAAATGCGTACAACGTTTTTAAATCTCGAAAATTTGTATTGAGAAGCTGATTGAAACAAATGGAGGCCTACTGAAGGCTTTGTTATGATATACAATGTGCCAATGGTAGGTACTGCAAATGAGTTCCAAACGTTTTGTTGTTGATTACTAATTGGCTTAGATTAGTTCTACTTACAGGTCGCTTGATGAACCTCAAGAAATAATTTGAAATGAATTATTTATGTGCAGTTTTAAAATTCACATTGAATTCAATTCAATTTCATTTGCATAGTCCAAAATCCCAGCATTTCTGTCTCAATGGGCTTCACATTGCAGATTCAGAAAGAATAAAAACAAGAAAAAGAGGAATGTATGAACACAAATACACAGCAAGAAAACTAACAAATGCAAGCTAGACAAGACTTCGACATTTATGCCCTTAATATCTCCTTCACGGTGAGAAAAAACTCCTAAAAAACCCATCAGTAGGGAAAAAAATGAGAAACCTTGTGGGGATCCACATGAAAGAGAGATCCCTCCGCCGGGACGAGCATCCAATGTGTCTTGTCATTTCTGCAAAACCTGAAACATGAGTGGACAAAAAGGCAAAAAAAGAGGGTCTGCAACAGGGTAAAAAGAAATGCCTGGTTTTGTACATCCATGCTGCCCACTGTCTGCTTTTGTAAACAAGGGCGCACACGAATGACGTACGTGCATGACTAGTCGCAGGTAGTGATGCATAAAAACGCAAATATCCGTTTTCGCATGTCAACATGCGAGTTTTTCCAAATCTCCACTTTGGCCGGAGTTTTCAAAAACGCTGGTTTTGGGTAAAAAAAACCTCCGTTTTCGTGTGGACGGCCAAAACAGATAAAAATATATGCGTTGTCAAAATAGGACGCTGCATCGGTCCGTCATGGTAAAGAGAGAGCTGAGCCGAAAAGCAAGGCTCTCGATTTACAAGTCGATCTACGTTCCAACGCTCACCTATGGTCACCAGCTGTGGGTGGTGACCGAAAGAATGAGATCGCGGGTACAAGCGGCCGAAATGAGCTTCCTCCGCAAGGTGGCTGGGCTCTCACTCAGAGATCGGGTGAGGAGCTCTGCCATCCGGGAGGAGCTCGGTGTCGAGCCGCTCCTCCTCCAGGTCGAGAGGAGCCAGATGGGGTGGTTCGGGCATCTGGTCAGGATGCCCCCCGAGCACCTCGCAGGCGAGGTGTTTCGGGCACGTCCCACCGGGAGGAGACCAAGAGGCAGACCCCGGACCCGCTGGAGAGACTATGTCTCACGGCTGGCCGGGGAACGACTTGGGATCCTTCCGGGTGAGCTGGAGGATGCAGCCGGGGAGAGAGAGGCCTGGGCTACCTGTTTGAGGCTGTTGGCCCCGCGACCCAACCCCAGAACAAGCGGAAGATGACGGAACGGAACGGAGCGTTGTCAAAAATACCCAGCTACGTGTGGACAGGGCCTAAGACTATTGTTTAATATTAGCTGCTTATAAACTGGAAAAAATGTGTTAATCTACATAATCACACCTTCTATAGCTGCAGATTTTATCATAAATATTTAAAATAACCCCTCTGAACAAGAAAGAATGTCTTTTTTTAAGAAAACTGAGCCAAGTAAACACACTTTTCTGATTTCAAGGAGAGATTTATAGTATCTAACAAACATGGATCACACTGCTGTATGTTCCTATTACTTATTCACATATTTCTCCCCAGGTAAAAGCTCAAGTTGTTTACAGCTGCTTGAATAAAGAAACACAAACCTGCTTTCTAAGGAAATAATTTCAAATGTGGGAGAAAATACAGATATTAGATGTTGAGAGCAGTTTTTATACCTTCCCCGCTACGTCGGAAAAGAAAGAAATTACAAAGACGACGGAGAAAACTTTGTATGGCGCGTCTAGATGGTCTTTTGCTGTTTTGCTCTCTTAATGGGATCTGCTGAGACTACATAAAATAACCTGCAAGGAACATAAAGAAAGCTTTTTAGATGAGTGCTGCTGTAGTTTGTGTTGATGAGAACAAGCGAAGGGTCGCCGATGTCGTCCAAGCCACCGTCCTGTCCTACAAACCAATAACGGATGTGACAAATGTTGGAGAATCAGGTGTTACTGTGAACCTGTATGGATTTATTGATTCTTCTCTTTGTTTCTCTTTGCTCCAAAGCTCTCAGTCACGTTTTATGCCCTCTACAAGTCATAAATATTTCCTTTAATGTGGACTCCACCTTCAGGTTTACAGTCTTCCTTTTATGTGACTGTCCTCTTCCTTTCAGTAGATTACTTTTAGACCTCTTGTTTAGACCTGGTCTAATCTGCTCTCATCGTCACAGCCTCTCTCTGACTGTTGGGAAGTGTTTGTAGTAAAGATTGTAATCTATCTGCTAATCTTTAAGACTTTCTTCAGGGCAGAGAACCCAGTTTACAGCTGAAAGATTTGCTGCAGATGTAGAAACTCTCAAAAGTCTTAAGAAGTTCTTTACAAGCTGAGTTTGAAGGCGAGTGTTTCTACACTTATTCAAATATGCCAGCTGTCACTAGTGGAGTTGTCAAGCGAGGAGCCAAAAGGTGTGTCGGGCTGTATTTGTTTAACGATGATGCTCATTACTTCTAACTTTTCCACTGTTTTCCACCTTATTGCGAGCCAATTATTCCAAAAAAAAAAAAGAAAAAGCGCTAAAGATGTGTGAATTCTTTTACTCCCCCTGCCTACTCATCCTCTACTGGCTGGCAAAGACACATATATCTGTCGTAATGAGGAGCAAGCATTGCTTTACCACCAAGCTGCCTCTCATCGCTAACATAACACAAAGAGATTTACTAATGCAGCCTGTTAACACAGCCAGTTTTTATACGTGTCCCGGATTTATACAGCAGTGCAGCTTGCAGTCCCTGGACGGCATGCATTATACACATCTAATTAAGTCCTCACATGTCTATAATAAACCACATTATGCCTCTGGGGCAAGAGGGCAGGTCAGGAGCTGGCGTTGAGTTTGTGCGAGACAGCCAGTTGTCAGCACACATGTGCGTGTGTGTCTGTGCACGTTTGTTTTTCATCAAGACCATGACGATGATGGCTATTTAACGTCTAATTAAACCGGAATACATCAGGGCAGGATTGTAAATGTTTGCCATGCTGGTGAAGGATGAGGGACGGAGATGTTCCCGTCGGTGCCACCCTATCACTGTGAGATGGGGAAGGATGTGCAGAAAGACAGACAGAGATTGAGGTGTGGAGACGCTGTCACAGAGTGACTAAACAGGGCAGCCAGCCAGTTGTTGGGACAGTTTGATTGGTCTGTGGAGAGCTGCCTCTGTCTTTTCATGGCACCAATAAGCTACACTGCTCCCAGTAGCAGGTGGCCGCTGCCCATCGTTTTTCTCCCTAGAGACACAAAGAAGACAAAGATCATCACTGGCTTCACTCTGTTTTATTAAACACCTTCATGGTTTGCTAACTTGGCCAGCCGAAGGAATTCTAGTGATATTTCTGGGTTCACAAACTCTTGGTCGTTTTCCAGCTGATTGGTTCAGAGCCCGCAGCGGAGGGTCAATGACCCAATCACATAAGCGGATGGGATGGAGACGTCGAAAAGTTGTGTCTCATCTCCAAAAATATTTCAAACACACTTTTATTCGGGTGAGGAGCTCTGTTATACGGGAGGAGCTCGGTGTCGAGCCGCTCCTCCTTCAAGTCGAGAGGAGCCAAATGGGGTGGTTCGGGCATCTGGTCAGGATGCCCCCCGAGTGCCTCGCTGGTGAGGTGTTTCGGGCACGTCCCACCAGGAGGAGACCAAGAGGCAGACCCCAGACCTGCTGGAGAGAATATGTCTCACTGCTGGCCGGGAAAAAACTTGGTATCCTTCCGGATGAGCTGGAGAATGCAGCTGGGGTAAGAGAAGCCTGGGCTTCCCGTCTGAGGCCGTTACCACCGCGACCCGGCCCCAGATGAGCGGAAGACGGAACGGAACTTTTATTTGGAAGCGTCTTTACTCGGTCGCCTGATTCCACCTTCATTTTATCCCCTTGTCTTTCTCCACAGGGGAGGGTCTTGGAGATCCAGTTGGTCGCTAGCAGTCGCCACATAACCCGTTTGGTAGGGAGAACTCTTTGATATCAACAGCAAACTGATTCGTTTATGGCATCGCTTTAGTGCCACAAGTGTGGTAGACACACTTTTTAACTTACCCTCGGAAATAAACTACAATCTCGGCGTGCATAAAGTGGCACTTGCCAGGTGGGGGATTGTACTAACACATGCACAGCCTTGTACGAAACCGATCATCCCGGACCAAGGGGGTCCGGTACGAATACATGTACCATTACACCCATACGGATTATTGTTCGTGTTTACTTGTGTACGTACTGAAAAAAAGTTCCATGCATTTTTTTTTTCCTAAAGATTTTTCTTTTTCACTGGGTGTATGCGGACGAGCGGGTGTATCTTAACGATGCCACTACCAATCTCTAGTTATTTCTGAAGAGTTTCTTGATTAATTGCTCTTGTCTCTAGAAAGCAACATTCAGTTTGATTCATTCAACCCTTAGCTTCAAACTAACAGAGTAGAAGATAAATAAAATAGAAATGAAGAGTTGTCTGGGTTTGTGTTCATTAAAATTTAATGTACTGCTAAAGTATCATATTCGGGACTCTGTATTCGTACATTCAAGGGCAAAAAAACTAAACTGGAACATCTGTAGTGTCAATGGGAGAGGATTGAGGTAAATATTTTAAGAGAATGTAAGTATCTGACGTGAGCCTTGTCACAGAATTGAACAAGGAACATAGCGGACAGTAAACAGTGTGGCACAGTGTGTGTGAGTAAAAGTACATACATGCTGCTAATTTGAACAACCAGCATGGGAGTAGATCTTCCCCATCCCCAAAATCTGGAACAATGGAGGGAGAAACGCAAGTAGTCTGGGCCCCTCTAGACCCCGGACTAGAGGGGATTGACCACCCACACAGCCAGGTGCAAAACAAAATCCCCCTAATGGGAATACATACAGTATATGGTATTTACACGCTTTTTTTTTTTTTTGCAAATATCATATTTCTGGGCAAACAAAAGGTACCATGTTTATCTGTTCATGCTCTACGATAAGAACGATCACCCCCACGAAAGCACAATACCACCTCCTCAGGTTTTCCTGTTGGAGGAAGAAAACAGAGACGTATCACAGAGCATAACTAATCATCACATAAAAGTCTAGAAACATGTTTTTAAACGGACGGCTACTGTGGACTCGTTTCTTTCTTTGACTTCAAAGGCTTGAAAGGCCTGATGCTCCAAATCAGACGCGCTTCAAACGGCCCACACAGATTTACCCAGGTTGCTTTAGATGGGGCGTAAAAGTGTGGAGGACTCGCTTGTCCTTCACGCCACTGACTTTGGCAGCTGGAAGGATAAAACCGTGGAAAAAAAATAGGCCTGAAAGTACTCAAAGTGTCCCCCCTCCATCACCCGCTCCATCCTGCAGCTCCTTCCAGCAGCTTGACAGCCAGGTCCCGGTGACCGTGTTTGTGACAATCAGGCTACCTCGCATCATCACTTGCTTCAGCTGTTGCCATGGAAACGCAGGGTGCAGTAACACCGCCGGTTTCGTCTCAATCTGATTTGATACTCCTGATGTTTGTAGGGCCAGAAAAAAGAATTTCCACACAGTAAACTGCATTTTC
Source organism: Neostethus bicornis (assembly GCA_902685375.1). Taxonomy (NCBI): domain Eukaryota; kingdom Metazoa; phylum Chordata; class Actinopteri; order Atheriniformes; family Phallostethidae; genus Neostethus; species Neostethus bicornis. The sequence goes on from LR738561.1 coordinate 14,480,603, forward strand.
TCTATTTAGCTTCATTTCTTTTCCACTTTAATAAATATCTGGCCTGTACATACAAAAAAAAAAAAACAGAGTACTTGTGATTTTTTTTTTTTCTTTTTGTACCAAATGTTACTTTTTTCACTGGCTTCGGATGTTGGAAGTCAAATATTTGTTTTTCTCACTCTGCCCAGTTTTTCAAATATTCTGAACATTATTGTTCTTGGAATTAAAGCAAAAAAAAGCTGCAAACTCTCTGTTTTTTAAATCCTTCCAAAAAAAAAAAAAAAAAGAAGCAATCAGAACCACATGCGTCCAAAAAAAGAGTTGGTTTGAAATTATATATTTTTTTGTCTTCAAAAGCCCACAAAGGAAATTTTAAAAACTTTAAAAGAAAACTATTTAGAAATACTGAAGTAATAGATTAACAATAGTAACCGTATCATGCTTTGTGACTGAGAAAATGAAAGTGTGGGTCAATTTTTAAACGATTCCCTTTGTGATTCAAATGAAGTCACTTTACAACCTCAGCAACACAAAAGGCACCGCAAAGAATCAAAAGTTGTCGAGTGAATTTCTGAAAGGTGAGACAGACTGACGGAACAAAAGCTCCTAAAGGCATATTGTAGTACTCCTGCTCCTCATAAAGGTTATCTAACGTGTCTGTCCTTGAGCTTTTCAAGCAAGTCAGCCGACATTTTCGTGAGTAAAGTCCAATTCTTTGCACATATTAATTCATATACGGCGAGGTGTTAAGCTACAACAGTTGTTCATGTGTGATTAGGATTATGGTCACATTCAAAGAGAGTGCTTACTTGGCTCTGCACCATGGGCCGCGGCACAGAGAGCTCTCCGCTTGGCAAAGAGAGCAGGATGAGCGTTGGCAGAAAGGGGCATCATGTCACCTCGACCCCTCTGCATTGAGAGGAACGATGACATGCGTCACGCTCTGCCAACTTCTGCTTCACTGTAATAAAACCCAATTATAACCTGGACTAATTGGAATGGAGCTTTTGTTTTTCTTTCTGTTATTTCGGAAAGCTGACGGCAACAACTCTTGGAGGGATCGATGGCGGATTACGGGGCTCATGGAGCTGCATAGAAAGGAGGGCTCAGGCGGATGCTGCGGCTCTCATTAAAAACTCGGCCTGATCTCAGCCAAGCTTTGGGGAAAAACTGTTAGAAAAGATAGAAAATGCAAGAAAGGAAAGAAAGAAGGAGAAAAGTTTACAGTTTACAGTGATGGCCTCTGTTGGACTTTTATAAATGGCTATTGTTCCCTGTGAAGCCCAGCGAGTGTTTACAGTTTCCCATAAAGGAGGGCTTTATTCCTGCTCAGGGATGCATTGTGACAAGATAATTTGAATAGCCGAGGTCTTACCACAGAGCTATAAACATTTACGGGCAGTTGACATGGAGAATAAAGAATGAGCCGTGTAACCTCTGGAAGATGCTTCCTGACTCCTGATGACACAACAAACGCTCCGTCTTCTATTTGCTTTGGGCCCACCGATCATTGCCGACATGCCGGCAGACGGTGCCGCGCAGAGTGGCACGAAGGGAGAGAAAAATGCAAACAAGAGAATAAAGAGAAAAAGAAGAAAGATAAATGGAGGTGGTGATGTGGATGTAGAAGCGATGCCAGCCTCAGATGTCCCCTTTGACTCGTTCCACAATGAAATGGCGGTGTCTTGTTTTAATGTTTTATCACAGGAGTCGACCGCCGGAGCAGACCCACGGGAGCAGCCAGACATGAGGCTGAATTCGATTAGACAGTAATCGGAGATGGACAAGCATTGGTGCAGGCAGTGTGTGCATGCTGAGGGGACTCCATAAGCAAAGCATCACCATGACTTTCCATTTCATGCCATTCATCAAGGTTATCAATAAAGACTGTTGATAATGCTGAAGTAATTTATTTTTTGCAGCCTCAGAAACATCCTCCAGAGAGGATGCAGTCAGGATATCAGTGTCAAGGAGAAATGACGTTTTTATCGTTACGTTATCATCTGAAAAGATGGTTGAACTCTAGGGCTTAAATATGAACATCCAATCAATATTCTAATATAAATACATATCGCAAGAAGACGTCATTTTCCCTTAAATTTTTTTCTGTTCCGTCACCTTCTGTTTATCCGAGACTGGGTCAAGGGGGCAACAGCCTCAAACGGGAAGCCCAGGCTTCTCTCCCCCCGGCTGCATCCTCCAGCTCACCCGGAAAGATTCCGAGTCATTCCCCATCTAGCTGTGAGACATAGTCTCTCTGAGCTTCCTCCGCAGGATGGCTGGGCTCTCACTCAGAGATCGGGTGAGGAGCTCTGTCATTTGGGAAGAGCTCAGTTTTGAGCCGCTCCTCCTCCGGGTCGAGAGGAGCCAGATGGGGTAGTACAGGCATCTGGTCAGGATGCCCCCCGAGCGCCTCGCCAGTAAGGTGTTTTGGGCACGTCCAACTGGGAGGAGACCAAGAGGCAGACCTGGACCTGCTGGAGCTGGGGTGAGAGAAGCCTGGGCGTCCCATCTCAGCTGTTACCCCGCAACCCGAATAGGCAGAAGACAACAAAACGGAAAGTTAGATCAACTTAGTCTGCTCACTTCTTTGCATGAAATAGTCAAACTGAGTTTTCTGCTGAACAGTCACGTTGTTTTGTCGCAACTTCTTCTCTGCGTATGGTCGAGTGTTTCTCTCCAAGCTGCCGAGCTGTTTCCTCCATACCACGCTTGGCATTCTGTTCATTCTCCGAGATGTTTCCAGCGCAACCAATGATTAACAATTATGCCAGTGCATCTAATTAATGCTGGCTAATTACGAGGTTGAGACGCTGACAGGGGCTGGGTGGAGGGAGAGAATGGGACTGGGAGTTTGCAGCATCAGATATAATCAGAAAAGAAGGAAAAGAAGAGGTTGTGAAATCAAAAAGAAGAAAAGGAGAAAAAGAGAAAATTGGGAGTGAGTGTCTTAATTGGCATGCTCAGTTTTTGTCTCTAGACCCCAAGCTTATTACGCAAAAATATGGATAACTTGTGCATAAAATTAGAGAGGGTATACTAACTCATCTAATTTGCCGGCCATGTGGATCACAAGAAAAAAAAAACATAGTGTTTTTTTCAGGCTGTAGATGCGAATTATGTTCAAACCACGCAAGGTCCCTGAAGTGACAGGAAAATTCAAGCTATAATTATGTCTATAAAATGCCCACAGATTTTCAATCTTAAACTAATTTGCTGTTCATTTGTTGGCTACTAAACTAAAATAGCAAAGACTTATTCCCTGCAGGAAAAAAAACACACACTAAGACTTTAATATATATAAATCACAACCACTAATGATGCTTTCTTCATTTGCTCTCTTTTTTCTTTTTCTTTTCTAATTTTTACGCTGAGGACCTTAACCCAGCTCCTCACCTCAAGCGATTCTTCATGGAGGATGAAAAAAAAAAAAGCCATGAAAAACGACCTCTTTCCACGGCTCATAATGAGCCTGCGTGAAGGCTTCATTTGCATAGCTGGTGTCTGCAGCCTTACAGTATATCGGCCCGTTATGTTGGCTGACGTTTTTACTCCTGCAACTATTCTGTAAGGGCTCCATAATAACGTCCAAAGAAGAAAACACATCATATATTAAAAGGAACATTTTTTTTTTATTTATTTTGCTTCTTATTCAAATGAGCTCACCAAAAGAGAGCGGAGGCAGAAGGGGAAACGAGAGGGGGTTGGGGAATTACTCGTAGAATAGTAATTATATTGCAAGGCGCCTATTTAAAGAGCATGTTTGTTGTTTTTGTCTTCCTTTACAGAAAAAAGGTAGGAGGCTGTACAGCTTGGAGCGGTGACACGGCTCCTCTTCGATCTTCTAACGAGCGTCAAAATACGTGATTGACAATGACTGAAACCACATGGAGCCCGAGGCAAATTACCAGGGATGAGACTTCATTCAGCAAATCTGCTGCTTCTCTGCATTTACAATCCGTGTTAAGGGTTTTTTCATGTCTCTTTGAGGAGAATATTTGTTTGCCATAGAAGTGGAGCTCAGAGTGCGGCAGTAAGACAAGGTGGAGAAATGGATTTTCACCCTGCAAGGCTGAGCTAACAGTGAGGCCTGCTCAAACACAGCCAGAACAGCGGTAAAGGAAGTCAAGGCCAACAACCCTGACTCCAGGGATGTTTGTCTATAAGAGCTGGAACATAATAGGGTTATGTTTAGCACTGTCAAAGCAGCTATTTCTGTGTGAGATACTGGAGTTAATAGTGGTTCCACTCAGCCCGGGTAGATCCCTGTTGGTTTTTCCCAATCCTCCTCATTTCAGTGTCAAGGTAGGAATTGAATCCGATGGACAATTTAAATAAGGAATCAATAAGTTCAACATTTTTGGGAAGGAAATTACATCTGGGATCAATATTCATCATCCTTCACCCTTGATGCTTTTCTTATGCGTCCATTAGCCTGTCAATTTACGACCAGATAGTATAGGGTCCTAATGAAGGCCTGCACAACGATGCATATTCTGCACACCTATGTGTTTTTGTTCTTTATTTCTTCATTGAATTTTGTTCAATTTACTGTGTAAATAAAGCCTGTTGAGAGAATTGTGTTGTGAAATTAAGCTTCGTCTTCTGAAACGCTTACCCTTGATGGAATCTCGGGGGTGTCAGAGTCTATCCTGGCTGATTTCCAGCCATAGGCAGGATACACCCCAAACAGGTCGCAAGTCTGTTGCAGGGCCACACCCACAGCCAACCTTACTTTGCATTCCCACGCCGAAACGCAAAGTAGTCCGCAAGAGTAACCATGATGACAGGCAGCGGAGGCGGGGCTTATTGGAATTTTTTGTGACACACACGTACACATACACACTCATTCCTAGGGGCAATTTAATAGTGACCAATCAACCTAACAAGCATGTTTTTGGAGAGTGCGAGGACACCGGAGCACCTGCAGATATCCATGCATTCACAGGGAGAACATGCAAACTCCACACAGAACGACCCATGTTTTAAGCCTCGCCCCCACTCTGGGACTCGAATGCCCCAACCTTCTTGCTATGAGGCCTCCGTGCCGGGGATAAAAATTTCAGAAGACGCTTGTTGTCTTCTGGGTACAGTACCTCTTGTATTCCTCTTTGGCCTTTTTTTTCCCTACCAGCATTGCTGCGGACTGCTTTTGTTAATCTTTTGTCAGTCAGTTACTTTCTTATCCGACCATCCCTCATGGGGTTGCACACATACAACCATCCACACACATATTCCTAGGGGCAATTTGGCACCGGCCAGTCAACCTAGCATGCATGTCTTTGAAGGGTGGGAGGATACCGTAGTACCCCGAGGAAACCCATGCAGACAAGGGGAGAACATGTAAACTCCACACAGAAAGGACTGTGTTCCAAGCCTCGTCTCCACCCAGGACTCGAACCAACGACCTTCTTGCTGTGATGTAACTGTGCTATTGTCATGATGTGGAGCTGAGGCCAAAATATATACTTGACACAACTCAGATGAAAAATCACAAAGCAGATTTATTAGATTGATAAAAAGTCCAAATAAAGAAGACAAAAACAGATTAATTAGACAGGTTCTGATGTAGGAGCTGGAGCCAAAAAACTGGATAACAAGTCAAGCATGATAAACAACGATCTGGCGAAGAGCGTGTCAAAAACTGTCCCATTTATGCTTCAGCAGATGAGTGGATGAGTTTCAGGTGTGACTTGTTGCACACACACAGACAAGATGGAGGGGGGAAACAGGACACGGAGGGGGAACAGACTACTCTCCTGACAGGTATCTACTGTGCCACCGTGCTGCCCTTAATCTTTTGTTTCATAAAAAGTCATACTAAGTCCAGCATTTGGGTCCCAAAAAGAAACCTTAATTTGTGGCGTTAAATAGTATAACATGACAACCAGTAGGTCCTGGATAAAGCTGAGACTTTGCTCCTCAAGAGACCAAGAGCCAACCATAATCTCTGATGGACATTTAAGCCTGAGTTTGACAATAAGCTTCAGAATAGTTCGTGGTTAATTCTTCTTCTTAAATGCTCATTAAGCTGTCACGAACAGTGACTGTTTGAGATACAAACAGGAGCAAAAACCCACATTAAAGCCCTCCTTTTTAGACGTGACATTTTTGTCAAAGGCAGCTTAAGTCACAAGAAGCATCACGTTGGCTGTTTGGTGGCAGAACGGAAGGCCTGATTAATTAGTTTCTTTTTATGCCGGGTCGTCAGCAGATAGGAGAAAAAACAGTCATCTCAGTTTGCTTTTTAACATTCTTACAGCAAACGTTGAGCCACATGCATTTGTCAGCAGACAATAGATGAGCAGATCTTGTATAATTCCTTTCCCTGTGGTTTAGCATTTCGGGGCTGCTGGGGTGAATTTCTGTGAAACCAACATCTTTATCTTGGGTAGTAAGTCGCAGCAGCTCCTATTCTGTAGGTACAGTACATTTCATTGATAGAATATGATGTAATGGCCATATCGGGTTTAGTAAACATTAGAGGGTAATAGCTCACTGAGTACTGTTGTGAAAGTCAATAAGGCTGCAATAACATAAATCATTGGCAGACAACAGCCCAAAGCTTATGCAATGTTCTACTAAATTAGGCATGTAACAATTACAGAGGTGCATTTCTTCCCACAGCTGTGACCTTTGATTAAGGTTCTGTCAGTAAGAGGCATAGCCGTCCATGCGTGACTCACGGGATTAAACCTGATGTGGTGCCAGGTTAGGAGTTTACGAGCAAGATTTTAAATGTGCACAAGGTTCTTTTTATTAGATCGATTTTTGGTTGCTTTTTTGTGAGGGATAAAAAGGTAATGGAAGCGTTGAGAGAGGGATTAGTGTTGTTACCTGCTGTAATGGAGTTGAGCCCGATGCAAATAGTTTGTAATTATTTGCTATTCGGTTTGTAGTTAAACTGCAGGTCAGTTTGTAGAAATATCTCATATTCTGCCAAGAACACCGCCTGAGGGAGAACTTTATTCTCCTTTCAAAGGCTCTAAATAATGCGCTGTAAAACATTTTTTGAGTAGTGACCCCCGTCGGAGACAGCTTGTTGAATATTTTAATGAGATCTTCCACAGGACTCCGAAGTACTCCGTACTCCCGGAGCCCTTAGTACGGGCTGTCCGATCTTTGTACGACCGGAGCCAGAGGTTGGTCCGTATAGCTGGCAGTATGTCGATTCCATTTCCAGTGAGAGTTGGACTCCACCAAGGCTGCCCTTTGTCACCAATTCTGTTCATCACATTTATGGACAGAATATCAAGGCGCAGCCGAGGCGTTGGAGGGATCCAGTTTGGTGACCTCAGGAGCGGATCCCTGCTTTTTGCGGATGATGTGGTCCTGTTGGTTTCATCGGACCGTGATCTCCAGCTCTCACTGGATCGATTTGCTGCCGAGTGTGAAACGGCCGGGATGGGAATTAGCGCCTCCGAATCCGAGACCATGGTCCTCGCCCGGAAAAGGGTGGAATGCCCCCTTCGGGTCAGGGACAGGGTCCTGCCCCAAGTGGAGGAGTTTAAGTATCTCGGGGTCTTGTTCACGAGTGGGGGAAGGATGGAGCGGAAGATCGACAGGCGGATCGGTGCGGCATCAGCAATAACTAGGACGCTGCATCGGTCCGTCCTGGTGAAGAGAGAGCTGAGCCGAAAAGCAAATCTCTCGATTTACAAGTCGATCTACGTTCCAACCCTCACCTATGGTCACCAGCTGTGGGTGGTGACCGAAAGAATGAGATCACGGGTACAAGCGGCCAAAATGAGCTTCCTCCGCAGGGTGGCTGGGCTCTCACTCAGAGATCGGGTGAGGAGCTCTGCCATCCGGGAGGAGCTCGGTGTCGAGCCGCTCCTCCTCCAGGTCGAGAGGAGCCAGATGGGGTGGTTTGGGCATCTGGTCAGGATGCCCCCAGAGCGCCTCGCGGGCGAGGTGTTTCAGACTTGTCTCATCGGGAGGAGACCGAGGGGCAGACCCCGGACCCGCTGGAGAGACTATGTCTCACAGCTGGCCGGGGAACGACTTGGGATCCTTCCGGGTGAGCTAGAGGATGCAGCCAGGGAGAGAGAGGCCTGGGCTGCCCGTTTGAGGCTGTTGCCCCCGCGACACGATCCCGGAACAAGCGGAAGATGACGGAACGGAATGGAATCTTCCACAGTACTTGCTCTCATCCCCCCTGCAACCTATGAAATGGCAAAACATTAACGTATCACAACAAAAAGAACCGTCTTTAATCTTTTTCTGGCGTTCACGAAGGGTCTTTATGGTTGCTTTTGACGACTTCATGCAAAGCGATGAGCGGAGTAAAGCTGACTCTTAGGGGAACCTTTAGTAATTGACCTTGCTGTCTTGAGCCTAGTCAGCAAGCAATAAAGAATGTTTAAATGTTAAGGCAGAAACTAAAGTGCTTGAAGGGCTACACGTTCTCTGCATTAACGAAATAATGACCCAGCTTATTTCATATTCTGTGTGAAACCAAGGTCACAATTTTCAGTTTTTTAATAGGTACATGAGGGGTGCAAAGCTTGGATTTTAGCAGGTTTGTAGAGTACTTTGAATGAGGTAGACTATCAGGACTGTGTGTGCATGTGTTCCTTGGCGTGCGTGTGTGCAGTCATGTGTACATATCTAAGTATCTGGGAGGTGTTTCATGCCAAGGAGAAAATGAATATTGGAATGATTACCAGTTGATTAATGATGCGATTTAACAGGTATATGAGGTTTCAGATTTAACAATGCAGATAGATCAGCTCACTGATTAAAACTAAAATTAGAAATGCCGTGACAGGATACCTGAATGATTTAAATAAGCTTCTCCTGAGGTTACTGTGACAGGTTGGAGACTCATGTGGAGGGTCATCTTTTCAGAGTAAAAGCTGTTTTATTAAAACCTTAATTAAGCTTTTGGCATCTGAGTGTCTTTAGTTTACTCATGGCTGTCTCAATTAAAGCCGCTGATGCAAATATTTATAATTAACTCTAAAAGGAATGAACACGAGCACGTTCCTGTCATACTGCTTTTTCTTTTTCTACCAGGCGGTCTCAGTCAGTTGTGGTTTTATTTATGTTTCAAACCAAAATGTTTCCAATGGAGCAATTTGAGCTTTTAGCATCTAACTGTCATAATTCCTCTGAGTGCCCCTTGTGTCCGGCCGTCACAGAAACAGAGCATGTGATTGGTCTAATTGAGATGACATTTCCTCGTCTCTCCAGAGAAGGTCAGGCAGAGTGAGTGTGAGTAGGTGCTGATGTTGCCGTCCCTTTCTTCTTCGTCCCACTGTACAGACACATCCATCTGAACCTATTAAAACGGTGTTGGCCTGCCCCTCTATGTCCTGCTGTGATTATCATCTATTAAACCCAGTACTGCTAAGGCACAATTCACTCAGAAGGAAACAGGCTCATAAGCTCAAAAGGGATCACCGTGGGTTACATCTGAGAGAGCGACCACAGAGGAAGCAGGAGGAGCCAATGTACCTAGAAATGTCAATTAAATTAATAAGAACCTATGGTAAGGATGCACTGATACCTGTACGAGATATCAAGACGATACTAACACACCAATACTCAAACTCAGATTGGAGAGGTCGGTAACGGGCCGATACAACAAAATCCATGTAATTCTTTTATTCATTTAACCATAGATAATGAAGATATTTAGGGATGTCCATGAATATGTGCACCGCTTGCAGTCGTTTTATGGCAGTCATTTATGGCATTAGAGATGTACAGTATGCTCATGGTATTCTCAGACCAAGCACATGGGCGGGTCGTAAGCCTCATAAAGACAGTTCCATTAGATGCCTCAGTTCCAGGCAAGTTGACTCAAATGCATTAGGGTGCTGGAACCTTCGCAGTAACATTCAAGAATTGAGATACACAGAGCAGGGGTGCCTAACCGTTTTTTGTCCCAAGATCTACTTTTCAAACATCAAACCTCCTCAGATCTACCAGTCCGGCATTAACATCGCAAACCCCTGCAGGCCGTTTCCAGTCAGCCTTTCTCTCTCTCTCAAACACACACACAAACAGACGAGTTCCTCTCTATCTCAAACTCATACACTCAAACACACAGACAAATTCCTTTCTCTCGCTCGCTCCCTTCACTCTCTCTAAAAAACAGATTTTTTTTCTGCACACATGCAGCACTTCGGGAGTGGGAGTGGCCACAACAGCAACAGGCACTGGTCGTTGATTTCAGGCTTAACAACGCGATTTTGCGTCAGACACCAAAATTTGTCAATAACACTAGAAAAAACCACCAGATTGGCAATTTTTTTAGGGGACCAAAAAAACAGAGAGTTGCCCAAATTTAGTGACTCTATTCAATTCAATTCAATTTTATTTGTATAGCCCAAAATCACAGAATGTCCGTCTCAATGGGCTTCACAAGAAAAAGAGGAATGTATTAACACAAATACACAACAAGAAAAATAACTAACAAATGCTAACTAAACAAGACTAGCACATTAATGCACTTAGACTCTCCTTCTCGGTGAGGAAAAACTCCTAAAAAACCCATCAGTGGGGAAAAAATAAGAAACCTCATGGGGATCCACGTGAAAGAGAGATCCCTCCCCCGGGACGAGCAAACAATGTGTCAAAGATTATTGTTTAAATATTAGCTTATTCTAATCTACAGCTAAATATCTAAAGAAGTCAATAAATGTTCTTCATCCTGATGGAAACACGGACTCTAGCGACTAGATAGTCTGAATACTCATGAAATATAGTGTCACAGTCACTGAGTAGGCAAGAGTGACTTCATTCATTTTTTTTCTGACACACCTGGCGGTGTGATGTGGTTCTGTTGGCTTCATCGGACCGTGATCTCCAGCTCTCGCTGGATCGATTTGCTGCCGAGTGTGAAGCGGCCGGGATTGGAATTAGCGCCTCCAAATCCGAGACCATGGTCCTCGCCCGGAAAAGGGTGGAATGCCCCCTGCGGGTCAGGGACAGGGTTCTGCCCCAAGTGGAGGAGATTAAGTATCTCGGGGTCTTGTTCACGAGTGGGGGAAGGATGGAGCGGGAGATTGACAGGCGGATCGGTGCGGCATCAGCAATAACTAGGACGCTGCATCGGTCTGTCGTGGTAAAGAGAGAGCTGAGCCGAAAAGCAAAGCTCTCGATTTACAAGTCGATCTACGTTCCAACCCTCACCTATGGTCACCAGCTGTGGGTGGTGACCGAAAGAATGAGATCGCGGATACAAGCGGCCGAAATGAGCTTCCTCCGCAGGGTGGCTGGGCTCTCACTCAGAGATCGGGTGAGGAGCTCTGCCATCCGGGAGGAGCTCGGTGTCGAGCCGCTCCTCCTCCAGGTCGAGAGGAGCCAGATGGGGTGGTTCAGGCATCTGGTCAAAATGGCCTCCGTGCGCCTCGCGGGCGAGGTGTTTTGGGCACCTCCCACCGGGAGGAGACCCAGAGGCAGACCCCGGACCCACTGGAGAGACTATGTCTCACAGCTGGCCGGGGAACGACTTGGGATCCTTCCAGGTGAGCTAGAGGATGCAGCCGGGGAGAGAGAGGCCTGGGCTGCCCGCTTGAGGCTGTTGCCCCCGCGACCCGACCCCGGAACAAGCGGAAGATGACGGAACGGAACACCTGGCGGTCGACTTGGAACCAGGTAGCCCACAATCGACTGGTTGGGCACTTCCACCCTACATTGTTACAAACCCCAACAACGATGCTCTAATAGGAATCGTTGTTGTGGCCTAACGGTACCAGGTTGGTGGCAATGTTAATGATACACCAGTGAAATTTGGGAGTGTCTGTTTGCAGTGCTCATATTTTTCTGTCATTTTCCACACTCATATGACTGCTTATTTCAAGAACAAGATGACTTTGGTTCTTTGAGCCTCTCAGTCACATATATCTCGACACTTATCTTAAAGGCCTTGAAATCCTCCTTTTGATGGTTTAAGAGCAATCAGGTTTGACATAAATTCACTATTTTGTGCTCTTCAAATGAAAGATTTTATTTTCATTTAATCTCCAAAGTTTAAAGAAGGTGGAGCTGAGAGGGAGCTGAGAGGGATCAAGGGGACAGAGTGCGATGCCACTGAAGATAAAACACACAAACTTTCTGAGTAATAACCAGTTTATCATCTAACTTCACGCTTTTATCATATGTAGAGATACTTAACCATTTCAAATGGGAGGAACTCCATCGATGCCGAAAAAAACATTTTGAAGACTTACTTTCAAAAGTTTTTTTAAAGAGGTCATAAAATCCCTCCGTCAGTAAAAAGACACATTTCAACTATTTTTTTGAGTAGGTTGATCTTTTTAAATAAGTGTCTTTATGAGTGAAACATGATACAAATTTTACGGAAGATAGTTTTTGTAGTTTCTAACTTTTTTCTTTAAAATTTGGAGCACACTAATTGAAGTGAGTAGCACTAGAACTTTCTGACCTTCGATGTATTTGCTCATTTTGATGGAAAAACGAGTTTCTATGAGATCCATTTCTTCTGAATAAAAATATTCAAAGAAAGTGAGAGAAGAAAGTGTGCTTGAAACTTTGGATAAAAAAATGTTTTAAAAATTTCATTAAAACTCAACAAATTTTTGTTTCTCACTTTTGAAAGAAAAGACGTGCAGGATGTTTCTTAAAGGTCCCCTATTATGCCTTTTTTCCCTTATTTTATCCAGTGCTATGTATCTGATATGCATAATTTTACATTCCGCCACAATCTCAACACAAAAGGTTTTAAATAATACCCTGTTTGGGAGCGCAGTTTCATACCCGGAAGTCAAAACAGCTTGTTTCAGTCTTTTTTTATTTTTTTTTTCCCGGGACCCGCCCCGTTGGTTGCGATTGGTTGTCATTCATTGTGATTTCCCCACCCACCCAGCACAGCGTGGAGCGGGAGGGGCGAGGTGTGAGACGTATTGAGTAAACAAAGCGGTTCGGAGGAGGAAGTGGGGGAGGGTGTTTGAGCTGCAGGGGGCTGAACAAAAAACAGATGTACGTCACTATGTTACACCAGTCGTTAGAGGTTTGGAGAACACGCCCCTTACTTTGAATTTAAATATCTCAAAATAGCATGAATCACAATAAAACACACTTTGGGGGATTGTTTGGGGTAGTACTAAGTAAAATAAAAGGTTAAAACCTCATAAAAGTCAGTTTTGCATAATAGGGGACCTTTAAATTGTGAGAGAAAATGCAAAAAAAATCAGAATATGGTTTTGCTCAATTTTTGTTTTGATAACATTTCTTGCAAAAAAAAAAAAATCTACTACTAATCTAAAAAAAAAAAAAGCTAGTATTTAGTAGACCTGCGCTCACCAGCTGTGGGTTGTGACTGAAAAAACAAGATCTCGATCACAACTCAAAAAGCCAGATATGGGGGATTCAGGCATCTGGTTGGGATGCCTCCTGATGCCTCACTGGTGAGGTGTTCCATCCCACCAGAGACAGACATCGAAATTGATAGTGAGACTTGCAACGGGACAGGAAACGCCTGGGGTTGTCCTCCAACACAGTCCAGAATAAGAGGGAAGATAAAAGTTCAGGAATGGAAAGGAACAAAAAGATATGTACTTATAGAGTCATTTTTGGAAACTAACCTGACGTTCTTTTGGATATTTGGAAGGATGTTGGAGATATGAAGTGTTGTTGAGAGTTCAAAATATAAATAAAAATGATTTTTTTACAAAAAACCCAAATAAGAGAAATGTATTGATTTTGTCAAGCAAGCTCTTTTTTTTGTATTAGTTTGATTAGTTTTTATTAATTTATTCATGGCACTGTTTCTTTTAATGCTGTTTTGCCCACTAAATGTTTTACTTGTATAAAATGTATGTATTTAAATCATTGAAATGAACGATAATACAGTTGTTAACCATAATGGTCACCAGCTGTGGGTGGTGACCGAAAGAATGACATCACGGATACAAGCGGCCGAAATGAGCTTCCTCCGCAGGGTGGCTGGGCTCTCACTCAGAGATCGGGTGAGGAGCTCTGCCATCCGGGAGAGGTTGTGTGTCGAGCTGCTCCTCCTCCAGGTCGAGAGAAGCCAGATTGGGTGGTTCGGGCATCTGTTCAGGATGCCCCCCAGCGCCTCACTGGTGAGGTGTTTCAGGCACGTCCCACCTGGAGTAGACCAAGAGGCAGACCCCGGACCTGCTGGAGAGACTATGTCTCACAGCTGGCTGGGGAACGACTCAGGATCCTTTCAGGTGAGCTGGAGGATGCAGCTGGGGTGAGAGAAGCCTGGGCTGCCCGTCTGAGGCTGTTGCCCCCACGCCCAAGCCCCGAATGAGCGGAAGACGACGGAACAAAACCTTTATGCAAAGTTGTTTTGACCAACTTTCTCTTTTAGCCACATTAACATATATTTCAACTTAATTATTTCAACATTCGAATTATGCTAAATAATGACAATATTTAAGTTAAAATTCAGCTTTCGTTTTCTTTTTGCAACATTTTCTCCTGGAAATATAAAAAATTTTTAAAAATCTTTTTTCTGGTTAGAGAAAAATTAGGCAGTCGTGACTTGAAGCACATCCATAAAAGTAAATGAGAAAATAAAATTTTGCTATTTCATTTTTTTCAGGCCAGAAAAAGCAACAAAACTAGAAGAAGACGTTCCAATGCATTTTTTTTACTCTTCAAAAGCCACATTATGTTTCTCTCAAACCTTTTGAAACTTTGAATAATGAATAATATAAAATTGTGTCTGGTTTCATATTTTTGTCTTTGTTTCTGGATTATTTTCTCAGTTGGAAATGAGTTTGGATGAATACTGCTTGGATTCAGGTCCATGGATTACACCCACAGTGAAACAAATGGTAATTCTAAAAACAGATGCAGTTGTTGACACTTTTTAAATGGAAGTTTTATGAATCGCTGTTTCGGTGGGTGATGCAGCCACTTAAAAACATTAAATGAAAACAATCAGCTGCGACTGATAAGGCACCCACCAGCATTTTGTCTCGTTTTTGTGAGATGAGTCAGGCTTTAAAAACAGATTGCGTGCGCTGAGTTTTACTAATGGAAAACTGTTTCATGTGTGTGGCTTAACAAACAAGTTTTAATCATCTGTTGTCTCATCAGATGGATTTTGCTTTTTCTTTTTGCTCTAATGTTTTAGTTTTACCCAAAATGTGACACATTCAGTGTTGTTTCTGTTTGCTGTTGTCCTACTTTTCTTTCTCATGGCTCTCTCGTGATCAAAAACCGACAGTTTTATTTGCAAATCTGTCACTTGTGTAACCAGAATTTAGCAAAGGAGAATTATTGAGCCGAAGTTATTGTGTTTACTTTGTCCAATTATGAGAGATCCTCCATCTGTCATGTTGTCTTTTCCTCCTCTCACTGTTTGACAAACATGATTTTAAAATGTGATGTTTCATGAGCTTAGAGGGGTTCAGCCTGGAGGGTCATCATCCGCCGTACCCTGCGAGTGCAAATCCCACAAAGAGAAAATTACAGCGATGCATTCAGGTGTTGCCTCAGCCATGCGTTGAGAGCGCCTCTGGCTGCCGAGAGAGAGGCAAAGTGGATGTGACAGGCTAAGATTAAATGCCAGAGACGGGGCGTTTCTCACACACACTGCAGCCTCCTGGACAGCCGGATAATTAGCCACTTCCTCGCTCTGCCGTCACATCTTTCAATGCGATGCTACTTTTTATTACTATTTTTCAAAGTATCAGAATGTGGAAATCCTCCATGTTTACATTTATTAGGACGTGGGATTCACTTATTATCATGGGATTAATTTATTAGGACATGGTTGGATCAACGTTCCAACCCTCACCTATGGTCACCAGCTGTGGGTGGTGACCAAAAGAATGAAATCGCGGGTACAAGCGGCCGAAATGAGCTTCCTCCGCAGTGTGGCTGGGCTCTCACTCAGAGATCGGGTGAGGAACTCTGCCATCCGGGAGGAGCTCGGTGTCGAGCCGCTCCTCCTCCAGGTCGAGAGGAGCCAGATGGGGTGGTTCAGGCATCTGGTCAGGATGCCCCCCGAGCGCCTCGCAGGCGAGGTGTTTCGGGCACATCCCACCGGGAGGAGACCAAGGGGCAGACCCCGGACCCGCTGGAGAGACTATGTCTCACGGCCGGCCGGGGAACGACTTGGGATCTTTCTGGGTGAGCTAGAGGATGCAGCCAGGGAGAGAGAGGCCTGGGCTACCCGTTTGAGGCTGTTGCCCCCGCGACCCGACCCCGGAACAAGCGGAAGATGACGGAACGGAACGGAAGAAAGGACATGGGATTCTTGAAATGACTCAATCACATAAACACTTGGTTGTATTAAAGTGCCTGATTTAAGGTCAGTCATCTTCTTATCCGTCTGTCCCTTTCGGGTTGTGAGGGGTGCCGGAGCCCATCCCGGCTGATTTAAGGCGAAGGGCAGGGCACACTCCGAACAGGTCGCCAGTCTGTCGTGGGGCCACACACATACAACCATCCACACACACACATTCATTCCTAGGGGCAATTTGGCACCGGCCAATCAACTTAGCATGCATGTCTTTGGAGGGTGGGAGAAAACCGGAGTACCCGGAGGAAACGCACGCAGACATGGGGAGAACATGCAAACTCCACACAGAAAGGACAGTGGTCCAAGCCTCATCCCCACCCGGGACTCGAACCCATGACCTTCTTGCTGTGAGGCCACCGTGCTGAAACATTTCAGAACTTTATTCCTTCTAATAGCGACAGTATGTGCAGGCCTTGATTTGTCTCCAAAGGGGTGTTTAAAATGATACAACAATTTTTGAAAAAAATACTTATCTTAAATATGTCTACCTCTCTCCAGCCAGGCTGGTTTGGCATAGTGCCTCTGCTCAATTTCCTTTTACTTCGGTAACTAGTCAGAGATTACTGGCTTTAGCATAGTTGCAGTGATCAGAAAACATCTGGCCAATCTAAGAAGAGAAATAACACTGTTGCATGTGTTCAAATTGTCACAGGGTGGAACCTGTACTTTTTCACAATAAGCAGAAAGATGAGCAATAGTCGGGCTTTTATACTCATAATAATTCCTCAAGATTTCAAAACTATCATGGAATCGATGTTCCACGACCCAAACTGTGTTTGTTTATGTGTTTAGGAACCTCTAAAGCAGAAGTTTTCATGCAAAGTCAACATTTTCAAGATTTCTATCAGGTTTCTACCCCTCTGACCTCACGCCATTGGGGTTTGTTCAAGACACAATGGGCGGGTACTTTTTAAACCACTGGCTGCTTTCTGGTTGGAACCGTACGTGATGTGTATAATGTGCTAGGGAGGCAGGCTTTTCCCAAATCCCAATCAGCAACAGGGCAAACACAGCTTTCTTATGAATAAAATTCTCTGAACTGTGTTCTTAATTTAAAGCCTTAATCAGACATTGTTGCTGGTATTTGGATGCCATTTTGTGCAAGGTTGTTCTTGACCAAGGATTTTGTCCAACATGCTTGCTCTCTTACACAAGCAGGCAAAGTTGGATTGAATTGAATATACATAATTTATCCCCGAAGAGAAATTTGGGTGCTGCAGTGTTGCATTCGTACAATCTCATAAAACATTGTGACTGGCAAGTAATTACAGGTTTGAAAGTTCCGTTCCGTCATCTTCCGCTTGTTCCGGGGTCGGGTCGCGGGGGCAACAGCCTCAAACGGGCAGCCCAGGCCTCTCTCTCCCCGGCTGCATCCTCCAGCTCACCTGGAAGGATCCGAAGTCGTTCCCCGGCCAGCTGTGAGGCATACTCTCTCCAGCGGGTACGGGGTCTGTCTCTGGGTCTCCTCCCAGTGGGGCGCGCCCAAAACACCCCACCCGCGAGGCGCTCGGGGGGCATCCTGATCAGATGCCCGAACCACCCTATCTGGCTCCTCTCGACCTGGAGGAGGAGCAGCTCGACACCGAGCTCCTCCCGGATGGCAGAGCTCCTCACCCGATCTCTGAGTGAGAGCCCAGCCACCCTGCGGAGGAAGCTCATTTCGGCCGCTTGTACCCGCGATCTCATTCTTTCGGTCACCACCCACAGCTGGTGACCATAGGTGAGGGTAGGAACGTATATCGACTTGTAAATCGACTTGTAAATGTTTGAAAGTGAAAGGTTAAATAGTTTGATGGAGGACGGTAAGAATAATTTTCTTTAACGTTCCTTTGACGAAGAGGGTGGGAGGAATTTAGCATGATGGAACATCCCTGGATGGGGATTGTATGCCTAAAATTGTACAGCAGGAAAGGAGTTGTCATATTTATGTAAATGCCAACACAAGAACATTAAAGAATATGTGTTAGCTTTGCAAAGTTGATGCACTGTATTTGCAGCCTCAAACAAAATGGTTTTTTTTTCTATACATATTATGAGATCAGAATTACTGCCCCACAAAACCACCATACCCCTAAATTAATAATACTTACAACTCTTTATTTATTCTATTTTTTCCATATGTTTTATAAAGAAAATAAGACTATAATAAGATGGAATGCAACAGTCTGCCAGATTAAACAGGAGCCAATCTGGCCATCAGACCTCATGTTTTCACAAAAACATGTCAGTCTGTATCACCAAGAGAAGGTCAGATGTTTTCTCCTCAGGCACAACAAACACAGATAGCATCTCCTGCTTCAGTATCCTGTTCTTCATGGATATTATCACGTCAAGTATAGGGCAGGACGCTCCCTACCCCACCCCTATCTGACCAGGTATCTGTTCATATGCCACCGTGCAGACATGCCAGACAAGAAATAAATCTGATTATGGAGTGCGTGGGATGATGTTCAATAATAAAAAGTATTATTTGCCAAGATCAATGCATGTCGCCAGGGCGATAAAGCACAATAAAATGGAAAGTGTTGGAAGGCCGTTGTAAATTTTGATGCGTTGTGATATTGAACACATTGTGACAACACAGCGCTCGCCTGGGCAGTAAAACATCTCCAACAGGCCAGCACATTGCTACGCACCAGTACTGTCATACATCAGCCCACGGGATGCAAAAGGCTAAGTGTGTGAGGATTGCAGAATGAGAAATAAAACAGGACGTTGCCACATATCAGCAGATCTATGTAGGAGTTTGTGTGTGAATTAAAGGTACATGGCACCATTTTTTCATTTCCAAACATGGTATTCCCATAATTTAGAGCGAAAGATGACGGAACGGAACTGACATACCTCTTCTATTTGAGTACAAATTGCTGTAGTGAATACTCAGTTAGCATGTAGCTTAGCATCACAATCCAAACAGAAATGAATTTAGAGTCACAAAACACTCTGTTTTGCCCCATTGTATTTTCTTTTTTTTTAATTTACTATTTAGAAACCTATTTTGACAACTTGAATTAAAGACAGTAGCCTTTGCATTGACTTGTTTAGTTTATTATTGAGGCCCGATATAAACTTTCAGCTTGTTATAATATGTAATTTTCACAGTTTTAACCATGCCTTTACAGCCCTTTTTATCACAATGGTATGCACTCATCTTTGAGAAACAACTCGCGTTATGTTGACCACATATGTACTGCTAGCATGCTCCATTCCGTTCCGTCATCTTCCTCTTGTTCCGGGGTCGGGTCACGGGGGCAACAGCCTCAAACGGGCAGCCCAGGGCTCTCTCTCCCCGGCTGCATCCTCTAGCTCACCCAAAAGGATCCCAAGTCATTCCCCGGCCAGCCGTGAGACATAGTCTCTCCAGCGGGTCTGGGGTCTGTCCCTTGGTCTTCTCCCGCCGAGGCGTTGGAGGAACCCAGTTTGGTGACCTCAGGATCGGATCTCTGCTTTTTGCAGATGATGTGGTTCTGTTGGCTTCATCGGACCGTGATCTCCAGCTCTCACTGGATCAATTTGCTGCCGAGTGTGAAGCGGCCGGGATGGAAATTAGCGCTAGCATGCTTACCTGTTGAAACAAAGCAGCGCTACATGTGTCATTTGGAATGGTCAAACATTAAACAGCTTTATACTAGTGTATGGAGCCTTTTTGCAAGGGATTCTGGCAGGTTACTGTTGCTAACGCCTTTACGAGATACGTTTCTATTACTTTTAAAACAGCGTGTGCTGTCTGCATCTATTTTGGAAATATGCAGACAATATTGTCTGCAAACCGTCTGAGGCTGTTGCCCCCACGACCCGGCCCCGGATGAGCGGAAGACAACGGAACGGAAAAGCAGACAATATTTGGGCTTTTCTGCTCGTGGTTACTTATTCATCAAAGTGACAGAGTGTGAGCAGTCTGTTCCCTTCGCACTGCAGCATGAAATGTGCCCTGTCTTTTTTAAAGCAAAACAAAAGTAAAGCACACTGTGTTCTTGCGATTGAGACACCATTACACCAATAATGTTAAGAACACTGTGGAAGCTGAAACCAATCAGTCCAGTAAAAATTGACAACGTCGCTAACAATACCATTTTCGGCATATCTAATAAATAAACTGTACCGTACTTTCACGGCTATAAGGCGCATATTTAAGACGTTTGTCTTAGATTTTCTTCAAAATGAGCGGTGCGCCTTGTGCGTGAGAAAAGTCAGACCTAAAAGAAAACGCGTTGCCCGTGAGGCGAGGCGGACCTGAAAGAAAAGGCATGAGAACGTTAAAGAGTGAAGTGTGAGCGGCGTGGGAGCGATGGATGACCGAAGGAGACCACAATTTCACAAAGGGTGGAAGGCAGCGCTGGGCGAGTTACGCTACAGTTTGCCAATGGATTGTAGATGCTTGGACTAACGTGTCTGCTGGTACTGTTATCCGAGCTTTCTCAAAAGCTGGTATCCTTTCTGAGGAGCTGCACAGTACAGACAGTGACTTTGACAGCGAGGAGCGAAGTGGACCTGCTCTGTTGGATTTTGCGCAGCTGTTCGATTCCGAAACAGAGGATGAGGACTTTGATGGATTTGAATAAAGACTATTACCGGTAATGTGTTTGTTTAGTATCGTTACTACTTAAATAAAGTACAACCAAACTCAGTTTTGCTCCCGATCTATTTTTTAATACCCACATTTGCATGCTTGCGTGTGTGTTGTTGTAAGGCGATGTGTGACTGAGACTGCGCCTTTTCGTACGGTGCGCCTAATGGTCGTGAAATTACGGTAGTCTATTTTTAAAACATCAAGCTCCATGTCGTCTACCAAAATAATGTACTGGAGCCAACAGGTTGTGATGATCGTAATGGGCACCCCTGTTTTAGATGCTGGACCCACGGATGTCTGTTGGTGAAACAGCATGAAGGGTATTTGTACATCTTTGAATCTGATCCTCTGCTGGATCTTAAATCAGGTCACGCTGGCTTTGTGACATTCACACTGATAATCAACAAATTGCAATCACGTCCATGTGCACTCAGTGAAACTTTCCTTTACCTCCCGTGGCCCCGGAGTCACACTGCCCTCAAAGCTTCCACTGTTGGGAGACTCGGGGTATTTAAGAATGTTATCTCTAATGCACAGATGTCTTAAAGGTCCCGCCGGAATAGGCCTGCAATTTTCCCTCCTAATTAAAAATTAATTAAATCGGCTGTGGCTCTAGCCAGGCATAAAGCTGAAGGCCGCTTCAACCGCCACTGGAAACGTAATCATTTATTTAACTCAATTACAGGAAGCTACAGCTGATGTCACCTGGAAAGCCTCAGAAAGCAGCTGACCAAACAGTCCAGCTCTTCGGACACAACTTTTTTTGTCTTTTCACTCGAGAAATAAACGAGAAAAGTATAACTCAGTCCTGCTTGGGATTCTGCCCATATCCGCATCCCCTTTTTATCCCTTCCCCATGTTGTGATTAATATAAACATAGTCATAGAGATGTCCTTTGTCACCTGTTGTCCCTGCTTCATCCCCGGGGGCTGATTTGGGGTGATTGATCAGAGATTCAGACGTAGGATCAATAAGACTTTCACCTCTCTGTTGGCAAGAGCAAGGGGCTCTGTGATGGCCCACAATGTTGTCCAATTATTCAGTAATGGAATACTGGAGCACGCCCAAGACTATTAACACTGTGGACACAGGGGATGGTGAGCAGGACTGCTAATTGTTGGGTTATTCTGTAAACTGTGACAATGCACTGCCCTAATTCCCTCTTCTTGTCTATTTAGTGCTGACACCGGAGTGATTTAAAAGCACCGCTCCATGAGGCTCAGATCTTCCTGGACTGGAGACACAATTATTTTTCTGTCTGTTGTCAGCGACTGCATTCAGCATCATAGTTCTGAAACAATAAGTCAACGTTTTAAATTGATTCCTCTGTTCAAGTTGTTTTGATCTAAATGCAACATTTAATAAACTAAATGACAGTAAATCAAGTTTTTTGTTTCATTTTTTGTTCTGTACTGTTTGCTGTCCTTTCACCTGGAGGGAGGCGGAGGCAGACAGAAAGATGGACTGACAGAACATATTTTAGACTTGGATTAAAAATGATGTCACCTGCAGTAACATGGGTCATTGTCAATAAGCGGAGTGCAAGTGGAAAGAGGAGGACCCAATTGCAGACAGAAAACATGGTTTATTTAAATTTGGCAGTCCATTAATACTGTGAAAAAGAAAAACAAATTTTCATTGGCATGGCACACGGTTATTGACAGAATGTGCTCATGGTCAGGCAACCAGGGAGACCTGATTGGAAGGGATGGTATGACCTCACAAGGAAGTCCAGGGTGATTGCCCTTAAATAGATGGCAGGGTCCACAGATGTGTGGCATCAGAAATCAATCTCAGGTGATCCTAATCAGGGTGATTACGAACATCCAGGGCTCCCTCTGGCAGCAGGAGAGGGGATCCTGACAGTCTTGTTTTTACTGTGAAATGAAACATCTGGTCTCATCTTTGAGGAAACAATAGCGTAGATATCTAACCACACGGGCAGCTAGAACACCCACGGTCATAGATTTTAGAAGCACAAAAGATCACTAAATACTACGGGGATTTAAATTACAGGAACTTTCAACTTCACAGACAAGAAAGAGCCATGCCAGCAATAACCCTGCAGAAATCGGTCCCGGCATGACGAGAGCCTATGGGAAAACACTAGAGCTGAACATGAACAAATAAAAGCTTGTGTAAAAAAAAAAAAGGCAAATAAAAGTGAAATCCAGGCCAGGCTCTTTTGTTACATTCCGTAATCTTCCGCTTATCTGAGGCTGGGGCAACAGCTGCAGTCGGGAAGCCCAGGCTTCTCTCACCCCAGCTGCATCCTCCAGGTCCGGGGTCTGCCTCTTGGTCTCCTCCCAGTGGAACGTGCCTGAAACACCTCACAAGCGAGGCGCTCAGGAGGCATCCTGACCAAATGCCCGAGACACCCCATCTGGCTTCTCTCGACCCGGAGGAGGAGCGGCTCGACACCGAGCTCCGGGGGGTGATTTTGGAGATTGTGTCGTTATCAGGATCCAAATATAAACCGCTAATGTAAAAAGCAAGAATATGCAGAAAAGAAGTTTGCTAACTAGGAGGTGATCCTTAAATTTATCAGTAATTGGTACTGAGAAACTGTGGGCAGTCTAATTAAAAAATGTGAGTGATTTGCAAAAAATTGCATTGGTCAGAATTTGTGATCTTAACTTTCGGCTGTATGACCCGAAACACCTTATTGGTTAATTTGGCTGCTTATTCTAAACTCAGCATCATTGTCGTCCATGGAGATTCTTATTTGTTATTGGTGCACTTCCACCTCCACTCTGAACTCCTCTGTCACACCTACAGCACACCTCACCGCTGTCTGACAGTCTTCAAACACGTCAGATCTGATCTGTTCAGTTTGTTTTTACATCTGTTTAACACTTGGGTCGTCTTGATATTTGAACCATGGACCATACTTATTGAACGCAAGTTTTAAAACTAATAAATCAAACTTTTTCTTCTCCTTTTTTATCGAGAACAAGCCTGAAAGTTTGACGTTAAAGTAAACTATTAATCAATAAACATGTGGTCCCAATCAAAAAATATAAAACTTGTTACTCGACTTCAAATAAATCTGCTTTCATAAACGCGACGTTGTCTCACAAAATCATCATTTAGGTAATTAAAGCAGAACATCTGGACTGTCAGTTTGGTTTATTCATGTGTGTCAGGAGGACGTTAGAAAGCAGCTGAATGTTTCTTGATTCAGGCAGCTCTCAGGCACTGGTTTCTTTGGTTAAGCACGGCAGAGACAGACAGATGGAAGCAGGGTTCTTTCTTTTCTTAAAAAGAAGTTTTAAACGTGGTCTGAGTAGAAGTGGTCCCTAAATGTCTTCTACTCGTGGAATGGTTTTCTGAAGAGATTCACCGATCACTGAAAAGAACAAGCAGATGTTTTATTTTTGGAGTTTTCCGTTTCTTTATCCATCCCAAAGATAGTCTGGTGGTTTTCTGTCTTTAAAAAGAGTTCTTTTATTTATTTGATTCTATTTTAAGGCACCCTTTAGTAATCAAGATTTGGAATTGGTTTCAGTTGGATTTCTCATCAGCTGATGCTTCGAGGCTCCATCTTCTGTTTTAAAAGAACGCAAGACGTGTTTCCTGATTTCAGCATCTATATGAGATTCATCGTCAGGGATCTTCTGCTGGAGTGTTTTGGAATAAACACCTGTAGAAAAACAAGTACACCTAAGTTACTCAATACCAACTATAAATGAACTGATAAAGTTTGTGATTATGGCAGGTGAATGCATCCTGTTCCATGCTTTATGTTGATTTATTTTTCTTTAGTTTTTAAATCTTTATTACCTCCAGGTTTTACACTTAAAAATAAATTACACTCTACAAATAAATCTGCTTCACTTTGAATAATTTTCTGGTCAATTATGGATCAAAATGGATGTATTTTAGCACTTTAATTATTAAGGGATTATAAAGCTGAGAAATTCTTCATCTCTTTTATCCGAACCAAAGAACAAGATCATAAAGTACTGAGAACTTTGGTTTTTATTTATTTATTTTTTTTAAACTATTTTAAGCAGGAAAAAATCTACTGATCAAATCTGCAAATATATCAATGCTTTCAGGGGTTCCACAGGTTTCCCATGTCCGCCTGCTCCAAAATATTTTTTTTTCTTGTATATATACTGTCTATTTCTTTCTTGTTGCTGCTGTAATGCACAAATTTCCCAAGTGTGGGATCAATAAAGTAATTCTAATCTAACATTTGAATTGAATGAATGGATATGGAAAATCTTTTGGCTTCTGAACCTTTTTTATTTAAGTTCGAAGATGGATGTCCCACATATGGAACTTGTCTTTTTTTTTTTTACTTGCCCAGCTGCACCGACCTTGGCGGTGAAGCTGTGAGACTTATTTTTAGAACACCGAATCTACCCTTCCTTTTCTATTGTATCTCTATCTCTTCTACAAAGGTAGCACCGTTGTTGGCTGCATGCCTTAATTCTTGCAATGTCCCCCCCTCTAGGACTAATAAAGGTTTTCTTGATTCTTGACTTGACTGATGTAAATTATAAAATTGTTTCAACAGCGACCAAACTGCTGGTAAAACCAAACAAGCAGCATGAATGCAGCTCTTTATGGGTTCTAAAAGCAACACATTTTTTAACCCCTTACACTCACCAAGGGAGGGTTGACCTCAGCAGGGTCAAGAAACAAGTTTTCAAAAGTTATAACTCTGTAAAAAATCTCAATATTAGTTTTTTTTTTTACAGCAAACTCTTTGTTATTGTAAAGCTTAGAACCTCCACAATAAAATACTTAATTAAATTTTATGAATTGTTTGATCTCAGCATCTCAAAGCCAGTGTAATGTGTATCTTACTCATAATCGACTAACACTAAAACATTATCAATTTCTCTAAACTTGCACTCAAATTGTTTGTAATAATCCAAAAAAACACACCCCAAAAAACAGGCATTGTCTCTAAATAATTTCCATTTGAAGAAATTTCAAAACAAAAAAAACCTGAGGGCGGCACAGTGGCGCAGTGGGTAGCACAGTGGCCTCACAGCAAGAAGGTCGTGGGTTTGAGTCCCGGGCAAGGACGAGGCTTGGAACACTGGCATTTCTGTGTGGAGTTTGCATGTTCTCCCCGTGTCTGTGTGGGTTTTCTGCAGTTGTCCAGTTTCCTCCCACTCTCCAAAAACATGTATGTTAGGTTGATTGGCCAGGGGTAAATTGCCCCCTGGGAATCAGTGTGTGTGTACTGTTGTATATGTGTGGCACTGCGACCTGTTTGGGGTGTACCCTGCCCCTCGCCTGAATCAGCTGGAATGGGACCCCCCCGCAACCTTGTCAGGGATAGACGGATAAGGTGAAAAAAACCCTGTAAATTTTCTAGGTGTAAAAGCCAAACAAAGATTCATCCAAGTTACTTTTCTGGGTTATAAAAAAAAAAAAGATGCACAGGCTTAAATAGGTTCACGTTAAGAGGTTAATTTAACTGAACTGTTAATATTTCAACTGATTTTAACACATTTTCTTCTAAATAGATCAATGTATACCATAAGTTGACAAGCAAGATGCTGGATCAGTATAAACCCAGAAACAGGTTCCTACGTCATCATGATCATCAGTGATCAGGATCATTGCTGCTGCTTTTAGTGGATCAAAACAAACAGAACAAGTTTAGTGCTGAAAACACACCAAAAAAAAAAAAAAAAATCTGTTCATTTTTATGACATTTTAATATGACAAAAAATGTTTTTACCACATTTGTCAAACGCTCATTTTTCACATGCATGTTTTAAACACTACTTTTGATGCTTTTAGTGATGAACTGCCCTTCCCGTGCCAACCCTTCACATGGCTTATTATGTTAATCTTAAAAACCAGTGTGGTTGCTGGTTTGTAAGAGAGAGGGATAAGACTGGATTGACGCCGGTGTGCAATGAGCTTATAGTTGAATTTACTCTGGATGCAAATGTTGCTGAACTTTAACGGATTTCTGGGTTAAAGTTCATGCTAATAGAGTTAACTTGTCTTTGTCATGGGTAAATTCAGTCTAAGCTCCATCCGTCATCACGGCCGCTGCATAAAACCAACACAAGAGTAAAATGTCTCGCGTCGTTTGACCTCATTTGCCGAGTTTGCAAATGTCATTACCAAAGAAAACAGAGAAGTTGAAGTTAAAAGCGTCTATGCTTGTCTTGTTTGAACAGGGATAAGTCTCCTGCTCCTGTGTGCTCTGCTTCTCTCACAAATGTTTGCAGCCCTGTAGGACGGAAAAAAAAAATCTCAATTTACCACAGTCTGGTGTACAAATGTGAAAAACAATGACATCGCTGCAGATGGAAACACGTGCGGCACCCCTCCAGGCCACATCATAAAGTGTTGGGGTTTTTTTTTTTGAGTCACCGAGCAGTGTTGGACTGAATGCATCACCAGTATATTTTACTGAAACACATTTCTTTTTTTCTTTAACACACAGCTTTATGTGTTTGAATTAGCGCTACGACATCATGTTCTACGTGTGTTGTTGTGCTCTTCTTTTTCTCATTAAGAAGAAATCACGTTATTCTGTTCTAGAGTCTCATTTTCTAAGAGTTGTGTAGATCTTTGACTCGACGGCATTGCTTATGCCTCGCAAACTTGGGATTGATCACAACCACTGCATTTCCACTGTGACATACTCGCAACTCGAAAGTCACACCGGTGACAAATCTTTCACATATGCCAACTTGCCATTCGCCCGCTCCAGCTACGCCTCTAGAACTCTAATAGTGGACCATTCATATGATGTGGCGCAAATGCAATGGTCCTAAAATTAACCAATGGAACAAGAAGCGGGGAAACAGTCACTGCAGCAACTCTGTGAAAGACACACTGATCTGTCAGTGAAACAAAATTAAGAAATAGTCAAAAGTATAGTTTTGTTTGGTTTTCTGAACCACTTATTTCTAATAGGTTGTAGAGCAGAAATACGGTGGTAAGCAAAAGCAAAGACGCACCTTGGTTCCATGTCAACCACTAGAGGTGGCCCAAATAATTAACAGCTTGACTTAATTTTTTTTTTGCCATTATTATTAATTATTTGCATGTGTAGGATGTTAAATATTGCATAAAAGCAGCTGCACAACAATGCATGGATCAAAACAAGTTTAAATGTGCTGCATGTTCAGTCATCTCGATTCTCATTTTCCTTAGCCTCATGGTCCAACCCTTCCTCTCTAAATAACCCCACCGCTTCCTCGGCACTACCATCACACAGGACCTAAAGTGGGAGCCATCCATCAGCTCCCTGATCAAAAAGGCCCAGCAGAGGATGTACTTTCTGCGGCAGTTGAAGAAAGCCAAGCTGCCCGCCCAGATGTTGGTGCAGTTTTACACAGCCATCATCGAGTCTGTCCTCACCTCCTCCATCACCGTGTGGTATGCTGGAGCCACAGCCAGGAACAAACACAGACTGCAGCGCATTGGGTGGAGACGGTGGCCGCGTGGTTAGCGCGTTCGCCCGCGGACCGGAAGGTCGCGGGTTCGCGTCCCACGGAGAGCACGTCTAGGGTCCTTGGAGAAGACACCTAACCCCCACTTCTCCCACCATTGGCGCCGTCGAAGGGCAGCCTGCTGCGGTGTAGGGAGTGCAGCAAACAAATTTCCCCGGTGAGGGATGAATAGAGTAATTCAAAATAACAAAAAAAATAACAAATTGTGCGCTCCGCAGAGAAGGTGATCGGCTGCAGCCTTCCATCTCTCGAAGACCTGTACGTCTCCAGGACTCGGGGGCGTGCAGGTCGGATAGTAGCTGACCCTTCCCACCCTGGACATGGACTTTTTGAGCGACTCCCCTCGGGCAGGAGGCTCCGGTCCATTCGGACCAGAACGTCCCGCCACAAAAACAGCTTCTTCCCTTCTGCCGTTGGACTTATGAACTCTTTATAACCTGGATCCCCACATCTCTTAGTCACTTCCCTCTTGTCACTTCACTATCTTTATTATTTTCTATTATTTTCTATGACATTGCACTACTTTTCTTTTTCTTCTGAGCACTCTTAGTTTTGTAAAAAATATTATTATTTTTATTTATTTTATTTTTATTATTTTTATTTTATATGTTTGCACACCAGTACCAGAACAAGTTCCTAGTCTCTGATGTTTTTCACTGACATGGCAATAAAAGCATTCTGATTCTGATTCTGATTCTGATTCTCTCTTCCTGCCACGTCTACCTCTTTGTCTCCAGGATTCAGAGGTCCCTCCCCTTTACCCTTTGCTGGACTGCCTGTTGTGTTTCTTCTCGCTGTCTTATTGTGGAACCACAGCCTTGCCTCTGCTCAGGAACTCCCAAGCTTTGCGTCAACAACTTCTGGTCTCTGGCAGCCATTGTTACAATCTTCTGGTTTCTGGCCTTTCAATCCACCAACATACCTCACCTTCAAGCCTTTGGGAATGAGTGTCTGAAAATTACGCCTGAAAATCCCCCCAAAGTCCTTGCAATCTACCACCTTCATGATTTGCTCAAATTTTGTAGAAGTCTGCGTCCGCTTAGATTTTATTATAATCACGCTTCACAAATAAGGTTTCTCATGATTAAGGCTGTTTACAGACTTACCTCTCTCCTTCTTCTTTTAGGGTGCACCAACATGGAGATAACAAGTCACCAAAGACAGTCTTCTGCCGCCATCGGTAGAGTTCAACTTCTTCAGCTTACCTCAGAGGTACAACACAAACCTGCAGCAGAAACGCTGCTTCTTCATATTACTTTTACTGTAATGCAATATGTTGAGGCTTTGGAAGAAGAGAAAGCAGAGCTCCGTTGGGAATCTCATCGTTTGGATGTCTCGGTACCCTATGTTCAGAGCTCATGATGGTGTACAGCAGCTACAGACGGATAATAGCGTGTGATGTGGCTGCCTGCAGATATGCCTTTGGTTTCCAGCAAAGCAGTCTCTTGGGTTCAGGGACCTCTGGTGCTCTGTGCTCTCCCAGCTTTCTGCTACATATCATCACATCATCAGGGCAGACCTTTCTAGACAAAATTGACTGCTGTAACTGGATCTGAAATATAGAGGGGAACGGTGAGGACTGTGTTTGTGGGTGGATGTTTTTTTTATTTGTGTTTCTCCAGCAAAACATAGTTGAAAGCTCACAAATTTTGTAGTTACTGCGCGCCTGCACGAAATATTGTTTATCTGCCGGGTTGCTTGTTTAAAATAGTTTACACTGGCAATTGGATAAGAAAAGATGTATTATAATGCAGCTAAATTTGTCGTGAAACTACTTGTGTGATTCGCTTACCTTTCTGCTCTTTCCGGCATGTCTACAGATGCAGCAGCGAGGGAAAATAGTCACATCAAGCCCTCATGCTGAGCTATTTCTGTGTCTTTGCTGAGTGATTCATTGCATTTTATAACCTGCTGTGTTCAATATAGCTACACACCAGTTAATGTACAATGTTGTGTTATTGTTCTAACCAGGTGGTTTGGCAACAAATCAACACAAAACACATCTTTTTTTATTTCAAGACCGAATCAAACGACACAAAACAGCGACTCTAATCTGGCAAAATAATGTGTTTTAATGTGTTGCTGCTTGTTTTTCTTAATTAGTTTACACTTCCTGACTTTTCATTTAGTTTGGATTCAAATAAACGTGTGAAATTTAAGTTTTGTTTATTCAGAAAGAGCTGTAAAAATATCACAGGACCTTTTTTAGCCGCCATTTAGAGAAGAAAACAAACATTTTGGTCTCAACTAAGTGATTTATTCTTCCTTCCTCTCATTTTTCTGGAAACTAAAACATAAAAATTCTTTTGTCTTTAAACTGTTACGTGATTAAATTTGGATAGGATCGAATCTATTTTTCTACCTCACGCCAAGTGACCTGTAGTGACCTTCCTTCCCAGCACAGTTGCACCTCTATCAGATGAACCTGGACATGGACACTGATCCATGGAGCCCAAGATAATCTTGAATGTCCATTCACTCCCAGAACAAAGTTCCATTTGTGTTTTCTGTGTTTTTCAGAGGGTCTCTTCTTTGTAGAAAAACACCAGAATGGAAGGCATCTTAACCAGAGGTCCACAATAGAATCCGACCAATTTATTAGCCGATATCTCATTTTCGCAAGACAGCGGAACTCCCAAGCTTTGTGTCAACAACTTCTGGTCTCTGGCGGCCATTGTTACAATCATCTGGTCTCTGGCCTTCCAAGCCACCATCATACTTCACCTTCAAGCCTTTGGGAATGAGTGTCTGAAAATTACGCCTGAAAATTACACAAAAGTCCTTGCAATCTGCCACCTTAAAGATTTGCTCAAATTTTGTAGAAGTCTGCGTACGCTTAGATTTTATTATAATCACGCTTCACAAATAAGGTCTCTGGTGATCAAGGCTGTTTACAGACTTACTGTACCTCTCTCCTTTTTTTTTAGGGTGCACCAACATGGAGATAACAAGTCACCAAAGACTCTTCTGCCGCCATTGGTAGAGTTCAACTTCTTCAGCTTACCTCAGAGGCACAACACAAACCTGCAGCAGAAACGCTGCTTCTTCATATTACTTTTACTGTAATGCAATATGTTGAAGCATTTGTGTTTTCTGTGTTTTTCTGAGGGTCTCTTCTTTGTAGAAAAACACCAGAATGGAAGGCATCTTAACCAGAGTTCCTAAATATAGCCCGACCAACTTATTAGCCAATATTTCATTTTCGCGAGATAGTGGAATTTGGCAGAAGTGTTGTCGATATGCACCGATGGATTTCAGTGTGAAAAGGCCCAACTCTAAGATTTACAAAGTTCCCATAAATGCAATTGGCAACTTTAACACTGCTCGAACATGGAGGAAGAAGAGGTTTATCTTTCCAAAAAAGCTTTAATCAGAGGACGTTCAAATGATCAAGTATGGGGATCTTAATCACTTGATCTTAACTTCAGATGTCTCTTCCGGGGCAGGCGCTGCCCCATGCGGCTATCTGCTGCGGTGTCTCCTGTTTTTTTGGTGTCTGGTCGTCTATTATTGCATTTCTCCAATTGGTTTGTTTGTCTTTTGCCCGTGTTTGGTCCCATTCCGAAGATGTGACTTTGTGCGCTCTTTGGACGTCGTTTTGGACTGCACTGTTTTGCTTCAGACGGCTGTTTTTAGGCTAGCCGTTTTTTGGTTTCAACGGCCAGCTCTCCGTTTTGTTGGTCATGGAGTCGTTTCTCTTTGTTAGCGTGGACTCAACCAGCAGCTAGCTCTCTGAACCAGATCCACCGTGGCTGGAGGAGTCTATGCAGTCCTGACAGAACTGAGAAGGAGACGTCCGGAAAGGAGACGTCCGGAAAGGAGACGTCCGGAAAGGAGACGTCCGGAAAGGAGGCACTTTGAGCCCAGTGTCCCTGCAGTTGTCATGGGTAACATCCGGACGCTCGCTGGCAAGATGGAGGAACTGGGGACGCTCGTTCTGACCCAGCAGGAATGTGGAGGGGGTCACTTTGTTGTGCTTCATTGAAGCTGGACTTTGTGGATTCATTATGGACTGTTTTTTTCAACTAATCAGTTGCCAGTTTTTACACTGTGTAAGTGGACCGGGAAGGAATCGAGGCGTTAGCACCACAGCATCAAATTTTCCTTCGAGGATAAATAACGTATTTTCAATTCAATAATTCCACAGACAATTCCTCAGTTTTTCCGTCACTCCAGATCAAATCATCAAACAACTGAAATTCCCATTTATTGGGTAGAAATTCATTGAATAAAAACGGAAACCATGATGCGGATGGTTTTGCCCAGTAAATCTTGAAATAAGAACCACTGTTACTGCTTGGAGAGAAACAGAGAAGGTTTATTTAAATTTCTGTAATCAGCTGCTGCTCACTTTATTACAGGTTTCCTCCAGAAAGGGACATTTCAAAGCATCAAATAAAAATTGAATCAAATTGTAAACAACAAGGGAAAAAATACAAATGAAATCAAAGCCAAAGAAGCCTTTGAACACAAGTGGAATAATAACAAGGATTTCTGCATGATTAATGTTTTACTTTCACTTATAGTTTTGTTATTTGAAGTTAAAGATGTTTCTGTGAAATATCAAAGGTCAAAGATGCAAACATTTACAGTCAAACTAGTCGTGTTTTCAGTGGGAAGAAGCCATTTCATGAAAAAAACTAGTTTTACCATCTTAGAAAGAGACATCTACCCCTTGCCAGGGGTATGCGTCATGGTTCCTGGCATCGTTTTAATTTTACTCCAAAAAGAAAAGGTCCTTCTCGGATGTAAAACTGTCCTAATGGAATGGTTTGATTTAATGAAATTCAGCTCGACTTGTAAAGCTCGAATTCACAACAATGTCATTTCATATCTCAAACGATCAATGTGACAGAGCTGTTGTTGCTAAAAGAAAATTTAAAAAACCTAAATCACATTAAATCTTGATGGATTAGCGATTCAGAGAAACGGATAGAACACAGTTTTTCAGAAGGTTTTCAGTTTTTAGATGAAAACTGGTTTCCGTCTTTCTTCAGTCATGATTGTATTTGTTGTAATTGCTTTACTTTAATTTGTCCCCAGAGATCAGGATTCGTTCCGTGTTGTAGATCATATGTAACAAGAAAATTCAATTCAAAATACTCTATTTATCTCCTACTAGGCAACAAGTCTGTGTAGTCCCTCATTCATCCAGGAGTGATCCATAGTAGAAAAAATTTCACAAGTCTTCTGGACAGTGTAATTCTTGATCGAGACGTTTCGACTTTCATTTTCAATCTGATAGAGATGGACTATTTATACTAATCTAAGTAAAAGGTAAAAAAATTGTAAGGAGGGCTCGACCAATGAGTCTGTGTTACCTATGGCGTTAGATACATTCTGCCCGGGATTTACAGCATCATTCTGAAGCCATGGACTAAAGATGACACCTCGTGACCCAGATTCACACCTCTCGTTAGCAGGCATTTCTATTCACTAGGCTTTTAGCATTATTATCTTAGGGTTCATTTATTGGTCTGTGGCTACAATAGGAGCCATTAACGGCCATTATAGGTAACACAGGCTCATTGGTCGAGCCCTTCCCTACAATTTTTTTTACCTTTTACGTAAGTTAGTATATATAGATCCAGTCTTCAGTCCATTTCATTCCGATTGAAAATGATTTCCAGATGGAAGTCGAAATGTCTCGATCAAGAATTAAACTGTCCAGAAGACTTTTTTGAAACTTTCTCTACTATCCTACTAGGCAAATTCGAGAGTCCAGTAGCTCCAATCAGTCACAATTTCTAGTTTAATTATGATCTGTTAAGCAAACAAATTGATATTCATGGAAATCATAAATAAGTACGTTTTTTTAAAATGTATTTAATTAATCCCTCACCGAGATATGTATGTGCTGCATCACACCGCAGCAGGCTGTCACCTGTGACAGTGCCAATGGTGGGAGAAACAGGGGGTTAGGTGTCTTCTCCAAGGACCCTAGATGTGAACACAGTGAGATGCGAACTTCTGGTAAACTTCCGGTCCGCGGGTGAACGCTCTAACCACTGAGCCACCGTCTCGTCCATCGATAACTAGGTGGATGAAGGGACCAACTTAAATATTTCCTTCACTGTACAAAACAGCTCAGAACTGTTTCAATGTTCTGTGTGCGCTTCATGTTATGATCCTCCTCCACTTCTGGCCTTTTCTCCTTCCTCCTTGTTCTACCCTTTACCCAAATTCCACACCTGATCCCTAATGTTTGCACTTTCTACTTTGACCTCTTTGTAATTTCCCCATTGTGGGACTACTAAAAGTTTTCTTGATTCTTGATTGTTTTAGTCTCTGTCTGTTTATCCCAATTTTGCTCCTCCCACATCTAACACTCCTCCAGTCTAATCCGCTGCACCCGACGCCTGCCAAAGACCCAAGCCTGCCCAGGATGGTTACCAGGCAACACCACATACCCCTCTTTCCTGATTCCTTCTGCACTCCACCTTGGTAAAACTGGCTGTGTATTTGGGTAATACATCCCCAGCATAACAATTAGGATATTTTGTTGGTTCCATGTTTTCATGGGGAGCTGGTATAAAAACAAAGAATGCCAACAGACTGAACAAGCTGGTAAAAAAAAGCTGGACGTGTGGTTGGCTCACCCCTTGACTGCATGGAGGAGCTGGCCAGGGACAGAATGAGCATGCTAAATCCCTCCCACTCTCTCCATGAAACTGTGGACCATCTGAAGAGCAGCTTCAGCAACAGACTCCTGCAACCCCACTGCTCAAAGGAACGGTTCAGAAAATCGTTCTTACCATCATCCATCAAATTATTTAACCTTTCACTTTTAAACCTGTAATCACTTGCCATTCACAATGTTTTATGAGATTGTATGAATGCAACACAGCAGCACTCAAATTTCCCTTCGGGTATAAATAAAGTATATTCAATTCAATTCCAAGTTTTATTTTGAAATCTCTTCTCCTGTTTCCCTATCTGGGTCCTGCTCTTTGACTGGATTCCCCTCCCAAATGCCATGTGTTTAGATGTGACTTCCATCCCTTCTCTGCCAGATTGTCTTGCATTTCATCGCAAACACAAGGTATGTAATGATCTATTCTCAAAATATTAAACTCAAAATATCATATTTACTGCAATATGATGGAGTGAAACTGTGTGGTACACCACCTGGTTCTCATTAGGCCGTTGATTGTCCCATTTTTACATCCATAATAACATTACCAACAACACATTGCACACACTGGTAATTTATTCATTCCTTTAATCTGATTCTTTTCAAAGTTTTAGATCTGGAACAACTTTAAATTCATAGAGAACAGATAGTAACTGAACAGTAACTCAAACTGCAAACAGAGTTCAAGAAAATCCGGGCAGAATTGTAAATGTTGAAGTGCTGCTACAATATAAAATAGTGTCTGTTCTTTTGTGACACTTTTGTGATCTCCCAAACCACTGATGGGATTTTAATTTACAGTCCTAAAGTTTCCATTTTAACATTTCATGTTTTACTTTCTTAAAACTAAACCTCACTGTGGTGAATTTGATTTTATTTCAGGTTTGTCATCATTAAAGATGGATTCATCTTGTACTTTTCCTTCCATCCTGTCACTGAATCTTCCAAATTCACTTTTTGGCATCACTTTCTACCACTTTTTAATTAGAAATCAGATGAATAATTGAGTGATGAGAGATTCAAACTGAATTTATGTGAGTCCTCTTAAAAGCTTGAAAGGACTTTTCTCTGTTTTCTTGTGCAGTAAATCCAGAGCGACCTCTTTAATGTCCTATTGAACCATTAATGAACTAAACTAATCTATAAAAATGTAGGAGAGAACTTGGCAGAATGTCCCTGTGGTTCATTTGTAACAACATTAGAGCATCTAAGGTCATCTTAAGAAGCGTTATTGGCTTGTATATCGCTACTTTACATCGCTAGAAATTCAATTTATAAAAGTAGAATGTGTCCAGTATTAATTTAGAACACAAAACACTGTCTTTATGGGAGTTTTAGACGCTACAAAAAGCCAAATGCAGACAACAAGCTGAAAGAAAACTAGTTTTATATCAGACATTAACCGTCTGAGTCTGTTTTGTCATAAAAGTTGCAATATTGAAGAAATCCTTCTGACTACCATTGTGACCACGAGCTGCCATTTTTCATTCCCTGAGAATTCAGAACCCTGTTACTCTCTGTTTAATGGTATAGCTCTGTATTTAAGTGCACTTTAAACCACAGAGACCAAAAACTCATTAGGAGAAGGTTGCTAAGGTAACAGATCAAGTGGGAGTTGTTGTGCTCTCTCTTTCTGGCCCTTAGGCTGAAGTCTGGTTTCGGACCTCCCTGTATTGTCTTCCTTTGTGTGAAAGGCAAAACAACTAACAAGTATTTTCTTATATGCTGACTTTGGAAAAAACTGCCCCCGAAAGCACCAGTAAATTTATAGACCTGAAGTCAGCAAGGTACGCTGGAGGTGAGCGTGGAACTTAAACTTTAAATGTCACAGTCCTCCAGAAACCTGGTTAAACGACCATGCACATACAGGTCGAACACGTACCCGCAAACCTCCACAAAGCAGATTAGATAGGATTTTAGAATAAAGTTAGACTTTTAAAAATATACTTAAGATCTTAATGAAGAATGAGCAGTCAGAGAGGCCAGACTGGGAGGGTTTGGACATGTGCAGAGAAGAGAGAGGATGCTGGGTTTGGAACCACCAGGAAAGAGGACTAGAGGAAGACCAAAGAGGAGGTTCATGGATACAGTGAAGGAAGACATGAAGATAGTTGGTGTGACCGAAGAAGATGCAGCAGATAGGGTTAGATGGAAGAAATTGACTTGCTGTGGTGCCCCCTGAAGGGAAATGCCAAAAGAAGAAGAAGAATCGTGTTTCCATCCATGGCTTTGCAAGATTAAGGTTTGGGGCTTGATGTATCCACATCTTGTGTTCCTGTCTCACCCCTGGTTTGTCTCACCTGTGCTCCCAGCAAGAGCAAAACAAGTAGGAAGGAGAAAAGGAGGAGTGAACGTAAGGAGAATCTTACAGACCAAAATTAAAATGTATTACATAATTCTTTTGACAGACTGGTGACGCATGCAGGCTGTACCCTGCCTATTGCCTTTTAAGACCCTGTATGTATTCAGAAATCACACAAAGACAAAATACTTTTCTAAAATATATTTCTGTAAGTTATTGCTGACGCCGCACCGATTCTGCCTATCGATCTTCCGCTTCATCCTTCCCCCACTCGTGAACAAGACCACGACATACTTAAACTCCTCCACTTGGGGCAGGACCCTGTCCCGGACTCAATATGGCGGAGGGATGCGGCGTCAGCAATAACTAGGATTCTGCATCAGTACGTCATGGTGAAGAAAGAGCTGAGCCGTAAAGGTAAGCTCTCGATTTACAAGTTGATCTACGTTCCTACCCTAACCATGGTAACCAGGATCTACGTTCCTACCCTTACCATGGTAACCAGGATCTACGTTCCTACCCTTACCATGGTAACCAGGATCTACGTTTATACCCTTACCATGGTAACCAGGATCTACGTTCCTACCCTTACCATGGTAACCAGGATCTACGTTGCTACCCTCACCATGGTAACCAGCTGTGGGTGGTGGCCAAAAGAATGAGATCATGGATACAAGCGGCCAAAATGAGCTTCCTCCGCAGGGTGGCTGGGCTCTCACTCAGAGATCGGTTGAGGAGTTCTGCCATCTAGGAGGAGCTCAGTGTTGAGTCGCTCCTCCTCCAGGTCGAGAGGAGCCAGATGGGGTGGTTCCCCCGAGCGCCTCCCTGATGAGATGTTTTGAGCACGTCCCACTGGGAGGAGACCAAGAGGCAGACCCCAGACCTGCTGGAGAGACTATGTCTTACAGCTGGCTGGGGAACGACTCAGGATCCTTCTGGGTGAGCTGGAAGATGCAGCTAGGGTGAGAGAAGCCTGGGCTACTTGTCTGAGACTGTTGCCCCTGTGACCCAACCCCAGATAAGCGGAAAACAATGGAACGGAATATTTCTGTAAGTAACTTTTACAGTGAATATTAGTTAATACATTTTAAATAAATGTTTGTGTTTCATCAGATTATTTTTTTTTTTAAAAAAACTGAGTTTGTTTTCACCTGCTAGAATGAACTGACCACTCATAGATTCAAACTGAGCGAGTTAGATAAAAATAGTTGTGTGTACACGTGGGATTAGCCGTCTAAATGCTGGCTCACCTGATAACAAACTGTAATTTCTGGACTTTTTGGCTAAAGGCAAAGTCATAAGCCCGAGTGTGGAGAGCAGAATCCCGGCAGAACTGTTTGTCATTACTGCCCTTTGAATCCCATTGGTTCATAAGTTTTTTGCTTGCGGCTGTAAATTGTATAATAGTATGACTTTTTTTTTTTTTTTTTTAATCAATGAATAATTTTATTGGCCTAATATTACAGGCTGAGAGCTCCTCTAGCAGAGCTGTACATGCGGGAAATTGGATTTGGAAATGACTTTTTTTGTGTTTATGTAAATGTCAAGATTTCTCCTATTTAAAAGTTTTCGACCTTTTCAGAGAAGTAATATTCAAACAAACGAAGTGTTATATCTTGCATATCCACTGCTTTATTACCGACCTCGATGCGTATGAATAGATGTATTTATGTGTTTAAAGCCTTTATTTACTTTATATTTCTTAAGGATCGGGTTTAAACAGCCATATATTTGCGATCCAAAACAAGTTTAAAATGCTTTTTTCCCCCTTTATTGTTGGCTCTTCATGGTTCTAGGGTGAAACGGAGTAATTGTGAAGTATCAGGTGTTACAGAAGCTTGAATCTGGAGGAAAAGGTCAGATGGTGAATTAATAAAAACACGCCACAGTCACTCTTGGCTTTAATAATGTCACTGTCTTAATTAACTTACCTTTCATATGTCGGGCAGAAAAATCCGTCTGCACTCAGAAAAAAATCTGGGAAACACTTTAACCAAAGTGATGGAAGAGTTAACAGTTGTGTGTGTGTGTGTGTGTTCTAGGCTTTGGTAACAC
This sequence comes from Neostethus bicornis, assembly GCA_902685375.1. Lineage (NCBI taxonomy): Eukaryota > Metazoa > Chordata > Actinopteri > Atheriniformes > Phallostethidae > Neostethus > Neostethus bicornis. Next base: position 14,519,843 of record LR738561.1, read on the forward strand.
TGACAGGGTGTGTGTGAACGTGTGAACGGAGGGACGTTTACCACCTCTGGAAGTAATGCCCCGTCACTGATCTGCAGCACGGCGCTCCATCACACCAACAGAATCATTCATGTCTTTGAAATCAACCTGATGGCTTGTGTGGGGTGTTTAAATCCAAGGGGCCTTATCAATAACCCCCTTTTGGGTGGTTTTTTTTTTTTTGCAACACAATTACAGATCAAAACCTTAGAATCCCAACTTGGATGCATCATTCAACCCTTGATTGTGTTCACTGGTACCACTTTTAAAAGCCGATACGAGTCCTCTTATTTGAGTATTCGCCGATACTTAATATAGATATGAGTACTTTTAATTTGATTACGTTATTTTTTAATTGATTTCTTCTTCCATTCTGAAACCAAGCAGCAACATGTATGTGAGGAGAAGTATCAAACAAGGTGTCCATTATTGTCACCATCATTTGGTTTTGTGAAGTTCATTCATTTTGAATGTTGCCTAGTCTGGATGGTGTGTGTGATTGGTTGGTGATGGTCAGAAGGGCCATCACCCACCCCCAGAAGGTCAGAAGGGCCAGTGGTGCAAAAATGGCAGCCTCACTTCTGTAAGTCTGCCCCAGGACAGCTGTGGCTACAACAGCAGCTTACCAGGGGTGGATCCAGGGCCCCTCTCTTGGTCAACAACAAAAAAAAAAAAAACAAAAAAGAAGAAAGGAAAGGGGACTAGTCAAGCCCATTCTCTTGCACGGCCAGCGAATGGCCCACCAAAAATGCAGGAAAAATACTCTTGTTTTGCAAAATGTTCTGGGCGAATGCCCCCAGGCCACCCTACACTGTCTTTGTCCATTGACATCACACCCTCCGCCCCCTTTGGAAAATCCTGGATCCGCCCCTGCTTACCATTACCCTGTATTGCGTGAATGAATAATGCATATGTGAAGCATTATTATTATAAGAAGTTCTTTATCTTGATTATTTATTATTTAAATAGAAGTTTTCTTTCAGGGAGGCAAACTATTTCTTTGCATTTTTTTGTTATGATAAGGGATAAGGTTATGATATATGATAAGGGTCACACCCGTCTCCACCCGTTCCAGCCTGCCTGCACATGCTTCATCACCTCTTTTCCACACTCTTCATTGCTCTGGACTGTTGATCCTAGATACTTAAATTCTTCCACTTTCTTTCTCTCTTCACCCTGTAACCTCACTTTTCCATTTGGATCCCTCTCATTCACACACATGCACTCTCTCTTACTCTGACTAATCTTCATTCCTCTTCTTTCTAGTGCAAACATCCACCTCTCCAGCTTTTCCTCCACCTCTTCCCTCCTCTCACTACAGATCATAATGTCTTCTGCAAACATAATTGTCCATGGAGATTCCTGTCTAACCTTTTCAGCCAGCCTGTTCATCACCATGTAAAATGAAAGATGTGGTCATTCTTTTCCAGGATGGTCACTTTTGGTGGGGATCAACACAGATGTAACAAATCTAATTAAATCACTTAATTTAATAAAATATTTCATCCTCACTTGGAGAATTTATAGTGTTCAGACAATCCATTGTGAAACACTGTATTTGTGTGTTTTGTAAATTGCAAATTGGTCCGATTGAGCGATCAGGAGAAGACAGTTAACTTTTCTATTTAAATCTCATCATGTTTCACCATCTTGGAATTGTTCTCAGTCACGCGTTTATCCCAACCATGCTGATCTGATCGCTCTGCACGACGAGGGAGTGACACCGAATGGCAACCATCCCCCACATTCATCTCTAGTCGTTTATGGAACAAACAACTCTACATATCATCAACCTTCAGATTTCAAATCCTTCTTTCAAAATCTATTATCAGAAACCGGCTTAGTGCTATCTACGTCTGATTTTTATCCAGTTCCTCCAACTTCACACTACAGATAACTAAAATAATTAAGTCCAAATTGTGAAAATGAGCTTTTTTAAATACGCAGGAAATATTGCATTTGTTTTGTACAAACAACGTACGAACTTTCTCCATAAGTTTCTTCCCATCTGTACAAGTACTTTGTTGCAATTCGTTACATTTTTTGTAACACAGCGTCTTCCGTTAATTATAGTTAAAAGTTCTCAGCATTAAAACAATTTCCAGAAGCAAGATAAATACTGCAGCGTCAGCAATAACTAGGACGCTGCATTGATTCATTGTTGTAAAGAAAGCGCTGAGCCGAAAAGCAAAGCTCTCGATTTACAAGTCGATCTATGTTCCTACCCTCACCATGGTAACCAGGATCTACGTTCCTACCCTCACCATGGTAACCAGGATCTACGTTCCTACCCTCACCATGGTAACCAGGATCTACGTTCCTACCCTCACCATGGTAACCAGGGTCTACGTTCTTACCCTCACCATGGTAACCAGGATCTACATTCCTAGCCTCACCATGGTAACCAGGATCTACGTTCCTACCCTCACCATGGTAATCAGGATCTACATTCCTGCCCTCACCATGGTAACCAGGATCTACGTTCCTACCCTAACCATGGTAATCAGGATCTACGTTCCTATCCTCACCGTGGTAACCAGAATCTATGTTCCTATCCTCACCGTGGTAACCAGGATCTACGTTCCTACCCTCACCATGGTAACCGGGATCTACGTTCCTACCCTCACCATGGTAACCAGGGTCTATGTTCCTACCCTCACCATGGTAACCAGGATCTATGTTCCTACCCTCACCATGGTAACCAGGATCTACGTTCCTACCCTCACCATGGTAACCAATGTGGGTGGTGGCTGAAAGATTGAGATCTCGTATACAAGCGACTAAAATGTGCTTCCTTCACAAGGTGGCTGGGCTCTCAGTCAAAGATCGAGTAAGGAGTTTTGCCATCCAGGAGGGGCTCGGCGTCGAGTCACTGTTCCTCCAAGTTGAGAGAAGCCAGGTGGGGTCGTTCAGGCATCTGGTCAGGATGCCCTCTGAGCGCCTCGCTAGTGAGGTGTTTTGGTCACGTCCCACCGGGAAGAGACCGATAGGCTGACCATCGGACCCGCTGGAGAGACTATGTCTCACAGCTGGCCGGAGAATAACTCAGGATCCCTGAAATGATTATCCTAAAGTAGGTTTTCCAGTAAAATTGTCTCCATGTTGAAGTTCAGACTAAAATGTGTGTTCTTTAGTCATTCTTTCAATAATTGAAATCCACAATTTTTTTTAATTTTACATACACTTTAAATGATATTTTTCTTTCCTAATTGTAAATCTTTTCTTTTTCTATTCCTACTTTGTCCTTGTTTCTGTGAATTTCTTTAAATTACCCTTCATAAGCCTTTTACGCCTGCAAACTGCCTCAAAGACTTCTGTTGGTCTTTCAGTTTAGCAAAGACAAGCAAAATGTTCCGGCTCATAGACGCCGTCTCTGCAGCATCTCTGTTTGGTTTGGCTGCAGTTTAACACAACAATTCTAAGTTATTTAACAAAAAAAAATACAAGAGGACATCGAGCTGAGAAGCATTCTATGTGAACATTGATATTGTTGTTTTCTAACCGTCCACAAACTGCCATAAAGCGGCTGTTGAAAGAGTTTATTTGTGGATTTAAAGCCTTCAGAATAATGAAAAGCTCAAATGTTTCAGAACATCTCGCCCTTGATTCAATATAATTTTGATTTAACTTCTTTTAATCTCTAAGAAAGAACATCCAGAAGAAAATGTTCTGCTTTAATTTGACCAAAAATTACAAATCAGAATAAATTAATTTATTCACCTGTTGAGAAAAATGTTTGAATAATTTCTGCAGCTCTTTTCTAACAGTTGGATGTAGATTTGCTGGTTAGGTTCTGGTCCCTCAGAGACCGGAGCTGACAGCTTGTGTGATCTAGAAGCTTTTATTCACACTGGCTCTGCTTCGGTAAACATGAGTCTGGTTTACTTTGTGGTGGTGTTTAGCATTGATAAGATAAGATTATTTACCAGCGGTATAATCCAGGCTAACAGCATGTGTGCGCACAGCGACTGGTTTATACGTAGTACACATGCACGTGAAATAAATTCAGTGAAACCTCATTTCTATGCCTCTGCCCAAAGAATTTAAAAGAGCATCAGGCACTCAGTCTGTAAAACTATTGTGAACGCAATATCTTGCAAACCAGCTTACTCAGTACCAGTTATAGATGAACTGATCAGGTTTTTAGGGTCATAAGATCAGATCTCTGTTCCGTTTCCATTTGGAACCGGGAGGGGACCAAGAGGCAGAGACTGGAACCGCTGAAGAGACTAGGTCTCGCAGCTGGCCAAGGAACGACTCGGGATCCTCCTGAGTGAGCCGGAGGATGCACTTGGGGTGAGAGAAGCCTGGGCTTTCCATCTCTGGTATTTGCCCCCGCGACTCGGCCCAGCGGAAGACGATGGAACGGAGATTGGATGTCGAGAATAAAAAAAGGCAATGACCAATTCTTGTGTACAAAATTTCTCATAAACCTCTGAAGGAATTTTGATGAAACTACGCTCATTATATATGAACTACTTAGGTTTACAGGGTCATGCAAACAAAGTTCAAGGTCACTTGTTCGACATATTTACATAGACTTAATATAATCACCTTTAATATCACTTTTAAAGGCTTTTAGTACAAAATGTGCATTATTTTTTGAGGGTAACAGACTTTTTTTTATTGAACTGGATGAAATGAGGGTTTGTCTTCACACACTGTACACAATCAAATGGTCTGTCCTTTTTTTTTTCATGTCTTCCCCGATAGCTGCAGTGCTTCTAAATGTGTGTTTTTGAATGAAAGAATTTGACCACATTAATTTGAGCCAGTATTTGTTGCCAGGTAGGCTGAAATCAGCAGAACTTCAATAAAAACCTTCACAATCCGTTCTCCTGGACCTCTAAACAAAGTGGACGGCAATAAAACTTTAGTTTTTAATAATCAGATTAAATTATTTATGGATGTCTCTATGAATGATTTTGGCTTTTGCTGCTTTATAAAGAATCTAAAACTTTTTCACCACTAGGTTGTTTATTAAGTAAAGTTGTTTATTGTGGAGTTTTTTTCATTGTGATTCCCGACCCATTTTTTCTTGGAATAATTTAGTACAGAGTAAGAGTTGTGGGACCTTTGGAGAAAAAGTGCTAAATCAGCTAATCTGGTGAGATTTTCTTGGATTTATTAGCTCTAGTTTCTGAGACTCGAGCCCTTTGAGGATGGCTGGTTCATGGTTTTCTCAATAATGAAAAATATCCTGATCATTGCTGGAAAATGTGTTAATTTGACCCCAACATTCACAGGAAAGAAGAAAATATCCTCACTCCTGTTTTCACCGAGAGAAGGAGGTGATTGAACACGTGTGTGTGTGTGTGTGTGTGTGTGTGTGTGTGTGTGTATGTGTGTGTGTGTGTGTGTGTGTCATTGCCCCAGGACACTGTGGGTAAATATGCTGTAACTGACATCATGAACTGGGTTATTTTAGTTGCTACACGAGATTTTCTTCTCCTACAAAAATAATCTAGAAATGTATGTATCCAGTTTATTCATCAAGTCGTGGAGTTTAAATAAAAAATTAAAAGAGGGCATTTTTTTCTACTTGTTTCCTGCTCTAATTAAAAAAGCTGCACCCCCAAACAAAGAAGCCCTATCAGGAAGGCATGGTTTCTAAATTTTATGTGTTTTCCGCAGTAGTGGAACGTAACGAAGTAAATGTACTTCGTTACTGTACTTAAGTAAAAAAAATTGTGTATCTGTACTTTACTTAAGTAAAATTTAAGACCGGTACTTTTACTTCACTACATTTTTAGAGCAAATATCTGTACTTTTACTTCGCTACTTTTTAAAAGTGTGTTTTACATTTTTCGTTACATTTTCATTCAGGAATTTAAAAAATACACAAGTTTTTTAGCGCATCTTGAAGCCGCATCGCCAAAATCAAAAGAAGCAGTTGATCGGGAGAAGAAGTCATGAATCGAGAAACATTTCTCGCATTCATTCAAAAAACCTAACATCAAATATAGTAAAAATTAAAAAGAGTCAGAAGATCGTTGTTCGTTGTGTTTACTTCTAAATAAAAAGTTGAGCCATCGTTACACAGAGCAGGGGCGATTCTAGGATTTTCCAAAGGGGGGTGGGGCTTTGACAAAGCCAATATATAGTGACTGGGGGGCCTTCCCCCCAAAACATTTTAAAAAATAAGTGTCATTTTCCTCCATTTTGGCGCCCATTCACTGGCCCTTCTAGGGGGTAGCTTGAGTTGTCCCCTTTTATTTCATTTATTTATTTTTTAGTGGACCAAAAGAGGCGGGAGAGGGGGGTCACACTCCTGCAGAGTATTTATCCTGGTTACCATGGCGACACCCTATAGCATAACAAATTACATTTGAATTATGATCAAATACTTTTACTTTTTACTTAAAAAGTATAATTTACACCAACTACTTTTGTACTTTTACTTAAGTAGATTTTTTATTGATACTTTTACTTCTACTTAAGTAAATTTTTTGCCTAATTATCTGTACTTTTACTTAAGTACAAAAAGTGAGTACTTCATCCACCACTGGTTTTCTATTCCTGTAATCATAAAATATCTCAAAAAACGTTGCAGGTGGGAAAGTAGACGACGGGTACCAGAAAGCAGTGTTGCCTTTAGTGGGTATACGATGCCACGCTTTCATTATGCCCACATAAGCACTCCGGCTGTCCGTCACTATGTGCTTTCCCAACACTTTTATTATCTCCCAAACCAGAGGTGTAGTTTTAATTAAACTGTTCACAATTACTCAGTACCAACTGCAGATGAACTGGTTAGGTTTTCAGGGTCATTAATTAATTAATTCAAACCTTTGTTAGTCCCACAATGGGGAGATTGCAATGCTGCATTGCACCACAGCAGGCAGCCGTAACAGCGTCAATGGTGGGAGCAAGTACCGGGTTGGGTGTCTGTTCTAGGGACACCTAGGCAGCTCAGTGAGATTTGAACCGGGTTTTCTCGGTTCAAAGACAAACACTCAACCATTGAGCCAACGCCTCCCCTTTTGGCTCATGTGACCCTAGGTTAAAGTCACAAACGTTAAGAGCCCAAATTCTTGTGAATGCAATATCATTTGAACTTCGAATGGATTTTAATGGAACTACCTGCTACTGACTATAGATGAACTGATTAGGTTTTTAGAGTACATGACCTAAAGTCAAGGTCATAAAAGTTGAGGTCACAAATTTTTAGGGCAGTCAGAGGCCCAGTAGTCCACGCCCATGCATAGACACATTCTCATTTTCTATTAAAGTTGTGGCTTTTTGTTATTTTTTTCTCTTTTTCAAGTGAACACAATAGATTTAAATCGGTGTTCATAAGCAGAGCCCCCTCTGATCTATGTGTACAGAACTTTCCAAGGACAGCACCCCACTGACCAGTAATACCATTAATATGTTTTATCTTCAAGTCATTTTTATAATTACACTCCTCCCTCAGGGCGAAACCCTTCCCCACTTGGACTCCCCCCTTCTGTGTGTTTAAATTAAAGCTAGAGGAGCTCAGTCATAAACACAAATAAAATCCTTTTTCTAGAAGCTGGGAAGCTGCCAGTTTGTGCTGCTGCTGGCACACAAGTTACTCCTGAACCTTTTTTCTTCTTTTCTTCATACTCTGAGGGTTAAAAGCTGTGCCAAGCTGTGCATGTGGTGAGGCGGAACTGGGTGCTGGCTGAACGATATTGAAAAAATATCTGATTGTAATTTTTCGGTCTGATATTGCGATGTCAATTCTCGGGAGAGGGAGTGAACGGAAAACGTTTACGTAAAGAATATAAAACTATTGGCACAGAAAACCCAGCGTGACATCCACATTCGTGGCCATACCAGGCTGTCAATACCTGATCCCGTCAGACCTCAGAAGCTAAGCATGCTGGGCTTTGGCAGTACTTGGATGGGAGACCACTGGAACCCAAGATACCACAGTGGGACGGTTGTTGAGATTAAATTGTCACTGTGTCCCTGGGCAAGATACTTCACCCACGTTGCCTAGTCTGGATGGTGTGTGTGTGATTGGTAGGTGATGGTCAGAAGGGCCGATGGTGCAAAAATTATAGCCTTGCTTCTCTCAGTCTGCTCCAGGACAGCTGTGGCTACAACATAAGAGATCTCCCCCAACGGAGTCCGCTTAACACCAAGTGGGGCACGGGCATCCCCGATACAAAGATCCCCAGGCTACGGGGCAGATGTGCCAACGGTACCCCGCGGCCACAGGCGAGCCTAGGAGGGATGGAAGCCAAGGTCCAGACCAAAAGGGGAGCACTCACCTCTAAGGCCCAGGGCCTCCATTCCACCTAGCCGGGGCTCAGATAGAGGCCTAGCAGGGCCAGGCCAACCTGTGTGTGGAGTGGAACTATGGGATGCACTGGACTTTCATCAAAAACAATACCGAAATATTTGTGTACTTGAAGGTTTTTCCAAAAAAGTCAATTTATTGCAAGAAACAAACCTATAACTGTTCGTCTTTATGTGTTGGTCAGTGTTTCCTTCTCTTTATTGGTATTTAAATTTTATTCTGGCTGCTGATTGTATCTTGACTTTTATCAATACTTTCTGTTTTGAACAAATAATCATGACGATAATATTCTTGGTTTGTTAGTTTGACAAGTTCTTGTTCATGACTGAAAGAAAAGAAGACCCCTATGAGTTTTTGATTTGATTTATATGAACAAAAGATCGGATTTAACGTTTTCCCCTCCCACTCGTTTTCAGGCTTTATACGACATTGTTGATTTTTTTTTTTTTTTTGTCTGTCATTTGTTTTGATGTCTTTATTTGGCCCAAGCAAATAAATAAAAGAACGACACGCGACACAATTATGTGCAGAATTTTTAACATAATTAAAGTATTAAAAATCTTTTTTTCCCAAAAGATAATTGTTACCTTGAGTAGCTGTTTGTTTGTCTTTAAAACGTAAAATCGGGCTCACAATTACAATACAATTGGTTTTATAATTCAGGCAATTTGTGTAGCGTTCTGTAGAGTGACTAGTAGACCTAAACCCACGAAATTTTTCGTCTAACAGACACCCTCGGCATGGAGCCCCCGCGAACCATTAGCAGGTCATCAACACGCATTATAATGTGAATTATTTTCTAAGTACCCCCTCAAATACCCCCATTCAGGTGGGTTTCTACTGCAGTAGGATTCTCTTTCCAGGGTTAGTCAGTGGATGAAGTAAAGGTTTTTTTTTTTTTTAAAGATTACATGCAAAACATTTAGAAATGTTGCATAACTATGTTATATATATATACTATATATATATACTGTACAGACAAAAAGTTTGGACACACCTTCTCATTCACAGTTTCCTTTATTTTCACAACAATGAATATGTTAGATTCACACTGAAGGCACGAAAACTATGAATGAACACATGTAGAATTATAATTTTAAAAAACAAGAGTGAAATTATTGAAAAATTCTAGATTCTTTAAAGTAGACACCTCTTGTTTTGATCACCGTTTTGCACAGTCTTGGCATTGTCTTGATGAGCTTCAAGAGGTGGTCACCAGAAATTGTTTCACTTCAGAGGCAGGCCATGCCAGGTTTAACACGTGTGATTCACAATGGATCCTTATAAATGTATCCGGAACCATCACTTGGGAAGGAGTCAGGTGGATACACAGCCGATAAGCCTACTGAATAAACTGTTACCATTTGTTTTATGGCAACAAAGAAGCAGCTACGAAGAGAGACATGAGTGGTCGTCATTACTTAAGAAATAAAGATCAGTCAGCCCAAAAAAAATCAGGTAAACTTTGAAAGTTTCATCAAAAACCACCAACTGCTACAAAGAAACCGGCTCTGATGACGACCGCTCCAGGAAAGAAAGACCAAGAGTCATCTTTGCTTTGGAGAATAAGTTTATTTAAGCCCAGGTTAGAGATCAGGGCAATGGCACACAGAATTCTAGCAGCAGACACATCTCTAGAACAACTGTTGAGAGGCGACTGTGCAAAACAGTGACCAAAATAAAATGTGTCTACTTTAAGAAATCTAGAATTTTTAAAATAATTTCACCCTTTTTTGTTAAAATTATAATTCAACATGTGTTCATTCATAGTTTTCGTGCCTTCAGTGTGAATCTAACATTTTCATTGCTGTGAAAATAAAGGAAACTGGGAATGAGAAGGTGTGTCTAAACTTTGGTCTGTACTGTATATATATATATATTTATATATATATATAAAATGTTTTTTTGTAGATTTTACAGGTTTTATGTGATTCCACTGTGACTTCTTCCACAGTAAATTTATTTACATTTTGTTCCTAACTGTCTCTACAGTGCTCCTTTTTTTTTTTTTTTTTTTTTACAGAAATTTTCTGGTAGCCACAGCTGCCAGCGTTGTCCTGTAAAAGCTACAAGTTTAGTTTTTTTTTTGTTTTTTTTTTTATAGGGTGATATTTTTTTGATTTTTTTCCCCCCAATTTTTATAAGCACAGCAATGCTAACAGAGAAACTTTTTAGCATAATTGCTGAGAACAGCCTGACAAATCAGTTGGCAGCTTAGAATCCAGAGACACCCACCATGCTGTAAACTGCTGAAGAGTAAAAAAGAATACAGAAAATAGTCTCTCTTTAATTTGAGTAATTGCAGGTGATATTTTTGCGATATTGGACTCCCCGCTTCCCCCTTCTCCCTACATAACCTATATCGATATGTTATGTATATACTGTAAACACGTACCGTGCAGCCCTCATGCATGCTCATGTGTGGGAGTTTATATACTCTTACAACTGTATTCTCCATGGATGCTGAAATATAAATGCTTAAACATGCACGTGGTGTGAAACTGAAAAACTGAGAGGAGCAGATTTAGTAGGAACATCTGGTACAGACTGGATGTGTTGCATTGCTTTTCCAGCTTAATCTCATCATCAAATTCAGATTTTACAGTTGTGTCTAATTAGGAATTGCTCATTCTGTTCTGCTCATTATCAGTGTTTGACCTTTTGCTTTGGCTGTTTGAGAAGCCGTCCACAAGTCGATGGGTGGCTGCTGATAATGGCTTGTCATTTAGCTCAACACATGCTGATTAAATAAGATAGGCCTCGTGTGTACAACAGCTTCACTCCAATGGGTTCAACCAAAGTGGAGCACCTTCACCAAAAAACATAAGACGCTCCAACGAGTTTATGGATTCTTCAAGCAGTGTAAGATCAAGCTGTAGCTGCCGGGACTTTTTTTTTTCTTCTTTCAAATTCTGCCCCCCATCCTTTATGCGAAATGTCACCGGCATGAATTAATAATACAACTTCAAACGGATGCAAATTCGTTGTACCCCGTCTCCTCGCTCAGGTAAGAAGGCAACCTCTAACTGATTCTGTTGCCGTGATTAATTCTCCTCAAAATGAGATGCCTATTCTAAACCCAAACTACTCGCAGCCCTCGTTTGTAAATTTTGCATGATGCTCACTGATTTCCACATCTGTGACCACAAAACTAAACGTCAACAAACACTCATTCGGTAAATGACTCTTTTACACCTTGATTTTTTTTTTTTTTGCTTAAATGACATTTTTTATTAAAGTATTTATTTGGATTGTTTTGTACTTTATTACTTTTCTTCTTTTCTTTCGGATGGTGAGAAAAGTATCTGTGAAGGTCAAATGTCCCAAACCACCGAAAGAATTTTACGGAAGCAGCTCACAGTTGCATGGTACCAACTATAGATGTACTGATAGGGTCTCCAAGTACTTGCGACTAACGTTGTGGTTGCAAATATTAAAAAAACTTATAAATCCGTCGTTACATCATACTAGGGATTGAATGTACACCCTTTCAATTTCCTTTTCTCTCACCTTCTCTCGCTCGGGCCAGATCCTCCAGTTAATCTGTGAGACACAGCGGGACGTGCCCAGAACACCTCACCAGCAATGCATCTGGAGGCATCCTATCCAGATGCCCAAACCACTCCATCTGGCTTCTCCCAACCCAGAAGTGCAATCGCTCTTCTTCGAGTTTCTCCTTAATGGCAGAGCTCCTTCCCCCTATCTTTGAGCAAGAGCCCAGCCACCCTGCGGAGTAAGCTCATTACAGCCGCTTGAACCCTGGATCTTTTTCTTTGGGTCTCCACTCGCAGCTGGTTACCATGGTGACGGTAGGAACGTAGATGGACTAGTAAATCGATAGCTCTGCCTTTTGGCTCAGCTATTTCTCCACCACGACATTTGGATAATAATCCAGTGTCCTTATGGCTGCTGTACCGATCCGTCTGATGATCTCCTGCTTCATCCTTCCCCACTCGTGAACAACAGGGATACTTAATCTCCTCCACTCTGGGTAGGACCCTACCCCTGATCGACAGTCTCTGATTGGGAGGCACTAATTCCTATCCCGACCACTCCACATAATTTCACTTGCTTATTTGGGACCGGTGGGGACGTTGAACCCTGTGCCTCCTCACAAGGAGACGCATAACACTTTAACCTCATCTCCTCTGAGTTCCTGTAGCGCCCCCTGAAGAGAAACACTTTGAAAAATAACCCCTTTGTGTTTTAAAAATGACTTTGTCCTCCCCCTTTGCTTTCAATCACTCATACTTGTACACGGTGGAAACCAGTGCTGTGATGTCCCATAGCCTTCTAACACAACATATCACTCAGGTTCGTCTTCATGCATATGAAACAAGCACACAAAACATATAGATTGAAAACAGACACGCAAATGTTGGCAGGAGAGCACATTTGTTGTATCTCTCATAAGCTTTTTCAGTGTGTGGGCTGCTGTGGCATGCATAAAAGATTATTTTCTCAACAAGTCGAGCTTGTGGAGGAGTTAGTTCAGGCAGGGTTGGGAGATGAGGCCGAGGGGATCTACAATATTTGGGCAGCTGACAGCTGCGTGCACGTACGTCTGTGTGGGAGTGCACGGGAGTGGGAGTCGCAGGCGTTTGAAATGCAATGAGCTTCTTTTGAAAGGAGCTCCTGTCACAGGTAAGCAGGGTAGCAAGAGCAAGAAGTGTACGGAGATAAAAGGAGAAGAGGAGAAGTGCCCATGCTTTGGGGTGGCATTCGGTGTCTGAGGGCTTTTTGCACAGACCGAGGAAAGCACTCAGCACTGCACACACCCAAATACAAAAGCCCTGAAACATACATGCACACTTTGATCCTGCGGGAGAGATCCTCAGATTTTGGGAGGACCAAAGTAAAAAGCATTTTTGTAGCACTGGTTTGGGGACCAAAGCGTGTGTGTTGCTGCTTTGTTTAAGCCCAGAACAAAGACTCGATTTCATGGCTCAAGGTGATTGAGAGATGCTCTTGATGTTCTCTTTGCTTTCATGCATACTGTAAGGATAAAGATATGCCTTATAAATCAATAACGCTCACATCACGTGCCTGTCCTCCTCTGTATCTGTCTGCGTCCTCTGTAGTGCAATCTCCACCCACTCTTCACAAGCCAGTGAATGTCAGAGCAGAGCTGGTTAAAAATATTACCTTCTTTCAAATCCTCCTCACTTTTTATATATGTGGATTTAATGTTGAATTTATTAATGTCATGCCCTTTCAGGGAATGACTAATTATGAGGAGAATGTGTCTTGTGGTGAAGTTTCAGTGCACGTCTCTTTCATCTGTCAACACTTTGAATCTGCTTCGCATTGCTCACATTAGAGTTCTTACTGTTGCTGATTAATCAATAGATGCTTCTCCATGCTCGCTTCTTTTCCCCTCTTTTTTTTTTTCCAGATGGGAAATTGATGACAGGCTTAGGGAAGCACAGCCTTTGAAACGGCTGTCAGGACGTGTGTGTTTTTTGCAGACAGATTACACCACTTCTTTTAAAACTGCCAAAACACCACCCTGCAAGCACGGCCGCTAAGCTACCTTACCTGCCGCCATAATTGGAGCAAAAACTACTGAATCTTTGCCTGCGAGTTGGAGGCTGTCGGAGGTGTAATTTGCTTGTGAGCTTTCAGAGGAAAATGTAAAATGAAATCTGCAGATTTTATGGCTGTGAAGCGTGTGCGCGGGAAAAGGTCACAGCTCTGTCATTTAAAAGAAGATTTCAATAAATGGCTGTCTGCGTTGCTAGTAAAAAGATTCCTGCTGCATGGCTGAGTGGAGGATGCTGGAGAACAGAAGAAAGGAGTGATGGAGCACATCCTTTACACCCTTTAGGAGAAAGAATACCCTAGTTAACTCTTAACACCCCTGGAGAGCAGGCACACAGCGCCAGGGCAGAATTATACGACATCTCTGGTGGAGCATTGTTGACAGCATTGATCCAAGATCCCTCATTACTGAATGAGAGAAGCCCCTTCAGCAACATCACCCTGAAGAACGATGGAGCCAGACGAGCGACTCGAGAGGAAAGAAACCGGGAAGAAAATAGAAACTAATCAGCAGAGAATAGAAACGGGTTTCATTATGATTCTAACTATCCCATTCTTCTCATCTACACTGCTTTTAATCATGTATTTTTTGTGACACACGTGCATCAATACTTTTCTACAAAAGCAAAGAGGAAGTGGAAAAATCTGGAAAAAATTACTTGAATTTTTTATTTGTATATAATTATATTTGAATTATTTTCACATTGTATTCTAATTAAACTGCATATAGTTTCTCAGTACCAGCTATAGATGAACTGATTTGGTTTCTTAGAGTCATGCAATCCAAGGCCACAAATTCAAGTGAACACAATTTCAATGCTATCTATAGATGACCCGATTTTGTTTTCTTTTTTTTTTACTGTCATCTGCTCATCCTGGGAGTCACATTAGGTGATAGTACAAAAAAAAAAGTTCATAAATAGTTGGTACTGAGTTACTGTGAACAGTTTAATTTACAATCCTTCAGGAAGGAAAAAAATATATATGGCATGTGGAGGCATTTATATGAAGCAAATTATTGTTTATCATTGAGGCAGAACAGAAATTTTAAAGTGTTCATTTGTATCTCGTAGTTTACGTACATAACATGAAACTTTAATGGAAAAGTGAGGTTACAGGGAGGATAGGTAAAGGAGGAGGGAAGATTTTAAGTACTTTAGATCAACAGTCCAGAGCAATGGAGAGTGTGGAAAAAAGGTGAAGAAGCGTGTGCAGGCAGGCTAGAACAGGTGGAGAAAAATATCAGGTGTGATGTGTGATAGAAGAGTTTCAGCTAAAATGAAAGGGAAAGGGTACAAAACCGTGGTGAGAGCGGCCATGCTGATTGGTCTAGAAACAGTAGCACAGGAAACAGAGATGTTTGTAGCAGAGATGAAGATGCTGAGGATCTCTCTGGGAGTGACCAGGATGGACAGGATCAGAGGAACAGCACATGTTAGAGGTTTTAAAGTCAGAGAGGCCAGACTGAGATGGTTTGGACATGTGCAGAGGAGAGGGAGAGAATACATCAGAAGAAGGATGCTGGATTTGGAACCACCAGGAAAGAGGACTAGAGGAAGACAAAAGAGGAGGTTCATGGATACAGTGAAGGAAGACATAAAGATAGTTGGTGTGACTGAAGAAGATGCAGTAGATAAGGTTAGATGTAAGAAACTGTGGAGACCCCTGAAGGGAAATAAAGAATATAGAAGATGGAACCATTATGTTGCTTTAGTTAAGATGTGTTTTGAACATTTTGAAATCCTCCCAGTCTGCACTTACTCTCACTCCCTGTGAGCGTGCATGAGTCAGTTTGAGGCCGCAAATTCAGTGAAATTCATCAGTTTCGCAAAAGTACTGCATTAACATGGAAATGTGAGGTAGGAGAACAGAACCCGAACGGTGGGACCGAGCATGAGCAGAGCACTTTCACCTACTTATACTACACCATGGCTGTAACCAAGAACAAAATCCATGGCTGAAAACAACCTGGCATTCAAATAGTATCCTAATATTTGATGGGAGGACTTCTCACACATAAATTAAATAAATGGGGTTAAAAAAAAAAAAAAAGAATTGTCCCTCCAACACAAAATGAAATATTTTGTTGGTTTTCTTGACAGTTTCCAGTCTTTTTTCTTAGAATACTTTCGTGTGAACGTTTTTTGGTTTTATTTTTTTGTTTTGTTAAAAAAAAAACAAAAATCAGGTTACTAAAAACCTGCGTTATGAGTGACATCACTTTGCCAGAGCTATTCATGACATATGTGGTTTCAGAATCAAAGATAATGGTTTTGATTTTCCATCCTGTGCAGAGACTTGGAAAAAGAGGACGATGTACAGACAAGAAAATAAAAGAAGTGTTGGAGAAACAGTTGGACTAGTTGTAGTTGGTTTGTTGTTATAAAATGTGGCGGCCATCTTGGATTGATCACTTACAAATCGATCAGCCGTAAGGAACACGTTGTTTTTCAGTCGTGGGATAGAGAACCCTTTCTCCATCTGAGAAGAGGTGCAAGGTCCTACGATCTGATATTCCTGCTTCGGCTAGCATGAAGCCGATCTGCGTAATAGAGCTCGATCCTGTTTCATGATAGCATGTGAAGTGAAACTCTAAATCCCAGCAGCTTTTAAAGATGTGTTTTATAAAATAAGCATGAGCTGCTTCCAATCAGAGGAAGAAAAGCAGAAATGGATGAGTTTTTCCCACTTGATTCCATCTTAGCATTCACAGCAGCAGATCCCTCCTTTTATGGAGAACCAGCTCTGAATCCACCCATCCCTACTCGCTGGCTCGCTCAGCTGGGCTTCTGTGCCATCCAAATAGGACAGGAATAATTGGATCAAACAGGGTTTTCTCCTTTTGTTTTTTTCACCTGATGAGAAGCTGCTTAATCAGTTTATATCACATAATGTAATAAACAGGATAATCAGATGACATGAAAATTGGATGTAAGTGACATTAAAGATGATATGGAAGATTATTACAAATTCATTATCATATTAATACTTAAATGGATGGTTTTAGTTCAAAATTTGGACGTTTCTACCATTTCAACTGGGTAGAACCATCCACATCTGAACGTGGTCAAATCAAAGAAGATGGTGGTGGACTTCAGCAGGAGGGGTTCCGCAATCGTCACCAGTCTGTATTGATGGATCTGTTGTGGAGATGGTCCCGTCATAGAGATTCTTGGGCATTTACATCAACAGTAAACTGGACCGGTCCACCAAAAAGGGCGTGGGTAGACTGTACTACCTTAAAAACCTTCAACGTCTGCAACAAGATGCTCTCCGTGTTTTACCATGCCATCATGAAGAGTGTCCTGTTCTTTGCGGTGCCTGCCTGGGGAGCTGGTACAAAAACAAAAAATGCCAACAGACTGAACAAGCTGGTAAAAAAAAAGCTGGACGTGTGGTTGGCTTACTCCTCGCCTGCGTGGAGGAGAGGTGGAGGGACAGAATGTGAGAGGGCGACAGTATGCACCCTCTCCATGAATCTGCGGATCATCTGAAGAGCAGGTGCAGCACAAACTCCTGCAACCCTGCTGCTCAAAGGAACGGTACAGAAAATTATTTCTGCTGCCGTCAATGAGAATATTCAACCTTTCACTTTCAAATCTTTAAACTTTCACTCACAACAGCTAAAAATAACAAGTTGTTGGATGACATTGTATGAATGTAACCCTGCAGCACTCAAATTTCAAAGTCAAATTTGGGAATAAATAAAGTATTTTTAATTCAATTCTCCGGGTCGAGTTAGTTCTGTTCCAGATTCTTGATAGACCATTTATGTTCTTGTGCTTGGTCCGTCAGACTGAGGAGGCCTCAGAGCTTGATGTATCCACACGCCCTTAGCTGATTCCTGTTTTGTTTTGTTTTTTTGTCCTGTGACCCTCATCTCTGAACAGCCAGACTCTGTCCATTTCCATCAGGAGGAACCCCATCTGTGGATAACTTCACATGCGTAGCTGTAGAGTTAGATTAGCTGATATTTAATTGGCAGTCAAATTAGAAACATAACTATACTAATATAGTTTATAATAGGACTGACTTTTGTTTCAGTTTACTGTGAGAAGCCACTTGGGACATCCCAGATTTCTCAGCAAACAAAAGGTATATTTATAGACACTGTGAGATAAAATTATGACTCCACAAAAGCACAATACCCCCTTTTTAAATCTGCCTTTTCAGGTTAGACTCAGAGTTATAAATAGATGAGTTAAACATTGATATATCTTATAAATTGCAGAAAATGGCATGCTCGGGCCAATGGTTTCACTATATAAAAATAATTGGTTAAGGTTTTTAATCAATCCTAATTGGCTTTTATTAGTTGAGGACACAAGCCCAGAAAAAGTCTGGGAAGACCAGGTGAGTCTAAACCATAGGTGTCCTACCTTTTTTTGTCCCAAGATTTACTTTTCAAATATCAAACCTCCTGAGCTCTACCAGGCCGGGGTTACCATCGCAAAACCCCGGAGATCGTGTTCAAGCCTACAGCAATTGTACCATCACAACACGTTTTGACATCATACCAGTAAGTCCCAAAGATTGTTTTGGTTGATCTCATGGTGTATGTGTAAAAAATAGATTAAAGCAAATTTAATTATGTTTGTCTGTACGAAATCTTTTCAATATATTTAGAGACAGAAAAAAAATGTGGAAAAATGCAGAATGACAAAGTGATCATTAAGACATATGGTTTCATAAGAAGTTACTATTGAATAAATAATTTAAATTTGTTTAGATGATATTTTTCATTTTTTTGATGGAAAAATGTACTTTTGCATGAAAAGATTGAAAAACAGTGCTCTAACATATACACACAAACACACACATTGACATTTTCTGCTTATGCAGCGCTTTGTGTGGGGGAGGGGGCCACAACAGCAACAGGCGCTGTATATTGATTTCAGGCTAAACAACCTGTTTTTACGTCACAGATTCCAAAAATCTCCAATTGCATTAAAAAAAGCTGCTACATTGACGTTCTTTTGGAAAAAAAGGAAAGAGTTGCTAAACGTTAGCAAATCTAGCTGCTACAGGGTCTGAGTACTTGCTAAGTATAGTGGCAAAGTCGCTGAGTTGACATTACTTACTTTATTTCATATTTTTTTTTTCTACACACCTGCAGGTTGACTTAGAATCAGCACGTGATCGACTGATTGGGCACCCCTAGTCTAAGGCCATGTCCACATGTAGCCGCAGTATTTTTGAAAACGTATATGCGCTGTCCTACGTTTTAGGAAAACTCTTACGTACACACGTAACCGTTTCAATATAACCGCATCCACACTAACCCGTATATATACGCTTCTGAGTGCGGTTATAAGCATGCCAGACCAGTAGTTGGCAGTGTTTTTTTAGAGGATCCATGCTGCCCACTGTCTGATATTAAAAACAAGGATGCACATAAATGATGTTTATGCATTAATTGTCGCTGTAATGACGTTTAAACATGCAAAACGCCGGGCAAGCATGTACACACGCAAACGCACAACTGGAGTTTTCCAAAATCTTCAATTTGGTCGGAGTTTTCAAAAACAACGGTTTGTAGAGGAAAAAAAACCCCGACGGTTTCATGTGGATGACAGGCCAAAACGGATAAAAATATAGTCGTTTTACCAATGACCCAGCTATGTGTGGACAGGGCATAAATGTATGCCCAAGACTCACAAAAGTTGCTAAAAGATCTTCAAAGCTGTTTTAATCAGTTTAAATCACATAATGTAATTCTTGGGATAATCAGATGACAATAAATTGAATATAAATGACATTATGTCTGAAACACGCTCTAACAGGCTGTAGCAGAGCTGCTGCGACTTTAATGATGCTTATTATCAGATAAAATGTCGACCGGTTTCACCCACAAACTTTGCTCAGCGTGGGATCAGCAGGCCTCTTTAGATGCTTCTCGATATGTTTCCCAGACTTCTCTACGAGGGTTACGTCTCTGTCACATCAAAGCTGGTTCCACATCTATTATCTGTCCTCATGATAAAATAGAAACACTGTAAAAGACTGTGACATTTTAAATTTCTCCATTGAACGTGTTGTCAAGGAGATGTCTCAGAGAGAGGTGTCAGGTGGAGGAGGAAGTGTTCTTCTTTTAAAAGTGCATTTAGCTTGCCGCCGGCTAATGCGACGGCCATTAGTGCTCCGCTGACTAACATGGACTTTCAGAGCCGTGCGGACTTCCAGCATGAGCCTGCACTTTTCCTGCTACTCCACCAGTCTTCTCTAATCAAAATCCATTTCACTTTACTGCCCTCGCTACAAAACGCAAGCACCTGCAGTGGCATGGCAACCACACATCGACTTTCCACACGACCCATAGCGTGGCAGAAAGAATCTTAAGTTGTGAAGTCAAGTACTTCTCTGAAGTGCAATTAAATGATCTTTTCTGCTTCTCTTTATTTTCTGTGAAATATTCATCTCACCCTGAAGAATTCATGAACTAAACTTTCCTTATGGATGCAGGTGGAGTCATTTAATAAGTAATTTATGAACAGTTTTGGTTTATTTCTGAAGATCTTAAGTTCACACCTCGCTCATCCTTTTGGATTCAGCTCAGCCGGAACTTTCTCAGACAGATCAATTCTTTTAAAAAACTGTTTCTGAAGGACACTCCAAAACCTTTCTTTGGATGTTGCACATTTTTTTCTTCTGTTTCCTGTCAAACTGATCCTATACCGCTTTACTTGGAAGTTTTGTACAGACTTTTCTGATGACTGGAGATTCAACCAGACTCCAATTTTTGTGACGCAGTTGTCTGAATGGGCTTCACGTTTCATATTTATTAACAACTAATATGTACAATAAGTCTTAAGAAGAACAAAAGCTGAGCCTGACTGATTTTTTGGTTGATTGGTCATACTCTCATAAAAAAATTAATAATCATCAAATCTGTTCCAGATAAATTTTATTAAACTAATATGAGGAATGAGACATTTTAACTTTTCAATACAAACAAACATGTAATTTTGTCATTTGTCCAGCAGAATGCATTGTTTTAGCTTTTGGTTTATGTGTGTGTCGTGATCCCCTCCCCTGCCATCAGAGGCAGCCCTGGACCTTCCTGTCTCTCTCTGATCTCAAACACCTGCGGTCGTTATCCTGATGCCACACACCTGTGGATCCTTCAACCTGCTACCTATTTAAAGGCAATCACCCCAGACTTCTTTGTTGGGTAGGGGTGTGCGATACCGCAAGTTTTGGTATCGATCCGATACCAAGTAAACACCAGACCAATATCGCCGATATCGATCCCGATATTTAAATTTTTTAAACAACTATTTTTGCATCAAGGGTTTGGGTCATATATATAGTATGACCAAGTATATGTATAAACACAGGTTGGTAGGTAGATCGATAGACGTGCCCAGTTGTAAACAAATGATAACTAATGTTAAAGATGATTATGTTGTACTTTTACAATTAAAATTGAAGCATCTCTGTTAATGACCGCTGCCTCTGGGAAACAGAAGGGGTCAGGGTTTTCTCCTCCGTTTCTGAAGTTTTTCTTTGGGGTAATTCTTTAATTTGTAGTGTTACAATATTTAACAGCCTTTCTGCACATGGTTCAGGTAGCCTCAAAGTACAGCCACACGGTACATCTCTTTTTTCCATCTCTCTCTACTTTTACCGACTTGCGTTTTTTTTTTTTGTTTTGTTTCCTGGCTCCAAGTTGCTGAGTCATGTGACAAGTCAAAGCGAATGAGAGGGGGCGGGGCCTCCTCACTTTAGCATACAGGTGCGACACACAGCATTCACGCATATTTTGCAGACAGATAAGTTAGGTTAACTGTTTGAAAAAAAAAAACAAAAAAAAACAAAGCAAAGTGCGAGGGGTAAAACTTCAACCAAAGTATCGATATTGTAGTTGGAGTATCGATCAATATCAATACTAACGTTGTAATCGATATTATCGATTTTAGGATCGATCTGCCCACCCCTATTGTTGGGTCATCACCGTCCACCTCCTCATTCCACATCCACATCATAACAGTGTGTTTACGGGAGATCAGATTACAGCAGCAAGCTGAGCACGCTGTGCTCTCTGCAAGAATATTTTCTCTGCTTCAATGATCACTCTAGTTAGGTTGAAAGTAGGTACAGTGAGTACCGGTAACTTAATTAAGGGGGATACAGTGATCCCTCGCTATAACACGGTTTACTTTTCATAGTTTCGCTACTTCACGGATTTGCATCGTGTATTGAGTTCTGCATTCTGATTGGCTAAAAACTTCGCTTCTTCTCTACCTGTGTGTCAATAATGTCGCAATTTAATATGTACACGTACGTAAAACACTGCAAATTCTTTTGCAAAATTGAGTTTCTCTAAAACCCATAATGTCGACAAAACGCTCTGGACCGATAGAAGCCCCTGCAGCAGGGCCCAAAAGTCACAGAAGATGCTTTCTATCGCATATAAAGTTAAACTTTTGGACATGCTAAGGGAAGTTAAAAGCCATGCGGCTGTAGGTCGGCATTATGGAATTAATGAATCTTCCGTATGTTCCATAACGAAACATGGTGGGAGGTGCTTATCGCCACTATTTGAAGTCTTCTGTTCACATTGATGATTAAAATGATTTTTTGACAGTTCAGTACAGAAATTATTTGTAAAAATAAATAAATAAAGGTTCCTACTTCATGGATTTTGCCTATCATGGGTTCTTTTTGGAACGTAATCCCCATGATTAATAAGGGTATACTGTGTACTATGATTTATAAAATGTTTAAGCGTGTTTGTATTGTATGTGATTGAAACATTCCATTCCATAGTCCTTCACCAAATTATATCAATTCTAAACAGTCTAATGAATGTGTTTTTATAAATAATTCTTCCAAAGAAAAGAATCAAGCTGGAGTGTAAACGTTATAAAATATCCCCCTATATGCTACATATAGTAAGAAGAGTTTAGATTTTCTCACTTAAGCATGTAATATGATTATTTACTTCCAACCCTGCGTGTCATAAAGCATCCAGCTCTTCCTCGCTGCTCTAGCAGCACATTTCCACTGCTTAGGGAGACATTTGAGTGTTTGCTGTCATGTGAAAGCTTTCCTGTGTGTTGCATCTGCCTAACGTCACCTAACCTCATCCTATTTAAGAGATAGCTTTACTCTTTTTTTTAGACTTCTTGGATGTTTTTTTTTTGAAGGTTAAATAAAAGATTAACTAAATGTTTCTATACACATTGATCATTAAAAACAAAGAGATTTTTTTTACATAGAACTAGAGGGTGGGTTTTAAGGTTGGTCTATTAGTTTTAAAAATTTGTCATTGTTATGTCCGTGTAGTCCCTCATTCATCCAGGAATGATCCATCCCCTCTTTCAAACCATCCTTTTGGTTTGAGGGGTGAAGGAAGCCATCTTTGTGATGAAAGAAAATCCCTCACTGAATCGGAGTGGAGGCGTTGGATACATTTTGCCCGGGATTTACAGCAACATTTTGAAGCCATGGACTAAAGATGACACCTCGTGACCCAGTTTCACGCCTCTCGTTAGCAGGAATTTCTATTCACTAGGCTTTTTGCATTTTTATAATAGGGTCGTTTACTGGTCTGTGGCTACAATAGGAGCCATTCACGGCCATCTTAGGTAACACAGGCTCATTGGTCGAGCCCTTCTTACTATTTTTTTACCTTTTACTCAGGTTAGTATAAATAGATCCAGTTTTCTGTCCATTTCATTCAGATTTAAAATGATTTCCGGATGAAAGTCGAAACGTCTTGATAAAGAATTAAACTGTCCAGAAGACTTTTTTTTAACTTTTTCTACTATTGTCATCGATATGTTTAGTCCAAACAATGAATCAGTCAATTAGATTTTATGTCTACATAACAAGGCTTAAACGTACAGCCCTTCTAAACAAGATTAACCAAAATGATATGTTGGTAAAAATACCAAATTTTCTACATGTGGGACAAAAAAATAATTCTGTCCTATTCCAAATTATATATGAAAAAATGTTGCAATGAAAATCCCCAAATTAAAAAAAAAGCATTTGAAAAATGTCTCTTGTTATTTTAAAAATTCTTTCTGGTATGGACCCCAGTTGATTTTTTTAAATAAAATATGGGTTCCTTTTTTGTATTTTTTTGTTTGTTTAATTAAATTTTTTACAATAATTTTTGTGCCTTTTTATGCCTGATTTTTATTTTTATGCCTCCACGCAAAGAATATGGACGAGAAATTAAGCACTGTGACTGTCCGAGTGGGCTGGCATAGTGGCCTCACAGCAAGAAGGTTGTGGGTTTGAGTCCTGGGTGGGGACGAGGCTGAGAACACTAGCCTTTCTGTGTGAAGTTTACATGTTCTCCCCATGTCTGCATGGGTTTCCTCTATGTACTCCGGTTTCCTCCCACCCTCCAAAAACATGCAAGTTAAAAGTTGATTGGCCGCTACATGATTGCCCCAAGGAATGATTGTGTGTGTGTTTATGGCTGTATGTGTGTGGCTCGCAACATACTGGTGACCTGTCCAGGGTGTACCCTGCCTGCCCCTCACCTCGAATCAACCCCTCGCAACTCCATAATGGATAGATGGTTAAAAAGGTGACCGACATACCGTCCGAATGCATCATTTGCTTGAAGTACTAATTCGAATTTTCTCAGATTTGAATGAAACTGCCTGTAGTTATTCTATACCAACTATAGGTTAACCAATAATGTTTTCAGGGTGACGCCGCCAAAGCTTAATGCCATCAGTTATGAGGTCACAAAAATATTAACCTTTTTTTGATATTTCAGCAGAGCAAATGAAAACAAAGAAGATTTACCAGCATGTGTGGAAGGGTTTTTAAAGCCAGACAGTAAAATAGGAAACTGGGTTTAAAACGGTTTACTTTTTAAATGTTACTGTCGGACACATCGACCGATCGTTCCTTCTCACATCAATCCTCAGTGACATTTAATGGGCTTAGATTGGTGAGTGAGGTGGTGCGGCTAGCCGGGGCAGAGGCTAACCTACTGCTCATCAGAGAAATCAAAGGTTAAGTGGGGACGGTGAAGCAAATGTCAACGAAAAGCAAGTAATTAGACAGCAATTACCTTAACAAGTAAGCTGTACATTTTTCAAACTGTTTTGAAAGGTTCTTTTAATAAAAAAAATGTTAAACTCTGATCATTTTTCTTTGGAATCTTTTCTTTTTTTCTAACAGTTGTGTTTGGAAAGTAAAGTTAATTTTAATAGAATCCCAGTTTGGTTTCTTCGAGTCCTCATGTTGCACAAATGGAGGAGGCATTGGCTCAGTGGTAGAAAGTTCATTCTTGAACCGGGACAAGTTGGTTAGATTCCTATCTAAGCCAGGGATACCCATGCCTAGATGTCCCTGAAGCAGACATCTAACCCCCTAGTTGCTCCTGCTATTGGCCCTGTTGCTGCTGGCTGCGGTGCAATGCAGCACAGTAATTCCTCCGTTGACGGATATAGTTCTGCTAAAAGCGTGTCTGATTGGGATAAATAGATCCCAACCCGGTTGGGTTTTATTATTTTACATGCCTTGTTGGTGTTGGGAGCAGTGTGTTCCAAATGGAGTATGATAGTTTAATTTCTTACTATTTCAGTAACGCAGTAATACAGGTAGCACAGTGGCCTCACAGCAAGACGGTCGTGGGTTCGAATCCCGGGTGGGGAGAATTGGAAGACTGACCTTTCTGTGTGGAGTTTGCATGTTCTCCCCTTGTCAGCGTGGGTTTCCTCCTGGTACTCCAGTTTCATCCCACCCTCCAAAGACATGCATGCTAGATTGATTGGCTGGTGCCAAATTGCCCCTAGGAATGAGAGTGTGTGTGGATGGTTGTATGTGTGTGGCCCCATGACAGACTGGCAACCTGTTCAGGGTGTACCCTGCCCCTTGCCTTGAATCAGCCGGGATGGGCTCCGGCACCCCCAGATCCCCGTAAGGGATAGACGAATAAGAAGGTGACTGACTGACAGACGGTAATACAATTCATTACAGTGGAAAAAGTTGACAAAATATTAATTGTCACAATCTTACCGTCAGATGGATATTTAAATGAAGTGTTTTGATATTTTAATACTGAAACAACAGTCGTAAAAGTGGAACGAAATGGAAAAGTGAGGTTACAAGGAGAAGAGATAAAGAAGGTGGAAGATTTTAAGTATCTATGATCAACAGTCCAGAGCAATGGAGAGTGTGGAAAAGAGGTGAAGAAGCGTGTACAGGCAGGCTGGAATGGGTGGAGGAAAGTATCAGGTGTGATGTGTGATAGAAGAGTTTCAGATAAAATGAAAGGGAAAGTGTACAAAACCGTGGTGAGAGCGGCCATGCTGATTGGTCTAGAAACAGTAGCACTGAGGAAAAGACAGGAAACAGAGATGGAGGTAGCAGAGATGAAGATGCTGAGGATCTCTCTGGGAGTGACCAGGATGGACAGGATCAGAGGAACAGCACATGTTACAGGTTTTAAAGTCAGAGAGGTCAGACTGAGATGGTTTGGACATGTGCAGAGGAGAGAGAGAGAGTGCATCAGAAGAAGGATGCTGGGTTTGGAACCACCAGGAAAGAGGACTAGAGGAAGACCAAAGAGGAGGTTCATGGATACAGTGAAGAAGACATGAAGATAGTTGGTGTGACCGAAGAGGATGCAGGAGATAGGGTTAGATGGAAGAAACTGACTTGCTGTGGCGCTAAGATAAACCAGTCCAGAAAGAAACCATTTTTTAACAAAATTCCCCAACAAATATTAAAAGGTAAGCAGCTGGGACGCTGTGACTGTGAATCATGAGCCACACTCGAGTCCTCAAAAACCTGTGAGACATGTTTGTGAATGACCTGAATAAACATGCATTTCATAACCTGAAATCAATTCACAGCAAAGTTTTTTTTTTTTTTTTTTCTGGTAGAAGTGAATTATCGTTTTGGTTGAAATGGGTTTGGGCTCATTCTCACAGAACACCTGGCCCACTTCACCCTGAGTCTGTTTGCTTTCTCAGCGGGGCTCCACAAACCACAGAGACACAAACACTCACTGTTCTTCTTTTTCTGAAATGAGCTTCCTCCTCAGGGTAGCTGGGCTCTTACTCAGAGATCGGGTGAGGAGCTCTGCCATCCGGGAGGAGCTCGGTGTCGAGTCGCTCCTCCTCCAGGTCGAGAGAAGCCAGATGGGGTGGTTCGGGTATCTGGTCAGGATGCCCACCGAGCGCCTTGCTGGTGAAGTGTTTCTCGCACGTCCCACCGGGAGGAGACCAAGTGATTAGACCCCGGACCCGCTGGAGAGACTATGTTCCACAGCTGGCCAGGGAACAACTTGGGATCCTTCCGGGTGAGCTGGAGGATGCAGCTGGGGTGAGAGAAGCCTGGGATTCCCGTATTAGGGTGTTGGCCCCGCAACCCAGCCCTGGATAAGCAGAAGACGACGGAAGGGAAACGAACAGGAATTTCTATTAGTTTTGGAGGTATCGCGTTTTGCAAGTGTTACAGAAAGCAAGTACAGATGCATGGACGGTCCAGATTTTCCAAAAAGACCTCATAAAATTTATGAGGACTTGGACTGACCTAAAAGTAAAGCTCTTGATTTAGCAGTTGATGTACGTTGAAAGATGCTTCAATAGCTTGATTTCACTGGCCTCAGTTCTTTTCAGTTTCTGTCTTTGGTTGTCATGTTTCCCCAAAGTCTTCCGATTTGCATACATCGGCTTGGATTTAGATGTTAGTCCCTGCGCTCGACCACCTTTATAGACCACACAGTTAGTGCTGAAATTTGTATACGTACAAATTTTGGTACCAGCAAGCTTCATAAATGAGGTTCTGAACACTTCCTTTTCCTACAAGCCTTCCAAGAGACAAGCCCACAATTTCCATGTTGGTGCCATCACACATGCATGCAGTGGGAAATCTTCTCCGGCCATCTGTGTTCTCTCTGTCCCTACGTAATGCCACAGGACTTCTGGCCCCCTCTTAGGGAGAGTCCGTTCTGAAACTGACAGAAAATGCCAAAACCCAGTGGTGATGAAAGATGCAAAATGCCGTGTTGTGTTGGATGGGATGTAGTGAGACAGTCTGAGAGGCAGACAGACTGAAGCAGCTGTCAGGATGGTTGTTTGTAGCCCCGTGCGGACGCTGCTTTGGGGAAATAATAAACTGCATCATTAGAACCCCTGTCATTCACATGTTATTTGCAGCAGACTGGTTGGAAATACTTGCAGCCATTGCAGCAGATAAAAATGGAGGTCAGAAGCTTCAGATGGCTCATTTAGAGGGAAATACAGAGATTATAGGATGATGTGCAGGTGTAGTCACTGGAGCTTTAAAATAAAATTAGAAAATAACAGAATTTGAAGTACGGTTTGGGTAGGGTTTTTTTTTTCATTTATTATTTTGTTGGTGATTTTTACAAAGACCCAATCACGCTTCACTATTAAATTTACTTCAAGCCAATCAGAGATTTTAACTGAGCCATGTTATTATGGAGGTGCTTTAAAAATGAGATGATTTAATGTCCACATGTGGGCGTGTAAGGTATAGAAAAACATATAAGGAAAATCTTTTTTCACAATGTGCAACATGTTTTAAGGTTCTTTTTCCATGTCGTGAAGCGGTGTGCAGGTGGAAAGAGGAGGACCCAATTGCGGACAGAAAACATGGTTTATTTGAATTTGGCCATCCATTAAAACTGTGGACAGAAAGACAAAGTTTCAGTGGCATGGCAAGATGTTATTGTAAGAATGTGTACTTGATCAGGCAACCAGGGAGACCTGGCTAGAAGGGATGGTCCTCCTCTTCCCACCTGCACAGGGCTTCATAACAGAATGACCCAACCGGGAAATCCGGGGTGATTGCCCTTAAATAGATGACAGGGTGCACAGATGTGTAGAATCGGGAATCATCCTCAGGTGACCCTAGTCAGGTTGATTAGGAACATCCAGGCTCCCTCTGGCGGCAGGTAAGGTTCCTGACATTCCAAAATTTTGGAAGTTTGTTAAATCTATTTTAATCCAAAGGTTTATTTTCTGTATTTCTTACAATAAGTTTTACTTTTACTAATTAAAAACTAGGCTGCACAGTGGCCTCACAGCAAGTGGGTTGGGGTTCAAATCCCCAGTGGGGACGAGGCTTGGACACTGGCCTTTCTGTGTGAAGTTTGCATGTTCTCCCTGTGTGGGTTTTCTCCAGGTACTCCGGTTTTCGTCCCAACCTCCCAAAATCTGCATGTTAGGTTGATTAGCCACTATGAAACTGTCCCAAGGACTGAGTCTGTGTGTTTATGGTTGTGTGTGTATGTGGCCCTGCAACAGACTGGTGACCTGTTTTGGGTGTACCCTAAAAATAAAGCTAATGTTTGGAAAACAAATTCAAAATTGCTTTGTTACAAATAAAGGGTTTTTTTTCAGCCCCTTCCTCCAACACACAAAAAATAAGCATAAAAACAACTGAAACAACCAGATTTGTGTGTGTGTTAACAGTCATGTATGATTGCAAGGTTTTTTGGGCCAAAAACAAGCAGCTTTGGAGTCACTGACTGGGAAGCAAACGCAGCACAGAAGGCGAATGGTGGCAAAACTTCTCACACATTCAGTAAAACAGGCTGAATCACACGAGCCTGCAAGTGCAACGTTACCACGAGATTCCCTGTGTCTGATTTTAAACCAAGGTGCACATAACTTATACTCGAGTGCGCATGCGCTTTGAAAATACACTAGTGCACCGACATGGTAAACCAAAGAAGCCAAAAATTGTCCTTAAAATGGCACGTTAACAGAAAGGGTGAGATAAATGTCATTACTTCCTTTCCATTATATTCAATTTCATTCACAGGGGCAACAACCTCAGTCTGGAAGCCCAAGCTACTCTATCCTCATCTACATCCTTCACCCCATCCACAAAAATCCCAGAACTCTTTCACTTGGGGAAGTACCATGTGCACCCATGTGTAGAAAGTTTTATCTTAAACTATCATAAAGCAGAGCTTTTTTTTTTTCTTGTCACCTGACGGTAAGTAGGTGGAACAGTTTAGTCATTATTTTTAATGTAAGTAAACAGTGAAAACGAAGCCTAGTGTTTCTGGTGAAAACGAGGGACACAAATCAGTTTTGTTTTGGGTAGTTGGACAACTAGAACCGACACTGGGGACACTCTGGATCCTCTGACTCTCATTTATATATGTTGTGCTCGTTATAATTATTCATACCCCTGGCAAATTTTGATCTAAAGTTACTTCTAATCCCAAAAAAATATTTTTGTGAAAGCACTTTTTCTCCAAGACATTACAGAAGAAATAGAACTATGTCTTTTTTTTTTCTTGGCGTTTTTTTTACATCTGAACCAATGTAAATAACATGTAACATTACATGTAACATATAAATAACATTGGTTCAGATGTAACCAATGTTATTTACATTGGAAAAAAAAGAAAAACGTAACAAAAAAAGACAAGTTCTTATGGGTGTTTTTAGTCACGTAAAAAATTTGATTAAACCATACATGTAAACCGATTTTTACATGTCATTGAAGAGCTGGAGCTCGTTGCTAAAATGTAAAATATATTTTTGTAATCAAAATAAGGAAACGTGTGACCCTTCTGAATCATGCTTGTTGATTTTTGTGTTAATGTTTTGTTTGTCTACCCTAATCCATGTCCCTAGTTTTTTTTTTTAATTATTATTACATTCACAACTACATTACCCAGAATCCTTCTCCAGCCATCTTGGACTCTAATGTGTGTCACCTGTGTCCTCATTACCTTCATGTGTTCCACCTGAAGCTCCCCTACATATACCTTTGGTTTCTGTTCCATCTGCAAGCAAACATCCTGAACTGATTTATTTCAACAAACACGCTTCATTTGACGTCAGTCTTTATTCCAATTTTTCTTTAATATTAACAAACATCATGGTTTACGTCTGTGTAATCCCTCATTCGTCCAGGAGTGATCCATTGTTGGTAAGGCTTCAAAGTTGTCTTCTAGACAGTGTTTTTGAGGATCGAGGTGATTCAACTTCCATCCAGAAATAATGTTCAATCTAATACAGGGGTGTCCAAATCCGGTCCTCGAGGACCAGTGTCCAGAAGGTTTTCCATGTGTTCTTGTATCTACACACTTGATCCAGGTTATTGAGTCATTGTGCCAAATTCTATTGGCTGTAGATTTCACTTTATCCGCATCAGCTTTATTGAACCAGGAACATGTGGAAAACCTTCAGGACATCAGCCCTCGAGGACCGGATTTGGACACCTCTGATCTAATAGTAGAGACCTGAGAGCAGGTATTCAAACTTAAAATGTTTTTAATACTTTAAATATGTTGAACTATCCCCACAACAGACTAGCTACCTGTTCGGGGTTTATCCTGCCTCTTGCCTTGAATCAGTTTGGATAGGCTCCAGCACCCCCACAACCTCGTTAGGAATGGATGAAGATGAATTATATTGAACGATATGAACTCAGATAGGCATACGGTCAGACTCAGAAGTCGGAGACGGATGCTGATCTGTGTCAACCCCTTTTGTAGCAACCTGTTGTTCCAGCTACAAGCTGTACTTTGTTTTTTCAGTAGTGAGACTGTTTAATTTGGTCAACTACAACCAAAAGAAAAGTACTTTTATTCATTCATCTTCTGAAACACTTAGGTTCAGGTGGGGTACACCCTGGACTGGTCACCAGTCTGTTGGTAGGCCAGCACACATTCCTAGGGACAATTTCATAGCGACCAATTTACCTAACATGCATGTTTTTGGCGGTTCCAGGGGATGATGGAACCCATCCCGGCTGATTCAAGGCGAGGGGCAGGGTACACCCCGAACAGGTCACTAGACTGTCGCGGGGCCACATACATACAACCTTACACACACATATTCATTCCTAGGGGCAATTTGGCATCCATGTTTTTGGAGAGATGGAGAAAACCAGAGTACCTCTAGAGATCCCATGCATACATGGGGAGAACATGCAAACTCCACACAGACCACCTATTAAAGTCTCACTCCCCTCTGGGACTCAAACCCCTGAACTACTTTGTGGGGTTACGGTGCCTGTTACTGTGCAGCCCAAATTACTTGTAATATTTTAATAATTGAATTATTTGTCACATTTTTTTTTATTAATAAACTCAATCTTATTTTATTTTGACCTCTTTTAACCTAAATTTTTTTTACCGACAAATATCTTTGCGGTTTTTGGAATTAGTTACTTTGGTTTGTAACTAATTACTTTTACATTATTTTAACTGAGCTACTAATTAATTACATTTTTAAGTCAGATATTCTATTATTAGATAGTAATATGTAATAGATTACTGGTTTATTGTGAGTAGTTTTAATGACTCAGCAGTCTGGCTGTGCAGACATATGGTCTCACCTGAAAACATTCCTAAAACCAGTCCAGACGACCTCCTGACGCCTGCGTGTGTGCGTGTGTGTGTCCAGCCTGTGCCACACCCCCTTTCTCCTTGCCGCGGTGGTACGATCCAGAGAAAGTGTTTCAGCAGCAGAGACTCAGCATCTCCAGTCTGTTTGGGGGGGTTCAACTGCGGCTAAACGCACAGCCTCTGCAAAAGGAGAACCTCCTCTAGAAGCTCCTCTGCATCAGCATCCTCCTCCTGCGTCGGTATTTAGTCCATCAGCAGCATCAGGACCAGAACCAGGAGAGGATCCAGATTCCCAGCTCACTGCTGCCCATCCTGGCTGAGGATTTGCTCCACACCGGACCGATGGGGATGTCCGCGCGTCGGAAAGGTGAGCACGGCCCTTTTATTATTTATTATTATTATTATGGGATGCCATGAAATGAGGCGTGTGCATGTGCGTGCGCGTGTCAGACATGCAAAAGGGATGGACGGATCGCGCGCGCGCGTGTGTGTGTGTGAATCAGTGCGCCTCTCTCTCTGGTTGAAAATCCGGCTGACTTTGTGCCTTTGAGCAAGGTGTTTGTCAGGGAAATTCCAGCCTTTTTTTTTTTCTTTTTCTGGTTCGGTCACTCCATCAGTAGGAGATGAAGGGGCTTGTGTGGATGTGAGAGGTGGGTTGCGGGTTTGATTCCCTCTGACGCGTGCCTCCTGTCCACCAGCCTGCAGCTCTGCAGCTTTTCCTCTAACTTCTACTAAAATGACCAAGCAGCTTTTTTTAAGGAAAAAAAATCCATTAATTTTTTTCTCCCCTAAAAGAGCAGAGTTTAAAGTCATTAAAATCAAATCCATTTTTGATAAATCATCATTATTGTGAAGGCACAAACTGTACTGAGGATGGATTGGCTCTGATAGATTAGAATTAAACCTCCACATTTTTCTTCTTCTCTGTAAATTATAAATAATTACTCGTTGTGAGTCACTGAGTGCAATTTCCAATTTATAAATATTAAGAAAAAGAATAATAGACTGAGTATAAATTATAAATATTACTCATGAATTCTCTCAATTTATTCATGACTTATTGTTTAATTGGAGACTCTTGTGCATTTGTTGTTTATATCGGTTTAAAATAGAAATAAATCATTTTATTTGCTGAAAATGCAAATCCATCACTTCCCAGAGAAGTTGTCAGATCTGTGAATACGATCCACTCCTGCATCTGCTCAGAAAATATCGACGTTTGGATTGTTTCTTCCTGCAAACACACCTGCTCTCCACCTTATTATTTTAGGATTTCAAGCTCACAAAAAAGCAGCTTTAATTACAAACCTGCGGTGTCCATTCGTCACACCAACCGTAGACCCCCGGTCAACGTCCCTAATTCCTCCTCCTCTTCACAAGTTAGATAAAAGCCAGTCCGTATCTGTCTGAGCTCTTTGTGATTAATGCCACCGTGCTCGAGAGCTAGCTAGAAGACCCAAATCTCCTCCTGGATTTTCGCCCATTCGCTCACACGTTCACTCCAAAAGAATTTGAGTTTGACGTTTTAAACTCGAAGATGTGGCTCAACATCTATATCTCAGTGGCACACCGTGCGTTTCATACCTAGGCCTTTAGAAATGCTTCATCGGAATCAATCAGCCTATATAATGCTTTAAAAACACTGTGTTTATACAGAAAAAAGTGAACGAACAATCCAAGAGTGAAAAAGTTTCCTCATAACGATTCGTAACAACCTCATAAAGTTTAGAAAAAAGAACATTTTACTCTTTAAAAACTGTGATTATTAGAAGATAAAATCCATCTTTCTCCCTCTTTAGCGATGCTAAACGTCCAGCCGGTCTTGTTCAGTTTATTTTATTTGGACACGTCATCAAAACAAATAAAAAGAGCAAATCCAAGTTTCCTACCGAAACGGATTCAACTGCCTCAAAAAAAAAAGCCCGGAACACTTTTCATCTTAAGTTTAAACTCTGTCCTGGAGAGCTGGGATTCTGGAGAGCTGGGGTCATGGAGGGCCGGGGTCCGAGAGGGCTGGTGTCCTGAAGGTTTCTTACGTCATTGCATCTACAGGTTGTTGAGTCATTGTTAATCTTGATATCACTTTATGTGAGTCAGCTGTTTTGAAAAATGAAGACAATAAAAACCGTAAAGACACCGGTCTTTCAGAACCAGAGTTTGACACGTCACACCTCGGACACTCACTCTTCGAACTGCTGCCTTCAGGAAAGTTCAGGCCCATTAAATTGAGTTCTGACAGATTCTGGAAACGTTCTCATCCCACAGAGAAAACCACATGAATGGTCTTCAAAACTATGTGTGTGTTTTTATTTTTTTTTACATGTTGATTTCAAATTATTTCAGTGATTTTACTATTTTTTTTTTTTTAACATTATTTTATAATGCACTGAATGTTGGGCACATCTGCTAAAATATGAGATTTGTACAACTTTTTAAATGCCTTTAGTAAGTTGCATCGTTTTAGTTGATTGTCTAGACTGTTCCATGAATTTATCCTCTAAAGTATAGGTGGGCAAACTGTGGCCCAAGGGCCATGTGCAGGCCGCCAAATGTTTTCATCTGGTCCCCCAAATGTCTGGATACTATATGAAGGAACCTTTGTAAATTTTCTTTTCTCCTAAAATTCTACTGTGCCTCACAGCAAGATGGTCTAGGGGCTGAGTGATGGAGTGGGGGCGAGGCTTGAAACACTGGCGTCTCTATGTGAAGTTTACATGTTCTCCCCGTGCATGTGTGGGTTTTCTGGTTTCCTCCCACCCTCCAAAAACATACAGGTTAGGTTGATTGGCCACTACCAAATTGCCCCTTGGAATGAGTGTCTGTGTGTGGTCCCACAAATAATTGGCGACCTGTTTAAGGTGTACCCTGCCTCTTGCCTGTAATCAGCTGGTAAAAGTTCTGGCTCCCCTCACGACCCTGTTAGGGATGTGGTTCAGAAGAACTTATTATTCATTCATTTATTGATCTTAAATTTTCACAACAGATAGCAGATAGATTGCTGTTGAGATGCATTTTAGGAATTATGGACCTTAAAATTCCTTCTCTGTGGTCCCAGGGGGCGTTGGCCTAGTGGTAGAATTCTTTCCAATATTTGAAAGTGTCGTAATTTTTTATCTTTTTTTCTGGTCATTAAGTAATTTTTCTAAATATTCCAAACCCACTTGAACACGTTTCCTTTTTACTTGTGATTTAACTCCATTTTTTTTCTATTTATTTTGACCCAGTATCATAACGTCCAGAATCTTGAGAGCAGAGGGGCTTCATCCAGACAGTGAAATGTAGAGATGTGTGGAGTCAAAAGAAGAAAAGTGGATGAAAAATAATACATATATAATAGGTTTTTGATTTAAAATGGTTTCAACTAAAGCTTATTTTCTCCACATATCTCATGTTACGTTTTTGTTTTGTTTACCAAAACGTGCCCATTGTGGTCGATGGATCGCAAAGCTTGCCCATCTCTCCTCTAAAAGAAATACATCTCCTTTATTTGATAGTTCTTGACACATTCCTTTTGTGTCTCATGCTGTACTAAATAAGTTGAACAAAGTAAAGAATTCTGAAAAGTCTGTCTTGAAAGTTTCTGTTGTGATTAATCAGTTCAGTTTTTTATAAAAAAAATAAATAAAAAAATTACGGCAATGAAACAATATTCCCATTCACGTAACCCACCGATGATACTGTTTATTGGTTTAACTGCTATACTCTGCGATTGTCCAATCAGCTGGTCTAAAAATGATGACTCAGACTGTGATTGGTTTGAGCAATAGATGACCTTTTAGAAATATTATTGGCCAAAATATGATTAACCTCAATTTGTGATTCAGAATTTTTTAGACCAGCTTTGAATGTATTTAGTGTGTGCCACCGGTGCTACTGTAGTGGTGATGGGTGTTGTGTCGTTCCACAGCCTGCGTGGTGGAGTGTGTGTGTCGTCGAGTGTGTGTGTTTGGTTTTGAATCCCTGCAGGGTGCTTCTCAGTGAATGAGTGTGTTTTTTTTTTTTTTTTTTTAAATGGCAGGCAACATCTCAACAATTAGAGGGAGAAGCCTTTAGATTGAAATGTCACCTCAGCAATTACACCGCATGCCCACTGATAAGAAACATCTGTCAACTCACCAAAGCACCAATCAATCAGTCACATATTGAGGATTTTACATCTTCAGGTGCCAAAACACACTCTGTTTTTTTTTTTTTTTTTCTCCTCGACAGAATCCGTTAGTGGTCAGCGTCGTCTCAGGCTAATTATCCTCGTGCTTGTTGCTCTCTTGTTTATTATTAATTTTCCGTGTCGCTGTCGTTAAACTGGTACAGTGGTCCAGTATTAATGCAGGAGTTATGTTCTAAAAATAATTTGCAAAAGACAAAATCCCTGAACAAGTGGACTTTATTCCATATTTACATTTTTTTTATGGATGTTTTAAGGCTGTAAAATTACTCGCCACACATTTTATAGACTTTTCTCAGATCGACGTTAACATTTCAACATGTTTACTCTCGTTTAAACACTTTGAAAAGTTCAAATCTTTGTAGATGAATATTGTACATTTATCTAAAACAAATCTAAAACTATAATATCTATATTTCTCCAAATGTTATCAAAGGAATATTTATTCTGTTTTACAGTGTCTTCTAAAAAAAATAATAGAAAAATATACAGCACATTTTTTTTTTTTTTCCCTCCAGGACAGAAAAAAAAAATGGCAGTCACGTGAGCTTAATTTATATCAACACTTAATTTTTTTCGTACCTTTTCCTATTTTATTTTGTCTTGTATTCGTGTTTAATTTGTAGAAATCAACCAGGAATGAGTTTTTGAAGTAATTTTAATTGGGGTAGACGGTGGCTCAGTGGTTAGAGCGTTCGCCTCTACGGACTTGATGTCAACCGGAAGTTTGCGGGTTTGCATCCAACTGAGTGCACGTCTAGGGTCTTTGGAGAAGACACCTACCCTCCCTGTTTCTCCCACCATTGGCGCCATTGTGGCAGCCTGCTGCGGTATGGGAGTGCAGTACACAAATTTCCCCGTTGAGGAATGATTAGAGTGTGTAAAAATTTCCCCAATATTTTCCAAACATTAAAACTCACCTGAAAAGATGTCGAATTCCTTCTTCTTCTTTTTTAAAATGACTCCTTGTACAGAATTTTTTTTCACTATAAATGTACATGAATGTACATACGTGAACAGATTCTTTAATCAGTGTCTTTTAACGAGGCAGCAACGTCGCTGATTAAAACGGACCAGAACAAAGAAAAACAAAACAGACTATTTCCTACTCGAATAGTGAGAATGATGGCCTTCAATTTAAAACGTGCATTATATAAACATCATATAATTTCCATAACGAAGGGATAAAGATTTGAAATTAATTACCAGCTGATCATTTATTATGTGTTCTATTTGCTAAAGAAAAAGTAGCCTATTCTTTTTTGCACTAGTAATTTTATGTCTATGTAAATTTTTATTTTAATTCCAGTTCGAACGCCGCTATTGATGGAAGAAAAATCTACAGAATAGCTGCAGCTAAAAGGCTCATGGTTTGAAACTGAGCGGGAAAGAAGTGTCTTATAGTCCAGAAAACGAATGAGTTGTTTAAAAAATATTGCTTTTCTTCATTTTAAATCACAAAAAATGTAAAATAGCAACAATTATTCTCGACCACTGAGCAGAACTGACTTGGAGCCAAGCAGCCAATCAGCAGGCAGAAAAACGATTTGTAGAATTTAAAGTTTCATTTAAAAAAAAGGTGAGACACGTCTTGGGAAAGAACTGTGCATTTTTTTTTTTTTTTTTGGTACTTTTGGGTGACCTATGTGGTCACCAGCTGTGGGTGGTGACCGAAAGAAGGAGATTGCGGGTACAAGCGGCCGAAATGAGCTTCCTCCGCAGGGTTGCTGGGCTCTCACTCAGAGATCGGGTGAGGAGCTCTGCAATCCGGGAGGAGCTCAGTGTCGAGCCGCTCCTCCTCCAGGTTGAGAGAAGCCAGATGGGGTAGTTCGGGCATCTGGTCAGGATGCCCCCTGAGCACCTCGCAGGCGAGGTGTTTCGGGCATGTCCCACCAGGAGGAGACCAAGGGGCAGACCCCGGACCCGTTGGAGAGACTATGTCTCACAGCTGGCCGGGAAACGACTTGGGATCCTTCCGGGTGAGCTGGAGGATGCAGCCGGGGAGAGAGAAGCCTGGGCTGCCTGTTTGAGGCTGTTGCCCCCATGACCCGACCCCGGAACAAGCGGAAGATGACGGAACGGAACTTTTGGGCGTCCAGAGGCTCTGCTGCTTGGCTCGAAGTCACATCATTGTTTCAGACCCAACTATTTAGACCTCGGAGTTTGCTAGGATGTTGGCGTTGAGCCTGAGCTGTCAAACGATCCTGTCGTCCCAAGTCGGACTCAAAAGCAAAGGAGGAAAAAAAAAAATTCTTTGTTTACCTCTAATAATTTGTGTTTTTGCTGAGATTTGACTGATATTGTGTGGATGCATGAGACAGCGGAGGAGGGTTTTTTGTTATCCAGCCTTGCATTATTTATGAATTTTCATTCCAGGAATGCAGTAGCCGCTGGCACTGTGATGTTCCTCCACCACGCTCTCACACTTCCCTCCTGACCTAACCATTCCCCTGCAAAACCAAATTTCCTCAACAAAATTGGGGTCATGAATTAGCGAGAGGACGCTGTGAAATGCATCCCGACTTGTTTAGAAGATAAAGTGCAAACACTTAGTGCTGCATTCAGAGTTGGAGCTGGCAGCCAATATCAGGTCCTTAGGGAGACCCCTCCTCATACCACAACACGCCCAGCATCCCCCCACCAGTCCTTCATGAATGTCCATCACAGAGCGGGCATGTAATTGCTGCAAAAGCATAAAAATGTGTCAGAGCGTTTGCCACCCTGCTGATGAGTTTAAACTACACACGCTTGCATAATCAGACTACTGGACGGACACACACGCACACACACACACACACACACGTGTATCCACTGCACAAGCTCAAATATTTACCTTCTTGCTACAATGCTTCGACTTCCTCAAGAGGAATTGTTTAACAAATCCTAGCGGGCTAATTGGCTTTTCTTTCTATTCCACCAGCCGGTTGCAGAAAACCGGCGACCAAAAGACACAAAGTCGTCAAACTAACGCACGAAAACACAAACAAAAGCGTTTACGCGACTCAGTCATGTAAAGCAAAGAGAATCACGAGAAATAAGCAGCTTGTTGATGCAGAATATTGTTGGATTAGTTTGTTTTGTCTTAGAAATGTCAGATGAAGTCACAGGAAATTAACAGCAGATGATAAAAGAATGTTTGATTAAAAACATATTTTTAATCAAATATTACTTCATGGTTTTATTATTTGATCATTTTAAGATGAAAAAAATGAGCAAATTGGTTTAGAAAAATGAACTAACTGTGATTTGCATATTTGTGGGTTTGAGCGAGCTTTTGTAACTTTTTAAACGTAATGTCTCTCAAAGAACTGAAAGGATTTTATTGACAATGCTCGTAGCTACTCAGTACCAACTATAGATGAGCTGATTAGGTTTTCAAGTCTGGGTCAATCCAGTGTAGGGAAGCACATTGTTTAACGTCTAGATATGAACTTTTTTTTTGTTTAATTACTGTTTTTATCTGTTTTTTTTTTTTTGTTTTTTTTAATGTTCCTCATTTAGGTTGTGATCCACAAATTTTAAAATGTAGCAAAGTAATGAAAAAAAAAAATGAATTACTCTATTCATCCCTCACCAGGGAAATTTGTGTGCTGCACTCCTTACACTGCAGCAGGCTGCCCTTCGACAACGCCAGTGGTGGGAAAAGTGGGGGTTAGGTGTCTTCTCCAAGGACCCTAGACGTGCTCTCTGTGGGACGCAAACCTGCAAACTTCCGGTCCGCGCGCAAACGCTCTAACCACAGAGTAGGACCTCTCTCTGAAGATTTTTGTAACATTTTAAATTTTTTAAAAGCACATGTTAACGACTCGGGATCCTTCCGGTTGAGCTGGAGGATGCAGCTGGAGTGAGAGAAGTCTGGGCTTCCCGTGTGAGGATGTTGCCCCTGTGACCCGGCCCCAAAAAACCCAAACAATTCTGTTGTTTTGCAATGAAATAATTGCAAGTGTTCATGTATCGATATTTACCAGTCGATCTAAGCTCCTACCCTCGCTATGGCTGCCAGCTGTGTGTGGTGACCAAAAGAATGAGGTCACAGATCTAAGCGTCTGAAACGATCTTCTTCTGCAGAGTGGCTGGGGTCTAACTCGAAGATAAGGGAGGAGCTCTGCCATTCGAGTGGAGCTCGGAGTAGAGCCAAGAAGGCCACATGGGTGGTTCTGGCATCTGGTTAGGATGCCTCCCGGATGCTTCACTGGCAAGGTGTTCCGGGTGGGTCCCATCGGAAGGAGACCCAAAGACTAGTGACCCCTGGAGACCCCTGGACTAGTTGGAGAGTTCCCTGTCCACAGCCTTAGGGTTCTCCCACGTGAGCTGAGTAATGTGGCATGGGTGAAGGAGGTCTGGGCTTCCTGGTACATCATGATACTGATTTAATATCAATATATTGTGTTTCAGTCAGATTTAGTGGAATATAAACATTTTGTGCCATCCGGGTATCGGCAGATTTTGTCCTCCGGCTTTTTTCTGCAGCTTAAACAATCCAAAGTTTAATCTTTATTTCTGTCTTGTGTTCAACAGGAAGAGAAAAAAGGTAGAGCAATAATATCAAAAGCAAAATTACCTTCTGCTGGTGGTGTTGCAAACACACACACACACATGTACATGCACGCCCCGGGCAGTCGACTTTAAAGCATTCGGCTGTGTCTCGGTTGGCATCTGGATGCCTTTTTTTCCCCTTTGGGCAGGACTCGGGAACTATATGGAGTTAAATAACTGGTGGGTATGATGTGAGTTTTTATTTGTAGAGAATGCAATCACAACCAGCCCCGCCACCCCCGCACCCCGTACTCCCTCTGCCCAACCATTTCTAACCCCACGGTCCCACCCTCTTACCATCCTTCAAACCAACCTCCTTCCCTTTCAAAGTCTAGTCCGAGGACAAAAGGATCAGATCACAGCGACTCTCGCTGATTTTCTTTAAAATAACTGATTAATTTGTCAGGAGTGTGTAAAAAGTGTTGTTAATGGAACACACCCAGATAAAAGGCTTAGATGGAGGGGCTTGTCGGCGTGCAGGCAGATTGGGGTACAGAGGACTTCATTTAGATTGGCAAATTATTTTATACGGAGATAAAAAAAATCTTACTTCTTTCAAAGCAATTTATCCACCAAAATAAGTTTTAACCTGAACAACAGGTAATTATTAAACCTACGAAGCTAGGTTCAGCTGACGCTTGCATTTGCAATCTGGGTACAAGATTTACGCTGTGTCATGCATGCAAAAAGCCCAGCTAAGCAGGTTGCAATGAGAGGGTAGATTTTAGAGCATTAAATATTAAAGTGAAACAAAATAAATAAATAATGTATAAAAAGCTTTTAATTAAATATGTTTATATAAAACATGTAGGGGATGATGCCAAACTAGGTAAACAAAAAATAGTGGACATTGAGGGCATTTTCTCTCTTAATTTTATGGTCATCAATTTGAGAAATAAATATTAATTAGCCGGGCCTGAAAGTATGGAACATGATGGGGTTTTTTGGGGTGGAAGCGGGCTTTAATCAGAAGTGTACGTTATCATAAAACCATAGCCCCTCCTATAGCCAATGAGAATCGAGGATTCACTCAGACCCTGGAATGAACATGCACCGGTAAATGTAAATGCCCGCTTGTTCTTGGCCGTGGATTTTGATTTCTGGCACACCAACAGGAAGTGCTTCGGTGCACATGCTCTGCTCATGCTCAATCCCTCTGATTTCCTTGTGTCAAAAAAAAAATTAAAGTGAATGAAGGGACTTCATTCACTTTAATTTATTTTTTTGGCAAATACATTTCGAAGCCAGTGAAAGGAACCATGTTTCTATGCATACCGTATCTATACATTTTATGAGATCAAATTTAATACCCTCGTTAATCAGGAAACAGATCTGGACCACATTTGAACACTGTTTTCAGTGTTTTTTTAAGCTAAATCGGGCTATTGGTTTTCTCCAGATGTTTAAGATGTTTACAGTCGATCTGTTCTTCTCCTACGTCGAAGTTCTGGACTGAGTTTGGCAAAACAGATTTTTCTAAGGTGCTCCCGGTTCACACAAATTTGAAAGTATTGATCAAACTAGGAGGACAGTTCCTTGTAGATGCATCAGAGATTTCAATTATATGTTTTCTAAAAAAGGAGATTTCCTACTTTGAACCTCACAGGCTGAAATATTGAAAGAAATGTTATGTGTTTTTTTTTTCTTTTAACTTATCAATAATTTTGTGTTTGGTTTTTTTACGGTGAAGAGTTCAAACAGACTTAAAATGTCTCCAGTTGAACCTGGTTACCACCTCACTGTTTAGAAGAGGCTTTTTAAAATATATTGGACCAACATTTTATTCCACGTTTCATTGGATTTATTCATTTTTTGTTGACTGTCTTCCTGGGTTTTAAAATTTCACAAGGATTTTCAAAAGACTGTATCGACAAATACAAAAGCAAGTAGTTTATTAAATAAAATAATAAAATACATACAATGTGTTATTATTATTTTAATGGCATCCAATAAGAAGTTTTAGGTGTTTTTTTTTTTTTTTTATTGAAATCCCATCAGTGGTTTGGTTGATTTTAAAGCGGTTGTTTTGTTCTTTTTTGGGTAGAATGTCTTTTCTTTTAATATAAATAGATTTATAAAATTGCTCATGAAAACATTTTTTCAATTTCATTTCCATTGTTTTGCTTTGAATTCCCCCATTGCTCCTGCTCCATGCATGTTCACCATGCATTGACATGACACAGTGTAAATATAGTTAGAAGAAGAGGTCATGCCAAAATCCATGGCCAAGAACAACCTAGACTTTGAATTGTATCCCAATTCTGAACGGGAGATCTTGCAAACGCCCCATTTGGATATATGAATAGGATGACGCCCTCGCTGGTGATGTGCTCCATTCCACTGAGATAAGACCCAGAAGCAGATTTGGGATTGATGGAGGGACTATGTTTTACAGCTGGCAAGGGAGGATGTGGCCTGGGCAAGGGAAACCTGTGCTTCCCAGTTGAGGCTGTGGTTCCCTCGACTCACTCCTGGATAAAGTGGAAGATAACAGAACAGAATGAATAATAACAAGCATAGAAAAATGAGAAAGTGTGTATTTCTGTCTTTTTATGTACCTTTGACATTGTTCCTTATTTTTCTGAAGCTACTTTGAGCGGTCCAGGTGTGTTCCCATGCTTGGCACATTTCTAACAGTTCATTTTTATTAATCAAGTCAGTGGGTAACTTTAGAGGAAGAAAAATCAATTTTTGTTTCTTCTTCAATTCATTACCTCATAAATTGTCCTTCACTTCAAAGTGCAAGTCGCTGTTGTTTGTGTCGCCGCAATCAACTTAAAATCCATCGTGTTTTATCTCGCTTTTGTTGACACAGAAGGGTTGTTGGCGAGATGGGAAAAAACTCGTTTTCACCGAAAGATGAAAACGATCAAAATCAAAAAGATGAAATGCTCAGAAATCTCGAGCAGAAAGCGATCATTTTTTTGTTGACAAGAAAACGCTTATTGGTCACAACACACCTGCTGCAGAATAACCCAGATGCATTGACATCTCCTGCAGCTGCATGCTCTTAAAACTGGGACTGAATTGGCAGAGTGAATTAGTTGTTTCTGCAGGTTCGTTGGATTCATATTAAATGATTTATTTAACAACATAAAACACACGGTGGATGTTCCCACTAAACGAGTTCATCTATTTCCTGCTGACTGGTAAATAGCCTCATGTGTATCATCAGTAATATTCATAGCTCCACGTTTCTAGACGATCATGAATTATTAACTCTTAGAAAAGATGAATTGCTTCAAAATGGTTGTTGATGCTTCTCTGCTGGAAGCCATGTGTTACACAATGTAGAACAGAACGTTACAATCAAAGTTCACCATGTGTCTGACTGGAGAGCAGAATCAGCTCTGAACTCTGTGATGTTTTTCAAGTACAGAGACCATCAGCCAAATTGACTTCTTACTGTAGAGGCACAAAATCTCTGCTGATTGCCAAAAAGCACAAAGAAAACCCCCAAATCAGCTCTCAGAGGATAAGAAAAAAACCACCACCTGCTCCCTGCAGACATTTTTCA
The DNA here is from genome assembly GCA_902685375.1 of Neostethus bicornis. Lineage (NCBI taxonomy): Eukaryota > Metazoa > Chordata > Actinopteri > Atheriniformes > Phallostethidae > Neostethus > Neostethus bicornis. The sequence continues at coordinate 14,564,211 of LR738561.1, forward strand.
GGTAAAAACTAAGCTAATACGTGTAAAAAAAATCCTGAAATCCCAAGTTTCCGTTCACCCTGCATGTCATCCTGACCCGATGCGCTCCGAATAGGAATAATTTACAGAAAGACCTTTCCTTTTTTTTTGTTCTCTGTAATATGCTCGGAAGACACAATGATTCATCCGACAAGCAACAAAATGAGAAATGCAAATTTTCCCCGGGATGTGGCCACTGCAGTTTGCCTGGCAAATATCTGCTGAAAGAAAAGGCTGAGGTAGAAAATAAGATACAGCGTGAATGAAAACAAAACAAAGCAAGGTATAAGATGCTGGATAGAAAAAGGCCTAAAATGACTCCCTGCCATCTCCTAACTGCAAATACATTTGTGCTATTGATTTTATGCTGATTTGTTGCTGGAAAATTGCAGCTGGTCTTTTTACTGGTTCACCAAAGCCTTCAGCCTAAAATCATTACTTAGAAATCTAACAACCCTTTAATTATAACACATGAAACGGGTTTTCTTCCCCACGAAAAACGTAGATTGTCATCTGAAGATCATCTGATTCTAATTGTTGGATTAGATGTAAAAAATCTGACCCAGGAGTCCCAGGGAAAGTTTTGCCCATTCTCATAATCTTTGGTTCTAAAAAAAAAATGAGGGTTTAGCTTCTTTATTTATCCTCACTGCCAATTTTAGTCATTTTCTCTCAACATTGGTCTCCAAAATTGGGGGAGATGGTGGCTCAGTGGTTAGAGCGTTCACGTTTAGGGTCTTTGTAGAAGACACCGAACCCCTCGTTTCTCCCACCATTTGCGCTGTCTTAGGTGGCAGCCTACTGCGGTGAAATGCAGCACATAAATTTCCCGTTGAGGGATTAATAAAGTATATTAAAATTTAAAAAAAAATTAAAAAAGGCTTTTTTTTGTTCCCAGTTAAGGAGGTTCTGATGATACTGGCCCTGGTTATGTTGGTTATTAAGTTTCATATTCGGCTTGCCGCCTCGCTGGATCGATTTGCTGCCGAGTGTGAAGCGGCCGGGATGGGAATTAGCGCCTCCAAATCCGAGACCATGGTCCTCGCCTGGAAAAGGGTGGAATGCCCCCTGCAGGTCAGGGGCAGGGTCCTGCCCCAAGTGGAGGAGTTTAAGTATCTCGGGGTCTTGTTCACGAGTGGGGGAAGGATGGAGAGGGAGATCGACAGACGGATCGGTGCGGCATCCGCAATAACTAGGACGCTGCATCGGTCCGTCGTGGTAAAGAAAGAGCTGAGCCGAAAAGCAAAGCTCTCGATTTACAAGTCGATCTACGTTCCCACCCTCACCATGGTAACCAGGACCTACGTTCCTACCCTCACCTATGGTCACCAGCTGTGGGTGGTGACCGAAAGAAGGAGATCGCAGGTACAAGCGGCCGAAATGAGCTTCCTCCGCAGGGTGGCTGGGCTCTCACTCAGAGATCGGGTGAGGAGCTCTGCCATCCGGGAGGAGCTCGGTGTCGAGCCGCTACTCCTCCAGGTCGAGAGGAGCCAGATGGGATGGTTCGGGCATCTGGTCAAGATGCTCCCCGAGTGCCTTGCGGGCGAGGTGATTCGGGCATGTCCCACCGGGAGGAGACCAAGAGGCAGACCCTGGACCCGCTGGAGAGACTATCTCTCACAGCTGGCCGGGGAACGACTTGGGATCCTTCCAGGTGAGCTGGAGGATGCAGCCGGGGAGAGAGAGGTCTGGGCTGCCCGTTTGAAGCTGTTGCCCCCGCGACCCGACCCCGGAACAAGCGGAAGATGACAAAACGAAAAGTTTCATATTTTTGGTTTGAATAATTGCATATAAAGCCTCTCAAATCAACTCTGTTACAGTAATCTCAGTTTTGGTTCCATGTGCTCCGAACAGAAACGTGTGAATCCATCTCTCTCACACCTGCCTGTCATAGTCCGCTCCTCCGAGTCTCCTGGTCTTTGAGGAGCTTCTCTTTGTTGTAAAGTTGGCTGGTGAATCAGAGAGGCTGAAAACAGATCTAAGAAGCAGTGCGAGCCACGTGGTGCGCTCTGGACGTGTCTGCTATGGAACATCCATCACATCCAGCTCCTCTAACATGAAGTGCTCCTTGGTTTCTTTGAAGATGACAAGCGTTTCATTGTAACAGTGTAGATGGAAGATTAGCCCACTTAGCATTCAGAAATCAATCTGCCATGCAGCTCAACAGCTCCTTGTAGGTCTTTTCAGCCACTCCTCTGCACGACTAATGTTCTTTCCTCACTCATTTCTCTGTAATCAACAACTTCATAAGGGAAGACGCGCAGAAAACACTGGCTAAATCGTTAATCACCCAATCCAATTTGTGCAATCAATGACATCGATTTATCAATTAATTTAACATCCGTAATGCAGCCACTTCTTAACAGTCAGATGCATTATTGAAAGAATCTTTTTACTGAGCTTAGGATGTCGTCACGCCAGTGTAAAGCTTTATTTACAAAGCTAGTTAGTTTGAACGGCCTTTCAGCCTCGCTCTGAAGACAGACACACACATTTATTTCGGCAGAGAGGAGGAATATCAGATGTGTTCAAGGAGGCAGGGGTATTGATTGAAGTCAGTTTGGAAGATCTTCTTGCTCTGACAGCCCAGCACCTCTTTGTGAATACTGTGTATGCAGTAAGACACATGGATCGTAAAAGGAGTGGTGCTGATGGGTGTGACATCACCCATAGCGTTTGTCACCAAGGAAACAAATCCCACATTTACTGGTGCTATTGGCTTTCCCATTTCACACACTGTAAGTCTTATAGTGACTGTACTTCTTACTTAAACACGCTATTTTTCACATTTAAATGGTTTAAACACCTGAAACATCAACATATTTGGGAAGCTGAGCATTTAATACACTTTTAAGCAACATCAGGGAGTTTAGTGAATTGTTTCAGACAGAAATACATCCGTGCCAAATGGTGACCATCTGGATCCCTCACCTGCCGCCAGAGGGAGCACTGGATAGTCCTAATCAACCTGATTAGGATCACCTGGGGATGATTACTGATTCCACTCATCTGTGCACCCTGCCATCTATGTAAGGGGGATCACCCCGGACTAGCCTGTGGGTTCATTACATATAACTTTATTATTATTAGGACTTTTGAATCATTGAGTTAATCCTGTGCTTCTTGCTTTACGGACTTTCCTAAATTGAGTTAATAAACCTTGTTTGAAGTCCTGAAATTGGGTCCTCCTCTTTCCATATCCCATAAAACCCTGACAGCAACAGTTTCACGGGGTATTGCTGTCTCTCCAACTAATAAAAATTCTCATTTGTCACTGAAACCATGGAAATGAAATGGTTAACAGGCTATGAAAGCAATGGTTTGCATCTGCTATACAAAGAGGATTAGCTGAGGGGCGCTAGAGAGTTTAGTACTTTATGTATCAACATATTTGTTTTGGTTTTTTTGTTTCACAATTTCTTTTATTCAAATGCCAGCGTCTCTATTCACTGCAACTGTCCCCAATTACTCAGTACCAACTGTATGTGAACTGATTTTTAAGGTTATCCGACCAATAAGACCTTACCAATTCATTAATAATACAGTGTGTGATATGGCAGGCTTATTGTTAGGAGGCCTTGGCATTAACGTATTCTTTTTAGCCATGTGTGGATTTGTCCCCTTGAAGTAAAGCTAAACTCAAAGAGAATTTTTTTTTCTTTATTTATCTACTCCGGTACCCTCGGGATCTACAGTTGTTGTCATATCAGAGAAGAACTTACAAACAGCATGAAAATGAAAGTTAAAGAAAGGACGGAAAAGAAATGCTCTGTGCTGTGATTGATCTTAAATAGAAAAAAAACTAGGTTCTTACTGGCAAAGCGATGAAAAGTTAGAGATTAGATCCACTCAGAGGGCATGAATAGTGCAGAACCTTGATGGATTTCTTCACGCCGCCCAGGCATGTGGTGCCAATGTGAGATTTGAGCCATGTCCACTATAAATAGTCAAATTGTCCAAGATGGCTTCCAGCCTCTGACAGCACCTGACAGGAACGGATCTGCTCTCTGAGCGGACATGGACACTTTATTTCCAACTTTTTGGTCATGCTTTCACTCAGAAGTAGAAGCAGAGGGAACAGTGAGGATCTGTGTGTGTGTGTTCAACTCAATACAATTCAATTTTACTTATAAAGTCCAACGTCAGAAACACAGTTATCTCAAAGGGCTTCGCACATTCATATACGCACAGCCATACATATATATGAAAGAAATCAGCACTTGGGATTCATTCAGATGGAAATGGGTAGTAGCGGGGGGCAGAGATGAAGGAGACGGGCAAGGAAAGTCAGGACAAAACCCACTGGTCTGCAAACTTTGATAACTGAGGGCCGGTAATGAAATAGGACTATACCAACTATCAGCATCAAATCTTCTACTTTGGGCATTTCCCTCCACGGGGCGCCACAGAAACTCAGTTTCTTCCATCTAACCCTATCTCCTGCATCCTCTTCGGACACATCAACTATCTTCATGTCTTCCTTCACTGTATCCATGAACCTCCTCTTTGGTCTTCCTCTGGTCCTCTTTCCTGGTGGTTCCAAACCCAGCATCCTTCTTCTGATGTACTCTCTCTCTCTCCTCTGCACATGTCCAAACCATCTCAGTCTGGTCTCTCTGACTTTAAAACCTCTAACATGTGCTGTTCCTCTGATCCTGTCCATCCTGGTCACTCCCAGAGAGATCCTCAGCATCTTCATCTCTGCTACAAACATCTCTGCTTCCTGTCTTGTCCTCAGTGCCACTGTCTCTGGACCAATCAGCATGGCCGCTCTCACCACACTGTCTCTAGACCAATCAGCATGGCCGCTCTCACCACGATTTTGTATACTTTTCCTTTCATTTTAGCTGAAACTCTTCTATCATAAATCTCACCTGATACTTTCCTCCACCCGTTCCAGCCTGCCTGCACATGCTTCTTCACCTCTTTTCCACACTCTCCATTGCTCTGGACTGTTGATCCTAGATACTTAAAATCTTCCACCTTCTTTCTCTCTTCTCCCTGTAACCTCACTTTTCCATTTGGATCCCTCTCATTCACACACATGTACTCTGTTTTACTCTGACTAATCTTCAAACCTCCACCTCTCCAGCTTTTCCTCCACCTCTCCCCTCCTCTCACTACAGATCATAATGTCATCTGTAAACATCATTGTCCATGGGGATTAAATCAACTAACTATCAGCATCAAATAGTAAATACAAATACAGATTAAAAGAAAGCCAGAACTCCAGTGTGCCATACTTTCCCCAGCTTCTAACTCTGAGCAGCCAATTAGCAACAATTCCAATCAATGATTTCTGTTTCTGGTTGGCTTGGCAATAAACGTACATTAACCTTAGCTGCTGCGGTGTGTGGCGTAATGAAGGCTGCACTGGAGGCTGGGAGGTAAATACTCTGCAACAGGAGAGAAAAACAGCAAGCAAGGGCTCACACAATATTGTCTTCCCTTAGAGGGCCGGTAAAGAGTGTTGATTCGCCGCGGTGTGTGTGGGTGTTCAAGTGTGTTGTTTGTCAGTAACTGTGAAATGCTATAAGTATGTGTGGGTGCAAGGGCAGTGCCTGTGTGTCCGTCTGTGGCTCAGGACCATGTTTTATCTCGAAGAGCTCGTGTGCGGCTACACAACGAGTTCTGCTGGTAAACTCGGCATTAGCGGCCGGAGATTTCAGGCTCGGTCAGCTATGAAAGCACGACGACGTGACAAGAGTGCCGCCGCCGCTCGCAGATAGCTAGCCCTTATCCTCTAATTAAAACCCTCAATCATCCATGTCTCACTTGGCAATCTCTCCATCCTTCAATTCTCTTTTTTTCATGGTGAAATCTCTCCATCTCTCATTATGTATCCATCACTCTCCTTATCCTTGTCCGCCATTCAGTCCTCCAACCACTCGGGTGTTTTGTTCTGTTTCAGGTGGTCGAGGCTTAACAGGGTCCTGTGGGTCCTTCAGGGCTTTCTCGTCAGAGTAGTCCCTGTCATACGCCTGAGGAACTGTGGTGGTGCTAACGAGTGCAGGAGAAGCCTCTCTGACAGCTCACTGTTTACTCCCGTAGGAGCCTGGATCTGCATTTACAGCCGGGGTTTCCTGACGGTGATTAAGCCGTTGTAGCAGGAGACAAAAATCAGGACCTGCAAGCAACAACAGGAGCTGTCAGGATTTGACTTCAGAGCATCTGCTGCAATAAGTCGCTCTGTAGGATGAACGCTTTCCTCCAAGTCCTCATTATCATCTGGGTGGCTCAGGAAGCAGATTAGCTCATCTCTGCACTAACAATCCGAGAAGAAAAGAGCAAAGAGGCCGAAGAAAACAAAAAAAAAAAATCAAACTGGTGGGAAAATTAGACCTGCTTTGTGCCATGTGTTATCGACTACGGTTGCACCAAGTCTACCTTTTCTAAACCAATACGAGCACTTTTATCCGAGTACTCAACAAAACCAAATACTGATACTTAAAAAAAAAGATTTTACCCCATTAAATTACTTTTGAATTGATTTTTTTCTTCCATTTTGACCGTAAGCAAGAAACAGTGCCTAACGAGGCGTCCATTATTTGAAATTAAAGGACGTTGTGTTGGATGGTCACCTCTGCAAGGTCTATTAGTTTTGAATAATGTACAAAAAACAAACCATAACATCAATGATATTCACTGTATTTGATTATTTGCCACTTAAATAATAGTTTTTTATATAATGACAGGCTATTTGTTGGCATTTGTTGCCATAGCAAAAGAACCTGCACCTGGTCCATTATTTACCAACAGAAAAAAGTGACGAATATTTGTTGGGATTTAAGTCAAATAATTTATCATCACAAAAAAGGACACATCTTACCGCTTGTTTTTTTTCTCAAGAAAATTTTTGTGGTAAGAAATATCCAAATTGTAAATTGAAACTAAAAAAATCCTCATGTCTTTATTTCACCTTACGACCGTTGCGATAAACAATCGAAATGACTTATTGTAACATTTGCTTTGAGCAGTGGTGGATGAAGTACTCACTTTTTGTACTTAAGTAAAAGTACAGATAATTAGGCAAAAAATTTACTTAAGTAAAAGTAAAAGTACCAATAAAAAAATCTACTTATGTAAAAGTACAAAAGTAGTTGGTGTAAATTGTACTTTTTAAGTAAAAAGTAAACGTATTCGACCATAATTCAAATGTTATTTTTTTGTGCTATAGGGTGTCACCATGGTAACCAGGATAAATACTCTGCAGGGGTGTGACCCCCCTCTCCTGCCTCTTTTGGTCCACAAAAAATAAATAAAATAAAAGGAAAGGGGACAAGTCAAGCTATCCTCTAGAAGGGCCAGTGAATGGGCTCCAAAATGGAGGAAAATGACACTTATTTTTTAAAATGTTTTGGGGGGAAGGCCCCCCAGTCACTATATATTGGCTTTGTCAAAGCCCCACCCCCCTATAGAAAATTCTAGATCCGCCCCTGCTCTGTGTAACGATGGCTCAACTTTTTGTTTAGAAGTAAACACAACGAATAGCGATCTTCTGACTCTTTTTAATTTGTTCTATATTTGATGTTAGGTTTTTGAATGAATGCGGAAAATGTTTCTCGATTCATGACTTCTTCTCCCGATCAACTGCTTCTTCTGGTTTTGGCGATGCGGCTTCAAGATGCGCTAAAAAAACTGTATTTTTCAAATTCTTGAATGAAAATGTAACGAAAAATGTAAAACACACTTTTAAAAATTAGCGAAGTAAAAGTACTGATATTTGCTCTAAAAATGTAGTGAAGTAAAAGTAAAAGTACGGTCTTAAATTTTACTTAAGTAAAGTACAGATATACATTTTTTTTACTTAAGTACAGTAACGAAGTACATTTACTTCGCTACGTTCCACCACTGGCTTTGAGCAACTGTGATATAGTTACCAACTGGCATTTAAGTAGGCACAATAACAGAGGTTAGATCCGTTGGCGTATTTACATTCAGGAGTCAAGTTGTGTTGGACCGAGGAATCTCTGAAAAACTGTCTTTGTGAGACTTACGAGGTACAAGTGTTTTTGGGCACTGCTTGTTCTGAAAATAGCATGTTTGTACGTCTTTGTAAATGACTGTCAAAAATCGTTAAATGGATTCAAATTTTCATCAATTTATTGTTGTGTCAACTCCTCAAATGGAAGAACGATCACGATACATTGCATCAGTCTTAGCCCGATATTCGATACAGATATTGTATCGATGCATCCCTATTATTTACTTACCGATATGAAACTGAATTTTTTTTCTCCATGCCCTCATCTCTCCCCCGCTTCGCTTCATTCCCCTCCTTCTCTTCTCCGTCATGATTTCTGCACAATCACTCGAGACTGAAAAGCGGAAATCGGTTTCAGCTTGTCCTCGTGTTGCAGAAAGATTTCCGCCTGTGCCGTTTTTTTTTGCTTTTGTTGCTTTTGTTGGACACTTGAGGGGACCCCCATCCCTCCCTTGGAGATGAGTTGGAGTGTAAATCCTGTTTAAAAGCGAGTGTGTGTATTGAAGCCTCCGTTGCTTCTCTAAGCAGATTTGCGGAAACAGTGCTGCTGCTCGGTTTCTCTGTGTGAATAAATAAACAGAAAGGAAGTGTGAGCGGGGATGGAGGGCGGGGGCAGCCATCGAGTGGGTGAAGGGTCCCATTAGATGCGTAGCAGTGGATTAACACTCCTATGTGATTCTGTGTGTGTTTGATAAGAGAAATAAAGAAAAGCTTGGGTTGTGTATTGGTGTGTTTGTAATGTGATGCATGTCTTGAACTCGTTGTTGTCACTTTGTATTAATTTTAAACAAATTGGTGAAGAGTTTCTTACAGGCTGATGAATTATAGATTAGAAATTAATTAGGAATGAAATCCCACAATAACACGCACATACATTGTCAGGGCGTGCAAACACTCGTTGTTAATCCATTAGTGGCAGAAATAAACTGCAACCATTTGTTTGGGTGTGTTTTATGGAAGCGACGTAAATAAATAGCATGTTTAAATCCTGTGGGGTGTAAAGTGGTCTTTGTGTGTGAATGTGTGTGAATGTGTGTGTACATACACGGAGGCCCTAGCGATTAGGCTTACTTCAGACTGATGCCGGTACCAATTTACAGAGCTCTAGAAAGACTTGTTTACGATTAATCGGACAAATTTTAAAAATAACTATTGACATTTTATAAATTATAAAAATAAAAAAAAGTTGTTTTTTTTTTCTTTTTATTATTTATGCATTAAAGTTGTTCAGATTCAATGTTTTGAAAAGAAACCATATTTAATTGGAGAACTTGATTTTGCAGATTGGAACGACTCATTTTTCAAATAAAATGATTAAATATAGACACTTTTTTTTTAAATCAGAATTTCAATTTCCATTAAAACAGTGTGATAAATAATTTTTTCTATGGCTATGACATCACACAACCGATTGATTATTTGTCTTAAAATAATATGACGTGTATAATAGAAGTAATTATAATTATATTTGAGGAGAGAGTTGGCACAGTGGTATATTGCCCTCGAATGGGAAGTTAACCAAAAGTCAAACAGAAGTTGACCGGAAGTTTGTGGATTTGATTCCCACTGAGTTCACGTCTAGGGTCCTTGGAGAAGATACCTAACCCCACGTTCCCCCCACCATTGGCGCCATCCCGGCAGCCTGCTGCGGTGTAATGCAGCACTTGTCTTAATGATCATGTCTCTTCTATAAAACATACATTTACACATTAAACTAAGACGTTCTAAAATTCAAATAGTGGAAAAATAATCAAACATACAGTGGTGGTCAAAAGTTTACATACACTTGTAAAGAACATAATGTCATGGCTGTCTTGAGTTTCCAGTTATTTCAACAACTCTGATTTTTCTCTGATATAGTGATTGGAACAGATCCTTCTTTGTCACAAAAAACATTCATGAAGTTTGATTCTTTTATGACTTTATTATGGGTAAACTGAAAATGTGACAAAATCAGCTGGGTCAAAAATATACATACAGCAACATGAATGAGCAATTTTGGAGACTTAGAAAGTTGTGTCAATGACATGAGCTTCATAGCATGACCTCTTACCTTCTTGTGAGTGATTATGAGTGACTACAGCTGGTGACTTCTCTGAGGCCATTTAAAAAGGGCTCATTGGATAAAAACACCCACAAACGCTACAATGGGAAAGTCAAAGGAGCTCAGCACAGATTTGAAAAAGAGAATCATTGACTTGAACAAGTCAGGAAAGTCACTTGGAGCCATTTCAAAGCAGCTGCATGTTCCAAGAGCAACAGTGCAAACAATTGTTTGTAAGTATAAAGTGCATGGCACTGTTTTGTCACTGCCACGATCAGGAAGAAAACGCAAGCTGTCACCTGCTGCTGAGAGAAAACTGGTCAGGAGGATGAAGAGTCAACCCAGGAGCACCAAAAAGCAGATCTGCCAAGAATTAGAAGCTGCTGGAACACAGGTGTCAGTGTCCACAGTCAAGCGTGTTTTGCATCGCCATGAACTGAGAGGTTGCCGTGCAAGAAGGAAGCCCTTGCTCCAAAAGCGACACCTTAAGGCTCAACGAAAGTTTGCTGCTGATCACATGAACAAAGTTCTGTGGTCAGATGAAACAAAAATTGAGCTGTTTGGCCACAATGCCCAGCAATATGTTTGGAGGAGAAAAGGTGAGGCCTTTAACCCCAAGAACACCATGCCTACCATCAAGCACTGTGGTGGTAGTATTATGCTGTGGGCCTGTTTTGCTGCCAATGGAACTGGTGCTTTACAGAGAGTCAATGGGACAATGAAGAAGGAGGATTACCTTCAAATTCTTCAAGAAAACCTGAAGTCATCAGCCCGAAGGTTGGGTCTTGGGCGCAGTTGGGTGTTCCAACAGGACAATGACCCCAAACACACATCAAAAGTGGTAATGGAATGGCTAAATCAGGCTAGAATTAAGGTTTTAGAATGGCCTTCCCTAAGTCCTGACTTAAATCCCATTGAGAACATGTGAATAATGCTGAAGAAACAAGTCCATGTCAGAAAGCCAACAAATTTAACTGAACTGCACCAATTCTGTCAAGAGGAGTGGTCAAAGATTCAACCAGAAACTTGCCAGAAGCTTGTGGATGGCTACCAAAAGCGCCTAATTGAAGTAAAAATGGCCAAAGGACATGTAACCAAATATTAGCATTGCTGTATGTATATTTTTGACCCAGCTGATTTCGTCACATTTTCAGTTTACCCATAATAAAGTCATAAAAGAATCAAACTTCATGAATGTTTTTTGTGACAAAGAAGGATCTGTTCCAATCACTATATCAGAGAAAAATCAGAGTTGTTGAAATAACTGGAAACTCAAGACAGCCATGACATTATGTTCTTTACAAGTGTATGTAAACTTTTGACCACCACTGTATGTGTTTACATAACACACACAAAATAGTCAACTAGATAAAAAATGTTGGAACAGAGTAATTTGACATGTGTGATGTCACTTTGTGGTTTGTTTATCTGAGTGCTAAGCGGACCACTCAGGAGCTTTTTTGTCAATAACCGATGTCCTGGAGGAGTTAGCTCTTGGTCAATTTAAATCAGTCAAGTTGGGTGAACGGACATTTCAGCCACGGACATTTGAGCCAAAAAACTGCAACCTAGGATATTTGAGCCACGGTGACTCGGACATTTCAGCCACGGACATTTGAAGAACTGCGACCTGGGCGCAACTGTTTATTTACAATAAAAAATTTGGACATTTGAAGAACTGCAGCCTTGGCGCAACTGTTTATTTACGATAAAAAAAATTTAAATGACTAAAAGCACGATAAAAATTTTTGCACGACAAAAATTTTTAAGACTAAAAGCAATTTTTCTGTAGTGCAACTGTTTTACGATAAAAATTTTACATAAAATATCACAATTTTCTACATAAAATAGGTTTTTGGCTGAAATATCCGTGGCTGAAATGTCCTAGAATCGTCGGGTTGTAGCATATGAATGGACACATAGGTCTGACCAAAAAAAAAAAAGTCCATCAGTTTGTTGACTGAAACCATACCAAATCGCACAACCCTTGAGGTATTTTTTCTTTTTTTCTTCCTCCTCTAAATCTAGTGGGTCTTCTTCTTTTGGTATTTCCCATCATGGGTTGCCACATCAAGTCAGTTTCTTCCATCTAACCCTATCTCCTGCATCTTCTTCAGTCACACCAACTATCTTCATGTCTTCCTTCACTGTATCCATGAACCTCCTCTTTGGTCTTCCTCTAGGCCTCTTTCCTGGTGGTTCCAAACCCAGCATCCTTCTTCTGATGTACTCTCTCTCTCTCCTCTGCACATGTCCAAACCATCTCAGTCTGGCCTCTCTGACTTTAAAACCTCTAACATGTGCTGTTCCTCTGATCCTGTCCATCCTGGTCACTCCCAGAGAGATCCTCAGCATCTTCATCTCTGCTACCTCCATGTCTGCTTCCTGTCTTTTCCTCAGAGCCATTGTCTCTAGACCAATCAGCATGGCCGCTCTCACCACGGTTTTAAACACTTTTCCTCTGAATCTAGTGGCTCGTAGTTCAAACATAATTCTATGATATTACAAGAGAATAAAAAAGACGTTTAATACGATGTGTTTATATTGAATACTTGCTTTTGATAAAATCTTTTAAATTGAAAAATGTCACAATTAAAACAGCTTCAACCTTCGGTATAAAATGCATTTGGCACCAACAATGTATTTCTGTAAAATTTTTACGTTATTATTTGTGCTTTTCGAGTAGAAATGAACTGAAACCAAGAGGGCACCCCTTCTATTGTTTTACATGCATATGAATTTCTGAATTAATAATTTACTCTGGAACAATTCAAATTATTCCAACCCTCTTAGATCTTTCTAGGACTGTTCTTGTTTGTTTTTCATGAACAATTATCACAAGCCAAGCTTTGTCCCGTTCCGCTCCGAGGTTCCTTTTTTTTCTTTGCTGAAATCACGGCCTGTGCGGTGCTCAGGTGGAGCACGCTGCACAACGCCTGCGCGTCTTGTTTGAAGTGAGCTTGGCTCTAGGAAATAACCTCCAGGTTTCCACATCAAAACCAAGAATCAAACCCCCTAATGGGCACCCAGCTGTGGGCAAGAATTAGCTGGAATAACCCCCGCTGTTCGGCTTACTTCACTAAATGTAGGGGTCTCAGAGGACAAGATGGAGGGTGGAAAGAGTGTAAGGTAGAAGGGGAGCGAAGATGAAAGGGAAACAGGATGCCAGGGGTGGACTGGCACGCCAAAGAAGGCAAAAAAAAAATCCACCAGGAGAGTTTTGTTGCCTCTATTGTTGACATGTACTGTCTACAAACAGGACAACATGTAAGCAAACACACACTCACACCGATGTGGGACTGAGATGCTGCAGACTGCATGCTTCTCTCCCGCATGGAAGAGCGAAGCGGACATAAAACGATGCCTCTGCAGAGACAGGCAGCAGTCGGTGCCTGCAGCAAGCTCACAGCTCACAGAGTAATGCATACCTGCTCCTCACCGTACCAAAGAGAAGGTGACACCAGTCAATCCCGTTCTGACAGGGCAGCTGAGATAATAGCCGGCTTGGATTCCCAGCAATAACTCCTGCCAGTCAAAATGAAAGACGCCGTGATTGCAAGGTGACGAGGAGCGCATGTTCCATCGTCTTACTGTACACCGCTCTGCAGCCAATGGAATTGGCTACGATGTCTTGTACAGTGATTTCCTATAACGCGGTTTGTCTGTCGCGGACGTGCTATTTTGCAGCTTAATTTTCTGAAGCACATCGTTTTCTGCAGCCCAGTCGACGCGTTGTGTTCTTCATACTGATTGTTTTCACATACAATTCAATTTTATTTGTTCCGTTCCGTCATCTTCCGCTTGTTCCGGGGTCGGGTCGCGGGGGCAACAGCCTCAAACGGGCAGCCCAGGCCTCTCTCTCCCCGGCTGCATCCTCTAGCTCACCTGGAAGGATCGCAAGTCGTTCCTCGGCCACCTGTGAGACAGTCTCTCCAGCAGGTCAGGGGTCTGCCTCTTCGTCTCCTCCCGGTGGGACGTGCCCGAAACACCTCACCTGCAAGGCGCTCAAGGGGCATCATGACCAGATGCCCGAACCACCCCATCTGGCTCCTCTCGACCTGGAGGAGGAGCGTCTCGACACCGAGCTCCTCCCGAATGGCAGAGCTCCTCACCCGATCTCTGAGTGAGAGCCCAGCCACCCTGCGGAGGAAGCTCATTTCGGCCGCTTGTACCCGCGATTTCATTCTTTCGGTCACCACCCACAGCTGGTTACCATGGTGAGGGTGGGAACGTAGATCCTGGTTACCATGGTGAGGGTTGGAACGTAGATCGACTTGTAAATCGAGAGCTTTGCTTTTCAGCTCAGCTCTCTCTATACCACGACGGACCGATGCAGCGGTCCGTATACAATTTTATTTGTATAGCCCAAAATCACAGAATAACCGTCTCAATGGGCTTCACAAGAAAAAGAGGAGTGTATAAACACAAATACACAGCTAGAAAAATAACTAACAAATGCTAACTAAACAAGACTAGCACATTTATGCCCTTAGACTCTCCTTCACGGTGAGGAAAAACTTCTAAAAAACCCATCAGTGGGGAAAAAATAAGAAACCTCATGGGGATCCACATGAAAGAGAGATCCCTCCCCCGGGACGAGCAACCAATGTGTCAAAGATTATTGTTTACATATTAGTTTATTCTACTCTACAGTTAAATATCTAAAGAAGTGAATAGATGTTCTTCATCCTGATGGAAATACAATAAACCAGGGGCAACCACTCACCCCCACCCAGCCGTGCCAGTTGTTCATCAAGTTGCTCTCCCAGAAGGCCTGTAACTTTTTTCTGAAGTGCATTTTGTTTGAAGACCGAAGGTAAACGTAGTTATTTTACAGTTTTAGGGTTGAAAATGTACAATGACAACATTTTCTGTCTCTATTTCTATGGACTTGCTTAAAGGTTCCATTTTCTTACATAAACAACATGACGCAGTTTCTTCCATCTAACCCTATCTGCTGCATCCTCTTCAGTCACACCAACTATCTTCATGTCTTCTTCACTGTATCCATGAACCTCCTCTTTGGTCTTCCTCTAGTCCTCTTTCCTGGTGGTTCCAAATCCAGCATCCTTCTTCTGATGTACTCTCTCTCTCTCTCCTCTGCACATGTCCAAACCATCTCAGTCTGACCTCTCTGACTTTAAAACCTCTAACATGTGCTGTTCCTCTGATCCTGGCCATCCTGGTCACTCCCAGAGACATCCTCAGCATCTTCATCTCTGCTACAAACATCTCTGTTTCCAGACCATGAAGTCTAAAAGTCTGATTATTGCTTATCCTCCTGTTGGTCATTAAAAAAACACAAGCTCTGCCTCTGAAATTTAAGTTGGATCCTGAGTGAACTGGAGCATTTCGGTGCAGGTAGCATGTGTTCGTAACTGTATGCGTCATTACAGTAGAAAACACTGGTTTGTTTTCACGTAAAAAAGGAGCAGAAATACGGATATATATTTTTTTAAAACTGCTGAATCCCTCTAAAAACCACCTTGGCGACAGATACAAAACCCTCACATTAATATTAGAAGAGAAGACAGCTCTGAAAAGTTGATGTTGCATGAGATGGGACCTTTAAGGTTAGGTGACTGCCAGTTTTCTCAAATCCTGAAGAAAAAACAGAACAAATAGCAGTTGAATCTTTAAAAACAATTCTAGTAAAAATCTACAATATAGTTTTAAGAAATCAATGGTTTTGTTATTAAAACATGGAGAAGCATACGTGTCGTTCTCATGTATTATAAATAGTGATGTCAGTCCATTAAAAAAAAATAATCAAATTAATAACAGAATTTTGTAATTTATCAATCAAATTAATTGCATTTTAACATCGTATTTGCCAAAAGCCTCCTGATAAAGAATTTGAATTCTAGGATATTTAAAAAATTGTACTGTATGGCTAATCAATTGAATACAGTAAGAAGAGAAGATTTTAAATCCGATTTATTATTGGTGGACTGTGCCTCATGAGACCAGGTGCATTGCTAAAAAAAGTAAAACAAGGGTTGGGGTTCATTAGGATTTGTTGGGGTTCGTTCTTATCTTCAAGGATAGAAATTCTCCTGCAATCAGCAGCAACCCACTTTGCGATAGTATTTGTTAATTTCTCTGTTGTAGATTTGCTCATTCGCTTACCAAATTCAGCTGGCTTGGTTTGTTGGAGCGAGCTCCCGGTAGCCACACCCGCAACAGAGGAACTTGCCTGAACATGTTTTACGTTTAGATGGTATGTCAAGCTGGAGTTACTCCGGTGGTTGGAGAACTCCTTTTTGAAAAAACTACAAATTACTACGGTTTTATTTGTTGCCCCCCCACCCTCAGTCGCCCCTGTGACTGTCTCATCCTCCTCAGTCTTGTCCATGTCTGTTGTGTTGGACCACTGCTGCCTTGTTAATTTGTCAGCGTAGGCGATGTAGGACAGCTGAGAAGACAACGGGTCCTTCAATAGGCCAAAATTCAAATGCGCAAGCAATGACGTCATCATTAATTGCGTTAAAATGCAGCCTAATTAATTAAGCGAATTAACACGTTAAAATGACAGCACTAATTATAAGACTCCTCTGTTTTAACTTCCTTTGGAACAAAAAACGACGGTGTTCCGTTTTCTTCTTTGAACTATTATTTAGAAGTGAAAGATGAGTTTGGAGCTTTTGTGGGTAATCTGTGCTACGCTAAAATCTGCGGGGGGTAAGATGAGCTCGCCAACATCTTGGCCCACTTTCTGACTGTTTGCTGTCAGGGGTCAGCGGGCGGTCTGCGCCAGCCCTGTAGGTGAGTGCACCCCGGGACCAAGAGGGGTGAATCTGAGGCCATAGCAAAGAGGTTTTCAGGTGGAATAAAAGCATCACTGCAGCAGTAGAAAGGTCAGCTGTAAACTTGTATCAAACTAGTGGTGATCACCCCGCGCTGCAGATCTCTGAGGTATTGAGCAGGCACGCTCTAATGGCTTTGATATATGGACTACAGGACTCCCTCAAGAGGTCAATACCATAGCACTTTGTCTCTATGAGCAATGACCCTCTCAAGCTCCATTTAGAAGCTTTATAACTGCAGGAAATAAGGTGGAAAGGCCTCAAGCAGGACACCGTGGAAACGAACTAATATGAAATATTTCCAAATCCTTCTGTTTTAATCGTTACCCTTATTTATCATTAGTTGAAATCCTGTTCGTCATCATTATAATGTGGTTGGATGAGTACATCTGAGCAGATAGAGGTGATCCAGTAACCCGTCTTATCGGAGAGCAGCAATGTTAAAAAGACTGTTGTGTTTCATCTTCTCTGCTGGTCATAATGACAGAGACAGACACGACGACACAACGTGTTGATTTATCCAGCGTTTGTCTTTGTGAGGGAGATAAAGCTTACGGTTCATAAATAAAGCACTGACCGCGACTGACACGGCACTAAACTGGGTTTGATTTCGGACGATTCCTCTTCAAATGCTTGCAGACATAAGTTCCCCCACTCACCGCTTCCTGTATTGATTTGGAGCTAACCTTTTGGTTTGAGCTATGAAAGAAGCCACACACTGTTTATGAATGCCCGCTGTAATTGGAAAGAGCAGATTTTACAACGTGGCGCCGGTGTGTTCAATAACAGGCTTATTGTTAGATTTTTTTTTTACATAGTCGTCCTCTTTCATTTTTTTCTCAGTTGCCCTTTTCTTCCTCTTTACCGATCCCACCATCTCTAACCTCTATCTTACTTCTTGCTACTTCTACTAACACCTTCTCTCCCTCCATTTTTCAGACTCTGTTCCTCGTTCCGTGGCTTTCCTGAGTGACTAAGTGGAGCCCGACTGACCATGGAGGAGATGGACAGTAAACCTTATCAGCCGTTGTCTAAAGGCCGACATGAAATGGAGATGTCCTACACAAGCTCATCTGACGAGAGCGAGGACGGCCGCACTCACCACCGCTCCTACACCTCACGTGAAACTCTGCCCGACTACACACACGAGCTTCGACTCACTCTCGGCTCACACCGGGAAAGACAGAGTAACTACAACCAACCTCAAACAGGTACCTGGACGGTTCTTAGTGTTATGTGTCCACACCTAGGTAAACAGTTCTTTGTCTGAATCAATTATACCCTGAAACCAAATCAGTTAATCTATAGTTGGTATTGAGAAACAGTGGGCAGTTTCACCAAAATCTTTTTAGTGATTTGGGAGACATTGGGGACTGAAAAGCCTTATGGCAGTACAGACAAACAGAGATCTCTTCTGAAGCACTTATTAGGGGTGCTAATAACCCGGCTGTTTTCAGGCAATAGGCCGGGTACACCCCAAACAGGTCGTCAGTCTGTTGCAGGGCCACACACACAGACAGTCATCTACACACACTCATTCATTGGGGAAATATCATAGCAGCCAATCAATGATTGATCATTGAATCGGTCAATTGATCGATTCCATTAGAATAGCATTCGTGCCTCCGTGTGTGTGTGTGACAAAACCGGGTTAATATTTTTTATGACTCCATCTGACCATTGATTTTGACAACTTTGAATATTTAAGAAAACATTCTAATGATGCAGAAAAGAACTTTATGAAATTTCTGGTATTTAAAAAAATGTTTAAAAAAAAAATCCCAATTCTGCCTTTTTGGACCCTTTTTTTACGATTGGTCTCAAAAAACATAATCTGATGGACCCCAGTTTCCATGGCAACCAGCGGCATCCAAAGTGCAAAGCACAAGACACAGTGGTGGAACAAATGCTGAACGTCGGCTCTAGAGTAATGGAGACACCTTATCTAGAAAGAAAATCAATCTTAAAAAAATCTGGGTTTGGCCGTTTTGGTTGCTGGGGTTACCATACCTGTCTGACAACATTCTATGTGTAAAGCACGGTGGAGGGGTTATTATGATGGGTTGTTGTTCTGTAGCAGCTGGGCTTGGTTATACATTAACATCTGATTGGGTTTAAAATTTGTGCATTAATTTAAAAAGAAAAAAAAAACCCCAACAACACTACGTTACTAACAATCTGTTTTTGGAGCACAAAACAATCCATGCTGATCCATCCCGCCTTCTCACTTAACCCTTCCATATGGGTAAATTACTAAAGTGGAGAAATGGAAAGAAAATAAAAAGCTGAGCTGTATTTTTCAGGCAATAGACAGAAAAACACAATATAAATAAAAGAATCTGAGTCTTTATTGTCAAAGCCGAGCAGTTTGCACTTCGGTCCGATGTAGTTATTTCACAGTCCATCATGCAATCTGGTTGGTTCAGGTGAAGTCGGCCGCACAAACCCTCCGAGTCAACACTAATGAGTAATCACACAAAAAAGATTCTCACAGAGGCGAGCACACTTTAATACACACTCTGCACACAAAGAGGTCCTTAAAAGGACCTATGTGAATTACCTATTACAGTCCACAATGAGCCAGAAGGACAGTCAGAGGCAGCCAATTACCTCTCCTCCACGGAGGTGATATTTCTCTCCCACAGCTAAACTAGGTCAACCCCAAACCTCTCTGGCCTCACCTGGGGTGGAACACCACTCTTTATTACACCGACACTCGCAGACAGACACGGGCTGACAGCTGCACACGCGATGACACACATACCAAAAAAAATTCTCCCTGCCGGTGACACGAGGAGAAATGGGCCGGCGCGCCATGATGGATGGCCTTTATGCAGGTCATGTGTGGAGTTAAGAGAGAACCTGCTCCTCATCAAGAGGATGGCACTGTGCAGGGTTCACGGTGATCAATAGCCACTCCTTCGCTTGACTAAACCCTGCAGGATTTAACCGCCATGCTAAGAAGTAGCATTAGCTATTCATAACAGTCACAGCCACTGACTGCTGGGATTTCATGGTTTGAATGCCACCTACAATGGATTTTCTCGTTCTGTTCATCATGCCATTACTGCTACTCATCAGAAGGGTTGGGCCAGTTCTTTTAAAACTGTAAAACATTATACGTTCAACTCAGTTTGATTTTATTGGTTCAGCCTAATGTCATAAACACACGTGTCTCAATGAGCAAGTAAAAAAATATAATGCATTTGTGTTACGTCATCATGGCATATAAATTAATTTATGCTTATTTGATGCAACAAAAATTGATTTTTTTCTTGACAATATTTGACTAAACAGTGAGTCTAAGCCACGGGTGGGCAAATTTTTTGGTTCACGGGCCACATTGAGTTCTAATATTTGACAAAGGGGCGGGAACGGGAGCAGATGGATGGCATGCTTTGGTAACTGCTAGATTAGACCAATAGGGTGGCGCACTAGATTTTAAACAAGCACGTTAAATGTTACATCAAGAGCGTTAAATTTCACAAATCTGGCAGCCTAGATTTGAAATCTGAGTGCTTGATGTAACATTTTGCTTGTTTTGACATCTAACACGCTTGTTTACATGTGTGTATCGGCCCCGATGGCTTTCCATATCTGTGCACACTGTTTATTTTGACAACATGCACATCACAAAGACACACACATTTTAATGGGAGTAGTGTTGTTGTTTTCTCAACAAAGGTAATACATCTAGAGTGCGCCATCTAGTGTGGAAACATCAAATTTTCAGGGTAAATAAAACATTAACAAAGTTTATTTATTTAATTTTTTCAAGTTTGGCGGCCCGGATTAACGTTTAACAGGCCCCATGTGGCCCGCGGGTCGTATTTTGCCCATGCCTGGTCTAGACAACAGCAGTCCTATGTTTTCTTACCCAACCATCATGTTAAGGTGTGCATATCAAATAAAGTCTCTGATACTAATGTCACAACATTAAAAATAAACGGTAATATTCAAATTAACTTTCATAAGGAAAAAACAAAAGACTTAAAAATACTAACATGAACTTTTAACACAACAACAACAAAAGAGACCATTCATGTTAGCATTAGCAACAGGCCGCTAACAGGCGGGAAATTACAACCAAAGTTCCTTTTTATGCTACATTTTAGTCTCAAACCTTTTTTTAGATGTTCTTTTCGTCAAAGTACCGTAATTTCACGGCCATTAGGCGCACCGTACGAAAAGGCGCAGTCTCAGTCACACACCGCGTTACAACAACACACGCACGCATGCCAACGTGGGTATTAAAAAATAGATCAGGAGCAAAACTGAGTTTGGTTGTACTTTATTTAAGTAGTATAAACAAACACATTACCGGTAATAGTCTTTATTCAAATCCGTCAAAGTCCTCATCCTCTGTTTCAGAGCAGGTCCACTTCGCTCCTCGCTGTCAAAGTCACTGTCTGTACTGTGTGGCTCCTCAGAAAGGATACCAGCTTTTGAGAAAGCTCGGATAACAGTACCAGCAGACATGTTAGTCCAAGCATCTACAATCCATTGGCAAACAGTAGTGTAACTCGCCCGGCGCTGCCTTCCACCCTTTGTGGTCTGTGGTCTCCTTCGGTCATCCATCGCTCCCACGCCGCTCACACTTCACTCTTTAACGTTCTCATGCCTTTTCTTTCAGGTCCGCCTCGCGGGCACCGCGTTTTCTTTTAGGTCCGCTTTTTCTCACACACAAAGCGCACCGCACGAAAAGGCGCACCGCTCATTTTGAAGAAAATGTGAGACTTTTAATGGCGCCTTATGGCCGTGAAATTACGGTAATTTGAACTGATTTTAACTTGTAATGAATTTTTTTTTTCTTTGTTTTTTGTTTTTTTGCGAGGGGCGGAGGGTGAATGTACTTTTTTCAGTCTACAATATGAATCCAGTTGAGACAATATTTTGTGATATTGGGCCAGACAAATACCGTATAATTGAATTGTTTTATTACCATGTTTACGACAAAAAGAAACAGATTACAGTGACGTGTTACATTTGTAATGAGTTACTCCCAGCACTCCTCATCAGTGTTAATAGTCGTCATGATTTTGCACATGACTTGTGTCAGGAAGCACTTGGCTTTTCAGCAGCGGCACAGCTTTCCTGCCTCCGTAACAAACAACATCCTCTGCCATCAGTGTCATATGGTGGGGAGCAGAAGACCCCCAAAGCAGCCTTTAAATGTCAATGGCAGACGTTTCTGCAAAGCACATCTGTTCATCTTTAGGCAACAGAGTTATATATAGTCTTAGCCTATCTAAGTAACCAACTGTTAAGGGGGGACGGTGCCTCCAGTGACGTTTTTAATGGATTATGGTGTTTCTGACAAAGATCAGCCAGTTTGGCCCTCCTTTAATTCCCACCCATGCTCTTCGTATTTCCCTCCATGCTTTTAAGTGGCACATTTTGATTTCCCTTCTCCTCCTCTTCTGTCCTCCCCTCGCCTCCTCCAGATGTTTGTTTGCCCCTACGTTACTGTTGGCTCCATGTTGCACCTGTCTTCACTAAGTCTGTTTGTCTTAGAAGTATAGTCGTGGTAGACACGGAGATCTACAGCTCTCCCATCCGTGCATTCAGAAGCCGGCCAAATGAATCATTATTTGTTTACTCTTGAATTAGCGTGGATTAAGTGCTTCATGCTGCTTTACGTTGAGAAACAAAGACATACATTTGTTATCGCTATTATATATAAATATTAAAACAGAGAATCCGTCTGAGAATCTGATTGCTTTTAAAATGCATTAAGCAGAAAAGTATCGTATGCATTTCTAATTATAGACGTATGATAACTTATTGGCTGTAAATAAAAATTATTGACTACAGAGAAAGTTCTTAAATAGCACTGCATGATAGATCAATCTCAAAATGTAATCACTATACAATCACGATTACAAAAAGTAACAGTTTTTCTTTTACTTGTTGCTCCATCTCTCCCAGTTCACAATGTCTTTATGTGGCTATGAGCAGCCCACCGATTTGCCAGGGCATTTACAGATCAGCGATCAACTTTGGTCTAGTGCAGGGGTGGGCAAACTTTTTGATTTGCGGGCCACATTGGGTTCAAACATTTGACCAAGGGACCGGAACAGGTGCAGAGGGATGGCATGCTTTGGTAAACAAGCGCACAAGATATGGAAAGCAATTGGGGCCGCTACTCACACATAATCTAGCATGCCAACGTTAAAATCAAGCACCCTACCGCTTAAAAAAAAACTTGCATCTAGCGCGCTAGGTTTAAAATGTAGATAATAAATCTCTTGACAATCTAGTTTGACAGTGTGGGCATCACGGAAACACACACATTTTAATGGGAGTAGTGTTATTGTTTCTGCAACAAAGACAATTTATCTATAGTGTGCCATCTAGTGAGGAAACATTAGAATTGCAGGGAAAATAAAACATTAACATGGTTTACTTATGAAATATTTTTCAGGCCGGATTAAAATGTTTAACGGGCCGCAGTTTGCCCATGCCTGGTCTAGTGAGTCAGTGCCAAGGCTCAGATTACTAAAAAAGTTTGTCTGCAAACTTTGCTGTCTGCTTTGAAAATGATCAAATTTAGAAAAATTACAGAGAGAATGGGTAGAATCATTTTTGTCTTCTGAACCGCTTAACCCTAACGGGATCACAGGGGTTGTCGGAGCCTGTTCTGGTTGATTTAGACAAGTGGGAGGGTACAGCCAGAACAGTACCACCTGGAGGAGACCGAGAGGCAGACCCCTGAACCCGCTGGAGAGACTATGTCTCACAGCTGGCTGGGGAACGATTCGGGACCCTTCTGGGTCTAGCTGGAGGATGCAGCTGGGCGAGACTAGCCTGGGCTTCCCGTCTGAGGCTCTTGCCCCCACGACCCGGCCACGGATAAGCGGAAGATGACGGAATGGAATGGAATCATATTTATGGAAAAGAAAATTCTCAGAGATTCTGACACGGTATTAAAGATGCTCGTTTAAAAGTAACAGATTTTAGTAATTATATCGTAGATACTAGATTACTTAATATATGATTGTCTTTGTACATAAATTATACATGCATACATACAGCATCAAAACGAAACAAAATGTAACTTGAAACCGACCAGACCAGAATGTCACTACTGGTGATACCAGAAGAAGATATTTTAATCTTTTAATATTATGTAGATTCAATAAAATGCTCTATGGTAATCTCGCGGCTCAGCGTTCATTAATTCATTCGTTCATTTTCTACAAGTACATGACTTATTCTAATACAGGTTTGCAGAGAAGCTGGAGCCCATCCCGGCAATTAGCCGGTGAGAAGCAGGATGAACTCTGGACAGGTTGCCAGTCCATCACAGCGCTCTGCTTCTGTTATTTCTCTCTTTGTTGAAAATTTAATTTTCTTTTTGGGGGAAAGATGAAACTTTTAAAAATCCTGATGGACATTGTAAGATTGCTTCCACTTTGTCTCTAATGATTATGAAATTATTGGTTTTATCATTCTAACACACGTATGAAAGCAGATTGAAAAGATTTCCAATTTATTGGATGCAAAATACCTCCATCTGTCCTCCATCACAAACTGTAGCGGTTATATGTGTAAGGTTTTTAAATTTTTGTAATCTTGACCATTGGTTGAATGGCCATGATAATCTAGCCAGTTCATCTATAGTTGGTACTGAGTGACTGTCGGCAGTTTTTATCAAATTCCTTTCAGTTGTTTAAGAGATATCAAATTTACAAGAACTTGTGAGCTTCATCTTGTCAGGATCTCCTCACCTGCTACCAGAGGGAGTGCTGGATGTTCCTCATCAACCTGATTAGGATCACCCGAGGATGATTCCTGATTCCACACATCAGTGGACTCTGCCATTTATTTAAGGACAAACATCCCGAACTTCCATGTCGGGTCATACCATACCTTCCAGCCAGGTCTCCCTGGTTGTCTGACCATGTACACATTCTGACAATAACATCTTGCCATTTCACTGAAACTTTGTTTTTCTTTTCACAGTATTGATGGACCGCCAAATTCAAATAAACCATGTTTTCTGTCTGCAATTGGGTCCTCCTCTTTCCACCTGCACACCGTCTCATGACGCACCTCTGGTCGTGTGACGATGAAAACTTTTATTTTATTTGTATCAACCAAAATCACACCACAGTGTTTCCAACGAGATACAAAATGCAAATTGAACAAATAAAAAAGAACTATAATCAAATACCCAAAAATAAATTTAAGATGAATAACAGATACTGTAATTGTTAATATCGGTTCATATTAACTGAGTATTGAGTAACTGTGGGCAGTTTCATTTAAGTTTTTTTCAGTTGTTTGGGAGATACTGTATCTGCATTTCACAAAATTTTACCCTTGCCTTTGGTCGCAGGGCACTAGAAATCTAATCAGTTAATCTATAAATGGTACTGAGCAAATGTTAAATGGACCCTATCAAACCCACAACAGCATGGTCATCCCGATTAAATCCAAATATCCTGATCGTACACGTGTTTTAACCACTTAACCACTAAGTGAGAAGCTCGGGAAGTCGTTCTCTCTCATTTGAACTTACATTCCGTATAGATTTCAATTTCTGTTTTTAAAATTACATCAGGTCCATCACTTCCACTTACACACGCCAAATAGAAAAGTCAGGTGGTGGGAAAGAAAATTTACTCCTCTGTCTCTACTGGGGTGAAAAGTGAATTGAATTGAAGTGTAACCAGAGAACTAACACAGTATATCTGATGTTCTCAGATAACAGGTTGATGCCTGGGATTGGAGGGCGTGCTAATACCTGAAAGTGTATGAAGCTCAATTTTTCCCTCAGTCTGAGTCAATATTAATAAGGTTTGATCTTTATCTGATCTCCTCACCCCACCAAGGAGAATATAGATGAGATCAGGACTCTGTTTGAGCAGCGGTTCGATACATCTCAGGCTCAATAACACATAGCAGGCAGACAGAACAGGATATAGCTCCTCTAAAAAATGGTTAAGAAAAATTGAGGTTGGCATTTTGATTTTGAAAAAAAAAAACTTTTAATAAATGCTTGTTCAAATAAAACCTCATCTCTTGACAGAATTTAGTAGGTTTGTAAATCCCCATCTTCCACAAACACCTGGTCAAAGGAGGCGAGTAAATATTACGCAGGTCCAAGAGGCTTCGTGATTGTGATCTTGAACGTGTTTGTCTTTTGCTTTCTCTAGAATTAGACTTTTGTAAAGCTGGGCAGATGAGGAGCCCAGATTACCACGTCCACCAGCAGCAGCAGCAACAGCAGCAGCGTCAGGATGAAGAGGAGGAGGCGCTGTGTTCGGTGCCGCCGTGTGCTCATGGTTACCCACTAGGCGTGGGCTCCGACGTGGACACGGAACCAGAGGTGGACCCCTCCCCTGCTCATGGCCTGCAGCACATGTGGATGAGGGGTCTGAAATCAGAGCAGAGCTCCTGCCTGACCAGCCGGGCGAACTCTGCCCTCTCTTTGACCGACACTGAGCATGACAGAAAGTCTGAACCTGACAATGGTGAGTAAAACCGTTACGTGGTTATTTGCTGGCACTGATTTTACTGGAACACATGTTTTTTTTTCATGTGTGAATAAAAAGTTTCTAAACAGGGGTGCACATCAGTACATAAAGTTATTAATACACACATTAAATAATGTAAGTATCGTTCCAAATACAGTCAGTAAAACCAGATGAAATTAGAATATTTAACAACAAACAGTCCATTTCTAAATAAAGTCAGAAATACAGCATCTAAAATAAAAAGTAATGATTGGAAAAATATACAATAGATTTGAAGATTTTTGGGGGAAAAAAGTCAGCAAAATCCAGAATAAGTTAAAAAAAAATTTCACAATACAGTTGGTAAAGTTCTAGATTGTAAACAGTAAAATAAAAAAATAAAGAATTAAAAAAAAACCAAACAGAATAAATGCAGTAAAATGATAAAAAAAAAAAAAAAAAACAATAATTAGTAAAATCCAGAACAAAGTAACAAAAATTTTAGATTAAAGTAAAATTACAGTCATAAAACCTCAAAACTAATTGGAAACTCCTGAAATAAACTCTGTATATAAAAACAAATAAAGCCCATAAAATACAGAATATTGTTGGTATAATCACAAATAAAGTCAGCAAAATGGAGAAAAAGCCCCAAGTGGAGGAGTTTAAGTATCTCGGGGTCTTGTTCACGAGTGGGGGAAGGATGGAGCAGGAGATCGACAGGCGGATCGGTGCGGCGTCGGCAATAACTAGGACGCTGCATCGGTCCGTCGTGGTAAAGAGAGAGCTGAGCCGAAAAGCAAAGCTCTCGATTTACAAGTCGATCTACGTTCCAACCCTCACCATGGTTACCAGCTGTGGGTGGTGACCGAAAGAATGAGATCGCGGGTACAAGCGGCCGAAATGAGCTTCCTCCGCAGGGTGGCTGGGCTCTCACTCAGAGATCGGGTGAGGAGCTCTGCCATCCGGGAGGAGCTCGGTGTTGAGCCGCTCCTCCTCCAGGTCGAGAGGAGCCAGATGGGGTGGTTTGGGCATCTGGTCAGGATGCCCCCCGAGCGCCTCGCAGGCGAGGTGTTTCGGGA
Source organism: Neostethus bicornis (assembly GCA_902685375.1). Taxonomy (NCBI): domain Eukaryota; kingdom Metazoa; phylum Chordata; class Actinopteri; order Atheriniformes; family Phallostethidae; genus Neostethus; species Neostethus bicornis. The sequence continues at coordinate 14,591,606 of LR738561.1, forward strand.
CCAAGTCCCTTGGTCTCCACCGGGAGGAGACCAAGGGACAGACCCCGGACCCGCTAGAGAGACTATGTCTCACAGCTGGCCGGGGAACGACTTGGGATCCTTCCAGGTGAGCTAGAGGATGCAGCCCGGGAGAGAGAGGCCTGGGCTGCCTGCTTGAGGCTGTTGCCCCCCCGACCCGACCCCGGAACAAGCAGAAGATAACGGAACGGAAAATAGAGAAAAATAGAAAAGTTTGAAACATACGTACATATTAAAATAAAATATTAAAGAACAAAATGAGTCGAATCCAGAATAAAGTCTGAAAAATACAGATTACAAGATTTAAAATCTAGAAAATGAAAAGTAAATTCAGAATAAAAATATCAAAAAAACATTTGATCAAATCTAGAATACATTAAATGGTCATGAGGGCGTTGGCCTAGTGGCAAAGTCGTCGTCTTTCAACCGAGAGAATCTGGTTTAATTCCCTCTGGGGCTAAAAAAAGTCTAGGATAAAATTGATCTTTGAGTTTGAGCTTAGTGAATTTTCACATGTGACAAAAACATTTTCTACTGGGGTCTTCGAATGACACTTTTTAACCATCTTTGGTGATGAAACTGAATTTTTAAGTAAAAATATTTTGATGCATCTTTGCAGCATCTATGTGCACCCCTGTTTAGAAGTCAGGCTTTTTTCTGTTTGTGACACGTTGAATAAAACTCCATAAAGTTTTGTTACCAGAGTAATAAAACTTTCACCAGAAACACGAGGCTTTATATACGTTCCAGGTTTGAGTCACAGCCCTGAGCCATTATGTGATTGAAGCTGCGGTCGTTTGAACTGATGCTAATGCTGAACTTGTTCGTTCTTTGAAGACTCTTTGATGTGATTTAATAATAAAAAAAAGTGCTTTTGGTTATTTGGCTCGTAGTGAAAGTGATGGAGCTGACCAGAGATGATGGAGCTTTAGGAAAGTCCCGAAGCAGCATCTAGATCAGCGTTTTAAAATGTTTAAAAGTTGATAAGTTTTGTTTGAGGTTGTTTTGAGTGGTGGGACGCAGATTACTGAGAGTGGAAAACAGAGAGAAGTGCTCGGGAACGGCTGAAGAGAAAACAAGTGTTTTGGGGATAATCCTGACAATTTTATGAAATGAAACATTTTTTGGTTTAAGTGCAAAAAAGAGGCAGAAAAGTATGTTTGTAAACTTTTCTGAAAAACGGGGTTGAAACTGAAGTCCAATCCTGGTCAATCCTTCATGGTGGGTCCACTCAGCAGGGGGTATTTGTGGTTTTTGTTGATGGAGTTCTGGTCGATATGAAGAAAAAATGTCATGGTGTGCAGCTGAGGCCAAAAATATACTCTTGACACAACAGACAGGCTCAGATAAAGAAATCAAAAGCAGATTTATTAGATTGATAAAAAGTCCAAATAAAGAAGACAAAAACAGATTAATTAGGCAGGTTCTAACGAGCTGGAGCCAAAAACTGGATCTTTATATCCAACAAAAAAAGCCTGGTCAAAGTTATTTTCTGAAAGTTTAATAAAAATCTCTACGTAAGCTTGCTTTTTGTGAAACTAAACCGCCCCAAAAAAAAACAAAACATCTTTTAGTGCTGCGATTTTAAATTTAAGCTTTATTTGTTTCGGATTAAAAGTCATTAAGATTAAAACGTTCTTTTCAATATAAATATAACAAACAAAAACAGCTGCAGTTACAGAAAAACAGCAGCTCTCGTGTGTTTGGTTAAAATAAATTGAAAATTAGTTAGTTAAAAAAACAGTTTTGCTTTAATTGTAATGATAAATGTTTAGTAAGAGTGAGACATCTGTAGTTTTGAGGATTATTTTTTATTTTCTTCAGAGTGAGCGCTCCACTTAAATTGTCAATCTTTGATATATTACGCTTTTTCTGTTTTGTGTGTGTGTATGTCTTCTGAACCTTTTTTTGGGATTTACAAGCTTTTTGGCTTCAGATAGTTTCATAAACCAGGACAGTGAAACGTTTAGCCTTTACATTTTAGTCCTCAAATCTCATACTCATTTAAACTAAACTGAAAAAAAGCCTCTTGTTTTTAAAACCAGTTTTTCTTTAAAAGGGTTTTTTGCTCTTTCTGAGTAGCGGCTGTATCTGTCTGTTGTGAATGTGCGTTGAGCTTCAACTTGAGTTACATAATTTAAAACATATTAGATTCAAGTAACAAAAAGCAGCAGTTGGGTCATAACTGCTGTTTGTGGTTTGTGTCCATACCAGCCTGTCAATGCCTGATCCCATCAGACCTCAGAAGCTAAGCATGCTGGGTCTGGGCTGTACTTGGATGGGTGACGGCTGGAACCCCAGATGCCACAGTGGGATCAAATTGTCGCTGTGTCCCTGGGCAAGACACTTCACCCATGTTGCCAAGTCTGGATGGTGTGTGATTGGTTGGTAATGGTCAGAGGGGCTGATGCCTCACTTCTGTCAGTTTGCCCCAGGGCAGCTGTGGCTACAACCATAGCTTACCATCACCTGGTATGAAGTGAATGAATACTGTATATGTGAAGCGTCTTTAAGCATCCCAAAAAAGCGATGTATAAATACAATGCATTATTATTATCATTATAAAACCCCCAAAATGATGTTTCGTTTGCATAAAAATCTCTCTCTGTTTCTCAAATATAAAATCAGAGTTTGCATTGTTGAAGACAATGCTAACGCAAACACAGCTGGCTTTTTTTGTAATAAAAATAGTGCACAAACTATAGAAACAATAAAAGAGAAACAACACAATAGATAGTTTTTTGTCTTCTGGACGGGATGCATTGTTACATACTGGATGGGATGTGTGGTCGACCTGAACAAGGGAAATGAGTTAGATTGGTTCTTGTGAAGTGACCACTTTGTTTTTAACCCATTTGGGTGGTTACAGGAAACCTCTGCAGAGATGTGAAAACTGAGGTGAGCATGTGCTTTTTTTTTAAGTAAGATGTCCTGCTGCATTTCAGGGACACGTTGTAAACTGTCGATTGGCCAAAAAGTCACTACTTCCTCTGTGAGTTGTAGTATGCATGAACAGGACCAAATGAGGTTTTTAAAAACACTCAAAAGCTGCACAAAATCAGTTATTTTTTCCATTCGTTTCTCTATTCCTTTCTGTTTTAATACACTTAATTTATTTAACATTTTTTTACCAAAATTTACCAAACTAAACTGGCCCGAACCAGTCAGATCCTGAACAGCTCCCATTTTTATTTTTTTTAAATACTTCCTCTGTGGATCTGTGAGGCGTCAGCAATAACTAGGATGCGGCATTGGTCCGTCGTGGTAAAGAGCGAGCTGATCTGAAAAGCAAAGCTCTCGATGTACAAGTCGATCAACGTTCCTACCCTCACCATGGTGACCAGGGTCTACGTTCCTACCCTCACCATGGTAACCAGGGTCTACGTTCCTACCCTCACCATGGTAACCAGGGTCTACGTTCCTACCCTCACCATGGTAACCAGGATCTACATTCCTACCCTCACCATGGTGACCAGGGTCTACGTTCCTACCCTCACCATGGTGACCAGGGTCTACGTTCCTACCCTCACCATGGTGACCAGGGTCTACGTTCCTACCCTCACCATGGTAACCAGGGTCTACGTTCCTACCCTCACCATGGTAACCAGGGTCTACGTTCCTACCCTCACCATGGTAACCAGGGTCTACGTTCCTACCCTCACCATGGTAATCAGGATCTACGTTCCTACCCTAACCATGGTAACCAGGATCTACGTTCCTACCCTCACCATGGTAACCAGGATCTACGTTGCTACCCTCACCATGGTAACCAGGATCTACGTTCCCACCCTCACCATGGTAACTAGGATCTACGTTCCTACACTCACCATGGTAACCAGGATCTACGTACCTACCCTCACCATGGTAACCAGGGTCTACATTCCTACCCTCACCATGGTAACCAGGATCTAAGTTCCTACTGTCACCATGGTAACCAGGATCTACGTTCATACCCTCATCTATGTTCACCAGCTGAGGGTGGTGACCGAAAGAATGAGATTACGGATACAAGCAGCTGAAATGAGCTTCCTCTGCAGGGTGGCTGGGCTCTCACTCAGAGATTGGGTGAGCTTTGCCATCCGGGAGGAGCTCGGTGTCGCGCCGCTCCTCCTCCAAGTCGAGAGGAGCCAGATGGGCTGGTTCCCCCCAGGGCCTCGCTGGTCGGTGTTTCGGGCATTTCCCACAGGGAGGAAACCAAGAGGCAGACCCCGGACCTGCTGGAGAGATTATGTCTGACAGCTGGCCGGGGAACGACTTGGGGTCCTTCCGGGAGAGCTGGAGGATGCAGCCGGGGTGAGAGAGGCCTGGGCTTCCCATCTGTTGCCCCCTCAACCTAGCCCCGGATGAGCGGAAGATGACAGAACGGAACTTCCTCTCCTTCCCTGCTTAGTCCCGTTTTCTTTGAGGTGTAAATCTGGTTTAAGACCTGCCTGATTAGAGGCTGTTCAATAAAGCAGTTCCAGCTTTTGTTAGAATGTGAACAAAATTCTCGATTGAGAATTGAGCATTTGAATAGAATCCGAATAGTGTAAGGAAGTGCCTGAAAAAACACTTTAAGTATGTTTTGTGGTGTCAGTGACTTTTAAACATGGTAAAAACGTCCAAAAAGTTTATTTTGCATGATTCAAGTTAGAAGCTAAGGTTTGTTTTAAGATGATCTAAAGAGGTTTGCATGTCTGCAGTGTGTTTATCACTGCCAACCTTTTCTATAAAGAGACTACGGACTGGAAGCATGAGCAGAAGTCGAGAAGAAGAGTGCGAGGGTCTGTGTATGTGTGGGATGTGGAGGGGTGCGGGGAGGTTTGTTGTGATGATATGGGGCCAACTAGAGAAGAGTCTGGTATGTTGCCAGCTATCTGTCCTGCACCGCTGGGCTTGGCTCGGCTCCCTGAAGATGGAGAGTTAGTTAGAGGTGCGCACAAACAAAAGCACAGCTCCTCAACACCCCCCACATCGCTCCCACCTACCCCCAAGGGCACTGTCTGTTTATGCGCCGCAAAGAAAGGGTGTAACATCTTCAGTGGCTGTGCAAAATGGAAGGGCGATGGAGAAGGAAAGATGTGTAGGTGGGGGTAGAGCGGGTTTAGAGATAGAAAGAAGCTGAAACAGCCTGAGTTAAAAAAAATATATATGCAAATGAGAGAATAGAAATGGTAATGTAATGGTATAATTAGAAGTGGAATAAAAGGAAATGGATGGTGGAGGTTAAAACAGGTGAAGGAGAAGCTAGTTTCAAGATTTACACAAAAGACAATAGAAGACAGCGATGACTAAGACTGAAGCTGAAGTGTTCCTGACACTCCGTGCATGCTTGGATTGTAACTAGATTTACAGTTGCACCACTTTTTCAAAAACCAATACGAGTATTTGAGTTCTTTCTGAGAAAAATGACCAAAACGAAACTCCTAAAGACATTTAGCTCCTTTATTTTAGAATTTTCTTCTTCTGGCTTTAGATAAGCAACATTTACATAAAAAGGAATGTTTCCCTAGAGTCCACTAAATTAGGATAATGGACCCGTCCAAGGACATTACTCTGCTTATGACACAGTTATTTAAGAAAAAAAGAAATAGTACGTCCAGAATGAATAGTTAGGTTTGTTTTTTACAACATTTAATTTGTAGGATTTTATTTTTTGTTTCCGAGGCGTTGGAGGGATCCAGTTTGGTGTCCTCGGGATTGGATCTCTGCTTTTTGCAGATGATGTGGTCCTGTTGGTTTCATCAGACCGTGATCTCCAGCTCTCACTGGATCGATTTGCTGCCGAGTGTGAAGCGGCCGGGATGGGAATTAGCACCTCCAAATCCGAGACCATGGTCCTCGCCCGGAAAAGGGTAGAATGCCCCCTGCGGGTCAGGGACAGGGTCCTGCCCCAAGTGGAGGAGTTTAAGTATCTCGGGGTCTTGTTCATGAGTGGAGGAAGGATGGAGCGGGAGATCGACAGGCGGATCGGTGCGGCGTCGGCAATAAGTAGGACGCTGCATCGGTCCGTCGTGGTAAAGAGAGAGCTGAGCCGAAAAGCAAAGCTATCGATTTACAAGTCGATCTACGTTCCTAGCCTCAACTATGGTCACCAGCTGTGGGTGGTGACCGAAAGAATGAGATCGCGGGTACAAGCGGCCGAAATGAGCTTCCTCCGCAGGGTGGCTGGGCTCTCACTCAGACATCGGGTGAGGAGCTCTGCCATCCGGGAGGAGCTCGGTGTCGAGCCACTCCTCCTCCAGGTCAAGAGGAGCCAGATGGGGTGGTTCGGGCATCTGGTCAGGATGCCCTTTGAGCGCCTCGCAGGCGAAGTGTTTCGGGCACGTCCCACCGGGAGGAGACCAAGGAGCAGACCCCGGACCCACTGGAGAGACTATGTCTCACAGCTGGCCGGGGAACGACTTGGGATCTTTCCAGGTGAGCTGGAGGATGCAGCCGGGGAGAGAGAGGCCTGGGCTGCCCGGTTGAGGCTGTTGCCCCCGCGACCCGACCCCGGAACAAGCGGAAGATGACGGAACGGTTTTATTTTATAAGAAGTAATGGTAGACTATTTGATACTTTTCGCTGGCATGGTAACAGAATGTTTAGCTCGATCTCGACTTCGGCAGAAGAAAGTCACACATGCTTCACATAAATGCCATAAATTATCATTTGAAAGAAAAAAATACAACTGATTTTGCTCGGTTCTGTTTAGAAGATGGGGAGACGGGTGAGATTGAGGATAGGGTGGCTAAGTGTTAAGAGCGTTCGCCCGCAGACCGGAAGTTTACCGAAAATTTACCGGAAGGTAACCGGAAGTTTACGGGTTTGCATATCACTGAGTTCACATCTAGGGTCCTTGGAGATGACACCTAGCCCCCCTTTTCTTCCACCATTGGCATCGTCATACGTGGCAGCCTGCTGTGGTGAAATGCAGCACACAAATTTCTCGGTCGGGGATTAATAAAGTCAGTCATCATCCGTCTGTCCACTTCGGGTTGCGGGGGGTGCCGGAGCCCATCACGGCCAATTTAAGGCAAAGGGCAGAGTACACCCCGAACAGGTCGCTAGTCTGTCGCGGGGCCACACACACATACAACCATCCACACACACTCATTCCCACGGGCAATTTGGCACCGGCCAATCAACCTAGCATGCATGTCTTTGGAGGGTGGGAGGAAACCGGAGTACCCGGAGGAAACCCACGCAAACACGGGGAGAACATGCAAACTCCACACAGGAAGGCCAGTATTCCAAGCCTCTTCCCCACCCAGGACTGGAACCCACGACCTTCTTGCTGTGAGGTCACTGTGCTACCCACTGTGCCACCGTGCTGCCATGGATTAATGAAGTATATTTTAAAAAAAAGATGATGAAAAATTTTGCTTAAAAGTCTGCAGTTAGTTTCTAAGATTATTTTTATTGCAAGAAAAACAATAAATGGAAAATAAATATATTGTTGTCTACAATTTAATATCAAATTCATTTTCTATGGTGAGAATTTATCAAACCACAATAACTGTTTTTATCCTAACAATGACTTATTTAAAGGGGAAGTATTGTTTTGTTTAAGTAAATAAACATGATACTTTTTGTTAGCTCAGTTTTCTTTCCAATTTCCCCATCCTATCGCTACCTACGTAATCCCGCCTCCTGAACATTAACATGACACAGCATAAATCTTCTTTGAGGCTGCAAATTTTTGAGACCATGACTCATTGCAGTAACAACACCTGTCCTCAATTTACACTCACAATATTTTTTAACGTTAAGTCTCAGTCTATTTTTCCAAAACGCTGTCGGCCATTTTTATTTTTATCATATTAAAAATCAGAAATTTTAATGATCATTTTTTTAGTCTTCATTGCCCAATTCTGGTTGTAACCAGAACTGAAATGGGCCAGTTGGATGGCAGGGGAAAATAAAATTACACAAAAGAAAGAAATAGGTGAGAGAGCTCGGGGCATGGCATGGTAATCAATTTGTAATGGCACAGGAGTTTCCAACATTTCAGATGAGGAACTCCATCTTTATCAGGGGTCAGAATAAAACACCCCCTCCTCAAAGAGACGGAGGATGAAGGGGACTAAATGGAATGGATGACAGGAGGAAAAGGTGGGCTAAATGTTCAAAGAGTTTTTGCTTTTCTGCTCGGATGCCCACAGCGAGCCGTATCACACCTGGATTTCATGTGTCACATGATGATAGATGGCCTCTCGCTCTCCAAACTTTGACATATTCCCGAGCTTTTCCTTTCACTCACACTTTCTGTTTTCGTCTCTATCGGGATCCTTTACGCAGCAATCTTTTTTGCCTCTCCACCTCTAGCAGCCCATTTATTCTCATCCTCTTCCTGTCCATCTCACTCTGACACATGGCCAGGTGTGCCCATGCGTGGCATCCTCTAATAGGAAATGCATTATGGATGTCACATTCCTCTCCATCAGCACAACAAAGTCTCGCACGCCCCTCTGTTCCCGACGATAATGAAAGTTAGAGACACTCGCAAAAAGATGTTGGCATTAAGCGGGTAGAATCAAAAAGCCAACGTCCTGCCAGAATAACAGTGCATTTTAAGTCGGCCCGACCTTGCTCTCCTTTTGTCTTCAGAGCTCGCCAACCTGCAACCCCCCTTCGCTCAAACCCATTAATGATGTCAGCTTCAAACTGGCAGGAATCCTTTTGTTCCTTTTCTGATTGAAGCTGACAAGTCAATTTAGTCCCTGCATGTATATGTGTGTGTGTGTGTGTGTGTGTGTGTACGTGCACTACTGTGTGTGTAAGAATATAAAAGGAGGGTTTGAGAGATTAAGAAAGAGCAGAGAAGAAAGATATTTACTCCGTGCCACAGTGGCTGTCTCTTTGGTCTTCCATATGTGCACACGGCACAGTTGGTGGTGCTAGCATGGAGCGGGCGGGTGGGGGGGATTTTAGCATGTGAATCTGTGACACCCTCCTCTGGAGAGGCAGCAGGGTTCTAGCTTGCACCAGTTAAACCTGCTGATAAACTCAGAACAACACAGGAGTTTGGCAGAAAAAGCCGAATTGAGGGTTCAGTGGGAGTTTATTCCTGTCAGACGCCTGCACGACATGGCCGAACATATGCGTGCATGCAGGTGCTTTCACTATAACCGTCACATGTCACCTCCTCGGTCACAAACAACCGAGTCATTTAAATCATTAAATGGCCAGGTGTCACCTTCTTTGTCACGATGTGGGGATAGAGGGTAGTCGCAAAATCCAAAACAGACAGTTAAACCAGCTTGTTGAAGAAAAATGGCTTAGTGCAGAGAGACGGGTAGATCTGGACAGGTAGTCTAAGATAGATGGCGGGATAAAAACTTTATTAATCTCCTGCAGGAGAAATTCTGGTGTCCAGCAGCAACAGAAATCACACAAGCTGTACATACAAAATAAATAAAACAACATAGGACTCAGTTCCTTCCAGAAACATCTGATCTATTCAATTGCCATGAACGACCTCTTAAAGCGCTCAGTCCTGCAGCATAGTGACAGGAACCTGTTACTGCGGGTCATCTTCTGGGTCGTGATAATGTCATGTAGAGGGTGACGGGGGTTATACAGGATGCCTTGCATTAAAGCCCTCATCCTCCCCTCCAAAACAGCTCCCACAGAGTCCACATTTCTCCCCATCACAGATGCACATTTCTTCATCAATCTGTCCAGCCTATTGCTGTCCCTTGCGGTCAAGCTGCCTCCCCAGCAGACGACCGCAAAGAAAACTGCAGTTGCCACGACAGACTGATCAAAGATGCTCAGCATGACACCTCTTCTCCTTCTCCTTTCGGCATTTCCCTTTAGGGGTCGCCACAGCAAGTCAGTTTCTTCCATCTAACCCTATCTGCTGTATCCTCTTTGGTCACACCAACTATCTTCTTGTCTTCCTTCACTGTATCCATGAACCTCCTCTTTGGTCTTCCTCTAGTCCTCTTTCCTGGTGGTTCCAAACCCAGCATCCTTCTTCTGATGTACTCTCTCTCTCCCTCCTCTGTACATGCCCAAACCATCTCAGTCTTGCCTCTCTAACTTTATCCCCAAAACCTCTAACATGTGCTGTTTCTCTGATCCTGTCCATCCTGGTCACTCCAAGAGAGATCCTCAGCATTTTCATCTCTGCTTCCTGTCTTTTCCTAAGTGCTACTGTTTCTAGACCAATCAGCATGGCCGCTCTCACCACGGTTTTGTACACTTTTCCTTTCATTCTAGCTGAAAATCTTCTGTCACACGTCACACCTGATACTTTTCTCCACCCATTCCAGCCTGCCTGCACACGCTTCTTCACCTCTTTTCCACACTCTCCATTGCTCTGGACTGTTGATCCTAGATACTTAAAATCTTCCACCTTCTTTATCTCTTCTCCCTGTAACCTCACTTTTCCATTTGGATCCCTCTCATTCACACACGAACCACACACATCAAAATTCTTAAGCCTTCTTAAGAAAAAAGCCGGGCAAAGCTTGGGTTTTGTGGCAAAGCATGCAGTCTAGGCAAAGTTTGTGTTATAGGCAAAGCAATGGATCCTGGACGCATCTAGAATCCTAGTCAAGATTAGGTCTTGGGCCAAATGTGTCCAAACCATAGTAACATCTACTTAGCATAGTTTGAGTCTGGGGGCAAGGTTTGATCTTGTGCATAGCAATCCCAACTAACAATTTAACGTTCCCAGAACGTTCTGGGAAGGTTTTTCAAACGTTAGCAGAACGTTCCTTAAAGGTTTTTTTTGGTGCTCTAAAGGTTCAAACGTTATTTTTGGTTTTCAGATTGTTCCTCCTTAAAGATTCATTTTAACCATAACGTTGGAAATTTGTGACCTCACCTATGGTCACCAGCTCTGGGTGGTGACCGAAAGAATTCAATTTTATTCAATTTTTTTTTAATAAAATTGAATTCTATGCAAAAACGGTTTGCACCAAAACAGCCAGTGTGTTGAGCGTGATGAGGGGTACAACATAAAACAAAAAATTATGTTTCATTTCATTGTTTTCTTTTTTCGTATCAGTCCACTGTTTTGAGTTTATAGTTAAAAATGTTTAGCTTTCACACTTTTTGACTCCATGTTTTCCCAGATATTGTAGACGGATGTTTTGCTTGCAGTCTACAGTAGGAATTGTGTTCAGCACTAGCAGGAAAGAATGAGATCGCGGGTACAGGCGGCCGAAATGAGCTTCCTCCGCAGGATGGCTGGGCTCTCACTCAGAGATCGGGTGAGGAGCTCTGCCATCCGGGAGGAGCTCGGTGTCGAGCCGCTCCTCCTCCAGGTCGAGAGGTGCCAGATGGGGTGGTTCGGGCATCTGGTCAGGATGCCCCCTGAGCACCTCGCAGGTGAGGTGTTTCGGGCACGTCCCACCGGGAGGAGACCAAAGGGCAGACCCCGGACCTGCTGGAGAGACTATGTCTCACAGCTGGCCGGGGAACGACTTGGGATCCTTCCAGGTGAGCTGGAGGATGCAGCCGGGGAGAGAGAGGCCTGGGCTGCCCGTTTGAGGCTGTTGCCCCCGCGACCCGACCCCGGAACAAGCGGAAATGACGGAACGGAACGTTTGGAATTTGGTTCTCTCAACGTTCTGGGAAGGTTAGGTTCTAATATAACCACCAACTAACGTTTAAGGACAGTTAGTTTTTGGTAAAAACAAACCTTTATAGAATCTCAGGTTAACGTTCTCTGAGGTTCTCTGGAGGTTCTCTGGCGGTTCTCTGGAGGTTCTCTGTTTGCTGGGATGTGTCTTGTTTTATTTATTTAGTTGGAAAGTAAAAGTTTGCTATAAACTAGCAGATATTGAATAAATATTGAGTAGAATTCTTTTGTTTCTCAGCCAATGTTCTTCGGGATCCTTTTCGACAGACGAGTCTCATCACGAATAAGACATATTTCTCTACTCTTTGACTTTGATTTGACTCGTTTCATAAGATGCACTTACATAACAAACTATTCTCTCTCATCTTATTTTCTCTTATTTTTTGCAGGCTGTGTTTCTGATTTCTGAGACCTTCCTCTCTTAAATAAGAATAAATCTTGGTTAAACATTATTCTGTTTGGAAAGACCTTCTCGGTAACCTTGCTGCAGGGAGGTTTTGGCAGAACTAAAATCCGGCCTCTCACCCTGATGCTTTGGCCTCGGTTCAGTTTGTCCTGACAGAACGGGAAAGAGGTCGAACTTTGAGTTTGGTAAAAATCTTTATCAACAAGAAAGTTGGTTGTTCGCTGAAGAAAACGTCCTTATTTTGTCCACATTATAAACTCATTCCACACACACAATGAGTCTAAGTTAGCTTGAAATTACCTTTAAAAACCAGAATGGAACCATCACGTTCAGCAGAATGGATTAAGTAAACATATAGAACTTATTGTCTGTTGCTGTGGTTACGAGAAATGACTAACCCCTGCAGATATGTGCTGTAAAGTCTGATTTATTCTCTTGTTTGTTCAGTCTCGGCTCTCCTTACATGAATATTTCTGTGGACAGAACCTGCTTTCTTTAAACACGGGCGTCCATCCTACGATCGCAATAGACCGGTTGATCCCGAGAAAAATTTTGGTCAACTTAATGATTTCTAGTGTTTCAAATTGTGTTTCATTTTTATTTTTTATGTCGGCCCGGCCGTCTTACTTATTACCGATTGACTTGTTTTATTGTAACAACAGCAAAAAAACAGCTCTTTAAAAAAAAAAAAAAAAAATTATTGGAAAAAAATCACTTTTTAAGTCCCTTTCTTTTGGATATAATCTAAAAAAATATATATTCATGAGAAATAACCCTTGGTTATCTTTAAAACAGATTATGGGTTTAAGGCGGGGTGTCTAACCGGTCGATCACGGTCTACTGGTAGATCGTGGAATGATCTCGAGTCGACCATGAGACTTGTTGGAAAAAAAAAAATAAGAAAATTAAAAAAAAAAATTTAATGACGGAAAGTCAGTTTTGCCAATTTAGCGACTTTGACACTAAATTTAGCGACCATTCAGCCGCTCAAAAAGCGACTAGAGAAAATCTAGCACCCGTCTTGTGTTATAGAGGGCTTTCACCCACGTGACTAAAACCCAGAAGTCGGCCAGGATGAAACTATCAAAGCAGTATTTTTTTTATCTTAAAGTGCGATTGAGAAGTGCAGTTAGTTTTTTACGTTATTAGCCCCATATGGCAGAAAAATCGTCTGGTCTTGAAGCGGAAAAAAAGAGACAGCAGTTAGAAAAACTACTGTTGGTTGGATTCTAATCTAATTCTCACGTGAATGGTTCTCAATATTGCCGCATGTCTGGTAGATCTCAAGATGTTTGCTACTACACAAGTAGATCTTGTGACAAAAAAAGTTGGGCACTTCTGGTTTAAGGAGATTTAAAATGATTGTTTAATAACTTGGAAACATCACTTTTACTTCTTTAAATTAAATGTAAATTCCCTCCAATTTATTTTTTAAATGTCAAGACCTTCCACTTAAACTAGTTTCTAATTTTATTGATATTTTTATGGTTTATCAGACGAGTTATTTTAATAGTTTCAATGCTTGATATTTTATAACTGCAGCAAATCGAACTTGTTATATTAACAAAACCATCTTTAACAAGAATAAGAAATTAAACTGATACCCTAATTTACGCCTAAATGATTGTGGTTCACTGATTACGATTAAAAGGGTTGAGTTCAAATAGAAACTTATGTTTTCTGACATTCAAAATGAACTTATTTGATCATATAAAACACACACCACAATGAACAAGACAAACACGGCCTGTTTCTGCTTTCTTCCTCTATGTCAGAATCAGAATATACTTTAATGATCCCACACATGGGAAATTTGTGTGTCACAGCAACAACTTCCTATCTGCTAAGTGAGTCGTTGTAGAGTCCGATCACGTACGGAAAGAAAGACCTCCGGTAACGAGATGTTCTCGAGTGGAGTTGTCTGAGCCTCTTGGAGAAGGAGCTTAGCTGTTCAGAGCAGAATGTTTCCTACAGTGTGTGACGTCCCATGGTGATGCGTTCATAGACCTTTTGTAAATGTTTGGCAGTTAGATGCCATTGAAAGTGTGATGTCGACAATTGATAGGACCTTAATGGCGATACCAAACAAAAAAAAATCTGTTGTCAATATCATGCAGTCCAACGCTTGAGGATGTGAGACGATCTGTGATTGGAAGGAATCTGGGAGACTTTAGTCATTTCTTGATGTGGATTGACCACAAGGACAAGATTGTGTTGGACAAAGGGAAAAGCAAAGAGGCTGCCATCTTGGGGACCTAAAAATAAACATTATTTACACTCTTGGTCTCGATGGATTTAATTTGAATTATAATCATTATTTCTTATTTTTAAGTTAAATTAAAATCCTCTGGTTTCTGAATCGAGCTTTCCAACTAGAACCGCTCGACTCTCACAGTCTGGGCTTTAAATGAAGTCAGCTGGGAAACTCATCATCTCCTGATATGGTTACTTCTTGTTACACACCCGCGTGTGTAGATCAGGTTTTGCCATAAAAAGAAAGATGAAACGAGAATCAATCCTGCAAATTTCAACGCCGTATAGATTGATTTCACATTGTTCCTCAGCTCATTTCTTCATGTGATAAGTGACTGGTCCCTTCTCAGCCTGTCAACCCTCGTGTGTGTGTGTGTGTGTGTGTGTGTTACACTCTTAGCTCACTACCTTGAAATAAAAGTTCTATCTAGATACAGCAAAAAAAAAACTTTCAGGATTATTGATCTCCATGTTGACTCTGCTGGATTCAACCAGAGACTAAGGTCCCGTCCACACGTAGCCGGGTATTTTTGAAAACGCATATCTGCTGTCGTCCGTTTTAGGAAAACGCTCACGTCCACATGTAACCGTTTTCAAAATATCCGTTTCCACAGTCATATAAATGCGCTTCTGAGTGTGATTATGAGCATGCCAGACCAGTAGTGGGCAGTATTGATGTAAACGTAAGTTCTGAAATATCCAATCAGAGCACCTCTCTCGTCATTTCCATGCTGCCCACTGTCTGCTTTTGTAAACAAGGACGCACACACATGGATGATGTATGTGCATTATTTGTCGCAGGTAATGATGCATGAAAACGCAAATCTCCGTTTTTGCACGTCCACACGCAAAAACAGAGTTTTCCAAAATCTCCACTTTGGCCGGAGTTTTCAAAAACGCTGGTTTTGAGTGAAAAAAACTCCTTTTTCGTGTGGACGGCCAAAACAGATAAAAACATACCCGGCTATGTGTGGACAAGGCCTAAATCAAGAGGGGATTTTAACCCTTTTATTTCAAGTTTTCGGAACCTCTAGAGTGTTTGATCAGAATAGGTTGATGCCACGGTGTCACATGGTCTTGAAAACCTAATCAGTTCATATATAGTTCGTCCTAAGTAACTATAGGGCAGTTTCAATAAAACTCCTTTCAGTGTTTGGAAGTTACAGTACTCACAAGAAAGTGTGACCTTAATTAAATTGAATTGAAAATACTTTATTTATCCCCAAAGGAAAATTTGATGCTGCGGTGCTAGTACCTCGATGCCTTCACGGTCTGCTTACACGGTGTAAAAGCTGGCATCTGAACCGTTGAAAAAACAGTCTGTAATGAGTCCAAGGAGTCGGGCTTCAATGAAGCACATCAAAGTGGCCCCTCCACATTCCTGGTTGGTCAGAACGAGCGTCCCCAGTTCCTCCATCTCGCCAGCGAGCCACCGGATGTTACCCATGACAACCGCAGGGACACCAGGCTCAAAGCGCCTCCTTTCTGATCGCTTCCTTCTCAGTTCTGTCGGGACTGCACCGACTCCTCCAGCCACGGTGGATCAGGTTCTGAGAGCGAGCTGCTGGTTGTGTCCACGCAAAGCGGGACGACTCCATGACCAACAAAACAAGCCAATGGGAAGCTAGCCAAAACAGCCAAACAAAATCTTTGGTGTTATGAGCCTTTACACTAATCAGTTCATGTGTAGTTGGTACTGATTAACACCTTCATTTTGCGGGAGGATGCATAAAAAGAGTTTCAATCTGACTTGAGGTTATGACTGCTCTGTAAACAGATTGGATCAAATTAAAACGTCTTTGTGATGTGGAGAAAATGATTTGACTGTTTCTTCTAAAGCGTGAATCTTCATTTGACAGCTCACCTGTCTGCAGAAATATACGAGGTAATTTGCTCCTGGATTCTGACCAATTAGGTCAGTGGTGAGGGTATTAAATGATAATAAATAAATAATCACCAGCAGACGGAGCGTCCTTTAAATAGCTGTGGATTTTACAGCATTTTAAATACAAATGACTCAACTTGTTTGTGGGGTTTATTTTGACAACACGGAGACAGAAACCGTGTCTGAGCGTTTAATCATCTAAATGTCAGCGACGGCCTGAAAACCAGCGTTAGTTTAACAAACTAGTTCATTATAAACATGTTGGTCCTCTTTTCTGTCCTGGAGGTTTTAGATGTTTATCTGCTCCATCTGATTCTCATTAATGATGCTTTAAAAACTCGTCAAATCTGACATAAAAAATGATTCATTAAACAGTTTGATGGAGGAGAAAACATCTAAAACCTGCAGGCGAAATAGATGAAAACTACAATTATATAAAATCTAAACATCTGCATGTCAATCTATTATTATCTCGTATGCCTCCATTCGTTATAAATATTTTAAATTGTCTGAAATACCAGATGATTCAATAAAATTTTCTTATCGAATTGTCATAATGCGGAGCTGAGGCCAAAAATATACCCTTGACACAACAGACAGGCTCAGATGAAGAAATCACTAAGCAAATTTATTAGATTGATAAAAAGTCCAAATAAAAAAGACAAAAACAGATTAATTAAGAAGGTTCTGATGTAGGAGCTGGACCCAAAAACTGGATGACAGGTCAAGCATGGTAAACAAACGATCTGGCGAAGAGGCGTGTGAGAAACTGATCCATTTATGCTGCAGCAGATGAGTAGATGAGTTTCAGGTGTGACTTGTTGCAGCTCTCCGCTGGGTCCGCCCAACTCCACACACACCCACAGACTAATAGGGACAATATGGAGGGGGAAAACAGGACACAGAGGGGGAACAGACTGCTCCCCTGACACAAATAGTCTTAGTTGCTAAAGTTTACGTTTTAATTTTAGAATCAGCTCAGTTTTGAAACCTTAAAATTGGGTAGGATTGGCTGTTTGAATTTGAACTGTGACTTTGAATCTCCACGGTGATGCTAACAGAAGTAGCATCCCAACTTTGAAAGTTAGAAGCTTCAACAAAATAATTCAAAAGCAGATTTTTATCAGAAATATTAATAAATTAATAAAACTTTACCTCTCACATATTTACTGGGGCGGCACGGGGTCCTCACAGTGAGAAGGTCGTGGCTTCAAGTCCCGGGTGGGGACGAGGGTTGGAACACTGGCCTTTCTGTGTGTAGTTTGCATGTTCTTCCCGTGTCTGCATGGGGTTTCTCCGGTTTCCTCCCACCCTCCAAAAACATGCTTGTTCGATGCATTTGATGCATTCGATGCAATTGCCCTTAGCAATGAATGTGGGTATGGTTGTATGTGTGTGGCCCCGCGACAGACTGGCGACCTGTTCGGGGTGTACCCTGCCCCTCGCCTTGAATCAGCTGGGATGGGCTCCAGCGCTCCCCGTGAACCCACAAGGGACAGACGGTTAAAAAAGTACCTGACGTATTTACTACGACTGGCTCCAATAAAAATAAAGATAATAGTAATCTGAAAAATTTACAAAAATTCTAATAAAAAAATTAGATTAATTTATTTCAGAGTAAAACTATGAGAAATAATAAGAAATTTCCAAATAAGACAGCAGGTGTCTGAGTGTGACCGAAAACCTTGACAAACCTCTGGGGTACCAACTTCCCGGCGTGTAAAATAATTTCCCCGGAACTCAATTTAGAGCCTTTTCCCTCCAGTGGAAAAGCACCGAGTTCCTCCGAAGGTACGTCCACCCTTGGGAAAAGTTTTGTGATGGAATAGGTCTATATATTTTTTATAAAGAGTGGGATTTCATATTTTCTTTTCTAGCCGTGTGACAGCAGGAGACAGAGCCTAAGAGCAGGTGAAACCTGCCATTATCCACAAAGCTAAGAGGAAACTGGCAATTTTTTCCCTTAAATTATTCAAAATGGAGCAACTGAGAGACCATTTAGCCTGAATAGCCAATTAAAAGCTGTTTGCTTAATTCTACGATGAGCAAAAATGGAAATTTCCAGTCGTATGTCAGAGCTTCTGCTTCCTATGTCGGTGCGGCATCTGGTGATCGATGACAGGACTAAAGAAAGAACCCTGCCAGTCCATGTGCACCTGTTTGTGTTGAGATTAACTCAACACGCCTAGCCTAATAAACGGGCTTTAAGACTGATGGTCACGGTGTTCACATGCTAGAGGTCGCAATAAAAAAAACTCTGTTAAAGGACAGAAGGGGCAGATTTTTGCTGCTGTTCCTCTGAGATACGGCAATGCTGAATCATAAAAACGACATTAACCGCTTTATCTGGGTTAGAAGCCCGCTTTATAATGAGATGGTAATTAGTTGACAACTTTGCCATTAGTTTAATCAGTTAATTTCTGCTCAAGCTTTTTATCTTCTTCACGTCACAGATTGACATTGGCATGTGTT
This sequence comes from Neostethus bicornis, assembly GCA_902685375.1. Classification (NCBI taxonomy): domain Eukaryota; kingdom Metazoa; phylum Chordata; class Actinopteri; order Atheriniformes; family Phallostethidae; genus Neostethus; species Neostethus bicornis. The sequence continues at coordinate 14,610,197 of LR738561.1, forward strand.
ACAGAGGCTCCTGGTTTTACATCACTCTACTTTAATACATACTCACAGAATGTGAAGGAGGGGTTAAAGAACTGAGGTTGTTTATACGTTCGACAATATGTCCGTAAAGCAGTGGTGGAACGTAGCGAAGTAAATGTACTTCGTTACTGTACTTAAGTAAAAAAAATTGTGTATCTGTACTTTACTTAAGTAAAATTTTAAGACTGATACTTTTACTTTAACTTCACTACATTTTTAGAGCAAATATCTGTACTTTTACTTTGTTACTTTTTAAAAGTGTGTTTTACATTTTCGTTACATTTTCGTTCAGGAATTTGAAAAATACACAGTTTTTTTAGCGCATCTTGAAGCCGCATCGTCAAAATCAAAAGAAGCAGTTGATCAAGAGAAGAAGTCATGAATCGAGAAACATTTTCCGCATTCATTCAGCACCAAAAACCTAAAATCTAGTACAAATTAAAAAGAGTCAGAAGATCGTTGTTCGTTGTGTTTACTTCTAAATAAAAAGTTGAGCCATCATTACACAGAGCAGGGGCGGATCTAGAATTTTCCAAAGGAGGTGGGGCTTTGACAAAGCTAATACATAGTGACTGGGGGGCCTTCCCCCCCAAAACATTTTAAAAAATAAGTGTCATTTTCCGCCATTTTGGCGCCCATTCACTGGCCCTTCTAGGGGATAGCTTGACTTGTCCCCTTTTATTTTATTTTATTTATTTATTTATTTTGTGGACCAAAAGAGGCAGGAGAGGGGGGTCACACTCCTGCAGAGTATTTATCCTGGTTACCATGGTGACACCCTATAGCACAACAAATAACATTTGAATTATGATCGAATACTTTTTACTTAAAAAGTACAATTTACACCAACTACTTTTGTACTTTTACTTAAGTAGATTTGTTTTATTGGTACTTTTACTTTTACTTAAGTAAATTTTTTGCCTAATTATCTGTACTTTTACTTAAGTACAAAAAGTGAGTACTTCATCCACCACTGCCGTAAAGTGGAATCTTCAAAAATACTGAAGTCATTTAAATAAATCAACTCAGTTATTCAGTACAAACTATATATGATCTGATTGAACTGAATGATGATCTAATTTATTGTAAACTTGGATATATTCAGAATCAGAATCTACTTTCATGATCCCACACATGGGAAATTTGTGTGTCACAGCCAGTGGTGGATGAAGTACTCACTTTTTGTACTTAAGTAAAAGTACAAAAGTAATTGGTGTAAATTTTACGTTTTAAGTAAAAAGTCAAAGTATTCGACCATAATTCAAATGTTGTTTTTTGTGCTGTCGGGTCACAAATAAATACTCTGCAGGGGCATGACCCCACACTCCCTCTCCCGCCTCTTTTGGTCCGCAAAAAAAAGAAGAAAGGAAAGGGGACAAGTCAAGCTATCCCCTTGCAGGGCCAGCAAATGGGCCACCAAAATGCAGGAAAATGACACTTAAAATGTTCTGGGGGGGGGCAGGGAGGCCCCCAGTCACCCTATATTGGCTCTGTCAATGACCTCACGTCCCCGCCCTCCATCCCCACCCCATCTTCAGAAAATCTTAGAACCGCCCCTGCTCTTCGCGCTGAATGAATGTGGAAAATGTTTACTCTCGACTCTGATTGAGCCTCGATTCATAACTTCTTCTCCCGATCTACTGCTCCTTTTGATTTTAGCGATGCGGCTTCAAGATGCGCCAAAAAAAAGTTATATTTTTTTAAATTCCTGAACAAAAATGTAACGAAAAATGTAAAACACACTTTTAAAAAGTAGCGAAGTAAAAGTACAGATATTTGCTCTAAAATGTAGTGAAGTAAAAGTAAAAGTACCGGTCTTAAATTTTACTTAAGTAAAGAACAGATACACAATTTTTTTACTTAAGTACAGTAACGAAGTACATTTACTTCGTTACGTTCCACCACTGGTCACAGCAACAACTTCCTATCTGCTAAGTGAGTCGTTGTAGAGTCCGATCACGTATGGAAAGAAAGACCTCCGGTAACGAGATGTTCTCGAGCGGAGCTGTCTGAGCCTCTTGGAGAAGGAGCTCAGCTGTTCGTCCAGGAGTGGGTAGAGAGGATGGTCATGGTCATATTTTGAATGAAATGCATTGATTCCGCTGGAACACTGTGGATGGGGATTGCGGGACATAGCGGACAGGAAACAGTATGCCACACATAGGTCTGCGGATCCGTGTGAGTGCCTGCTGCCAAATTAGGATTAATTTTTGTGTCCAATGGATATCCATTATATTTTTTGAAGAGCTTGACAAGGCCCTCGTGACCGTCTGATCACAGTTCTGAATTAAAAGGATTGAGTGGTCCATTTCCACCAAACACTGCAGATAATGTCTGGAAGAAAATAGCTTTTCAAATTGCCTCAAACATTTACGGTCCGTGCGTTAGCAATCAAGCCTCATGGAAGTGCTTAAAAAAAAAACAAGGTTCAGTGTGGATACGTTGAGACAAGCGGACCCACTTCTGTTGACCTGGCTCTGCAATAACACTTTAAGCAATTCTTCCAAATGAGATAAAACTGCATCAGAGTGAATCTTAAGCAATCTAAGCAAATAAAGACAAAAAATAAACGCTCAGCGTTTTGCTTTTGTCTTCGCTCGCTCTGCATTTTTTTTGTTTTGACTGCTTGGTTTCCAAGGCGGGGTGTCATGAAATGAATATTTAAACCCTCAGCTGATGCCACATAACACCAAAAAATCATTTCAATACAAACGCTTACCCCTCCCTGCTTGGTCATTTTCATTAGGAATGAATTTATTTGCACTCGACAGCTTGTGCTTCTCGAATTCAATTAGACGCTCTCATTTTTTCAACAAGTTTCCATCCAAGTATTAATTCCTTTGTTCTTCTGGATGATGCATTTCTCATTTGTGACAGTGTCCAAGATAGATGCAAACACGCCAACAAGCTCACAGTTTTTAGTTTAGAATTGTTCCAATTTGCTGCCTCTTTGCTGAATCCGACATTGGATTGGTAAAATTGGACAGACTGCACTCAAATTAAATCATCTGAACATCCTTTAGTATTGTTTTTAAGAGCCGTAGAAACCCGTTTTAGCGCTAATTGGAAATGGTCTACAATTACTTGAATAAATGACCTGCTTATATTTTATACAATCTCATTATTTTTCTTTTTTCTGGATAAGCTTGTTTTCTGCATCGGTCCGTCGTGGTAAAGAGAGAGCTGAGCCGAAAAGCAAGCTCTCGATTTACAAGTCGATCTACGTTCCTACAATCACCTATGGTCACCAGCTGTGGGTGGTGACCGAAAGAATGAGATCACGGGTACAAGCGGCCGAATTGAGCTGCAGGAGATGAGCCGCAGGAGATCGGGTGAGTGAGACCTCACCCGATCTCACTCAGAGATCGGGTGAGGTGCTCTGCCATCCGGGAGGAGCTCGGTGTTGAGCCGCTCCTCCTCCAGGTCGAGAGGAGCCAGATGGGGTGGTTGGAGCATCTGGTCAGGATGCCCCCCGAGCCCCCTGAGACCAAGGGGCAGACCCCGGGCCCGCTAGAGAGACTATATCTCACAGCTGGCCGGGGAACGACTTGGGATCCTTCCAGGTGAGCTAGAGGATGCGGCCAGGGAGAGAGAGTCCTGGGCTGCCCGTTTGAGGCTTTTGCCCCCGCGACCCGACCCCGGAACAAGCGGAAGATGACGGAACGGAACGGAGCTTGTTTAAGTAATTCAAAGATGAACAAAATGAATGGTGTCTAACTTTAATGAAGAGATGCTGTAAAGTCTAAACTTACGTAAAATAAATGAATCATTTTGCTTTCGAATAGACGGCTGCCGTTAGACCTTCAAATAAAGTCATTTTTTTCACAGTCTGGATGTTGCCCTTGCCTTGAAATAAGACAAGCATGAATGTTAGCGTGCATATAAATGCAACACAGTAACTATAAAATTGGTTGTTCGGGGGCCTTGGGATCTCACAATGTCATCGAGGGTCCTCATGTCCTTTGTAAACACAGTCTATTATTTTTTTTTATAATGATGTGTCAATGTTTCTCAGTCAAATTTACCCACGCAGCTTTCAGGTTAGCGAGGTTAGCCGTGAGACAAAGGGTGAAAAAAGTAAGACTGCACGATTTAATGAGCGTTTGGCTCAAAAAGACACAAAGAGATGTCATGGAGGGGAGAAGGAAAGAGCCCTCATTAGAACATACTCTCCTCATCAGTCGTAGACCAAGTAAAACCTTTACCTAGCAGTCATTTAATCAATCCGAAAACTACGTTTGCGGGATCATTTGGACGCTGAGATGAAACCGAGTGAAACCGCAACAAGTCTTTTAAAGAATTAGACTCTGATGGGAATGTGAGTTTCGGGATTTCTCAACTTTCTTACGCAATTCTGACACGAATTTGGCAACCTGGACTTTTAATTAAACAGAAAGCCGATCACAATAGCTCCATGTAAGCTCTTTCTTTCATCCAGGAGTGTCAGATAAAGGCATTTAGGTTGTGTGAGTGAAATGGATTTTATGTGTTTTAACTCCCTGAGATGCCGCGAGACACACATCTCCTTTTGGCAGCTCTGTAGCCATGATAACCCCAGCGGAGCCTTGAAACTACAATACTCTTAGATACAGAGACATCTGCAAATGTGCCAATGCAGCAACACATAAGGACAGCAGAAGACGCGCAGCAGTACTGACTACTGTCTCTTTAACCTCCCTGGTGAGCTTGTCTATGCGTACAAACACAGGTCTAAGTGGCCGCATCAGGCAAACGGCCGCATGCTCTAGCTTCCGTCCTGCCTCTTTCAGGCCCAAGGGGGTTTGCAGCAATGGATTTGTCTATTAGCTCGTAAAGAACATTGCTCAGTGCCATATCGATCATCTGAGCTGTAACGTTTAGGGTCTTTAAGTTGTAGAGTTGATCTACTGGTACATGGACTCCCCTGGCTATTTTACCAGAGTGAGAGATGATCAACTTAACCGGGGTGCTGCGCTTGGCCAGAGGAAATGCTATAAACACGTCCGCCGAAGCCAAAAACCGTTTTTATTGAACGACTCGTTCAGCCGTCCAGCAGAAGAGCCTCCGTGAATCCACCTGGTGTTTTTTTTCCTGTGCTTTAATAGTGGTCTCATCACACAGTTAGCCATGCAAAGCTTTGTTTCTGACAAGCTGTCAGATTGTTAGACCCCACCCTGTTGTCCTAATGATGGACCTTTACAGCCCACTGATCCAAAGTAGAGCCCACTGGACTGTAGTGCTGAGAGACAGGGGGGCGAGAGAGGCGCTGCGTGAAGGGGTGTTTATCTTTGTGTCTGCTAGAAAGTTAGAAAAATATGTGAGCGAGTGAAAGAGATAATTTTCTGTTTCACTTCTCCATTATTATCTTGCTGCCATGGCAACAGTCATCAAATGAGAACATCAGCCATTGCTTTGATCTGACGCCGTCCTCTGGCTGTATACACATGATGGAAACATCACACAGTCCAGTCACTATGTGCCATTTTAATAAGCAGTCGCATCCTGAACGATTCTGCAATCACCTCCGCGCCGAAGGAAGAGAAGAGCAGCCCTTTACTTTCTTTTTTTTTATAATAAACAGTCAAATAAGCGGGCTTAAAACTGTTTTAGCTTCCAGCGGGTATTAAAACGAGAGGAGAGCATGGTGAGTGGCACATGAATAAGCTCACAGCAGAAAGGAACAATAGCTAGCAGAGTGTATGGAGAGATTAGTGAGAATCAGAGTGCTCGGCACTGGAGAGGACAGAAAGGTGCCGGTAAGGACACACATTCATATGCCCACATGTGCGCGTGAACAAAAAGCAGGCAGTCCACAACGAGGTCAGTGGGATGCATGATTTGGAAGAAAACCTCTGCATGGCATCACCGACATGGAAGCTGTTGCTAAGGAGAGACGGATAAAAGTAGAACTTTTTAATATAGACAAAAGTGTTCAGAACGGATGTGGACGTGTTATCATAATGCATGCTGCGCCGCACATTAAATGCATTTGAGCGTTTCTGGGAACCAACATGGCAACGTATGGGAGCAAAAATTATCCTTGAAATAGAACAAAAGCACAAAGAGAGAAAAAATATATATTTATGCCTGTGTCCACAAAATGTGGAGAAAGTATTAAGCACTGTGCGGTCCGTCCATATGTAAGACTTCTGTGAATCTCCCAAACCATTGAAGTATTTTAGTGAAGCTGTCCAATTACTCAGTACCAACTATAAATGAACTGTTTAGTTTTATTTTTAGATTAGGCAACTAAAAGTTAAGATCACGAAGGTTGATGTTTCTAATTTTGATGAATGCAATGTTTCTCAAACTACCAAAGGCTCAGTGTTAGAGCGTTCGTGCTTGGACCGGAAGTTAACCGAAAGGTTGCAGGTTCGATTCCCACTAAAACCACGTCTAGCATCCTTGGTGACAACACCCAACCCGTCATTTCTCCCACCATTGGCGCCATTGTGGCAGCCTGCTGCGGTGTAATGCAGCACACAAATTTCCCCGGTGAGGATCAATAAAGTTTACATTATTATTAATTAAACTACCCACAGTTACTCAGAACCACCTGTAGATAAACTGTGTTTTTAGGATTATGCAACCAAAAGTTAAAGCCAAAAAGATTCATGTCACAAATTTAAAGGGCAGTTAGAGGATGATGGTTTAATTGTATCCAGGCTAACGTTACCTAGTACCTCAACTCAAGGATCAAACACTACCTAGAAACACATTAAATAGTTTTTCTCAGATGCAGTTATATGTAAGTGAGGTTACAGGGGGATAAAGAAGGTGGAAGATTTTAAGTACTTAGGATCAACAGTCCAGAGCAATGGAGAGTGTGGAAAAGAGATGAAGAGGCGTGTGCAGGCAGGCTAGAACGGGTGGAGAAAAGTATCAGGTGTGATGTGTGACAGAAGAGTTTCTGCTAGAATGAAAAGGAAAGTGTAGAAAACCATGGTGAGGGCGGCCATGCTGATTGGTCTAGAGACAGTGTGGTGAGACTGGCCATGCTGATTGGTCTAGAGACAGTGTGGTGAGAGCGGCCATGCTGATTGGTCTAGAGACAGTGTGGTGAGAGCGGCCATGCTGATTGGTCTAGAGACAGTGTGGTGAGACTGGCCATGCTGATTGGTCTAGAGACAGTGTGGTGAGAGCGGCCATGCTGATTGGTCTAGAGACAGTGTGGTGAGAGCGGCCATGCTGATTGGTCTAGAGACAGTGTGGTGAGAGCGGCCATGCTGATTGGTCTAGAGACAGTGTGGTGGGAGCGGCCATGCTGATTGGTCTAGAGACAGTGGCACTGAGGAAAAGACAGGAAACAGAGATGTTTGTAGCAGAGATGAAGATGCTGAGGATCTCTCTGGGAGTGACCAGGATGGACAGGATCAGAGGAACAGCACATGTTAGAGGTTTTAAAGTCAGAGAGGTCAGACTGAGATGGTTTGGACATGTGCAGAGGAGAGAGAGAGAGAGTACATCAGAAGAAGGATGCTGGATTTGGAACCACCAGGAAAGAGGACTAGAGGAAGACCAAAGAGGAGGTTCATGGATACAGTGAAGGAAGACATGAAGATAGTTGGTGTGACCAAAGAGGATGCAGCAGATAGGGTTAGATGGAAGAAACTGACTTGATGTGGCGCCCCCTGAAGGAAAATGCCAAAAGAAGAAGTTATATAAAATATTCTTTTTCTTTATAACTGAATATATGTTTTTTCTTTTCTTTTGATCATGTATCAGTGAGGATATAATTCAGGTGCTTGATGGGAACAAAGAAACACGTCTAGATGCTCCTCTCGGTTCTAGACCAAAAAAAGTATGTCTAACCTTGACGACAAAAATGTCTAAACATTTTTCCCAATAATATTCTGCTTGGAAATGACAGAAAACGACAAGTAAAAAAAAAAAATATGATTAATACTACTTTATATTCCAGAATTTGAACATGAATCTGTCTGCTGAAGGAAGGGCCGCATAATGGAAACACAGGTTCATTGTTAGAATGATGAGCAGAATTATTATCCGAGTCTGCACGAGGACTGAATGCATTTACCAAAGAGGACGGCAGTGCCTGTGATTGCAGCGTGATGGTTTGTCTCTGCTTTAGCACCGGCTGCCATTTTAGTTTCATCGCTCGTAATAATGGCTGATCTTCCACGGCGGAGCGGATCCACACCGGTAGGAATACCACTGCCACGTCTGTGCTGTTGTTAAGGCTGCCACCACAGCCATAGTGCCAATAGTAAAAGCTGTCGTCAGATGGCACGATGCCCTGAGCCTGTCAGACCTCCGGGGCGTGCACGCCACCTGTCATTATCAGCGCTCAGCTCTGGCAGCTCCGGACAGCTAATAGTCAGCTGGGTTTCACCCTCCAATCTGCTGACCGGCGTAGGAACCTGCACATTATGGACACCATGCATACGGACAGTACTGGACGGTCTGAAACTTAAATCAGTTACAACTGATATGATGAATGATGAATTTTTTATGCCAAAACCGACTTATCGAGTTCAAGAAAGGTCGATTCATAAGTAATTTGTAAATTAAGAAAAGACAAAAGTTTAATTGTGAGTCGGTCAGATAATAAGCAACATTAAACTGGATAAAACGACAGAATCTGTTAGAATTTACACAAATAAAAGCATGACTATATTATTTTTACATAATTTATAGTAAAAAATGTATTGCATACATTATTCCATTGTTTCCATGTGTTATTAAATATTCAATCTAAACTAATTACTCTATCGATACAGCATCACATAATAAACTAAGGACGCTAATAATAAACCAATAATAAACTAATATCGAGCGAAGATCTCGATATTTAAAATAAGAGATGTTAAATATCGAGATCTGTGACCGGACGCAGATCTCGAAAGATCGAACGCTAATTCCAATAGACGTATGGCAGATCGTAGATCTTCATGGTTCGATCATCTGGAAGGGAAAGGGACGGTTTAGGGATGCGCAGAGGTGCAAAGACACTGATCTCGATCGTCGCAGAATTAATCAGGACACTGGCACTGTTGCCTATTTATGATTAATTTCTTACCCTACATTCATTAAAACATAAAAAAACTTTTATTTTCTAAAATTGTTGTGAACGTACTTCTTTAAATTCATTACAATAAATAAACATTTATTGTATAATTGCCATCCGGGAGGAGCTCGGTGTCGAGCCGCTCCTCCTCCAGGTCGAGAGGAGTCAGATGGGGTGGTTCGGGCATCTGGTCAGGATGCCCCCGAGCGCCTCGCGGGCGAGGTGTTTCGGGCACGTCTTATCAGGAGGAGACCAAGGGGCAGACCCCGGACCTGCTGGAGAGACTATGTCTCACAGCTGGCCGGGGAACGACTAGGGATCCTTCCGGGTGAGCTGGAGGATGCAGCCGGGGAGAGAGAGGCCTGGGCTGCCCGCTTGAGGCTGTTGCCCCCGCGACCCGACCCCGGAACAAGCGAAAGATGACGGAACAGAACGGAAATATACATTTATTAAAATCTCAACTTTATTATTCTAACATTCAAATCATGCAACATAACAAAACGGTGGTGAGATGGTGGCTCAGTGGTTAGAGCGTTCGTCCGCGGACCGGAAGTTAACCGGAAGGTCGCGGGTTCGCATCCCACTGAGTGCACGTCTACGGTCCAAGGAGAAGACACCTAACCCCCCGTTTCTCCCACTATTGGCGCCGTCGTGGGCAGCCTGCTGCGGTGTAGGAGTGCAGCAGACAAATTTCCACTGGTGAGAGAAGAATAGAGTGAGTTAAATACAAACATACTGTAGAATGAACAATAACGATGATAAAAACAGTCTGTTTCTGCTTTCCTTCTTTGTGTCGGAGCACGTGATGCTTTAACTGAAACTCTGGAAATGTTGGTGATGGGATACGTTTTTAGACGGAAATCCATTGGCACCAAGCGACAACATTTTTTCAGATTACCGATGTCACAAAGCTGCATCAACGCCCAACCGATAAAGAAATCGAGCCGTGGTCATGACTTGAACACAGCAAATTAGGGCAAAATACCGCCATTTTTATTTTCTTACTACACGCTTCAAAGTGTCCTCCTTGTTGTGAAAACATCGACAATAACGCAGACTTTTGTTTTCGCCCTCCACAATGAAACGTCTTTTGCCCACCGAGGGAATCGTCTGCATGATTTATGAGAATAGATTGCAACCTTTGTCACATGCGGTTTTTAATTGAAAAAAGGGCCACAATAGGAATTTGAAAAACCATTAATTGTTGCTGTTAATTAAGGTAAACATTAAATAAAGAGAATTTTAATTGGTTTTGCTTGATGAGAGTAGGGATCTGGTGACCAGGATCTGCATGTGTAAATAACTCCAAATTCCTTCAGGCCTTGGCTTCACTCATTCGGAATCCTCTCTCTGTCCACGTGTGATTTATGTCCCTCTCTGTTTTTACTATTTTCTTTTCATGCACATGCTGCATGCATCTAAACGCAGCCTTGTCAACACACCTTAAGCTCCCACCACGCTGTCAAGAGCATAAACGAGCTGGTTTTGTCAAGTGGCATCAGTTTGATGTATGCATGTGCTTAATGCTGAACTGGTGATCCCTGAAGGGGTACGTTTGTTACGACAAAGCATGATGGATCGGCAGGAGGTGTCACCGTCGTATTTATGAATCCATAGAATTCAATCCGTTGCTGACAGCATCTGAACACGTCAGTGTTTCCATTCAGCAGATTTGTTTTTATATGGACTTTTATTGATTGTCATATGAAAAAAATAAAGCACCCTCTTTCAATTTTTAGAGCATTGATATGTAAAAAAAATAAAAAATCAAAACGATCCTGCTTTTAAAATAAAATAAAACCTTATATGAAGAACAAAGGACAAGATATTACAGTGGGTCATTATTTATTTAAGAAAAAGCGAGCCATATGCACGCGCTGGGTGTGAAATGAAATTACATTTAATGATTTAAGAGCTGCTGGATTCACATCCAGCAATATTCATTTTAAGAGACTCTTTTTAGTTTTAATGGAACCAGTTTTTCAGATTGTTATGAAGGATGTTTGGATAAAAGTTGGACCCATTATCTCTAAGAACAATGTCTTTAGTCGTCTGGGATTGGCTCGGTAATTGGATTGATCAGATTAGACGAGGTTAAATGTTTTAAAATGACTTTTTACTAAAAATGGATTCATTAGTTACATTTGTATTTCCGTTCCGTCGTCTTCCGCTCATCCGAGGCCTGGTCACGGAGCAACAGCCTCAGACGGGAAGCCCAGACTTCTCTCACCCCAGCTGCATCTCCTTGGAGGAATCCCTATTGAAGGGATCTCAGTGCAACTGACCACATTTACTCAGTACCAACTATAAATGAATGTCGCAAATTCTTGCATACGCGAAATCTCCGAAACCGTTCCGTTTGCCGTTGCCTCTTTGTCGTTTTTTGTTTATCCGGGACCTAGCCAAGGGGGGTAACAGCCTCAGACGGGAAGCCCATGCTTCTCTCACCACAGCTGCATCCTCCAGCTCACCCGGAAGGATCCCGAGTCGTTCCCCGGCCAGCTGTGAGACAAAGTCTCTCCAGCAGGGGGTCTGCCTCTGGGTCTCCTCCCGTTAGGGCGTGCCCGAAATACCTCCTGAGCGTGGCACTCAGGACGCACCCTAAACCATCTCCCAATCCATTGAGAAGAATTTACAGTGACTCAGTACCATCTGCAGATGAACTGATTAGATTAACTTTTAGATTTATGCAACCAAACATCACAAAAAATGAGGTCATAAATTCATAGGGCAGGTTTTGGGATGTTTTTTGACGTTTTGGTGACTCATTCTTTACATTTTGGTATATTTGCTACTTTAAGTGGAATTCATTGATTAATTTAAACAGAAAAAAATCCGGCAGACGGCTTTAAACTAGTCTTCAACAGTTTGTCAAACTGCAGACGAGCCGTCCCGGGGCCCGTTTCAAGAAGGAAGTTCAAGAAACTTTGAGTTTAAATCTAAACCTTGAGTTGGTCAACTCTGAGATTGAAAACTCTGAGTTTTCGGTTTCAGATCAGCTGAAAACAGTTGGATTAATCAACTTCAAGTTGATTGACTCAGAGTTTAGAAAATGCACCTTGAGAATAAAAAGCCCTGATCAATGGAGTGCAGACATGAGGAGTTACCATGGAAACAGGAGTAAACAAAGAGGTCTGAATATTTCTAACAGACTGAGCTGGATGTCCTACTGCAGACATACAGCAAGTATGAGAACATTTTTATTCAAAAAAATGTCTTTGGAGCAGAGAGAAAAGGCCTGGATGGAAATAGCTGCCAGAATAAATACACACGTTTACATTTAATCATAGTGTTCGGTGTAGCTAATTACTGAATAAGGGTGGAGCTCGGGGGCGTGCTATGGCTCAGTGGTACAACGTTCACCCTTGGACCGGGAGTTCACGGGATCGAATCCCACTGAGCTCACGTCAGCTTGCTGCGGTGTAATATAGAACACAGATTTTCCCATTGAAGGATGAATAAAGTATACTTATTTTTTATTTTTTTTGTTGTCATATTCCAGTAAAATGGGAAATCATTCTTAATTTTTCAATCATTTAAGAAATTACTTCAGTAATTAAATAGAAGACCAATATTTGTATGAATTAAAACTTCTTTTTAAACTTCTCGTTGTGGATGAAGTGGGATTTTTACAGTAACAATAATCCTATAATGAAATACATTTTATGGAGAACAATAAATACATAAATCTAACTGTGTTTTTAAACTTTAGCAACACTGATGTAGTTCTATAAATAATCCTGTCGGCATTAAAAGAATATGAAAAATAAAACCATAATTTAAACAGGTAAAACATGATGATGTCGTAGATCACAGGTAGACCACCTGACTTTATTAAATAATTAATTCTATCAATGCAGCTGCTGAACACTGTTGCCGCTCAGCATCTCCAACTTTAATCAAGAAAAAAAAACGTAACGCAACAAGCGATACAAGAGTGTGTGATGTGTCTGATGGATGAATAAGATTATTAATGTATGTTATGGAGTCTCAAGAAAAACAGTACCGCTCAAATAAACATGAATGAAGAGATGATAGAAAATTAACTCGTGGTCTCAAAATTATTTTGTGTCATAAATTCATTTCCCTGTGAATGAATCCAGCGTCCTCATCTACGTACATTATGATCTAGAAAAGGACATGTCATTTTGGTCTCTGCGTGAAGGAGACAGGTGTTTTTTTTAATTTTACATACTTTATTTTTCCCTCATCGGAGAAATTTTTGCAATTTATCCATCAATGTAGAAACAGATTGAACGAGGAAGGCGTATTTAAATCCTGTTCACTTTAAAAAGGAGCGGAGACCGAGAGAAACTCTGGGTTTCCTCAAGTAAACCTGCTACCGACCAGGTTTGGTTTGCTGAGTCAGTTTCCCCAGTAACCGACTCTGAGTTTTGATTAACTCTCTTCTTGAAACTGGCTTAACTAACTCAGAGTTTACTGATTTAAGTTACCTCCCTTTCTGAAACCGAAAAGTCTGAGTTTTCCACATTCTGGGGTTAACAAACTTAGAGTTTCCACAAAACCTCCTTCTTGAAACGGACCCCAGGTGTTCGAGCAGAAAAACAAACCAAAACAGTCTTTTAAAACCTTTCTGATCAAAGGTTTACTTTTACCCTGACACAGTTTGCTGCTGCGGATTACGACCAATCGTTTCCACTTATGTCCGGACTCTCTAAAGGACGTTCCTCCAGAGGTCTGGTTGTTTGCTCAAATAAAAATTTGCAAGCCTGAGCTTTGCTGTCATGTTTGGGATTTTTTTTGAAGACACGAAACCATTTCTTACAAGGAGAAAGAAATTTTTTAAATGTGAAATGATAAACTGAGACAAAGAAATAGAAAGTCTGTGGTTTGGTCTTTGGTTTTTAAAACCATATCATCAGTAAACTGATTGTGATCTGTAGTGAGAGGAGGGAAGAGGTGGAGGAAAAGCTGGAGAGGTGGAGGTTTGCACTAGAAAGAATCAGAATGAAGATTAGTCAGAGTAAAACAGAGTACAGGTGTGTGAATGAGAGGGATCCAAATGGAAAAGTGAGGTTACAGGGAGAAGAGATAAAGAAGGTGGAAGATTTTAAGTATCTAGGATCAACAGTCCAGAGCAATGGAGAGTGTGGAAAAGAGGTGAAGAAGCGTGTGCAGGCAAGCTGGAACGGGTGGAGAAAAGTATCAGGTGTGATGTGTGATAGAAGAGTTTCAGTTAAAATGAAAGGAAAAGTGTACAAAACCGTGGTGAGAGCGGCCATGCTGATTGGTCTAGAGACAGTGTGGTGAGAGTGGCCATGCTGATTGGTCTAGAGACAGCGTGGTGAGAGCGGCCATGCTGATTGGTCTAGAGACAGTGTGGTGAGAGCGGCCATGCTGATTGGTCTAGAGACTGTTTGGTGAGAGCGGCCATGCTGATTGGTCTAGAGACTGTTTGGTGAGAGTGGCCATGCAAATTGGTCTACAGACAGTGGCACTGAAGAAAAGACAGGAAACAGAGATGTTTGTAGCAGAGATGAAGATGCTGAGGATCTCTCTGGGAGTGACCAGGATGGACAGGATCAGAGGAACAGCACATGTTAGAGGTTTTAAAGTCAGAGAGGTCAGACTGAGATGGTTTGGACATGTGCAGAAGAGAGAGAGAGAGTACATCAGAAGAAGGATGCTGGGTTTGGAACCACCAGGAAAGAGGACTAGAGGAAGACCAAAGAGGAGGTTCATGGATACAGTGAAGGACGACATGAAGATAGTTGGTGTGACTGGAGAGGATGCAGCAGAGAGGGTTAGATGGAAGAAACTGACTTGCTGTGGCGCCACCTGGAGGTAAATGATGGAAGAAGAATCAGTGAACTGATTGTTTTGGTTTGTTTTGTTTGTGTGTTTCAGTCTGCTTGTATATGTGTGTTTGTTTTTTAACGTGTGTGCATTTGTGTATTTTTATTTGTGTCTGAGAGTGCGTACGCATTAGTGTGTGGTTGTGTGTTTGTGTAGGTCTACATGGGTATCTGCGTGTTTTTGACAGCGTGCATGTTTGACTGTAAACACATGTGTTTGCGTGTGTGTTTGTGGTTGTTTTCTGTAATTTTTAATGTATTTGGCTGTGTGTCTATATGCATGTGTGTGTTTGTGGTTTTTATGTCTGCATCTGTGTGTGTGTTCTTGTGCTTTTGATTGAGTTGGTGTGTGTGTGTGTGTGTGTGTGTGTGTGTGTGCATCTGTGTACTCATTTGCTCGTGTGTTTCTGCACATATATTTTTACGTGCATGTTACATTACATGTTTATTTGTGTGTGTGTGTGTGTGTGGTGTGTGTGTGTTTCTCTGAATAAACTTTCGCCCAACAGATGCTTGCTGCCATTTACACAGCCTGTTTATTTGTGTGTAACCATGGAAACACACACACACACTGCGTTTTGTTTATGTGCTCTAGATGAGTTTGTGTCACATCAGTGTGTGTGTGTGTGTGTGTGTGTGTGTGTGTGTGTGTGTGTGTGTGTGTGTGTGTGTGTGCCTGTGTACATTTTGCTCACAACAGATGTTTTTTTTTCTTCTCCTGTGTGTCTGTGTGTGTATAAATGCATGTGTGTGTGCAACGGAAACAAATCAACACCAGCCGGTGCAGGAGAGTCTTGCCAAGGTGGATAATGTTCAGTATGTGTGTGTGTGTGTGTGTGTGTGTGTGTGTGTGTGTTGAGTGTG
Source organism: Neostethus bicornis (assembly GCA_902685375.1). Lineage (NCBI taxonomy): Eukaryota > Metazoa > Chordata > Actinopteri > Atheriniformes > Phallostethidae > Neostethus > Neostethus bicornis. Next base: position 14,625,902 of record LR738561.1, read on the forward strand.
TGTCATGACCACGCTTACATCACTGCCTCACAAAAACATGTGCAAAAACCCCCAAAAAACAACCTGATAAAACTTATAAAAAGATGTGGAATGATTCCGTGAACAAATCATCAGTCATAAAGAACTATTAAATCTGACAACTTAATCAGTTCATCTATAGTTGGTACTGAGTTTGGGTAAAGTTAATCTATTCAACAAAAATTTGTGACTCAAATTTATTGGACATAAACATGAACGACATGAACGATGCAATCTTATTTTTCAAAAAAAAAAAATCTTTAACTTTTAAAACCTTTAATTTTATCTTTAACATTAAACTTGTTACTAAAACACTAAATAAAATCAAATACATTTCAAGTTGCACATTGGAGGCGGTGGCTCAGTGGTCGGATCCTTATGTGGGCTAGAAGTTACCCGGAAGTTCGCGGGTTCGCATCCCACTGAGTGCACGTCTAGGGTCTTTGGAGAAGACACCTAACCCCCTGTTTCTCCCGCCATTGGCGCCGTCGTGGGCAGCCTGCTGTGGTGTAGGAGTCCAGTACATAAAATTCCCTGGTGAGGGATGAATAGAGTGAATAAAAAAAATTATATATATATATTTGCATAATTTCTTCCAAAGCAGCTGATTTCCTGATTTGAAAGATCACAATTCTGAGTTCATCCATCTTACTAGATTCCCAGCGGCTTGTAGGTTTGAGGTGCGTCCGCAGTAAAAACTGATTTATAATCTCTAATTCCAGTAGAAAGAATGGTGGTGAGCTACGATTCCATCAGTTACATCAGAACCGGAGAAGATTACCTCACTTAGAGAGAGAGAGACACTCAAGATGTTTCTCAGCTCTTCTTTTTCAGCCTGCTTCAGCAAGAGTTTGACTTAAACAGCTGGTACCAATGCTGGTATATGATTGGCTGGCAGTAACCACGGATAAATGAAGACAGATTAGACTTCAGTCTTTTCCATAAACTGGAAACAAAGACTTTGCAGTTGGGATCTACAGGTGGTGCTCTGTGTTAGGTTAGAAGTGTAGTCGTGTAGTCATGTTTATGTGATCTTGTTACTTTCTGTAACTTTGGCACCAAGTAATGAAAAATTACACCTTGTTTTGTTATTTCCGTTCCGTCGTCTTCTGCTTATCCGGGGCCGGGTCGCAGGGGCAACAGTGTCAGACGGGAAGCCCAGGCTTCTCTCACCCCAGCTGCATCCTCCAGCTCACCATGGATCCCGAGTTGTTCCCCGACCAGCTGTGAGACATAGTCTCTCCAGCAGGTCCGGGGTTTGCCTCTTGGTCTCCTCCTGGTGGGATGTGCCCAAAACACCTCACCACCGAGGCGCTTGGAGCATCCTGACCAGACGCCCGAACCACCCCATCTGAGCTCTCTGGACCTGGAGGAGCAGCGGCTTGACAATGAGCTTATCCTAGATGGCAGAAGTCCTCACCGATTTCTGAGTGAGAGACCAGCCACCCTGCGGATGAAGCTAATTTTGGCTGCTTGTATCTGCGACCTCATTCTTTCAGTCACCGCCCACAGCTGGTTACCATGGTGAGGGTAGGAACGTAGATCCTGGTTACCATGGTGAGGGTAGGAACGTAGATCCTGGTTACCATTGTGAGGGTAGGAACATAGATTCCGGTTACCATGGTGAGGGTAGCAACGCAGGTCCTGGTTACCATGGTGAAGGTAGCAACGCAGGTCCTAGTGACCATAGGCGAGGGTAGTAACATAGATCTCGGTTACCATGGTGAAGGTAGGAACGTAGATCCTGGTTACCATGGTGAAGGTAGGAACGTAGATCCTGGTTACCATGGTGAAGGTAGGAACGTAGATCCTGGTTACCATGGTGAGGGTAGGAACATAGCTCCTGGTGACCATAAGTAAGGGTAGGAATGTAGATTCCGGTTACCATGGTGAGGGTAAGAATGTAGATCCTGGTTACCATGGTGAAGGTAGGAACGTAGATTCTGGTTACCATGGTGATGGTAGGAATGTAGATCCTGGTTACCATGGTGAGGGTAGGAACGTAGATCCTGGTTACCATGGTGAAGGTAGGAACGTAGATCCTGGTTACCATGGTGAGGGTAGGAACGTAGATTCCGGTTACCATGGTGAGGGTAGGAACATAGCTCCTGGTTACCATGGTGAGGGTAGGAACATAGCTCCTGGTTACCATGGTGAGGGTAGGAACGAAGATTGACTTGTAAATCGAGAGCTTTGCTTTTCGCCTCACTCCCCAACTTCCGTCTTTCTAACATGAGCAACCATAGACATAAACACACTAGACTTTGTAACTTTACAAACAGTCCTCCAATCAGATGTTGTGTTGTGTGTGTTTTAAAGTTAGTGGTGTCGGTATGAGGAATAAAAGATGTTTTATTCTGGTAGTAATCTAAGTCTGTATTCTGGTTTATCTGATTGATCACGTCTCAGTTCGCCTTCACACTCTGCTTTTTTAAGTTCTATCCATAGGTTTTTGATTACTTTGAGATCTTGAGAATTTGAAGGTCATGGCAAAAAAATCTTGATTTTGCACATCTCGATGTAATCCATTGTGGATTCTGATGTGTGTTTAGGATCATTATCCATTTGGAAAAGCGGTCTCTTTGAAGTAATCTTTTTCACAGATGACAACGTTCAAAAATCACCTGAAACTTTTTTAATCTATTTGAATCTATCTACTTGTAAATGTTCTCCGTGTCACTGGCTGCAATACAAACCCAGCTATCATTGATTTATTGGCTACATTCAGGTCAAAAAAATTTATTTCAACCTCACAAATTTACATTTTCCCCCCAATAAAACGACAGTTAAGTCTATTTATTCATTAGTAAACTTTGTCGTTGATGTTCCTCTAAAATCATCTTCAATTTGTCGACGTACAGATCATTACTTCATTAAAAGCTTTTCATTCTGCTCCATCCTACAGAGAAATCCGAGGCTCATCTAGCCTGCTGCGTCTCCTTATGCTTCCTAAACTGTGATCGGCAAATGTGGTCTGGGGGAGGTGTTTGATATAATTTGTTAATTTGAAGGAAAAGAAAATAATAAGCAGCCTGGATGATGAAGCATGAAGGTGAAGAACAGGAGCTCGCTCTGTGAGCTAATCTGTCTCCTTTGAGTGCATCAGAAAAGAGGAATTAATTTTGTGGTTTCTTACATGAAGCTTGGACCCCTCTCTATGTCCCTTTACTCCCCCATGGGGTCTGCTGTAAGATTTAAGGTAGATTAATCCCTTGTTTTTCTGGGTGTGGAAAAGTGGTGAAGAAGCGTGTTCAAGCAGGCTGGAACGGGTGGAGAAAAGTATCAGGTGTGATGTGTGACAGAAGAGTTTCAGCTAAAATGAAAGGAAAAGTGTACAAAACCGTGGTGAGACCCGCCATGCTGTTTGGTCTAGAGACAGTGGCACTGAGGAAAAGACAGGAAGCAGAGATGGAGGTAGCAGAGATGAAGATGCTGAGGATCTCTCTGGGAGTGACCAGGATGGACAGGATCAGAGGAACAGCACATGTTAGAGGTTTTGGAGATAAAGTCCGGGAGGCAAGACTGAGATGGTTTGGACATGTACAGAGGAGAGAGACCGAGTACATCGGAAGAAGGATGCTGGATTTGGAACCACCAGGAAAGAGGCCTAGAGGAAGACCAAAGAGGAGGTTCATGGATACAGTGAAGGAAGACATGAAGATAGTTGGCGTGACTGAAGAGGATGCAGCAGATAGGGTTAGATGGAAGAAACTGACTTGATGTGGCGACCCCTGAAGGGAAATGCCGAAAGGACAAGAAGAAGAATCCATTGTTTTTCTATGTGTGGTGGATTAAATGAAGGAGTGAGAGGAGAAGATCTCTGCTCTGTTTGGGAAGATCTGAAATGAGTCTGGCCTGCGAGGTGCACTGAGTGATGATCACCTCGGGGAAGCATGGACCGAGCCCCCACGTAGATACAGAGGAGGAAAAAGGATACTGGGCCACGCTGCTGACAAGACGAGGATGCTCCTCTTCGTTCTAGCCGTTTTTGGGTCAGCACTGGAGTTGGGTCAGCACACAAATGGAGTGTAGGAGACACAAGGAAGGAGAATAAATGAGAGTAATATTTCATACGTCTGTTTGTGCCCGCCGGTTGCCCTCAGTCAGATCTTCACGGTAATACTTTCTGATTTATGGGATGTGGCAGTCTCTTTTCTTCTTGCTTTGTGAGAAGGAAAGCAAAGGTAGAGGCTGCACGGGGTTAGGGTCTCATTTATAATACTCGCTCACAGCAAAATCTATGTATGGCTACTTTCACAAAATTTTAGCACCGATTCTCAAATCTGATTTTTTTAGAGGCAAAATTAGAGATTATATATTTTAAAGATGCTGATTCTCTATGTATCTTATTTCTATGAACTTATTAGGATTCTACAACCAAGTCTGAGGACATGTAGCCATATTTACGTCACTTCCTTACATTTTGTAGGGATGGTCCCAGGGGGCGTTGGCCTAGTGGTAGAGTTACCGTCTTTGGTCGGAAAAAAGTTTCGCCAAGAGATGCTTTCTGCCATTTACACAGCTTGTTTATTTGTGTGTAACCATGGAAACCCACACATTGCATTTTGTTTATGTTGTCTAACTGAGTGTGTGTCACATCAGTGTGTGTGTGTGTACATTTTGCTCACAACAGATGTATTTTTTTTCCCTACTGGGCCAAAGTCGTCCCTAAGACCACGGGAACACAAAATAGAAAAAATATTTTGTAGGGATAAATTGGATACAAGTTGACCAGTTGGTGTCTTATGATGAATGTAAGCAAGTAGATATGGAGGGCTCAAATGGGGCGAGGAATTGGGCAAGGAAGGGGGTCAGAGAGAGGATTCCGTGCTATGTGCAGCCTCAAAGGGGAAATTTCGATAACCAACCAAGACGACCTCGGTGGAGCGGGAGTCAGAAAACATAATCAGCTTTTTTTTTGCAATGAGGCCGAGCTAGCTTTTTAAAGGCCTTGAGTCTGTACGGTGGTCTCTATGGCAACCAGCCAGTCAGAGGTGGGGGTGGATGGGTAACAGTCAAATGTAATTTTATCCGATTGCATAGGTCCATCTTCTCCACATCCAAATCCATTTCATTTTAAACTATTCCATGGAAACAAAAAGTTAATTCCATTTTCAATTGATTCTTGCTTATTGATGCCATGAGTTTGCGTCCTAATCAAAGTCCGTAACCTGAGTTAAAACACTTACTTAGCTGAAGATACCCACAAGTTTTTTTTAATAAATGGCACCCCAGCAAAGGGAACCAAACCGTTCTATTTCTAGTTTGAATAAAATGCATCATCTTAACCTCTGCTGCTCATTTTCCTGCTGTGATCTTGAGTGAGTTGTGCTTAAATAAGAGTTATTTACATCTGGGCAGCCTCGGCTTAATGGATTCTCCTGCTATCTCATGCAGGAGAGGCAAAAAAAGGCAAGTGGGCGAGACGGGCTATGTATCTGCAATTGTAAGCTGCATTAGCAGAATGAATGAGTGGTGATGCAAGATCATTGCTAATGGATTGCCAGAGGCAGCGAGAGACAAGAGAGAGGAGAATCTCTGGATTAATTTTCTCATGACCACCGTTCGGTCATTTGAGGAAAGCTTTAGCAAAAAAGATACGATAGCATGAACGCACAGAGGCGGCTGGAACTGTTGGTCGGTGATGCTGCAATCATCGTTTAATACTTTAATGAAGACGTGATGGCTCAGAGATCAAAACCTCCCCGGCAGAGATTACTGCTCCTGCTAATTTTACTCATGCAAGCATGATGTCTTTACAGTCCAGCACGCTAAGCTGAAAGATGTCTTTGGCTGTGTTTCCGTGCCGCCGTGTACACGTTTGTTTTATTTAGTATTTCTTACACGAGGGTGCAGAGCAACGGGAGCCGATGGGCTGCTTTTATTAATTAAACCGGATTGCAGCAGCTGCTGAACCCATTGCTGTCGAAGCTAACGAAGGAGAAGACGTTACATGTTGTTGTTGTTGGATGATTGGAAAGAACAACAGTGATGAGAGAGCGAGGAAACAGTCGGTCATATCAATAAAGCAATCCTTCATGCATTCTATTTAAATTTTTTTTTTAATTATTTAGCCCAGTTTCCATCGCCGTCTAAATGGGCTTCACACATCAACCTGAAAAATATATATTTATATATTTCCGTTCTATTCCGTCATCTTCAGTACAAGGTCTGCCTCCTCACCCATCAGTGCATACACGGCACTGCACCTGTTTATCTCCAAGAACTCCTAACCCTCCACACCACTGTCCGAGACCTGCGCTCCTCCTCTTACTGCCTGTACCATCTATCGGGCCCGGGGTCTGCCTCTTGGTCTCCTCCCGGTGGGATGTGCCCGAAACACCTCACCAGCTAGTTGAAAAGTAACTCTGAGATTAATAGAAAAAGTTTTATTCATATTTTTTTTATGTGCCATCCTGCGATGGTAGCAAGTTCGGGCAGCACTCCGCATTTTCGTTGAATTTTTTAAGAGGTGAGCGACGGGCTCAAATAGTCTTTTCGTACTTCTAGTAATTGCAGACCAGTTCTAGTTACACTCTGGACCACATTTGACCTCTGGGCGAGAGTTTGACACCTACCTTGGACCCTCCTTTTTAGTAAAGAAAATCCCCTTTAAAAGCAGCATTGGGAATAATTAGAAGAAACCTTATGGAGATCAACATGAAGGAGGGATATCTCCACAGGATGGACAGGCATTTAAATGCACAGTAATTTGAAACAAACCAGTTTGGTTTGTGTACGGTGCTGCGCAGTGTGCAAAACCCAAACACAGTGTCCATGCCCTTGGGTCGCCATTACACCCAGATCTTTAAGAATAACATTAAAGCTGAACCGATTGGTTTGGTAAAAATCAACGACATCTTACCAGTGCCAAACGATGCCATATTCCTGCCCTTGAATGTAGAAACATTTTTTTTTTTACCTTCTCATATTCATTTGAAAACTATTAAAAGTTAAAAATACTGTTTTGAAATGTTTTTGTGGTTTAATTCAGAGTTACTTTCCTTCATCATGAAGCTTGGTTTCTAAATGTTAGTCTCACATTTCTCCAGAAGGCAGAGCCGTCTCTACAGAAAACATCTAATAGGTAAATTTGTCCTCATGTCCAAAAAGTAGGACATAAAAATCCATTGGCTGAAGCTTGTGGAATGGTAACAAATCGATCAGTCTTTATTTCAGTAAACAGCGATGCTGCTATCAGATGACGAATGAAGATAGAGATCGAGTTTAGTTTCTGATTCTGTGAAATATGTACACTCATTTAAATTTAAAACATGCATGTCCCACCATGTTTTAATTTCCTTTTTGTTTGAATCTATTGCTTATTTATTTTTATCTGTTGAAGAAAAATGCTATTGTGTTGAATTTTTTTAAACAAATTTGATTGTACTTCGAAGCATTCATTGAAAGGGGAGACGGTGGCTCAGGAATTATAGCAATTCCTAGCGCAATAGGAATGGGAATCAGCTCCTCCAAATCCGAGACGATGGTCCTCGCCCGGAAAAGGGTGGAATGCCCCCTGCGGGTCAGGGACAGAGTCCTGCCCCAAGTGGAGGAGTTTAAGTGTCTCGGGGTCTTGTTCACGAGTGGGTGAAGGATGGAGCAGGAGATCGACAGGCGGATCGGTGTGGCATCAGCAATAACTAGGACGCTGCATCGGTCCGTTGTGGTAAAGAGAGAGCTGAGCCAAAAAGCAAAGCTCTCGATTTACAAGTCCATCTACGTTCCTAGCCTCAGCATGGTAACCAGGATCTACTGTATGTTCCTACCCTCACCATGGTAACCAGGATCTACGTTCCTACCCTCACCATGGTAACCAGGATCTACGTTTCTACCCTCACCATGGTAACCAGGATCTACGTTCCTAGCCTCACCATGGTAACCAGGATCTACGTTCCTACCCTCACCATGGTAACCAGGATCTACGTTCCTACCCTCACCATGGTAACCAGATCTACGTTCCTACCCTCACCTATGGTCACCAGCTGTAAGGGGTTGCCGAAAGAAGGAGATCGCGGGTACAAGCGGCCGAAATGAGCTTTCTCCGCAGGGTGGCTGGACTCTCAGTCAGAGATTGGGTGAGGAGCTCTGCCATCCGGGAGGAGCTCGGTGTCGAGCCGCTCCTCTTCCAGGTCGGGAGGAGCCAGATGGGGTGGTTTGGGCATCTGGTCAGGAGGCCCCCCGAACGCCTCGCGGGTAAGGTGTTTCGGGCATGTCCCACCGGGAGGAGACCAAGGGGCAGACCCCGGACCCGCTGGGGAGACTATGTCTCACAGCTGGCTGGGGAACGACTTGGGATCCTTCCAGGTGAGCTGGAGGATGCAGCTGGGGAGAGAGAGGCCTGGGCTGCCCGCTTGAGTCTGTTGCCCCCGCGACCCGACCCCGGAACAAGCGGAACATGACGGACGACGGTGGTGGCTCAGTGGTTAGAGCGTTCGCCCGCGGACCGGAAGTTAACCGGAAGTTTGCGCGTTCGCATTCCACTGAGTTCACGTCTAGGGTCCTTGGAGAAGACACCTAACCCCTCGTTTCTCCCACCATTTGCTCCGTCATATGTGGCAGCCTGCTGCGGTGAAATGCAGCACATAAATTTCCCAATAAGGGATTAATAAAGTATATTTAAAAAAAAATTACTTCCAAACTTAAGCCAAAATTTCTCAAGTTCTCATTTTGTATATGTTAGTGTTTGTGAACGTAGAGTGTCAGCAATTACCAAAAACCAGGATTTAAATGTGGGGGGACTCGCCCCGCCCCCACATCATTATAATGAATCTCTTTATAGTCGTTATCCTGTGGGACAGAATTCAGGATTGAGAATCCATCAGTTTTGGAAGTTGTTCTAAAAATCCAATAAACATCATCACAGGTTCAGGCAGTAATTGTATAATAAAAAGTTTAGAAAAAAATGAAAACATAAATGATGAAACTTTAAAATAAATTTGCTTCAACGTACCCATATTTATAGTATAAGTCACCCCTTAATCTTACGGTGCAAGAACCCTCATCATGCAGACCGACCGTCCCCGCAGGAGTATCTCTGCAAACTGAGTGGTCGTGGAATTAAAAAGGTTCAAATATAAGACCAAAGAAAGTCTGCAACAAAACAAATGTAGTTTATAGCCGCTGTGTCTTTGCATAAAATAAAACAACAGTATGAACCACATAAAGAAGCATTAAAAATAAATAGCTTTGTATATTTTTAATAATATACTTTCTTATGCAAAAGCCTGAATCTGACATCCTGTGCAATAAAAGCCTGCTGTTGCATATATTTCAGCTTTTATCACTGAGCTTGTTTGCTTGGAAAGTCGTGTTCATTACTGGAGTTGCGAATGTGCAAATTAACTACGATGCAGCTCAAAGGAAAAGAAGAAAAGTCTCTGATATGCCTGCAAAAGTAGCCATTAGTTTGCTTTGGGTGAGACACATGCAAGAGAAGCAAAGCACAAAAGGGCAAGTTGCAGTTATTATGTTTATTTATATGCTTGTGTTGGAAAACTGCACGTTGAAGGAAATTAGCATCATCGGCTAACTCTGCAAACGAAGCTAGCGTGCTAGTTTTAGCAACAGTAGCAATGAGAATTAAAAATAATTATGTTTATTATATCAGCCAAGACCTGTCGAAGCCACAGAGTTTCTGCATTGCCGTTTTATTGCCGTTCACTTGAAAGAACCAGCTGAACGAATTCTGAAAATATTCACAGAAGCTGTGCCGATTTTAACCTACTGGCAACAAATGCCGGTTGAAATGTTTCGTTCCGTTCCGTCGTCTTCCGCTTGTTCCGGGGTCAGGTCGCGGGGGCAACAGCCTCAAACGGGCAGCCCAGGCCTCTCTCACCCCGGCTGCATCCTCCAGCTCACCCGGAAGGATCCCAAGTCGTTCCCCGGCCAGCTGTGAGACATAGTCTCTCCAGCCGGTCCAGTGTCTGCCGCTTGGTCTCCTCCCAGTGAGACGGGTCCGAAACACTTCGCCAGCGAGGCGCTCGGGGGGCATAATGACCAGATGCCCAAACCACCCCATCTGGCTCCTCTCGACCTGGAGGAGGAGCGGCTCGACACCAAGTTCCTCCCGGATGGCAGAGCTCCTCACCCGATCTCTGAATGAGAGGCCAGCCACCCTGCGGAGGAAGCTCATTTCGGCCGCTTGTACCCGTGATCTCATTCTTTCGGCCACCCCTCACAGCTGGTGACCATAGGTGAGGGTTGGAACGTAGATCCTGGTTACCATGGTGAGGGTATGAACGTAGATCCTGGTTACCATGGTGAGGTTAGGAACGTAGATCGACTTGTAAATCGAGAGCTTTGCTTTTCGGCTCAGCCCTCTCTTTACCACGACGGACCGATGCAGCGTCCTAGTTATTGCTGATGTTGCACCGATCCGCCTGTCGATCTCCCGCTCCATCCTTCCCCCACTCGTGAACAAGACCCCGAGATACTTAAACTCCTCCACTTGGGGCAAGACCCTGTCTCTGACCCGCAGGGGGCATTCCACCCTTTTCCGGGCGAGGACCATGGTCTCGGATTTGGAGGCGCTAATTCCCATCCCGGCCGCTTCACACTCGGCAGCAAATCGATCCAGTGAGAGCTGGAGATCACGGTCCGATGAAGCCAACAGGACCACATCATCCGCAAAAAGCAGAGATCCGATCCTGAGGTCACCAAACCGGGTCCCTCCAACGCCTCGGCTGCGTCTAGATATTCTGTCCATAAAGGTGATGAACAGAATCGGTAACAAATGGTTGAAATGTGATTGGTCAAATGCTTTGAATCTAAAAACACATTTAGAAGCAGGACAGCCATCGGTAAGGCCACCGACGGACCAATCAGAAATGTTTTACTCTATACAATCAGCACCAGGTTGTGAATCAGATATTTTTAGGCCAGCAGTGAAGGCTTTGATGGCCTTCACAGTCTGCCACAATTCTTAAACAGTATTTATACTAAAGGGTGGTGTTTAGTTGACATCAGAGATCATACCACACAAAGCTTTTATTCATTAGTCAACCCTCCGTCCTCTCTCATCTTCCATTTCTCAGCAACTCCTGGTATCATCAGGCACAGACCGGAGCCACCCGCGGTGAATGTGAATTACCAGACGACATGCTGCTCGCAGCACCTTGGTTGCCACTGAAACAGATTCATCACGCAGACCTAGATACCGCCTTCCCCAACAACACACTCACACACGCACTCTGCCCAGGAATAGCACATGACATATCATAAATCCACAGTGTTGCATTCTTTGCTCTTACACACCGAAGTCTCTGATCAGAAAAACAATGAGCTGATTCTTCATTTGCAGCTTTTTTCTCGTGTATTTTCTCACCTTTACTTAATAAAACACCCCCGTACTCCTGTCTTCAATTGTCACATTTATATATGACCGGGAGTTGTTTGAAAATCAATGTCAATCGGAAGCATAAAGGAAGCGCCAGGCAGGTTTGCCCACAGGTCAGAGGTGTATTGTTGGATATCGACGTGTCGCCATGCTGCATAGGCGCGTTGAGAAAACACATCTACAGCAATATTATTGACAAAGTCAGTAGAACTCTGTACCTCTGTAAAGTGGACAGATACTTTATTATCCTCTAAGAAGAAATTTGTTTTCACAGTCGATGCTGAAGTGATTGGTTGGATTGAAGTGATGGAGAAGGGTTTATCTTGTTCCGGGAAAGATTTTTCTCCATCTTTTTCTGAAACTTTAAAGAGGGGTTTATTTTCTTTTGATGGATAATACTTTTCATTTTTTTAACTAAATACATTTTTTAGCTCAGACTTGCGACATTTGCAACCTCTCACCCCAAAACATCCAAATACATTCATTCAGTTTTACATCTGTCTTTGACACTCTGAATTCCTCCCTCCTCTCGCTCCCCAAACTGCTTCAGCTTAGTTAACACATAGACCTCAAATATTCAATATGAATACAGTTCCGTTCCGTCATTTTCCGCTCATTTGTGGCCAGGTCGCTGGGGTAACAGCCTCAGACAGAAAGCCCAGACTTCTCTCACCCCGGCTGCATCCTCCAGCTCACCCGGAAGGATCCCGAGTCGTTCCCCGGCCAGCTGTGAGACATAGTCTCTCCAGCATGTCCGGGGTCTGCCTTTTGGTCTCCAGCCCTAACCCTAATACAGTTTAATAATTCAGTCAGTCACCTTCTTATCCGGGTTACGGGGGTGCCGGAGCCCATCCCGGCTGGGTACACCCCAATCAGGTCGTCAGTCTGTCCCAGGGCCACACAGATACAACCATCCACGCACATTCATTTCTTGGGGCAATTTGGCATCGACCAATCAACCTAACATGCATGTCTTTGGGGGGTGGGAAGAAACCGGAATACCCAGAGGAAACCCACGGGGAGAACACGCGGAGAACATGCAAACTCCACACAGAAAGGACAGTGATCCAAGCCTCGTCCCTACCCGGGACTCAAAACCAATGACCTCCTTGCTGTGAGGCCACTGTGCTACCCACTGCGCCATCGCGCTGCCAGTTTAATAATTAATTATTTAATATAGTTTGTGAGCTGGAGGATGCAGCTGGGGTGAGATGCAGCTGGGCCTCCCGTCTGAGGGTGTTACCCCGTGATTCGGGCCTGGATAAGCGGAAGACGACAGAACGGACATATAGTTTGTGATATAAAGCAGGTTTTGTCACCGTTGACCGAATCAATACCCCTGAGCTACCAGTCTAACGCGATCGACATAACGGGTATCCTTAACAAAGATTCACACAATTATTTCTTTACCATTGTTTTGATGATGGCACGGTAGCGCTGTGGTTAGCACAGTCAGCAAGAAGGTTGGGGTTCAAATCCCAGGTGAGGACGAGACTTGGAACACTAGTCTTTCTGTGTGGAGTTTGCATGTTCTCCTCGTGTATGGGTGGGTTTTTCGGGTACCACGGTTTCCTTCCACCCTTCAAAAACATGCATGTTATATTGATTGGTCGCTACAAAACTGTAGCAAAGAATGAGTGTGTGTGTGGATTTGCAACAGGGTGGCAACCTGTTCGGGGTGTATCCTGCCTCTCATCTTGAATCAGCCAGGATAGGTTCTGGCATCCCCCGGATACCCGTCATTGAATAAGCGGTTCAGAATATGAATGGATGCATGTTTTAATCACCTGTTGTAATTTTACTTCAGTTCATATACAGCATGTATAGATTTTACTCTTCATGAAGAATTTCTTCTATAATTTTTTAATCTCAAAATGAAGCCGTGTGTGTTTACCAAACTCCATGCCAACGTGTGTGTTAAAAAAAAAAAACCTTCGGTGAGAAATCCACTTCTGTTTTCACTTGTTAAAGAATCTTTTTCTTCTTCCAGGGAATCTGGAGGCATTAATTATGGTGAGACAAAAAAAAAAAGTGCTGCACTGACTGAAAAATGTGACACAAAGGCCACCGAAAGTTCAGTCAAATCAAGCTTAAAAAAAAAAAAACCTTCATTATCTTCATCATTTCATTCTTGATCCTGATTTTAAAAGCGTGAAAAGTGGATTTTTCGGGTGACTTTTTAAGCTTACGTGTTATAAAAGCAGTGAGGTGTGTCAGGAACGGAGAGCAGCTCCTGTTCTTCATTCATTCTTCACCGTTATCTTCATTCTACTGAAGCAAAAACCAGATCAGCACTATCAGAAAATGTCAAAGGTGAAGAAAAAATGTCTACGAGTGCAAACCGGGAGGCAACAAGTGTGTGTGGATGTGTGTGTGTGAGGGTTTGTACTCTGTTTAGGCGGACATGTCAAACCATAAAAGTATAATTGGCTGCTTATTGAAGCTCCGAGCCAGAAAACTACAGGTCACGCTTCTGATCGCTCCGCTGAGGGAAATGAAGGATGAAATTAACTTCAAATATGTGTCTTTACAATCAAAACAAATTTAGAGGTAACATCTGTCCTAATTATTAACAACGAGAAACCCAATTGTAGTTTGGATTTTTAGGCCGAACATAAATACAGTACAAGGTTTTTTTTTTTCTTTTTTTTGAAACAGTGACCTATATTTCAAACAGCTGTTGGCTGGTGTGTAAAAAAAAAAAAAGCAACCTAAAGTTAAGTTGGCAACAAGGTGCTGAACGGTGGACCAATCCAGCTCTGTATCACAAACTCCATCAGTTTAGCTATAGTTGGTACTGTTATTTTTCAGCATTAGAACTGACGATTAACCAAGAAAAAGTCGACACCAGCGCGGATTTTTATTTTGAAAAAGATCACTTGTTAGTTCCGTTCCGTCATCTTCTGCTTGTTCCGAGGTCGGGCCGCGGGGGCAACAGCCTCAAGCGGGCAGCCCAGGCTTCTCTCTCCCCAGTTGCATCCTCCAGCTCACCTGGAAGGATCCCAAGTCGTTCCCCGGCCAGCTGTGAGACAAAGTCTCTCCAGCGGGTCCGGGGTCTGCCCCTGGGTCTCCTCCTGGTGGGACGTGCCCGAAACACCTCGCCCACGAGGCGCTCGGGGGGCATCTTGACCAGATGCCAGAACCATCCCATCTGGCTCCTCTCGACCTGGAGGAGGAGCGGCTCGACACCGAGCTCCTCACCCAATCTCTGAATGAGAGCCCAGCCACCCTGCGGAGGAAGCTCATTTCAGCCGCTTGTACCCGCGATCTCATTCTTTCGGTCACCATCCACAGCTGGTGACCAGAGGTGAGGGTTGGAACTTGTTAGTCAGTGGCAGAAAAGTATGACTACTTGGAGGTGATCCCGTAAATTCATCGATAGTTGGTACTGAGTAACCAACTTAATTTTGAGGAGACGGTGGCTCAGTGGTTAGAGCGTTTGCTCACGGAAGTCAATCGAAAGTTTGCGGGTTCGCATCCCACCGAGTGCATGTCTAGGGTCCTTGAACAAGACACCTAACCCTTCGTTTCTCCCACCTTCGGCGCCATCATGGCAGCCTGCTGCGGTGTAGGAGTGCAGAACACAAATTTCCCCGGTGAGGGATGAATAGAGTGAGTAAAAATATTAAATTAAAAAATTTAAAAAGCCATCACTAGTTTGGTCATTTGCCTTTAGGGGGCGCCACATCAAGTCAGTTTCTTCCATCTAACCCTATCTCCTGCATCCTCTTCAGTCACACCAACTATCTTCATGTCTTCCTTCACTGTATCCATGAACCTCCTCTTTGGTCTTCCTCTAGACCTCTTTCCTGGTGGTTCCAAACCCAGCATCCTTCTTCTGATGTACTCTCTCTCTCTCCTCTGCACATGCCCAAACTATCTCAGTCTGGCCTCTCTGACTTTATCTGCTGTTCCTCTGATGCACTCACTAGTTTGGAACATGTTAAGTTAAAACAAAAAAAAGACATTGTGAACTTTTTTGCAAGCTTTAAATATGTTCACATAACCCTTAAAACTTGATTAAAACCATAAAATGTTGCTTGTGATTTTACAATTTTCTAATATGTTTTCACTGTTTAAGTTGTTTTCAGAACATTTCTCTGTATTTTTAACAGGTCAGAAACAGATTTTAAGAAAACCTGAAACATTTTAAAAGCTGCTGATCTCCAAAGCAGGCGGTCGATTTGGTTCATTACATCAGTTCAATTCTTTCTTTTTTGAAACAATGTTTGTGTTTAAAGAGTTAAAATGTGTTGTTTTAAAGTTTAAATTAGTTATTTTGTGGCCATTGGTCTAAAAACTTAAAGCAAACTTTGAAAATTCTTTTTGTAATTTTCGTCCTACTGAATCTCTGTTCGCCCTCAAAACAGTTCCAGTGAATCTAAATCTTTTCCTTTGTGAAGCCTTTTTTTTTTTTTTTTTTTTTTTTGGTGGTGGTGGTTCATCTTCCCTGCACATTAAAACAGCCCACGTGTTAATATCCGGTTCCTTGGTTGGGATGCGGTGCCGCAAACTAAAGTGCACCTGTCATTTGATTCTCTGAGCTGGAAAAAAAATGTGTGGTGCTTTTTTTTTTTTTTTTCAGCTTTAAGAGGCTGCAGGACAAAAAATGCTCCAGATGAACATAATGAAGACCATAGACCATAATGAACCATTTGCATATCGAAACAAGTCAAAAAGAAAGAAAAATACATGTTATTCTGTTTTAAATATTAAAGGTGGAGCAAAATAATCTAAATTATTTCTGAGAAAAAGTGAAAAAATGTCACTATATAGGGATGTGAAATGTATAATAAAAAAAAAAGTTTCAGATGAGATGGTGAGGTTTTGGATCCATTATATAAAAAATGTTTTCAGCAATTCAAAACATCATATTTTATTCAGCCCTATCAGTTTTGAGATGGTTTTCGTGACGTGTTTTGTTAGGGCTTGGCACCCCTCAGAGCCTAACAAACTTCTGACTCTATTCAGTCATTGCATAATATATCGATATTAAAATTGATATTTACAATATCGCAAAATGCAATAATGCAAAAAACAATAATTCATGTTCCGTTATTTTTGCTAAATTTTTTTAAGTTTTTTTGCGTCCCTCAGACAGGTCACGACAACCCTACAAGAATGTAACGCTCTGATGACATCACTACAGCAAACATGGCTAAGAGCTTTTATTTAAAACAGATAAAAAGTTACAAAAGTGGCAGAAAAATGAAGATTTTGGCTTTTTTTTTTTTTTTTAATACTTTAATAATCCCTCACGGGAAATTATTGTGCTGCATTTCACCGCAGCAGGCTGCCACCTATGACGGCACCAATGGTGGGAGAAACGAGGGGTTAGGGTCTTCTCCAAGGACCGTAGATGTGCACTCAGTGGGATGCGAACCTGTGAGCTTCTGATTTGCGGGCGAACGCTCTACGCACTGAGCCACCATCTCCCAATCTCCACCGTTTCCCCACAGGATGGAAACTTCATATTAGGGAATCATTTTAGATTTGGAAAAAAAAACTCAATTTTAACTACAAAAAATGGTGACTCAAAAGCCGGAGACGGTGGCTCATTGGTAGAGCATTCACGCGCGGACCAGAAATTAACCGGAACTTTGGGTGCTCGCAATCCTATTGGTTCTTGGAGTTCCCCTGTTTGTCCCACCAATGGCGCCATAATAGGTGGCAGCCTGCTGCGGTGTAATGCAGCACACAAATTTCACAGTGAGGGATCAATAAAGTATATTTTTAAAAAAAAAAGAGTTTTGCAGCACGATTACGAGCTTCTTTTATTTGTTTACAACTTTAAAATCCTGAAACCATTTATTAACCTGAGGCATGTGAAAAATTTACAAAAAATATTTTATGTTGCCATGTTGACCAATCAGAGAACCCATATTTAAACTGTTTATTGTTCAAACTTTATAGATGTTTAGTTCAGATAAAAAAGGCCTGTATTAAAATTTTATTTTCTAATTGTATAGCTCACCCATCTATCCACGTTCACTCTTCATGCTTCCACTTATCTGTTCACGCATCCCTTCAGTCGTGACTTTAATCCAGCTGGGATTATCTGGAATGAGATTTTCTTGTTGAAAAAAAAAGAGAGGCGAGTGAAGCTGGGCTGAAAAATTTCAGATCGTTTTTAGCTGAACATACAGAAGCGTGTTGACCCTGTTTCCACCCCGAAGATGATGAATCATTTAAATTTGCTACAACTATCTAAACTTTTACACCACCGATGCGTTAGATGGGAATATGTCACTTAAGGTTTCACTGAAATCTTAAATGAGGCCAAGAGACGAGCGTAAGCAAAGTGTGTGCACTGTTGGTACTAGAACCCTTCTTTCCTAGAATGTGGGCATGGTGTTGGTATGTGGAAGGAGGAGGACCCAAAATAAGGTTTATTAAACACAGTTTGAGCAAGTCTGTAAAGCAAAGGACACACGGTTAATTCAGGATTTCAAAAGTTCAAATAATAACAGACTTCAAACATGGTCAGGCAGCCAGGGTGACCTGACTGGAAGGGTTGGTATTGTATGACCCGACATGGAAGTCCAGGGGGATTGCCCTGAAAAAGATAGCAGGGTCCACAGATGTGTGGCATCAGGAATAAATCTCAGGTGTCCCTAATCAGGGTGATGAGGACATTTAGAACATTTAGGGATTGCAACACATGGTGGAGAACAAATCCTTCGCCAAAACCTTGACCCTGAAGAACGAATCAGTTCATTTATAGTTAGTAACGAGAAATTTTGGACTGTTCCGTTCAATTCTGTCATCTTTCGCTTGTTCCGGGGCCGGGTCGCGGGGACAACAGCCTCAAACGAGAAGCCCAGGCTTCTCTCAGCCCGGCCTCCAGCTCACCCGGAAGGATCCCAAGTCGTTCCCCGGCCAACTGTGAGACATAGTCTCTCCAGCGGGTCTGGGGTCTGCCCCTTGGTCTCCTCCCGGTGGGGCGTGCCCGAAACACCTTTTTTCCAAAAGAAACCATTTTGGACTGTTTCTTTAAAATTTCTTGACACCTTGACATTTGATGGCATGACCATGAAAACCTAATCAATTAATTTACAGCTGGTACTGAGTAACTGTGCATATTTTCAGTAAAAAACTAAACCAGGGATGAGCAGCGTTTCTGTATTTCATTTCTTTAGGAATCTAAAGTAACTCATCCATGTGAGAATGTTATGACATTTTACTGATATGTTAGGAGGTGGGCGAGGCTCAGCCTGAGAAAAAGGTTGCAGATAAGTAAGTTATAAGCTGGACATGAAGCTAGCGTTCAGCTTCTATTCTGCTCTGCTCCAGAAACGCTGCAGAGGATTGTTAGGAGCTGTCGAGGAGCCTGTCATTTCACATTAAAGCAGCCCAGCATTGCTCTTTTCCACGGATCTACTCCTCACTGGACAGTAAATGATATTTTCGTGTATAGATCAGGGATGACATGGTCGTCTCCTCATCCTACATTAGCTTATGTGCGTACAGAATGTGTGAGAGGCCGACTACACACTCCTGTGTGTGTGTGTTGCACTGTAGTACAATGCGTTTCCATTATAAGGCACATGCCATTCTGGGTTATGCTGAGCTGAGCTGTTAGCTGTTACTATGGCTGTCACATCTACAGAGCAGGAGGGAATGGGGATATTTCCTGTTTAGATGTCACCGATTTCCCTTTCACGCACAGTGCACGTGGAAACAGGCACACACCCGCACACAACTGATAGGTTTATTAAAGCGTGTCAGGACAGAGTGAGCTTCACATTTCAGCAAAATGGACCCATTTGGCAGCAAAACCTGCACCCCAGATTCCCCCCACTCCTGTTCTACCTAGCTTCATCTCCGCCCTGCCCATGCACGTCGCTGTGCCGGCCCACTCAGCCGAATCTGGAGCGGCATAGAATGCATGTTTCTGTCACAAGCTTTGTGTCAGCTTTTTTTTTTTTCAACATGAGCTGAAGAAAAAGGGAGAGAACGGGTCATTCTGACACTAGGAATCACTTTATGTGGATCTTAAATGTTTTACAGCCTTAATGGGACTCCTAAAATAGATGCAGTGCTAATGTCCTCTGACTCTTGGAAAAAAAAGTGGAAGAATGTGTCTTTGCTAAGTGTGTACTTTTGAATTGGTGTGAGGGGTGCGCGCATGTCTGTTTGTGTCTGCGGCTGCATGAGTATGCGATCCAAATGGGTTTAAGTGAGGGATTCACGCATGCAAATGAAGCCACTTAAATCTGGGTCCTTTCCCCCTTCTATCTCTGAGGACACCCTATTCTCTATTTAGAGCAGCACTTTGACATCAGCCCTATGGAGCTTTGGTCTTAAGTGGTGCACTATAGTCTATAAGGAATCATCCAGATTTGCTTTATATAATCTCTCATCCTTGGAGATATCCCCAACAAATCTTCAACAAGCTCCCTGCTTGATGTGGATGTTTGGCGTAACCTTACGCACAGCATGAGCATTAAGCATTACCTTTTGAAGAAGTGTTCAATATGGTGGGATTCCTGGCATTCTACGCTTCCAGACTGCCTTGGAATAGTTAACCATCTCCCAGCATGGTTCCTCTTCTCCAGACAGACTCTGACTTAGAATATCGATCTCCGTGCGAGCTGGATCCTTACCCCTCAGACAATCCATACTAAACATATTAACAGTGGAGAGAGCTACAATGTCCTCTGCAGCTAATCATATTTAGCTACAGAGAAAGATATCTTTAAAGAAGCAGCTTGTTTTCGGTGCTGGATTGAGCGGTCTTGGATGGCGCTTCTACATAAAAACCATGAACCCGTTAGTAGACTGATCAAGAGCAGACAGTTCTTGATTTATAAAGTCTAAACCATTGACTCAGAAGATCAGGACTATAAATAATGTGTTGTTACCAAGTATGGATACCGTGTATGGTTATTATGACAAAAATAGTGACTGAGTAACAGCTAACGATTTTTGATAAAGAGTCTACTTTTTTTTGTATGACACCCCGTTGAATGCGCGTTTAGAACCGGAAACGTGCAGCCATTTACCAACCAGGAGCTGGAGCCACTGGAGATCTGAACTGCAGCCAATCGGTCTGACTCATGGTATGAGAGCCAGAATGGTTATCATGACAACAATAGTGTCTGATTAATGGCTGCCAATTTTTCAATAGAAGTCAATGAGTGCTGGACTGTTAGAGCCTTCAGGGACTTCTTACTTGGCAAGTAGGATGGAGTAGTCTATGTACAGTTCCTTATGTACGTTCATTGGTTTGAGCCTGTTGGGTTTGCATTAGCAGATAAAAATATCGCATGTAGCACGTGTTCCCTATTCAGATAATGTATGGCAATTAATGGCCAAAAACAGGACAATTCATAATGTGTTACAATAGCCGTTACAGCTCTGATACTTTTACAGAGTTGTTACAACAGTTGTGATTGAGTAATTGCTGGGAGTTTAAAAATCTATGGGTGCTGAGTCTTTGCTGAGTCTTCATAGAGCCTCTGGGAACTTGCTATTTGGCACATGGGTGGTACTAGTTCCTTAGTCGTCTTCTTCTTTCGGCATTTCCCTTCAGGTGGCGCCACAGCAAGTCTGTTTCTTCCACCTAACCCTATCTGCTGCATCCTCTTCAGTCACACCAACTATCTTCATGTCTTTCTTCACTGTATCTATGAACCTCCTCTTTGGTCTTCCTCTAGGTAGATCTTAGGTTGGTTGGTAGACCAACCTACCTAGAGGTAGGTTGGTCTACCTACCTCTAGGTAGGAAGACCAAAGGTCCTCTAGGCCTCTTTCCTGGTGGTTCCAAATCCAGTACTAGTTCCTTAGTCACTGCTCTAAATTTGTAGAGTTTGCATAAGCAGATGGCGATTTTGAATATGGCTTGTGTTTCGAAGGCAAATATTGAAGGACATATAAAGAAAAACAGTACCATTGGAAATCTGTTACAGTATCTATTCTGGTTCTGGAACTTTGAATCATGACAATAGTAATCAGGTTATGATTGCTGATTTTTCCAATTTGGCATTGAGGGTAAACTATCCATATCCATTTCCTAAAATGCTGTCATTGGTCTAAATCTGTCGGGTATGCATACACATTTGGCATGTCTTTCCAGGTACATATTGAAGGACAAATAACGACAACGGAAAAGAAGGACTTTTGGGAACAATCAGCATTCTGGTTCTGTTTCGTTCATTATGTCAACAATAGGCCTATATGTAATGTCAAAATTCCAATAGGAAGTCTATGGTTGCTAAGTGTTGATGGAGCCTTTGGGGTCTTCCTGTTTGGCATGGAGATTCTATATTCCAGGCACTGATCGAAACCTGTCAGCTTTCCATAAACAGATGGGTATACTGCATGTAGCATGTTTTCAACTTTTTTTTTCTTTCTTAAGTCCTACTGATACACGCATTCTATCTTTTGTACAGTGTCGTGCATCACAGCAGGCATCGTGGAGGAGTGCAGCACTGATTGTTGAGTGGGGCAATCAAAGGCTTTGATGCTAATCAGAGCTCCATGTCCTGCCAGTCTGGGGATGATGGTAGAAATATAGAATGAAGAAAAAGCTTTCATAGCAGATGCCCAATGCCAGCCTGATGTGATTGCTTTCTACATCATTCCCCAGGTAGCTGGGGGATAGAATCTGGCTGCAGTTGAAGGATAGAGCTGTCTACTTGCTTCTGCGCGCTCCGAATGTGGTGCCACATGTAATGAGCTTTGGATTCGGGCCTCTCATTATGCATAGAGTTTTCCGCCTAATCTGCTAAATACTTTGTGAACCATTCATTACATTTGTTTGGGTTTATTTCTGCAGCTCTCCGTTCTGCCGAGATGACAGAAGTGCTTTGTTTGTCGGGATCTCCTGCAAACCGTTCTAATAACACCTGGGCTGTTTGATACAGGAGAAAGGGTGGCCCTGGAGGAGAGACATTTTTTTTTATCCTAACCGGGGATTTCTCAAAATATGCAAAAAACATTTCTCTTCTCATCTTGTCTTAGTTACTTGCAGTACATTTTCGGACACGTGTGGATTAGCATTTTGAATTGTGAGGGTCTTGTATGGATTATATCCAGGACAACTAGCTGGAGAAGGCGAGTGAGATATAGAAGAGTTTTTGACAGTCCGTCTCCATTTTGTTTTTTTTTTCTTTTGACGGTGTGCAAGTGCTATTTCTGCTGGCTGGTTGACAGACTGTTTTTCAGCCCTCTGACAGACAGTTCCATTAAATCATGCTGCAGTGGTAACCTGCAGTGACAGGATGCCATTGCCTCCCTGGGATTCCTCCATCGGGGTCTCTCACGCGCTTAACGAGGAAGTAAACATGCTAAATCGTCTGCTGGAGATGAAGTGAAGAGGGCTGTCTAAATGCTGAATGTCACGTGCGATATCCATACAAGTTTCCTTGCTTAAAGGGATATGCATTATACAGCAAGCATGCAAGAGAAAAAGCCATATTTGCCCCTTAAGTAGACAACATGGCAGCGCTTCTAGAAGATGCTGAAGAAAAATGTTAAATTTGATGTTCTGCCATCTCAAAATGAGAAAATTCAACCTGTGTGACAAACATCATTCCATTCAGTTGTTTTTATTTTGTCCAAAATAGTGTCGTGTAGATACTGAAGTCTTACTTTTGATGCATTTCTGTATATCATTGTAATACCAAAAAGACATTTTTTTTGTAATATAATCTATTCATCCCTCACCAGGGAAATTTGTATGCGGCATTACACCGCAGCAGGCTGCCACCTATGACGGCGCCAACGGTGGGAGAAACGGGGTTAGGTGTCTTCTCTATAGACCCTAGACGTGAACTCAATGGGTTGCGAACCTGCAAAATTCCAGTTAAATATCGGCATAATGTTCAAAACTTATATTTTGTTTTTTTGTTTTTTTTCAAAAGTAAATAATTCTAGTAAATGGCAACAATATTTCACGTTAAGTGGTTTGAGAAAGTCACACTTCGTACCTGTCTTAGACTGCCATCATTAAAAAGTGAAAGCTAAGAAAAAAGTACAGTAATTTCACGACCATTAGGCGCACCATACGAAAAGGCGCAGCCTCAGATATGTGCGCCATTGCTGTATTTAACACACACATAAGGCGCATTGTACACACACCGCCTTACAACAATACACACGCAAGCATGCAAATGTGGGTATTAAAAAATAGATCGGGAGCAAAACTGAGTTTGGTTGTGCTTTATTTAAGTAGTAACGATACTAAACAAACACATTACCGGTAATAGTCTTTATTCAAATCCATCAAAGTCCTCATCCTCTGTTTTGGAATCGAGCAGCTGCGCAAAATCGAACAGAGCAGGTCCACTTCGCTCCTCGCTGTCAAAGTCACTGTCTGTACTGTGCGGCTCCTCAGAAAGGATACCAGCTTTTGAGAAAGCTCGGATAACAGTACCAGCAGACACGTTAGTCCAAGCATCTACAATCCATTGGCAAACTGTAGCGTAACTCGCCCGGTGCTGCCTTCCACCCTTCGTGAAACTGTGGTCTCCTTCGGTCATCCATCGCTCCCACGCTGCTCACACTTCACTCTTTAACGTTCTCATGCTTTTCTTTCAGGTCCGCCTCGCGGGCACCGCGTTTTCTTTTAGGTCCGCCTTATCTCACACACACGGCGCACTGCACGAAAAGGCGCACCGCTCATTTTGAAGAAAATCTAAGACGTTTACATGCGCCTTATAGCCGTGAAATTACGGTAAATTGTGTATTTTTGAGTGAAATGTACAGTAATCGCAAAAACATTCGCCAAATGATACTGTCAGTTTTCTTACAGAAACTTTTAATTTTTTTGACTGATCCAAAAGCTATTTTTTATATACAGTTAGTATTTATGTTCCCATCACGTGTGGTGTTTGTCAAAGAAAAAGAGACAATTTTCAATCACTTGTGATTTGAACGTACCAACTAGTGCTGTAAAATATCGATTGGAAAAAAAAAAAACGTTAACGAAAAGCAAAGAAAGTAAGATGAGAAGTAAGTATGAGGTATTTAAAGGACAAGATCGCAGTGTGGGAAACTTTCTCCAGCTTCTAGTTTCTAGCAGCCAAACTAACAAACTAGGGATGTTTGGTGGTTACATCATGGCCTCCAAAACTGTCCACTGTGTAGTGGTACTACAGAGGTGTGTTTTGGGTTTTAACAGAAATTATGTGTCACTACTTATTTCCTTTGAAGGGAAACAAGAAAATAATATTATTTAATTTGATACAAGAAATTGAATCTGTATCAATGAAGAAAATGTTTCAAAGTAAGCTAGAGATAGTAGTTAACGTTAAGGCTGTACGAGAGTAATTCTTTCCAAAATAAAAGTAATTACTTACAAGATTAGAGTCAATAACAAGAGCTAAAAGGATTTTTTTTATCTGTTCAAACGTTTTATTTACTGCTATAAATAAGTCCGTGTAGTCCCTCATTCAAGTTTCAAAAAAAGTCTTCTGGACAGTTTAATTCTTGAACGAGATGTTTCGACTTCCATCCGGAAATCATTTTCAATCTGAATGAAATGGACTGAAAACTGGATCTATTTATACTAACCTGAATAAAAGGTAAAAAATAGTAAGAAGGGCTCGACCAATGAGCCTGTGTTACCTATGATGGCCATGAATGGCTCCTATTGTAGCCACAGACCAGTAAACGAACCCTATTATAATAATGCTAAAAGCCTAGTGAATAGAAATTCCTGCTAACGAGAGGCGTGAAACTGGGTCACGAGGTGTCATCTTTAGTCCATGGCTTCAAAAGGCTGCTGTAAATCCCGGGCAAAATGTATCTAATGCCTCCACTCCGATTCAGAGAGGGATTTTCTTTCATCACAAAGATGGCTTCCTTCACACCTCTTTCAAACCATCCTTTCTCTCTACTTAGAATCTTCACCTCACTGTCCTCAAAAGTGTGTTTGGTGGATTTAAGATGCAGATGTACGGCAGACTGTGGACCACTTGAGGCTTCTCTTCTGTGTTGGTAAAGTCTTTTGTGGAGTGGCTGCTTCGTTTCACCAATGTAGTGTTCTTTGCAGCTCCCTTCACTGCACCGGATCGAATAAACTACATTGCTCTGTTTTTCTGTAGGCATCTTGTCTTTAGGATGTACCAGTTTCTGCCGTAATGTGTTGACCGGTTTAAATAAGCTTTTTTTTTTTTCAAGATGGCGCCGTGAACGGACGGCAGCTCCTGTAGTATTTTTTTGTTTATTCGCCATTTTTTTTTTATCTACTTTATCTTATTATTTTTCTTATTTTGCTTCTTTATTTAAAAACTAGGAGAGTTTATGGTCATT
Source organism: Neostethus bicornis (assembly GCA_902685375.1). NCBI lineage: Eukaryota > Metazoa > Chordata > Actinopteri > Atheriniformes > Phallostethidae > Neostethus > Neostethus bicornis. The sequence continues at coordinate 14,651,516 of LR738561.1, forward strand.
GAAAAATGATAGAAAAACGTGATTTTTTTTTTTTTGACAGCAGCCGTTGCGTTTACATTTTCGGTGCAGCGAACCCGGTAGTGATGTCATAATGTCGCAGCAGCTGTCTCGATCTCAATAATAATCACTGGTTTTAGTCGGCCTCGAGTTAAGGTCGTCCAAAAAGGAACGTTTAAGCTTATTCTTTTGAAAAAAAAATTGTGATAAAATGCTAACATATTAATAAATCTGCATCATGGAGCTTCTGAATCTACCCTTCTGTCTCATCAACCAAAAACCTTTCTGTTGTTTCCTCCCACAAATTGTTCTGCAGTCAATTATTTTTAAGCATGCAGGGACAGCGTGGTAGTACTAGATTCGAGCATGGCCCTGCAATAACAAATGCATCTCTCTTTGATGAGGCCTCTAATAAACGGGCTGCATTTGGAGATGCTGTTTGTTGTTCTGGAAGCCGCCTGGTGAGAAAACGCTGAGTGGATTCTGAAGAGGTGTTGAGTGCAGGGGATGATGGCTCTGCTTGCTCCTTTTAAGGTTATTTTAAGCTGCAGGGTGTGTGTGCGCGCGCGTGTGTGTCAGGGTTGTGTTTTAATTAGAGAGACCGGAGTATGTCCTTGGGCTGCCGCGGAGGGTCAGGAGAACCTGGTAGTCTGGGAAAGCAGTGGCTGGGACAAGTCTGGCAAGCCTGCTGAACACCCATTACGCCAATGTGTAGATGCACTTAGGAGCGACGTGCACACACCGATTCACACACAGACGCGGATATGTGTCCCGGTGTTGGCGCCATTCCTGTTGGCCATTGATACCATGGTAACTGAGCAGCCTGCATTTCCATGTGTTCGGCGGCCTTCTCCTGTCTCTGAAAGCAAAATTACCACTGGCACTCCTCTGGGGAGCGGTGGGAGGTGAAAGAAGAAAAGGTTGAGAGGGGAGCGAATGGAAGCATCTGACATTTATGTTCCTGGCCAGCTGAAAATGCCACTTCAGACTGGCATCTCTCTTTCATTCTCTGTCGTCCTGCAGCCTCTGTCTAACCTGAGACTCGCCTTCTACTTCCACACCTATCGTTCAATTCCGCCCCACGGTCACTTCTCCTTCCGATTTTCATAGGTCCAAAGCGTGACCTCTGGCTTTTATCCAGGCATTTCTTTATCTCCCACTTGTCATTTCCATATCACAGAGCTTCACCTCCGTAGCCTCAGCCTATCTTTCGTCAGCTCTCCTCTTTGATTCTTCGCCTCCAATTCCTCTCTAACCTTCCATCTATTCTTCCTTTTTCTGTACCTGCATTTGCATCTCTCTCCTTTTCTTCCCCGGCTAATCCCCTCGCAGCCCTCCCCCTCACACCTTCAGTGTGTGCCTTGCCTTGGTTCCAGCCGATGATGGGACTCATACAGCCTCCCAGATGAGCCGATAGCTAATGGCTGTTGAATAATGCATGGCGGCCAGGATTTAGAGAGCCCAGTCTATTAGCCTGACCAAATACTCCAGGCTTTTATTAAAGACCAACACTTACAATTACAAACTGCATTAAGGCCGGGGTCCGAGCTCCCCCCTTTCTCTCTCTCTCTCCACAGCTACATAGACCTAACCAAGGCAGAATATTATCTTTTGCTTTTTAAGATTTTATAGCTTTGGAGTAGCTGATCCTTTTAGAAGAGGTCACTAACCGTCTTTTCTGGATGTTTTGTTCTCGTTCATGTTATTGTGTCATAGGTTAGTGGCCCTTTTAGTCACAACTGGAGACAAAAACAGAGAGATTACACATGTTGGGAAGATGTTGGGAAACGAATGCAAATATGATGCTTTTTATGTTGATATTTCAGCGAGGTGGAGGTTACTCTCGTATTTGATGATTGTTCTCACACCAAAAACATCCTCACAGTATTTTTCTATTTTATTAATATATGTTTGAGTAATTTGCGAGCTGTATTTAGATCAGGCATGGGCAAACTACGGTCCACGGGCCACATGAGTCCCATTAAATGTTTTAATCCAGCCCAAAAAGAATTAAATAAATAAACCGTTTTATTGTTTTATTTTCACTGCAATTCTAATGTATCCTCACTAGATGGCACACTCTAGATATATTGGCTTTGTTGTAAAAAAACAACAACACTGCTCATATTAAAATGTGTGTGTCTCTGTGATGCGCCCACTGTCAAAATAGATTGTCAGGAAGTTTCAAACCTACATTTTAAACCTGGCGCGCTAGGTGCACATTTTTTTAAGCGCTGGGGCGCTTGATTTTAACATTAGCGCGCAAGATTACGTGCGCGTAGCGACTGCAATGGCTTTCCATATATTGCGCGCTTGTATACCAAAGCATGCCATCCATCTGCTCCTGTTCCAGCCCCTTGGTCAAATATTAGAACCCAAACTGGCCCGCGAATCAAAAAAATTGCCCACCCTTGATTTAGATACTATTCCTTCATTTCTAAACCCACCAAGGATGTTGTTAACTTCATGCACTTTACAGTGTATTATTTGCAGTCTCAAACAATAAGTATGCTGCATCTTACACTCAGTACTGGAGGCACAATGGGGGGGGGGGGGGGGGGGGGGGGGGGAGGTGCCAGGTTGCTCTTGGCTGTATCTTTTGTTCTCCACCACACCCACATTGGAACTTTGGTGAAACTAAACAGATCAGTCTCAATAGATCAGTCTAGTACAATTTTCCTGAAAATGCCCCGAAATAAGAATACAGAACTGAATGTGTGCTGCTTGGCTAACACGCAGCACAAATTCGTGTTAGCCAAAGCAACTTCTTTGCCTCCCAACTGGGCAAGCAAGTTGCCCAGTCCAACTTGGGCAACTTCTTGGAGTGGAAGGAAGGAAGTCCAAGGAAGTTGCTCACTCTTCCATTGCCCTGGGGCTGGAAGTTAACTGGAAGTACGCGGGTTCAGTTCCCACTGAGTTGATGTCTAGGGTCCTTTGATAAGACATCTAACCCCCTGTTTCTCCCACCAATGGTGCCATCGTGGCAGCCTGTTGCGGTGTAATGCAGCACACAAATTTCCCTGGTGAGGGTAATACATACATAAAGTATGTAAAAAAAAAAAAAAAAAGTAGTTGAGAGGAGGGTCGGATGGACGCCATGGTGTTTTTGGCCACTCATTTTTCTCCATCATGCATAAATTCTTCCACACTGTGCTCACTCTTGGTCCATCCTTTCAGGTACTGATCTCCTTCTTCTCACATTTCCAGAAGGCAGGACTAAGTGGGGGAGCGAGATGAAGGGGGTATTCAAACAGTCAAAAACATGTAAATGAGTAAATATATTTACCAGCTTTTTCTGGCAAATGATACCATGTTTCTCTCGAATCTAGGACATTTCAGCCACGGACATTTGAGCCAAAAAACTGCAACCTAGGATATTTGAGCCATGTGGGCAACGGATCTCGGACATTTCAGCCTCGGACAATTAGGCCAAAAAACTATTTTATGTAAAAAATTGCGATATTTTATGTAAAAAATTGTGATATTTTAAAAAATTGTGACATTTTATGTAAAAAATTGTGATATTTCAGGCCAGCTTCGCCATCGTCGTGACATCCCCTCCAACACCAGATCTGGAGCCATCAGGCCAGTTCGGTTCCAGAGAAATGGAGTATTTATGTAAAAAAATTGTGATCTTTTAAAAAATTGTGATATTTTATGTTTATGTACAAAATTGTGATATTTTATGTAAAAATTTTTATCGTAAATAAACAGTTGCACTACAGAAAATAATTGCTTTTAGTCATTTTTATCCCATGGCTCAAATAGCCTAGGTTGCAGTTTTTTGGCTCAAATGTCCGTGGCTGAAATCTCCGTGGTTGAAAAGTCCGTTCACCGTTTCTCTCTTTATACACAGAGGTGAGGCGACATATTGTGTCTTTGTGTTTATGATGGTTTGTAACTGTTTGCTAGAGATGCTGTACATGCTGCACCCTGAGCTCTAATGCTGCCAAATTGTCATCATCTTCTTGATGGATTTTAATTCCGTCTGTGGTTACTGTTTCTGCTCTGGATAAGGCTCCTTTGCACACCATTCCACATGATTATACAAGATAATAGCTGCTAATAGCCATAAGTGGCTAGAAGTGTGTCCTGTAAGTGACTGCTGAATAGTTATAAAGTGTTGTTAGCTAATGGCCGTCTAAACATCTTCCTGCTAACTCTGTTTCAGAACAGTTTTTCTGTAATGGTATATTGACCTATCTCTTAATCTTCATATTGCTATGCACGCTTCCATTTTGCATCTGCATACCATAATGTGACACGTCTGCATGTTCTTGACAAGTTTGCAGAGGCAGGTGTTTGTGTTGGGAAATTTTCAGAATGAGATTGCTTTCAGTTTAAACGACCAGTGACCACTGGGCAGCTGCCATCTTTTTTTCTGCCCAAGAGTAAAGTTGATTTTCTCTCTCCGACGGATCTTTAATCGTACAATTCTGAAAACCAAGCAATATCCAGGGCCTTGCCAAATATAGAGCAGACTCCGTAGGGATGATGGATCAATGTTCGTAGGTTCATCACTTTAATCCAACCGCAAATCCTTGGTCCATCCACAGAGCCTCCGCCTGCGCTCTGTGTCCAGAGAGTTAAGTGATTACATGGCTGGACCAGCAGTTATCAGATGTAAACCTGGCAGTCAAAAACATGCATCCAGGGAGCCGGTGCTCGGCTAATACATGTGTCTATCTTGTTTGCAAATGTTTATTTAGTCTGATCTCTTCGCTGACCTGACCGGCTAGGGTTCCTCTTGCACGCCCAAGAAGCTCATTAGGATTTTATTTAATTAAAGTTGTGGGACAAACAGTGTATCAATACCAAGAATATTGATTTTCTACAGGAATGAGTTGGAGTAAAATCTATATGTAACCACGGGCATGGAGTTACTTCTCCCACCTGGTCATCATCTTTTCAAAGAGACATTGAAGACAACAAAAGCCTCTCAATTCAGGGGTGCATTTGAAATGACTGGTCCGGTATATGGGGTAGTACCCATGGAACTAAACACGAGATGGATGGTCATTTAATTAATAAAATATTGCTTTATCTGATTTTTTCTGCAAATATTTCTAGTTATTTATGCACGACCGTTCATAGCTAAATATCTCAGAGTGCTTTATGAGTGCAACCAATTAAAAAATTAATTAAGGACAATAATTACCTTCCCACCTTTTGTACGAGTAGCTCCTTCAGACAGAGACTGCTACACCCACTATGTTAAAACGGAGCTCAATTGGTGATATTGACCTGGGGGTGCACAAAGTCAATCTTATCTGATCTTAAAAGCAAGTGAGTGAAAATAAAAGGAAGATAATTCAACGCTTTGATAACAAATTTCTCCTTTTGTTGGACCGAAAAAGAGTCAACGGAGTCGACCACACGAAGGCAGTAGGTTAAAATGATCCAGAGCTTTGGGACCAATGTTTGGAAGGACAGGTTCCCATGTTTTAAATTTAGTTTTCGGAACCTTCAGCAGATTCTGACTGGATGATTGAAGGGTGCGACCAGAGGAGCATAGGGTCAAAATTTCAATATATACCATGTGGCCTGACCATAGAGGGCCCTAAAAGTAATAATTAGAATTTAAAATCAGTTCTAAACTTTATAGGAAGTCATTGGAGTTATGAGAGAACAGGAGTAACATCAGGGGCGGATCCAAGATTTTCTAAAGGGGGGGACGTGAGGTAATTGATAAATCCAGGGTGGCGTGAGTGGGGGGCTACAATGTTCAATGTCCGCCCCAAGAACATTTTAAAAATAAGAGTAAATTTTCCTGCATTTTGGTGCCCATTCGCTCGACTAGTCCCCTTTCCTTTCTTCTTTTTTTTTTTTTTTTTGTGTCCCAAAAGGATGCCTCTCCCTAGATCCGCCCCTCCTTGGATCCGCCCCTCCTTGGATCCGCCCCTGGATATGGTCCCTTCTCAGAGTTTCTCTGTATTTTTTTTCTCCATTCTATACTAACATGTAATTTCAAGGTTATTTTTTTGCTCCTATGTTGGTGTACAGAAGTGTTCATGTGTTTGATGTGCAGCGTCACAGCATGCATTTTAACAATGCATGCACACTTGCACAGCAGTTATGTGCACACCTGTTTTTAAGTCACTCAAGCTGCAGATTTATCCATAGTTTAACTAATAAACACTGATGCATGTGGCTTTTCTCTGAGAAGAAGCTACACACCCTCTGGCTTTGTGACAAGAATGTGGTTTTTTTCCTTGTTTTTCCATCAGAAGGCCACTAATTACCTTGTTTTTCTCTTCAGTTATCAGAAAAGCAGCTTGAGTTGGGTAAATGAGTAACGGGGTGATGGCAGAATGGAGCACGAGATCTCAGCAAATCTTAGAAAAAAAAGCCGGTCAGATGTGTTTATTTGAGCAGAAGTGGGATGAGCAGCAGGTACCAAGCAGCTGGTTTTGTTCAGGTGTTCTGATCCCATCTTTGTGGCTTCAATCTGACGGCGTATTACGACAAATGAGTCAAAAATGTCACCGCACGTGTTTGTGTGTGCGTGTGTTAACTGTATTCCTGCGTCTCTCTGGAGGCGCGCGGGGTGCAGAGGGCAACTGCAGTCTGATGCGGGGCATCTGTTCTCACATTTGTTAAATTTCTCCTTCTGTGTGTGTGTGCGGACGCTGATTTAAAGCATATGCATGTGTGTGATCTGTGATTGGTGTGATAGGTGTGGTCAGTGAAGTAGAACGGTGAGTTGTTGCAGGGACAGAGGTCGTGCGCCAACTTGTCAATGGTCCGTGTTAAAGCCGACCCAGGGCGCTGGATGGTTTCACCTCATTGACCCCCAAGAGTCTGCAGGTGGTGCCTTTCATTTTGCTCTTTTTTAGTATCTTTATCTCCCTCCACTATCTTTGGTATGCCCCTCATCCTCACACATCTGTCCTCCTGGGCAGAGCCTATGCTTTCTATACACAGGCTTTAATCTCAGTGGGGACATTACATGCATAATCTGGCCTATAATAAGACTCCAGCTGGGCTTGGACGCCTGCTGAAGAAAGGAAAGAAGATGTTTTAATTAGACTCATTTGCTACAGCAGCTAGTAAAGAGCAGGACCTCTTCACAGATGACCTCATTTTCAATGAGAGGAGCCACAGACTCACTGATCAAAGTTTTTCACCACAAAACCACCGGGGATGTCGAGGTGAGCCGAGGTGGTTCAAGTGAGTTTCCCTAAAAATGTTTAGAGGATATTTATAAATATAATTTTTCCAATAATATGAAAATGTGCCGTCATAAGTTGGATCCATAAAAATCTGTTTCTGTTTATAAATCAGGGACTCCGTCAGATGTTAGTATAACAATCATTTTTGTAGGGGGAACAAAAATAAGAGACGGTGGCTCAGTGGTTAGAGCGAACCCGCAAACTTACAGCCTGCGGGTTCGTATCCCACTGAATTCATGTCTAGGGTCTTTGGAGAAGACACCTAACCTCCCATTTCTCCCACCATTGAAGCCATCATAGGTGGCAGCCTGCTGCGGTGTAATGCTGCACACAAATTTCCAAGTGAAGGATGAATTAAGTATATCAAAAAAAAAAAAAATCCATAAACCTACGGCTTCTCAGTTAATCCAACTTTGGAGTTGGAGACTCAAACTTAAAAAAATCCAGAAAATTCTAATCTGGGCAGTGTTCTCGGGTGTTTGATAATTACTGTATGTGAACAATGGGTTTGTCCTTTCGTCGATGGGTGATCAATGGTCCCAAAAAGGGCAAATATTCAATAAGTTGACCATTGTGTAAACATGGTTGTGTGGTGGTGGGACTGCAGATCTCTGTCAGAGTTTGACGATTGACTCTTACTTCAGCCAATCCTGTTTTCTAAATTCAGCTTTGAACGTGTGTTTACCTTAGATGGACCTTCGTGATTGGCTGACTCGTCCACTGTCAAACCAATTGGGTTAGTAATGAGTGAGTGCTTGGGATAGTGCTGGGTGATATGGAAAAAAAAATAGACGGGCATCTTAAATATCACAATAATAACATTTTTTACAATAAACCTGTTTGAAGTTTTCTTCTGAAAAGTTTTAGCAAGAATTCCTATTTTGATTTTCTCCAACTTTTCTCAAATGACGGATTTACAAAAAAAATTCTCAAAATACAATAATTTTATGTCTCTGGCTCTTTGTTACATTTTTCACCTGACGGCACCGATGGTGGATCTTATTGCTTGTTCAGTATTTGCAAAGCGTTTCTGGACTGTCAATGTTAGATACACAACCTCAAAAGATGGGTGTCGTGCTTTTGTGGGCAATAATTCTTATTGGCATAATAATAATTCTTGACATATTTAACAAAAATGTACTTTTTATTTTAGTTCAGAAATGCTTTTTTGCGAGAAGAAGTTTATAATCAGATTTATTCCATTTGTCTTCAGTTTTTGACATTGAATCCCCCTACCATCACTCCCTGCTTAGTCTCTGCTCTTTTGTGAGTGCCCGACAGGGCGTAAATCAAGTTTAAGGTGGCAAATTCAGTGGAAAGCGCATCGAGTTATCAAAGCTAACAGAATTACGTATTGGAAGGAGGGACTAAGCGTGAGCAGAGCACAAGCACTAATCAAAACAATTCAATATATGCATTGGGAACTTCAAATACAGAAGAAAAACGCAGTGCATAGACCAAACAGTAATTTTTAAAACTAAATATGTGATTCTGTTTTGTTATTGTCATACACAGAAGGGCACTGCCCTCATGGACTTATGTAACCCTGAAAAACAAAACATTGCTCTTCATTCTACTCAAAAAATGCGCAAAAACAGTTTACACTGGGTATAATTTCGCTGTCTATAATCTGGCCTCACTTTGAAAAGAAACTTAGAAAATCAAAAAGATCTTTTCAGCCAACTTAACATTTTATTTGTATTTTAAATTTTATTAAAAACATACATTTTTATTATTTTTTAATTTATTTTTATTCAGGTTTTTTTTTACATTTTATTTTTTATTAATTTTCAAAATAGTTATTTTTATTTTATTTTTTGTTTATTTAAAAAAAATTATTACATTATTAAAAATTTTTATTTAACATTTATTTATTTAAAATAATCTGGCTTCAGCCAATAGTCATCTTTGATTAAATTAGTTAGTAAATCATAAAAGAGTCAGTCAGTCACCTTCTTAACCAACAATCCTTACAGGGATACGGGTACCCATCCCAGCTGATTCGCGGTGAGGGGCAGGGTACACCCTAAACAGGTCACCAGTCTGTCATGGCAATCCATACAACCATAAACACTCACACCTCGGGGCAATCATGTTGTGGCCAATCAACCTAACATGTATGTTTTTGGAGGGCGGGAGGAAACCGGAGTACCTCGAGAAAACCCACGCATGCACGTGCAGAACATATAAACTCCACACAGAAAGGCCAGTGTTCCAAGCCTCGTACTCACCTGGCACTCAAACCCACGACCATCTTGCTGCGTGGCCACTGTGCTATCCGCTGCACCACCGTGCCGCCATCATAAAAGAGTGGACGGTAGAAAACAAAGTGTTCATCTTCTATCAGGTCACACACTGCAAATTCTGACCTCTTTTCTAGGTCGTTTAAACTGACCTTTCGGTGTAGATGGAAGTGTACCTGTCCATGACCGGGCGCAAATGACCGGGCACTGCGAGAAATATAACGATTATATAAAATTCTATTCAAAGCCAGTCGTAAACTGGACCGAAGTGGGCGTTTGCACGGTAGAGATTAAAATCCACGACCAACAATGATTTGATGATCAAATGGTATGAATGTTGAACAATACGAACAAAAAAAAACACTTCAGGAAAGTGTTTTTATGTGAAAATAACGTTTAAACACGGTAAAAACCTCAAAAAGTTAATTTCGCACAGAGCTCACCTACTTTAAGTGAAGAGCGAGCGCTGGTTGGATGAAGTGGAAGGAGAGTTATTTACAGGAGGGAATCGTGTCTGAGATGCTCCTCCGCTGAGACAGAGGGCTTATAGCACCCTGATTTATGAGAGCTGTGAAGAATTGAGTGCTTCATAAAGATTTGCCGCTGGCTGATATGAAGTAATCAGTGGAGTGATCTGACTTTGACTTTACGGGACGTCAGAACTTTAACACACCAGAGACAATGGGTGCTCTTTGTCCGCCGGACATCACGCACAGAAGGAGTTACAGTCTAATTCTGGCCGTCTGTCAAGGTCATATGGATTAGAAATGATTGGGTTTCCAATAGTCTACTGGGGAGTTCTGCATGATGAATCATCGCTCTGTTCCAAATCGACACCAATTAAGGAAGGTTTGTTTATTCCGCTGTGGGACACACTCGCTCCACACACACGTTTTCACCTCTTCCTTCTCTCTCTCTCTTTTTGGATCACTCTGGTATTCGTAGAGATTAACAGAACACATGTGTGTGCGTCTGTTTGCGTCTGCACACAGTTCCTTCTGCACCGTAGGCCTCATATTTGTTTCAGGCCCGTGGTTTCGTATTCTATTAACACACTTGTGCACATGCATGTCCACATTTGTGTCACTCAGTGTTTGTCGTGCGTCCTGACTGTTTGTGCCAGGAGGTTCATGTCTGTGAGGCACGCTATATGAAAAGTGAGGTTGTGAAGCCCCGAGCTCGAGTCAGTGAATTCATTTGCATTCATTCCAGCGCCTGTCTCTCCTCAGAGCCCATTCTAATTACCAGTAGCTCAGGTCTGCTACAACACACTGCACTCTCTCTCTCTCTCTTAGTGAAAATGGGCCGCTGGTGGTGCATTCCTGTGGCTTTGATAACACTTTCTCTTTGGCCTGCCAGGGATCTCTTCATGTTGTTTTGTTTGCTATCAAGCTCAGACACTTTCTCCTGTTTTGGAGTTAGAGGATTCTATGCATGTGTGTGCAAGCAGAACTCCTCCTCACTCTGAGTGTGATTGTTTTGGGCTGGAGAGGAATTCATTGTGAGTTCATGTTGCAACTACTTAGGAAGCAGCGAGAAAATCCAGAGGCTTGTAAAAGATGAGCATGCTCACTAATCACCGTAACGGCCGCTGTGGCGTTTCACCTCCTGCTTGTCACGCCTCCTTCCTGGTGATGCAAATTTCTACTCAACCCAGTAACTCACAAAGATTTGCTACTGAGCATGCTCCGAAACGTTAAGACACTGATTTCCATACATATGCATGTGCAAGCTCACATTTACGTATGAAATGGGCAGTACAGTGACACCTGCACAGTGCTGCGGTTATGATGCCCGTGCACCCTGCTGCAGTGACAAGGTCAGAGGGATCAGGGGAGACAAGCTGAGCCAAGCAAGCTGCTGAACAATTCAACCAGGATTTTTAGTTGGATTTTTACAATAAAATACTAAAACCGATCAAATGCAAGGGTTATTCATACGTTTTAATTAGAGATCAATAGTAACATAAAGAAATCAGACATAGCGAGTAGCTATTGCCAGCATGCCAAATAGGAAGTAGCTTAAAAAAAACAGCAGCAATTATCCAATCACGATTGTTATCATGGTAACCATCCTGGCCGTGTTGCTTGTTCTAATCTTGGTTCTAATTTCTTGTGTTTGTTGCAAAAGTTGTTTTGTTTACAAAAAGAAAAACAGCTTTAATAGGGATATGTTTATGTATCAATTCATCAATAATTGGTCGTGAATGACTGTGGACAGTTGAATTAAAAATTGCTTAAGAGTTTTGGGAGATGTTGCATTCACAAGAATTTTTGCTCCCGATCTTTGTAATTGAGACTTTTGGTTGTATTACTCTGGAAACCTAATCAGTTCATCTACTGTAGGTACTGAGTAACTCGTTAGTACTGGCCACGGTTGCATTTCCACCGTTTTTCTGATGAGACGGTGGCTCTCTAGTGCCAGTACCAGTGGCATTAGGACTAAGTATTATGTATACCTAAGATTGTTTGATTCTGCTTTAGAAATCTTTGTTTATACTTTTGTGGTTAAAATGAAAATGCTTTTGACTTTCTGACAGTTTTCACCTCTTTAGAGGTCAGTGACTTGTTTCTGCTGAGAGGGTAACTACCAATGTATACCGCTGGATTTACTGCCATGCGTCACATACCATGCAACCCTGGTTTTGGCTGTTTCTTTAAATCCCATTAATGTTTGGCTAGGTGGTTGCCATGCAGACGCAAACACAGATAGGGACTAGGTAGGATAGGACTACCTATATTTCCAGGGCCAAACATTCAACGTGGCATTGTTCGTCCTGGCAGAAAAAGGCTACATATTTCCTTTATTTGTTGGACCTTCTGGCATCAGACTGGCAAGTTCCAGCTCTTCTAGAGTCAATGGAAGGAGTTTTTGTTCACCATTTTCAAAAAAACATTTCTCGCTTTTCATTCCACAATAAAAACGTTAAAAAAAAAATTATGCTGATGTCGTATTAAAGTGTACGACACATTCACTGCGCAACTCCTGCAGAATTGTGCAAACATTTGTGGAGAGTGGACCAAGCAGCAAACAGTTTACCGTGAAATAAAACTTAAGATTTGTTATTTAGAGATTTATTTTGGTTTGGATGATGAATTTATCCCCATAAATTTGAATCTTTTCAACCCGTTTTGGCAGTGATGTCACTAAAAAGTAAATTCAAACTAACAAATCGACAAAATCAAAAAAAGTTCCATTCCGTCGTCTTCCGCTCATCCAGGGCTGGGTCGCAGAGGCAACAGCCTCAGATGGGAAGCCCAGGCTTCTCTCACCCCAGCTGCATCCTCCAGCTCACCCGGAAGGATCCCGAGTCATTCCCCAGCCAACTGTGAGACATAGTCTCTCCAGCGGGTCCAGGGTCTGCCTCTTGGTCTCGTCCCGGTGGGACGTGCCCGAAACACCTCACCAACGACGTGCTCAGGGGGCATCCTAACCAGATGTCCGAACCACCCGATTTGACTCCTCTCGACCTGGAGGAGGAGCGGCTCGACACTGAACTCCTCCTGGATGGCAGAACTCCTCACCCAATTTCCGAGTGAGAGCCCAGCCACCTGCAAATGAAGCTCATTTTGGCCGCTTGTATCCGTGATCTAATTCTTTTGGTCACCACCCACAGCTGGTGACCATAGGTGAGGGTAAAAAAAAGTTTTGGGATTTATTGCAATAAAAATAAATATTTATTGTGGGTAGATTGTGGAAAAAGGAACGTCTCAAAGACAGACTACTGTATGGCAGTCTCGTTGCCATGACAACGCCTGAACACTTTTTTTTCAACCTTCAATATTTTGTGACATGGCATCGCTATAAATTTTTCACAACCAGAGAAAGCTTTGTTGGTGTTTATTCATTCTTAGTTTTATAGTTCTTATTTTAAAGACTTAAAGTTATCTGGGTACATTTTTCGGTCCATGTGGCCCGTCCCTTATTTTTGAGCACACGTTCAGACACTGAGTGACTTTCTGCAGAACGACTCGGGAGGCATCGTGTTCTCTCCTGGGAGAAGCTACTTTAAGAATCACCTGCAGCCCAAACACAACTCTGTAGAGTTTGAGAGGTTTTTTTTTTCCCTTTTTTTAAGTGAGGGTACAAACAAGTAATTACAGAATTTTTTTTTTTTAAGTTGGATGTTCACATCGATGGTCTGTACTCTGGGAAACAGCCGGATGATGTATGGCTGCTAATTATAAGACCGGGTATGAAAATCAATGTACGTGAAAAACCTTTTACAGCCTTTAGATTATTCATTTGTAATATTTTTTCTTTTGGTTTTAATTGGACAACATTATTGTGTCACTTTATTTAAATGGAAATCCCACCGTTTATCTGTACGACTGCAGAAATGAATCAATGGCTGTTTTTCTTCAAATCGCCGTCTTCGAGCTGACCCTCGTCGATGTAATTATCAGGGCTTCTGCTGCCACCCAAGCCGTTTTCATCATTCTTCATGCTATCGCCATTATCTTCCTTATTCCCATCATCGTTATCAGTTACATCATCTTCATCAGCGCCAACATGGCCGCTATGATCATTAGCGATATTAGTCCCAGTTGTCACATGTTGGCTGTTGTTATTATCGATGATCCCATCCTTCTTGCTGACTTTATTAGCAACCAAACCATAAAGGGAGTTGTATTAGAGCTTGAATATCTGTTATGATGGTGTGATATTTATGGCCATTTAACTCTGATTGGAAAGAAAGACAAACTGTTACCAAACATCAAATGGTCAAAGGGCGGGATCTTTTCTCATTAGCACGAAAACGAAGAACAAAAAGTGGCAAGCTCTAATTTGGTTTTTTTGACCTCTTTATGGGGTTAATTATTTATTTCATTCGAGCACAGTGGCAGAATAAACTTTGCGGCAATTTAATGTGAGTCAATTAAGAGAGGAGATAGATGAAAAGCTATCCTGAGGGAAATTATTAATCTTTTATTTTTAGAGTGGGATGGTTGATGTGGGTTTTTTTTTGTGCTGTGCTTGGCCCAACAGTGGTGTTAAATGTTCTCTAAAACAGCCACATTCCTCTTTTAGACAGGCAGGTTAGATAGCGTTGAGGTTAGGCTCTATGGATTTTATATGGCTTCCCTGTAATAAGAGAAATTATCTCTGTGCTAGAGTGCTGGGCACAATAATGAGGTGAGGAGAGAAGGAAAAGGAGGGATAGAACGAGGATAAGGAGGGGCTATGCAAACACGGGGAATTGGGGAGAGAAATGTTGTAATATTACCCGTTAATATCATTCCAGCTCGTGTTTTTATGGTTTGCTTGACATCAAACATGTTGGTCTGTTTTTATCACAAAATGTACGTATGCTTAAAACAACCTGAACGTACGGGAACCCAAGAGGAAGTCAGATAATCCCTGGTTTTTCTGGTACATTATAATGTACATCCATGAAAAAGCCGGAGTAGCCCAAGCAGGATGGCAGAGATGGGATTTTTTTTTTTTTTTTTTAGACTTAAGACAAAAATCTAACCTGATGCATCCGTCATTTTTTTTTCTATTGTTTTTGTCTTTTCAGTTTTTCTTTGTGGAAATTTCTTTCAGTGGTCTCAGGGAAACTTTGCATCCAGTGGGAAACGAACCCAGTTCACCTGGTCGATAGCTCGTATCGCAACCACCAGCTACTCCATCTGGGACCCCGTCATTTTTTTTTACCTCTGTGAGGAAACGGTCTGACCTTGCAGTATTGGGGGTTGTGTTTTCGCGTTGACCAATTGCTGCTTCTTGATTGGGAGTGGAAGTATTGAATGTGATGCGCCCCAACAGTAAGTAAAACCCAGA
Source organism: Neostethus bicornis (assembly GCA_902685375.1). Classification (NCBI taxonomy): domain Eukaryota; kingdom Metazoa; phylum Chordata; class Actinopteri; order Atheriniformes; family Phallostethidae; genus Neostethus; species Neostethus bicornis. The sequence continues at coordinate 14,666,712 of LR738561.1, forward strand.
AAAAACAAACTTTTCCACCCAAATCTTCCGTTCCGTCGTCTTCCACTCATCCGGGGCCGGGTCGAAGGGGCAACAGCCTCAGATGGGAAGCCCAGGCTTCTCTCACCCCGGCTGCATCCTCCATCTCACCCGGAAGGATCCTGAGTCATTCCCCAGCCAGCTGTGGGACATAGTCTCTCCAGCGGGTCCGGGGTCTGTCCTTAATCTGCTCCCAATGGGACATGCCTGAAACACCTCACCCGCGAGGCGCTTGGAGGGCATCCTGACCAAATGCCCGAACCACCCCATCTGGCTCATCTCGACCTGGAGGAGGAGCGGCTCGACACCGAGCTCCTCCCGGATGGCAGAGCTCCTCACCCGATCTCTGAGTGAGAGCCCAGCCACCCTGTGGAGGAAGCTCATTTCGGCCGCTTGTATCCGCAATTTCATTCTTTCGGGCACCACCCACAGCTTTCTAAAAACTATCTTTAAATTCTAAAACTGAGGAATCTGGGGAGGTTTGGGCATGTAGTCAGGATGCCCCATGGTCGACTCGTAGTTGAGCTTCGGCATACAGTTTGGATGTTTGTTATTAATGGTGTTAAAAGGGACTGGGGTGTTTGTGTGCCGAGGAGGCGTGTCAAATAATTAGGACAGATGTTGGAAAAAAAACTTGTTTACAAGAAAGACTCTAAAAAGCAAATAAAATCATGTTTCTATATATTTTAATCTTTTAAAACTAAATTCCTTTAATGAGATGACAAGCGCAGTCCTCCTCCTGAGTAATGGCTGACATGTGGAAAGACTTCACTGTCACAAAACTGCCCTCTTTTCTGGAAGAAATATGAACCGGCAGGTCCACGAGTGTTCAAGTAAAAATTGATTAATGTGTGGAAATTAATCAAACTCGTAAGAGCTGATAATGTTCATTAGAACGTGTCAGTCGTCTCTGTGATGGGTCTAGTAAAGGTTCAGTGCCGCCTGCGTCGGGTTCAAATCTAAAGCATGAACGAAGATTTATCAACTCGTGTTTACACAAAACAAAGACGACAGAATCCGCTAATTAATTAACAAATGGCAAGCATTGTTGTCACGGTGTTGATTGTAAACATTTAACGTCGGTCCGACTAAAACTTAGCTTCAAAATCAGGTGGAAAAATGACATTTTTCTTCCAAAATGTGAGAAAGATTCTTTTTTTTGGAAACCATCTGACCTCGCACCATCAGAGTTGTTTGGTCCCAAATGGGCAGGTACTTTTCCGGTCATGGTCCCCTGTCCTGCTGCTAGAGGAAGCCCTGGATGTTCCTCATCACCTTGATTAGGGACACCTGAGATTGATTCCTGATGCTACACATCTGTGGACCCTGCCATCTATTTTAGGGCAATCACCTCAGACTTCCTCGTTGGGTCATACCATTCCTTCCAGCCAGGTCTCCCTGGTTTCCTGACCATAAACACATTCTGACAATAACTTTTTCCCATGCCACTGAAACTTTGTTTTTATTTTCACAGTTTTAATGGACTGCCAAATTCAAACAAACCATTTTTCCTGTCTGCATTCGGGTCCTCCTCTTTCCGCCTGCACACCGCTTCATAACATTTCTGGTCTGTAGTGAACATGAAATAAGATGTCGAAGTAAAACGAAATAAATCAAAGCAACTCGATGGCACCAACCTGGCTACCATGTTTAGCTACTGAGCTAAAAACATGATAAACACGTTTGCTTTTTGACGTCATAGCGTTATCTCTAAAAGCTGATTGGCCGACCGTTGTGAGGGGGTTCTCGCTTGTAATCTAATGGATTCGATCCCTGACCTAGTAGCGAGTCAAATTAAACCAAGCAGAAGCACTAGGTGGCGGCAGCCCTGCTAAATGTTTGTTTCTCTGAAAGAAAATGAGAGATTTGCTTCTTTGGTTGTAGACCCCGGTCCTGCTGGAGAGACTATGTCTCACAGCTGGCCGGGGGAACGACTCAAGATCCTTCTGGGTGAGCTGGAGGATGCAGCTGGGGAGAGAGAAGCCTGGGCTTCCCGTCTGAGGCTGTTGCCCTGCGACCCTGCCCCGGATGAGCGGAAGACGACAGAACGGAATGAAACAAGTCCCTGAGATAGTTAAACTCCTCCACTTGAAGCAGAACCCAGTCCCAAACATCTCATGAGCTAATTTTCCAAATATCTCCTTCACTATGGCGTTACGTCCTAGAGGAAACTCTAGATAAGTGATTTTCAAAATCTCATTGTGAACATCTTCCAGCCCTCCACCCAATATCTACCTACCAATTATTTACATGTCCTATAGCCTTCATTACCAAGTCTATTTAGTTCCTTTTACTCTTCACCTCCACATCACACCCTGCATGTTTGACGAAATAGAGGGAAAAGAGTCATTGAGTGAGTTTGTGGATGATTTGAAGTGGAGACTCAAAGCTGCCTTAGCTAAGCCTTCTAAAGCACCATCTGGCAGCCAAGGCCCCGATGTCACCCCACTCACCAAGATTACATTGTCCCCTGGCCTTCTACTCCTGGCCTCTCTTCACCATGCCCCACTCTACTCTGCTTCCCCTCCTCACGGGGATTCACATGTGGCTTCACACTGTGAACACAAATATCTCTGCTCACCATAAACTAAATATTCAATAAAATGCACCAAAATAAATGAGTCGGGGTTTGTGTGGCATTAATATTACATTTTTAATACATGAATGTTTTTATGGCTGTGCCCACAGAATGTGGAGGAGGCATACACAATAAAAATGTATTTTCATTCATAAACCACTGAAAGAATTTTGATAAAACTGCACACTGTTACTCAGTACCAACTACTAATTAACTTAGGCGCAGCCGAGGTATTGGAGGGATCCGGTTTGGTGACCTCTGGATTGGATCTCTGCTTTTTGTGGATGATGTGGTTCTGTTGGCTTCATTGGATCGTGATCTCCAGCTCTCGCTGGATCGATTTGCTGTCGAGTGTGAAGCGGCCGGGATGGGAATTACATAGCGCCTCCAAATCCGAGACCATGGTCCTCGCCCGGAAAAGGGTGGAATGCCCCCTGCGGGTCAAGGACATGGTCCTGCCCCAAGTGGAGGAGTTTAAGTATTTCGGGGTCTTGTTCACGAGTGGGGGAAGAATGGAGCGGGAGATCGACAGGCGGATCGGTGCAGCGTCAGCAATAATTAGGACGCTGCATCGGTCCGTCGTGGTAAAGAGAGAGCAGAGCCAAAAAGCAAAGCTCTTGATTTACAAGTCGATCTACGATCCTACCATCACCATGGTAACCAGGATCTACGTTCCTACCCTCACCATGGTAACCAGGATCTACGTTCCTACCCTCACCATGGTAACCAGGATCTACGTTCCTACCCTCACCATGGTAACCAGGATCTATGTTCCTACCCTCACCATGGTAACCAGGATCTACGTTCCTACCCTCACCATGGTAACCAGGATCTATGTTCCTACCCTCACCATGGTAACCAGGATGTACTTTCCTACCCTCACCATGGTAACCAGGATGTACTTTCCTACCCTCACCATGGTAACCAGGATCTACGTTCCTACCCTCACCATGGTAACCAGGATCAACGTTCCTACCCTCACCATGTTCACCAGCTGTGGGTGGTGACCGAAAGAATGAGATCGCAGATACAAGCGGCCGAAAGGATCTTCCTTGGCAGGGTGGTTGGACTCTCACTCAGAGATCGGGTGAGGGGCTCTGCCATCTGGGAGGAGCTCGGTGTCCAGCTGCTCCTCCCCTGGGTCGAGAGGAGTCAGATGGGGTGGTTCAAGCATCTGGTCAGGATGCCCCCTGAGCACCTTTCTGGCGAGGTGTTTCGGGTACGTCCCACCGGGAGGAGATTTAGAGCCAGACCCCAGACCTGCTGGAGAGACTATTTCTCACAGCTGGCCGCGACCAGGCCCCGGATAAGCGGAAGACGACGTAACGAAACGAAGCAATATGTCTCAAACCACTAAAGGAATTTTAATAAAACCGCGTACTCCGTGAACCGATTTGGTCTTCACGGTCGTGCAATCTAAGGTGGATAAGGTTATGGTTGTAAGCCCGCAAAGGGCAGGCAAACGCATGTGACCCATGCTCTTTAAAAGATGTAGTTGTACTCTTGCAAGCAAAAAAACCTCAACATTATTCTGACATTTTAATTTTATTTTCTTAATAAGTTTCGTTCCGTCATCTTCCACTTGTTCCGGGGTCGGGTCGCGGGGCAACAGCCTCAAACGGGTAGCCCAGGGCTCTCTCTCCCCGGCTGCATCCTCTAGCTCACCTGGAAGGATCCCAAGTCGTTCCCCGGCCAGCTGTGAGACATAGTCTCTCCAGCGGGTCCGGGGTCTGCCCCTTGGTCTCCTCCCGGTGGGACATCCTGACCAGATGCCCGAACCTCCTTGAGCCGCCACCTTATCCTGGTGGACGGGTTTGCGTGCCCTGATGATCCTAGGAGCTATGTTGTCCGGGGCTTAATGCCCCTGGTAGGGTCACCCAAGACAAACAGGTCCTAGGTGAGAGGCCAGACAAAGCGTGGCTCGAAAACCCCTATGAAGAAATCAAACATAGCCAAGTTGCCCTTGCCCAGACGCGGGTCACCGGGGCCCCCCTTTGAAGCCAGGTCCGAGGATGGGGCATGAGAGCGAGCGCCTGGTGGCCGGGCTTTTACACATGGGGCCCGGCCAGGCTCAGCCCGAACAGGGGACATGGGCCGTCCTTCCAGTGGACTCACCACCTGCAGGAGGGGCCATAGGGATCGGGTGAAGGAGGAGATGGGTGGCAGCCAACGGCGGGGACCCTGGTGGTCAGATCCTCGGCTGCATAAGCTAGCTGTAAGGACGTGGAATGTCACTTTTTAAAAAGTGCGAAAATAAATACGTTGCACCCTTTTTTTTCAATGCATCTCAAATATAGTCATGTTTTAAAAAAAAAAAAAAAACTGAGGAAAATGGTTTTATTTGAACTTCTGGGATCTTTTAGGGAAATCATGTCCTCGTCTGGTTTGTTGACTTTCGGTGCAGTTTGCTGCTAAAAGGAAGCATCTCATTTATTAGGCAAATGGTTTTCATGCTAATGTTTTTTATGTAAAGCGGGTTCAACTTGGACTCACAAATGAGGCATTGCAGGAAACTCAAGAGCAGCGTGTTTTTAAGGGTTTGGACCTTCTAACTTCTGCAGATGTCAAAGCTCGTGTGTGAGACGAGGTGTCTCGAGGTATGAGATAATGTGACATTTCATACATTTCAAGGCTTTCTATAGAATGCCAAAAGGAAGTGTGGCAGAGTACAGAGTATCTCTGTCAGTGGTGCTGGCTCTTTGTCATCTCGTGTACACTCATGTGTGCTTGTTCCAAAATAGAGAAAGGACCACATTGTACCTGCTGCTAGTACTTGTCATTCTTTATAAAGCCCAGCTATTTTATCTAATGTCAAGAGGAAGTATGTAACATCAGACATATTTCATACTAAAAATATATTCTCACATCCTTCACATTACCCAGACGACCTATAGAGGGGCTGATTTCTTACCCTGACACTCACACACACACACACACACACACACACACACACACACACACACACACACAGAAAGATTATTTTTCTGCTGCCAGAAAATAATATTTGCATTGGTTTTTCATTTATAGAAAATTGTGAAAATCCTTTCACAGCAAAAGTTTTCAATATATGTAATTTAAGTTTTTAAATTTTTTGTGCTTCTATGCGTCCGAACGGGTTTCAATTAAATTTCCCATAGTTTCCAGTTCCATCTATAGATGAACTGATTGAGAATAATTTCAAAGGGTCATGCAACCAAAAGTTAAGGTCCCAAAAGTCAAAATCACAAATTCTTGTTGACTTAGTAACCATAACCAGTCACTCTCAAACAGGAGATGGTCTCTTAGTGAAACTGCCCACAGTTATCGAAACCAACCGTAGATGAACTGATTAGGTCTCCAGAGTTATGAGACTAAAGGTGGAGGTAAAAAAAAAGGCAACATCAACAAACTATCTCCCAAATACTGATGAAATTTGAATAAATTAGATTTTTGATTCTCAACATCACAATATTAGTCAAAAAAATATTGATGAATGAACTGCTTACTGTATCCCTGAGTGAGACCCCAACCCCACTAAGGAGAAGCTCCCTTTGTACGCTTGTATCCCTGATCTCATTCTTTCAGTCACCACCCACGGCTGGTGACCATACGTGAGGGTAGGAACGTAGATCCTGGTTACCATGGTGAGGGTAGGAACATAGATCCTGGTTACCATGGTGAGGGTAGGAACGTAGATCCTGGAAACCATGGTGAGGGTAGGAACGTATATCCTGGTTACCATGGTGAGAGTAGGAACGTAGATCCTGGAAACCATGGTGAGGGTAGGAACATATATCCTGGTTACCATGGTGAGGGTAGGAACATAGATCCTGGTTACCATGGTGAGGGTAGGAACAAAGATCCTGGTTACCATGGTGAGGGTAGGAACGTAGATCCTGGTTACTATGGTGAGGGTAGGAACGTAGATCCTGGTTACCATGGTGAGGGTAGGAACATGGATCCTAGTTACCATGGTGAGAGTAGGAACGTAGCTCCTGGTTTCCATGGTGAGGGTAGGAACGTATATCCTGGTTACCATGGTGAGAGTAGGAACGTAGATCCTGGAAACCATGGTGAGGGTAGGAACGTATATCCTGGTTACCATGGTGAGGGTAGGAACATAGATCCTGGTTACCATGGTGAGGGTAGGAACAAAGATCCTGGTTACCATGGTGAGGGTAGGAACGTAGATCCTGGTTACTATGGTGAGGGTAGGAACGTAGATCCTGGTTACCATGGTGAGGGTAGGAACGCGGATCCTAGTTACCATGGTGAGGGTAGGAATGTAGATCCTGGTTATCTTGGTGAGGGTAGGGACGTAGATCCTGGTTACCATGGTGAGGGTAGGAACATAGATCCTGGTTACCATGGTGAGGGTAGGAACAAAGATCCTGGTTACCATGGTGAGGGTAGGAACGTAGATCCTGGTTACTATGGTGAGGGTAGGAACGTGGATCCTGGTTACCATGGTGAGGGTAGGAACGCGGATCCTAGTTACCATGGTGAGGGTAGGAATGTAGATCCTGGTTATCTTGGTGAGGGTAGGGACGTAGATCCTGGTTACCATGGTGAGGGTAGGAACGTAGATCCTGGTTACCATAGTGAGAGTAGGAACGTATATCCTGGTTACCATGGTGAGGGTAGGAACATAGATCCTGGTTACCATGGTGAGGGTAGGAACAAAGATCCTGGTTACCATGGTGAGGGTAGGAACATAGATCCTGGTTACCATGGTGAGGGTAGGAACAAAGATCCTGGTTACCATGGTGAGGGTAGGAACGTAGATCCTGGTTACTATGGTGAGGGTAGGAACGTAGATCCTGGTTACCATGGTGAGGGTAGGAACGTGGATCCTAGTTACCATGGTGAGGGTAGGAATGTAGATCCTGGTTATCTTGGTGAGGGTAGGGACGTAGATCCTGGTTACCATGGTGAGGGTAGGGACGTAGATCCTGGTTTCCATGGCAAAGGTAGGAATGTAGATCCTGGTTACTATGGTGAGGGTAGGAACGTAGATCCTGGTTACCATGGTGAGGGTAGGAACAAAGATCCTGGTTACCATGGTGAGAGTAGGAACATAGATCCTGGTTACCATGGTGAGAGTAGGAACGTAGATCCTGGAAACCATGGTGAGGGTAGGAACGTAGATCCTGGTTACCATGGTGAGAGTAGGAATGTAGATCCTGGTTATCATGGTGAGGGTAGGGACGTAGATCCTGGTTACCATGGCAAAGGTATTTATGTAGATCCTGGTTACTATGGTGAGGGTAGGAACGTAGATCCTGGTTACCATGGTGAGGGTAGGAACAAAGATCCTGGTTACCATGGTGAGGGTAGGAACGTGGATCCTAGTTACCATGGTGAGGGTAGGAATGTAGATCCTGGTTATCATGGTGAGGGTAGGGACGTAGATCCTGGTTACCATGGTGAGGGTAGGAACGTAGATCCTGGTTACCATAGTGAGGGTAGGAACATAGATCCTGGTTACCATGGTGAGGGTAGGAACATAGATCCTGGTTACCATGGTGAGGGTAGGAATGTAGATCCTGGTTACCATGATGAGGGTAGGAACGTAGATCCTGGTTACCATGGTGAGGGTAGGAGCATAGATCCTCGTTACCATGGTGAGGGTAGGAACGTAGATCGACTTGTAAATTGAGAGTTTTGCTTTTCAGCTCAGGGTTGAATTAAATTTTTTTCTACATTTGTTAAGCAGTTTTTTTTAACAGTGTCTTAATTGTCTTTAAATCAAACATTAGCTTCTATTTTAAAAATTAGGTTTTAAGATTAAGACGTGTTTAAAAAAAAACATGCAAATTCTGATAATATTTTACAAACTGTGAAAGTATTTTGCTGCATATCAAGTGAGCCGTGAAGTTTAAATGGGACGTTTGGGAACGATATGCATCCAAATGAGAAATTTCCATATGAATGAACTGTGTTTCATCCCTGATTTTCATGACAGGCTGAGTTTAGATAAACAAGCATCCAGAGTCGGTGTGGAAGCAGGCCTTTCTTTGACCTGCGTTAAAGCCCCCAGGTCTGTCTGACAGGAATAGTAATCCTACCTTTGCAGGATGCTGGGATATCTGCTCCATCGCTGCTTTCCGTTGCTGTGTGACTTTGCTGTTTTAACACGTTGCTTCTCGACAAAAGTGTTAAAACACAAATAGTTCGTCCTTTTGGAGAAAACATTCCCTCTTTTTCACACATCTGTTCTGAAATATTCTGCCCTGCAATGAAGCATGTAGGTTTTTTTTTTAGATGTTTGTTTTAATCTGACCAGTCGTGTCGACACAAAATTCAAACCTTCAGCCATTCTACGAGAAAAGTGATGACCTATAAAAAAATTCTGCAGGATTTTTTTTACCTTCTTTTTATATTTATTGATAAAGTAGTAGAAAAAGTTTCAAAAAAGTCTTCTGGACCGTTTAATTCTGAATAGGGTAAGAACGTCCAAGAAACGTGAGAAGAGGAAAAATGGAGTCTCTATTCCCTGCGTGTCAGGACTGTCCGAGAAGGTACAGAGAATCTTCAGACAACATGACATCCCGGTTTTCTTTAAACCGGTCAACACATTACGGCAGAAACCAGTACGTCCTAAAGATAAGATGCCTACAGAAAAACAGAGCAATGTAGTTTATTCGATCCGGTGCAGTGAAGGGAGCTGCAAAGAACACTACATTGGTGAAACGAAGCAGCCACTCCACAAAAGACTTTACCAACACAGAAGAGAAGCCTCAAGTGGTCCACAGTCTGCCGTACATCTGCATCTCAAATCCACCAAACACACTTTTGAGGACAGTGAGGTGAAGATTCTAAGTACAGAGAAAGGATGGTTTGAAAGAGGTGTGAAGGAAGCCATCTTTGTGATGAAAGAAAATCCCTCACTGAATCGGAGTGGAGGCGTTAGATACATTTTGCCCGGGATTTACAGCAGCATTTTCAAGCCATGGACTAAAGATGACACCTCGTGGCCCAGTTTCACGCCTCTCGTTAGCAGGAATTTCTATTCACTAGGCTTTTAGCATTATTATAATAGGGTTCGTTTACTGGTCTGTGGCTACAATAGGAGCCATTCACGGCCATCATAGGTAACACAGGCTCATTGGTTGAGCCCTCCTTACTTTTTTTTACCTTTTACTCAGGTTAGTATAAATAGATCCAGTTTTCTGTCCATTTCATTCAGATTGAAAATGATTTCCGGATGGAAGTCGAAACGTCTAGATCAAGAATTAAACTGTCCAGAAGACTTTTTTGAAACTTTTTCTACTATGGATCACTCTTGGATGAATGAGGGACTACACGAACTGATTTATTAATAAAATCAACATTTTTGGCAAAAAAAAAAAAAAAAAAACAACTAAGATTTTTATAATAAATTCAGAATAAAAGTTGGAAATTAATGTCAAAATTTTTACCACGACAAGTTATTTCAAACTCATAAATTTTAATGTTTCAATTTAATTACAAACTTTAATTGGAAAAAAGTTTTTGTTAAAAACTTTGATTTTTGAACTTTTTTCAAAACAAAACTTTTTTTTTTTCTCTTTTCTCTCTTTTTTTTCTACTAAGGAGAGGGGCGTGGGTAGGTGGGGTGAAAAAGAGGAGGGATAGGGTACAGAAGAAGAAGAAGAGAGGGGGAGAAAGTAAAAAGAAAATCTGAAGTTGTAGTATTCTGCATCACAACCAACCTGCTGGATTATCTGAGGGGAAAAAAAAGTACAAACAAGAGTTTAAACCAGTGATAAAACTGACACATACAACAAAACCTTCTATAGCAAATGATGTACAACACAAACACATGTTACTAGAGTTATAATAATATTGGTTGGAAGCAAGGAACATAGCGGACAATAAACAGAGTGATATAGTGTGCGAGTGTGAGTGAAAGTACATGCATGCTGCCGATGTGAACCATGTGCTTATTAGGACCAACGGATTGTCACCAGCCCCAAAGGATTGGAACGAGGGAGGCAGAGACACACGCTACCCGGGCCCACGCCCATCCAGATCCCGGGACCCCGAGGCCGGGCCGAGGAGCCGCCCACCCACCCAGCAAGGCGCATAGAGAAACCCCTGCCAGGGCCACTCCAGCACCAAGGAGCACGGGCCTCCCCGATGCCAGGACCCACAGGCCTCGGGGCAGACGCGGCAACCGTACCCCAGGCGAGCCCAGGGGTGACAGAAGTCAAGGCCCGGACCGAGAGGGGAGCACTCACCCCAAGGGCCCAGGGACCCGACAATCCCCGAGCCAGGGCTCAACCGGGGGCCCAGCAGGGCCAGGCTACCCCATATGCAGCCACCACAGCCCACCACACAGCCAGGTGCCCGACCTAGGCAGCCCAAAGACCACCTCTGCACACCTAATGTCCCTCTTCACTACCCTAGTCCCTCACCTGTAGTTTTCAAAAGAAAACTTATAAAATGTCTTGATTTTGTTCATTTCAATGAACACATAAAACCGTACGTCGTATGTTTGTGGTTGATCAGATCGGTCAGAACTTCATCAGTTTCATTTTTCTGTCTGAAAAAAAAAATCCAAATCTACTTCAAAGCAAATAATTCATTTTAACTTCCTTGTTTCAACGTTTTAAATTCACCAAACTAGACAGACGTGGTAGAGCTGTAAATTTAGCTCAGCATGCAGTCTTTTATCTTTTTTACTTCCCTTTTTAAAAGAAAAATTAAAGAAACAAATGCTGCTGCAGAAACGTAGCTTTTATATATAAAAAAAAGAAAGTGTGAAAGAAAAGGGTTTCTGTCTGGACTCAAAGGACTTGCCTAGTTACTGATGAATCTGAAAGAAAAAAAAAAAAGCAAAGCAGCACTTTAAAGCTCCTGGTGGATTACAGTGGCACACTAGTGCTCCAGAAATCTTCTGTCACTTTTCCCTCAGCGTGTCATTTTTAATGCTCAGAGGTGGTTCAGATAAAAATAACTCCAATTTTCCACATAAGTTTATACAAAACAGCTCGTCTCGTCTTTTTCTTCCTATATGTCACTTTGAACATCTGCTGAAAACAAACAACGCAAAATCAGATTCTATCCTGGGAAAAAAAAAAAAACGTATTCTGATTTGAAGACATCCGTCTGCAGGGTGGAAAGTAAACGTAAAATAATAAAGGATTGAAAAACACCAGAAAACAGATGTTTGTTTCACATGAGAATACAAGATGTGTACCGGTGCGAGAAAATCTGTGAAATGACAACGTTGAGTGGAAATAGTTTGCATGAAATCCTGAAAAAAAAAATCTTTTCACTGGATGTTTTTATGCTTCCTACCAAAAACAGAAAATGTGAAGAAGGCATTAAGTGCTGGGACCACCTGTGCGTCTGTGCTTCAGTAACATTTGTGAACGTGATTTCTTTCAAACCACTGACGGGATTTTAATTGAACTCCTCATATTTACAAAGTACCAACTACAGATGAACTGATAAGGGTTTCAGCATTAATAATTTATGATGGGCACGCTGGCGCTGTGGGTAGCACAGTGACCTCAAAACAAGAAGGCAGTGGATCAGAGTCCTGGGTGGGGATAAGGCTTGGAACACTGTCCTTTCTGTGTGGAGTTTGCATGTTCTTCCAGTGTCTGCGGGGGTTTCCTCTCCCCCTCCAAAAACATGCGGGTTACATTTATTGGCCGGTGCCAAATGTGTGTGGCACCACGACAGACTGGTGACCTGTTTGAGGTGTACCCTGCCCTTTGCCTTGAATCATCCGGGATGGGCTCTGGCACCCCCTTTCAACCCCGAAAGGGATAGATGGATAAGAAGGTGACTGACTGACTAATTGAACTCCTCACGTTTACAAGGTACCCACTACAGATGAACTGGTTACGGTGGCACTGTGGGTAGGACAGTGACCTCAAAGCAAGAAGGCCGTGGATTCAAGTCCTGCGTGGGGACGAGGCTTGGAACACTGGCTTTTCTGTGTGGGGTTTGCATGTTCTCCTCGTGTCTGTGTAGGTTTCCTCCAGGTACTCCAGTTTCCTCCCACCCTCCAAAAACACGCGTTTTAGTTTTATTGGCCGGTGCCAAATTGCCCTTAAGAATGAGTGTGTATGTGGATGGTTGTATGTGTTTGGCCCTGTGACAGACTGGCAACCTGTTCGGGGTGTACCCTGCCCCTGGCCTTGAATCAGCTGAGATGGGGTCCGTTACCCCATCCCAGAGTAATGGGGTAACGGATCGACGGTTACCCCATCCCCATCCCGTCTATCCGGGATAGGCGGTTAAGGAGGTGACTGACTCATTTTTGTTGACCTGAAGCTAATTTTTTGATGTCTCGACACTGATTGAATCTTATTTTGAAAATATTCCAAGAAGAGTGCGGCCAACCTGGTCCCGTAGATCCATTTCCAACTGTCTGTTTCAGGATAAAAATTTTTTCTTTTTTTTTCCAATAACATTATCATGATACTTGAAAGCTCATGTCAAATATTCAGGCGTGTATCGTATCTCTCTGTATATGTGTTTATGCACTCGGCAACCAGAACGAATGTCCCTATCAAATATTCTATTACAATCTTTGAGGCGCTATTTGAGACGAACATTTGTGCTGAAAATATTTACAGAAGTGATCCACATCTTTTCCATGGATCTGAAACCTTGTAAAAAATAGAACTTTGACAACAAAACATAAAAATAACTCAGTGTTTTGAGTCAGAAAGGAATCAGACCCCAATGGCCCCTCCTGCAGGTGGTAAGTCCACTGGAAGGGCAGCCCTTGTCCCCTGCTTGGGCTGAACCCGGCTTGACCCCATGGGTAAAAGCCTGACCACCAGGCGCTCGCTCTCGTGGCCTACCTTTGGGTTTGGCTCGAGTGTAGGCCCTTGTGACCCGCATCCGGAGCAAGGGCAATTTGGCCATGCTTGATCTCTTGAGCCACGCTTTGTCTGGCCCCTCACCTATGACCTGTTTACCTTTGGTGACACTACCAGGGCATTAAGCCCCGGATAACATAGCTCCTAGGATGATTGGGACACGCAAACCCCGCTACTACAACAAGACGGCAGCTCGAGGAGGAGACCCCAGAACCGCTGGAGAGACTACGTCTCACAGCTGGCTGGGTAACAACTCGGGATCCTTCCGAGTGAGCCGGAGGATGCAGCTGGGGTGAAAGAAGTCTGGGGTTCCAGTCTGAGGCTGATACCCCCACAACCCGGCCCCAGATAAGCGGAGGACGACGAGACGGAACAAAATTCTCAAAGTTTCTGACATTTGAATGTCTGTAAAATAAAAGAAGGTCCACATGAACTCAAGAAAAGCACTAATTAGTATCAACAAACTTAAAAGATCAAAGAATTCATAAAATAATAAATAAACAGACGTATTTGTTTGTATAAGACTGTGAAGGACCAAGCAGTGCAAATACACAGGCACAAGGTTTTAAGTAAAAAATGGGTCTTTTTATTTAATTCAAAAAATGTCAAATGTTTAACAATTATAAAAGAGGTCAAAATAACTAACTCAACTCAAGATAAGGTTTAACAAAAGAGAATTAACTCAAACAAAACAGACCTAACTGACTGAGAACAGCATGACCTTAAATGAAAGAATACTAAACCACTGCCAACACAAAAAGGGGGGTTAACAAAACAGCTTAACTAAATCTAAGCTAACAAAACCAATTTCACCCCTAAAGAAAATAAATGGTTCAGTCCAATTAGGTGACTCCAGCCCAGGACAGCAGGTGATCATTCGGCCCAGGAACTGGAGCACCTGCAAAACTCAAGAAAATCAAATTAATGTGAATCAACAACATAAATCAAACATGTGGACTAATCTAAACTTGTATTAACCCAAAGTAAATAAAAGTGGTTTAACAAACAAAATGTCTAAATTATATTCATAAAGTGAATAAATGATAAAGTTTACAAACTAAATAGTTGTGTGGCTCTAGCCATCACAAAGACACACTAAACAACAAACAAGATGAAAAGGTCTGTTTCTGCTTTCTTTCTCTATGTTTTTTTGGGGGTTTTTTTGGAGTAGACTCAGCGTTGCCGGCAGTATGATGTCACATGCTGGTTCATTTCTGGAAAAACAGTAAAACTTAATGTTTGACCGAGGCTTTCAGACAGAAATCCATCGGCGCCGAACAGCAACATTTTTGCTAATCACCGACGTCTCGTGAGACTCCCGAGTCTTAATGTTTGTCTTGTATTGATATACAGACGGTCTTTCACACTTTCTGTAATGGCTGATGATGTGATCGAGAAAAATGGAGGCTGAAACTCTCTATTTTAAACAGCAGCGTGTAATCTGTGCTGGCAGCAGACTGGAACAAGATTATTCATTTACTTTTCTCAGTTTCACCTGAAAAAGAGTCGTACTGTCTGTCTTTTTGTGTTATCAGTGTAATACTTACACCTGAATTGGAAAGACTGCGGTAATCTGCGAGGTGGGCCACGTTTGCACACACTAAATTATTGCTGACATTCTGGCAGCAAATAAAACTCCGAGCCAAGAGTATTTCCACCAGATTCTGGTAGACAGACTCTTTACCCGCTGGTTTGAGACTAATGTTTTATTCATCGTCAATACAGCTGGACGGCGCTGATCTTTCGGGAAGAGGGGGATTTGCCTTGTTCGTGGAACCATACTGTAACCATATGGCACGAGCTGTCGTCCTAAGCAGTGATAACTAATGTCCCAACTGATCCACACTAGTCATACACACATGGGTGTGTGTGTGTGTGTGTGTGCACAAACCGGTCTCTTCAGCAGCTCTGCACACACATTGGTCAAACACTATCGCATTTAGCAACACCATAATTAGTCTGCGTTCACTTTTAGAGAGAAATCAGCAGGCAGGAAAGCAAGGGAGAGTTATAGTAAAAGAGAATGATAAATGATGGACTGTGAGTGGTCTCTCTAGACCCTCGGGTTAGCAGTGTGAGCAGTGTGAGCGAGCAGGCTAGCTCATTTTGTCCAGATCTCATAATAAACATCACATGGGTAGTTTGGGCTGGCGGCTGCAGATTAAGCTGGAGCTGTTGGCTCTTTAAAGACTACTCACAGTTGCAGCCAGCCAAGAACCTATTTATAGGAAGCTGGAAGTGTGTGAAAGCAGGTAGGAAGGGAAAGCGTTGGACAGGGACAGTTTCATGCTGATTTACGTCCCTCAATCAGTGTAATAACAATAAACTGTCAACTAACACGTCACTTTTATTTGTGATTTATGAGAGCGTGCTCCTAATAAACCGGTGTTTATTTCTCCCCCATGTTCCCCCTCCCCTGTTTTACCCTTTGTGTGTCTCTGCAGAGTTGCCCAGCACTCCTGGTGGTCAGTTCACCTTCCGTCCGCTGCCACCGCCGCCGCCTCCGCCACACGCCTGCACGTGTGCCCGTCCGGCACCGTACACCCAGGTCAGCCTGCAGAGGAAGACCATGCCAACTCGGTGCCAAACCAGTCAAGGCAGCCAGGGTGCAGATACTGGCTCCAGCGCAGACCAGACACAGCTTCACAACAGCTGGGTGCTAAACAGCAACATCCCCTTAGAGACCAGGTGAGGAAACACCACATCTTTTTTAAATGCATTGTGGAACATCTTTAATTAGATCAAAGTTAGATTTTTTGGGGCAAATGTAGGATAAACTAAGTAATGAGTTTATTATGGTCTGAAAACATGCCAGTATAAAGAGAATGTACATAAAGAGTTGCTGGAAGCTAAAAGATCTTAGTTTTATAAGGTAGTTTCATAAAGAGAAAACTTCACGTAATAACCATCATGCATGTACAAAGTCAATTTTGTTCCGTCGTCTTCCGCTTATCTGGGGCCGGATTGCGGGGGCAACAGCCTCAGATAGGAAGCCCAGGGTTCTCTCTCCCCGGCTGCATCCTCCGGCTCACCCGGAAGGATCCCAAGTCGTTCCCTGTCCAGCTTGTTTGGGGTCTACCTCTTGGTCTCCTCCCGGTGGGATGTGCCCGAAACACTACATCAGCGAGGCACTTGGGGGACATCCTGACCAGATGCCCAAACCACCCCATATGGCTCCTCTCAACCTGTAAGAGGCGCGACTCGACACCGAGCTCCTCCCAAATGGCAGAACTCCTCACCTGTTCTTTGAGTGAGAGCCCAGCCATCCTGCGAAAGAAGCTCATTTCGGCCGCTTGTATCTGCGATATCGTTCTTTCGGTCACCACCCACAGCTGGTGACTATAGGTGAGGGTAAGAACTTTTAAATCGAGAGCTTTTCTTTTCGTCTCAGCTCTTTTTTTACCACCACAGACCGATGCAGCGTCCAAGTTATTGCTGATGCTGCACCGATCCACCTGTCGATTTTTCGCCCTATCCTTCCCCCACTTGTGAGCAAGACCCTAATCAGGACCCTGTCCCTGACCTGCAGGGGGCATTGAATTCCGTTTCCGGATTAGGGCCATAGTCTCAGATTTGGAGGCGCTGATTCCCATCCCGGCTGCTTCACACTCGGCAGCAAATCAATCCAGTTAGAGCTGGAGATCACGGTCCAATGAAGCCGATAGGAAAACATCATCCACAAAACTCAATTAGGTATTAAAACTAAATGTGATTGTTTTCAATTATTATTCATAAATATCATATGTTTAATCACTTAGAAGGAAAACTAAAACTAAACCTGTTTTTTTTTTTTTGTTTTTTTGTTTTTTTACTTTTTGTTCACTTTTTTTTCACACATTTGTTTCATTTTTGGATTTCATTAGGTTGAAATGATAAAAAATAACTGTATAAGATTACAAACAGTGGCCCAAGTGGTCGAGTCTTCTCTCTCCAGTCAATTTTTCTTCTTGGAAGACTTCGCATTTTAATGAGCACAAAATAATATGTGCATATTCGGTTTTTTTTTTCTTAGGCATTACTTTTTTTGCTGTTTGCATACATTTTATCCCTCTGTACCAAACCAAGACCAACTCACAATCCTCAACAATCTCATCTCCAGTTCTGTTTGGCATGAGAATGGCTCTTTTGTTCATTCTGTCACCTGCTGCTTAAAAATGGATTTTAACATCCATACATCAAACCAAATTGGTTGCAACTTTGATACAAGGTGAAACAATCTGAAAGTATTGTGTTTAAATATGATAAATTGCGGTGTTGTGATGGTTTACTCTTTGTGGATTTACCAATGAGACACGCCTCTAAAAAGGCTCATTTCAAACTTCACCAGCAGACAAATGAGATTTGCATCAGTATAAGACATTGATGGAAGATGTCATCATCAGCACATAAATCATTCCTGATATGACCTAGATATTTGCCTTGTTTGCCCTGTCTAAAAACTGCTAGCTGAATAACATGGTGAATATTTAGGAGTCTAGTCCTGCAAACTCACAGTTACCAAATCCCAAGCAAATACAGTGCTCACTCTTTGACCAGCTGTTTTATAACCATCATTTTACAAAGACAGACTGACCAACTTGTTCATTTCAATTTCACTTTAGAATTCGGTTTTATTTTAAAAGCGTCGGGTCACAATGACATTGTCACACTTCACAGAAAATCCATCAGTCCATTTAGACCAGCTCAGCACAGGGAACCAACCGTTTGCATCAAAATCAAATAAAAGACTTTAATGCAAACCTACCAGGTTGAACCAGCACAGCAGTGTGCAAATGTGGATTAAAAAAAAACTCTTATTTTTAACAGAAAGTCACAAACCTTCCCTAACACCAGCACCAGAAGTAAAGTGTTTGAAGTAATGAAGACAGAAAAAAAGAATTAGTGCAATCTGCAAAAAGGAGAAAAATAGCAGTGGACAGACGCCCAGCTGATTGGCTAGTTTTTGATTTTTGACACCCCTGTAAATACGGAACATTTCACCGACAAATCAATGTCAGTCGCATTGTTAGACATCCCAAAAGGACAAACGGACAGAAGAGTTCCTGTGTCCGTTTTCCACTCTCGATAAAACACCTAACCGTTGCTTATGAGTATTTAGCTTAACGAATATCTTTAGAAAAACCTAAATTAATCTGCGTCACACAAAAAGTTTTAAAGACTAATCCAAAAAAAAAGCGAGTTTTCAAATATCTGATTCATCGCGATTTACTTTTTTTTTTTTTTTTAAATGCCACGTCACTGTACCACAGCCACTGGTCCAGTTGGAGGGAAACCTGCATTGTAAACATTGGTTGTCCATCAGCAGGTGTTTAACACCAATGGTCACATTAGGTTTCTGGAGACCAACGTAATCTACTTATAAACTCTTGGTTATTCCAGGAATTCGTAGTAGACTCTTAAAAAGTTTAGGTTCAGCAAATTCTTCTTCTTTCGGCATTTCCCTTCAGGGGTCGCCACAGCAAGTCAGTTTCTTCCGTCTAACCCTATCTGCTGCATCTTCTTCGGTCACACCAACTATCTTCATGTCTTCCTTCTCTGTATCCATGAACCTCCTCTTTGGTCTTCCTCAAGTCCTCTTTCCTGGTGGTTCCAAACCCAGCATCCTTCTTCTGATGTACTCTCTCTCTCTCCTCTGCACATGTCCAAACCATCTCAGTCTGGTCTCTCTGACTTTAAAACCTCTAACATGTACTGTTCCTCTGATCCTGTCCATCCTGGTCACTCCCAGAGAGATCCTCAGCATCTTCATCTCTGCTACCTCCCTCTCTGTTTCCTGTCTTTTTCTCGGTACCACTGTCTCTAGACCAATCAGCATAGCCGGTCTCTCCCCGTTTTTTTAGACCTCAGATTAAACTGTAAGTGCAGCAGTCTCTGCTTGAAGGAGCTGCTCCAGCTCCTCACTATCTCTTACGGGGGTCAGACAGATTTTTACTTGTGCAGTTAGCTCAGCATCCTCCTCTGACTTAGAGAGTCTAAAGAACAGCCCGGGACATTGCTAGTCCTCCTCAGCTTGTTCAGTTTCCTCTGGTCCCTCTGGTTATTCCTCCACACCAGTAGGACACTGAGACGGTCACTGTCCTCCTCAGCCTCCTCACGGGGTGGAGGCCATCTTGTTCCTTCTTGGATATTGAACCTGTCCAGTTTGTTGTTAATGTGAACACCAGGTATCTGGAGATGTCCACCCTACCGATGAATGTTCTGGTGGGTCAGAGAGGACTTTTTTTGGGACTCGATCACACTTGATCATCTCTGTTGTACATCTCTGTTGTCTGTTGTAAGGTAAGGTTGTACACATGAAGGTTGTATACTTTCCCTTTCATTTTAGCTCAAATTTTTAGCTTTCGGTTCAGCAAATAAACTCTGGAATGTCTGTACATTTTCAAATATTGCAACATCCACTGATAGACTTCCAGAATCTCTTGAGTCTTTAGGAACTTCTTGGATCAAATAATAGACCTTCAGAGACTCTGGAAAGCACTGTCTGACTCTCTGTGTCTGTAAGAACAGACTTTTAAGCCTCTTTTGTCCACTGATAGACTTCCAGAGACTTTGGAAAACACTGTCTGACTTTCTACGTCTTTGGGAACCCACTTTTACAGACTCTATGGTCCACTAATAGACTTCCAGAGACAATAGAAACAACCAACAGACTTTTGGAAACTCCAGTAAACCCAAGTGTAAGCTCCGAGACTCTAAAAACCACCATTATATTCTCAGACTCTGGAAGCCACAAGTAGACTTTTAAATAGTCTGATAATCTTCTTTTTAGAGGCAGTGAAAGAACCAAAAAAAGTTTCAGTAAGACGTTCACAATCAATACCTTCATCAAAGGCTTTTTCCTGCTTTCAGAAAGACGTGAATATTTTCATCCTTTTTTTCTCGACTTGCATTGATGAGTTCATGAAAAGCTTCTGTTAAAGAACTGGATCAAAACTTTCAATTGTAAATTTTCAGTCACATTTGAATAAATTAAACGACTCGAGCCTTTTTATCAAACCGTCACTGCCTTTGAGTTCAAATTATTCAAAAAGTTTTTGTGTTTTTTTTTTTGTTCCTGAGAATTTTTTACCTAAATGTTCAAAGACTTTCTGGTGGGATTTGGTCCCCTTCAAACAGAATTAGGCATTCACTCCTTGCTTCAGGAATAACTGATCCAGGGATTATTTTGGAGACCCTCATTGGTTGAGGCTGCTTTTTCAAAAAAAAAAAAAGCAGCAAGGTGCAAAAGAATATGTTTGCATGTTGAATGAGCTCAGCGACTTCCTGGATTCTTGTATTCTGAGTGAGATTGGCACGCTGCCACCGCAGAAGAAGAGCTTTTAATAAGTTATGCATCGGGCCATAATTAGATCTTACCTCATTTAAAGGAAAGGAAGAATAAAATTAGATTCAGTGACAATTTAAATTAATCACTGGCCAGGAATGGGCATCACTGAGAGAGACTTGTCAGGAATGTGTTGTAATTAAAAGACTTGTGTGTATTTCTTTGGGAGTGTGTGTGCTTTAAACAGTCATTATTTTTCAGTTCAAAACCAAGACTTTCTTTTTTTTTTTTTCAGAAGAAGACGAGATTATTAAACCTAATTTCAGTCGTGGTTCTTCGTAGTCATATATTTTTTGCATTTGAGACTTTATAGTGAAATAAGTTTGATTTGATCGAGTGCTATTAGTTCTAAACCATAAAATGTAATTATATTCATAGTCAATAGAAGAATGTCCCTCTATAACATAATTCACAGATTATTGGCTCGTTTCTATCCTACTTCTCCACTGTTTTGGGTAGAATTTAGTATTCAAGCACCCCGTCTTTCAGACATGCTCCTAATCTAATGATTTCACATTTCGGCTCCTGCCCTTGCATTTTTATCAGCTCCATCTTAAGCTCGAGATCAAAGATTTATCAAGTATTTACAAACTTGACATGGAGGCTTACGCTAACAGAATTATAAGCGACGCCACGACCTTAATAAAAATAGCAAGAAAAAAGGATAATATCTCTTGTTGTCAAGCACACTTCCATTTTCCTCAATGCATATTTGATGAATCCATATTGAAACATATTGATATTGCGTCAGCTGAGATTAAGATTGTTTGAAGTGTGCATAGATTTCCTTTGGAGCAGCACATCCGTTATGTTTCTGGAGAGACTGGCTTGTGCGAGTGGACGGACGCAGATATGGATATTCAATATATCTGACTGGGCCGCACACTGGGTGTGTTAAGAGGCATAACAAATGTTGAGACTGTAATAAATTGACTTGTGCCCTGCCTTCTATACTTCGCCCTATCGCTCAGAAGTGAGACTCCTCGATTTGTACACCGTGCACAAAGACACACACTCACACATTGAAGATCTCGGTGTAGCTGTAAGCAATGGTTTCCACCTACGCATGCAAAGAACCATTTGCACTTATCCAGGTAAAACAGCCCCCGGGCTCGTACACTCCGACCTCCCGCCGAGCGAGCACTCTCATTTACTTCCTGTCTCGGGGGAAATCTGCCCTCTGATAAAAATTCAGAATTTCATGGGTATCGCCCCCAGATATTGTCTAAGAAGATCAAAGGCGGTGAGCCACGGAGAACAATGAAGCCGATTGAGAAGTGCCACACAAGCAGTGTGTAGTGATTCACATGTGGAGACAAACACAATTTCTGGGCTCAAACATCTCCATAGAAACGCAGATATACGTACAAGATGCAAAAAACAAAGACGTGTATTATGTTTAAGAAGAATGAAATCAATATTAAAACTGCTTTAACAGATCCTAAATGGACTCTACTTATATAGCGCTTTTCTACCTGCATCGGCACTCAAAGCGCTTTGCAGTGTAGCTCACATTCACCCATTCACACACACATTCACACCTGATGGAGATACTACCATGCAAGGTGCAAACCACCATCAGGAGCAATTGGGGGTTCAGTGTCTTGCTCAAGGACACCTCGGCATGTACTCCTGGCGGGGGATCGAACCGGTAACCCTCCGGTTACAGGGCGGTCACCCTACTCACTGAGCCATCCTTCCCCAAAGATCCTGGTGTGGGTTTGACTCCATCACGTTTACATATTTTTTATGTAACCCTACCGAACGGGACTCCTAGTTTTATTTCATCATGACTTTTGTTTTCTTGATACAACTCAGAATTTATTTATTTATTTATTTTATCTTAATATACTTTTTTAATTCCTCACCGGGAAATTTATGTGTTGTATTACACCGCAGTAGGCTGCCACCTATGACGGCGCCAATGGTGGGAGAAACGAGGGGTTAGGTGTCTTCTCTAAGGACCCTGGACGTGCACTCATTGGGATGCGAACCAGCAAACTCCCGGTTGACTTCTGGTTCGCGGGCGAACGTTCTAATGATTGAGCCATCATCTTCCATTGCCATTATTATCACTTTTAAATCAAACAAAGACCATAATTTTTATGTAAAAACTGTCCCAACAGTGGCCGAAATGTTGCTACAAGAAAGCAAGCGACATTTTTACGGGTGTTTCTTTATAGATGCCAAAATAAAATAATTTTTTTTTTAATTCTACATTTTCAATTGAATTAAACGTTAACTAAATGTAATTTTTTTTGTTGATCTTAAGCACAAATTTGTACTTAAAAAAAAGTTAAAAAAAAAAAAAGTCAAATTGAACATGCTTTTTTTTTCAAAACAAGAAAAAAATATGCAGATGTGACAAAATACTGTTTCTGAATATTATCTTTTCTTTTACGATGTTTTATGTCATTATCATTAAATTCAGCTCAATTCCCCAAAATAGAGACAGTGGCTCAGTGGTTACAGCGTTCGCCCGCGGACTGGAAGTTAACCAGAAGTTCACGGGTTTGCATCCCACTGTGTGTACGTTCAGAGTCCTTGGAGAAGACACCTAACCCCCTGTTTCTCCCACCATTGGCGCCATCATAGGTGGCAGCCTGCTGCGGTGTAATGCAGCACACAAATTTCCAGTAGGGAAATATTAAAAAAAAAAAAAAAAAAAAAGAAACAGCCTCGTCATATAAGAAACATCTGATCAAATAAACATCCTAGGTTTCTAACTGTGAGGTTGGAGGCCAAGGAGACTGACTGGTCAGAATGAAGATCGCCCAGATTTTTAGGACCGACTGTGATGAAATCAGTCTTCTCTCACTCGATGCTCTTTTTATGTCACGTTATGGTTTTTTTTTAGGTAACACTTTTATTTTTTTACTGGAACGATGCTCTTTAAGTTGCCCCTGTTACCCGGCCTCGGATAAGCGGAAGACGACAGAACGGAACATACAGTATATGTGTCCTTTTTATGTTAACGAGCAATTTAAAGGATCAGTTTCAGCTTTTTTTCAGCTTCCTATATAGATTCCAAAAAGCAAAGAGCACCCTCCTACACACACACACACACACACACTCGTATATGTTTTAAGTGTATCTATAAATACTTGTCTGTGTGTTCCCTGAATCTTTCTCTGGCCTCTGTGAGATGAACTGCCATTGACCCTAAGGTGTGCGGTAGCTCCCTGTGCAGCCTCCTGTGTCCCCCATCTGACTCGCAGCCTTCAGCAGCTGCTGAACGGGTGGCTGGAGAAAGGACAGGAGGCAAGACAGTGAGGGATGGATGTTATCTGTCCCAGCCAGAGGGCCACATTAAGGAGTCAAAGGGAACCGTCCAGACCACAAAAAAAAGGAAGAGGGGATCGGGATGACTGGCAAGTCAAATGCAGAGAATTCAAATTCTTTTGTCCACTTCCATGGTTAATAATATGATTTTATTTTATTTGTAGGGCATAGTAAGCCCAAACAGTTCATCTATAGTTGGTACTGAGGAGCAGTAAACAATTTTGTTTAAGTCCCATTTGTGGTTTGGGAGACAAAAGAACCAAAATACGAAGAAAATTAAATTATTCCTTAATTTTTGTGGACGTTGACCGAAAGAATGAGATCGCGAAAACAAGTGGCCGAAATGAGCTCCCTCTGCAGGGTGGCTGGGTTCTCACTCAGAGATTGGGTGAGGAACTCTGCCATCCGGGAGGAGCTCGGTGTTGAGCCACTCCTCCTCCAAGTCGAGAGGAGCCAGATGGGCTGGTTTGGGCATCTGGTCAGGATGCCTCTCGAGCGCCTCGCTGGTGAGGTGTTTCGGGCACGTCCCAGCGGGAAGAGACCAAGAGGCAGACCCCGGACTTGCTGGAAAGACTTTGTCTCGCAGCTGGCTGGGGAACGACTCCGGATCCTTCCAGGTGAGCTGGAGGATGCAGCCGTGGTGAGAGAAGCCTGGGCTTCCCGCCTGAGGCTGTTTCCCCCACGACCCGGTCCCGGACCCGGGTGAGCGGAAGACGACGGAACCGAACAGAACGGCATTCTTGTGTCCAAATTTTCTTTGGTAAAAGTTGTTTAAAAAGTTTTTCTTCCGTTACGATGCACGATGTGAACGCTCAATTCAAACATGTTTGTTTAAATTTCCTCCCTCTTGATCTGCCTCGTAAAATATTCCTGTGAGGCTAAAAAAAATGACAGTTGAAACTAAACGAGATGCAGTTTTTTTGTTACATACCAGAACAAATAGACTCTATTGGGGGTGAGTTCATGGCGACATTCAGTGATGCTGTCAGCCTCCAGTCCGGCTCGGCTTTAATGGCCTGTTCTCCGAGGGCCTTTCAGATACCGGCATCCTCACACCTTTCACTGCCAACACATAAACCCTATTGAAAGGCGGTATTGGAGGCCATGCAGTAACCTGGGGCAAGATGCTTTTGTTGAATTCCAAATTGAATTTTTTTGTGTTATTGTTTGTGTAGAAACCTCATATCGCACAAAAAAAGAAGCAGGTATCTCTTCCCGTTTTCACCAGCACAACCATTTCCCTCAACAACACAAGTGTTTGCTCAATTTTTTATGAAAGTTGATGTGGGCAGCAGGAGCTCACAGCCTACTCCACATCTCCACAGCGACCTCTACACTTTTTCTCATCATGTAACACTATCAACTCCCCGCCTCCATTATCCAAACCCAATGTAGATGAATTGCTACCTTTAGTAGATTAATTGCCCTTCAGCTGTGTTTCTTATCTCTGGTCGCCATCGAACATGCTTCATAATGAAAATGAACCTCATCTTCATTTAACTAATGAAGCCATATAACTTAAGTAGATGCTTTGATGAGTCATAAAAACAGTGGAAATCATTGATCTTATTGGTGCTGATGTTCGTTCAATCATTTCAGAGCTGCTTTTCAATATGGTCACCATGCACAGAGAATTAGACTAAGATCAATGGATAAAGGTTTTATTATTTTAAAACCATTCCGTTCCGTCGTCTTCCGCTCATCCAGGGTCGAGTCGCGGGGGCAAGCCCAAGCTTCTCTCACCCCGGCTGCATCCTCCAGCTCACCCGGAAGGATCCCGAGTCTTTCCCTGGCCAGCTGTGAGACATAGTCTCTCGATTGGGTCCAGGGTCTGCCTCTTGGTTTCCTCCTAGTGGGATGTATCTGAAACACCTCACCAGCGAGGTGCTCGAGGGCATCCTAACCAGATGCCCGAACCACCCCATTTGGCTCCTCTCAATCTGGAGGAGGAGCTGCTCAACACGAGTTCCTCCTGAATGGCAGAGCTCCTCACCCGATCTCTGAGTGATCCGGCAGAGGAAGCTCATTTCGGCCACTTGTATTCGCAATCTCATTCTTTCGATCACCACCCACAGCTGGTTACCATGGTGAGGGTAGGAACGTAGACCCTGATTACCATGGTGAGGGTAGGAACGTAGATCCTGGTTACCATGGTGAGGGTAGTAACATAGATCCTGGTTACCCATGGTGAGGGTAGGAACGTAGATCCTGGTTACCATGGTGAGGGTAGTAACGTAGATCCTGGTTACCATGGTGAGGGTAGGAATGCAGATCCTGGTTACCATGGTGAGGGTAGGAACGTAGATCCTGGTTACCATGGTGAGGGTAGTAACGTAGATCCTGGTTACCATGGTGAGGGTAGTAACGTAGATCCTGGTTACCATGGTGAGGGTAGTAACGTAGATCCTGGTTACCATGGTGAGGGTAGGGACGTAGATCCTGGTTACCATGGTGAGGGTAGGAACGTAGATCCTGGTTACCATGGTGAGGGTAGTAACGTAGATCCTGGTTACCATGGTGAGGGTAGTAACATAGATCCTGGTTACCATGGTGAGGGTAGTAACGTAGATCCTGGTTACCATGGTGAGGGTAGGGACGTAGATCCTGGTTACCATGGTGAGGGTAGGAACGTAGACCCTGATTACCATGGTGAGGGTAGGAACGTAGATCCTGGTTACCATGGTGAGGGTAGTAACATAGATCCTGGTTACCATGGTGAGGGTAGGAACATTGATCCTGGTTACCATGGTGAGGGTAGTAACGTAGATCCTGGTTACCATGGTGAGGGTAGGGACGTAGATCCTGGTTACCATGGTGAGGGTAGGAACGTAGATCCTGGTTACCATGGTGAGGGTAGGAACGTTGATCCTGGTTACCATGGTGAGGGTAGTAACGTAGATCCTGGTTACCATGGTGAGGGTAGGGACGTAGATCCTGGTTACCATGGTGAGGGTAGGAACGTAGATCCTGGTTACCATGGTGAGGGTAGTAACGTAGATCCTGGTTACCATGGTGAGGGTAGTAACATAGATCCTGGTTACCATGGTGAGGGTAGTAACGTAGATCCTGGTTACCATGGTGAGGGTAGGGACGTAGATCCTGGTTACCATGGTGAGGGTAGGAACGTAGATCCTGGTTACCATGCTGAGGGTAGGAACGTAGATCCTGGTTACCATGGTGAGAGTAGGAACGTAGATCCTGGTTACCATGGTGAGGGTAGGAACTTAAATCGACTTGTAAATCGAGAGCTTTGCTTTTCGGCTCAGCTCTTTCTTTACCACGACGGACCAACGCAGCGTCCTGTTTGTTCCACTAGTCCACCACTCAGATCCAACATGACGTCATTCATAAAGCCAGAACATGGTGACTGGATTTTTGTTCCAGATGAAACTAAACCAACCTCTTCTACAATCTGTCCCCAAATATTTCTGTATTTTACATCTAACTCACCGACCAGAATTTATCACTGCGCATAATGCAAATTGAAAAAAAACAATCCTGGGGCTCTGGGACCGTCTTAGACTACTTTTCCTTTCTGGATTTTTGCGTCCTACATTCATTTTTGATGATGTGTTACTTGTAAGCCGAGGAGCAGAGTAAGTTTAAAAGCACTGCAATGCAACCCTGCATGTAAGATATTAACTGCTCTTCTGCATTATATAAATTTAGACATGACTATGAGCTGATTTGACAGGTAAATTGTTGCAGTAAGAGTTCTCTGTGCAGCACTACCAAGGAACAATATGCCCTTTGTGTGATACATGAACCCAAGGCTCCCTATTTAAAAACTAGCAGGGGTCTCTGCTCAATTTTGCCACCTTAAGGGACCTTACTGTAAATGAGTTCCAGCCAGGCATACCTCAGAGTGAGTTTGAAATCCACAGAGCCAAGATTTGCATAAATAGAATCAGAAAAAGACACTCTGTAGCTGAAAAAAATGCAAAAAAAATCTGTTGTGCTAAGGTAATTTGCAAAGCATTGAACCACTGTCCTAGATAGGCCTGCAGAGTTACTGTGACTGCTCCCAACATCACACTAAATCTACTTTACAGCTACACAGACACTGTTCCCAGGGGTTGTAGGTAGTTTGTGGAACACAAGATGCAGAATGGTTCCTTCTTCATAACATTAGGATGGTAATTAATCAACAGTTTGGCAAACAACTACCTCAAATAACCGTTAGCTGCTTAACTGGGTGTACCTGGGTTTTCAAACACAGGCTTTGTACAATCACTTAATACGAATGATCAAATCAAAGATTTACTTGATGGTGTCTTTTATCCATAAAAAAAAAAAAAAAAAACATGTTTAAAGACTTGTGTTATTAGTGTTACTTTTTTTTTTAAATTACTCTATTCATCCCTCACCGGATAAATTCATGTGCTGCTCTCCTACACCGCAGTAGGCTGCCACGACGGCACCAATGGTGGGAGAAACAGGGGGTTAGGTGTCTTCCCCAAAGACACCTAGCCATGAGCTCCTTGGGAATCAAACCGGCTTTTTCCAATGCAAGGGCGGACATTCTACCACTGAGCTATCGCCTCCTCTGTAAATCTGTGAAAGGATGTAGAAATCCTGAAGAGAGCAGCAGCCGTCTTATACTTGATACAGTGGACTTGTCCGACCTGTTTGGTGCAACGAGACCTGCAACCCCACGGTCTGGAACGAGCCCA
The DNA here is from genome assembly GCA_902685375.1 of Neostethus bicornis. NCBI lineage: Eukaryota > Metazoa > Chordata > Actinopteri > Atheriniformes > Phallostethidae > Neostethus > Neostethus bicornis. Next base: position 14,695,392 of record LR738561.1, read on the forward strand.
GCGTGGTGAGATTACGAGGTCCACAATCTGAAGAGCATGAGTGGGAAAGAATTGTAGCTGATTAACTTGGTGTTCCCCGAAAAATAAGAATGGAGACCAGGGAGAAGGAAAATACCTCTGAAAGAAGAAGGAGAAATGAGCCCAAAAGGCCGTTGGGATCTTCTCAATATGTTCATGGGCAAACTTCTTGATTCGTGGGACACATTGGGTTCTAACATTTGACAAATGGACTGAAACAGGAGCAGATGGATGGCATGCTTTGGTAAACAAGCGCGCTAGATATGGAATGCCATTGGGGCCGCTACATGCGTGTAATCTAATGCGCTAGCATTAAAATCAACGCGCTAGGTTTAAAATGTAGGTTTGAAATTTTACATTTTAACACACACATTTTACTGGGAGCAGTGTTGTTGTTTTCGCAACAAAGCCAATATATCTAGAATCCGCCATCTAGTGAGGAAACATCAGAATTGCAGGGAAAATAAAACAATAACATAGTTTATTTATTTAATTTTTCGGGCCGGATTAAACCGTTTAACAGGCCGCATGTGGCCAGTGGGCCGTAGTTTGCCCATGCCTGGTCTAGAACAAGTCCTTTGTTGTTTATGAAGCCCACAGTCTGAATAGCATCTGAGCTAGACAAGATGACCGAAGGGCCTCATAATAGATTTTCATCAATAGCTTCCTTTAAATCCCTTTTTCTTCAGTAAGGTGGGGTACCTTCTTACACGCTCCTCCTAGAAAACTTTAGAGCTAAACATTTGTAACATCCTGTACACTGAATGTAAAGTCTTGTGGCTGCAGAGTGAAGAAGACTGGTCCAGGATCCACCAAGAAACCAACATTTCATTCCATATTCACTTGATGGACATTCTAAATATCATCAAATCATCTCTGGTACTTAATCTAGGTGTACGATAGCACTGGGTTACTTAAAGAAAGATGTGCAAATCAGACTCAAAAGAGAGGAAATTGGTTACCAATAATAAATCCAGTAGTAGCCAATAGTTTCCAACGGCTGAGACTTTAAAAACCAGAGAAGCAAAGTTTTGGGTGGAGTCTCGTTGGAGACTCTTCAGGACTCTTCTCTGACCTCTCCGACAATTAGCTTACTGCTCTCCAAATCTGCTGTGATGATTTTTCTGTAGTAAACATCTTTTTTTCTGTAAATCTAAGTTTTTTGCCTCAAGCATAATTTTTTTCCCCTCATCTCTTGACCACCGGGAAACCCTCAGCCAACCACTTCAAAGGCTTCAAAACCCAGTAAACAGTGTTTATCAGTCTGGTCGGTTAGTTCTCAGATGTGTGTGGTCTGTAACAATTCATCTTAAATCTTTCATTTATCTTTAACATTTTATGGCACAACACAGTTTGTTTCAACAAACCTCACGCTTTAAAAAGAGAAAAATAAAACTCAAAAATCAGATTTAAAGTGAACAATAATAAATGTTAAACATGTTTAAAAACTCAGGTTCCTGCACTTAGACCCTTGTTCTCGGTGAGAAAAAAAACTGGTAAAAATACCTGGTGACGAGTAAAAAGAAGAAACCTGATTGAGATCAACACATCGTGCTGCGTCAGAGGACAATTCACACTTCCTGACAAACCCAAACATTTCAATAATTTTCATTTAAAAGGAATGTGGGAACCCAGGGGACGTTGGCCTAGTGGTAGAGTTACCGACTTTCGACTGAGAGACCGAGACGTCCCGCTGGGCCCAAGCCGTCGGTGGGACCCAGAAGCAGTGGTGGATGAAGTACTCACTTTTTGTACTTAAGTAAAAGTACAGATAATTAGGCAAAAAAATTACTTAAGTAGAAGTAAAAGTACCAATAAAAAAAATCTACTTAAGTAAAATTCCAAAGTAGTTGGTGTAAATTGTACTTTTTAAGTAAAAAGTAAAAGTATTCAACCATAATTAAAAAATTATTTATTGTTCTATAGGGTGTCACCATGGTAACCAGGATAAATACTCTGCAGGGGTGTGACCCCCCCTCTCCCGCCTATTTTGGTCCACAAAAAAAAAAATAAAATAAAAGGAAAGGGGACAAGTCAAGCTATCCCTTTGAAGGGCCAGCAAATGGGCCGCTAAAATGGAGGAAAATGACACTTATTTTTTAAAATGTTTTGAGGGGGAGGCCCCCAGTCACTATATATTGGCTTTGTCAAAGCCCCGCCCCCCTTTGGAAAATTCTAGATCCGCCCCTGCTCTGTGTAACAATGGCTCAACTTTTTATTTAGAAGTAAACACAACGAACAACGATCTTCTGACTCTTTTTAATTTTTACTATATTTGATGTTAGGTTTTTTGAATGAATGCGGAAAATGTTTCTCGATTCATGACTTCTTCTCCCGATCAACTGCTTCTTTTGATTTTGGCGATGCGGCTTCAAGATGCGCTAAAAAAAACTGTGTATTTTTCAAATTCTTGAACGAAAATGTAACGAAAAATGTAAAACACACTTTTAAAAAGTAACGAAGTAAAAGTACTGATATTTGCTCTAAAAATGTAGTGAAGTAAAAGTAAAAGTACCGGTCTTAAATTTTACTTAAGTAAAGTACAGATACACAATTTTTTTACTTAAGTACAGTAATGAAGTACATTTACTTCGTTACGTTCCACCACTGCACAGAAGTGACACGAAAACAAGAAAAACAAAGAAAAAAGAATGTCTGGTTCCAGGGGCGTTGGCCTAATGGTAGAATTACCGTCTTTGGCCTCACAGTAAGAAGGTTGTGGTTCACGTCCCAGGTGTGAATGAGGCATGGAACGATGGGCTATCTGTGTGGGGTTTGCATGTTCTCCCCGTGTCTGCATGAGTTTTCTCCGGGTACTTCGGCTTCCTCCTATCCTCAAAAAACATACATGATAGATTAATTGGCTGTTGCCAAATTGCCCCTAGGAATGAGTGTGTAAGGTTGTATGTGTGTGACCCCGCGACAGACTGGCGACGTGTCCGGGGTGTACCCTGCCCTTTGCCTAAATCAGTCGGGATGGGTTCCGGCCTTCGCCCACCCCCGCAAACCCAACAGGGACAGACGGTTAAGAACGTGACTGACTGGCTGACTGTCTAGCCCTTCTGGGTTTGCGAAGGGTCCCAGCTGATTCAAGGCGAGGGGCAGGGTACAGCCTGTTGCTAGGCCACACACATACAACCACACACACACACGGGCAATCATGTAGTGGCCAATCAACCCAGCATGCATGTTTTTGGAGGGGGGTAGGGAACCAGAGTACCTGAAGGAAATCTACACATACATGGGGAGAACATGTAAACTCCACACAGAAAGAACAATGTTTCAAGCCTCGTCCCAACCCGGGACTTGATCGTTGTTGTTTTTCTGATAAAAATAAGATTAATTTTACTTTAATGCACAGCTTATATTTGTAAACATTTTTTTTTTTCTCCTTCTGCAGACATTTCCTGTTTAAGCAAGGCTCTGGTTCATCAGCTCTCCTGTCCGGAGCGGGGCAGGGATACCCTCTAACCTCCGGTACGGTGTACTCCCCCCCACCAAGACCTTTGCCCCGCAGCAGCGTGACCAGACCCCTGTTTACCTTCAACAAGCCTCATCGCTGCTGCAACTGGAAGTGCACGGCTCTGTCGGCATCGCTTCTCACGCTCACACTGGCTCTGCTGCTCACTTATGTCATCGGTGAGTTATTACACTAATTTTATTGAACTGGTTGCTGTTAATCCCCCACAGGAAGCTGCTTTCTGGTCCAAGTCTCAGCTGGGGGTTTTTGTGTGTTACTCTTCGTGCCCGTGAGCTGGTGTCAAATTCTCCCACTGTGACAACAACTCTAGGGTCGTTTGTGAATTTATGGGTTAAATTAAGTCAAAGGACTTTAAATTTGAGCAGAAAATTATTTTTTTGCCTTTTTAAAAAAGATTTGTATTAATTTTTGTTAAATCTTTAATATTCACTTAAGACAAAAAAAAACAAAAAAAACTCCAAAGCTCTTGGTTATTATTTTTGTGTTTTTAAGTTGTTGACCCGCTAATTATAGAAAAAAATAAAAAATAAATAATATAGACCTACATTTTTAAAAATCTGTTCCGTTCCGTCATCTTTCGCTTGTTCCGGGATCGGGTCGCGGGGGCAGCAGCCTCAAGCGGGCAGCCCAGGCCTCTCTCACCCCGGATGCATCCTCTAGCTCACCTGGAAGGATCCCAAGTCGTTCCCCGGCCAGCTGTGAGACATAGTCTCTCCAGCGGGTCCGGGGTCTACCCCTTGGTCTCCTCCCGGTGGGGCGTGCCCGAAACACCTCGCCCGCGAGGCGCTCGGGGGGCATTCTGACCAGATGCCCAAACCACCCCATCTGGCTCCTCTCGACCTGGAGGAGGAGCGGCTCGACACCGAGCTCTTCCCGGATGGCGGAGCTCCTCAACCGATCTCTGAGTGAGAGCCCAGCCACCCTGCGGAGGAAGCTCATTTCGGCCGCTTCTACCCGTGATCTCATTCTTTCGGTCACCACCCACAGCTGGTGATCATAGGTGAGGGTAGGAACGTAGATCCTGGTTACCATGGTGAGGGTTGGAACGTAGATCAACTTGCAAATCGAGAGCTTTGCTTTTCAGCTCAGCTCTCTCTTTACCACGACGGACCGATGAAGCGTCCTAGTTATTGCTGATGCCGCACCGATCCGCCTGTCGACCTCCCGCTCCATCTTTCCCCCACTCGTGAACAAGACCCCAAGATACTTAAACTCCTCCACTTGGGGCAGGACCCTGTCCCTGACCCGCAGGGGGCATTCCACCCTTTTCCGGGCGAGTACCATGTTCTTGGATTTGGAGGCGCTAATTCCCATCCCGGCCGCTTCACACTCGGCAGCAAATCGATCCAGTGAGAGCTGGAGATCACGGTCCGATGAAGCCAACAGGACCACATCATCCGCAAAAATCTGTGCCTCTACCAAATAGTTGAGACCAACACACGTTACAGTGGCTGGAAATGGGATCGACCAAATGATTGAGTGAAGCGTTTAAAGGGTTAAAATAAAATGTAAAGGTTCCGTTTTATGTGTTTAAAAAAATGCACATATACATAAACAACTCCAATTTTTCTTTTTAGAATATCCACTGGATAAGAGTTGTAAAATCTCCTGATTTCTATGGTCTTATTACAGAGTATGAAATGTGAAAGCCTGACTAATGCACATCCCCCATGTGGGAGTGTTTAAATGTTTCCTGCTACATAAACAGTAGAGATGTAGCAGATCATTGGTGATGTTGATCCATATATGGAAGTGGAGAGTGGCCATTATTTTTCATATGTGTGTCACTTAAAACACAACTCGTATATTGAAAGAATTGTTTGGGGTTTTTTTTTAACATACTCTATTAATCCCTCACCGGGAAATTTGTGTGGTGCACTCCTTACACCACAGCGGGCTGCCACCTATGACGGCACCAATGGTAAGAGAAACGGGGGTTAGGTGTCTTCTCCAACGACCCTAGATGTGCACTCAGTGGGATGCAAACCTGCGAACTTCCGGTTAACTTCCGGTCTATGGGCGAACCGTCTAACCTCTGAGCCACCGTGTCCCCATGGAGAGACAATTGGGACAGTTTTCACAATTAAAATATGACACATTGTAAAAATGTTATTGTTTTTGTTCATTACATGATATGTGGCGCTTAAATGTGATGTCATCACAGCTGTAAAAAAAAAAAAAAAATTGTTGATCACACGTTTCAAAGAATGCATGTTTTTTAAGCATCAATTTATATCGTGTGGAAATGTTAATTAACAATAGAGTGACTGACTTTGAACCAGACAGTCTCAGGTTTGAATCGCACCTAAACTTCATGATGAAGTGTCCCAGAACGAGACACATAACCTCTAATTGCGCCCACTGCAGGCAGACAAAGATGTATTTATGAGTATGAGATTATTATTATTGTAACGTGATAAGTTTCACCTTGTTTCACAAAATCCCAGAGTAAATTTGTGACGTTCTCTTTTGTAACATAATATTAAGTTGTAATGAAATATCACTGCAGTAAGTTAGAGAACAAGGTTGTACCACTTTTATGCTGATCAAAAATATGATCCGATCTGTGACTCTGATTCAAAAACAATTCGATCTGTGAGTTTTTTGATTTCTGTGAAAAAAGTGGCATCGAGGTAGCAGGCACATGTTCGCTCTTAAAAGGGGAGCAAAAATATAAAAGGCTCACACATCACCTATCACCATGGTGAGACCGGCCATGCTGATTGGTCTAAAGACAGTGGCACTGAGGAAAAGACAGGAAACAGAGATGGAGGTAACAGAGATGAAGATGCTGAGGATCTCTCTGGGAGTGACCAGGATGGACAGGATCAGAGGAACAGCACATGTTAGAGGTTTTAAATTCAGAGAGGTCAGACTGAGATGGTTTGGACATGTGCAGAGGAGAGAGAGAGAGTACATCAGAAGAAGGATGCTGGATTTGGAACCACCAGGAAAGAGGACTAGAGGAAGACCAAAGAGGAGGTTCATGGATACAGTGAAGGAAGACATGAAGATAGTTGGTGTGACTGAAGAGGATGCAGCAGATAGGGTTAGATGGAAGAAACTGACTTGCTGTGGCGCCCCCTGGAGGAAATGATGAAAGAAGAAGAAGAAACTCTTAAAAGTTCATTTTGCATTAAAGAGGACTATTAATTAAACAATGCAAATTAATTAACGTGTAACTTTACGGTTGTTTGCTAAAAACAATCCTACATAATTTTGTAGGTTCATTAACTGACTGCACGTCCTTTCAAACCTCTTATCTCTACCACTGACTTATCTCCTCTCCTGTCTCTCTCTTCCTTTTCCTTTTCTTCTTATTTTGTTAAAGTATCCTTTACATTTTTTTCTTTTTCGAAATCAGCCGCGGTGTACGGTCAAAACTGCCAACGTGTTTCTATCTGCCTGTGAGTGTGAAACGTGATGCATAAAGCAAATTTAAACATCGCTCCAAGTCCCAGAGGAGAAAAGTTTTATGCGGTGTCACAGTCTTTGGGTTCTACTGCAGCAAGAGCTCCTGAAATGCTCAGAGTAGATGTTTTGTGTCATCAAGTGAGACCAAAAAGTCAAGTTTTGAGGTTTTAAGTTTAAAAACGCATCTTTTAAAACCGATTTAAATACATAACAAGTACAGATTACAGGAAAGACGGTGGAAACTGTTCCTGATGTAAGTTGAGAACTGCTAAGTAAAAAGACGTATTTTATTTGACTTGTTTCATTAATATAACACATATTTTTTCTTGTTACCTGTTGAATTTATTTCCTGCACCAAACACCGAACTTTGCAACACATCATTTTAATTTAACACAACATCAGATTGCATCAGTCCGTCGTGGTGAAGAGAGAGCTGAGCCGAAAAGTAAAGCTCTCGATTTACAAGTCGATCTACGTTCCTACCCTCACCATGGTAACCAGGATTTATGTTCCTACCCTCACCATTGTAACCAGGATCTACGTTCCTACCCTCACCATGGTAACCAGGATCTATGTTCCTACCCTCACCATGGTAACCAGGATCTATGTTCCTACCCTCACCATGGTAACCAGGATCTACGTTCCTACCCTCACCATGGTAACCAGGATCTACATTCCTACCCTCACCATGGTAACCAGGATCTATGTTCCTACTCTCACCATGGTAACCAGGATCTACGTTCCTTCCCTCACCATGGTAACCAGGATCTACATTCCTACCCTCACCATGGTAACCAGGATCTACATTCCTACCCTCACCATGGTAACCAGGATCTACGTTCATACCCTCACCATGGTAACCAGGATCTACGTTCCTACCCTCACCATGGTAATCGGGATCTACGTTCCTACCCTCACCATGGTAACCGGGATCTACGTTTCTACCCTCGCCGTGGTAACCAGGATCTACGTTCCTATCCTCACGGTGTGGGTGGCGACCGAAAGAATGAGATCACGGATACATGCGGTCGAAATGAGCTTCCTCCGCAGGGTGGCTGGGCTCTCACTCAGAGATTGGGTGAGGAGCTCTGCCATCCGGGAGGAGCTCGGTGTCGAGCAGCTGCTCCTCCAGGTCGAGATGAGCCAGATGGGGTGGTTCGGGCATCTGGTCAGGATGCCCCCGAGCGCCTCGCTAGTGAGATGTTTCGGGCACGCCCCACCGTAAGGAGACCAAGAGCCAGAGCCCGGACCCGCTGGAGAGACTATGTCTCCCAGCTGGCTGGGGAACGACTCGGGATCCTTCCAAGTGAGCTGGAGGATGCAGCCGGGGAGTGAGAAGCCCGGGCTTCCCATTTGAGGCTGTTGACTCGGCTCGGGATGAGCAGAAGACGACGGAACAAAACAGAACAACACCAGATTTGAAATGCTCCAATATGCTGCTTGTTTTTACATTTTTCTGCAGTGATGGTTTTATAAACTCACTTGAGGAATGTAAAGTCCAACTCAGAATAATTTATAGACCAACAAACCTTTCATAAGAAAGCTTTTAGCAGCCGTTCAAGGTCCTGCTTATTTGTAAAAAGTAAATGTTATTTGATGCATTCATCCATCTATTGATAGACATTTATTTATGAGCAGCAGATCCAACTTCCAGCAACTGGAACACTTACTTTTCCAACTGATTTTATTTAAAGTTTGGTTGCATTAAGAGAGAATTATAGAAGCTAAATGTTCTCTTCATTCTTAAAGTTTTTCTAGGATTAGAGGAGAGAAGAGGTGGAGGAAAAGCTGGAGAGGTGGAGGTTTGCACTAGAAAGAAAAGGAATGAAGATTAGTCAGAGTAAAACAGAGTACATGTGTGTGAATGAGAGGGATCCAAATGGAAAAGTGAGGTTACAGGGAGAAGAGATAAAGAAGGTGGAAGATTTTAAGTATCTAGGATCAACAGTCCAGAGATATGGGGAGTGCGGAAAAGAGGTGAAGAAGCATGTGCAGGCAGGCTGGAACGGGTGGAGAAAAGTATCAGGTGTGATGTGTGACAGAAGAGTTTCAGCTAAAATGAAAGGAAAAGTGTAGAAAACCGTGGTGAGAGCGGCCATGCTGATTGGTCTAGAGCAGGGGTGTCAAACTCAGTACCTGGAGGGCCGGTGTCCCTGCAGGTTTTCCATGTGTTCTTGCATCGACACACCCGATTCAGGTTAACGAGTCATTGCGCCAAATTTGATTGGCTGTTGATTTCACTGTATATGCATCAGCTGTGTTGAACCAGGAACACATGGAAAACCTGCAGGAACACCGGCCCTCCAGGAACTGAGTTTGACACCCCTGGTCTAGAGACAGTGACACTGAGGAAAAGACAGGAAAAAGAGATGGAGGTAGCAGAGATGAAGATGCTGAGGATCTCTCTGGGAGTGACCAGGATGGACAGGATCAGAGGAAAAGCACATGTTAGAGGTTTTAAAGTCAGAGAGGCCAGACTGAGATGGTTTGGACATGTGCAGAGGAGAGAGAGAGAGTACATCAGAAGAAGGATGCTGGATTTGGAACCACCAGGAAAGAGGACTAGAGGAAGACCAAAGAGGAGGTTCATGGATACAGTGAAGGAAGACATGAAGATAGTTGGTGTGACTGAAGAGGATGCAGCAGAGAGGGTTAGATGGAAGAAACTGACTTGCTGTGGCGCCCCCTGAAGGGAAAAGCCGAAAGAAGAAGAGATGCTTCTATTTGCTAGCATTTAGTCCCTGTAACTGCATCCATCTGACTTTGTTCTTTCAGGATCTCTGTTTGGTCTTCTTTACTTGGCGCAGGTCATCTTGTTGCTTCCTCCGCTACCATGCCATGTTTTTATTAATGAATTTTCTGGCTTCTCCTCTTGTTCACATGTTCTACTGCATGACTGATGACTGATAACTCTGCATCGTATCATCATGTTTTAAAATTTGCACGTCATCATATTATTATATACATCAGAATGCCCCCTGAGCGCCTTGCTGGTGTGGCGTTTCGGTCACGCCCCACCGGGAGGAGACCAAGAGGCAGACACCGAACCCGCTGGAGACACTATGTCTCACAGCTGACCGGGGAACAACTCGGGATCCTTCCAGGTGAGCTGGAGGATGCAGCCGGGGTGAGAGAAGCCTGGGCTTCCCGTCTGAGGCTGTTGCCCCCGTGACCCGGCCCTAGATGAGCGGAAGACGACAGAACGGAACGCTATTATATTCCTATTGTGTAAAGTGAGACTTAACATATAAACCCTACTAATAATCAGAAAGTATTTAATCATACCGTGCACATCCCGCACCCTGCACCCTAACATTCACCTGCGGCTCAGAAAAACTCCAGCTGCCTTAAAACCTCAAACAATTCAACAAGAAAAATGAATGAATTGATGGAAACATTGCTCGTAGAGCCGAAGGGGAAACTTTTAGAAGACTGAAACAAACTTCAACAGGGTTTTCCACCGGCAGGCTTCTGCAGGTATCAAAATGAAAAAATATAAAAAATAAAGAAGTAAAAAAAAAAAAATCAATGAGTGAGCCCAGAAGGAACGCTGGATTTTGGACGTGGAAGCGGCAGTGTTTTCCAAATGTGACCCTCTGTAGAATACTTTAAATTGCAAATAAGCTGTCGTACACTAAACCACACAAAAGGGGTGATTATTCAGTCCTAAATGCAGGAGAGTACTGGCTTAGTCAATAATTTCTTTACACACACACACACACACACGGACTGAATCACCTCATTACAGTTATAGCATTTTAATCCATTTGTGTTTTTACCTTCTTAATCAATCCCGGTTTGTTCCAGCTTATGACCCCACACGTTTTCATTGTTCACAGTTTTAATTCATTCAACACCAAATTTATTTATTTATTTGACAAAAAGGTCTTTTTACTTAACCTTGTCACTTTGATTCAGACAAAAAAAAAACTTATATTACGCTGGTTTATAATGAGTTTTTTTGTCATAATGAGTTTTTTAATGACCAGAATCTAATAAAGTTTATTCCTGTTAAACATGAAGAACATGATGTTCCGCTCTGAATTAGTTTTAGATGTGGTTCAATACAACCAAACCCAGACAGAAGAGGAGTTTTATTTATGAATAGTGAATAAAAAAGAACTAATCGTGCATTTTTAAAGATTTTTATTCATAAAATCAAGTCAATCATGATTAGATTTATTATGTTTCAGGCGTTTTTCATCCAAAAGTCTGCAGGAACGAACAACAACACATCCGTTTTATTTATCAATCTCTCATTGCAATGCAGAAAGCATTTCTCATTCCTGGTAACAATGAGTTAAATGAAATATTAGAGAAAAGCTCTTGTGATAATTTCCAGTTGCTGTAATTTTATTTTAGCCACAAAGCACTCTGCGACACGAGGGGGAGTAACCGTGACCTTTTGGTCCTGCTGACTTTTTTCTGAATAGAACAGATTAATTCCACCTTTTACTGGTCTGTCTTGTTAAAATAAACGGAAAAGAAATGTAGCAGAATGAAATCTTTATTTACTCTTTAAATTTAACTGTCTTCTCCTTCGTTACAGGAACGAACTTAATGATAAGAACTTGTTTGACTTCACTGATCTGCCGTCTGTAAATCTGACCAATTAATGCAGTCATTCTGTAGTTTTTGTGATGTTTCTTTTTTTCTGACAGCCAATGGATGCAGAGTAACAAACTTGCAGAACCGATAGGGTTTAGATGCATCCTACAGTTTCCATAGAGACCGGAGTTCTAGTGTCCTCTGCTCCGCCTCTTAAAGTGCCAGCGTGTGACACCATGGTGATCACTCCATGAGTGATCAGGATGGACAGGATCAGAGGAACAGCACATGTTAGAGGTTTTAAAGTCAGAGAGGCCAGACTGAGATAGTTTGGACATGTGCAGAGGAGAGAGAGAGAGTACATCAGAAGAAGGATGCTGGGTTTGGAACCACCAGGAAAGAGGACTAGAGGAAGACCAAAGAGGAGGTTCATGGATACAGTGAAGGAAGACATGAAGATAGTTGGTGTGACTGAAGAGGATGCAGCAGATAGGGTTGGTTCGCGGGCCACATTGAGTTCTAACATTTAACAAAGGGGGCTGGAACAGGATCAGATGGATGGCATGCTTTGGTAACGGCTCGCTTAGACCGATGGAATGGCATGCTATTTTTTAAACAAGTGCTAAATGTTACATCAAGAGTGTTAAATTTCAAATCTAGCGGCTCTAGGTTTGAATTCTAAGCGCTTGATGTAAAATTTTGCCTGTTTTAACATCTAACACACTTTGTTTTTGTGTGTGGTTTGGACCCGATGGTTTTCCATATCTGTGCACACTGTTTTATTTTGACAACGTGCACATCATGGAGACACACACATTTTAATGGAGGAGGCAGTGTTGTTGTTTGATCAACAAAGCCAGTATATCTAGAGTGCGCCATCTAGTGAGGAAACATCAGAATTGCAGGGCAAATAAAATGCTATCAAGGTTTATTTTGTACATTTTTCCAAGTTCGGTGGGACGGATTAAAACATTTAACGGGCCGCATGTGGCCCGTGGGTCGTAGTTTGTCCATGTCTGGGTTAGATGGAAGAAACTGACTTGCTGTGGCGCCCCCTGAAGGGAAGTGCCGAAAGAAGAAGAAATGTGACAAGACTTTAGACTTTAAACGGAACCTTTTAAACACTGTTGTACCTAAATTGGATTTCGATATATGCAAATTTGAATCACTCTTTCATGCAAAGCCACGCGTAACTGTTTTAGTTATCTTGTTTACACACACACACACAGTCACATAGTCTTCTTGCTATGCAACAAGAAAAATTAACTAAGCCATCAAACAAAATGCCTCCGCCTGGTCTATAAATTGCTTACTTTGTGCTTCAGTCACTTTAGTCCAAAAACGAAATCAGTTCATCTATGGTTGGTACTGAGGAACTGTGGGTGGTTTTCCTAAAAACAGTTCAGTGGTTTGGGAGATATTATGTATACAATAATTTGTATTCTCAGTCTTTTTTGAGCTTGACCTTTGGTTGCATGAGCCTAAAAAGCAAAACAGTTCATGTACGATTTGTACTGAGTTAAGTCTGAAGGACATACGGAGAGCATGGAGTACCTCCTCTAACACGTCTGAGTTAGATTTGGTATCAAATTGTTTGGATTGAAACCTGAGAACTCAGTTTGCTCATTTTATTAAAGCAAAAATTGCAAATTTGGATCAAGGATTTGGATCATATACAGGTAGAACATGCAAACTCCACACAGAAAAGCAGTGTATTCTTAAGCAGGGATTGATCTAGCAGCTTTCTCAGAGTGAGACTGCAGTTCGGACCAGCGCACCAGCATGCATTTCTCTTTTATTTAATCCACACCTAGAAAGAGGTGACGTTTACTATAACTTTTTGGTTTGACCCTGTTTACGTTCAGATACACGATGAGTCTCTCTGACGTTAATTTAACGAGCTATTAAGAACAAACTGTAGCTTTAGTTTTCTGTTTTTAGCTGACAGCAGGACCCCCTGCCGTGATCTTCTGCTGCAGAAGAACATCTGCTTAAAGTTTGAACGTGTTGTTTTCACAGATGCTCCGCGTACCTCGTTTGAACCGGCTCTCAAACCAGTCCGCTCATTATTTTCTGACCTCTGAGATCAAAAAGGCGGCCTTTTCATTTAGACAACTGCATGCTCAAGTGCCCTCGCTAGCTGTCATGTGATTGGCTCGTTTAGCTATTTTAGCCAACAACCAATTAAAGGATGGACTCAATGAAGTGTACGGTGTGTGTTTGATGGTTTAATGATCACTGGTTAGAGTTTAAAACAGTTTCATGTGTTTAATCTGGACCACATGGATGGAGTGTACGGGTATGACCGTCTTCTTTTGTAAAATCTTTTTGCCTTCATGAGTATTTGTTCATTTTTCTCGAGTTTTTCGGCCCATAAAGAACCTACATCAGGGAGTTTGGTTCTGTTTAATGAAGGCAAGTGTCATTTATACTGATGAGTGTATGGAGCGTACTTAGACTTACTTTTAACGGTATAAATCTAATGAAAAAAAACAATCAATACTATTTTTTTTTTAAAACGGTGTGGCAGCAACAGCTAGCTAGGACACCGCATTGGTCCATCGTGGTAAAGAGAGAGCTGAGCCGAAAAGCAAAGCTCTCGATTTACAAGTCGATCTACGTTCCCACCCTCACCATGGTCACCAGCTGTGGGTGGTGACCGAAAGAATGAGATTGCGGATACAAGTGGCCGAAATGAGCTTCCTCTGCAGGGTGGCTAGGCTCTCACTCAGAGATGGGGTGAGGAGCTCTGCCTTCCGGGAGGAGCTCGGTGTCGAGCCGCTCCTCCTCCAGGTCGAGAGGAGCCAGATTGGATGGTTCGGGAATCTGGTCAGGATGCCCCCTGAGCGCCTCGCGGGCGAGGTGTTTTGGGCACGTCCCACCGGGAGGAGACCAAGAGGCAGACCCTGGACCTGCTGGAGAGACTATGTCTCACAGCTGACTGGGGAACGACTTGGGATCCTTCCAGGTGAGCTGGAGGATGCAGCCGGGGAGAGAGAAGCCTGGGCTGCCCGTTTAAGGCTGTTGCCCCCGCGACCCGACCCCGGAACAAGCGGAAGATGACGGAACGGAATGGCAGCAACAGCAGCAAAGACAAAATGATAAAAAAATGTCCTTCTTAAAAGTTTCTTTTAAATTGTTGTAAACTTTAAAAGAAATCAGAAATCACACATATAATATATAATATATAGACAAACGTCACCTTTTGAAGACTCAAAAGAACAGTTTGGTTAACTTCAGAGTAAATGTGACACTAAAAATCAGAAGACAGAAAATACGACCCAAACTAGACAAATTCTTGTGAACGGAATACTTTCTAAACAAGAATTTTTTTTTTTAATTAAACTAAGACGATGGTTTAGTGGTACAGTGTTTACCCTCGGACTAGAAGTTTGCGGATTTGATTCCCACTGAGTCCAAATGCAGGGTCCTTTGCAAAGACACCTAACCCCCCATTTCTCCAACCATTGGCGCTGTAATAGGTGGCAGCCTGCTGCGGTGTAATGCAGCACACAAATTTCCCAAGAGATCAACAAAGTATATGTATTTCATTAATTACCAACAATACACTGAGTTCTAAATTATTGTGCCAAAAATTTATTCTATTTGTTTGGGTTTTTTTTTTTTTTTACTGGCGGATCCTCCACACTTTCTCTTTACTGCTTTGTAATGTCATTTTAGCAGCTGCATATTTGACTGGTAGAATTCTACGTCATCATGACTATCTGTATGGCATAGCGTGGACTCTGAATCAGATACACATGTGGAATATTTTCACATTTCACATCCACTCATTAAGCTATTGATCAGCTTAATGATGTGAAAGACCCTTTAGGAATTTTCTCCCATTTATGAGTTTATAACTGATTTTCACAAAAATCTGACTCCAAAAACCTTGATAGCGATCCGAAAACCCGATAAATCCAGATAAACCAAAGCAACGACCTTCACGATGCTTAAAAATCTTTTGCATAATTATTTGGAACACATAGTCCAGGTCGCAAAGTGTTTCACAAGTTAATATATATGTAGGTTGAGATAAATACAACCAGATTAAAATGTGTGTTACTGAATCCAATGTGTAGAAACACTGATAACAATCACAGGGGCGGATCCAGGGAGGGATGGAAGGGGGGCACGCCCCGCCCTCCCTGCTTTTGGTCCAAAAAAAAAAGGAGAAGAAAGGAAAGGGGACTAGTCAAGCTATCCGCTTACAGGTCCAGCGAAAGGGCACCAAAATGTAGAAAAATGATTCTTATTTTTCAAAATGTTCTGGCAGGGATGCCACCAGACTCTCCTGTACTGGCTTTGTCAATGACCTCCTTGCCCCCTTCTTTAGAAAATCCTGGCTCCGCCCCTGAATCATACCGAACACAGTACAAAATTCATTTAAAATGCCTGGCAAAATAATATGTATTTAGTCGGCTTTTAAAAGTATTAACGCAAGCTTGAGAACTCAGTCACAAAAGAAGAACCTTCAAAAACTTAACAGCGATGGCCTGAAAGGTTCTATCTCCTCTGGTGTGTCGTGGGTTCGTGAAACCATCAACAAGTCATTAGAATTCCCCAAAAATACTTGGTATGATACCAATACCAAAAATCTTCGAATCGCTTGTATCCTTATTCATCCTATAATTTCCTGAGTCCTCTAGTTTACACATTCAGGACGCAGCTTTTACTTCCAAGAGTTTTAACTTTGCTCAGAAATTTTGGAAGTGATTTATGAGCAGATGAAAGTGAGATGGTTCGGAACTCCTCGATTTTAGTAGTGAAACTTTGTCTGACTGCGTCCAGTGGTGATGCTGAGCGGGAGATCGCGAGCAGTTTGTCAAAGTCAAACAGGAAAATTTATTCATCGATCCCCCTTGAAATGCACCGACTCGCAGCTCATCCTCATCGTCAACCTTGACCGCGGCACTCCGGCCCCCGAAGCTCCACCCTGCCAGTTCATTTCTCTCCTGTGGCGGTGTTCAAGGTCGCGCCTGGGGTTTGCATTAATCACACACACATAAATGCACTCAGATCAGACAGACATTTCTCTCACACACACATGCAGATTAATCCCCAGGCTGAACCATGCTATTCCATTAATGTCCCAGCCCCGGTAATTAGTGCATTAGCAAGTAGTGTGAGTGATGACTTGAAGACGACATCACCTTTTAATTGGTGTCACGCTCCTCTCCTGTTTGGCAATGATTGATCTTCGCGTTGACGTCACCATCGAAAACGAAAGATGTGAGTGTGAACGATGTGTTCGACTGTAAATCAAAGTTATTCAAATCAGAAGATGAAAGGGTCGGTGGACCTAATGTCTTTGTCTGGGGGGAGATGTTTGGGCCATCAGATGATTAGGTCCTCTCATTACATAATCATTTGCTAATTTTAATGAATTAATTAAAAGCTTCTGACAGGGAGGGAAAATGTCCCCGGTGGTTTTTCACTTCTGCGACTTCATCAAATAATTGCTACTCAGACTCCTGTTTTATTTATTGATTTTCTTTTTTTTTTTTTGGTCGTCTCTCATTAAATCAAGTTCCTATTGAAGAATAATTTCTATTATCATAACGCAACACAGACTAGAATTAATTTATTCAGTTTTTGGGAAATGATAATGAACTTTTTTCCAATTATAATGAGTCTTTTTGACTGTTACTTGCCCTCCGGTCGTCTGCTGAACAGATTTATTCTCATTTCCAAACAGTAAAAACACATTTTCTACGTTCACTCTGAGCATCAATCTTTTACTGCGACAAGCATTCAGCAAAAAGCTGTTCTGATAATAATAAACAGAAAAAAAGCCGCCAAATCAATTCCTAGGTTTGTCTTTGTTTGGATGCAGTAGAAAAAAAAGGCACTGCTTTAGAAGGAGGTGCCCACTCTGTTTAGCCAGAAACACTAAACTCAAGAAAAAACGAGAATAGAAGATCCCAAATGCTATTAATGGTATTTTAATTGTAAAAAATTACACTTGAATTTAAATAATTTGATTGTTTAATTAAAAGACAGGAATCTCCATGGACAATGATGTTTGCAGATGACATTGTGATCTGTAGTGAGAGGACGGAAGAGGTGGAAGAAAAGCTGGAGAGGTGGAGGTTTGCACTAGAAAGAAGAGGAATGAAGATTAGTCAGAGTAAAACAGAGTACATGTGTGTGAATGAGAGGGAGCCAAATGGAAAAGTGAGGTTACAGAGAGAAGAGATAAAGAAAGTGGAAGATTTTAAGTCCAGAGCAATGGAGAGTGTGGAAAAGAGGTGAAGAATCGTGTTCAAGCAGGCTGGAATGGATGGAGGAAAGTATCAGGTGTGATGTGTAATAGAACAGTTTCAGCTAAAATGAAAGGAAAAGTGTAGAAAACCGTGGTGAGAGCGGCCATGCTGATTGGTCTAGAGACAGTGTGGTGAGGACAGCCATGCTGATTGGTCTAGAGACAGTGTGGTGAGAGCGGCCATGCTGATTGGTCTAGAGTCAGTAGCACTGAGGAAAAGACAGGAAACAGAGATGTTTGTAGCAGAGATGAAGATGCTGAAGATCTCTCTGGGAGTGACCAGGATGGACAGGATCAGAGAAACAGCACATGTTAGAGGTTTTAAAGTCAGAGAGACCAGACTGAGATGGTTTGGACATGTGCAGAGGAGAGAGAGAGAGTACATCAGAAGAAGGATGCTGGGTTTGGAACCACCAGGAAAGAGGACTAGAGGAAGACCAAAGAGGAGGTTCATGGATACAGTGAAGGAAGACATGAAGATAGTTGGTGTGACCGAAGAAGATGCAGGAGATAGGGTTAGATGGAAGAACCTGACTTGATGTGGAGCCCCCTGGAGGGAAATGCCGAAAGATGAAGAAGAAATATAGGACGAGTGTCGGAAATATGGACTGCACTACTGACTCAGTTAAAATTCCATTAACTGTGATTCAGAAGCTCTAAAATGTTTTTTTTTTGGACTTGTTAGTTTTAAATCCCGGACGCTGTGAAGATGAATTGTGACTGTTTTTTTGTCGCCTTGCCAAAAATTTTAAAATGTTTCTCTTCTCACTGAAAATCATCTTTGCACAGCTGTTCCATTTGGCAGAATATTTTTTTCACAAAACCAGAATCTTGCGTGTTTTAGCTTGTGATGCTTCCGCCTCGTCCAGACACGGGTTTAAAGGTCCCCTATTATGCAAAACTGACTTTTATGAGGTTTTAACCTTTTATTTTACTTAGTACTACCCCAAACAATCCCCCAAAGTGTGTTTTATTGTGATTCATGCTATTTTGAGATATTTAAATTCAAAGTAAGGGGCGTGTTCTCCAAACCTCTAACGACTGGTGGAACATAGTGACGTACATCTGTTTTTTGTTCAGCCCCCTGCAGCTCAAACACGAATGAATGAAAATCACAATGAATGACAACCAATCGCAACCAACGGGGCGGGTCCCGGGAAAAAAAAAAGAAAAAAAGACTGAAACAAGCCGTTTTGAGTTCCGGGTTGGAAACTGCGCTCCCAAACAGGGTAGTATTTAAAACCTTTTGTGTTGAGATTGTGGCGGAATGTAAAATTATGCATATCAGATACATAGCACAGGATAAAATAAGGGAAAAAAGGCACAATAGGGGACCTTTAAAGGTCACACTGACGGAGATGATTCTGGACATCTCATCTTTTTCTTTGAAACCACTTCATAATATTTTAGAAGAAGTTCTGGAGCTCTTTCGTGTATTTCATATAAAAAAAGAGGGTACTGATGCTGCGTGTTGCACCGGTACATGTTTTAGGATTTTAATTTTCAGCATATTGTCAGGACAAGTCGAAATTCCCTGAACATCCAAACATACATGTCGGGAAATCGCATCTTGGGGAACGCTTTGGGTTCGCATCCCACTGAGTGCACATCTAGGGTCACTGGAAAAGACACCTAACGCCCCGTTTCTCCCACTATTGGTGACGTCGTGGCAGCCTACTGCGGTGTAAGGAGTGCAGCACACAAATTTACCCAGTGAGGGATGAATAGAGTGAGTAAAAAAAAAAAAACAGCATAAAACAGACCAACACTGTTCAATTAAAGAATATTCCAATCTGAACCCCCATCCACACTGAGCGACCAAATCGCCAACATTTTGAACTCAGCTTCACAATTTAACACATTACGATCCAATAGTCTGCTGCGAGTGAACCACTCACACTGCACCAGCAAAACTTAACAGAAGTTGTTCAACAAGTATTTTTAGATACTTGATCAATCCCTGACCGGGAAATTTGTGTGCACGGACCATCTCCCAAGTTGTGCCTCCAAGTGCGTGTTGCATGATTGCTGTTATATTTTTGGGTTTGCAACGTGGCCATGTCAAAACCAGCTGGTCCATAGAGCTGTTTCTATGGTGAGATGTTTCCACGAGCGTCAACAGAGACTCATTCAACTGTCCGGTTACAAATCACGAGCAATGTATTGGTTCTATTTTACCTCCGTACAGAGAGCGACCCGTATAACTGTACGACCCGTACTGTCCGGTCTTTGTACGACCGGAGCCAGAGCTTGGTCCATATAGCTGGCAGTATGTTGATTCCATTTCCAGTTAGAGTTGGTTTCCGCCAAGGCTGCCCTTTGTCACCGATTTTGTTCATCACCTTTATGGACAGAATATCTAGGCGCAGCCGATGCATTGGAGAGATCCGGTTTGGTGACCTCAGGATCAGATCTCTGCTTTTTGCGGATGATGATGTGTGATGATGATGCCGCTCCTCCTCCAGATCAAGAGGAGCCAGATGGGGTGGTTCGGGCATCTCGTCAGGATGCCCCCCGAGCGCCTCGCAGGTGAGGAGTTTTGGGCACGTCCCACCGGGAGGAGACCAAGGGGCAGATCCCGGACCCGCTGGAGAGACTATGTCTCACAGCTGGCCGGGGAACGACTTGGGATCCTTCCAGGTGAGCTAGAGAATGCAGCCGGGGAGAGAGAGGCCTGGGCTGCCTGTTTGTGGCTGTTGCCCCCGCGACCCGACCCCGGAACAAGCGGAAGATGACGGAACGGAACAGAGAGCGACCAAGACGATCAACCTAGCTTAAATTAGGCCTGATCTTAAAGTGATAATCCAAACATAAATCAATCTAAATTTGCACCGCTTTTTACACAGTGTACGCCAAGTTTTGCAGTTTTGATCTCCAAAATCATTGAAGGGATTTAATACCACTCCCCTTGTTCCTATCAGTACCGGATAAAGATGAACTGATTTGTCTGTTTCATCCGCACACAGACCTCATTCATTCATTACAGATTATCATATAGGGCAGGTGGAGGCGTTTTGTTCGACGTCTTGGCGTTGACTTATTCTTTTTCTCGCCTGGCCTCTTTCCTCTCTCCTCATAGCTCGTGGTGTTGCAGGAGCTGTGAATAGCTTTGTTAATTTGTTTATCCCCCAAAGGACCCCTCCCTCATGTACCGCTTGCTTGTTATTAAGCACAACACGACCATCAGATATGAGGAGCGGGCATTATGGCGAACGGGGCATTGAAGGAGAGGTAAAGGACAGATTAAGATTGTATCTGTGACAGCGTAGCAATACCTGAACCCCATTCTGTTCTTTTAGCCGCTGCAGAGGCACCACACCATCCCGCTGAAGTTAATTAGAGTTCTTTCTCTATTAATGAACGTCTTGCTGCTTTAAACAGTTCCAGTCTGCGCTCGCTCAATCAAACATGAACAGGGACGGTGGGATGTTTCACTTATGAGCCATAATCATCTCTATGGCAACAGGGAGAAGCTTTTGACGCAAGGGAAATGAGCAAGTCAGCAGCACCCTGAAATCCAATCACCAGAACCAAATCACATTTCACTCACACACACAGATACACACACACACAGCGTACACTTTAAACCAAGCTCTTTCGGGTTCTGTTCTGTAATATTTGCTGCTTCAGGCGTCGTGGTCGATCCACCAAACAACCAAATGGCTCATTAGCAGCTTCGTGTTTATTACTTTCGTGTGTATTTTTTAAAACTAATTGTGTTCTCTCAGTTTGATTCCATGTGTTTTTAAAAAACTTATCAAAGAGGTCAAACCCAGTTCGACTCCCCTCCTCGGTCAAAGAAAAACAAGTGTTTATTAGCAGCGGCTAATGGTTGTCTGCTTTTGTTTTTTCGCCATAAATCTGCAGATTATTTTCTAATTTGGTTTTTACGCAGCCTTAGGTGACACTTTAGCCTTCTTTGTTTTGTCCAACAAATAGACCAAAAGCACCAAACACATGTTGTTTACAAGAGTAAGTATTATTGCAGTTTAAAAGCTGATATTAGTTATTCCTCCTCTAGGGAATCGTTTCATAGGAGCGACCGCGCAAATGTTTATTGACGAACGCATTTATAAAACACGCCGGCGATGCTGTTCGTCTGCAGCCAACCCTCCAATTATTTTTCATTTGCTTCAAAGTTGACATTTTAATAACAAATTTATGTAAAGAAATGATGCCATTCATGATGGATAAATTCATTTGGGATATTTAACAGAAACATCGATTACAAAAACAAATCTAGATTTCGCTTACTTCATGACAAATACTCAGAGACCGAAGTGAAAGAAAAAAAAAAAGATCTGAAGTCACTCCATCTTAATCTGGATTTCTCCTCCAAACGTCCTAGCAGGCCCCCGTCTGTCTCAAAGCACCAAGCAGATTATAGCTTATCAGAAATGGAGTGCTTGTTCTGGGCTGTTCTGTGTTGTTGACTGTCCTAGAGATGAAGTTGGCCAAAGCAAATAGAAGCTGGAGAAACATTCTGTGTTCAGGCTTAGAGGAAACGTGCTCCGATCCACTGCTTTTTTTTATTATGTTACAATTGCATGTTTTTTTTTTTTTCATTTGGGATCCAAATTTGACAGATTTTCTGCTTTATTTTTGCACATTTCGCCTTTTCAGTGTTAAACATTTACATTTTGTTGTATTGAAAATAGGGCAGCATGGTGGCAGTGGGTAGCACAGTGGCCTCACAGCAAGACGGTCATGGGTTCGAGTCCCGGGTGGGGACGAGGCTTGGAACACTGTTCTTTCTGTGTGGAGTTTGCATGTTCTCCCCGTGTTTGCGTGGGTTTCCTCCGAGTACTCCGGTTTCCTCCCACCCTCCAAAGACATGCATGCTAGGTTGATTGGCCGGTGCCAAATTCCCCCAAGAACGAGTGTTTATGTGGATGGTTGTACATGTGTGTCCCCACGACAGACTGGCGACCCGTTCGGGGTGTACTCTGCCCTTCGCCTTAAATAAGCCGGAATGGGCTCCGGCACCCCCCCCGCATCCCTGAAAGGGACAGACGGATAAGAAGATGACGACTGACTGACTGTATTGTAAATATGCTTTTCAGATGCAATTAGGACCTATCCCACGCTCACCTGCCAAGGCTAATAAAACTCCCGCATGATGAACACTCTAGTACGTTTATGAACATGATTAGGTATAATGAGGCTAAGCACATGGCATCTCATGCTGCTGTAGCTGTGCATCTGAAAGCCTCTAGCAGCGAGCTGCATGGTCTATTGCCAGGATTGTTTTTGGTGAACGTATGGAAGAACTTGGACATCTGGGGACTTTGGTCTTATGACCGCTTATGTGCGTGAGCCCCAAAACAAAGCGTGACCAAGCAGTACAGGGGTGTATTCCTGGTGGTAATTCCTCTTCATACTGATACATAACGCTAGGTGGTAACGCACAGAAGACGCACAATTTACCAGCCGCTTTCTCTTGTTTTGAACGGTTTGTTTTACGCCAACTGTCATGACGGGTGTTGTCCATTGGTGGATGTGATGTCATGATATGTAACAGCTCCTCCTCCTTTTGGCCCCGCCTCAAAATCTCCCCCTTTGTGAAACCAAAAACTTGGCGCCTCGGTTTTTTATGTTTTGAATCCAACAATTTTTTGATTCTACCGTGTGCCAGATTTTTGGGGTCCCACAATTTTACCAGATCGGATCAAATCTGACTTTTATGTGACCTGTTTATGGCGTGTAAACGAAGTTGGTACACCCAGTAACACCTATATCCCATCATTTTAACTGATGAGGTTTGACTCAGATATTCTTAACAACGTAATACCCCCCTAACCAGGTAATGAGTTGGAGGTGATCTCTTTAATTCATGCACATTTGGTACTGAGTAACTGGACAGTTTAATAAAAATCCTCCAAGAATTTATGACCCTGTCTTTAAGTCGCTTAACCCTTCAGACATAATTTGTTCATCTATAATTGGTACTGAGTAACTATGAGTTATTTAATTAAAACCACTTCTAGAGACAGTGTCACTGAGGAAAAGATAGGAAACAGAGATGTTTGTAGCAGAGATGAAGATGCTGAGGATCTCTCTGGGAGTGACCAGGATGGACAGGATCAGAGGAACAGCACATGTTAGAGGTTTTAAAGTCAGAGAGGCCAGACTGAGATGGTTTGGACAGAGTGTGTTTAATGTTGGTCGGAGGCGTACAAGTCTGACCGGTTGTGTCGTGTTGAAGCGTTCTTCAGTTGAGAAAGTTTTTTGTTATTGTAAAAATCTTAGGTTAAACACTTTTGGTGCAAAAATTCCCACGTCCGTCTTTGACTTGACTGTTTGTTAACATTCACACTTTTTAATCTCATTTAGTCGAAAAAATGCAAAGAAAAATTAAACTATCTCTGCAGATATCCACCATTGATGGTGCATGAGTGATTCAAGACAGTAACGACGTTATTTAGGACCAATGAGTCGACCCGGAGAACGAAAGAAAGGAAGAAAAAAAATAGAACCCATTTCATTTGCTTGCTTCACGTTTTTTAATTATATTTTTTATATTTTGGGTCTTTCATTTCTTCAGGTTAGTAAAGTGAGGCTACCTTTGCCCTGCTGTTTTCATGAACGCTAACAAAAGAAAAAGATCTACAAGGACTTCACTCTGTCTGAGAAATCAAAAGTCTAAATAAGAAAAGTTCAAATGTTTACTTTGCTTAAGATCAGCGGCCGTTATTGATGTTGAACCCACGTGAATCCGTGCAGCACGCCTCGTCGTCTCGGCAACGCAAAGTGAACCCAGCTTTTTATGTGGTCGTATCGACTTCATGCACAAAGGCTTCCGAAACTTTCGTCTGCAATAAAAACCAGAGGGAGAATTTATCTGTCTTGTTTACAAAAGTAACACATTTTTAAAGCATCGACTACACTTTGATGTAAATTTAATTAAAGGAACCATTAATTCCAGAAGTTTTGATTGTCTGAACTTTGTTCAGAGTTTCTAGAAATCATAGTTCTGTATTGTGTTGGCGGCAGAAAGGAAACGGTTGGAGGCCTGATCGAGGATGATGAAAAGTTGTCTAGATCATCCTGGAAAACCTCCACAACAGGGGTGCCCATTATGTCGATCGCAATCGACTGGTCGATCGCAAAAGCTTACGGGTAGATCGCATGGCATTGAAAAAAAGACTAAAAAAAAAAAGTTTGCGTCAGCCTATCATCAGTCTCACAATGACATCTGTCCTGAAGTCAGACGCTAGAGTTGTTAAAATTTAGGGACCCTTTTGTTTTTTTTCCAAAAAAGTGTAATTCTAGTGAGTTTTCTGCTGTTACTGGAGATTTTAGGAGTCTGCGACGTAAAATCACGTAGTTAAGCCTATAATCAATGAGCAGCCCGCAGTGCTGCTGTGGCCGCTCCCCCTCGCAAAGCGCTGTGAGTGTGTGTGTGTATGTAACAAATCGTGTTGTAGGGGTAGTTACAGCAGGCTGGAAACGATCTGTGGGGTTTGTGATGGTAACATAGGATTGGTAGATCTCCCCCAACAGAGGGGCACCCCTGCTCTACGACATCTACATGGAAGTCTGAGGGATTTTTCCTGCTTTCTTTTTCTCGTTTCATGCAAACCATTCATTGGTCGTTTGAACCGATTCCATGACTAATGGGCCGTCGTTATTTAACACTTATCAGAGTTAATGAGTTACAGATGTTGACATGTTTTTTTTTTTGCATCAGATGAGCAGAAATGACAGAATAAGGGGAATATGTGGGGCTCAGTTCTTTAATGTTTCACAGTTAAAAACGGTTGATAGAAGTTTTAGAGATGGATGTAGTTTCTGGCTGAATGTAGAGGAGGGGGACTGTTCAGCAGCCTCATAGCCTGAGGGTAACAACTGTTAGACTCTCTGGACGTTCTGGTCTAGATGGAGTTGAACGTTCTCCCTAAGGCCAGAAGATAGAAGAGATGAAACGCAGGGTGGTGTTGGTCCTCCGATCCACAGATTGGTACAGAGTGGTTTCAGAGTACGGCCCGTCACTGAGACCATTACCCTAAGTTTGAGATAGACATAAAGACATGCTAATGCTAAGCAAATGCTTGTACACACTAGTTTACTAACATAATGCTAAAGACGGCACACTTTGATTATTTTAGAAATAAAACCAGATCAAATTAAGTCAATACCAAATATTAAAAATCAAATCAGTAAAATATTAATGAGTAATTAACACTGAACACTCTTTAATTTTTCCGTTCTGTCATTTTCCGCTTGTTCCGGGGTCGGGTCGCAAGGGCAACAGCCTTAAGCGGGCAGCCTACGCCTCTCTCTCCCCGGCTGCATCCTCTAGCTCACCTGGAAGGATCCCAAGTCGTTCCCCGGCCAGCTGTGAGACATAGTCTCTCCAGCGGGTCCGGGGTCTGCCCCTTGGTCTCCTCCCGGTGGGACGTGCCCAAAACACCTCACCTGCGAGGCGCCCGCGAGGCGCTCGGGGGCATCCTGACCAGATGCCCGAACCACCCCATCTGGC
The DNA here is from genome assembly GCA_902685375.1 of Neostethus bicornis. Taxonomy (NCBI): domain Eukaryota; kingdom Metazoa; phylum Chordata; class Actinopteri; order Atheriniformes; family Phallostethidae; genus Neostethus; species Neostethus bicornis. Next base: position 14,721,604 of record LR738561.1, read on the forward strand.
TCCTCTCGACCTGGAGGAGGAGCGGCTCGACACCGAGCTCCTCCCGGATGGCAGAGCTCCTTAATTTTTTTTTTTTAATTATAATTTTTTTTTTCATTACTCTATTGCTCCTCACCTGGGAAATTTGTGTGCTGCACTCCTACACCACAGAAGGCTGCCCACGAAGGAGCCAATGGTGGGAGAATCTGGGGGGTTAGGTGTTTCCTCCAAGGAACTTAGACGTGCACTCAGTGTGATGCAAACTTCCGGTTTACTTCCGGTCTGTGGTGAACGCAGTCCGGAAGTTCAAGTCCCGGGTGGGGTTGAGGCTTGTCGCACTGGCCTTTCTGTGTGGAGTTTGCATGTTCTCCCTGTGTCTGCGTGGGTTTCCTCCCACCTTCCGAAAACATGCATGTTAGGTTGATTGGCCGGTGCCAAATTTTCCCTGGGAATGAGTGTGTGTGTGTCTGGTTGTATGTGTGTGGCCCCGCGACAGGCTGGCGAGCTGTTTGAGGTGTACCCTGCCCCTCGCCTTAAATCAGCCTGGATGGGCTCCGGGAACCCTGAAAGCGATGGATGGATAAGAAGGTGACTGATTGACTGAGTTTCTCTTCACAGAGAAGGAGGATCTAAAAACAGGGATCTGTTCAGTTTAAAATAGAACTTATTTGCTACTTATTTTGAGACAAATTTTTTGAGTTTGACCCTAAAGACCCTACAGATGCACAGATTGCGTAATAAGGATCAAGCACTTAGGCTGCATGTGCGTCTGTACTTCTGTAACACTTCACAACATCTCCTAAATCAGTGACGTTTTTTTTTGTATCAAGCAACCCGCAGTTAATAATAATGTATACTTATTGATCCCTCACTGGGGAAATTTGTGTGCTGCATTACACCACAGCAGGCTGCCATGACGGCGCCAATGGTGGGATTAGGTGTCTTCCCCAAGGACCCTAGACGTAAACTCAGAAGGAATCAAACCCACAAACTTCCAGTCAGAGGGCGAACACTCTACCACTGAGCCACCGTCTCCTTGTTTATATAGTTGTAGTCACTAAAACTATAAATGAAGTGATCCGGTTTTCAGCATTTTACAACCAAAGGTTGGGATCTCAAGATCTTGTGAACATTATTCTTCCCAAACTAATGATGGGGTTTTCATAAAACTGCTTACAGTTACTCAATACCAACTATATATGGACTGATTAGGTTTTCAGGGCTATGCAACCAAATGGAAAGGAGACAAAATTTAAAAACCTTACGTATATGACTGCTTCAACATAATTATCACATAAACTCAACCGTTTATTAAGGTACACGGTAGTTATGTAATAGTTTGTGATGAAGGACTGGCATAGGCACGCCGTTCGACTCCTTGGCATCAACTTATTCTTGTAGCTACACTTTATTCCACCATTAAATCATCCTGTGAGGCGGGTTAGAACTCAGGTGCCTGATGAGCACCAAATAACATCTCCACGTGCTCCTCTGAGCCCGGTGCAAGAAAAAAAAAGTGCACCCCTGCGTGTAGGGATAGTGCTTAATCAAGGATGTGATGGTCTCTAAAAAGGCTGGTGGTCTACCAGAGTGCTGCATCCAGATTACAATCTGTTCTTATGACAGGTGCATGGCGGGGGGTCAGCGTGTGTGTACAGAGGGAATGTCGGGGGGGTCAGGCGAGTTGGGGCGATCGCTGTCAAAGCGAAGCTGTGTGAGGTGCTGATTCAGTGCGGCTCTAATGAAAAGCTGCTGTTACTTAAACAGGTGGTCGCCTATCATTTTGCAGCTCTCTCAGGGAAGGTAAGTGGCAACCAATTATCTACTCGGCGATGTCTAGTGTTATTAGTTTATACTGGAGACTTATAGGAGTGTGTGGGGTCAGCATGGGGGGCATAAACCGCTGCCACACGCACAGGAGTTCCTGCGCTCGTCACTATTTCTCTGCTTTGTTTTAACAGATGCTTTTCTTGTTTTGCATGAAGGCTTTCACATTCCAGTCGCTGCTAGTTTCTGTGCAGAAGGGTCGGCATAGAGAGTCTCGTGTCTGCAAACAGCTCATTAGTTTCAGTTTTTGAACACACACAACAAAAATCACAAGATTTTAAGGCGTTTAAAATAGTTTTATTTTATCCTTTTCTCTTAATAATTGGGATCTTGCAAAATTGAATACCAAACCTAGACCTTCAATATGCTCCATTTGAGTCCATTCTCTCCTAAATAGGTCCTTTGAATTTATAAAAACTCTGACGTTATGCAGAAATACGACATGTACAGGAATTGGAATGTAGATATTTAACATTTTTATTTAATTACAAACTAAATCTAGAGTCTTCTTCTTCTGCAGCTACAGCCTGAAGAATAAAAAAATATATATAAGCCTAAGAAAATAGCATCATATGCCAACTGATAATTGGTTATAGTGGTCTCACTTTAGCACCAACTAGCTTGGGTATGGTCGCATCTGGCTTCAACAGCTCTCCTCTGAGCTCCTCCTGGATGGCCGAGGTCTTTCCTCTATTTCTGAGTGAGAGTTCGCCACCCTGCAGAGGAAGCTCATTTTGGCCCCTTGCATCTGTAATCTTGTTCTTTCGGTCACCACCCACAGCTGGTGACCAGAGGTGAGGGTAAGAATCCTGGTTATCATGGTGAGGGTAGGAACGTAGATCCTGGTTATCATGGTGAGGGTAGGAATATAGATCCTGGCTGTCATGGTGAAGGTAGAAACGAAGACCCTGGTTACCATGGCGAGGGTAGGAAGCTAGATCCTGGTTACCATGGTGAGGGTGGGAACGTCGATCCTGGTTACCATGGTGAGAGTAGGAACGTAGATCCCGGTTACCACGGTGAGAGTAGGAATGTCGATCCTGGTTACCATAGTGAGGGTAGGAATGTAGATCCTGGTTACCATGGAGAGGGTAGGAACGTAGATCCTGGTTACCATGGTGAGGGTAGGAACGTAGATCCTGGTTACCATGGTGAGGGCCAGAACGTAGATCCTGGTTACCATGGTGAGGGTGGGAACATAGATCCTGGTTACCATGGTGAGGGTAGCAACGTAGATCGTGGTTACCATGGTTAGGGCCAGAACGTAGATCCTGGTTACCATGGTTAGGGTAGGAACGTAGATCCTGGTTACCATGGTGAGGGTAGGAACATAGATCCTGGTTACCATGGTGAGGGTAGGAACATAGATCCTGGTTACCATGGCAAGGGTAGGAACGTAGATTCTGGTTACCATGGCGAGGGTAGGAATGTAGATCCTGGATTCATGTATAGCTGGCACTGATTGAGGCACAATAACACAGCTAACCTGCAATTGAATCCTTTTGCTAACCAAAGGCTAGGGCTTGTTTCAGAAGATTATTCTCTTAAGTTTAGCACCTAGAGAAAAGGAAAGTTCTGCATGGTTTGTGTCACCCTCCAGGTAAAACTAAACTTCTGATGGATGGGAGAAAGAAAGCAGAAACAGACAGAGATAAAAGAAGATAAAAGAAAGTCAAGAGTAAAACGTGTAAAAAAAGTGTGAAGGAGAGTGAAGGAGAAGGACTTCAGGGCCAATAAAACAAATCTGTGTCTAACTCTGTGTCAGAGAGTAGACTGAGAGCCTGCAGGGTCCGCCCGCCCTCCCACCTCTTCGCCTGTCGACCCTTCGCTTCGCTCCGTCACACAAGAGCTCCTCAAGTGTTTTTCTTTCCCCCTCTTCTGTCAACTCATCGAAAGCAGCTAATACCGCTGTCATGACTGCTTAACTGTGACTGTTTGCATGCAGAGGTGTGTCTTCTGCAGTCATTCCCTGAAAAAGAACAAATAGGACTTTGACGTTTCTATTTTTTCGACCTTTAAAAATCCTCAACAAATATTTTAAACTGATTGGAAAACCATGTTAGACATTAAAAAATATAATGATAACATAACATGTTTGTGCTTGGCAATGCTGAAGGAGACAATGAGAGGGATTGACTAGGCATAGAGTGGATTATCAATAAGTATCGCAGCAGGGTTGGGCAACCTACGGCACGAGGACCAAACATGGAACGTTAAATCTTTCAATTAAGCCCACCAAACTTGAACATATTGCGACGTATCATACATACCAAACTGTACAGTAATACCCAGTGACCTAAAGTTACAGTACAAACCAACAAAGTATGCCACAGCAAGTCAGTTTCTTCCATGTAACCCTATCTCCTGCATCCTCTTCGGCCACACCAACTATCTTCATGTCTTCCTTCACTGTATCCATGAACCTCCTCTTTGGTCTTCCTCTAGTCCTCTTTCCTGGTGGTTCCAAACCCAGCATCCTTCTTCTGATGTACTCTCTCTCTCTCCTCTGCACATGTCCAAACCATCTCAGTCTGGTCTCTCTGACTTTAAAACCTCTAACATGTGCTGTTCCTCTGATCCTGTCCATCCTGGTCACTCCCAGAGAGATCCTCAGCATCTTTACATGAGTTGATGGCTAAAAATTTAAATGTCTAACCTCGTGTGTTGTTCATAATTTTTCTAGGTGTTTGTTTTTGTTCCATTCAGTAAAACCGGACTTTTCAAAAAGGAAAGTTCAAACTGTGTTTAAAAGACGTGTGAAATTATTCATTTCTTGTCGGAGAAAGTGTATAAAGTGTGAATTAAGGTGTTTTAAAGTGACTATTTTGCATTCTCACCTCCTCTGGGTTAATTTTAGAACATTATTTCTGTGATGAATAAGAAAAACAATGTGTATCAGGGTTGATGACTTTCACACACTCACTGCTTCGTTTTTATTTCTAACAGAGATTGGATGGAATTTTTTTATTTATTATATGTAACATCAAAACATGCCAGAGCACATCTGACTCAAACTGTAATTACATTCAATCTGCAAAGCTTTACCAAATGTCTATTGGAACGGACCCATTGGTACTAATGCCTGCAGGGCATGTACCACCATAACTACCAATCCCAGAATGCTCATTTGGTGTTTTGGCATGTCTACGGGTATAACCCGTAAATGATCTTTTTGACTGCTATGATAGCGACCCAATAATAGCACCACGCTATTCTGCTAGTCTGCAATGTAAAGTAAAAGTTCACTTTGGTTGTTATGTATTTACAATCTACGCAAAACTCAAAAGTTTTGTACTCAAAGTGTACAAAACCGTGGTGAAAGCGGCCATGCTGATTGGTCTAGAGACAGTGTGGTGAGAGCGGCCATGCTGATTGGTCTAGAGACAGTGTGGTGAGAGCGGCCATGCTGATTGGTCTAGAGACAGTGTGGTGAGAGCGGCCATGCTGATTGGTCTAGAGACAGTGTGGTGAGAGCGGCCATGCTGATTGGTCTAGAGACAGTGTGGTGAGAGCGGCCATGCTGATTGGTCTAGAGACAGCGTGGTGAGAGCGGCCATGCTGATTGGTCTAGAGACAGCGTGGTGAGAGCGGCCATGCTGATTGGTCTAGAGACAGTGTGGTGAGAGCGGCCATGCTGATTGGTCTAGAGACAGTGTGGTGAGAGCGGCCATGCTGATTGGTCTGGAGACAGTGTGGTGAGAGCGGCCATGCTGATTGGTCTAGAGACAGTGTGGTGAGAGCGGCCATGCTGATTGGTCTAGAGACAGTGGCACTGAAGAAAAGACAGGAAGCAGAGATGGAGGTAGCAGAGATGAAGATGCTGAGGATCTCTCTGGGAGTGACCAGGATGGACAGGATCAGAGGAACAGCACATGTTAGAGGTTTTGGAGATGGAGACATAGCCATTTTGGTCCATTTCATTCACAAACATGTCCTCTGTCTCACTGCAGCTAACCTTAATTCCACTTTTATCCAGGACAAACCTCCATGTCTCATGCTCACCATACATATCATGTCATCTGCAAGCATCACAGTCCAACGAGACACGTCTAACCTTATCAATCAGTCTGTCTTCACCAGAGAAATAGGAACGGATTCAGAGCAGATCCCTGATGGAGTCCCACCTCCAATCTGAACTCCTCTGTCACACCTACAGCACACCTCACCGCAGTCTTACAGCCTCATACATGTTCTAACAAAGTTCTCTGTCATTCTAGACGTCCTTTCATTCCAGTTTCAACACAGTAGCATGCTGTGCTAAAATAATAATCTAATATATCTGACATGAAGGTTAAAGACAATAAAAATGTCGGTTGTTTTCTTTGTTTGTAGCTTTTTATTCTGTTTTTCTCTCTAATTCACTCCCTCTTTTATCTTCCGTCCTTTTCTATCCGACACTGACTAAAAACATAAATAAATGACCTTTCTTTCTTGTTTTATTTATAGTTCAAGTACACGTTTACTGAAGGCCGTGTGGGAAATGACAGAAATAGGGATGTCAATGGAAAGACCTCCATCATTTTCCTCAAAGAACTGCAGTCTGCTGCACGTTAAAAGAAACGTGCATCGATTTGAAAGAATTTAGAGAAAAATATGGAAAGCCAGAGAGAGATTTGAATTGTCTCGTCGTTATAAAATGACTGTGACATTTTCTCGTGTGAGTAAGCAATCTTCTGGCTGGTATTAACCCGGGGTCACGTTTCTCTGACCTCGCTAATCCGGAACGGGTGACTCATGTTTGGATAAAGGGATACAACGACAAAAAGTGGGATGAAGAATGAGCGGAGGTGGTGACACAGTTGTGTCTTGAACGGATGAGCTTTACATTGTGTTTATTTACCAGTAAAAAAGTCCCTGAAAGTTATCTGGTTAGCCATGGTCGTACACAAAGACCCACAGCTTCATGCTTCTCTTTGTTCTTTCTCTAGTTGTGATAATACCTCCTCCCTCTTTCAGTCACAGTCATCTTCTCCCACTCACTGTGTCTCTGATAGCACTCTGATTTCTGAAAGCTGAGTCATGTTATAGCAGGAAAAAGGTGCTGATGGAGCAGGGCATCACCACCATGTCACGCTCCCCTCCGGCAGCTTTCAGAGCCAAAACGCGGCACACTGTACAGCTCAATCCCAACACGTCTGCATGTGGGTGTGCGACTTTGTTTGTGTGAGCGTGAAACACTGAGAGGAGAAAACGAACCGAACGGGAGTTGACATGCGAGCCTGTTTGCATCCGTGCGAGCTTGCACCTGTCTAGCTATTTCCTTTTCAGCCCGCGTGACCCTTCTGGAGACATTTTACCAAAGAGCTCGCTCACTATTCAGAGCGTTCTGGTCACAGTCTGTCTGGACGTTTAAAGCTATTTTACCAGAGGCTCCGTCAGCTATTAGAAAAGGCCAATGGGTTCCTTAAAGCTGAATCAGATGACCAAAATAGAGGAGTGGTAACAAAGAGAAGCTGGATCGATCAATAGAAACACCAATGAGGCATGAAACAGGTGGCCTAAAGAAGCTCACAAACACACACACACACACACACACATATGCACCCACCATCCCAAGTATCTTTTCCCTTATCTCGAGGATCTGCACTCACAGAGCTTTATTTGATCAGTTTTGGTTTCACAGGAACGTAATCAGCAGAGATGAATTGTCAAGATTTTTGAGGCCTTTTTCTACTGAGCTGAAAAATCACATTTTAGATATAGTTTGCCAATTTTGCAGATGACATTATGATCTGTAGTGAGAGGAGGGAAGAGGTGGAGGAAAAGCTGGAGAGGTGGAGGTTTGAAGATTAGTCAGAGTAAAACAGAGCACATGTGTGTGAATGAGAGGGATCCAAATGGAAAAGTGAGGTTACAGGGAGAAGAGATAAAGAAGGTGGAAGATTTTAAGTATCTAGGATCAACAGTCCAGAGCAATGGAGAGTGTGGAAAAGAGGTGAAGAACCGTGTGCAGGCAGGCTGGAACAGGTGGAGAAAAGTATCAGGTGTGATGTGTGATAGAAGAATTTCAGCTAAAATGAAAGGAAAAGTGTAGAAAACCGTGGTGAGAGCGGCCATGCTGATTGGTCTAGAGACAGTGTGGTGAGAGCGGCCATGATGATTGGTCTAGAGACAGTGTCACTGAGAAAAAGACAGGAAACAGAGATGTTTGTATCAGAGATGAAGATGCTGAGGATCTCTCTGGGAGTGACCAGGATGGACAGGATCAGAGAAACAGCACATGTTAGAGGTTTTAAAGTCAGAGAGGCCAGACTGAGATGGTTTGGACATGTGCAGAGGAGAGAGAGAGAGTACATCAGAAGAAGGATGCTGCGTTTGGAACCACCAGGAAAGAGGACTAGAGGAAGACCAAAGAGGAGGTTCATGGATACAGTGAAGGAAGACATGAAGATAGTTGGTGTGACCAAAGAGGATGCAGGAGATAGGGTTACATGGAAGAAACTGACTTGCTGTGGCATACTTTGTTGGTTTGTACTGTAACTTTAGGTCACTGGGTATTACTGTACAGTTTGGTATGTATGATACGTCGCAATATGTTCAAGTTTGGTGGGCTTAATTGAAAGATTTAACGTTCCATGTTTGGTCCTCGTGCCGTAGGTTGCCCAACCCTGCTTGCGATACTTATTGATAATCCACTCTATGCCTAGTCAATCCCTCTCATTGTCTCCTTCAGCATTGCCAAGCACAAACATGTTATGTTGCAAAGGTACACACACACACACACACACACACACACACACACACACACACACACACACACGCAAACACACCATTTTCTTTATCTCCTACTCTTTTTCTCACCACAAGTGTGAAATCTAATCATCACTGCAGCCCTGCAATCTTCTCTGTATAATCTGGAAGCGAACTCACGCCAGACGACATCAGAACATCCCTGCTACGTTCAGCGTCTGTGTCTTTAAGCTTTACCTGGATGGACACGGTCATTTATTTTAGTTAGGATGTAAAGTCAGGCAAATAAGGGTTTTAACACCCTGTGATTTTACAAGTTCTTCTGCTTAGAAATCAACAAGGGGTCTGAAATTTTCAGCTTAGGATCTTGTCTATTGTCTATTTCCAAAATAGTCAATCTTCAACACGTTTTCAGGTTTGGTAACCTGATAAAATTGTACACGGATTCTAATCCTAAGAAAATATCCGTACTTGTAAGAATTTTAGTGACCTTCTAAAGCCGGGCTGGGCAAACTTTTTGGTTTGTGGGCCACATTGAGTTCTAACATTTGACCAGGGGGCTGGAACAGGAGCAGATGGATGGCATGGTTTGGTAACCTCTAGATTAGACCGGAAGAATGATACGCTAGATTTTAAACAAGCGCTAAATGTTACATCAAGAGCGTTAAATTTCTAATCTAGCAGGACTACGTTTGAAATCTAGTGCAATGACGCTTAAAACCATGCATTTAGCAGCGCTAGGTTTGAAATCCAACGCCACCTTTAACATCTAACACGCTTGTTTACGTGCGTGTATCGGGCCCGTTGGTTTTCCATATCTGTGCACACTGTTTATTTTGAAGGTGTGGGCATCATCACAGAGACACACACACATTTTAATGGGAGCAGTGTTGTTGTATCTTTGGTGCCATCTAGTTAAGAAACATCAGAATTGCAGAAAAAAATAAAACATTAACATGGTTTATTTGTTTCATTTTTTCAAGTTCAACAGGCCGGATTAAAACTTTTAATGGGCCGTATTTGGCCTGCAAGCCATAGTTTGCCCATGCCTATTCTAAACTGTATTTGCTGGTTCATTTAATGTCGACCTTTTGAGTAAAGCTTCTTCATTAGTTTGCTGCTTCTTTAGCTTCACATAACGACGCGTCATAAGAGCACTTTATCTTAAAAAGTATCATTTAGTTTATCCTTTTTTCGCTTGGTTTAATCTGTTCAAATGACCGGTTGAGCTTAAGAATTCCAAGGTTGCAATCATGCAACATAACCGGAAACATTTTTGTCTTCCTTCTTTCTTCATGTTGGATCAGGGCAGTCTGATGTGGTATCACACGATGGTGTACAGACGCAGGCTCTTTAATTCTGACTAGCTGGTGAATGGGTTTTCACACAGAAATCTATCAGTACCATTTTTGCCAATTATCAATGTCTCGTTCAAGTGGAAAATTGTTCAATTAATTTCTTAAAATTTGCTGCAGAAACAACAGAAGATAAATGAAATATTGTCGATAAGTAACATCCCATCGGTCAGTAGCAGCTCTAGTACGTACAGCTAAAACGAACTCCTCTCTAACCAATGGTGCACTCTTCACCCTACCCTGCTTCATCCACCATCCGCATCACGTTGGGGTAACCCAGCAGCGAGCCCCTCACAGCAGCTCCATCCCATTACCTCTGGCAGTCATCTCACTGTCACACTGATCAATGATTCATGTGCACAAGGCCTCGGCCTGTTAGCTCGCTGCACCGCTGCCACACGTCTAATGACCGGACTCACTGTGAACCTGCCTCTAATGTGTCTCGGTTACACGCGTTTTCTTATTTATTTATACTTTTTTTTAATAAAAAACACCAAAGGAAAAAAAAAGATGGATGCAGAGCGATGGATGTACGGGTAGAGGGGAAAGAGAGGGTCATGCTGAGCTGACGCTGCTCTCATAACTGGCTGCATGCTGCGTCTGAGTGTGTGTTTGTGGGACTGTGTGTGTTTTTTATGCGTCCGTGCAAAGATAAATACAAGTTGAAAGTTAAGGAGTGAAAAGAACTTGTTTTTCTTTTCATCACATGAAATTTCCGCTTTTTTTTTTTTTTTTTTTTCAAAGTTGTTTGATGATTTCTCAGATGCAGCAAAAAAAAAAAAACAAGCATCGAGGGAACGACATGGTTGCAAAGTATGACTTCAACTTGCAAGGACAGACAAGAAAGTGGTTGTAAAGCATTCAAACCGAAGCAAATGAGTGCTTTTTTTTTTCACCAAAATGTCAAGCTTTGTCTTTAATCTGCTAAATTTCTGGTTTTCTCTCGTGGCAGCAGGAAATTACAGCTTTATTTGGCAGTTTGCCCGACATTACTAGAGCAAGATTAAAAATAAGGGCAGACGTCAACACCCTGTTGCAGATTAATTCCGCCCTACGTGGGAGTTCTAAGTCACTGCTCTCTGTACGTTTTTATGTACACAAACCACTTATTTGTGTTCTTCCTAATAAGGCAGACAGGACCTGGATCACCGCTCGTTTGACAATAACAAACATAAGTCCTCCATGATGTGATTCAGGTCTCCATCGCTTCTCCGTGACAACCGAACCGCTTCCATCTGTTCACTTGAGAAATTAAAGCGAGTGGTCTATAAGTCATGAATGACGTTACTGAACTGAAATAAAAATGTTTTGTTAGTTTTTATGAACTGCAGCTCACTTGAAGACGGAGATGGGGTTCTTTGGTTCAGAAAAAAAGCCACTTGAGTACCGACGAGTGGCTTTGGTTGGAAAATAAACACAAATTTTCAGGGTTCAATATTTTCTTGACCAACCTCATAAAAGAGTTTCTTAGAATCTGATTTGTTGCCGTTTTGATCTACATCCTGAAGTCAGGCTGGGTTTTTTTTTTTTTTGTCTTGTTTTGAATTATATCCTTTACTAAACAAACTGAATTATGGCAACATTTGTCCCCAAAAAGAATCAAGAGTGGACTTAAATCATTTCAAATCACAATGTCTCATAGACCTCGTTCCAAAAAATGTATATTTTAGAGCAAAGGCAATGCATGTTGAAACAGATCGTTGCGTGTCTCACATTGGGGTATATTTATGTCAAGTTGGATTTCCATTCCGTTGTCCTCCTTTTATCAGTGGCTGGGTCATGGAGGTAACAATCTCAGATGGGAAGCCCAGGCTTCTCTCACCCCAGCTGCATCCTCCAGCTCACCTTAAAGGATCCCGAGTCGTTCCCCAGCCAGCTATGAGACATAGTCTCTCCAGCGGGTCGGGGTCTGTCTCTTGGTTTCCTCCCAGTGGGACGTGCCCGAAACACCTCACCAGTGAGGCACTCGGGAGGCATCCTGACCAGATGCCCGAACCACCCCATCTGGCTCCTCTCGCTCTGGAGGAGGAATGGCTCGACTCCGAGCTCCTCCCGGATGACAGAGCTCCTCACCTGATCTCTGAGGAAGACCCCAGCGACCTTGCGGAGGAAGCTCATTTCGGCCGCTTGTATTTGGGATCTCATTCTTTCGGTCACCACCCACAGCTGGTGACTATAGGTGAGGGTAGGAATGTAGATCCTGGTTACCATGATGAGGGTAGGAAGGTAGATCCTGGTTACCATGGTGAGGGTAGGAACATAGATCCTGGTTACCATGGTGAGGGTAGGAACATAGATCCTGGTTACCATGGTGAGGGTAGGAACGTTAGATCCTGGTTACTATGGTGAGGGTAGGAACGTAGATCCTGGTTACCATGGTGAGGGTAGGAACGTAGATCCTGGTTACCATGGTGAGGGTAGGAACGTAGATCCTGGGTACCGTGGTGAGGGTAGGAACATAGATCCTGGTTACCGTGGTGAGGGTAGGAACGTAGATCCTGGTTACTATGGTGAGGGTATGAACGTAGATCCTGGTTACCATGGTGAGGGTAAGAACATAGATCCTGGTTACCATGGTGAGGGTAAGAACGTAGATCCTGGTTACCGTGGTGAGGGTAGGAACATAGATCCTGGATACCATGGTGAGGGTAGGAACGTAGATCCTGGTTACCATGGTGAGGGTAGGAACGTAGATCCAGGTTACCGTGGTGAGGGTAGGAACGTAGATCCTGGTTACCATGGTGAGGGTAGGAAGGTAGATCCTGGTTACCATGGTGAGGGTAGGAACGTAGATCCTGGTTACCATGGTGAGGGTAGGAACGTAGATCCAGGTTACCATTGTGAGGGTAGGAAGGTAGATCCTGGTTACCATGGTGAGGGTAGGAACATAGATCCTGGTTACCATGGTGAGGGTAGGAACGTAGATCCTGGTTACTATGGTGAGGGTATGAACGTAGATCCTGGTTACCATGGTGAGGGTAGGAACGTAGATCCTGGTTACCGTGGTGAGGGTAGGAACATAGATCCTGGTTACCATGGTGAGGGTAAGAACGTAGATCCTGGTTACCATGGTGAGGGTAGGAACATAGATCCTGGTTACCATGGTGAGGGTAGGAACGTAGATCCTGGTTACCATGGTGAGGGTAGGAACGTAGATCCAGGTTACCGTGGTGAGGGTTGGGAACGTAGATCCTGGTTACCATGGTGAGGGTAGGAAGGTAGATCCTGGTTACCATGGTGAGGGTAGGAACGTAGATCCTGGTTACCATGGTGAGGGTAGGAACATAGATCCTGGTTACCATGGTGAGGGTAGGAACGTAGATCCAGGTTACCGTGGTGAGGGTAGGAACGTAGATCCTGGTTACCATGGTGAGGGTAGGAACGTAGATCCTGGTTACTATGGTGAGGGTATGAACGTAGATCCTGGTTACCATGGTGAGGGTAGGAACGTAGATCCTGGTTACCGTGGTGAGGGTAGGAACATAGATCCTGGTTACCATGGTGAGGGTAGGAACGTAGATCCAGGTTACCGTGGTGAGGGTAGGAACGTAGATCCTGGTTACCATGGTGAGGGTAGGAACGTAGATCCTGGTTACCATGGTGAGGGTAGGAACGTAGATCCAGGTTACCGTGGTGAGGGTAGGAACGTAGGTCCTGGTTACCATGGTGAGGGTAGGAAGGTAGATCCTGGTTACCATGGTGAGGGTAGGAACGTAGATCCTGGTTACCATGGTGAGGGTAGGAACATAGATCCTGGTTACCATGGTGAGGGTAGGAGCGTAGATCCAGGTTACCGTGGTGAGGGTAGGAACGTAGATCCTGGTTACCATGGTGAGGGTAGGAACGTAGATCCTGGTTACTATGGTGAGGGTATGAACGTAGATCCTGGTTACCATGGTGAGGGTAGGAACGTAGATCCTGGTTACCGTGGTGAGGGTAGGAACATAGATCCTGGTTACCATGGTGAGGGTAAGAACGTAGATCCTGGTTACCATGGTGAGGGTAGGAACATAGATCCTGGTTACCATGGTGAGGGTAAGAACGTAGATCCTGGTTACCATGGTGAGGGTAGGAACATAGATCCTGGTTACCATAGTGAGGGTAGGAACGTAGATCCTGGTTACCATGGTGAGGGTAGGAACGTAGATCCAGGTTACCGTGGTGAGGGTAGGAACGTAGATCCTGGTTACCATGGTGAGGGTAGGAAGGTAGATCCTGGTTACCATGGTGAGGGTAGGAACGTAGATCCTGGTTACCATGGTGAGGGTAGGAACATAGATCCTGGTTACCATTGTGAGGGTGGTAACGTGGATCAACTTGTAAATTGAGAGTTTTGCTTTTCGGCTCAGCTCTCTCTTTACCACGACAGATCAATGCAGCGTCCTATTTATTGCTGTCGATCTCCCGCTCCATCCTTTCCGCATTCGTGAACAAGACCCCGAGATACTTAAACTCCTCCACTTGGGGCAGGACCCTGTCCCTGACTCGCAGGGAGCATTCAACCCTTTTCCGGGCGAGGACCATGGTCTCGGATTTGGATGCGCTGATTCCCGTCCCGGCCGCTTCACACTCGGCAGCAAATCATTTTATTTCTGAAAGTAAACCCTGTGGATCTCTTTAAAATGCATTATGGTACTGTTTAGAACACATTGAGGATGAGTAGATTTATAAAACCCTCATTTTGATGGTAAATTAGAAAAAATAGAAAAACCCAAACTCGGTAAATATTACCAGCTGTTGTCAAATTAGGCTCAACGAGAAAGAACGAGATGGATTTTTATCTCTCTGCCCGCAGAATGTCAAGAAGGCATTAGTGTGACCGTCTGTTTCTCTGACACTTTTATAAACACAAACCTCTCCTAAAATATAGAATGAAACTGCCCACGGTTATTCAGTACCAACTATAAATAAACTGATTCAACAGTGTCATCACATAGACCATTTAAATATTAATAGTTTGTGATTAAGGGCATGCAGAGGCATATCGTCCACTTATTCTCAAGAACACAGCGACTTCAGACCACATCATGCATTGGTTCATTCTTAAAACCAGGATCACAGAAACAGAATAAAAACCAAAAGTCACCATTACAGTGGGGCTTGGGACAGGGAAGACCTGTTTCTGACTGTAAACTCTGAGAAACATGGTTCATGAAGAGTTGGTAGAAACTGTCTACTAGCTGTAACAGGGGACTTATATTCAACCTGTAGCCTCCTTGTGTTCCACAAAACATATAATAACGTAGGCCTGCACGGTGCAGACAGATTAGATTCAGAGTTAGATTAAGAAAGAAACTAAGAGGCTAGTCGTGGGTTCGAGTCCCGGGTGGGGACAAGCCTTGGAACACTGTCCTTTCTGTGTGGAGTTTGCATGTTCTCCCCGTGTTTGTGTGGGTTTCCTCCGGGTACTCTAGTTTCCTCCCACCCTCCAAAAACATGCGTGCTAGGTTGATTGGCCGGTGCCAAATTGCCCCTAGGAATGAGTGCTTGTGGATGGTTGTATGTGTGTGGCATCGTGACAGACTGGTGACACGTTTGGGGTGTACCCTGCCCCTTGCCTTGAATCAACCGGGAAGCGCTCCGGCACCCCACGCAACCCTGCAAGGGATAGACAGATAAGAAGACGACTGACTAAGAGGTTAAAACACAATATCAATGTGATACACCGACAATATTCATTATAATGTTTAACAAATAGAGATTTTTCTGATTCTTCGTGTCTGAAATAAACTCTGAACCCCGTCTTGCCCTCATGTGAAGGTTCCACAATCTCTCCCACTTAGTGACCATATGGGAACATGTGGGCAGAAACCAGTTCTAGTTTTTTTTAAAAGTACTTAAACAGGCTCTGAAGTGTCTGTAGATTGAGAAGAATGCATTGGGTTAACAAGTGGTACTCCATACCAGGTGGTGGTATGCTACCGTTGTAGCCACAGCTACCCTGGGGCAAACTGGCAGAAGTGAGGCTGCCATTTTTGCGTCATCACCCCCTCTGACCATCACCAACCAATCACACACCATCCAGATTTGGCAATGTGGGTGAAGTGTCTTGCCCAGGGAAACAGCTACAATTTGATCTCAACAATCGTCCCACTGTTGTGCCAGGGGTTCCAGTGGTCTCCCATCCAAGTACAGCCCAGACCCAACCTCCTTAGCTTCTGAGATCTGACATGATCAGGCATTGCTTGGTTGGTATGGGGGGAGGCAGTGGTATGGGGTATGGTATGGCATTGGTATGTGTGGCTCAGTGGTAGAGCGTTCACCTGCGGACTTGAAGTTAACTGGAAGTTCAATGGTTCGATTCCCACTATAAACTTCGCACATCTAGGGTCCTTGGAGAAGACACCTAAACCCCCATTTTCCCACCTTTGGCGCCATCGTGGTAGCCTGCTGCGGTGTTATGCAGCGCACAAATTTATCTGTTGAGGGATCAATATAGTACACAAAAAAAATAGTTTGGGGTTAAGGACGATGGAAAATTAAGACATGTTACTAACAAACACTAATGTGGAGCAAAGTTTACACAAGTCACTGGTAAAAGTAAACCATCTCAGATGGTTTAAACTACATGAATCTTTTTTTTTTCTATTTTACGGATCTTTTTGTTTGGGTGTTTTGGGACTACACAACACGCCCTGGTGCTTAATAATAAATACAATAATACCCTAATCACTTGAGTCAAAACCCCATTTAAAATTATTCATTATGGTTCTATGTTCTTTTATTCACCGTTTTAACGCCGGCTCATTTTCAACACTTCATCCGAACTGTAAAACCTCCCCAGTAATGTCCAAGAAGTCTGAAATTGAACCGGTTTTAGTTTCATCTGTGAATCCTGATGACATGTCAAACCAATCCGTTTGCATGACTGCTCTGGCTGAGTCTGAATATGTCATGGGGAAAGTCACTTAAAATAAAAATGAGCAGCGGACTGTCCTCATTACTCAGAGTTGAACTTTCTGAAGGAAAAGCGTCCCTTTTTTAACCCTAAACAGACCTGGAACAAAGTGTCTTTTACGGGGCTGAAATGTTCGTTTAACTGTTTGTGTTGAACATTCTCAGGTATTTGTGGATCGTTTGGAGATAAATAACTGTTTGAATCTTGGCTTAAATTTTCAGTGTATTATTAGTTTAGATTGTGGATACAAGCAGCCGACATGAGCTTCCTCTGCGGGGTGGCTGGGTTCTCACTCAGAGATAAGGTTGGGAGCTCTGCCATCCGGGAGGAGCTCGGTAACGAGCCTCTCCCCCTCCAGGTCGAGAGGAGCCAGATGGGGTAGTTTGGGCATCTGCTCATGATGCCCAGCGAGCGCTTCGCTGGTGAGGTGTTTCGGGCACGTCCCACCGGGAGGAGACCAAGAGGCAGACCCCTGACCTGCTGGAAAGACTATGTCTCACAGCTGGCTGAGAATGTCTCGGGATCCTTCCGGGTGAGCTGGAGGATGCAGCTGGGGTGAGAGAAGCCTGGGCTTCTCGTCTGAGGCTGTTGCCCCTGGCCCTGGATAAGCAGAAGATGACGGAACTGAAAGAGCGTTAACGTGCACGAAAACAAATTGTTGCATGGACATAAGTCCTGGAGGGTCTTTCAGTTTTGAGGGTCATTAAAGTTTTAATCTTGCAGTTCAAGTTTGGTGTTGGTGTTTATTATTTTTTGTGGTAAAATCTTTGTATCTTACTGCCTTCACCCAGAGAGTGTGGGTGGAGGTATTGAGCGTTTGGCCTATCAGGTCATCTGTGCATCCGTAGCACTTTTTGGAAATGGGATATTTCCTAAACCACTGAAGAAATGCTAATGATTGTGCGGTTACTCAGTACCTACTATAGGTGAACTTAGTAGGTTTGTTTTTTGACTCTGAAACTCTAATCAGTTCATATGTAGTTGGTGCTGAGTAACTGTGGGGAGTTTCATGAGATACCGGCATTTCTGAGTCAGTCAGTCACCTTCTTAACCGTCTATCCCTTACGGAGTTGCAGTGGGTGCCGGAGCCCATCCCAGCTGATTTAAGGTGAAGGGCAGGGTACACCCTGAACAGGTCGCCAGTCTGTCGTGGGGCCACACACATACAACCATCCGCATGCACTCATTCCTAGGGGCAATTTGGCATCGGCCAATCAACCTAGCATGCATGTTTTTGGAGGGTGGGAGGAAACCCATGCAGACACGGGGAGAACATGCAAACTCCACACAGAAAGGACAGTGTTCCAAGCCTTGTCCCAACCTGGGACTCGAACCCACGACCCTCTTGCTGTGAGGCCACTGTGCTATCCACTCCGCCAGTGTGCTGCCGCATTTCTGAGTGATTAAGCCAAATATGAGACTTTTTAAGGCATGTCGTCTCATGGGCGACTCATGCGGTCTATTCGGTGGACACGGTAACCATGGGAACCACGCTGGTGACCCTTGACATTTTTTTTGTCACAGCCTCATTTCAAAATGGATTAAATCAGTTTTTCACCCGAAAATTCTTTAAGAAAAACCCACTGTTATGTCTTTGATTGAAGTATATGTCAGAGTGAGACGTCTGTCTCTTCTAAAGATCTTTTATAATTTGTTAAACTAACAGCAGAGTGAGAGGTCTCGAAAATAGTAGATCTAGCATGAGTCTGAAATTGAAAAGACGGAAGTAGACTGCGCTCAAAACTTGTTAAAACCTGGGATAACTTTAGTCTTTGTAAGTATTTTTTGTGTTTATGTGCTTTGTTTGCATGCTCAAGATTGTATTTCATTTGATAACGTGTGAATCGCGTCTTATGTAGTAAGCCACTTAGGATGTGGGCGCGCATGTTTCAAGCTAAGCTAACGCGCGCATGTTTCAAGCTAAGCTAACGTGTGTTTGATCATGGAGACTCAGCGTTTTGTACAGCTTATAATGCACTTCTTTTGTTTGTTTTGTTTCAGTTACTATTACCACGTACATATATATACGTACATATATGTATAATCCTGTGAAGAAAGAGTCTACATAAACAAGAAAAGCAAGCCTTGTGTGGGAGTCTCTTTTTTTATTGGAAGAGTTAGCTGGCTGTCTAGCTGCACACAGTCACGTGTCGTGAGGACAGCACAGTAAAAAGACTTAAATAGAAGAAAAAAGACTTCTATACGGCGGGTTAAACAACACTGAGCTACACAGTCAACATGAGTCTACGCTCAGGTAAGACTTACTTGAGAGATTATGAATCACAGTTCGAGCCAGAGGCAAACTCAGAGCAGCAAGCTGATGACCAGGCTGCCACCAATCACCCGGTTCCTGCAGACCAGCTGTCGCCTGAGAGGCAGCCGTCAGAGAGGCTGCAGCATTCACCTCCACACAGCGTCAGGTCCAGAGCCACCAGCAGACGGTCGCACACCACAGCAGCTTCAAGTGTGTCAGCCACAAAAGCATACGCCAAAGCCCAAGCAGCAAAGGCCCAGCTCCTTTTCGCAGAAAAAGAAGCTAGTCTGATGAGACAAAAAGCAGATTTGGATGCCAGTCTCCATGTTTTGAAGTGTGAAAAGGAAATAGCAGCAGCTGAAGCAGAAGCTGCAGCCTATGAAGAATTAGAAAGTCAGAGCGGGGAGTCAGACCCAGAACTTCCTATTACAGGAGAAACGTTTAATGCAGTACAACGCACAAGTGATTATGTGGAACAACAATGTAAGCTAATGGCGCCACCTAGTGTTACACATGATAGCGCAAATTTTCAAATGCCAAGTCGATCAATAATCACAAAAGAAACTCATGTCCAGTCCCCAATGAAAAACGACGTTAAACATGAGTACAGACCAGAAGCTGTTCCAACCAACACATTCTCACTCAAACCCCAAGCTCACACCTTTTTGCCTACAAGTCACAACCAAATAGAGCAAAACAGCGTACAAGATTTTGCAAAATATCTCATCCGCAAAGAAATAGTTAGCACTGGCTTACTCCAATATGATGACAGACCCGAAAACTATTGGGCATGGAAAGTCTCATTCACGAGTGTTACTAAAGACTTGAATCTGTCCCCTAGAGAAGAGCTAGACTTGCTTACAAAATGGTTAGGGCCAAAATCTTCAGAGCAAGCAAAAAGGCTTCGCGCAGTACACACCCTCAATCCCACTGCAGGTGTAAAAGTGGTATGGGAGCGTCTAGAGGAATGTTATGGCTCCTCAGAAGTCATTGAGGATGCACTGTTAAAAAAGTTGGAGGAGTTTCCAAGGCTGACAAACAAAGAGAGTGGCAAATTAAGGGAGCTGGGTGACATCTTGTTGGAGTTGCAGTGTGCTAAGTCTGATGGTACACTGCCAGGTCTTGCATATCTAGACACGGCTCGAGGGGTTAGACAAATAGTTGAAAAACTCCCCTTTAACATGCAGGAGAGGTGGACCACTGTAGGTACAAAGTATAAAGAAGTCAATAGAGTGTCATTTCCACCTTTTTCTGTCTTTGTGCAATTTGTACAGCAACAAGCAAAAATGAAAAATGATCCAAGTTTTTCCCCATCCAGCTGCAGCAACCAAGTTACCACACGCACTGAAAAGTCTATTCCATATAATCGAAAAGCTACTGTTGCAGTACACAGAACGGAAATTGAGGAAAGAAAACAAGGGAGTTTTGAACAGAAGAAAATCGAAGAACCAGATCGTCTGTGTCCAATTCATAAGAAGCCACACCCTCTGAAAAAATGCAAGTTATTCAGAGACAAATCAATTGAGGAACGACAGGCTTTTCTGAGAGAGCATCGTATATGCTACAGGTGTTGTGGGTCTGTGCAACATATAGCCAAAGATTGTAAAGTAGCAGTAAAGTGTGTTGAGTGTGACAGTCCAAAACACTTGTCGGCACTCCATCCGGGTCCCACACCTGTCCCAAAAGATGACACCTCAAAGAATGTAGATACTAAGGACGACTCAGAAGACCATCCTGCAGTAGTCTCCAAGTGCACAGAGGTATGTGGACAAAGTGACAGCCCACGCTCATGTTCAAAGATCTGTTTGGTGAAAGCATATCCAGAAGGTCAAAAGGACAGAGCTATAAAAATGTATGCAGTGATTGACGAACAGAGCAATAGGTCCCTGGCTAGGACGGACTTTTTCAACCTGTTTGGAATAAAAAGTGCACCTGTGCCATACACGCTGAAAACATGCTTAGGAAAAGCTGAAACTGCAGGTAGGAGAGCAGAACATTTTGTAGTAGAGTCCATGGATGGAAAAACAAATGTCAAACTGCCTCCTTTAATCGAGTGTGATTCAGTGCCGGACGAAAGATCTGAAATTCCTTCACCTGAGATTGCTAAGCACCATCCACACCTTCTCCCTATTGCAAGCAAAATCCAACCGGTCGATCATCATGCTCCTATTCTCCTTTTGCTGGGAAGGGACCTCCTCAGCATTCATAAAGTAAGAGAACAGATCAATGGACCAAATAACGCACCATACGCCCAAAGGTTAGACTTGGGGTGGGTTGTGATAGGGGAAGTGTGCTTGGGCAAAACTCACAACACAACAGAAGTCAACGTGTACAGAACACACATGCTAGACAACGGACGGACTACTCATTTTGAACCATGTCCAAACGTCTTTACAGTGAAAGAGGACTATGTCAAGCAGCCCCAGCAAAGCACACCTTTAATCTCAAATAGTGTGGACATTAAAGGCAACACACACAAGCTAGGTCAGTCTGTGTTTGAACGTACAGAGTCAGATGACAAGGTGGCACTGTCTATAGATGACAAAAACTTTCTAACAATAATGGACAAGGCGGTCCAACAAAACAAAGAAAACACCTGGGTCGCTCCATTGCCCTTTCGCTCTCCAAGGAGGAGACTCCCAAGCAACAGAGTTCAAGCCTCAAAACGTCTATACTCACTCAAAAAGACGTTAGAAAAGAAACCAAAAATGAAAGATCACTACATCCGATTTATGCAGAAAATGTTGGATAACGATCAAGCTGAACTCGCTCCACCTCTGCCCGAAGGTAAAGAACACTGGTATCTGCCAACGTTTGGTGTATACCACCCGCAAAAGCCAGATCAAATACGTGTTGTTTTTGATTCTAGTGCAGAGTGTGAAGGAACATCCCTGAACCAAGTGCTACTCAGTGGACCTGATCTGAATAATTCTCTGTTAGGAGTGCTGTTACGGTTCAGAAAAGAGCCAATAGCCCTGACAGCTGATGTTCAACAAATGTTTTATTGTTTTGAGGTGTGTGAAGATCACAGAGACTATCTGCGCTATCTCTGGTTTGAGGACAATGACGTCACAAAAAATGTGGTCGAATATCGGATGAAAGTGCATGTTTTTGGGAATAGCCCATCACCCGCTGTTGCCATTTACTGCATGCGGCGGGCAGCAAGCGAAGGTGAGCTGGAACATGGCTCAGATGCCAGACGGTTTGTTGAAAGACAATTTTATGTAGATGACGGGCTCACTTCAGTCGCCACACCTGAACAAGCAGTTGACCTGTTAACGAGAACACAAAACATGTTAGCAGAGTCCAATTTGCGACTACACAAAGTTGCCTCCAACTGCAGCCTCGTTATGGAAGCATTCCCTGCAGACGATCTAGCAAAGGACTTGAAAGAATTAGATCTTGGTGTAGATCCACTTCCTGTTCAAAGGAGCTTAGGACTATGTTGGAACCTGCAAACTGACAGCTTTACTTACCTTGTATCCAATGAGACAAAACCATTCACACGTAGGGGACTACTGTCAACTGTCAATAGCTTGTATGATCCGTTGGGTTTTGCAGCTCCTATAATCGTGCAAGGCAAAGCGCTACTCAGAGAACTTTCAACTGAGGAGAGCGACTGGGACGCACCTCTTTCCCCAGAAAAAGAGGACGCATGGATCTCATGGAGAAACTCACTGAAAACTCTAGAAGATCTCCAAATCAAAAGGTGTTACAGTTCAGGTTCTTTAGGTGAAATGAAAACTAATGAACTCTGTATTTTCTCAGATGCGTCTACTGTAGCTATAGGTGCGGTAGCTTACCTGCGCTCTTTAGACACTCAAGGCAAGTATCACGTAGGTTTTGTGATGGGGAAGTCAAAACTAGCACCCCGACCTGCACACACCGTACCACGGTTAGAACTTTGTGCTGCCGTGCTGGCAGTAGAAATGTATGACTTAATCAAAGACGAGTTAGACCTCAAAATTGACAGTGTCAAGTTTTTCACTGACAGTCGCATTGTGTTAGGTTACATACACAACTCCTCAAAAAGATTCTACATGTATGTAGCTAACCGCGTCACACGAATCAGGTCATCCACTCAACCTGACCAGTGGCATTACGTTTCAACAGAAGTGAACCCAGCTGACCTAGCAACTAGATTTATTCCAGCCGTTGAACTCAAAAACAGTAATTGGGTTACAGGCCCAAGCTTTCTGTGTTCAGAAAAACTCAATGAATCTCAAAAAGACTATTCATTCTCACTTGTAGAGCCTGAGAATGACAAAGAAATACGAGCTCATGTAAAAACACTTGCAACTACCGTCACAACAACTCAGTTAGGTGCAAAACGTTTCGAAAGATTTTCAAGTTGGACAACGGCATGCAGAGCAGTAGCCAAACTTATTCATGTTATGGTTTCTTTGAAACAAAAGACAAATAAACAAGCAGGATGGAGAAGTCTGAAAGAGAATGTAAACACAAATGAACTCACTCAAGCCAAAAATGTCATCATTCGTTCGGTGCAAGAAGATGCTTACAAAGAGACACTGAAAATGTTAAAAGAAAGAAAGAAGATTAACACAAAAAATGACACACTCAAAAAGCTAAATCCGGTCGTGGATGAAGATGGACTATTACGCGTCGGTGGACGTCTCTCATCTGCTGACTTTACAGAAGGTGAAAAACACCCTATAATCGTCCCTTCATCCAGCTATGTGGCCACACTTCTCGTCAGACACTTTCACATCCGGTCAGCGCATCAAGGACGACATATAACAGAAGGAGCTCTCCGTAGTGCTGGTTTTTGGATAGTGGGAGGTAAACGACTTGTATCTTCTGTCATCCATAACTGTGTCATCTGCCGTAAGTTGAGAGGTAAAATGCAGGTCCAGAAAATGGCAGACTTACCAGCAGATCGTGTGACTCCCGAACCTCCTTTCACAACAGTAGGTTTAGATGTGTTCGGGCCGTGGACTGTAGTCACACGTCGCACTAGAGGTGGCAGTGCTCTGAACAAACGGTGGGCTGTCATTTTTTCATGCATGACATCAAGAGCTGTACATATAGAGCTTATTGAAACCATGTCTACAGACAGCTTTATAAATGCACTGAGGAGATTTTTCTCTATTCGAGGCCCAGCCAAGCTCTTGCGCTCAGATAGAGGCACAAATTTTGTGGGAGCTTGTAAGGAACTAGGTTTAGACACCGACAAATCCGCAGTGGGAAAATACCTTCAAGAAAAGGGTTGTTCATGGACATTTAACCCCCCACATGCTTCCCATATGGGTGGGTCCTGGGAACGTCTCATAGGAGTAGCTAGGCGTATCCTTGATGCGATGTTACTTCAGAACTCTCAAATATGTCTGACACATGAGGTTTTGAGTACGTTTATGGCCGAGGTAATGGCTATTATGAATGCGAGACCTCTTGTCCCAATATCTACAGATCCAGACTGTCCGACAATCTTAACTCCAGCAATGCTACTAACACAAAAATCAAGCACGGTGTCTGCTCCATCGGGGAACTTTTCTTCTGGGCAGTTGTTTGGAAAACAATGGAAACAGGTACAGTTGCTAGCAGACACGTTTTGGAAGAGATGGAAAGGCGAATATCTGTCTACACTACAGAAGCGCACAAAGTGGACTGAAAACCAACCAAATGTCAAAGAAGGAGACATTGTGTTGTTAAAAGATCCTCTAGCCCACAGGAATGAATGGCCTATGGGACTGATAGTTAAGACTCTACCCAGTAGTGACAAGAAGGTTCGTAAAGTGGAGATACGGATCATCAAAGATGGAACTCCAAAGGTGTTTTTGAGACCAGTCTCAGAGACTGTTGTTTTGCTTTCGGAGTAAGATATTATCTATGTAAATTTTATGTTTCGATATGTGGTGATATAATATGTTTATATCAAGCGGGGAGTGTTATGTCTTTGATTGAAGTATATGTCAGAGTGAGACGTCTGTCTCTTCTAAAGATCTTTTATAATTTGTTAAACTAACAGCAGAGTGAGAGGTCTCGAAAATAGTAGATCTAGCATGAGTCTGAAATTGAAAAGACGGAAGTAGACTGCGCTCAAAACTTGTTAAAACCTGGGATAACTTTAGTCTTTGTAAGTATTTTTTGTGTTTATGTGCTTTGTTTGCATGCTCAAGATTGTATTTCATTTGATAACGTGTGAATCGCGTCTTATGTAGTAAGCCACTTAGGATGTGGGCGCGCATGTTTCAAGCTAAGCTAACGCGCGCATGTTTCAAGCTAAGCTAACGTGTGTTTGATCATGGAGACTCAGCGTTTTGTGCAGCTTATAATGCACTTCTTTTGTTTGTTTTGTTTCAGTTACTATTACCACGTACATATATATACGTACATATATGTATAATCCTGTGAAGAAAGAGTCTACATAAACAAGAAAAGCAAGCCTTGTGTGGGAGTCTCTTTTTTTATTGGAAGAGTTAGCTGGCTGTCTAGCTGCACACAGTCACGTGTCGTGAGGACAGCACACCCACTTTGTGACAACGTTAAAAATGTTTTTTAATTGTTGCAAATGTCTTTAAAAAACTTGAATTCTGTCAGTTATAAAAACGAGAGAGCGACGAGCAGAAGACGAGATGGAAAAGCTTTCGAGAAGTCACAGAGAGTCAGAAGTGAAGTGGGTAATATTTGCCTAACGGAGGAGCGAGGAGGGGCCGGGGTTTAAGAAAAGCAATTCAGATGAGAGGATGGAAAGGAAATGTGGAGCATGAGAGATTGAGTGGTGGAAATACTGTCTATATATATTTATATTTCTGTTTGGGAATAACTTGTCACGCCTCACTGAGCTCTCTTACAGACTAATTTATGAAACTATGATAGGTTGTTCCACTCCGGTGGGAAATGCAATGCAGTCCAAACAGTGATGATGAATGCAAACCTACTTCTGCAGGTGCACCTCTACAGTTTACCTCTAATGCTAATGACTAACGGGCTGCAGTTAAAAGCAGATCTTCACTGAGAACGTCTCTCAATCTAAGATGCTTAAATAAAACGGGATTGTGCAAATCGTTGTTATACTTTTACGACTTCCTTCCTCCAGTAGACTGAGGATGTGGTTCGCTCCGAGTCTGACACGAAGAAAAGATGGAATTCAATTTATAAGAAGGATGATTTTGTTTTCTGTTTGTTGTTGTGATTCATTTTTTTTCTTGAATCGAGCGACATGATGACTCATCACAACTAATTCTATGTTTGTGTTTTAATTATAAAAACTCCGACGAGGTGTTTATATCAAGAATAATAATAATAATAAATTTTATTTGTAAACGCACTTTATATCTCCAGTGGAGATCTCAAAGTGCTACAATGACCAAAAGGAACAACAAACAAACAGCTAAATTAAATAAAACCACAACACAAAAAAAAAAAACAACACTAAAAACTTTGCTGAAAAGCCTTTAGAAATAAAAATGTCTTGAGTCTTTTCTTAAAAGCCTCAACGCTCTGTGGAGCCCTCAAGCTCTCGGGAAGATCGTTCCAGAGCCGTGGAGCAGTTGCCTGGAAGGCCCTGTCCCCCATAGTGGAGAGTTTGGTCCTTGGTTGATGCAGGCAGTAGGAGGAGGAGGAGGAGCGCAGGTCTCGGACAGTGGTGTGGAGGGTTAGGAGTTCTTGGAGATAAACAGGTGCAGTGCCGTGTATGCACTGATGGGTGAGGAGGCAGACCTTGTACTGAATTCTGTATTTAACGGGAAGCCAGTGGAGGGATTTGAGGAATGGGAGTGATATGGTCATATCTGGTATATATATATAGGCGGGAGACGGTGGATCAGCGGTAGAGCGCTCGCCCGTGGCCCGGAAGGTCGCGGGTTTGATTCCCGCTGAGACCACCGTCTAGGGTCCTTGGAGAAGACACCTAACCCCCACTTCTCCCACCATTGGCGCCGTCAAAGGGCAGCCTGCTGCGGTGTAAGGAGTGCAGCACACAAATTTCCCCGGTGAGGAAATGAATAGAGTAATTCATTATTATTATTATTATTATTATATAACCAACCAAAAAAAAAAGGGCCAAATAAAAGATACATAAATATGAGTGAGGAGTTGGGGATTCAACGTGTCCACGTCTGGTCTCGTCACAGCTGACAGTTCAATTAGTGTGAACTAAATGATGCATGGCGTCTCTCTCGTGGGCCTGCTAATCGTCCGTGTTCTGCTTTGAAGAGCTGGTATTGTGCATGAGCAGATAGCTAAACCAACAGTGGATGGAGCTGCTAAGAACTTGCTGAAATGGATGATTTGTGGATCCCAGAAGATGACAGGCCACAGCGAGGGACCACGTTGGCTTCTAGTTTCTGAACTCATCACAGATTTGCAGCATTTTTCAGAGAAAATGCTATTTTTTTTTTTTCTTCCCTGGGCTTCGATAGAAAGTAGCTGCAAACGGCTTTGAACTATCTGGAGTTTTAATTAGGTCTTCCTCATCAGCCGGGGGACTGAGAGCCGGTGGGTTTGTGTAGGGGCGTCCACACATGCCTACAAGAAAAAAAAAGTAGGTATTAATTGCCCTGCATTTGTTTGTAGTTGTGGTTCGTGTCGGACCGTCTTTCATGTTGTTTCATAATGTTAGGTTTGTTTTTCCAAGCAGCCATTTTTGTGCGAGCAAGCTTGTGTGTCAAGTGGTTTTTTTTTTCGACAATCAGCAGACAGTGAAGATGTTTGAAGCCTTTAGAAGTTTTTCACCTTGATCTGCATGCAGACTGCCACCAGCACATCCAAAACTTTATCATTCCACTCTTTGCTTTTGTTTGATGTTCCAAAAGTGTCAGGAGACCAAAAAAAAAAAAAAAAGCAAAGACATATTTCATTTGCTTTGTTCTTGCCACCAACAAAGAAACACAAAAAATCAAGGATGAAAAGTAAAAGATTATTGAAGAATCCCTGGTCGATGTCGTCGCCTCGGCTGGTCAGAACAGGCGAAACATGTACTTGTGTGATTTTAATTACCGTAATTTCACGACCATTACGAAAAGGCGCAGTCTCAGTCACACACCTCCTTACAACAACACACACGCAAGCATGTAAATGTGTGTATTACAAAATAGATCGGGAGCAAAACTGAGTTTGGTTGTGCTTTATTTAAGTAGTATAAACAAGCACATTACCGGTAATAGTCTTTATTCAAATCCGTCAAAGTCCTCATCCTCTGTTTCAGAATCGAACAGCTGCGCAAAATCCAACAGAGCAGGTCCACTTCGCTCCTCGCTGTCAAAGTCACTGTCTGTACTGTGTGGCTCCTCAGAAAGGATACCAGCTTTTGCGAAAGCTCGGATAACAGTACCAGCAGACACGTTAGTCCAAGCATCTAAAATCCATTGGCAAACTGTAGCGTAACTTGCCCGGCGCTGCCTTCCACCCTTCATGAAACTGTGGTCTCCTTCGGTCATCCATCGCTGCCACGCCGCTCACACTTCACTCTTTAACGTTCTCATGTGTTTTCTTTTAGGTCCGCCTTTTCTCACACCGCACAAAAAGGCGCACCGCTCATTTTGAAGAAAATCTAAGACTTTTGTATGCGCTTTATGGCCGTGAAATTACGGTAATTTGGTTTCTCAGGCAGATGTTGGTTCATTCTTATTTGACAGCGTGTTGGATTGTTGTGCTAGTAAACACTTTTATGAGTGGGTGGGGGAATCCGGTATCCTCCCAGTTTCTTTGTTGTTTAAAAGCCCCATATGGATTATGAATCGGCAGCAGCTTTCAAAGCATCATTAGTCATGCATAAAAGACTCTGTTAACGCTTTAATACCAGCCCTGGGCTCTGGCTCTGAAGATCTGTTTTAATTGCTCACCTCTGCTACGGTCACACACACACACAGACATGCTTTCTGTGTGTGACTGTTTATGTGTGATAATTGTCCGCTGTTTGCCGTCACTAATAAGCACATAACGAGTGAACGCTGTAAGACGGGCTCGGACACACCCTTCCACATGCCTCAAGTAATGGTTTTTCTATCTCTGCTTTTCTGTTTCTACCTGTGTGTGTGTTTGTGTGTGTGTGTGTGTGTGTGTGTGGTGTAGCGGTCCACCTGTTAGGTCTGACATGGCATCTGCGGCACGGTGAGAGCCAGCTGTATGAAAACGGCCTCAGCTCAGCGGACCATCAACAAGGCGATGGAGACAAAACCGGACCAACGAGCTCCATCCATCTGCTGGACACACTCAACCCTGAAAGCACACATGGTGGGGACAAAGGTGAGCCCACACACACACACACACACACACACACACACACACAGAGAGAAAGACGTGCTAGTGCAGGATGGGATAAAAAAATCAAAACAAATAGGAATTACATTTCACCCATTATTATTTATATCATTTTTCTGAATGATTTCTCTTTTTTGTTTTATGAGTTTACGGTTTCCAATCTGTTTCGACCAATCACATTTCAGCCAGTTTTTGTTGCAAAGTTTGCTAAAGATGGTGGAGTTTTCTGCGAAAGCCTTCAATAACAGTTCTGCTGAACAATACAAACGTTTTGCTACAATCGATCAGATTTTGAGGCGGTCCGCCAAGACAGACTTACTACATCAGTATTTTCAGACCTGCTGATTGGACAGTGACAGAACAGAGCAGCTAGGCTAGCGACCAGCATCTGTGGCTACACGGACGGAAATAGGAATTCATTGCAGTGAAACATTTTTCATCGGAAAAACAACAATGATGAAGTCCTGAGCAGGGACGAGGCTTGGAACGCTGGCCTTTCTTTGTGGAGTTTGCATGTTCTCCTCGTGTATGCGAGGGTATTTTCCAAGTACTCCGGTTTCCTCCCACCCTCCAAAGACATGCATGTTAGTTTGATCGGCAACTACATGCTTGCCCCTAGAAATGAGTGTGTCCATGATTGTATATGTGTGGCCCTGTGACAGACTGGTGACCTGTTTGGGGTGTACCCTGGCCCTCACCCCAAATCAGCCGAGATGGGCTCCGGCAGCCCCTACAACGCTGTGAGGGATAGACGTTTGAGAAGGTGAATGACAACAACAAAAAAAGGCTCGATTGCTTTGACGGTCATTTTCAAAGTTCATTGAACAAAGTAAAGAACTCTGAAAATGACCGTAAATGCAATTGAAACAAAACGGTTTTTTTTAGTAGTGTGTTGAACAAAGTAAAGAACTCTGACCGCATGGGGCAGAACAGGTTTCCACATGTAGAAAACGTCACCGGAAATATAAAGGACAGCCTAGATTTTTTTAGCATTGCGGAGGAGAGAGAAAGATGGATTCTATAAACAAATAATACAAGTTTTTGTTAGTGAAACGTTCTATTCGTACATATTAATGAAGTTCATGAGGTGTTTACGGATGGTTTTGTGGGTCGTTTACATTATAAGAGACTCTTTCACAGTTGAATTGTTTAAATAAAGACTTTTATTGTGAAGTTTTTCAACTTCGATATTCAAGCTATTTATTTTCTGAACATATTCAGTAAAGTAAGAATGTTTTATGCAGATGGAGCGCTTTTCAAGGCCTGGATGGTGGCTATTTAATATGTTTTCAGTAATAACTGATCAAATTGGAGTAAAAATTATAGAAACAATATAAGATAAAAGGCATCGTTTACATGTTTTTATTGTTCGGCCGATGTGGATTATCACCCTATCGTTCAGCTCTTACACAGAAACAAGATTATTAGAATAAAACATCCTTCTTTCCTCACACCTCCCTCACTAACTTTAAAATACAAACAACAGCCAGGCCATACCAGCCTGTCAATGCCCGGTTCCGTCAGACCTCAGAAGCTAAGCAGGCTGGGCCTGGGCTGTACCTGGATGGGAGACCGCTGGAACCCCAGGTGCCACAGTGGGACGGCCGTTGAGATTAAACTGTTGCTGTGTCCCTGGGCAAGACACTTTACCCGCGTTGCCTTGTGTGAATGGTGTGTGATTGGTTGGTGATGGTCAGAGGGGTCGATGGCTTCTGTCAGTCCGCTCCAGGGCAGCTGTGGGTACAACAGTAGCTTACCAGTACCTGGTATGGAGGGAGTGAATAATGCATATGTGAAGCGTCTTTGAGAGTCCAGAAAAGGGCTGTAGAAGTACAATATATTAAAACAGAACATCTGACTGCATGGCTGTTCACAAAGCTGCAAGGTCTAGTATGTTTATGTCTATGGTTGCTCAGGTTAGAAAGACTAGAGCGGGGGAGGGGTGTGAAGGGTCTAAATTGCATTTGAATGGAGTAGAGCAAAACAAGGTGTGTTTTTTTTTAACTTGGTGCAGATATGAGGAATTAGAACCATAGGACATGGTGTTAGAGTCAAACATGACGGTGACGGTGGCTCAGTGGTTAGAGCGTTCGCAAGTGGACCCAAAATTAACAGGCGGTTCACGGGTTTGCATGCCACAGAGTGCACGTCTAGGGTCCTTAGAGAAGACACCCAACCCCCGTTTCTCCCACCATTGGCGCCGTCATAGGTGGCAGCCTGCTGCGGTTTAGTGCAGCGCACGAACTGCCTGGTCAGGAATTAATAAAGTATTTATCAAAAAAAAAACCAACACGTTAATAAAATAATTTTTTCCCTTTAAATGTTTGCAGTTTTTTGTTTCTCTAAAGCGTGCCACGTCCACTGAGTCAGCGTTCATTCTGTTCAGCCAATAGCTTCAAGTTGCTTTAGCCACTGGCAGTGCCAAACAACAGAACAACCAAGTAATGGCGAAGCTCCAGCGTTGGAGAGGAATGGCATGCGTGGAAATAAATTGTTCCGCTAAATCAGAACAAAAAATGTTCATGGATTTTGTTTTTGATTTTAGAAAATGAGCGTTTTTCACCCACAACTTGGAGAGCAAAGCTGGCACTGCTGCCAGTCAGACTTTCTCTTTCACGTCTCTGGAGTTTTACACTAATTTAAAAAACTGCTTTCGGGAAGTTTTTCAGAAAATAGAAATTAGTTTCTTAGAAATTAGACAAACTGTTGACGCGAGGAGTTCTCTTTAAAAAATCAGGAGATTCTAGACTTCAAGAAATCAAAGGGCGATCTGTTTACTGATTCCTACGCTTCGGGGGGTCAGATCGGGAAATGTAGTCCTTCCTTTTGTGAGTTGTATTGGTCCATCTGCTCCTCCATCTCTTATGAAACAAAAATCCTGCACAGAAATCATTTTAATCATTTATCTGGTGATTGTTTGAGCGATGATGAATCAAAACAGATCAAACAAACAACATTAGGATAAAATTTTGGGGGATTTTATTTCATGCAGCTGTCAGATTCACACTGTTACTTTGTTTTCAAATCAATCCAGAGATTAAAAGATTCTCTTTCTGCAGTCTTGACATTTACAGAGTGTCTTTGAATGTCTCATAGAATCCAGTTACAAACTTGTCAATAAATAAAATGAATAATGACATGTCAGATTTCAGTTCTGTGGTTTCCAGGAAGTGAAAGGGCAGTCCTGCTAACGACCAGATGTTCCAGATGTTTACAAGCCAACCAAAAACAGACTGAATTCTATGTTATTGCTAAAAAATAATCAGGACAAAATCAACAAGATTATTTTTGATAATTTAATCATAATCCCTATTGTTTTGTTGCCCTATCCGACCTCCTATGTGCAACCTAGTGCATGATGGGAAGTGTAGTGTAACTGGTTTGACTGATGCATCTGTGGGAGCGATGTCGGGTCAGGAGGTTAATGCACCGTCAAACTGGAGTGATATGCTTTTTATTTTAATTTATTACTGCGGTTTAGTCAGAATGAAACACAGTTTGCAGCTTAAATTATTCACACTGATTCTCCTGAAGTAAAGCAGCATGTTAGAATCGACACGCACAACTTAAACAACCACACACATTACTTCCGATTGAGTGAAGAACGATGCACAACAAGACATGCAAAAGAAATATGTTTTGATTGCATAAAAAAAAAAACATCAGGTAAAACACGCAATGTATGTTTGTAACCTCGATTATTGCACTGTGTGGTTCTCATAGGTGGAAGATTTTAAGTACTTAGGATCAACAGTCCAGAGCAATGGAGAGTGTGGAGAAGAGGTGAAGAAGTGTGTGCAGGCAGGCTGGAATGGGTGGAGGAAAGTATCAGGTGTGATGTGTGATAGAAGAGTTTCAGAAAAAATTAAAGGAAAAGTGTACAAAACCATGGTGATACCGGCCATGCTGATTGGTCTAGAGACAGTGTGGTGAGAGCGGCCATGCTGATTGGTCTGGAAACAGTAGCACTGAAGAAAAGACAGGAAGCAGAGATAGAGGTAGCAGAGATGAAGATGCTGAGGATCTCTCTGTGAGTGACCAGGATGGACAGGATTAGAAATGAGTACATGAGGGGAACAGCACATGTTAGAGGTTTTGGGGATAAATTTCGAGAGGCAAGACTGAGATGGTTTGGGCATGTACAGAGGAGAGAGAGAGTACATCAGAAGAAGGATGCTGGGTTTGGAACCACCAGGAAAGAGGACTAGAGGAAGACCAAAGAGGAGGTTCATGGATACAGTGAAGGAAGACATGAAGATAGTTGGTGTGACTGAAGAAGATGCAGGAGATAGGGTTAGATGGAAGAAACTGACTTGCTGTGGCGACCCCTGAAGGGAAATGCCGAAAGAAGAAGAAGAAGCAATTCTCGTAGAAACCTAAAAATACATTGAGGAGGGAAAAAAAATGTTATGCATTTGAACATGAAGCGAAGCAGGTTGTAGAATTTGGGTTACAAACAGAAACACACGACTCCCCACGACGGTGTTTCCTTTTTAACACACATCCTCACATTAAACCCTTTTTTTTCTTCCTTTCATGTTGTTTGTTGCTGAGATCATCTTTTTTTTTTCTGGAAGGAACTATTTATGTAAAACAAGGTATTTGTGGAAGCATCAGGAGTGTTTGGGACTACTTTGCCAACTAATTATTCCTCTGTTGTTTTACCCTTTTAGAATTATTAGTTTATATGTTTTACGCTGTAGATTTATTTTAAGTGGGTTTTTCCTTTTTTTCTGGTCTTTTTTTTAATTGTTTGCAATAAAAGTTGAATCTTTAATGTTTTAAGAAAAAATAATATAGTTTTAAAAAACTAAACAGAGGTCAGTACCAACTATAGGTGAGCTTAAAAGATCACATCAAGTTGTTAATTACGTACATAGACCTCAACCTTTTAGGTGGAGGTTAGGGTTAGTCGATCTACGTTCCTACCCTCACCATGGTAACCAGGATCTATGTTCCTACCCTCACCGTGGTAACCAGGATCTACGTTCCTACCCTCACCATGGTAACCGGGATCTACGTTCCTACCCTCACCATGGTAACCAGGATCTACGTTCCTACCCTCACCGTGGTAACCAGGATCTACGTCCCTACTCTCACCATGGTAACCGGGATCTACGTTCCTACCCTCACCATGGTAACCAGGATCTACGTTCCTACCCTCACCGTGGTAACCAGGATCTACGTCCCTACCCTCACCATGGTAACCAGGATCTACGTTCCTACCCTCACCTTGGTAACCAGGATCTACGTTCCTACCCTCACCATGGTAACCAGGATCTACGTTCCTACCCTCACCATGGAAACCAGGATCTACGTTCCTACTCTCACCGTGGTAACCAGGATCTACGTTCCTACCCTCACCGTGGTAACCAGGATCTACGTCCCTACCCTCACCATGGTAACCAGGATCTACGTTCCTACCCTCACCTTGGTAACCAGGATCTACGTTCCTACCCTCACCATGGTAACCAGGATCTACGTTCCTACCCTCACCGTGGTAACCAGGATCTACGTTCCTACCCTCACCGTGGTAACCAGGATCTACGTCCCTACCCTCACCATGGTAACCAGGATCTACGTTCCTACCCTCACCTTGGTAACCAGGATCTACGTTCCTACCCTCACCATGGTAACCAGGATCTACGTTCCTACCCTCACCATGGAAACCAGGATCGACGTTCCTACTCTCACAATGGTAACCAGGATCTATGTTCCTACCCTCACCATGGTAACCAGCTGTGGGTGGTGAATGATAGAATGAGATCGCAGATACAAGCAGCCGAAATGAGCTTCCTCCTCAGGGTGGCTGGGCTCTCACTCAGAGATCGTGTCAGGAGTTCTGCCATCTGGGTGGAGTTCAGTGTCGAGACGCTCCTCCTCCAGGTCAAGAGAAGCCAGATGGGATGCTTCCCCAAGCTTCTCGCTGGTGAGGTGTTTCAGGCACGTCCTTCCGGTAGGAGACCAAGAGGAGGACCCTGGTCCTGCTGGAGAGACTATGTCTTACAGCTGGCCGGATAACGACTCGGGATCCTTCCTGGTGAGCAGTGTTACCAGGGAGAGAGAAGCCTAGGCTTCCCATCTGAGGTGGTTGCCCCTGCAACCCGGCCCATGAGAAGCGGAAGACGACGGAACGGAAAGTAGCAGAAATATTAATTCCCATTGTTTATTGGAAGAAATATAAGATTTTCAAAGTGCTGCTTTGTTATAAAAGTTAAAGTTTTCTCATTAAGTCATCAAATTTATACCCTTTAATTTATCTAAAATCCTTTTACACATAAAAAAAAAAAAAAAAAAAAAAAAAACACTGACAGCAGCACAAGCAGTTGGACCAAATCTGGTTTTGGATACTATACCTAACAGTCCAATGGACCCTGGTGTAGTTTAGACCTGATCTGAAAGAGCAGGGACACGTCGCTTGAAGGCAGACCACCTAAATTTGCACAGTTGCTTTTTTTGTTTTTGGTTTGTAGGGCTTTTTATCGAGTCCCGGTGATATTTACTCTGGCTTGGTGCCATTTCACATGAGTCAGCATGTTAAACGTGCTGCCATAAAGCTACACGACCTCAGAATTACAGGGTCGGCAACTCACCTTCAGTTTACAAATTTTTGGGGGACAAATTCATGTACTGTCTCCATGCACTACTAATTTTGTCGGGATGTTTTTGCAGTGTAAAAAAAAAATTCTGCTCCTCACGTTTGCTATTAGTTTCATCCAAGAATGAAAAATTATGAACAGTGTAGTCAATCAGAGCAACGTTCAATTTAAATTGACTTTTTCAATAAAATGGTAGATGGACTCTATTTATTGGGGCTTTACATTGTAGCTCACATTCACCCATTCATTCATACCTGATGGTGGAAGCTGACATGCAAGGTGCAAACCACCATAAGGAGAAAATGCCAATGTTTCTGCTCATGAACATCTTGGCATGAACTCTGGGTGGGACATCGAATCGGCAACCTTCCGGTAAAAGGGTAGTTGCCCTATTCACTGAGTCATCCTTCCCCCAATAAAAAAAGAAAGTTAAAATTGGTGTATTATTGGCTCCGGCCTCATCTCTTATTCGGGGCCTTGGATTATGGCCGGTGATCGCAGGTGTGCCTCGTCTCCTACTACGGTGGCTCCTCAGATACCGTTTTCTCAGGTGTTCCATCTGCATCCAGCCTATTGCTTTTTTAAGTGAGTGTGTATGTGTGCCTGTGTACATACGTATATGAGGGTGTGTGCTCTATTTGTATTTGTAGATGTATGAATGTGTGTGTGTGTGTGTGTGTGTGTGGGTAAGTGGGAAAGTAGGTTTTTTATCTGTGGGTGGGGGACTTATTTTGACTTTGTGTTGTGGGGGTTTTAACTTGTAAGGCGCTTTATGTTTCATCTTATGTATGAAAAGCACTTTATAAATAAAGTTTGATTTGATATTACAGTCAACCGGAAGTCCGCGGGTTCGCGTCCCACTGAGTTCACTTCTAGGGTCCTTGGAGAAGACACCTAAACCCCCCGTTTCTCCCACCATTGGCGCTGTCGTGGCAGCCTGCTGGGGTGTAGGAGTGCAGCACACAAATTTCCCCAGTGAGAGATGAATAGAGCGAGTAAAAATTCAAAATGAAAAAAAAAAAAAAAAATTACAAAGCCATTCCTCCAGGAATTCACAGTATTTTTTTTTATGACTGTTTTGGTCCAAATGGCACAAATCCCAAAAATCCGGATAACTTTTTATTTTCTGTTAAACTCGTCTCTGAACATGTGGTTCAATTGAACATTCCCACAGATTTATTTGCATTCTTTTGATCCACGTCCTTCTCTCTTGTTTGAAAACTGGATGTTGTTCTTGGTGCACAACTGCTGACTCTACGAACACACACACACACACACACACACACACACACACACACACAGACATACATTAGCTACACATGAAATGAATCACTAAACTCATCTCAAACAAGATTTTAAGACCTAGTTGTGAAAATGTTTCAGATTATCACAATTTTATGTTGTTTGGTGTATTTTGCGTCAAAAGCTGCAGTTGCGGTCCCAGGGGCGTTGGTCTAGTGGTAGAGATACCGTCTTTTGACCAGGAGAACCTGATTCGATTCCCACTGGGCCCAAGACATCCCTCGGACTACAAGTGATAAGAGAAAAAAAAACACCAATAAAAAAAAAAAAGAAAAATAGCTTCAATCGTAACGATGCAAAACCGTCGAGGGACTAATATGAATTTAAATTTATGATGAACAAGCAATCTTTAAAAAACCAACAGAGCATCTCTTGAACGTTTAAAGACTAACAAAAGAAAGATCTTTAATTTTCTTCATAGTCGTTTTGGGTTCATGCTTTTCATCCATGAAACATTCATTTTACAACCCAATAAAAACAATAAAAGCAGAACATTTTCATCATTTTTAAAAACGTAGCAGGATGCCGAGAGGGGGACGTAAAAACCGACCACGTCCTGCTAAAACATCACGTTTCTTCACCTCATTTCAATCATTCCTACACCTCACTTTTTTGTTTTGTAACGAGGTCATTTAACGACCCGCCGGCACCGAGTGAAAATGTTTCACTTGCTGTTTCTTTCTTCTGTTTGCCATCGATCACCGGGGTCTCCTCCCACCGCAGCATCCTTCCCTGCCTTCTTTGTAGCGGTGTAATCTCGGGGGGATTGTGTGGTCTCTCGGTGAGAGAGGTGATGGCTACAGCAGGATGAGCGTGATAATCTGCCACACTGGATTACAGACTAATCTCTAATCTCTCTGGACCTCCTCTTCCTGGGGACCACCTCCGCTGCGCCAATTTCATTAATCCGAGCCCCCTGCATCAACGGCTTAACTTTGCCCATTTTCATTCGTCGACTTTCATCATGCAAAAGCAATAAGAGCCGAAACAATAGATTGTTGTGACGCAACAGTTGTGGAGAGACTTCTGTGACCCCCGCTCGCTCTATCGGAGGATTTAGCTGCCGATGAGAGCAATAATCCTGTGAATGTGAGGATTCATCAAGAAGGAACGTCCCAGGTTGCCCAAATTGCAGCGAGTTGCAGTTTGGCATCGACATTTTTTTTTGTGTGCAAACAGTAGTTAAACATGAGCTTTAAACGTTATGACTCAGAGTCAATTCAAGCATGAAGGTGCCTCCGTCCTGCATGACTCCATGACCTGAAACATTCACAGTTAATGTCCCATATCCTGGGGTTCACTCGGTGCTGGATTTTACTCCAACTATTCGTGTCACGTAGACGCTGAGAGGGACACGATGAACCAATTAGCCACAATCCCTAATAAATGTGCTCAGGATGGATTTGTGGACTCTTAGATTAGATCATTCGTTCTGATGCACGTGTTTCACATGCAGACCGTAATCCCAATCCAAATGAGACTGATTGTCATTAGAACTTGTGAACGTAAAGAGTTTCCCATGTTGTGTAATTATATTTATGTCTTGCAATAATTTTAATAACTTCTATTTAATCCTAAAAGAAAAATGTTAAAGTAGACAGAGCCACAAATTAATGGATGTTTGTCCAGCTTGATGAATACACTTCTAACAAGGTAGAAAAAGTTTCAAAAAAGTCTTCTGGACAGTTTAATTCTTGAACGAGACGTTTCGACTTCCATCCGGAAATCATTTCAATCTGAATGAAATGGACTGAAAACTGGATCTATTTATACTAACCTGAGTAAAAGGTAAAAAAAATAGTAAGAAGGGCTCGACCAATGAGCCTGTGTTACCTAAGATGGCCGTGAATGGCTCCTATTGTAACCACAGACCAGTAAACGACCCTATTATAAAAATGCTAAAAGCCTAGTGAATAGAAATTCCTGCCAACTAGAGGCGTGAAACTGGGTCATTAGGTGTCATCTTTAGTCCATGGCTTCAAAAGGCTGCTGTAAATCCCGGGCAAAATGTATCTAACGCCTCCACTCCGATTCAGTGAGGGACTCTCTTTCATCACAAAGATGGCTTCCTTCACCCCTCTTTCAAACCAACCTTTCTCTCTACTTAGAATCTTCACCTCACTGTCCTCAAAAGTGTGTTTGGTGGATTTAAGATGCAGATGTACTGCAGACTGTGGACCACTGATCCTGGAGCGGGTCTGCGGGGGGTTTACGTTGATTCTATAACACATACACAAATATAAACAGTGCCCCTTTTAATTATAATAATAATAATTGAAGGGCAAAAAAATTTGATCTTAGGAAACGAGGACGAAACAGCAGCTTTTGATTCTCGCCAGAAAGTCGTTGGTTGTGTTTAATACGTTTTCTAACAGAAAGAGTAGCCGGCACGGTGGCGCAGTGGGTAGCACAGTGTCCTGACCACAAGAAGGTTGTGGGTTCGAGTCCCGGGTGGTGATGAGGCTTGGAACACTGTCCTTTCTGTGTGGAGTTTGCATGTTCTCCCTGTGTCTGCGTGGGTTTCCTCCCACCCTGCAAAGACATGCATGTTAGGTTGATTGGCCGGTGCCATATTGCCCGTAGGAATGAGTGTGTGAGTGGATGGTTGTATGTGTGTGGCCCCGCGACAGACTGGCGACCTGTTCGGGGTGTACCCTGCCCTTCACCTTAAATTGGCATTTATTCTCCAAACTAAAAAAACTTCCCTCCTCAAAAATCACCAGGAACGGAGGCATTAAAATGTTAGAAAACTTTGACAGTAAGAAAAAAAACACAAACATTTATTTTAGACTCTGATCAGATTGTGGATGTTTTTTTTTGGGTTTTTTTTTTCCGTTCCGTTCCATTATCTTCTGCTTGTCCTCGTGGGGTCGCAGGGACAACAGCCTCAGACAGGAAGCCCAGGCTTCTCTCACCCCATCTGCATCCTCCAGCTCACCCGGAAGGATCCCGACTTGTTCCCCGGCCAGCTGTGAGATAAAGCCTCTCCAGCGAGTCCAGGGTCTGCCTCTTAGTCTCCTCCCAGTGGGACGTGCCCGAAACACTTCACCAGTGAGGCGCTCTGGGGGCATCCTGACCAGATGCCCAAACCACCCCATCTGGCTCCTCTCGACCTGGAGGAGGAGCGGCTCGACACTGAGCTCCTCCCGGATGGCAGAGCTCCTCACCCGATCTCTGAGTGAGAGCCCGGCCACCCTGCGGAGGAAGCTTTCGGCCGCTTGTATCCGCGATCTCATTCTTTCGGTCACCACCCACAGCTGGTTACCGCCGTGACAGCGCTCCGAAGGGTTATGAGACCAAAGGTTGAGATCATAAATTCTTTTGAATGCCTTGACTCCCAAACCAATGAAATGCCCACAGTTACTCAGCACAAACTGACAAAAGGCATTTGAAGGGTTATTTTTTTTTGGTGCTTTTCCATCCATTCTTCTTTTCAATGATCCCGATGCCTTCCAGGAGCGGTGTTGGTCTGAGGACGTCCTGATTGGAGGAGGATAGTTCTGGGTTTATGTTTTTGATGTGACAGCACAGCAGGGAGAGATGAAAGCGTTGGAGCAGAATGATTGGACGATACTAATCTTCCTGCATTCCTCTTTAGGTATTTTTAGAATAGTTTTTCATGTCAACATCAATGCTATGAAGAGAGGCTCCTTCTCTGTTTGATCCACTGGTTCTGCGCCCAAATTAGGATCCCAAACAACCGACTTCTCATCCACCTCACTAATTGACATGTTGTGTCAACTGCATATGGCTAGTTTCTTGTAGAGCCTCCACGAGCAGCGTTTTATGTTCCTCTCGCTATCTCCCCTGCAATTTCCAGCCATCACCAGCAGCCCTCCTTAATCCAGCACGCATAAAAGCTTTTTTAATTAGAGCTACATTAATTGCCACTCACCCCATGATAATCAACCCCATGCGTAAATGTGCACGTACCAAACACTAACTCTGTTTATTTATCTGACATGTGTTCAGACATGACCACACACGCACGTCGAGACTCCTCCGGTGCAGATGAGAAGCCAAAAGTGTGGAGAAAAGAAGCATTTGTGTCACCGTGTTTCCTGGCTTAATGAAGTACATCGCGGTCGTAGAATAATATTTCACTCACAGAGGGACGCTGGGTAAATTAATAATATGAAATGATACAAACTGACATACAGTAGCGACATATTGCCTCATTATAATGTGAAGATGATGAAACGTGCAGCTCGTGGAATGCCATCTGAGCCTTTGCGATGATTGTGTAAACCACTGTATGAAAAGAGTGTTAGAGCCGAGTTGTTTTCATTCTGTGTGATGGTGTGGTTAGAAAGGCTGTGCGGATGGATGGAATGTGACACAGACAGAAAGGAGGGCTCTTAAAGAGCACATCAATATTCCAGACTGCGTGCAGAGAGAGTGGAAAGGGAGTGAGCCAGAGCAGTGTGTGTGTGAGAGAAAAGGAGACGGGGTGTGCATGCAGATGCGTGCACGTGCTGATGGACCAGTCCCTCATTGATTTTCTCACGCTGAGATCCAGTCTCAGGATGTTCCACATGCACACCCACACACGTGCAGGAGTAGTATGGATCATTTAGAGAACCCCCTGCATGAGTGCCTCAGGTTGAGAAAACCCATAAGCACAAGCTTGTCTGTTACTCTGCCTGCATGTCAAACATCTCATCTGGAGAAATCACACATCATTCGGAGCTACAGCCATGTTTCCGTGGAGATCACAGAGCGGGTTTTGTGGCAGACACGTCTCACACATGACAGCAACAAACTCATGTCTCATGCTTTGACAAACTACTAAAAAAGAGGGATTTTACAGTAAATTTATGTACAAAATATAGATGAGAGCTTAGAGTTTGTTTGGTTTGTACATGTAGGAGTGTGCCCCGCAGCAAGAAGGCTGCTGGTTGGAATCCCAGCTGAGGGGAGGTTTGAACATTGATCTGTGGGGAGTTTGTCTTCTTTTCACACGTATGTGGAAACTATTTCTATGTCTTTGTCCTTCTGAGCTGAAACATGCATGTTAGGTTGATTTGGCTCTGTTTATCTCTGTTTTTTTTCCAAAATGCCTCCGAACCTACTACCCGTAAGCCTGAGTCCCTTTCTTGATTCCGCTTGCAGTCGCCCAGCTCTCACCGTTAACCATAATTCATAAACCAGCAGTAAAAATGATAGTTTTTACACTAGTTTCTTTGTTTTTGAAAAAAAGAAAATCTTTATTTGTTCTGCTTTCTTCCGTTTTCATCCGGGTGGCGAGGGCAAAAACCTCAGTCTGCAAGCTCAGACTTCCCTCACCCAGCTGCTGAGGCGTTCTCTGTTCAGCTGTGAGGCATAGTCTGTCTCTCCAGCAAGTGCTAGATGTATTTCCTGGTCTACTCCAGGTGGAATGTGCTCCTGACCAGCAAGACAACCAGGGAGGCATGCTAACCAGATGCCCGAACTACCCCATCTGGCTTGTCTCGATCCGGAGGAGCAATAGCTCTACTCCGAGCTCTTCCTGAATGGCAGGGCTCTTCCTTCACTGTATCCATGAACCTCCTCTTTGGTCTTCCTCTAGTTCTCTGCATACTAGCACTAGTACGTTCTAGTACTCTCTCTCTCCTCTGCACATGTCCAAACCATCTCAGTCTGGCCTCTCTGACTTTAAAACCTCTAACATGTACTGTTCCTCTGATCCTGTCCATCCTGGTCACTCCCAGAGAGATCCTCAGCATCTTCATCTCTGCTACAAACATCTCTGTTTCCTGTCTTTTTCTCAGTGACACTGTCTCTAGACCAATCAGCATGGCCGCTCTCACCACGGTTTTGTACACTTTCTCTTTCATTTTATCTTAAACTCTTCTATCACACATCACAACTGATACTTTCCTCCACCCGTTCCAGCCTGCCTGCACAAGCTTCTTCACCTCTTTTCCACACTCTTCATTGCTCTAGACTGTTGATCCTAAGTACTTAAAATCTTCCACCTTCTTTATCTCTTCTTTCTGTAACCTCACTTTTCCATTTGGATCCCTCTCATTCACAGGATATTTATACAGGATCAATAGGATTTAATTCAGATTTATACCATAATAAAGTAACTCTGTTACAAATTCAACAGAAAATTGTAACTAATAATGAATGCATTTCATTAAAATAAATTATGAGCTTTGTTAAAAAGCCAATGCAATTTCACAAGATTTAAATTCAATGTTTATTCTGTAAAGGTTTCGTTTCAGTAAAGGCAAGACGTGCAAACCCTGTTTTCATTTTTGTAAGTTTTTTCTCAGTTATGTGAACTTGTGTTTGAATCAGTCGCTCGGTAGCTTCGTTATTATTCAGTGCTCACCGTGCTGGGGTCTTATTTTTAATAGGAAAAGGCAGCTACTGATGTACTTCCTCCAGCAGTACCACACCGGTACACACCAAATCTTCTGTTCTGTGTTGTTAGCGGTAATTTGCTCTTTTAAACTGCTTTGTGAATTTAAGTGCACGTTTTGCACATCTACCTGCACAGTCACGGGAAGTGGGAATTAAACCAGGTTCAACTCGAGCTCTAAATATTGCTTTGCATGATTAGTTTCCATGTTCATAAACAAATTCAAGCAGCAAGGTTTGTCAACCGACTGACTGGCTGCAGATCTACCACCGTGTTCCTGCTTCTTCTTCTGAATGTAAAATTATTACAAACATGAAGACATTTATCTCTTTTAAACAAATAAAAACATTTCTCTCACGTTTGCAGCTGGTTTTACTGGAAACCTTAAATAAAACATCCATGAGAACTGGCTGTGATTGGCTCTTCAGCCCAGGAGGACCAAGAAAAAAAGTTTTAAAAATAAAAAAAAAACTTAAAAACAGATGACTTTCAACATTTTCAAGGATATTTCATTTTTAAAGTGCTGAAAGGGTTAAAGGACAGTTTGTAGGGGTTCTGTTTTGATTTAGACCAGTGATCACCAATGTGAAGCTTTCTTCGCGTCACTTCAGTTAAATAAAAAAGTCACGTAAAAAAAGTCAGAAATTAACAGCAAAATCTGGCACGGTGGCACAGTGAGTAACACAGTGGCCTCACAACAAGAAGGTGGTGGGTTCGAATCCCGGGTGGGGACGGGGCTTTGAACACTGTCCTTTCTGTGTGGAGTTTGCATGTTCTCCCCATGTCTGCGCAGGTTTCCTTCGAGTACTCCGGTTTCCTCTGATCCTCCAAAAACATGATGT
This sequence comes from Neostethus bicornis, assembly GCA_902685375.1. Taxonomy (NCBI): domain Eukaryota; kingdom Metazoa; phylum Chordata; class Actinopteri; order Atheriniformes; family Phallostethidae; genus Neostethus; species Neostethus bicornis. Next base: position 14,765,920 of record LR738561.1, read on the forward strand.
TAGGTTGATTGGCCAGTGCCAAGTTGTCCATAGGAATGAGTGGATGGTTATATGTGTGTGTCCCTGCGACAGACTGGCGACCTGTTCAGGGTGTATCCTGCCCCTCGCTTTGAATTAGCCAGGATGGGCTCCTACAACCCCGGCTACCCGTAAGGAATAGAGGGTTAAGAAGGTGACTCACTGATTAACAGCAAAATTAAAGAAGAGATTTCATACTAATTCCAGCTTGTGAAGGCTTTGGTGACCCGTTCACTGGCCCGCCAGGGGATACCTTTTCTTTCTTCTTTTTGTTTTTTGCACCGCGCCCCTCCCCATGCCCACCGCCTGGATCCGCCCCTGCATACCATATTTCAACAAAACTACCCACATGAAGAAAAGCAGCTAGAGAAATTCAGGAGCCAACATTGATCTCAATAATCAACAATAATCAGTTACAGTACTCAGTACAAACCATAGATGAGCTGACTAGGTTTTCAAAATCATGCCATCATAGGTCGGGGTCACAAATTTCTAGGTACAGGCAAGAAGAGACTATTTTGTTTGACTTTTCGGCATTGATTTTTTTTTTTTTTTTCAGGCACTATTTAATATGTTTTTAAATAAATCAAATTCTAACATTAACGACTTTATTGTTTTCAATTGGCCCAAAATTTAAGTGCACGCATCCGGAACCATTTATTTATTAGTCATACATTCACGTTAATGCTTCCTAATAACAAAATAAAAAATAAAATATGTTTCTTATTGGCTGCTAAAGTTCAGCTAAAAGTTATTAAATGTCAGTCGATGACATCATCTGCTAATTAGCATATTCATAATTAACATGTCTCATTTGGATTCAACCCAGTGCAGTCCCGTCTCGCTCTGCTCGCTTTGTCAGAAATTTTCAGATATTCTAACTCACGTGATCTTCTTTTTTAAGATAGAAGTTTTAAGTCTGACACAAAACGAGCTTTTAAAACTATGTTAATTATGTCTAATTTGATTTAGAGTCCTACACAAGAGGGACCAGACAGTCAGATTGGAACGGGAGCTTTGTGTTTTGATCCCCATCTTTGTCCTGCTCAATAATGGTTTTCTTTTAGATTTGAGCTTCATTTCATTTCTAAATCTGCCTTTTTTTTTCTCCCCATCCCTTTTACTGCATACTGATTTGCTGCAATCCTTTTATTTTCTTCATAAATTAAAAATTAAATAGTTAATTTATGAAAGAAACATGATCAATAATTACATATCTTGGTATTTTGAAAACGTACATCTGCTGCATCGGGAAAACTGGAGCTAATAAATTCAGGTTTAGCTCGTTTAGAAAGTTCTGTTTTTTCTCCTTGTGCATGTGTGTGTATGTGTGTGTGTGTGTGTGTGAGGTAGAGAGAGAGAGAGAGAGAGAGAGAGAGACTGTTTGTTTGGCAGCCAAGTCAGATGAAACAGCAGATAATGGAAAAATTGTCATGTGGCCATTTTTCAGTATGTGAATGTGGCCGATGGTATCGAAGGCACGTTGATAAAAGTCTTTTATCACCAAGAAAAGAAGTTCTGGAAAAAAATCTTTCATAAAATGTCATCAAGAGAAAGTAAAATGGAAAGAATGGCAGAAAAAGACAGACTTTTTTTTATGTATTTGGTTAATTAAAAAAAAATACATAAGAATTTTAGGTCCTTAAAGAGACTTTTTCTCTTTTAGATTAAATCAGTCACCTTCAGCAAAAAAAAAGAAGCAATTTAATAAATATTCTTAGTCTAATTTATTTTATTTTTTGAAAAGTGAAGTTACAAGGAGAAGAGAAAAAGAAGGTGAAAGATTTCAAGTACTTAGGATCAACAGTCCAGAGCAATGGAGAGTGTGGAAAAGAGGTGAAGAAGTGTGTGCAGGCAGGCTGGAACGGGTGGAGAAAAGTATCAGGTGTGATGTGTGATAGAAGAGTTTCAGATAAAATGAAAGAGAAAGTGTACAAAACCGTGGTGAGAGCAGCCATGCTGATTGGTCTAGAGACAGTGTGGTGAGAGCGGCCATGCTGATTGGTCTAGAGACAGTGTCACTGATTCAAAGACAGGAAACAGAGATGTTTGTAGCAGAGATGAAGATGCTGAGGATCTCTCTGGGAGTGACCAGGATGGACAGGATCAGAGGAACAGCACATGTTAGAGGTTTTAAAGTCAGAGAGGCCAGACTGAGATGGTTTGGACATGTACAGAGGAGAGAGAGAGAGTACATCAGAAGAAGGATGCTGGGTTTGGAACCACCAGGAAAGAGGACTAGAGGAAGACCAAATAGGAGGTTCATGGATACAGTGAAGGAAGACATGAAGATAGTTTGGGTGACCAACTGTCTGTCTGAACATACCCGGCTTCACTATGGAACCAAAGATGGTGGACTGCTAGTGTTGTTCCACCACAGTGAAGGATAGGAGTTGCTTTCAGGATGTGGAGCTTTTAGGGAGTTAAGTTTTCAAACATTGTTCTAAAAATTAATTTATTCTTCTAAAGACAAATTAGAGACATTCATAATTAAAATTTTGTTCCGTTCTGTCGTCTTCCGCTTGTCCGGGGCCGGGTCGTGGGGGCAACAGCCTCAGCCTCATTTTGTATTCTAATCAAACCATCATGACATATTTTACTTTACATTTTTATTGTTTATATTCAGGCCTGCATCGGTACGTCGTGGTAAAGAAAGAGCTGAGCCGAAAAGCAAAGCTCTCGATTTACAAGTCGATCTACGTTCCCACCCTCACCTATGGTCACCAGCTGTGGGTGGTGACCCAAAGAATGAGATCGCGGGTACAAGTGGCCGAAATGAGCTTCCTCCGCAGGGTGGCTGGGTTCTCACTCAGAGATCGAGTGAGGAGCTCTGACATCCGGGAGGAGCTCGATATCGAGCCACTCCTTCTCCAGGTCGAGAGGAGCCAAATGGGGTGGTTCGGGCATCTGGTCAGGATGAGCGCCTCGCGGGTGAGGTGTTTTGGGAACGTCCCAGCGGGAGGAGACCAAGGGGCAGACCCCGGACCTGCTGGCCAGGGAACAACTTGGGATCCTTCCGGGTGAGCTGGAGAATGCAGCCGGGGTGAGAGAGGCCTGGTAAGAACTTGAATGGGTAATTGGAAACCGTTATTTTTTAGACCCACTCAAATAATATCAGGAACAGTCTTTAAAAAAAAAACTTAATGGGTTTATTAAAACCCGTTAATAACCTGTTAATAAGCAGCGGTGTGAGGATTAACAAGATGAAGGTGAACCAAAGCTTGGTTTCTGTTAAACAGTCCCTTATTGTTCAGTTCCAGTTTGCTGCACCTCTTTAAGTTCACCTACGACGTGCGTAGCCGGTTTTTCATTTTGAATCACACACAAATTTGAATGTCCTCGACATTTGGTGCTTTGGTACTCAAAGTTAATTTGGTTACAAAACTAGTTCATTCCTAACAAAAATGATTATTTTCAGATCTTTGACCAAAAAAATGATTATTTTTATCAGTCATTTGAAAAGAAGTGACTGGAATCAATGTTTTGAAGCAAAAATCCTTCAGAGAACTTGGATGTTTCTTAAGAAAAAAAAACATTCAAAGTGGAAACACTTGAGATTTTTTGTTATGTTAAGATATTAATTATTAATCAGTGGAATTAAAGTCAATCGGATCAGTTTACTCAAAAACAAATCTTCTGAAAGGGTCATTTTCTCTAAAAAAAAAATACACTTCTACTTTGTTTTTTTAATCACTCCATTCATCCCTCGCCGGGGAAATTTGTGTACAGCACTCCTACACCGCAGCAGGCTGCCACAATGGCGCCAATGGTGGGAGAAACGGGGGGGTAGGTGTCTTCTCCAAGGACCCTAGACGTGAACTCAGTGGGATCCAAACCCCCAAACTTCCGGTTGACTTCCGGTCCGCGGGCGGAGCTCTAACCACTGAGCCACCATCTTCCCCCGCAGGCTGCCATGACTGCGCCAATGGTGTCAGAACAGGGGCTTAGGTGTCTTCTCCAAGGACCCTAAACGTGCACTCAGTGGGATGCGAACCTGTGAACTTCTGGTTGACTTCCGGTCTGCGGGCAAATGCTCTGACCACTGAGCCACTGTCTCCCCAAAGATGGGGAGACAGTGGCGGGGAGAGTACTTAATTTTTACCCTGCAATCTAAAAATAAAAAAATCATCTCAATATGGACATTCTTTCAAATGTCTAAAATCAACCAAAATCCTGATGTTTTAAATGTTAAAAAAGATGTGACTGATTTCTCAAACAAGCTGTTAAATGTTGCTCCGATCCACTTGTTCCAGGCAGGAACCCAAAATGCCTCGACACAAAACTCTGTGAAAACAATCCACATCCAAAATAAGTTGGCATGTGTTAGATGTGTAAAGAACTCTAACCTTCTGTTCTGCTTGTAACCAGCCCGTCCCAACTGGTTACAGGCCAGCAGGGCAGGGTACACCCCAAACAAGTTGGCAGCCAAAAACTCATTGAAAAAACCTTAACTTTTCCAAAATTTACATTTTGTTTTAAAACAGAATTAAGTGAAAAAAAAAAAACACATTTTTTTTATTTGTGAAGCTCAGTGTAAAGCTGACCGAAAGAATGAGATCGCGGGTACAAGCGGACGAAATGAGCTTCCTCCGCAGGGTGGCTAGGCTCTCACTCAGAGATCGGGTGAGGAGCTCTGCCATCCGGGAGGAGCTCGGTGTCGTGCCGCTCCTCCTCCAGGTCGAGAGGAGCCAGATGGGGTGGTTCGGACATCTGGTCAGGATGCCCCCCGAGTGCCTCGCAGGCGAGGTGTTTCGGGCACGTCCCAGCGGGAGGAGACCAAGGGGCAGACCCCGGACCCGCTGGAGAGACTATGTCTAACAGCTGGCCGGGGAACGACTTGGGATCCTTCCAGGTGAGCTAGAGGATGCAGCCGGGGAGAGAGAGGCCTAGGCTACCCGGTTGAGGCTGTTGCCCCCGCGACCCGACCCCGGAACAAGCGGAAGATGACGGAACGGAACAGTGTAAAGCTGTTGCTCCACCACAGTGAGTCAAGAGGAGCCAGATGGGGGGTTCAGGGCAACTATTTCATCTGTGTTTATATATGTGTAAATCGATAAGGATTAAAAGATAATTACTCTTCTAATTTTCCAAAACTCGCTTCTAGCCTGAAATCAGTTGGGGTAGGCTCCGGGACCCCCGTGATGGTGTTAGGGATCAGCGGTTTAGAAGACGAAACTACCGGTAATTAAAGTTACAAGCGTTAGTAACTGTGCTAAGTCTCCGTGACCGCATATCTCCTTTAAAAACACACACTTATTCAAATTTAAACTTATGTGTTCTAACACTTAAATTGTGCAAAAAAAAAAATTAAACCTTTGGACAAAAATATGTTCATAAAATGCAGAGAAAACAATAAACAAGATGAAAAAGGTCTGTTTCTACTTTCTTCCTCAATAGTAATAATGTATACTTTATTGATCATCCCTCACTGGGGAAGTTTGTGTGCTGCATTACACCGCAGCAGGCAGCTACGACAGCGTCAATGGTGGGAGAAACAGGGGGTTAGGTGTCTTCTCCAAGGACCCTAGACGTGAACTCAGTAGGAATCAAACCCGCAAACTTAGAGTTAACTTCCGGTCCGTGGGCGAACGCTCTAGCACTGAGCCACTTCCTCCCCAACAGAAGTCCCCTGACCGGGAATAGAACCCAGGCCATGGCAAGGGCACCGAATCCTAACAACTAGACCACGAGGGTCAACATTGCCTGCAGTGTGTGATGTCAGATTGTGGTGTATTTAGGGGTCTTCTGTAAAGACCATAGTTTCAGATCCTCAGAACGTACCCAGACTGAGAGTGCTTCTTCTTCTTCTTTCGGCATTTCCCTTCAGGGGGCGCCACATCAAGTCAGTTTCTTCAATCTAACCCTATCTTCTGCATCCTCTTCGGTCACACCAACTATCTTCATGTCTTCCTTCACTGTATCCATGAACCTCCTCTTTGGTCTTCCTCTAGTCCTCTTTCCTGGTGGTTCCAAACCCAGCATCCTTCTTCTGATGTACTCTCTCTCTCTCCTCTGCACATGTCCAAACCATCTCAGTCTGGTCTCTCTGATTTTAAAACCTCTAACATGTGCTGTTCCTCTGATCCTGTCCATCCTGGTCACTCCCAGAGAGATCCTCAGCATCTTCATCTCTGCTACCTCCATCTCTGCTTCCTGTCTTTTCCTCAGTGACACTGTCTCTGGACCAATCAGCATGGCCACTCTCACCACACTGTCTCTAGACCAATCAGTATGGCCGCTCTCACCACACTGTCTCTAGACCAATCAGTATGGCCGCTCTCACCACACTGTCTCTAGACCAATCAGCATGGCCGCTCTCACCACGGTTTTCTACACTTTTCCTTTCATTTTATTTGAAACTCTTCTATCACACATCACACCTGATACTTTTCTCCACCCGTTCCAGTCTCCCTGCACACGTTTCTTCCCCTCTTTTCCACACTCTCCATTGCTCTGGACTGTTGATCCTAAGTACTTGAAATCTCCCACCTTCTTTATCTCTTCTCCCTGTAACCTCACTGAGAGCACTTGGGCTCATAATCTGTTTTTTCACCACTCTCTGAAAGGTTAAAAAACCGACCTTCGTTCTACTAGAAATGTTCATTATGTATTTTTTTATGTTGTTGCTCTAAAACGTTTTACAACCCAAGTTTGTTTAAAAAAAAAAACATAAAAAAACAACACATTTATATTTGACATCATATCTTGCCGCTCTCTCTCTCTCACGCCTTGTCAATGACTTCCTTTCATTTAGAAAATAAAATGTCAAATCTGAAGCGTTCCATCCTCGTATCAACTCATTGTACACGTGTTAAATGACTAACGATGTGCGCGTCAAGAGGAAAGGAGTTTGTGAACAACAGGCAGACGTATCTGTCAGGGATGTAACCCGGGGCCTGATGAAAGGTGAGAACTGATGGTAGACGTAGTGAAAGGCCCCGAGGCCAGCAGCATTATCTTTTCCTGACTCTGACTGACACTCATTAGGCGTCGGTGTGGAGAAGAGAAGCTGAAAGCTTATTAAACCAGCTGCTCAAAAGACCCTTAATTGAATCTAAGTAATTATAGAGACCTTGCCCGTTATGATATTTTTATTCATCCTGCGGCAACTTGGGTCTCTGTTGCATTCGGAAGACTATTAATGTTGTCCGCACTAGTAAGTGTGTAATTCACGAGCTGTCTGTGTTGACTTCTACACACACACACATGGTTTTGGTCCCTTTAGACACGTCCCATCACTGAAGACCTCAACTAGACTTTAAGTCAGTTCTCTGCTTCGTTAGAAAAAGAAGGATAATAACATTAACTCCAAAGACAGTTTAGTTCTGTTGGAAATAGATTACAGGTGTAATTGTTTTACCTGAATGAGCCGTAGGCAAGAGAAATTAATTAGACCTTGTGTCCCAAGTTTTAATGCAGTTCATCTCCTTGGCTGCCCCGACAAAGCCGCGCACACACACCCACACAGCGGCGGGCAGGAAGATGGATGGGCAGGTGGACTCTCAGCCGCTTTTAGAAACACAGCTTCACATGAGAGATGAAGGATAACAACATGAAGTTCTTTAGCTACTCATTACAAATGAAAGAGGTTAGAAGTGAAGATGTAAAATCATTTTTATCCAGATGTTTTGTGGCCCGGGAAGCTTTCATGAGCTTAATTTAGCAGAAAATAAAGTAGCGTGTCTTTGTGTTTGAACCTTGTGGGGATTAGTAGCTATAGACTGAGATGAGTTTTAATTGGCTGAAGCAGCATCATTAGAACAATGTGCACTATTTCGGGTTAAAGCAAACCTGCTCTGTGATTGTTTTTACTGTTTCGATCAAGATTCTGTTTTGCTTTATGATGCATGCAAAAAAGGTAAACAAGTTTTTTTTTAAGCGTTTTGCTGTAATCAGACATTTTTGTTCACAACTTGTTCTCACTGCCCACTAATGATTAAAAACAAAGTGAGATGCATCCACATGCTTTTATTTCTGGATGTATTTTATATAACTCATCGTTTGCTGCGACTTTCAAGTGTTTTTATTCCTCTTAACGAAGCTGCAGAATGGAAAGGTGTGAAAGCGTTTCACCTCCTTGTTTTCATATTGTCGTATTTATGTAAACATGTATTCATTTTATCTACCGGGTTGAAAAACAGAGAGACGCTCTGTTTTGAAAGGATTCCTTTTCGGATGTTCTCCGGTTTAACACGGATGGAAGCGTGGAACGGGATGACTGACAGGAGAAATCTGAGTAGGCCTGGCTGTTGTTTGTGGGATCTCCATAAAAACTCCTGAGGGGGGTTTAACACTCTACCATCAGCAATCACAAATACATACGGTGGACCCTGAATACCTTAAAGAACATTCCCTTTAGGATGAAAAAATATCAAAACCACAAACTGGCACTATTTAGAATTTAATCATCAATACTAGTATTTGTATATTTATTAATATATTTATATTTATAAATGTTCCATTCCGTTCCATCATCTTCCGCTCATCCGGGGCCGGGTCGCTGGGGGAATAGCCTGAAATGGGAAGTCCAGGCTTCTCTCACCCCAGCTGCATCCTCCAGCTCACCCGGAAGGATCCCGAGTCGTTCCCCGGCCAGCTGTGAGACATAGTCTCTCCAGCAGGTCCAGGGTCTGCCTCTTGGTCTCCTCCCGGTGGGATGTGCCCAAAACACCTCACCAGCGAGAAGCTCGGAGGGCATCCTGACCAGATGCTCGAACTTTCCCATCTGGCTCCTCTCGACCTGGAAGAGGAGCGGCTCGACAGCAAGCTCCTCCCTGATGGCAGAGCTCCTCACCCAATTTCTGAGTTGGAGCCCATGTATGTCTGGAATACCCCCTGTGGCTCAGGGACAGGGTCCTGACCCAAGTGGAGGAGTTTAAGTTTTTCTAAATGTATTATTCATAAATTAATATTTTGAAATGTCTGACTGTTTTTTTTTTGTTTTGGTTTGGTTTTTTTTGTGGCTTTTTCAATAGCTGTGCCACCTTTATGTGAGTGTCTCATTTTAAAGCAGTTGACCTTCACAATTTTGCCAGCATTTGTTGCCCTGTAGATTAAACCAGCGAAGCTTCTGTAATGGCCCTCTAAATTGGGACCAGACATGAAGTATATGACGCAACTGAACAACAGTGTAGTTCAGAATACAGAGCTAAAAACAAACTTTTCCAACCACGTCTTTCCCCTGAATAAACTTTCTAAACACTATCTTTAAATTCTCAATCTGGGGAATTGTTACCAACATGGACTGTAAAGCATGGTCTTTAACTGAATTGAAATAATTTGGTGGCTCATTTATTTTCAGGGTAATTTTCGTTACAGATTTTTCAAAAGAAGTTGAACAAAGTAAAGAACTGCGAGCAGCCTGGGCCAGGATTAGTGGCCATGCGTGTAGAAAACTTCAGGAGAAATATGTCAGCACGAGCTGGACTTTTATCATTACTGAGAAGAAAAAAATGGATTTTATCTACAACTAATCCAATTTTTTAAAGAGTTAATTGTTATATTCTTACATTTTATTAAAGTTTATGAGGTCTTTGAGGAGGGTTTTGTGTGTCAAGTCTTCTTCTTTCATCATTTCCCTTTAGGGGTCGCCACAGCAAGTCAGTTTCTTCCATCTAACCCTATCTCCTGCATCCTCTTTGGTCACACCAACTATCTTCATGTCTTCATTCACTGTATCCATGAACCTCCTCTTTGGTCTTCCTCTAGTCCTCTTTCCTGGTGGTTCCAAATCCAGCATCCTTCTTCTGATGTACTCTCTCTCTCTCTCCTCTGTACATGTCCAAACCATCTCAGTCTGGTCTCTCTGACTTTAAAACCTCTAACATGTGCTGTTCCTCTGATCATGTCCATCCTGGTCACTCCCAGAGAGATCCTCAGCATCTTCATCTCTGCTACAAACATCTCTGTTTCCTGTCTCTTCCTCCGTGCCACTGTCTCTAGACCAATCAGCATGGCCGCTCTCACCACACTGTCTCTAGACCAATCAGCATGGCCGCTCTCACCACACTGTCTCTAGACCAATCAGCTTGGCCGCTCTCACCATGCTGTCTCTACACCAATCAGCATGGCCGCTCTCACCACACTGTCTCTAGACCAATCAGCATGGCCGCTCTCACCACACTGTCTCTAGACCAATCAGCATGGCCGCTCTCACCATACTGTCTCTAGACCAATCAGCATGGCCGCTCTCACCATGCTGTCTCTAGACCAATCAGCATGGCCGCTCTCACCACACTGTCTCTAGACCAATCAGCATGGCCGCTCTCACCACACTGTCTCTAGACCAATCAGCATGGCCGCTCTCACCACACTGTCTCTAGACCAATCAGCATGGCCGCTCTCACCATGATGTCTCTAGACCAATCAGCATGGCCGCTCTCACCACGCTGTCTCTAGACCAATCAGCTTGGCCGCTCTAAGTTTATGAGGTCTTTGATTGTTTTGTGTGTGAAATGGGAGACTTTTCACTGCTGGATTGTTTATTGAAAAAAGGTGTTTATGGTGAAATTTTCCATCTGTGATTCACAAACGGTTGGAGAAATCCCGAAGACAAATGTGAAATGCATAATCCGTCTTTGGTAAATTGACACAAGTCCGTCTTTTTTTTGCTTCAATCACTTTATTTCCTCCCCTTTCCAGCCTGGCAGCCGACCTGGGGGCCAGTCTCTGTCCCCATGTTGCATCAGGCGCTGCTGTGCAGTGTTTAGCATCAGAAGCTCGCTCATCTTCCCGTCAGCCTGTCAGGATTCTGCCAGCTGCCATGCCCCATTCATGTTCCATTCATCTGGTGTAGAATAAAAGCCCGCTTTCCCCGGGACATCCATCCCTCTGCAGGCCTTTATATTTCTGTGGCCAGGCACAGCGGAGAGGATTAGCATTAAAAGAGTGAGACTGCTGAGGTAGACTTGGCTGGATCGTACGACGACTATATATAGTTCCACCAAACACTCTGGGAAAGAGAAAATTTTAATATCTACGAGTGTGTGAGAGTTTTATTCACGTTTTCTTTATATTGAAAATGTAGTTTTAAAATTACCACAAAATTGTTACTTTTTTTTTTTGAGCAGGAAAATAATAATAAAAAAAAGAAGTCCTGCTTGGGCGGCATGGTGGCACAGTGGCCTCACAGCAAGAAGGTCGTGGGTTTGAGTCTTGGAGGCTTGGAACACTGTCCTTTCTGTGTGGAGTTTGCATGTTCTCCCCATGTCTGTGTAGGTTTTCTTCGGGTACTCCGTTTTCCTCCCACCCTCCAAAGACATGCACGCTAAGTTGATTGGCCGGTGCCAAATTGCCCCTAGGAATGAGTGAGTGTGTGGCCCTGCAACAGACTGGCGACCTGTTCGGGGTGTACCCTGCCCCTGAATCAGTCAGGACGGGCTGCGGCACCTCCGTAACTATGTAAGGGATAGATGGATGAGAAGGTGACTGACTGAAACCCTTTCAGTGCGAGTCTCTGGAGACCCAGGGACAGCTTTGGCCCAGTGGGATACAAACCCGGTTCTCCCGGTCGAAAGACGGTAATTCTACCACTAGGCCAACGCCCCCTGGGACCATAATGTACTCATAGTTTTGTTATTATAAAAATATATGATTATGAAATCTCCATATAATAGTGATAAATATTATGTTTAGAAGTTAGTATTGTGATTAAATTTCATAGTGAGATTTAAACATTACCACATCCCAGCGGCCGGGTTCTCCCTCCGAGATAATGTGAGGATATCTGAGCAGAGCTGCTCCAGTAGGCGTACTTCAGACATCTGGTTAGGATGAACCACCTTTCCGGTGAGGTGATCCAGGCAGGTCCCACAGGGAGGAGGCTCCGGAAAACACCAAGGACACACTCGAATAAATATGTCTACCGGCTAGCCCGGGAATGCCTTTGGATTTCCCTGGATGAGTAGTAACAAAGAGGGATGTCCAGCTGCTTGGTTTTAGTCTGCCGCTCTGTGACCAGATAAAAACAAGGTGCTTGTAATCTATGGAATATTGTTTTATTTTTAAAAGGTGACTGTGGTAGAAGTGGGGTAACGCCTTTCAAGGTATCTATGTTTCAAAATGAATGGACTTCACAAAAGGAGCCTCAGACACAACGTTCACTTACGGAACTGTTGTTGCTTAAAATCAGAAAAAAAATACATACAAAAGTAATTTGAATTACTCTCCCACCCTCACCTATGGTCACCAGCTGTGGGTGATGACCGAAAGAAAGAGATCGCGGATACAAGCGGCCGAAATGAGCTTCCTCCACAGGGTGGCCGGGCTCCCACTTAGAGATCGGGTGAGGAATTCTGCCATCCGAGAAGAATTTGGTGTCGAGCCGGGCCTCCTTCAGGTCGAGAGGAGCCAGATGGGGTAGTTCGGGCATCTGGTCAGGATGCCCCACGAGAGCCTCGCAGACCCCAGACCCGCTGGAGAGACTATGTCCCACAGCTGGCTGGGGAACAACTTGGGATCCTTCCAGTTGAGCCGGAGGATGCGAAAGACGACGGAACGCAACCCAACGCAATGAATTTTACTGTCTTGGTTTAAATGAGATTTAACAATATTGGTACTCTGTACTGGTGACTACTCACGTAAACGTTCTCAAACTGGTTTGAAAAAATCTTATTGGTGCAATCCTAATTTTTTTTGTTTGTTTTTTTGTATTTTTGATAGATTCTGAATTATTATTTAAGATGTGAGGTCGACCTGATGAACCCCAGTTCAGATAAACCAATGAGAGTTCTGATTATTAAAAACTGTAAATTAATTAAGTCCCACATCTTTCCTTTTTTTTTATTCCTGTCAATTTCTTTTATGTCCCTCTTGGGCGGGGGGAGGAGGGGTCTCATTCCTCTCAAACAGAACGCACCCCTTTTTTCACATTCTTCTTGCCTCAAATAGAAAGAAAGCCCTTAAAATCCAGCATGTTAAGCCTAAATAAATGTATCTAGGCACCATATATAAATATATTTATATATTAAAGGGCCATGTTCAAGTCTCCCCAAAACAATGAAATAAGGTGCTTGTCTTGTCCGATCCCCCCACTCAAATAAAGCCGTCAGAGAAACCATTGTTTTCTTTAAAGATGTGGTTTGACAGGATGATTGCAGTTCTGTGAGAATGAAAGTCAGATTAATGTGAGCACGCCGCTCACAGCAGGTTGAACTTTTTTTTATATTTTTTTTACTTAATGTCTGGTTAAATTTATTAATTTGGACTAAACAGAAGGTAATTTGACAGGTTGAAGACGCTCAAGAAATTATTTTAAATAAAGTTTTAGAGAAAGATGGTGTATTAAAACCTTCCTTATGTGGGGTAACCAATACATCAGGACCCTCATGTGTCCAGAGAAATAAATACTAGGGATTTGAAGAACTTTGCTAGGTACTTTTTCTCCAGATATGAATATAATTCCTGTCTCGATCCTTAAGTTTTATACAATCACTACAACGTGACTCATTAGCGACTAGACTAAGTTAATCCTAAGGTGTCAAACAAATGTCTCCATCTGGGTTCCATCACACACTATTAATAATGAATTGTTATGGAGAGGTGTGGTAGAATCCAAGCGGGAACACAGAATGAAAAGGTAAACAGAGAAAATTACTTATAATTAAGGTAAAAACGGGTTGTCCGAGGCAGGCGGGTTGTCCGAGGCAGGCGGGTTGTCCAAGGCAGGCGGGTTGTCCGAGGCAGGCGGGTTGTCCGAGGCAGGCAGGTTGTCCGAGGCAGACGGGTTGTCTGAGGCAGGTGGGTTGTCCAAGGCAGGCGGGTTGTCCGAGGCAGGCGGGTTGTCCAAGGCAGGCGGGTTGTCCGAGGCAGGCGGGTTGTCCGAGGCAGGCAGGTTGTCCGAGGCAGACGGGTTGTTCGAGGCAGGCAGGTTGTCCGAGGCAGGCGGGTTGTCCGAGGCAGACGGGTTGTCCGAGGCAGACGGGTTGTCCGAGGCAGGCGGGTTTTTCGAGGCAGGCGGGTTGTCCGAGGCAGACGGGTTGTCCGAGGCAGGCAGGTTTCTTGAACAAAGGAAACAGAATATACCTGTAAGACCTCAGGCAAGAAAATTGGCAGACAAAGATTTACTAAACATTTGTTGTTGTTACCCCATGGAGATCAACAATCTGGCACAGGCTGGGGGTGTAGCTTGCTGATTGCTGATCATCTGCAGGGGGTGGACACCCTCTTTGAAGCAGGAGCGGGGTTCACAACATGAATGTTTGAGGAGTATCTGAGAACTAGATTGAATCAGTTCTATGGATTGCGTTTTTTAATCTGGCGTCCTTCATGTTTAGTTAGGGTTCAAAGCTAATCAGTTCATATATAGTTGGTACGAGTGTTTTGTGTCTGACTTTAAAAATGATTCTGAATTAATTATTCAGAATTAAAGTTTCTGAAAACTCAAAAATATTTGACATTGAAAATGAACACATTAGATCTTTTTTTTTAAAAATCGTAAAACTTTTTTTCCCTTCCGTCGTCTTCCACTTATCTGGGGCCAGGTCACAGGGGCAACAGCCTCAGACGGGAAGCCCAGGCTTCGCTCACCCCAGCTCACCCAGGAGGATTCCTAGTTGTTCCCCAGCCAGCTGTGAGACATAGTCTCTCCAGCAGGTCCGGGGTGGGACGTGCCCAAAACACCTCACCAGTCCTTAATGCTCTGTTCTCATTCTGTGGATGGAGGCATAAAAAAACAACTAAAATAGAAGTGCTTGAGTTACTGTTTTATCAACAATAATCCATGTAAGGTTGTGTTTTAATGGGTTTTATTTTTACCATCTTGTTTTTACTGGAATGAAATGACATTGTGACAGTTTGTTGGAAAATACACGTCATGAAAATGGTCGTGTAATTAATAGAAAATGATAACCCGATATATAACCCGATTTTATTGAAATTTATTCAAGTTAAGAACTACTACTAGTCGACGATGATGGCCAAACTATGGTTGGTCATTTTGGAAAGTTTTTTACTGTTATGGTAAAGTTTTAATGGATAATTTACAAGTTGATCTACGTTCCTACCCTCACCATGGTAACCAGGATCTACATTCCTACCCTCACCATGGTAACCAGGATCTACATTCCTACCCTCACCATGGTAACCAGGATCTACATTCCTACCCTCACCATGGTAACCAGATCTACATTCCTACCCTCACCATGGTAACCAGGATCTACGTTCCTACCCTCACCATGGTAACCAGGATCTACATTCCTACCCTCACCATGGTAACCAGGATTTACATTCCTACCCTCACCATGGTAACCAGGAGCTACATTCCTACCCTCACCATGGTAACCAGGAGCTACATTCCTACCCTCACCATGGTAACCAGATCTACGTTCCTACCCTCACCATGGTAACCAGGATCTACGTTCTTACCCTCACCATGGTAACCAGGATCTACGTTCCTACCCTCACCATGGTAACCAGGATTTACATTCCTACCCTCACCATGGTAACCAGGAGCTACATTCCTACCCTCACCATGGTAACCAGCAGCTACATTCCTACCCTCACCATGATAACCAGATCTACGTTCCTACCCTCACCATGGTAACCAGGATCTACGTTCTTACCCTCACCATGGTAACCAGGATCTACGTTCCTACCCTCACCATGGTAACCAGGATCGCTGTTCCTACCCTCACCATGGTAACCAGGAGCTACATTCCTACCCTCACCATGGTAACCAGGATCTACGTTCCTACCCTCACCATGGTAACCAGGAGCTACATTCCTATCCTCACCATGGTAACCAGGATCTATGTTCCTACCCTCACCATGGTAACCGGGATCGCTGTTCCTACCCTCACCATGGTAACCAGATCTATGTTCCTACCCTCACCATGGTAACCAGGATCTACGTTCCTACCCTCACCATGGTAACCAGGGTCTACGTTCCTACCCTCACCATGGTAACCAGGATCTACGTTCCTACCCTCACCACAGTAACCAGCTGTGGGTGATGACTGAAAGAATGAGATCACACATATAATTGGCCGAAATGAGCTTCCTCCACAGGGTGGCTGGGCTCTCACTCAGAGATCGGATGAGAAGTTCTCCCATCTGGGAGGAGCTCAGTGTCGAGCCGCTCCGCCTCCAGATCGAGAGAAGCCAGATGGGGTCGTTTGGGCATCTGGTCAGAATGTCCCCCGAGTGCCTCGCTGGTGAGGTGTTTTGGGCACGTCTCACCGGGAGGAGACCAAGAGGCAGACCCTGGACCTGCTGCAGAGACTATGTCTCACAGCTGGCTGGGGAACGACTCGGGATCCTTCCGGGTGAGCTGGAGGATGCAGCTGGGGTGAGAGAAGCCAGGGCTTCCTGTCTAAGGGTGTTGCCTCCCTTGGACCTGTCCCCGGTTAAGCGGAAGACGACAGAAGGAATTAAAACTATGCATCAAAAGGAATATTTAATATGGTTTATTTGATCGTATTGTTTTCTTGGAAACATTTAATGATATTGTGACAGTTTGTTGTTAATTTAATTTAACTAAAGATAAAATTACACTGCAAAACATGTCTGTTAACTGGAAAAAGAAAAGAAAAACAAAGATAGAGATCATTAGCAAAGATCATTTTTGAGAAAATATGGCAAATTTTCAATCAGAAAAATGGTGATAATTAATTTCGATGACCAGAAGTCCATGGGTAAAAACAACGCCATGCAAATCAACGCCTATTTTCAGGATCATGGACATGCGTAGAATGCGTATGAAATGAAGTCCAGTGGTTTTGTTCTCTGAGCCGACGTGGTACCTTTCAGGTCTGCAGCTTCTCCTGCGTGTGACAGGTCATGTAATATATGCTAGCAGGCCTGTGGGTGCGCATGGTGTCGCCATAATGGAGAGGTAGAGCTGCAGGCGTTATAGATTGAGAGCGAGTGGACTCATCCATGAATCTGCCCCTAACTGTTCTTCCGCCTTTGTGTCGGTAACGATCGTCTGGCTCCCTTCTGTCAACGTATTTCCTCCATCTTAGTTTGGAAGCAGAGATATATCTCTCCATAAAGGCCGGCACAAAGAGTACTGGAAAGCCCTTTCCAGTACAAAAGAGCGGGTTCTGGTGCTTGATAAAAGCTTATGGAGAGAAGAAGAGCTGATGGCCAGGGGACTGCTGGAAAGACCCATTCTCTTCACACAAAGACACTCTCACTCAAGACACTATCTGTGTGTTAAGGTGGTGTTTTGTGAATGCACGTCTGACTTGCTCGTTTTTTCCTTCCCCTTTCTTTTCGCACACACCTTCTTTTCTTGTTAGAAGAAGTTAATAGAACACGAGAAAGTCCCAGTAGACGTCTCTGAGACAAAACACCGACTTTCTAAAGAAGTTCATTTTCATGCAAACACGAATCCAAAGGACCATCAAAGCAGGATTTTCACACGTGCAGTCATTCAGGTTTTCATTCAGTCTGACTTCATTAGCAGAGCTGATGATCATGCTGATGTTCGAGGACATCAGGTTGCTTTTTAATTGCTCCCTCTGATACTGAATAGAAAACCTTGCCCACCCTCATAAATCAACCGTATGGAACTAAAAAGTATCACCTGTTTGTGTTTTTTTTTTCTGACCTGCAGAGAAGTGGGTGAGAGGGCGTGCCATTGACCGAGGCGAGCTGGAGATCGGAACTCAGCAGAGCCAAGCCATCCCACCGGGACTTTTCTGGAGGTTTCACATGACTGTGCACCATCCGACCTACGTCAAGTTCAATCTCTCTCTCACACACAACGCACTGCTGGGGGTCTACGGACGCAGGAACATCCCGCCCACGCACACACAGGTAGAGATGGCACGTCCTGCTGTTCGCCCAGATGGGCTGCTTTGTTTCCACATCCACACTAATACATCTTTTCTCTGTCCTTTTATCCACATAACAAGTACACCCTGTTATCCGTACTTCAATTTGGATCTCACAAAGAGCTCTTTCTAATCCTCAGACACAAAGGGTTTGCAGGGGAGATAAAAGTTTGATGCTGAAATTCAAATTGTGTCCAACTCAGATGGTCATAGATGAATTCTGCTGAACATTGCAGGACAGCAGATTATATCGCTCGGAATTCAAATTAATGTGGTTTTTTTTTAAAAAACTCCAAACTACAAAACGAGATACTGTAGTAGCTTAGGTTTCCAAATTGGACCTTCCATTCCGATGTCTTTGAGAAATGTAAACTATGCTGTGATACCAACTGGGAGTGCAACAGATAATAAAACTCATGGATCATTTCACAGGTTAGTTATGAGTCGGATCATCATATAGAAAATAAAGGCACCGACACTTAATTTTTTACTCACTCTATTCATCCCTCAATGGGGAAATTTGTGTGCTGCACTCCTACACCGCAGCAGGCTGCCACGACGGCGCCAATGGTGGGAGGAACAGGGGGCTAGCTGTCTTCTCCAAGGACCCTAGACGTAAACTCAGCGGGTGAACCCTCTAACCACTGAGCCACCGTCTCCCCCAATTTTGGGGAGGGTTGTCATCTAGGTAATCGCTGATGTGTGATACCTACAACTAACCCAGAATTGTGCACAATTGGCAAGATGTCCTAGTTCGAGACCTCAGTCTATAGACTGGGAAAACCGGGTAGGATCCTCATTCTAGCCACAAAATGTTTCCCCTTCAGGAAAAAAAGTTCATTATAATATATTATCACATTATTGTGTGAAACGTATCACGATCTTAGAATTATTATCATCATTATCATCATCATTATCTGAACCCACTATGCCCACTAAGACAGTGTGATGTTGGGCTACACACATAAAATTGACTTGAATTGAATCTAAAGCCCCGTCCACACGTAGGCGGGTATTTTTGAAAACGCATATCTGCTGTCCTCTGTTTTAGGACAACGCTCACGTCCACACGTAACCGTTTTCAAATTATCCGCGTCCACACGGAGCCATATAAATGCGCTTTTGAGTGCGGTTATGAGCATGCCAGACCAGTAGTGGGCAGTATTGATGTAAACGTAAGTTTTGAGCTATCCAATCAGAGCATCTCTGTCGTCATTTCCGCAAAACCTGGAACATGGCACCAGGCATATTGTTTGTGTGAACCAACAAGGAGGTGGAATTGCTTTTAAAAGTCGTTATCGACTATAAAGTTAATAAAACAGAAAAATATAGATTAGGTCCATGCTGCCCGACGCATACAAATGATGTATGTGCATTACTTGTCGCAGGGAGTGATGCATAAAAACGCAAATCTCCGTTTTCACACGTCCACATGCAAATATAAAAACGGAGTTTTCCAAAATCTCCACTTTGGCCGGAGCTTTCAAAAACGCTGGTCTTGAGTGAAAAACCTCCGTTTTTGTGTGGACGGCCAAAACGGATAAAAATATATGCGTTTTCAAAAATACCCGGCTACGTGTGGACAGGGCCTCAGACTACCAGGTTTGCATCCCTCATTCAGCATCCCTCTCTTATTGTGGTCCCAAATCTTCCCCTCAGTCAGGCCAACAGAACTATGGATCCACCCTCCAGCGCGTGTCCGTCAACATGATTTGTGAAAACCCAATAACAAGCTGTTCGATTTGTCCGTGTAGTAAAGTTGAATCTGTGTTTTTTTAACAGGTAAAAGTTACGAGCTGTGAACAAATTAGCATTTTAAACTTTCTACAACAACAGAAACAGAAAATATGCAAATGAGAACAATTAAATTGTGAGTTGGACTGTGTTAAAAACACAGAAGAGATGATTGAAAACCACTTTCCCAGTCTCTGACTTAGCGGAGTAATCAGTCTGCTCAGGCAAAATGGAAGCGGGGTCTTTAAGTGACTGTGTGGTATAACTAGAGAAGGAACTAAATCCCCTGGAGGGACAGAAATCTCAACCAAATCGACTTTAGAAAGTTTGAAGATTGTTGTTTTTTCTGTAGATTATCAGTGTCTCAGGTGCATGCGGTGCGGGGCAGCCCGGTGTCATGCGGGAAAGCGCTTCTACAGACGAAAATACAACACACTCGGGAGTTATCTGCTTCTTAACATCAGTGCGTCCCTGCTCTCGACTGCATGAAGAGGTCTAATTAGCTGTTTTTGACACTAGTGTGACACTGAGCCCTCAGGGGGAATAAGACTCAGCGAGGGCTTGCTAGTTCAAGGAGGACTGAGGAAGGATAGAGAGAGAAAGAGAGGAAAGCGAGGGTGGTGAAGAGAAACAAGCACAGAAAGGTTTAGACACAGGAAATAAAAGCAGGCACTCTTGAAAAAACCTGGGTGGTAAAGCTGCCCATGCTGTTAGCAGAAAAGGTTAGTTTTTGAACCAACGCCAAGAAAGTAGCAGCCAGTTTCCTCTTACTCTGGTTTTTAGACAGACTTCATTTAGACTTTAAAAAAAAATGGATGAAGTCCATCTGCTACATTTTGAAATGCGTCATTTTTACGCATCTGGCAAAAAAAAATGTAGGGAAGACATTAAGCACCCGTGCTGTCTGTGTATTCAGACATGACACATTATCAACCAAACCACTGAAGGGATTATAATTTAACTGCTAACAGTTACTCAGTACCAACTATAGATGCACTGATTAGGTTTTCAGAATGATACGATGAAAGGTCAGTGTCACTAAGATTGAGTCCAAAAATGTAAAAACCTCAGACATTTAAATGCATCAACCTCGTTATGACATTCCCAAAAACTCCCCCTTTTTAATATATTTTTTCAACCTACTTAATGAAGCCCATTGAGATCATTGATTTGCAACATTAGACTTCTTCTTCTTTCGGCATCGGTGGGACGTGCCCGAAACACCTCGCCTGCGAGGCGCTCGGGGGGCATCCTGACCAGATGCTCGAACCACCCCATCTGGCTCCTGTCGACCTGGAGGAGGAGTGGCTCGACACCGAGCTCCTCCCGGATGGCAGAGCTCCTCACCCGATCTCTGAGTGAGAGCCCAGCCACCCTGCGGAGGAAGCTCATTTCGGCTGCTTGTACCCGCGATCTCATTCTTTCGGTCACCACCCACAGCTGGTTACCATGGTGAGGGTAGGAACGTAGATCCACTTGTAAATCGAGAGCTTTGCTTTTCGGCTCATCTCTTTCTTTACCACGACGGACCGATGCAGCGTCCTAGTTATTGCTGACGCCGCACCGATCCGCCTGTCGATCTCCCGCTCCATCCTTCCCCCACTCGTGAACAAGACCCCGAGATACTTAAACTCCTCCACTCAAGGCAGGACCCTGTCCCTGACCCGCAGGGGGTATTCCACCCTTTTCCGGGCGAGGACAATGGTCTCGGATTTGGAGGCGCTAATTCCCATCCCGGCCGCTTCACACTCGGCAGCAAATGGATCCAGTGAGAGCTGGAGATCACGATCCGATGAAGCCAACAGGACCACATCATCCACAAAAAGCAAAGATCCGATCCTGAGGTCACCAAGGCAGATTGAAAAAAAAAAAAATGCACATACACAGATCTTCCATACTATATTTTTTATGATTCCGGGCAGCAGAAATAGAATTGAATACAAAACATTTTTCTTGGAAAATCCTGCTTCGTTTTTTTGCCCGAAGCCACACACAACTACACAAATTTTTGCCTTGCAAATTTTTCTTAGATTTATGCAGGTTTTGTGATGCCACCTCTTGCACACTCCAGCTGGATAATGAGTCTACTCGATTATGTTCCAGTTCGACTTTGTGAAACTGCTGGATGGGAAAGCCCTGCCCAGGTCCCTGACTGATCCCGTGTCTGCTGCCAAAGCTCCGAAAGGTCTGCTGCTCAGCGGTCTGCAGGAAACAGGCTTCATTGAATACATGGACCCTGGAACGTGGCATCTTGCTGTTTACAACGATGGACGCAGTCTGGAGCAAGTTGTGCTCCACAGCTCCCCTATTGGTAAGCATGAGTTTGTTTGTTTTTTTCACCCCAAGGGCCCAGGGACCCAACATACCCAAACCAGGGCTCAAACGGGGGCCCAGAAGGGCCAGGCTACCCCATATGCAATCACCACAGGCCAAAACACAGCCAGGTGCCCGGCCCAGGCAGCCCAAAGACCATCTCCGCACACCTAATGTCCCTCTTCACTACCCTAGCCCCTCACCTGTAGTCTTGCCAACTCTCTAGTGTTGCTCACCCCAGTACACCTCTTAACCCCAACTGATGACGATGGGCCCTGGCAAGGCCAGGCGAGACCGCCCCCGGGCCCATCTCCCCCCATAAAAAACCACCCAACTGTATCTCTGGGTGTCTCCCGCCCCCCGGCAGCGGGCAACACAGAAGTGACTGGCCTCCAAGTCCCGCAAACCCAGCACCCCTCCGGGCAGCAGAGCCTCAAGATCCCGGCCGATTCAAAGGGACACAGACGGGTGAAGACTGGTCGCCCTCCCCCGGTCCCACCTGTGTATGTATGTGCTGCAATTGAAGTCGGTAAGAAAGCGCTTGCAGGTGGCGGGCCCTGTTGTTGCCAAGCGGCATTGCCCCCCAACTCGAGGACCTCTCTGTGTGTAGTTTAGTTAGGAATGTGTGTGGTGCCATTGTGCCATGTTCAATGTCTAAGGTGGGGTTTAAAATTGAGGGAGTTTGTTTTTATAAAACCCTGTCTGACGTTATGCCAACCAAAATGGCCGTCCATGTGTCACCATGTCTCTCTTTCAACATTTCACTGAGTTTTAATCCAAAACCCACAAAGACTCTGGAGGAGTTTTGTTAAACTCTGTGACATTTCAGAGGGAACTTTTCTCATTGCAAGGGTTAGTTTGGTTTGGTGAGAGATAGCATTTAGAAGAGGGTGGACAGTTTCCGTGGTAATGACAGGCTTGCTAACTGAAGCTCATTGCTATGACACACACGAACAAATTTCAGTGTAAATTGAAGGATGTGAATAATGCAAGAGTACGTTCTTGAATATAGACAAGTGGATAATTACCAGGGCGGTTTCTTCACTCCCTCTTTGTCGAGTAGGTTTAAAGAGCAACCCCTCCCCCATCTGAAAAAAGATTTGCTGAAGATAATGTAGCATATTGTTAACTTGTGAGCTGATTTGTCGGAAGCAGCTGAAAGTGAGAATTTAAAGCTTCTATTTCTGGATCTTATTGTTCAAAGTTATCTTTATTCTGCAGATTTGTAAAATTCCGAAAATGATGGGGTGCTTCGCAGCGAGCTGGGTTGATAAGTGTGGGTTAAATCTCCAACCTCCAGCTTTAAGCCAATCAGTAAACACCTCCACAGGGCTAAAAACATTGCACTGAAACAGTCTTTCATCCTACTATTGAGTCCTTTTTCTGACAGAGTGTGACAGCTAGACACAGATTTATTTCAGAGCTGTCAAACATTTGTTGACACGTTTACTCTCTGTTAACTCCGGAATAGACCAGACCCTTTTAAATCATATATTTGGAGCTAAACGGAAATTTCTAAATCTTTTCCGCCTCTTTCTGATCATCAAAACAAAAATAGACCTAACAGATGGGCCTGAGAGTCGTCTTTAGTCTGCTCAGCATTTAAAAGAAAAAAAACTAAATTAACCAAGTGATTAAGCTCAAAATAGAAAAATGAAACGAATGGATTGACGTCAAAGTTCATTTGAGTGGCTGTAACGAGCTGCACAAACGGATGCTGCATTGTTTTGGAGGCAGAAAATCAAAACCACTGAGCCTCAGTACAGTAAATGGCACTAAGAGACGCAGTACGCTGAAGCCTGAGAACTCTACTTTACAGAGAGACGACGGAGAAATGAGATGATCTCTGTCGGGAAATTGAGCTTTTCCGCAGCAACTAGTAACTGGATCCAACGTCCAAACAAAGAGCATAAATAAGAGGAAAAAAAGCAAAAGCACGTCGCTGTGATAAATAAATAAATAATATATGTCAAATCGATACAATGAGAAGAAGAATGTGGGAACACGAGGAGCAAAAAAAAAAAAAAAAGACGTGACATGATGCTGATTCGACGATGAAAAATCCATTTTGTTGAAGACGTACTGCGTAAAGAAACCGTGATGGTGTTCAAACACGTTCACACAAACAACGACTGGCAACCGCCCACGCTTCCATCCATCATCAGAGCAGGAGAAGGTAAGTTAAAGAAGGTGCAGAGACTCGAGAAGAAACCGAACAAAAAGCTCGTGTCGGGTTCGTGAATGACGAAGCATCTCACAAACACATAAACGTCTCACATCTCCCCACTGATTCTAACCATGAGATGAAATTGTCTGCATCCTTCTTTGGTTTGAGTTTTTATGTAAATATAACTGAATTAGATGCACTTTGCTGCCTGGATACAGACGTGTGCAGATCTATGTTTGCTGCAGATGTTAGTCACTCACTGTACGACACATTTGCTTGCAAATGTGTCGTAAAAGGCCACCGAAAGATGTCAAAAATTCTCATAAAAGTGGATTTCTGTTAGAAATCATAAACATAAGAAATCCACATGCTGCTGTTTTTAGAAATAATGGAGTCATGACAAAACAGAAATATGAGGATGAGCTATCTGTGTTTTCTACACACAGAAATATGAGTCTGGTCATCAGGCTGAGGACGAGTGTTTCAATTGAAATACAGACAGAACGACCCAATAAAAATAATTTTATTCTGTCAGGACTAAAAGCAGATACGGTGCAGAAATGAACTAAACATTTTATTAATAATAATATATACTTTATTGATCCCTCACCGGGGAAATTTGTGTGCTGCATTACACCACAGCAGGCTGCCACAATGGCATCAATGGTGGGAGAAATGGGGGTTTAGGTGTCTTCTCCAAGGACCCTGGACGTGAACTCAGTGGGATGCGAAGTCACAAACTTCCGGTTAACTTTCAGTCCGAGGGCGAACGCTCTACCACTGAGCCACCGCCTCCACCATACCTTTTATACGATATTGTCTTAGACGATCAATAACACATTGGGTTTTTAGAACTGTCCTGGCCGGGTAGATTTCCCTTCTATGTGTCCACGATAGAAGCTCGTTATCAATACATGTTTTCATTGCTTTGTTGACGTCATGTTGACCTTTCTCTCCAACTAGTTCAGCAGTGAGGCTGGTTTCCAGGCAACTAATAGGATACAAAGAAGGACGATGAAATCAGTCAGGCTGTGCGATGTCTCCCAAACCAATGAAGATATTTTAATTAAACTGCCGCCAGGTACTCAGTAGACACTTTAGGGAGAACTGAAAAGGTTTCAAGTTCTTGCAACCAAAGATCAAGGTCGCAAATGTCGAGGTCATAAAATTTAAAAGCCTTACATAAACTAGAGGGGAGGCGGTGGCTCAGTGGTTAAAGCATTTGCATGCGGACCGGAAGTTAACCAGAAGTACGCAGGATTGCATCGCACTGAGTTCATGCATAGGGTCCTAGAGAAGACACCCACCATTGGCGCAGTCGTGGGCAGCCTGCTGCGGTGTCGGAGTGCAGCACACAAATTTCTCCGTAAAGGGATGAATTTAGTGAGTAAAAAAAAAAAACTCAATAATGTAAAAGTAATTAGTTACAAACAAAAGTAACTATAGTTCTAAAAGCTTTAGGTTCATTTTGATGAACTTTCTGCTGGTGTTTCATATGTGAGACATTTACGTTTCCATGGGAACGCAGATAGAAGCTACAACCTGGGACAAAACAGATTCTTATGAGATTAATGCTGTCGTTCATCTTCAATATTTAATACACAGAAAACAAGGTGCTGCTAAAATAAACAAAACAATTTTTATATATTTTTTATTTTTACATACTTTATTGATCCTTCGATGGGGAAATTTGTGTGCTGCAGTAAGTACACCGCAGTAGGCTGCCACAACAGCACCAATGGTGGGAGAAACGGGGGGTTAGGTGTTTTCTCCAAAGCCCCTTGACGTGAACTCAATGGGAATCAAACCTGCGAACTTCCGGTTCGCGGGCGAATGCTCTGCCACTGAGCCAGTGCCTCCTCGTTAATTCTACTCCATGCAACTCTTTTTGATCCGGCACCACAATAAAAAATTATTTCATTTTGAACGACATCTAGATGAATAAAAACATCTTGAGATATCTTTTGTATTCACTTTTCACATTCCTCAAATTGACGCATTAAATCGTCTCATTTCTAAAAATGAATTTTTACTCATCAACTGACTAATTTGTTTTTTTTTTCCTCGAGCTTCCACGAGTTAAAAAGTCAGTCTGATGTTTTGTCTTATCTCGTCCCTCCATTCGTTTCTCGTTTTCCTTGCTCTTTCTTCCTGTGATAATGTCCTTTTTGGGTTTCTTTGCTGATTCAGCTGAAGAACATTCAGAGCACCGAGATGCTGCTGTGAGGGTATAAGCTGGCACAAAACAACACACAGAAAAAAAAGTCGTGGAGTGGGGATTTTCAGCTCTGGCGGCCTTTTTATTGAATAATATGTAACGAGATAAATCAGTTTTATTATGCCATTTAAATATTTGCAACAATCCAGAGTTTTTTGTTTTTTTATTACAAATCACACTTGCATCACAAATAGATTCCTATATCTTGTTTCAGTCGTTTATATTCATAAATCACCATATAGATACAAATCCGTGAAGCTGGCCCCTCTTAAAAAATATATAAACAAAAAAATATGTCAATCGTTTGTGCTGTAAAAATTTTAGTTTGTACTGTTTTACTGTTTTTAAATTTATATTTAAATAAAAAAGTTTGTGCTGTTTTACTTTTTTTTATTTATAGAGATACGAATTGGATGATGACGTCATCCAGCCCCTCCTTCCGCCTAAAAATGCGAGAAAAATCACACAATGGTGTAAATCGTTTGTGCTGTAAAAAAATTTGTGCTGTTTTAGTTTATTTTAATTTTTAGAAATACAATTTGGACGATGACGTCATCAAAGTTGGCGACGCCCATAAATAAATGAAGGTTGGTTGACGTCATCGTCCAATCGTATTTCTTTAAATAAAAAAAGTAAAACAGCACAAACACATTTTTTTACAGCACATAAAAACACAAACTATTGACATATTTTTAAGAGTTTTTTCGCATTTTTAAGCAAAATGGGAGCTGGATGACGTCATAGTGACCTATAAAAGAATACATATATCTTTAAAAAATAAATAAAATAGCGCAAACGAAAAAATTTTTACAGCACAAACAATCGAAATATTTTTTTTTTATTTTTGTTTATATATATTTTTTAAAGAGGGACGAGCAGCTTAAATAAACTTAAATATGGATATTAAATGGAACAAACAAGAAACTCTACTTATTTTCAAAGTAAAAGAACATGGTGATATTTTTCAATGCCACCAAACCAAAATAGCTCCACATGCTGGTATTGATATCTTCTTTCCAGCCCTGCTGTCATCGACATTTTATATGTAAAGCAACAAAAGCTTGAGCTTAATGACTTGTGCCATTTCACCAGCTCAAATCTAACACCATCTTCTTTAAATCTGCTCAGGCAGAATGTGGCGCTTCCTCCAGGGCTATTAATTATGCATAATTGCGATGCTCCACCTGACATCGCATATCCTCTAAAATAACTTCTCCTTTCCAATGCAGAGCGAGGAGGGGACCGGGGTGGGTTTCAGATACTGTAGTAACGCGGAACTTTCCTGCAAATTAGATGACAAACAAAAAGCAAGAAGATGATACGTCTAGTTAGCCGTGCAGCCCATTCATTATTTCATAAATTTATACAACCCTGGGGGTCATGAGCCATGCCTGAAACTTTACAGGCTCATAAAAAGCAACTGAAATGCTTATTTGACCAATCAGATCACTTGGCTGGAAGGTCCCAGTTTTTAATAGCGTTTAACTCCAATAACTTACGGCATGAGTGATCTCTAACTGTAAAGGGGTTTAGTCAGTGGAAAGAACAGAGTGTATCCCATGAAAAAATACGCGCACACACACACACACACACACACACACACACACACACACACACACACACACGCGAGTGCATCTAGTTCTTCATGCATTAGCGCTTAATTGCCTTGAGATTTTTATTGCTGAGACACTGACCTGGCAGATCCGCAGCTTATATCACCGTTACAACTCGGCATCTCGCTCTTGTCTGAGCTTTCTGAGGGATCGCTCGTCTCAGCTGGATTTAAAGGAACTCTGCGACCTTGCAGATAAGTTTTTGTTCATTGCATGTGTCAGGTGCCAAATGCAATATTGGAATTTGCATATATAAGGCTTTTTTCAGACAGAGGGGGAAAAAGGCGCATATGGAGAAACAAATGTAAGCGGTCCTGCCTGCGTGGGAGAGGAGATGATTGGCACTCCTCCTCTCCATCAGTGTGACAATGACAGGTGATGGAGGTGAAAATGACTTTGCTTTCTGTAGTGATGCGCCGCGCCGGAGGATAACACTGCGCTGCCGGCTACTGGCATGGCCTGTCTCATTAGCATGTGTCACACGCGCCTCAAGGCGGGTGTCACATAATAAATTTGCCTGCATGTGTTTGCAAACGTGTGCGTGCACATGTGCACGAAGGATTTGTCATCCACGCTCTCTGAGCTCCAAGAGCGAGCCAGTGGGGAGATGCTAGCGGGCCTGACATGGAGGTCGATCCCTGTTCGGAGGAGCCGGGCAGAACAGCGGAGAGGTCACATAGAGGATGACATCATACAAACTCCTTTTTAATTACTCTACTTCTTTGAGATAAAGCTGGTCCAGCAAAAAGACGAACCACCCTCCCCGCTTAATCCTTCACTTGCCAGCCTCTGGGTGCGCCTTTACCATCCCAAACCAATCTGACAGAGCTTATGTAATGCTCCAAATGCAAAAGGAGGGCTCCCCTCTTTAGCTGGCTCACCATCCTGCCTGTTCTCGGAGAATAGGATCTGACATGATGGACGTATCAATGGGAAAACAGGAGAACAGAGAGAGGAAGCCAACAAATTCAAGCCCGATGTAGGAGATGATGAAACACAAACAGCCTAAAGAAAGAGTGATGAAACGCACACATGCAGATGAGACCAAGCACAAATGGGAACAAGCATCACGTTGATCCTCACCATGCTGATCGAGACTGGTGACTGTTTACAGCGACTGGACATATCGAGCCGTATCTCCTTGCATGCTACATTTGAAGTAGCTTCTGACTCCAAAATCCCTCAGTGATTGCAGGGTTCAAAATTGGCAGCCATTACTCCAGTTCACATATTTTTGGTTATTATTTTCCGGGTAACACAAGTTGTTTAAGTCATAAACTGTCCAATCAGATGCACCGATGAAAGAATGTAGCAACTATTCACCCCCAGATCGACCGCATAGTGGATCGTTTGAACCAAATTTGTTTCACTGCCAAAGCGAGATTTGTTTGACTAGTTCTAATGGTCCGAACCATCTTTGGTTTTCTTGTATGTGGTTCAGTCGGACTGTGCTTAGATTTGCATGTAATGTGAACACAAACTGCTCTAAAGCACGAAACAGAATCCAAAAATTCTTATTTTTGCGAAATTTACAAGTTGATCTACGTTACAACCCTCACCATGGTCACCAGCTGTGGGTGGTGACCGAAAGAATGAGATCGCGGCCGAAATGATCTTCCTCCTCAGGGTTGCTGGGATCTCACTCGGAGACCGGGTGAGTAGCTCTGCCATCCGGGAGAAGCTTGCTGTCGAGCCGCTCCTCCTCCAGGTCGAGAGAAGCCAGATGGGATGGTTCGGGCATCTGGTCAGGATGCCCCCCAAGCGCCTCGCTGGTGAGGTGTTTTGGGCACGTCCCACTGGGAGGAGACCAAGGGGCAGACCCCGGACCCGCTGAAGAGACTATGTCTCACAGCTGACTGGGGAACGACTCGGGATACTTCCAGGTGAGCTGGAGGAGGAAGCCGGGGTGAGAGAAGCCTGGGCTTCCCGTCTGAGGTTGTTGCCCCTGCGACCCGGCCCGGATGAGCGAAAGATGACGGAACCGAACGGAGATCAACTTTGCAGCCGTTTCAAAAAAGGGACATCAACGGTTGTTTTAGAAATTGTCCTCGTTTCAAATCGACAAATCTTTTTTCTAACAAGAGATTTTCTGTTGCTGTTTTATTGAAAGTGTACTTGTGTTTGTTACGTTTTTGGCAAGGAACAGAAATAACCTTAATTAGATAAACGAACAAGTAACCTGATTGGACAGCTTTGGTTTTATTCTGCTCCTGTACCGATCCAGAGATTGGATCATTTAAAGAGATAAATCCTGAGTTTGCTTTGCTCCAATTAGGACAGAGATATAAAAAAAAACATCCTCTAAAACCAAGAAATACAAAGTTACTTTTGTTCCTGCAGCATCTTGAACTCTAAACAAATCATCTCAAAGTTTTTCAATGCCATGATTAACGAATTGGGCGCTGTGAAGGCCTTCAATGACATGTACCTTCCAAAAGCTTTCTTCTTGTTGGCAAGCTGGTTGCATTTCCAGATTGAATCAATGACTTGCGTATTTTTTTTTTAAAGATAGCGCCGTCCATATCGGCAGAAAACAAAAACTGAATTGGCTTCATTTGGAAGGAACCGAACATCACGGGTGACTCATTAGGTCCACCCTCAGGTTCACCCAGCCGTTCCAACAACGCCACATTCCATGTGGTTCAGTCCGATTTAAAGCTGCGCTTGTAAATAGTTTGTTGATGAAGGCTGTGATGTGTGTAAATTTGTGCACGGTGTGTTTTCGACCTGTAATGCACTTTAATGTGCTTAATGCTACTGAGTGTAAGTGAGCGCTCGGCCGCTCCCCAGAGAGTGATAGCAGCTGGATCAGACTAATCTAATAAAGTCGCTGTGTCTGGGGAGCCATCCATCGCTTATCAGATCTTTCATTCAATAACAATGAGAGCCAGCTTATGGAACCACGTGGAACATTTTCGGTCTGTTTTTCTTGCCCCGTCTGACTCTTGTGCTTGATTTGTGTGCATGTTTGTGGTGATCCAGACTCGATGGACGGCTGCTCGACGGACTGTAATGGAAACGGGGAATGCGTGGCTGGACATTGCCACTGCTTCGCTGGATTCTTGGGGCCAGATTGTGCCAAAGGTGAGAAATGTTTTTTTTTCCATTTAAGCTTCTGTTGGTGTTACTTTGTGTCCTGGAATGACCAGTTCTAAATATCTAAATGCTAATCAAATCGCCTACATAATGTGTTGTTATTTTTGCGGGAATGCTTTTTTTTTAGATTATACATAATTAAACTGACCAAACTTTTAAAAGTTCTTTCTTAAAATTTTAATAAAATAGACTCAGGGCTGCACAGTGGTGTTGTGGTTGGCACTGTGACCTCACAGGAAGAAGGGTTGAGTTTATAGTCCCGGGTGGGTGGAGGCTTGAATTGCTGTCCTTTCTGTGTGGAGTTTGCATGTTCTCCCTCCCTGTGTACATCTAGGTTTTCTCCAAGTACTCCAGTTTCCTTCCATTCCCCAAAAACATGCATGCAAGGTTGATATGCCACTGAGAAATTGTCCCTAGGAATGAGTGTGTGTGGATGGTTGACTGTTCGAGATGCGCCGCAATAGACTGGCGACCTGTTCGGGGTGTGCCCCGCCTCTCAGCTGTAATCAGCCGGGATAAACCCTGGCACCCTGAAACCCTAATAGAGTGTACCCAGCTAACAATTTAATGTTTCCAGAACGTTCTGGGAGGGTTTTTGAAAGGTTAGCAGAACGTTCTTTAAAGGTTATTTTTGGTTCTGGTTTTGGTTCAAAAGTTATTTTTTTGGTTTTCAGAACGTTCCTCTAACCTCAGTTTCAACCATAACATTTGAAACTTGGTTCTCTCAACGTTCTGGGAGGGTTAGGTTCTAACACAACCACCAGTTAACGTTTAGGGAATGTTAGTTTTTGGTAAAACAAACCTTTAGGTCAGTGTTGTTTTCGTCAACAATGACGAAAACGAAATGATTTTGTTGACGAAGCAAGATTTGGTGACGAAAACGTGACGAGACGTTTGAAAGTTTCTGCTGACGAGACGAAAACGTAACAAAATAGGCGTCAGACTTTCACATTTCTGTCTGTGAAAAGAAAAAAACACAGCGGCTGCACCTGTCTCTCAAGGCGGCACGCCCCCCACAATGCTGCACGTTCACACCATCTACACAACACACCTCCAGCCATGAGGAAGTCACACACCATGGTGAAAACAGCAGCAAAGGAGCTTGATGGTCAGAAACTTAAAGTTTTACACATATTTTGCGCAAACAGCATGCTAACTTCAAGCTAATGCTAGCTTGTCTGGGCTGCTAACTTCCTTGTTAGCTTGGTTGCGCTAACGACTGATTTAAAGAGACAGTACAATGTTTACTTTCTTTACCTGGTTATTAAGAGGGGTCATTTTTAAGTATGCATAAGTTACAACATTCCTCAATCACTGAAAAATTTCTATTTATTTTACGTTGTTTTCTATGTTTGCTGTTTTTGCGCAAGTTAAAGCTCGGCAGAGTTTTTTTTTTTTTTTTTTTTAAACAAACAACCTGCATTATTCTCAGTAATAAAGACACGATTGAGAAAGTAAGATTTTTTTTTTTTTACACTGAAACTAGACTAAAAACGTTCTAAGTCTCCCTGACGAAAACTAGACGAAAACTCTTTGGGGTTTTTGTGACAAAAACGTGACTAAAACTTAAATTAAAATTCGTCCAAAGACGAAGACAAAAACGAAAACTTAGATGGCTGCCAAAAACAATGTTTTAGAGAACTTCAGGCCAACGTTCCCTGGAGGTTCTCTGTTTGCTGATTGCAGTTCAGAAGGTGATTCAATGAAAAAAAAAAAAAACGTATATTCACTGAATCCATGTAGTCCCTCATTCATCCAGGAGCGAAGGTAGCTGCAAAGAACACTACATTGGGGAAACTAAGCAGCCACTTCACAAAAGACTTTACCAACACAGAAGAGAATCCTCAAGTGGTCCACAGTCTGCTGTACATCTGCATCTTAAATCCACTAAACATACTTTTGAGGACAGTGAGGTGAAGATTCTAAGTAGAGAGACGGATGGTTTGAAAGAGGGGTGAAGGAAGCCATCTTTGTGATGAAAGAGAGTCCCTCACTGAATCGGAGTGGAGGCGTTAGATACATTTTGCCCGGTATTTACAGCAGCCTTTTGAAGCCATGGACTAAAGATGACACCTTGTGACCCGGTTTCACGCCTTGCGTTAGCAGGAATTTCTATTCACTAGGCTTTTAGCATTTTTATAATAGGGTCGTTTACTGGTCTGTGGCTACAATAGGAGCCATTCACGGCCATCATATTTAACACAGGCTCATTGGTCGAGCCCATCCTTACTATTTTTTTACCTTTTACTCAGGTTAGTATAAATAGATCCAGTTTTCAGTCCATTTCATTCAGATTGAAAATGATTTCCGAATGGAAGTCGAAACGTCTCGATCAAGAATTGAATTGTCCAGAAGACTTTTTTGAAACTTTTTCTATTATGTATTCACTGAATTGTCTTTTTTTTTTTTTTTTTTAAACTGTTGGCCAGCGTAATGCTAGCATGAACGGGATTGTACAGAATTATGCTGAAGGAATTACAGTAACATTATCACTCCACAAACAGAAAAGCAAGTCTTTGTGGGTTTTTTTTTCTTTGTCAGAAACACGATCGATGCTTAATAATTTACACTCCTCATAACATCATCATCAGTAGCGCTACTTATTTTCTTTTCCACAATTAAAAACTCATCACGTCCTCCATCCATTTCCTGTCAGCCTCATTCTGTTGTTTTTCAAGGAGACTCCAGTCAATAAATCTGACTTCTAAATGCTCATTGCACTCTTTCATTCACACCACTTTTGATGGGAAATATCTTCAGGGAAGGTTCAGTTGTCAGTAATTATGTCATGAGCCTTCCACACCGACCGGCCCGTGTTTGTTCACTGCTGGCCACACCGTGCTCTGACATATGAGCCTGGTTTGGACGTGAAAGCCATCTATTATTAGAACATTTACAGTATGTTGAATAATCACACACCCACGTTATGATGGAGATCTTCCTCCGTCTTCAGAACACATCTCACTCCTCCTGCTTTTGCATATTCCGTCTCTGTTTCTCTTTGTTTCATCTCCAAGCTCCTCATTTCTCTCCTCACATCTCTCCTCGGGGTATCGTGCCTTTGTAAGATGGTTGTAGTTGTGTCTGTCACCGTGTTGAAACAGGTGATATGATTAGCACTTCTTGTGATTTATTTACACTCATC